>OY728161.1:1143425015-1145925015 GCA_963277665.1 Viscum album | reverse complement strand
GTTTATATCAAATTTCATTGTGAAATTACTTTTGATGACCAGAATTATATTAACTGATAAAAATTTAATCTAAATATAATTTAAAAACATTTTAAAATATAACCTTTTAATAAAAATATATTAGATTAAAAGATATTTTTGAATTAAAATGCAGTATTTTTCACTATACATTAAAATATGAATTTTTTCATAAAAACTCCAAAATTTCAAATAAAGTAAATTTTGATGACCCGCATCCAAATAAGAAATTTATTTTTTCAAAAATAACTTATAAAAGTTTAAAAAACTAGATTTAAAATAGGTTCATCATCAAAAGGTGGTAAAACTGTTTCTTTATACTTCTTTTATCCAAAAAATTGAATTTGTTCTTATATCATGCATAGGAAACATATATGACAAATTTTAAAAATTAAATTGAATTTATTAAATATATATTTCATTAATAAAATCCATAAAGGGTGATATTATTATTTTATAATCTCACTTATTTATTTTTTTAGATAAACATTTCCTCTTAATTAAAAAATGTTTTATTTTCATTTATAAATAATTATTCAAAAAAGAATTAATTAAATACATGTGTAAGCAATATTTTAGTAAATAAATTAATAATATGAATTACCTATAATTTAACTTCTAGGTTATAAGGTAACATGATAATATTTAGTTTTTCACTTATACTTGCTCTTACGTGAAATGAATTCTATCAAAAGACCTTGAAATTGAATATAACACAATCCAAACATATCATTATGTATAACAAAAGCTAAGACAAAGTTTTGTATAGTGAAATATAATCTTTTTGTAGCTTACAACATAATACATCAAATAAATTAAAAATAATCTATCTTATACAATCTCGAGGTGTTACAATATTTTTCTTTGAATTCAAGAGGAACTTGGTTCCATAGAAAGAGAACATCATCTGGTAACATTGGGTTCTTAATTGGGTAGACTAGTACAAATATTCTAGGAAATAGTATTCCCTCCATAGCCTTTGTAATATTATGTAATACTAACTGAACTATATGATGATGTGGATTGGTTACCACTAGTAATTTGGCTTAGACCTCCTTAGTGGATCATAAATAATAATGAATTTATGTGTTTTGACCATCGAGAGTATGAGGATCCTATAATGAGGCCTAACAATACTACCCTATGACACCCATTTTTCTTGACATTTCTTATCTATAGTTCTTATTTTCCTTAAAAAATAAATAATTAAATTTTATTTTATAAAGTGAAACATTAACTTATGTTAAATTAATTATTTTTATTTTAAGTCTAAAAAAATTATTTTAATTAAATAATATATCCCTACATGTTTAAGAAGAAATATTTTTAAATTGTAAATAAAATGTGTTTGTATTTTAAGTTAGAATTTAAAAACATACTTTTATACATCTATTTAAAAATTATCATGAAATTATTTTCTATTTAAAGGTAAAAAATGAGGTGTTTTTTCATTTTTCATTCCTTCTAGGTTTTCAAGATCACTTCTATCTAACATTTTAGGTTTTTCTATTTCTTCTGATTTCTCAAGGATAATTTTTTGGGGACTTGGATGGTGACTCTAAAAGTCACATTGAGGTATTTTAGGGTTTTATTTAGCTTTTATTTATCGCATTTAATGCATTCAATTTTATATATTTCTATAGATGTAGGGTAGTTATATCTACTAGTGGTCAAAGTAATGGAATCTAGTGGTATGTTTTTTATCATCTCTTAATTATAAGTAAGGGAGACTGGGGGGTGTTGGAGTGTTTATTTCTTTCCTTTCAGTTTTGTTTTTTATTTTTCTTTATTGATTTATTTAGCTCTTTATTTTTTTATTAGAAATTTGACATACATACAGGTCATTAAAAACTATCTAATTTATAGTTCATGTTTCAAAATTATTTAATGGGATAAATCATTCCCACATGGTTAAATATGATGCCCAACACTAGTTTCCATCCCATAGGTATTAGAAACACCCCTAGGTCCTATCACATACTAGTTTAGGCATCCAATGGAGGGGTGATCTAGGTTTGTTCATGATAAATGGTATTAGAGGGCCCTTAGTTATTTGGGTAGTAAAGGTAGATGGAGATAGGACTATCAAGACTTTAAATGTATGTATGAAAAAATATATATATCTGACACTCTTAGTGTTGTTCCTTAAGTTTACCATGATATTTGGATTTTAGTTTTGAATTTATAGATTTATTTATTCATGATTTATTTTGAATTATATTAAAGATATTTATAAATGTTTTAAATATTTATGGGTGATTTAAGGACTTGTGTGTTTGAGGGATGAAAATGGGAGTTGAACCACAGTCATGCAGTGAGATCACATAGCCTATAAAACCATATGAAGACTAAGTGCTTTATTTTGTGTGACTTCCAATGGTAGATGCATGATTATCACATGGTCTTTTAAATTATGTGTCTATGTTATTCAAAACCACTAGTTCCTCTTAAGTTAATTTCTATACTATGTGATATGGGTGATTAAGTTTTGGTATGAGTTTATAGGTAAATTATTTCAGTTTTTTTAAAATATTAAAGGTATTTTTGTAATAAAGAGTTGGTTTTAAATCCAAGAATTGATATTTAAAAATTAATTTTTCTTGAAAAAAAATAAAATGTATTTTACAAAGTGAAATTTGTCTTTAAAATGAAACTTTGAGGTTTGGGAAATGGTTTTTTTTAAAATGAATTGAAATAAGTTTTATGTTTAAAGGTAAGTGAATGGTTTTATTAAAATAACTTGTGGAATTAAAAAATTAGGTATGGATTCAATATCATAGAATGGGAGTATGTATTTTGTAATTTATTTGAATGATGTGAGTAATATTTAAATTTATTTCAATGGTTTTGTGATTAATAATTTATTAATTAATAGATGTTTGGTTGTCCTTTTTTCACGGACCTAGTTTTAAATGGAATAAAAGAGTTTGAAAACTAATAAAATAATTTTCAATTATATGTTTTGATAATTTTTAAAATGAAACTGATATTTTGAAAATCTCAAGTGGGTTACCATAAGAGGGTATATTAAAATTTCATATTGATATTCAAAGTGATATTTTAAATTAAAAGGTGTTAATTTGAATTTATGGGATTTTAGAAAATGATTTTAAAAATTGAATGTGGGAATTTTATGCTTAGGTTTTTGGATTTGGAAATTATTTAAAATAGATTTTTAATTTTGTTGTTACTTTTGGTTCTTTCATTTGTGTAGCTATTTTAATATGAATTTTTTATTTGATTGGGTTTTATTCATGTTTTAAAGTAATTGGATAGGTTCATATGTTTCTTTTGTTATTTTTAGTATCACTCCAATAAAGATCCATAGAGGTCCTAGACAGTTAGTGTCTCCAGTTTTACTTTTGGGGTTGTCTTCCTTAAGACTCAGGTGTAGCCTTTAGGTCTTTGATTCTACCCATACTTTAAATGGAGTGGTAAACCAAGTCACCTTATTCGGAATCATAACAACCATCTCATTGGTTATCAATTGAGTCTCTTCAGGGGTTTCAATGAAATTTAGGTTTTGTGTTCTAGGATTTAGTGGCAATCTAAGAGAGTTTGGTTGGGATATCATATTATTTTCCTTTCACCACTATCTTTTCCTTCTTTTGATCTATGGCTTGTGATTTTGTGATATTATACACTATTTGTTTATTTGGTGAATAAATCTGGGTTCCATGATATAATGGATGTTTTATTGATTAAATATTCTATTTAAGAAATATTTAATTGGGTTTTATGTATATTTTATAATATTCCTTTTCAAATCTCCCATTTGGTTGATCCTCCATAATGAAAAGAGTTAGGTATTAAAGAGTGACCATATTCTAGCCTTTTTTTTCTTTTATTAATTATTTGGAACTTTTTATCTCAAGATCAGGTGACATTATGGACTGGGACTTATAGAATTCTGTGAGTTTGAGGCATGAACCAATTAGGAAGGTTCTACTCAAGACTTGATTTGATATTGTATCACTCTTCAACTTAAACATTAATTGAATTTAATAACCCCCATTTGGAGGAAATGTATCTTTCTTATTGAGAATGTTTCTTTCAATAATAATTTCAAGCCATCTATTCTTGAGTTCTAGGAATCTCTATTTATAGTGTTCTCTCACTTGGAGAAGCATGAGGACCAGATTAGTGTGGTTATTTTTTACTTATCGTTTCCTTTCCAAATTCTTCAATAATTTGAAAAATTATTCATGGTGATCAATTCTTACGGGGAATTAGAATTCTAAGTAAAAAAATATAAATAGGACTGGTAGACCACCATATTTCTTCACATTACCTTTATGTGTTTTTTTGTTTCAATGTAGAATGTTTTATGTTAATTAGTTTTGAGTGTATTTACTTTGAGGTTATTTGGGGGGATTATAGGGTTATGTCATGAGATTCAGTTTTGCTTTGTTTGACCCATTTGGTGGTTGGTGTTGGAGTGCTCCTTGGTTTTTGGTTCAATTTTTCAATGAGTGGGTTCGCTCAATTTTTATATTGATAGCCAGTTGTATTAGGGATTTCCATGGTTAGAATCCCTAATATTAGGGAGATTTTTTACACCCCTACCATTATTATTATTATTATTATTATTATTATTATTGGTTTTTTCTCTTGTAAATGAGTTTTAGGTGAAGCCTTCTTGAAAATTTTAATCTTTTGAAATTCAGTACATGGTGCATGGTTATCTAACACATTTAGTCTAACCATGTGAAAACTGCATATGATACTTTAAATTCGTGGAAGAAAACTTTTTCATAGTTGACACATATTTAGTTTAACCATGTACACTAAATATACTTGTTTCTTATTCTGAGTAGTGAGGGGGAATGGTTAGCACACGATTTGGATAAATTTTTCAACAACCATATATATCGCACAATTTTCAAAAAAAATAAAAAATAAAATAAAATAAAAATTAGTTAAATTAATTTAAAATAAAATAAAACCTAAACTACCTCACCCCTAACCCCTCTCAGCTCTCATATAAGACACACAAGAGGATGATCCCCCCACACACTAACATGCATTCTCTCCACACATCCCCCCTTTTGTCATGAAGGATGATGAGGTCAAGCCCCCCCCCCCCCTTCACATGACCTATTGTCCTCATATTGCCTTAGATTTCTGCTATTTATACCTATGATTTTTAGTATAATATCTTCAATGATAGATTCAATCCTCTTCTTCTCCATCTTCTTTTAATTCCTTCTTCTCGGTTTTATTTCCCCTTCTTGCTATGTCGCCCTAACCAAAACCCTGGATGAGGTTTGGATTTTGATTTTGTTATAACATGTTATCTTATTGTATTCAATGGGTCTCTTGGGTCTTGCTTATTCTAGAATAGAGGTTTTCAATTTCATCACACCTGATTAAGTTATGTTTCCATAAGATTAAACTTTTAAACCATGAACTATTGACTGCATGGGTTTTGTAATCATATTTTAAGTTTCATATTAATGTATATTGTATGTTGATCTCAATTTTATAAAAGAAAATAAATTTTCATATGACTGAAATTGTATGTGAAAGATGTTTAATTTTAAACACATATATATAAAGCTATTTTTATTGGTTTTTCACACAAAATATTTTGTTAAATGACCAAATAGTTTCAAAATGACTTTTTTTACCTAAATTTATGTTTTCTATTTTTAACAGGACCCTTAGGGTTTTATTTTATATGTTTTATCCCTTTTTTCAACAATTTAAACATAAATTTATTCTTTAAATGGGTTAAAAGTAAGAATAAAACATGTAGCCCCATTTTTATTACTTTTACACAAATCCATAGGTATGTATATAGACATTATTATGTGCATATTAACACAAGGATGTGTGAACATGTACAATATGATGAGTGATATCTATTTATATAAATTCATAAGTGTGTAAGTGAAAATAATGATTTTAAAACTCAAATATTATAACTTAGAATTAGTTTTTCAAAAGATGAACACTGCATTCTAAATTATGAAGCCCAGTTTTCACCTTCAAAATAGTTGGTTTCCCTACATTCTCATACTTGTTAAATTAAATGGTTCTCACTCTGGTTTATGAATGTTACCTAAATTGTTTCTAGATGTAAAATGGTGTTTTTAAGGGATCTATATGTTTATTTGATTTATTATGAAATATTTATTTTTTTATTCAATGGTAACTTGGTGTCATAGAAAGGGAACAACACATGGAAACCCCAAGTACTTAGGTGAATAAAAAATGATAAGTATGCTAACAAATTTTACTCCCCCAATACTTTGAACTATACAATAATAATAACTAAATTATATGATTATATTTGTTGCTTAATGTTGGGACTTTGGATTTGACCACCCCAGCGGCTCATATACAAGAATAGTTTTATGTGGTTTGATAACTAATAGTATGTTGATCCCATGGTGTGGACTAACCTTAATACCCTAGGGTTGACCATTGTAGTTGAAATTGTTTATATATTGTACTTGTTTTCCTTTAAAATCAAAGAAATGATTTTATTTTATTTTATTAAGTGGAATATTAATTTATGTTAAATTATTTCTTTTTATTTCAAGTCTAAATAGAATTGTTTTAATAATAGTGCATAACCCTTCATCTTTGAAAGGAAATATTTCTAAATTGTAAATACACTGTGTTTTAATTTTATTTAAAAATTTTAAAACATGATTTAATACATTTATTAAAATACTAGCATGAAATTATTTTCTATTTAATGGTAAATCATGAGGTGTGGTTTCATTTGGAATTATTATTGGGATTTCTAGATCACACTTATCTAACATTTTAGGTTCTATGTTAGCTTCTAATTTTTCAAGGATCGTTTTTCTATTTGGACTTGGGTGGTGACTCTTGAAATCACATGCAGGTATGCCAGTATTTTATTTTATATTTTCTTTATCACAACATACAAATAGTATTTTACTATTATCTATGGTTGGAGGGTTCATAAATATATTATGGTCGAAATAAAGAAATTTGGTGGTGGATATTTTGTGCGTCTGTACGTTAAGAGGAAGGGTTATTAAGGGTGAGTAGAGTGTTTATTTCTTTCTTACCAGATTTATTTATTTATTTTTTAAATTATTTATTTCAATATTTTTAATTTGGCGTGTAAGTCCAATGTATGTATGGGTCATGTAGAAATTTTATTTAATTTTCACCACCTTTTTCTTAAATATTTAATGGTAGAGATCATTCCCACTTTGTTCTCTTTGATGCATTGAAATTAGTTTCCAACCTATGGGGATTCATAACACACCACAACCCTTTTCATAGACTATTTCAGGCATCTGGTGGAAGAATGTTCCAGGTTGGTTCATAAAAATAAATGAGATTACTTTTCTTTTCTATTTGATTCTAAAAATTATAGAATGGTGTTCGTTTCAAGGCTATATGGTGGTTATCATTAAGATGGAAAACTTATTGTAATAACCATTAAATAGAAGTCTTGTTTGAATGATAAAAGAGGTAAATTACATTGTATGGTCTTTCCACTTGAATTTATTAATTGAATAAAGATATTAACAATAATGATATATAAATGGGAGCTTTGTAGTCCAATTTTCACATTAGAGATTTGGAAGTGTGAATTTCACATTTATTTTCTGTAGTGTCAATTTTTCATTGGAGTTATGTGGTTTTAATTTGTCACTGGAAATTTGTACAATTGTTTTATTAGTTTAGATTTATGTTATACGTTTTTCACTAATATTTTTATCTATACCTAATAAAAATAGATACTTTAAATTTAAACTGAAATTTTTATAATATTAGAATCAATTAAATATTTTTAAAATTATCCATAGTAAATCTATAGAAATTTTGTTGTAAATACGGGTTCCCTAGACCCAACCTTATCAGTACTTTTGATTAAAATACCATGGGTACAGTGATTTATTCATGATTTATACTTACCATTATAGTGTATACATTTCTTCTTCCACTATCTAAATGGTAATTTTCATAAGATTAGTTATCGTATCAAAGGGTTGTAGATGATCCAAGACTATAATTAGAATTTAGAGATAATATGAAATTAATCTTAAATATATGTCCTATAGTCTATATTTATCACATTGAATAGACACAGTTGATGTCAAACTATTAGGTGATCTGGGATTATAAGCATTTATACTTCTCTTCTTGAAGTTCACACTTAATGACATCAGGTAGGTGGGATTATGAGGGAGGACCACCAAAAAAACACCACATGTTTCAGAAATCATTGGTATTTCCTATCTATGGACATGTGTATTGGTCTCTTAATTTGATATCATTATCAAAGTGTGCCATTTTATTGTGTACTTTTATGAAAGAAAAAAAACATAAAAAACGAATTCTTGAAGATATAGTTTATGTTGGGTCCGTCATTGGTGGTTTGACATTGGTTCAATGATTGAGATAGAATTTGTCACTTTTGGGGATGAGTAAGTGATATCTCTAGACTAGTTGATCAAGATGGTAGTACCTTCATTAAATCCATGGCCTTTCTAGATGAAGGTAATTCTTTCCTGTTAGATCAACAAATAACAAAGAAAGTAAAGGACAACGAAACAAGTGTGCATCCTACTTTATGAGATTTCATATGACAGAGATATTAGACTACACAGTACGTGTTCGTATGTTTATTTTCATTGTTATGACTTCTTTTTATCTCTTTAGGGGTCATGAAGGGTTACTAGATTCCTCTACTGGTCTATAAATATTATTCACAACTATTGAGATAAAGTCCTAGAAGGTCTCACACAATAGGCAATCAAGATTATTTCATATTCTACTAAATGGGTATTTAAGATATGGTGGTCCCCACCATGGATTCCAGGAGTTGTCCAAATTTTATTCATCATCGGTAAATAAATGAATTTATTATTATTAGAGTATAGAATAACTCATATAAGTTTATTTAATATAATTATTTACAATTTTTTAAGTAAATACTTGAAATTATATTAGTTGGATGAATATTATTTTAATATTCAAGGTTCATTTAATAACAAAAGGAATTATGAGTTGAGTTAATGATTCGGGTATATCACATAAAATATTTAATATATATTATCATTATATGATGATATATGAATAATATTTATGATGTATTTAGTTTTTAATAATTATTTATTAATTATTTAGTGGATGATAGATATATGGGGTTCGGGAACCCTAATTGTGTATTTTTCACTTTGACTATATAAGTAGATAAGGATCTCATTTACTAGGTGCAAAGGGAAAAAATCATTCCAATGGATTGAGAGCTTCTCTCTCCTCCCACATACTTGAGAGAGAAAGATATCATTCATAAAATTGATCCAAGGAAGTCTTTTCAGATCGTAGGAATAGAGTTGAGGTGATCATTGCAACATTGAAGGAATCATAAGATATTTGTGTTAGCACTTGAAATTTGATGATCGATGTTCATGTAGATTCTAAAAGCATGTGTGGATGATCGAGATGCATTCATCTTTGGATCCTTTGAGAAATGATCAGTAGTGACCATATGTAGTCAATCGCACATCCAAATCAAACAAGGTATATGTTTGTTTATTTATTTCCTTCTTATTTAATTCACAAAAGATCCTCAGACCTCTATATGGATTTCTATCACCAGAGACAATGGATTTACATCACCCCGATGTTGAAAATTTAAAAATTCATGACCCACTAGCTTTCATTGTGTGCCCCAGTAACTTCAATTGGTATCATAGGGATCAAGTGAATTTTTCAAGCCAAGAAAAATTAATTTTCATTAAATTAATTAGATATATTTAAATTAGTCCCAACTGAGGAGACCACACATCGTTTCGATTCCATATGGCCAAATTACGACCATATGAAATTTTCGGTATGGATAGAAAAATGGATGTCGTGATTTAAAATTAAAGAAAAATGTTTTTATATATTTTTTTGTGTTATATTTTAGAGGCAAGTTTCAATGAACCCATAATTCTAGTCGAGCTCTAACCAGAATCCGATGTCCATTACCATACTGACCGGAACATTATTTCCCAGTGACATATTGGCTTCCCATTTATGTTTTAACATTTTAAAATATGAAAAAACATACATAAAAACTGATATTTTGGTAAATGATTTATTCCCAAGAAATTCTTTCCAAAACCCCATTTCATTTTGATTGCATCCAATAGAAGCATGTTTAACAAAAAACAATAAAGGCCATAGGTAGTGTTTTAAAAAATGGGGGGTGTTTTTTGTTCATAGGAGACATAAAAACTAAAAATTGGGTGGATTTTAACCATTGATTCCTCATAAAGCATTGAGTAAAATAATAAAATAGAAGGGTTATTCGACCATCTTCCAAAAAAATCCCAACCATTTAGATTTTCCCCTCGCTAAATCCATAACTAACCCTGCATCCCTCTCCCTCATCTTGGACACCTTGGATAAACACCACCCACTAGAATTTCGGATTGTCTCACTCTATCTCTATCCCGAAAAATCTCTCTGCAAGCACGACCATCGATATCTAACCCCATCATGCAGAGCTTCTCTCAGTGTCTCGCTACTACCATTCGTCCTTCCCATTTTCGATTGCATTTACCCCATATGTCACTTTCGACATCGTCATGGGGCCAATTTACTCCCTTGAGAAGCCCCTACTGAGCCCCACCTGGTCAAAATCTTTCACCATCTTATGACTAAGCCACTTCACCTTGGCCTCCAAGTTTTTAAGATCCAGGATTCACTGTTGTCTTTGGTGATCTGTGTGCCTACCGTTGGCCTTGACAGGTCACCGATCATCACTATATTGTAGCCTCCTCACCCACAGGCATAGATCTCCTGATGGACAAACCGCCGGCTTCTGACCATAATCTTCACCTTAACACTGAACCATGTCGGACCACCAAGACTAGCCGAGCACCCACCCCAGACTTCCACTATTGAATTCATGACCGTCTCAGCCTCGTCTGGCTTAGCCAAACTCCCTCTAGGTGAAATCTGATAACCCTTCTCCTCCTGATAATATTTTTTATATTGGGAAAAAGTTGGATAGAGAAGGTTTTTCAATGTAAGAAAATTTTATTTTCAAATGATTTTGTCTTTTGTTGTAAAAGAGGATAAATCAATTCACTTTGTGCAAGTATTGTTTTAAACTATGAAGATGCTTTTCTTATTTGTATTTCACAAATATCATAAGCTTGGAAACTTGTGATGAAATCCTATAAAGGAAAGGGGGATAAAAGATGATGCCAATCATATTTAGTTTTTATTGGAAAGAATGTTGTTTCTAGATGATAAGGAAGTTGCAGTAATATTATTTGAAAATATGATGATGCTAAAGTTAATCGATCAAAGGATATATATCACAATAGTGGAGTTTGTGATGAAATAAGAAGAGTGGGTTTGAAATGGAGTTGAGTGAACCATGACAATGGAATAAACGATTTGAAGGCGGTACAAAAGAACGTATTCAAGGTGGTGTTGTTTTCTAGTGTTTTCCAAATTATTGGGCTTGAAATTAGGGATATAGAGAAATATTCTTTTGGAAAAGGATGTTGTGCGCAAGTAGAATTCCAAGATCAGCACATCAAAATCTGGAAAAGGAAATAATCATGCAAAAGATTGGTTTTTTCACTCAAGATAGAAGGGAGTTTGGAATGTTCCACGTAAGGTATAATTCAAGATTAGAACATCAAAAAATGGAAAATGCATGAAGTGGGTGAAAGATTCAAGAAGTAAAAAAAGACGTGGTTACACAAAAGAAACTTACATGACAAATGCAACGTCAAATGTGGTTTTTCACGACGTGTCGGGATTTTACACGACGCGTCAGGGTTTTGCGCGTAGGGGTCAGTGATGCATATATATAAGAGGTGACCCCCCCCCCCTCATTTGTGTAGCTCGTCACTCAGAGAAATATAGAGCTCTGAGTCATGGAGGAATTATATGCAAATGGAGCTGCACAAAAGAATTGGAGTTGTGCGCAAGCTAAAGAAGTTGCGCGCAAAAGGTGAGTAGCACGTAAGAAAGAAGTTGTGTGCAAGAGGTTTTGTGTGAAAAAAGTAAAATCTTGCGCACAAGGCATTAAAGTTGTGCGCAAGACACCTAAAAGGGTGTGTGAAATATTTGAGTTCAACACCAGTAGTAAGTTCTGTGTAAGGTAGTTCTTACCAACTTCTAGCTAGGAAATAGAAGAATTGTTTTGAGTGATCATATTTATGAAAGTTCGTCAAGAATCCCTAAAACATTGTTTTTTCCTATTTGTGCTAAGAGGGTGCACACACATTTTTGGATTGTTTTCTAAGTTCTACACGAGTGTAAGGGTATATCCTACTTATTTTATTCCACATCAAAGGATTATTTTCTAGTGGATTGTGTGGTATTGGATTGTTCCATACCATGCCAAGGATGTAGCTAATCATATTGAGTAGTGAACCTTTTAAATTCTTATGTTCCTATGGATGTGTGTTTAGATTGAGTTCTGTAGGGAAATAAATCTTCAATAAGAGCCAAAGAATGTTTCAAAAAGAAGGAAAAATAAAAGAAAAAGATATCACGGATTCACCTCCTCCCCCTCTCAGTGATACTTGGATCATGACTGGGTAACTTCATTTTCCTCGTTGAAGCCCCAGAGAACAACCATGGGTGTGCTGCTAGCGGGCGACCCACTACTGTAAAAACTGATATTTGTGATAGGGTACTTGGGATAGAGAGATGGCCCACATTGCAATAGGGTGGGTGCGAGTTGCGCGCCAAACAGCGGGAAGGGTAATTACGGCGGGTATAGAATCCCGTCACAAATACTAAATGGCATTTTTTACTATTTGCATTGGGATATATCTCTCATTATAAATAGTATGTTTCCAAGTTGGTATTTTTTATAGGAATCTCATCGCAATTAATTTAACCTATATAAACCCCCTCCATTTTTTCTCATTCAACTCCTTTCTCCACCCCTTTCTCCCTCTCTACTATCATTTTTCTCTCAAAATTTTTCAATGTTTAAAATTCTAAATCAGAGCAATATTCACAGCTCATATCCTCTGAAAAATTTAGTATTAAGGTATTTATCTATTTATTTTATTTTTTAGTTAATTCATTTTATTTTATATTAGTTATAATTATTGTTAATTAACTATGATTAAGTTAAATTAGAACTAGATAGTTTTATTTATCATTATTTTTTTTACAAATAATTATGTGTGATTAGTATAAGTTAGTATTAATTAATAGTTATTTTATATATTATTATTAATTAGTAGTAATAAGTATTAATTAGAAATATTGTTAATAAATAGTTATAATTAGCGATAATTAGTCATAATTAGAAATAATTAGTAATAATTAGCGATAATTAGTAATAAATTCGAATAAATATTTATAAAAAGTAATAAATAGTAATAATTAGTGATAATTAAAAATAATTAGCGATAACTAGTAGAAATTTGTAATAATTAGCGGGAATACATAATAATTAGCGGTAATTAGTAATAAATTGTAATAATTAGTAATAAATTTTAATAAATAGTTATAATTAGTGATAATTAGTAATATATTTTAATAATTAGTATTCAATTGTAATAAATTTTAATAATTAGTAATAATCAGTAATAATTATTAATAATTAGTAGAAAATTTTTATAATTATTAATAATTTGTAATAAAGTGTAATAAATAGTGATAAATTGTAATAATTAGTAACAAATTGTATTAATTAGTAATAAATTGTAACAAAATTTAATAATTACTAATAAATTGTAATAAATTTTAATAATTAGTAATAATTATAGGAAATTAGTGATAATTAGCGGGAAAATAATAATTATTATTGAGAATTAGTAATAAATTGTAATAATTAGTAACAAATTTTAATAATTAGTTATAAATTGTAATAATTAGTAATAATTAGTAATAATTAGTAATAAATAGTGGTAATTAGTACTAATTAGTAATATTTAGTAAAAATTAGTAAAAATTACTAAATATGAGTAATAATTAGTAAAAATAATAATAAACTGTAATAAATTGTAATAATTAGTAATAATTAGTATTAATTAGTATTAATTAGTATTAATTAGTAGTGATAATTATTAATAATTAGTAGTGATAATTAGCAATAATTAGTAGTGACAATTAGTAAAAATTAGTAATAATTTGTAATAAATTTTAATAAATTGTAATAATTAGTAATAAATGGTAATAATTAGTATTAATTGGTAATAATTAATAATAATTAGTAATAATTAGTAATAATTATGAATAATTAGTACTAAATTGTAATAATTACAAATAATTTTTAATAATTTGTAATAATTAGTAATAATTAGTAATAATTAGTAATAATTAATAATAATTAGTAATAATTAGTAATAATTAGTCATAAATGTTAATAAATTGTAATAATTAGTAATATATTGTAATAATTACTAATAAATTGTAATAATTAGTAATACTTAGTAATAATTAATAATAATTAGAAATAATTAGTAATAGACTGTAATAATTAGTACTAATTAGTAATAATTAGTTAGAATGAGTAATAAATAGTTCTAATTAGTAATAAATTGTAAAAATTAGTAATAAATTTTTATAATTAGTTTGAATTAGTAATAATTAGTAAGAATTAGTAATAAATTGTATTAAATTTTAATAATTAGTAATAATTTTTAATAATTAGTAATAAATTGTAATAATTAGTAATAAATTTTAATAATTAGAAATAAATTAGAATAATTACTAATAAATTTTAATAATTAGTAATAAATTGTAATAATTAGTAATAAATTGTAATAAAGATTCATAAATTGTCACAATTTCTAGTGGATTGGTGACAACTCTTTTTCTCGATGGATAATATCATTGAAAATTATTCCCACTAAAATCACGATGAAAAATTTGTTCCAATGTGCGCATATCCATTTTCGTATGCACAATAATGGTGAGCAGTGCGGTGAGGACTCTATGTTCTCCATTCATGTGCATACAAAAATAGATATTCATATATCGGTGAAAATTTTTCATACAAATTTCGATTGGAGAAAGTTGCAAGGAGATGAGCCATCAAAGAAAAGAGGTACTTTTTTCCAACACCTGATCTCCTTGTAACTTTCTCCCATTGAAATCACTATGAAAATTCTCCATTGATGTACAGATATCTATTTTCATATACACTAGAATGGAGAGCAGCACAGCGAGGCCTCCCTACTTTTTATTCTCGTGGATACAAAAATAGATATTCACACGTCAAAGTGGATTTTTCATATTTATTTTAGTCGGATAAAGTTGCAAGGATATGAGTCATTAGGTAAAAGAGCTTCCTCCAATCCACTGTAAATTTGGCACTCGTAATTAGCGGTAAATAATATAAAATAACAATAGTTGTTAATAATTAGTGGTAATTATTATAAATTATTAGAAATTATTAAAGAGTTGTATTAATTTTAAAACAAATACTATATATAAATTTGAAATCATAAAAGTTATTATAAATTTCTAGAAAAAGTGAATTTAATTTTTTTTTCTTTTTGGATAGTGTTTTTCTTATATCAAATTATTCAAAAAATTATAATTTTATATTTTTTAGAGAAATATGGAATAAGGAAGTCGAAACTATTCATTATTAGATTATCACACTTGGATAAATCAGTTCAAGAATCCAAACGGTTCTGGTTTAAATCCTATATATATTTAGGATGTTGAAGATTTCTTATCATTTGATCAATAAACCCAAAATTTATTTCAAAAGTTAAAATTAAGTGTCCTTGAAAAAAATATGCTCTTAGGATGGTCGAATCATTTGAAAATTTTGGGGTTCATCTGTTGGGTTTGGGTTTTAAAGCCTATTATGTTTGTTGGTATCAACATGGTGAATGTAGTTCCATAGAAGATATTAATAATTTGGTTCTAGATCCATCACAACATCAAAATTTAGTACATTATGTGGAAGGTCCATCTTTTCAAAAAACATAAACTCAAGATGATATTGATTTAACTCATGATTTGGAACCATCTCAATTTTATTAGTTGTTGAGGTCTACTGATGACAGCTTATATCCTGATTGCAAGATAAGAAAATTTGAAGTACTTGCAAAATTTATGGCTATTAAAGTAGATAATAAAATTTCAAATAGTTAGTTTGATCATATATTCTATTTTTTTAAAACACTATTACCTAAAGAAAATTTGTTGCCTACAAATTTATATAATATCAAGAGGTTGGTTCTTAATCTAGGTCTTGGTTATCAGAAGATTTATGCATGGTCAAATGATTGAAACTTATATTATGGTGAAAATGATTCATTGGATGGTTTTTCCCACATGTAGAAAATCGAGGTATAAAGAGGATCAACTAGGGAAGTCTGGATTTATTCTTGTAAAAAAGATGAGATATTTCCCACTTACACCCATATTGAAGCATATATTTATGTCTCAAAACACATTTACATTGATGTTATTTCCCAAAACCAATATTTCAACGGGTAAAATCTTAAATCATCCCTCTGATGGTGATTCATAGAAACATTTTGACCAATTAAATCTATATTTTTCTTTAGAATCCCAAAACATGTGATAGGGTCTTTTTACTAACGGTTTCAATCCATTTGGCACTTATGGTAATCAGTATTCATGTTGGCCTTTCTTTATAACTCTATAAAATTTACCACCTTGCATGTTGATGAAGGAACCATATATATTTTTAAAATTATTAATTCCAGGAAAAATGAAAAATAATATTGATGTTTATTTGAAACCATTGATTTATGAGTTAAATTCATTATGGAGTAATGGTGTTAGTATATAAGATGTTGATGCGAAACAAAATTTTCAACTAAAATCTGTATTGATGTGAAAAATTTGTGACTTCCCATCATATTCCATGTTATCTCACTAGAGTACACATGGTCCAAAATAATTTTTGTACTGTATGAGAGACAAAAAATCATGTATGCTCATCAATGGAAAAAACCCTTTATTTTTTGACTATCATCACAGATTACTTCTAACCAATCATCCTTTATAGATAAAAAATATCATTTTAGAAAAATCACAATTTAAAGACATGAACCTCAAAAAAATATCTTAGGTATAGATTTAAAATCAATTGTCTCTTCATTACCTCCCAACACATTTGGACCAATTATAAACCAACAAAAAATTTACGGATTTGGGAAAGAACGCCATTGGATAAAATAGACCATTTTTTGGGATTTTCCATATTAGTCATATTTGTTGGTATATCACATATTTAATGTAATTCATATTGAGAAGAACTATTTTGATAATTTATTTCATATAGTTTTGGATACACCAGGTAAGACCAAAGATAATATAAAGGCATGATTAGATCTTTCCCAAATTTGCAGGAAATTAGAACCTAAACATTTTGAAAATGTTAGATAATAGAAGTTAATGAATACAAAAGTAGTTATAAACTTTCTAAATAAATTTTTTTATTATTTTGTTAGTAGATTGTAGATTTGAGACTTCTAGATGTTTTTGCTTCCAATTCGGACAGATGTGTCAGAATTGGTCATATTACTGGACTAAAAAGTCATAACTTTCATGTTATAATGGAAAGAATTATGCTTATTGGATTAATAGGTTTGTGGAATCATATGATTTGGGATGTGATAATAGACATATCATATTTTTTCTGAAACATTTTTTCAGCAACAATGGACCACAATGCACGAATTAGATTGCATGAAGATGTTTTTTTAATTTTATGTAAACTGGAAAAAAATATTCCTACCAACATTCTTGGACTCAATGGAACATTTGATATTACATTTTCTATATTATGAAAAATGTTAAGGTCCTATACACTTCGGATGGATATACCCATTTAATAAATGCATATAGAAATTAAAATAAAATGCACTTAAAAAGCATCAGTTAAAGACTCAATTGAAGAATATTATTTCTGGAAGGAAATTTCTTTTTTATGCTCTCATTATTTTTAATGTAAATATCCCTCAAAAACAACTGCATGGGCCATAACGAGTGAAATTCTAATGATGAAATGAGAAATCAATTATCAGTTTTTAATTATCCCAAACCTAGCTTTGGTGGAGTTCATGAACGATGGATTTTAGATGATGAAACTCACAGAGATCGTACATATATTATACTCAACTATAAATAAATGAAACCATTTGTACTATGAATTCTCCTATCACTTAATCTATAATATTTTTTAATGTAATTTAATCTTATTTTGTTTTTAGGTTATATGATAATCATACCAAGAAACAAATTCCACAAATTACAGTTGTTTCTCTTGAATAATGTTGAAAAAATAATTTTTCTTACTAGTTTCAAGAACTTGTAACATATATTATTTATGGTTTACCATATAAAATCAATTTATTACTTAATATATTGATAATTTTTTAAAAAAAATCAGGTATCTCAACATTCTGAGAAAATTGATAATTAATTGTGTGTATTGAGTAACATAATATTGGATCGTTTTTAATTTCATACATGTGCATATGGGGAATAAAAATGAATAGTGGTGTTTTCTTGAGATAATATCATTATAGAGAAACTAATTGTTCCTTTTTTGACAGGCTATAAGAAATTATTGAAATGTGTTATCTAGGAAAAATTACATAATGATGTTTAAATGTTAGTGGTTAGATACTGAGAGAGGATTGTGTGTTCATCTAACCCATAGAATCGTTGAAATTAAATATAGAAGTATTATTATAGTAAATGAACCATTTTTTGTGGATCAATAGTCACATAAAATTTTTTATTCAAATTACTTTGCTACTTCAAGAGAGTTAGATAATTGGTGGAGAATAATAAAAATAAAATCTCAGGAAAATCAGTTTACTCAAACTGAATGTGGTTCTGCTGAAGTGAAAGGAATTGAAATTTTTCAATAGGATTCTCTAAATCCATTCTTTTTACAAAGAGACATGAATATCAATGATGACACCCCCACAGTTAAGGGTTGATGGTGATGATGATTCTAATGATTTTAAAAATGAATTTGAAAAGAAAAGAGATGATGAAACTAAAACTCATAAAGAAATTGATGATGCTAAGGAGGAATATGAAGACATTGACATCATCAGATATGAAGATGAGGATGAATATGAACATTGACATAGTTTAATAATTTTTATAATCATAAATAATATATTTTTATATCTAATAGTTGTTTTCAACTGTTTTCTAACAACAATTATTTCATGTTTCATATGGACGAGGACCTGTTTCATTAGTTGTAGGAGGCTGATCTACCTTTGGACGAGCATGATGTTGGATCAACTGACCCTCATACTTCTGTCTGTTCAGGGATTACTCGGAGGGGGTGTGTTCTTGTGATATTGATGATTCATGACCCTATCCTGGAGTGACGTCCATTTCTTGGCTTCTATCCACAAATTTGGAGGTATTTTTACCTATGTATTTTAGATACCTTTCATTAATTTATTTATATACTAATTTTTTGATTATTTTTTATTTTTTCATAACTTTTGACATATAGCTATTGGACATGGGAGAGCTATATTACACAATTATTTTTATGAAGCATGGGTCACATGGGATTGGATACCCATTGATGTTCAGCACCACATGTTCAATCATTGGCTGGTACATTAATAAATAATATTTAATTTTATTTAATTAATAACTTGATATAATAAATTATTTTTAGTTTTTATGTTATTTCAATAATGATAGAACGCATGATGCTATCTAGAAGGCATGGTATGGGTTTATGTGTGAGCCTTGCCATCGGTTTTTTCAAAATTTGATAAGGAATGAAATGATGAAAGAAGGATTAAAAGAGTTTGATGAGTCTTTTTACACCCATTGACCTTATTACATTTCATCTTAAGTTTGGGATAGATTATTTTAACACTGTTTGGGTGGTTGTTTTTAGAGGAGATCATCAGTAAGTCGAAAATACTGGGGGAGACAAGAGGTGACACATCAAGCCAGTAGTCATACATTCAGTACGCATAGGGAACATGTGGAATATACTTTTTTTAAATAATTTATATAACTTTAAATCTAAATGGTTTATTTTAATATCATATTGGCAGTCAAACAATACGATGTTATGGAGTTCGATATTTATAGGAGAATGTACAGTGATCTGGTCACTGGAGGGATTAGAGATGATCGCCAGCATCAAATTGTGGTTAGTATAATTTCTTTTTGAGTTTTAAAACTGACTATGAATAATATTTTCACTTTTTAAATTTTAAATTGCAATTTAAGGAGTCTAATGAGGACATGACGTCTGAGACACAGACTGAGAGTCAGGCTGAGACTAATGATCAGACCAGTGCCCACCCATTTGATGAGGCAGCATAGATTCAGGCGACCTAGTATGACTTATAGAAAGGCTGAGTTGTTGGAATTGACTCTCGATTGACACCTAGGAGTTATTATCGTACTGCGGCGATGTCGACGTCCATCTCAAGAGAATCTCATGTGGAGTAATCATCATCTTATACATGGTATCACTACTATAAATAAGACCATTAGCGACCGCCATTGGCGGTCGCTAAAGGCCTTTAGCGGTCGCGCAGCGACCGCCATTGGCGGTCACTGTTGCCTCGTCGCTAGAGGCCTTTAGCGACCGCCAATGGCGGTCGCTATAGAAGGCCGGCAGCTCGGCCGTCAGCGACCACCTGGCGGTCGCTGAAGGCCCCCTGCCGGGCACCCTATATACATATATATATATATATATATGTAAAAATATTCATATATATACTATTAAATACAATATTTTAAATATATATATATAATATATATTTTAAATGTTTTAATATATATTTAATACATATATAATATCAAATCATTGTGCTATAATAATTTAGAAACTTCGATTCAAGAAATAATCTCATTTCAGGTCGTTCAGAGCACGTTTGCTCCGAATGGGACCGCCGCACGCCGTTTTGGTGTTTTATGGCGCCGGAAACGCGTTTTCGGCCGCCGCGGTCACACGGCACCTTCGAATGAGGTTCCGTCTGGCCGACCATTTCACAATTCACGCCTCGGATGTTGTCGTACGGTTTTGTGGCATTCGGAGGTCGTTCGGGTGGTTTTGACCCCCCAACGCGCCATTTCAGCGCGCGCCGCGCTGCTGAAAACGGCACAATCGGACGTGCCGCATGCACCGCACGTCCGATGGACGTGCGGCCTCCTCCTGCATCTCAGGAATAATATTTCTATCGTTCCCGTGCGGTTTCAGGTCGTTCGGAGCACGTTTGCTCCGAATGGGACCGTCGCACGCCGTTTTGGTGTTTTATGGCGTCGGAGCCGCCGCGGTCACACGGCACCTCCGAATGAGGTGCCGTCTGGCCGACCATTTCACAATTCACGCCCCGGATGTTTTCGTACGGTTTCGTGGCATTCGGAGGTCGTTCTGGTGGTTTTGACCCCCCAACGCGCCATTTCAGCGTGCGCCGCGCTGCTGAAAACGCCACAATCGGACGTGCCGCGCGCACCGCACGTCCGATGGACATGCGGACTCCTCCTGTATCTCAGGAATAATATTTCTATCGTTGCCGTGCGGTTTCAGGTCGTTCGGAGCACGTTTGCTCCGAATTGGACCGTCGCACGCCGTTTTGGTGTTTTATGGCGCCGGAAACGCGTTTCCGGCCGCCGCAGTCACACGGAACCTCCGAATGAGGTGCCGTCTGGCCGACCATTTCACAATTCATGCCCCAGATGTTGTCGTACGGTTTCGTGGCATTCAGAGGTCGTTCGGGTGGTTTTGACCCCCCAACGCGTCATTTCAGCGTGCGCCGCGCTGCTGAAAACGGCACAATCGGACGTGCCGCGCACACCGCACGTCCGATGGACGTGCGGCCTCCTCCTGCATCTCAGGAATAATATTTCTATCATTCCCGTGCGGTTTCAGGTCGTTCGGAGCACGTTTGCTCTGAATGGGACCGCCGCACGCCGTTTTGGTGTTTTATGGCGCCGGAAACGCGTTTCCGGCCGCCGCGGTCACACGGCACCTCTGAATGAGGTGCCGTCTGGCTGACCATTTCACAATTCACGCCCCGGATGTTGTCGTACGGTTTCGTGGCATTCGGAGGTCGTTCGGGTGGTTTTGACCCCCCAACGCGCCATTTCAGCGCGCGCCGCGCTGCTGAAAACGCCACAATCGGACGTGCCGCGCGCACCACACGTCCGATGGATGTGCGGACTCCTCCTGCATCTCAGGAATAATATTTATATCGTTCCCGTGCGGTTTCAGGTTGTTCGGAGCACGTTTGCTCCGAATTGGACCGCCGCATGCCGTTTTGGTGTTTTATGGCGCCGGAAACGCGTTTCCGGCCGCCGCGGTCACACGGCACCTCCGAATGAGGTGCCGTCTGGCCGACCATTTCACAATTCACGCACCAGATGTTGTCAAACGGTTTCGTGGCATTCGGAGGTCGTTCGGGTAGTTTTGACCCCCCAACGCGTCATTTCAGCGCGCGCCGCGCTGCTGAAAACGGCACAATCGGACGTGCCGCGCGCACCGCACGTCCGATGGACGTGCAACCTCCTCCTGCATCTCAGGAATAATATTTATATCGTTCCCGTGCGGTTTCAGGTCGTTCGAAGCACGTTTGCTCTGAATGGGACCGCCACACGCCGTTTTGGTGTTTTATGGCGCCGGAAACGCGTTTCCGGCCGCCGCGGTCACACGGCACCTCCGAATGAGGTTCCGTCTGGCCGACCATTTCACAATTCATGCCCCGGATATTGTCGTACGGTTTCGTGGCATTCGGAGGTCGTTCGGGTGGTTTTGACCCCCCAACGCGCCATTTCAGCGCGCGTCGCGCTGCTGAAAACGCCACAATCGGACGTGCCGTGCGCACCGCACGTCCGATGGACGTGCGGACTCCTCCTGCATCTCAGGAATGATATTTCTATCGTTCTCGTGCGGTTTCAGGTCGTTCGGAGCACGTTTTCTCCGAATGGGACCGCCGCACGCCGTTTTGGTGTTTTATGGCGCCGGAAACGCGTTTCCGGCCGCCGCGGTCACACGGCACCTTTGAATGAGGTGCCGTCTGGCCGACCATTTCACAATTCACGCCCCGGATGTTGTCGTACGGTTTCGTGGCATTCGGAGGTCGTTCGGGGGGTTTTGACCCCCCAACGCGTCATTTCAGCGCGCGTCGCGCTGCTGAAAACGGCACAATCAAACGTGCCGCGCGCACCGCACGTCCGATGGACGTGCGGCCTCCTTCTGCATCTCAGGAATAATATTTCTATCGTTCCCGTGTGGTTTCAGGTCGTTCGGAGCACGTTTTCTCCGAATGGGACCGTTGCACGCCGTTTTGGTGTTTTATGGCGCCAGAAACGCGTTTCCGGCCGCCGCGGTCACACGGCACCTCAGAATGAGGTGCCGTCTGGCCGACCATTTCACAATTCACGCCCTGTATGTTGTTGTACGGTTTCGTGGCATTCGGAGGTCGTTCGGGTGGTTTTGACCCCCCCAACACGCCATTTCAGCGCGCGCCGCGCTGCTAAAAACTCCACAATCGGACGTGTCGCGCGCACCGCACGTCCGATGGACGTGCGGACTCCTCCTGCATCTCAGGAATAATATTTCTATCGTTCTCGTGCGGTTTCAGGTCGTTCGGAGCACATTTGCTCCGAATGGGACCGTCGCACGCCGTTTTGGTGTTTTATGGCGTCGGAAACGCGTTTCCGGCCGCCGCGGTCACACGGAACCTCCGAATGAGGTGCCTTCTGGCCGACCATTTCACAATTCACGCCCCGGATGTTTTCGTACGGTTTCGTGGCATTCGGAGGTCGTTCGGGTTGTTTTGACCCCCCAACGCGCCATTTCAGCGCGCGCCGCGCTGCTGAAAACGCCACAATCGGACGTGCCGCGCGAACCGCACATCCGATGGACGTGCGGCCTCCTCTTGAATCTCAGGAATAATATTTCTATCATTCACGTGCGGTTTCAGGTCGTTCGGAGCACGTTTGCTCCGAATTGGACCGTCGCACGCCGTTTTGGTGTTTAATGGCGCCGGAAACGCGTTTCCGGCCGCCGCGGTCACACGGCACCTCCGAATGAGGTGTCGTCTGGCCAACCATTTCACAATTCACGCCCCAAATGTTGTCGTACGGTTTCGTGGCATTTGGAGGTCGTTCGGGTGGTTTTGACCCCCCAACGCGTCATTTCAGCGCGCGCCGCGCTGCTGAAAACGGCACAATCGGACGTGCCGCGCGAACCGCACGTCCGATGGACGTGCGGCCTCCTCCTGCATCTCAGGAATAATATTTCTATCGTTCCCATGCGGTTTCAGGTCGTTCGGAGCACGTTTGCTCCGAATTGGACCGCCGCACGCCGTTTTGGTGTTTAATGGCGCCGGAAACGCGTTTCCGGCCGCCGCGGTCACACGGCACATCCGAATGAGGTGTCGTCTGGCCGACCATTTCACAATTCACGCCCCGGATGTTGTCGTACGATTTTGTGGCATTCGGAGGTCGTTCGGGTGGTTTTGACCCCCAACGCGCCATTTCAGCGCGCGTCGCGCTGCTAAAAACGCCACAATCGGATGTGTCGCGCGAACCGCACGTCCGATGGACGTGCGGCCTCCTCCTACATCTCAGTAATAATATTTCTATCGTTCCCGTGCAGTTTCAGGTCGTTCGGATCACGTTTTCTCCGAATGGGACCGCCGCACGCCGTTTTGGTGTTTTATGGCGCCGGAAACGCGTTTCTGGCCGCCGCGGTCACACGGAACCTCCGAATGTGGTGCCGTCTGGCCAACCATTTCACAATTCACGCCCCGGATGTTTTCGTACGGTTTCGTGGCATTCGGAGGTCGTTCGGGTGGTTTTGACCCCCCAACGCGCCATTTCAGCGCGCGCCGCGCTGCTGAAAACGCCACAATCGGACGTGCCGCGCGAACCGCACGTCCGATGGACGTGCGGCCTCCTCCTGCATCTAAGGAATAATATTTCTATCGTTCCCGTGCGGTTTCAGGTCGTTCGGAGCACGTTTTCTCCGAATTGGACCGCCGCACGCCGTTTTGGTGTTTAATGGCGCCGGAAACGCGTTTCCGGCCGCCGCGGTCACACGGCACATCCGAATGAGGTTCCGTCTGGCCGACCATTTCACAATTCACGCCCCGGGGGGCGGGGGGTTGTACGGGGGTGGCGGGGGCCTGTACGGGGGTGGCGGGGGCTGTACGGGGGTGGCGGGGGGCTGTATGGGGGTGGTGGGGGGCTGTACTGGGGTGGCGGGGGCCTGTACGGGGGTGGCGGGGGGCTGTACGGGGGTGCGGGGGGCTGTACGGGGGTGCGGGGGGCTGTACGGGGGTGCGGGGGGGGGGGGGGCTGTACGGGGGTGGCGGGGGGCTGTACGGGGGTGGCGGGGGCTGTACGGGGGTGGCGGGGGGGCTGTACGGGGGTGCGGGGGTGTACGGGGGTGTCGGGGGGCTGTACGGGGGTGGCGGGGGGCTCTACGGGGGTGGCGGGGGGCTGTACGGGGGTGGCGGGGGCAGTACGGGGGTGGCGGGGGGCTCTACGGGGGTGGCGGGGGCCTGTACGGGGGTGGCGGGGGGCTGTACGGGGGTGGCGGGGGGCTGTACGGGGGTGCGGGGGCTGTACGGGGGTGCGGGGGGCTGTACGGGGGTGGCGGGGGGCTGTACGGGGGTGGCGGGGGGCTGTACGGGGGTGGCGGGGGGCTGTACGGGGGTGGCGGGGGCCTGTACGGGGGTGGCGGGGGGCTGTACGGGGGTGCGGGGGGCTGTACGGGGGTGCGGGGGGCTGTACGGGGGTGCGGGGGGCTGTACGGGGGTGCGGGGGGGTGTACGGGGGTGTCGGGGGGCTGTGCGGGGGTGTCGGGGGGCTGTACGGGGGTGGCGGGGGGCAGTACGGGGGTGGCGGGGGGCTGTACGGGGGTGGCGGGGGGCTGTACGGGGGTGGCGGGGGCCTGTACGGGGGTGGCGGGGGGCTGTACGGGGGTGCGGGTGGCAGTACGGGGGTGCGGGGGGCTGTACGGGGGTGCGGGGGGGGGGGGGGGGGGCTGTACGGGGGTGCGGGGGGGCGGTACGGGGGTGCGGGGGGTCGTACGGTGGTGGCGGGGGGCTGTACGGGGGTGGCGGGGGGCTGTACGGGGGTGCGGGGGGCTGTACGGGGGTGCAGGGGGCTGTACGGGGGTGCGGGGGGCTGTACGGGGGTGCGGGGGGGGGGGGGGGGGGGGCTGTACGGGGGTGCGGGGGGCTGTACGGGGGTGGCGGGGGCCTGTACGGGGGTGGCGGGGGCAGTACGGGGGTGCGGGGGGTTCTCCGGGGGTGCAAAGGCTATCCCATTGATTACAAAAGTGAAAAATAAAAGTGATAACATCTAATTAATACATATTTCTTTTATCGATACCATACAGAAATTTATAAAAAATATATTAATAATACATAATCTATAATATCAGATTTATTGATCTGTTGGAATTAGTTCGAATTTTTCAAATGTAGAATCATTCAAGATTATCTGATCAAAAACTCAATATGTGTATAAAATATTTAAAAGACCACCATGGATGGTAATAATGCATTACTTAAATGAATAAATACAGTACATCAATGTCAACCCTACCAGTAAAAACAAAAAAACATATCTCGTGAATATATGGTGCGTCACGCGTTGCCATCACTGCTTCCTCCTTCTGGTGGGCCAGGTGCCTACAACAAATAAACATTATAAATATTTTAATAACAAAAATAATTTAAATTAAATAAATAAATACAGTATATACCTGCGTCGTATGATCCCCTGTACCATCAGCTCGACGCACATATTCCCGCAGTGCTCTAACCTCAGCTGTCAATTGCGCATTTGTCTCCTCGGAAGCGCGCAGCCGTGCCTCAAAATCTGACATCTGCTGTGTCATATGAGCAACAGCAGGACCGACAACCACAGCGCGTGACACTACAGAACGAAGAATCCCTGCTCCATAGGTCAAACTATAGCCATGCCCGTCCCGACCAATAATGCGATGAAAGATCTCATCCCGTCGCATGGGAAGCTGTCGCTGGTCCTCTGGCAGATGTTCTAACTCAGCTTCAAATTGATCCTGTGAAATATTTAAATATATATAAATATATATATGTTAATATATAGATTTATGTAATTATTGGTAAGTACAGACACTTACTATCAATGCTGCAACCTCTGGATCATTGCGATCACGAGTCCTTATCCACACCGACATTTTATCAGTTGTTGCACCTTGCCCTCACAACTGTATATTAAAAGAATATAAACACAAAACCATATTAATTAATAAATTAAAAAATGAATAATATATACCTCATGTCGGATCTGAGACACGTGACGAGTCCCGAGCCTGTGAGCTGGTCCCTGCAACGCTCGATTCTCCGAATGGCGTGTTGACACCTCCTACATTCAATTCATTCAAATTTCAAACAAATCACATATTCTTGAAAATATATATACAGCAAAATAATTAATATACAAACCGCAACACCCTTAGTAGACCAATATGCAACCAATTCACGCCACTGAGCTGGGAGGACACCTCTCGGGACTTTTTCCAAAATGTCAAGGGCACCCACATTTGGTATCCAGTGGTCCCTCTTCACTTTGCCTTTATAATCTTTCCACAGCTTACGGCATTTGCTCATACACACCGGCCGAAACTCTTCAGGGCATACTTTCAAATTTTGCTATAATGAAAATAATCAAACATATTAGTATTATTTATAAATAGAAAATAAAGTAAAATTATTTTCTTACCTGAACCTCCCTCCATAGACGATCTAATGTGTCCTGAGGGATAGAAGCCCAATCACGCGTGGTCAATGGAAATCGATGTGGGTCACGTATGATATGACCCAGCTGACGAATAAATGCCGGGGCATTCGGTCCCACGGGATGAAATACCTCATCAAATGAAACATCTATCGTCGTGTCAGAATTCCATGATAATATGCCACGACCAGGGCCTCTCCTGTGAGAGGAAGAAGCAGCCGAGTCTGATCATGTTGAAAACAATTTTATATATAAATTGACAAATGTTATATATATATATATATATGTCAATTACATAAAAAAATATAGACAATGACATTCAAACATACCTCGACCCTGAGACGTAGATGCCTCAGATGGATGATGTGGATTTTCTGCCTCTTCCCCTGACATGTCTGCAGTCATACAAAATATCAGTAATGAGTCCAAAGTGTTTAAAAGATAAATTGGATTGTTCTTAATAAATCAAACTTGTACAACTGTTAATCAAACAAAAAATGGATTGAATAATTAGTTGTGAATGAATTTTAAAAAATCAGAAAGTTAATCAACCTAAATATTTATGACTGAATTAACTTACAAAAGTGAGGATTAAAACTTATAAGGATTTATAAAATGATTAGATAATTTATGATATCCTAGGACATTCTACTGAATAGCGGGAAAACAATTATACCTTTCATTAAGCATGCAAATCGACCATTTCTCCTTCAACAGCCGCTCTGACCCAATAAATATCTTCTTCACGTTGAACTACGGTATGTTGATCAAGTTGTTGGTAAACAAACGGAACAGTCTCGGGTTCATCTTCTTCAAATAAAAACACTCCTCGCCGAGACATTTTGACAACAACTTGCCAACTTGGATCTGAAGGCAAAGTAACGAAGAATACTTGTTCCACTTGTGATATCAAAATGAAAGGTTCATTCTCAACTCGTTCATTATTTCTGTATAACATATAGTTAAAATTCACCAATGAAAACTGATATTGATCGACTTTACATCCACGCACTGGATCAACCCAATTACACTTTAACAATATGTACTTCAAACCGTGTGTGTATACAACTTCAATGATGTCTATCAATTGACCATAGTAATAACCAGAATCGACAAAGGGACAACTGATGCCACTGTTTTGTGTTGCTCGTTTGTCGTCAACATCTTTAATGCGAAATCGAAAACCATTAGCATCAATAGCTTTATAACGACGAGTCGTTATAGATGGACCCTCAGCCAGTTGGATAAATACTTCAGGTAGCGTGGGGTCCCCTAACTCCCTCAGCTTACGAACCTACATAATTTATAAAAATCAATACTGATATATGCAGAAAGAATTAGTTTAATACTTCACTCATAATGAAAATCAATTTATACATACATAATCCTTGAACCAATCATGAAATGCCGCATAATGAGATTGTTGAATTTGCAACTCAGTCGCACGATGCATATCTTCTTTTATCTCATTAATGTGTTTCCTGCAAATGATTACGCGATGTTTAAAAGATCAACTTATTCAAAGAAAACATGTAAAAGTTATACAAGCACATTGATAAGATACTTACTGCATTAATGGTGCAACTGATGGAGTATTGAACAAGATATATCGATGTGCTTGTATCCACTCGATGTTGTCCATATCAAATGTGGTTCCTTCTCCAACTGGACCATCATGAATCCGAGAGGGCTTCTCTAATTTTGTTTCAACATCCGTAAGATATTCTGCACAAAAGGTAGTACACTCATCCATCAAATAACCATTGGCCATTGATGCCTCTGGACGAGCTCTGTTGCGTACAAATCTTTTCAATGTAATCAAATACCGTTCAATAGGATACATCCACCTGAATTGAACTGGACCAGCAGCCATTAATTCATCAGTTAGGTGCACTGTCAAGTGGACCATAACATCGAAAAATGAGGGGGGGACAGTTTCTCAAAGTGACAAAGCGTAAGTACAATTCGGTCCTGTAAACTTTTTAAATCACTCATTCGTTGATTTCTTAAACAAAGCTTTCTAAAAAAATTACTCATCTCAATCAAGGGCTGAACAACATTGGGGGATAAACAATCACAAATTGCGATTGGAATCAACTGCTGAAGTAATATGTGATTGTCATGACTTTTCAACCCTTGCAATGTCTTGCTCGTCAGATTCACACACTTTGAAATATTAGAAGAGTAACCATCAGGCACCTTGACCATCTTCAAAATGGAAAGAAATGTCTCTTTCTCCTCTGTAGTCATCGAATACTGTGCAGCAGGCATATATGCCTTGTTTCCCTCAGCTAACTGTAAATGCAACTGTTTCCTTAAACCCATTTCTTCCAAATCACGGCGTGCATTAACATGGTCCTTTGACTTTCCACTGACACCTAAAATGGTCCACAATATGTTATCACAAACATTTTTTTCAATGTGCATGACATCCAAATTATGCCTCAACATGTTAGTTTTCCAATACGGAAGTCTATAAAAAATACTTTTCTTTTTCCAATTATGACTGCGCTGCCTACCCGCAGCACGAATATTACGTACTGGAGGAGCCACCAAATCCTGAATTTCATATACCGTGCGGATGTTTTCTTCCTCAATCTGCGATAACATTTCGACTCCTGTCATGATCTTTGGTGCTGGACTGAACTCTCTAGAACCATCAAATGCCACTCTGTCCTTTCTGAACCTGTGCTGGGGAGGGACAAAACGCCTGTGACCCATGTATGCCTATTTTTTGGAATGTTTAAGCCATACAGATTTTTTACTTTTATTGCAACAAGGGCAAGCAAATTCCCCTTTCGTACTCCAGCCTGATAAATTTTCATAAGCTGGGAAGTCATTGATTGTCCACAATAAAGCTGCATGCAGTTTGAACATTTCATTCGTTTCGCAGTCATAAGTCATCACACCATCGCCCCAAAATTCATTCAACTCATCAATCAATGGCTGAAGGTAAACATCAATCTTATCCCCCGGACTTTTAGGTCCATCAATAAGAGTGGAAAGTAATATAAATTGTTGCTTCATACAAAGCCACGGAGGAAGATTATATGGAACCAACACCACGGGCCATGTGCTATGAGTTGCACCAACCATAGACTTGAATGGATTGAAACCATCTGCTGCCAATCCCAATCGGACATTACGAACATCTTTAGCAAAGTCGGGATGTCTCTTATCAAAATCCTTCCATGCATGAGAGTCTGCCGGGTGGGTTAACATGTCACTTTCATGAACTCTTTCTGCATGCCATCTCATTAAATTAGAAACTTTAGATGACATAAAAAATCTTTTCAACCTCGGTTTAAGGGGAAAGTAACGCATTTGCTTTACGGCAATCGGTTTCCCCTGTATCGCAATCTGACTTTGATGAGTCTTATTTCCCCTGTTCTCTTTCCACCTGGAAGCGCCACAAACCGTACAAATATCCAAATGAGCAGTTTCATTTCTAAACAACATACAGTTGTTTCCACATGCATCTATAGTCTCATATGTAAAACCTAAGTTCTCTGTCAACTTACGAGCATAGTAATACGACTCAGGAATCTTAGCGTCGACAGGAAGAACTTTTTTCAATAAAACCAAAATCATGTCGAATGATGTGTCTGACCAATTATTCAAAGTCTTCAAATGCAACAACTCCACAATAAACGACAGTTTATTGTAAGAAGTGCATCCATGATATAATTCTGTTTTCGCATCATCAAGTACTTCATAAAACCTCCTCGAATCACGATCTGCACCAGAGCGAAGATTTATCTCACCGGTCTCAAGATTCTGGATGTCAATGCCTTCAGGATCAAACCCACGTACCATTTCAGTAAGCATTTCATGCATTGGATCAGTCATCCTTGCATCAACATCCATCTGAGCTGCATCTGTATTTTGACAACGAACATATTCTTCTCCATGACGAGTCCAACTCTTATAATTTTTCAGAAATCCATTAAAGAAAAGGTGCTCCCTCACAGTATCTCGTGTGAATTGATATCTGTTAGCACATTTTCTACATGGACAACTAATATAGTCACTTTCAAATCCTCTCGTTAAGTCAATAAACTGCATAATGCCATTGAAATATTCTCTAGACGTTCGATTTGGAAGATCAATCCAACTCTTATCCATAATAATATCTGTATAACAAACATTTACACAATACTTTTTACATTTACATTTTTCAAATCAACTATATTCAAAATAAATATTAACCATTTGTTTATGAACCATTGATAAAATAATAATGTAACTGAAAGCTCATGTTACCTGATTGAGCTACAAACCTGAAAGGGAGGGGAGCCGAAGGCGGTGCTGCGAGGGAGAGGAGGCAGCGAAGGGGAGCCGGAGCCAAAGGCGGTGCGGCAAGGGAGGGGACGGGCGGCGGCGGCGGCGGGGAGCTGTAGGAGAGGAGGCGGTGAGGGGACGGGGGACGGGCAGCGAGGGGGGGGTGTCCGGGGTCGGGGGGGGGGGGGCTGTCTGAGGTGCGGGGAGGGGTGTCCGGGGTGTCGGGGGCCTATCAGGGGTGCGGGCAGGGGTGTTCGGGGTGCGGGGGTGTCCGGGGTGCGGGGGAGGGGGGGCTGTCTGGGGTGAAGGGGGGTTGTCGGGGGTGCGGGGTGGGGTGTCCGGGGTGCGGGGGGCCTGTCCGGGGTGCGGGGGGGCTGTCCGGGTTCGGAGGGGGGGTGTCCGAGTGCGGGGGGGGGGGGGGGGGGCTGTCCGGGGTGCGAGGGGGGCTGTCCGGGTTCGGAGGGGGGTGTCCGAGTGCAGGGGGGGCTGTCCGGGGTGCGGGGGGCGGTCCGGAGTGCGCGGGGGGGGGGGGGGGGCTGTCCGGGGTGCGGGGAGGCGTCCGGGGTGCGGGGGCGGTCCGGAGTGCGCGGGGGGGTGCTGTCCGGGGTGCGGGGAGGCGTCCGGGGTGCAGGGGGAGGTCCGGAGTGCGCGCCGGGGGCTGTCCAGGGTGCGGGTGCCGTCCGGGGTGGGGGGGGAGGGCCGAGAGGCCGGAGGCCGGCGGCCGGAGGCCGGAGGTCGGCGGCCGGAGGTCCGAGGGCGGAGGGCGGCGGCCGGAGGCTGGATGGCAGGCGGCGGGGGAGGGCGGGCGGCGGGGGAGGCCGGGCGGCGGGGGAGGCCGGGCAGCGGGGGAGGGGAGGTCGGCGCGAGGGAGGGCGGTGAGGGAGGGAGGGTTAGGGCGAGGGAGATCGAGGGAGATCGAGGGCGGGGGGGGGGGGGGGGGGGGCGCAGAAACCCCCCGAAATTTTTTAGGCTGGTTAGCGACCGCCATTGGCGGTCGCTAATGGTGAGCTATAGCGACCGCCAATGGCGGTCGCCCGAGTCCGGGGGGCTCCAATGCCCCCTTTTCTAGTAGTGTATCATGAGTAGCTGTGAGCTCAGGGTGAGCTTATAGAGGGTATCCCGAGGGAGCACAAGGAGATGCGTCAATGGCAGTAGCAGCATCAGGAAGAGCTCTGACGACAGTAGTAGCAGCGATAAGAAGAGAAGTATCGATGGTAGTAGCAGCACAACGAGCAGATGGAGTACATGCGACATCAGACTCGTGGTTTAGGGATGGAGTTCCCTCCACCATCTCCTCCAGCTCCTCCAGCTCCTCCAAAAGACCCTTCCCCTCAGTGATATATTTATTTTTTATGATAAAACATTTGAATGTAGTTTTTTTGTAATATTAACTATTTAAATTTATATATAGTATGTTTTTTATATTGTTACGAATATTAATTTTTTTATTTAATTAATTTTTTTATCTTATTATCTTATTTATTTTTTTTATTATTATTATTTAATATTATTTATTATTTTTATTATTTTATTTATATTATTTTTATTCTATTGTAATTTTTATTTTTTATACTTTTAAAAATATTGTGGTTTTTATTGTTTTATAATTTTTTATTATTTTACTAATATAATTATTATTATTTCATTAATATTAAAAATATTATATCATTAATATTAATATTATTTTATTTTTATTATTATTATATTAATATTATTTATATTATTAATATTAGTATTATTATTATTTTATAATATTTTATTATTGTTATTATTAATATTATTTTATTCTATTTTATTTTATTTTTTAAGCTATTTGTGACGAGCCCTTTTGTTACGGTCTGTATGTCGCAAATAGTATTTGGGACGAGCTCTCACAATAGGGTTTTTAAAATTCTCAGGAAAACTATCTGTGACAGGTCATGGACCCATCACAAATAGTTTTCTTTTTCAACATGAACATGGCCCGTTGCAAATAGTTTATTTGATGGGCTATTGCAATAGGGTTTTTAAAAAACCTCATGAAAACTATTTATGATTCCCTTTTCTGCAACGGTTCATTTGCGATGGGGCCCCATCACAAATGACCTGTTGTAAATAGACCAACTTCCAATAGTGACCTCTCCCTATGAATCCACCACTCGTATTGGGTCCAAGAAGGTTTGTACTGACCCAAAACAGGTCAAAAGTTTCTTCCCAACCTACAATCGCCATGTATGTGTCTGCCCAGCATGCAAAGTCCTTGGGAGGGTTCTTCCCTACCCTAAATGTGCTTGCATGGTCTCTTCCAGACCCCAATAGTATATATGAGATTTTGGGGCCTGGGAATTTTTTTTAGTTCAACCATAAATTAATTTAGATAATTAATTTTCTTTTAGAGTTACACTAAATTAATTAAATATTAATTTATTAGATTTCAAAAATAATAATCAATTTATTATTTAGAATAATTAATTTTTTGTTTTTGTTAAATTAAATTAACAAATTAATTTAATATTGAAATAAAAACTAAATTAATGGTCAGACCAAAGAAAATAAATTATTTTAATTGTTTAATTAAGCTAATTTATATTTAATATCTCAAGTTCAAATTTATTGCACATAATTTTAGCATGTATTTACCTTCCATACCGACTAGTCTTGAGATGTTTACTAAAGACATGTTTATTATTTATTAAATTTATTATTTAATTCTGTTGGGTGATTGTAATTAATTATGATGATATGTGAATCATCATTTTTCCTCGTTTAATATTTATAAGGGAATGTGTTCCTAGATAAAAGTAATATTTCTGTATTTTGTACTCTCGAGACACCATAGTTTTCATGTGAGTAGTGTGGTACTATGATGAGGATGGTGTAAGATGCAAATTATGTCAAGATGCGACAATATATTAGATGAGAAGTGGACACACTGGATGGTGATAAGCTACATAATGAGTCAAGATACAACCCAAATATGACTTCCCTAGGTCATGTAGATCCATTAAGCTTGAATCAATTGACCAATATTATTTGTTCAAGACCAGTCAGGTAACTTATTTCTTTCATTATTTTCTTATTATTTTATACATGTAAAGATTTTACTATGACAACACATAAAATAATAAACAAGTAAAATGCATAGAATTGATGAATGCTTTTTCTATTAATGTTCACTTGAAAGAGTGACAACATAGAATGAACTAATTAATAGAAATGGATAACATTTTTTGAAAAATATAAAAACCTCAAAGAAATATTATGCCTCAAACACCTTCCATCATTTGAATTTGAAAAAAACTGGGTGTATGGGGTGCTCGTTAGCCAAAGATGAGGGTGCCTCCTACTACCGTGGAGCTCTTATGAGAGTTATGGGTTAACATAAATGAATTTGGAATCAAATAAGTTTCCAAATCTAGTTTATTTCAAATATAGAGGAAAGCATTGAGTAAATCATATTTATGATTTTAGAAGCTAGGGATTCACTCAAAATATCAAGTGACCATTAGTTAATGTGGTTGGCCAATCAAATGCCTACCTTGAGTTCTCCACATAGTGGAAATACCAAAGATTATACACTGTGATGAGAGGTTCAAGGATCATTTCCACTGGAATACTCATGCAACAGGTTATTCTGATTCTAATACAGACGGTTACTAGAATTTGATAAAATAGTGGGAGATATTTGATAATTTAATTAATCCATAATGTCTAATCGGTAAACAAGATAAAACTAAAAATCTTCTAGATTTTATTTTTTGTAGAAAATGATAAGTAATACAACATATAAATACCATGATTAGTTTCGGACAAAGTAAATGTCATATCTAGCATAAAATTCTAAAGATTAGTACGGACACTTGTATATTGTACAACAACATAGAAAAATTCATGGTGATGGAATCCCAATTACCTATTGAATCACCTTAGGAAGGAGGGTGAAAATGATTATAAGGGACTCATGTATGATTCATATGATTGTTATTTCATAATCATATAATCAACATCCAATATGAGTTATTGATACTACATCTTGACATAGATGTTTACAAATGTTGTCTCATATCTAAGAATCTTTTAAGGAGAAAGATAAGTGCATGTATGAATTAGGTCATGATTAAACTAGATATGTGTAAATTGAAAGATATATCATATTCTTTTAATACATATTATTCTTATATAATTTTCACTCATGTACTCCATTTTCATTTAGGACTACAAATTGAATAGAAAATAGAGAAAAATATTCATTACGTTTAGTAAAATTTTTATAAATAAATAGAAACTAAAAGAAAGTATAATATTTAATTATTATAGTGAAAAAGTTAACAGACAAGGTTAAAAAACTAGAGGAATGTTTGAAACCAAAGGAAACTTTAAATTTTCCTTCAAATAAATGAAGTATTAAACACAAGGTTGTTTTCTTCATATATCATGAAATTAATTCATGGAATTTTAAATGCAATGAACCAAATCATTGAAGGAAGTACTCTCTTCTTCTTAAGGTATATTCATAAGTTGTAAGTAATGATTATATTATAATTATTTGTTATTAAATGCAATATACTTATCACATGTGCATCTAAATATAGTAACCAAGTAAGTAATAAAGACATTGCAAGAAGTCTGGTGTGTTCTCTAAGAAACTAAGGAAGAGTGGTTCCCAAGTCAGTGATGGGAAGAACACAAAGTATATTCTCCATGTATATGATTCTAGTTGAACTGTTGTTAAGTATTACCGAAACATTTATCTCACTATGGTGACATTATTATATTTTTGGAATGAATTTTTTTGGTAATACACAACCAATAGTTTAGTAATTCTTGAACCATTGTAAATACTTGATGATGATAAAATTTATGAATTGTATTCCTAGTTTTTGGGAAAGATCATACTTTTCATGAAAAACTAAGTGGTTTCCAATTATATAAATAGTATTTTTTTAGACTCTTCAAAGTTAAATACCTTATGTATTATCAACACACATATGTAATTTTTTTGGACAAATAAACCTTTTGAAATAAAGGTGATCCAAAAAATATTTCAAAACTAGATCAACTATAGAGTGTGAAATATTCCATGGGTAAGCTAGTGGTGAATATACTTCATATGATTCTTTAATGTTCTTAAGGAATATGAAAGTGAAGTATTCTATATGCATGGTAAGATGATATAAGTTTCTTCATACTAGTATGCCTGAGAATATCTTGACCAAACATTTATCTATCAAAATAATGTAGCACAGAGTAATTCCTAAATGTGCATTTCATTATCCATATCATGACTTTGATACAAATAAGGAAAATCAATAATGATTCTTATATGTTAACATTGATTAATATAATGTAGTGTGGAGTAATTACTAAATGAAAATTACCTTATCCACATCAAGACATTGATGCGAATAACGAGGATCAATAATGATTCTTATATAGTAACATTGATCAAATGTATTATGAAGAAATTATTAAACACCCACTTCCTTATATACATTAAATTCACAATGTATATAAAAGTAGCATCAATGTTAAAACTCTTTAATTGTAGATACTTCCATTTTTTGAGAAATGCTTCAAAAAAAAGTGACATTATCCCATAACCATATGCTAACTATGATGAAAAATGGATATCATGTGATTTATAGTATGATATAAATTCATTTTTTCATAAGAACATTGTGTTTGCATGTAAAGATTTTGTTAAGAATATAAACGAAATTGCATCAACCAAAAAACAATGTACATCTCATTTAATATCCTAAAGTTTATATTAGATATTATTTAAATCCCTTTCATAGGATAGTTATAGTAATGTGTTAGGCTATATTTCTATAAAAGGTTGAACGTATCTATTTGAGATAGTGGGATGACGATCTATTTGGATTTAGTCGATGCTAAAGATGCACAAATAGTTGACATAGGAACAAGTTCCACAAGACCTTGTGGAAAAGGAATGTTCCAAAGACATATACTACATAAGAAGTTTAAAATCATGGTAATGGTTTTATATACACCATGTTTAGTGATAAATTACTCATTTAAAATAATAAATCATACGATAAGCATATCTAAATTAGCTAATATTGAAAATATAAAATAAAATTAAATAATGTATTACATGTATCAACATATAGGGGATTATTATTTTGGATATTCTAGTGGATATTCAAGTTACACTATACATGGGTGGTAGAAGCATGGTACCAATAAGGCATGATTGGTTATACCTAGTCATTATGCCTAAATCCATTGGAATTTTACTTATCATAGATAATATCTTGGATAATGTTTATTGTGAATTCAATGTAAAGACCACCAATCCTATAAGACATTTATACAACACAATTGGATAGTGATGGTGACACCTTAGAATGTCAATAATGGATAAAAGTTTTTTAATTATAGTTTAATATTTATGTAAGAAACTAGATCACAAAATATTCATTAGAAATTAATTTTTACATGTCTCTACAAGAGGTTAGTGGGAGCACCACTTTTTTACATGTTAAATATGTTTGATAACATATAGAAAGAAACTATTGGTCTTAAATTTTGTTAGGACTAGAATAAAATAAATACTATAGATATTTAATTAAATTAGAATCTTATGTTCTAGGGAATAAGGTCTTCTGAGGTAGATATAATGATTTATTAGACCTATTAAATCATACATGTACTAACATTGCATTGAAAAATACAAGTTGTAATAATTCAGGATAGAACTTTTACCAGTGTCACATGGAATAAACCTCTCAAAGAATAAATGTATACACATAATAAGAGATTAATGTGGTAAGTTGAATTCCATATGATTTTTTGATGGATCAATCACATATTTTATTTTATGTAAAATAAATGATATTTCTAATATATATTTTATATTAGGAAAATGTCTGTTAAATCCAGGACAACAACATAGGAGGTAGTAAAAACAATCCAATTGTGTAAAAATAAAGTACAAATGATATACCTGGAATGTGGAGAGGAAGGGATAACAATTTTAACAGGGAAATTAGTCTTCCTTTTATCAAAATGATCTAATATCATATTTATCTAAAGAAATGATTGAGATAATCTCATACAAGATAGTGGTATCTAAATCTAAAAATACAGACTATGTTGTAGTTTTAGTGTAAGCTAAAGAAGAACCATATAATACATAATGATTTCTTCTAGTTCATGGAATTGTACGTAGTGGGTAATGTTTTATCATAATTATGAGAATTACCCTACTTTTACTAGATAATATGTCATGTTTCTAGAGTGGAAAATATATATAATTGGGGATAACTACTCTTGAGTATTTTTACTTAAGTAGGTGAGGTCATATATAGTATAATATCCATGTAGAAGAGGCATTACTGTCCAGGAAACTAAATACATGACTCAACAGAAACACGATCTTAATCATGTGATAAGTAACAAAGATGGTTAAAAAATTGTCTCTAATGTAAGTGAGTGTGTTATAAAATTGGTTCCCCTAGACCCAAATTTATCAGTACTTTTGATTACCATACCAATTTTACAGTGAGTGATTCATGGAACAGACTTTCCATTATAGTGTAAACATTTATGCACCCACTATTTAACTGGTAATTTCTATAATATTAGTTTTCATATAAAAATGTTATAGAAAATCACATGCTATAATATGAACCTTGAGATTCTATGAAATTAATCTAAAATATATATTCTATGGTATAGATATATCATACTCACAAGACACAATTGATGTCAGAATATCAATTGATGGGGGATCATAAACACTGAGACTTCTTCTCATAAAGTTCACAATTATTGATCTCTAGTAGGTGAGATCATAGGACAAACCTACCAATAGGAAAAACACGTGATTCGGGTATCATTGGTAGTTCCTATCTTTGTACATGTGTATTGGTCTCCTAAATTTAGATCATTATCAATGTGTACAATTTGATCACATACTTTGATGCATGGTGAAAACCCTGAAAATGAAGTTGTGTCAAGTTAATTTTTATTCGATGCATCATTGGTGGTATCACATTAGTTGAATGATAAAGATAGAATCTTTCGCTTCTGGTTTGAGGAAGTGATATCTATGGCCTCTTTGATCAGAATAGTAGTACCTTCATTAAATCAATGTCAATGGTAGTAAAAGGTGAGATTTTCTAGTTAGATAACAAAATAATAAAGCAAGTAAAGGATGATGACATAAGTGTGAATAATTCTATATGAGATATCATATGACAAAGAGATTATATTACACAATACATGTTCATATGTTGGTTTTCATTGCAATGATAACTCCTTACCTATTTAAGGGCTATGATAGGTTGCTAGATTCTGCTCTTGGTCTGTGAATATAATTCACTGCTATTAAGATAAGGGACTAGAGGGTCACATACAATAGCGCATTGAAGATTATTCCCTATTCCATTGAATAGGTTTGTAGTACATGGAAGGCCCCACAACATGGTCTAAGATTTTTCTATATTTTATTGATTGCCAATAAATAAATGAATTAATTATTATTCAAGTAAATAATAATTGATCTGAATTTATTTATTAAAATTATTTATGACTATTTAAGTAAATATTTGAAATAATATTAGATAAATGAATACTATTTTAATATTCAAGGTTCATTTAATATTATTGGGAATTACAAGTTGATTTAATGACTTAGGTTTACCATGTAATATATTTTATATATATTACAACAATGTGATGAAATATAAATAATATTTATGACATAATTAGTTCATCATAATTATTTATTATTTATTTAGTGGATGATCAATATAAAGAGGTCAAGAACCCTAACTGGTTATTTTTAACACCTACTATAAAATTAGATGAGGAGCTCATTTCCTTAGTGAAAAGTAGAAAAACTCATTCCAATAGATTGAGAGCTCCTCTATCCCCCCATATTCTTGGTAAAGAAAATTTCATTCAAGAAATCAATCCAAAGACATATTAATAGATCACATGAATAAAGTAGATGTGCTCATTACGATGTCAAAGAAATCGTCGGAGCTCTACACTAGCACTCAAAATTCAATGATAAATGTTCACACATATTATTGAATCTTTTTTGGATGATCTAGAGGGTCTCAACTTCAGATCATTTGAGGAATGATCACTGGTGACAAGCTACAATCGATCGCACCACCAAATAAAACATGGTACATGTTTTTTTATTTGTTTTGTGCTTATTTAATTCAAACGATATCCTCGTACCTCTATCAGGGTTTAGATCATCGAAGATGAGAAAGTTAAATCACTATGGTGATCAAATTTTAAAAAAATTGTCCAATAGTTTTCACTGTGTGCCCCAGAACCTTTAAATGTATCCTAGGAAATTTTAAAATTCATTGACAATGAGGATTTTGGATAAAAATTTTAGCATATTTTATGATTACAATATTTTACCTATGAATTTCTAATAGGATATTTTCATTGTGAATTTTCTAGTAGAGATCTGCACTATGATTTTCCAAGTAGATATTTTCTTTTTAAATCACTAATAAAATATTTCTACTATATATTTTCCAGTGGATATTATCTTTATGAATCTTCTATCAAATATTTACCCAGTGAATTTGATAATATCCTTGAATATTCCCAATATAAATCTCATTGTGGATATTTTCACTATAATAATTTTTACTATAGTTTGGTGACTAAAATTTGGAGTGAAATTTTCTAATGATTCTAAGAATATAAATCTTTGTAAAAATATTAGTACAAAATTTCATAAGAATAATCGCAAAAAAAGTTTAATATTTTGGGAAAATTATAATCTAGTATCATTTCTTTTACCAATAAAAATGATTACATAAGAATTATCATAAGAAATTTTAAAATTCATTACAAAAGGACATCACTAGCTCATTGTTCTTTCATAGTAAATAATTATAGTGTAGATCCACATTAAAAAGTTCATAATAGAGATTCATAATATAAATTCCCCACTAGATATTCACATTATGAATTTCTTACTACATATTCACATTATGAATTTCTCGGTGGAATTTTTCAATGATAAAAAATAGTTCAATCTTTTTAAAATTATCATCATAGTATTTCAACCAAAAATTAAATGTTATTATATCAAACTAGTCATTACTTACATAAATATTACATCTTATTAAATGAATTATTATAGAATAATTATCATAGTAATGTTTAAAATTCCTAGAAAAAGACAACATTAATTCATTGTGTTTCCATAGTAAATTATTAAATTGGATACTCGCACTGAAAATTACCCAATATTGATTCATACTATGAATTCCCCATATGATATTTACACTATGAATTCTTTACTAGAGATTAACATTGTGAATTACATGGTGTGATTTTTATATGATAAAAAATAGTTTAATATTAGTAAAATTAGCATCACAGTATTTCAAGTAATAATTCAATGTTATTTTAGAAACCCAAACATTATATACAAAAATATTACATCTTATTAGATGAATAGTGAATAAATTTCACAATAATATATTCCAAAGGTCCACAAATTTTTAGTGTCATTGGAGACTAGATACATAATAATCTTGTTTATTAAAAAGTCTTCAACATCTGTTGTAAATTCTTCTAACCTAGTACACTTCTTTTTTATACCCTAAATAAAATATTTTTTCATAACCTAGAGAAAGTAAACATATGAAAGGGTGGGAGTAGTTGGGGTTTGGATTAGTGGTAAGCACCCCATAATCCTATATGAAAAATGGGGGTTCAAAACCCGTTGGGCGTAGGCACTATAGCAGTATTGTAGCGATACTGTAGCATCGGTGGTACTGTTGATCGCCAGGTACTATAGTGGCGGTAGGACATTGTAGCAGAGGCAGGGCACTATAGTAGTGGCGGGTACTATAACAGCCAAGTTACTATTCATAAAATGGGCCTTGGGCCAAATATTTGGGCCTACGAGCTATGTAATGGGCTACATTCCCACTAGGTATAAGGCCCCAGCCTTAAACCTTACTTAATCTTGAGTTATTACAAGATTACACGTTGAGGATCTTTTCGGGTTTAGAGTTTTAGAGAATTAGATCATAAGACTTGCATTACATTCCACATATAAACAAAGTGGTTACATAAAGATAGTATTCTTCATTCCCATCAATGGAACACACATTTAAAATAAAACATGGATTAATTCTTGACACATCCTTGACTCTATCATCTTATCATGTACCTTTCCCTTGACCTGTGAAAAACATTTCAAAAACTTGGGATGAGCATAAAAACTCAGTATGGGTTATAAAAACATGGAAAGGAAACATGGGTACATACATACATAAGAGTGAAATCATACTTTACCCATAAAACATAATCACTTTAACATACCTCATAAAATCATGAATAAATCATAGAAATCATAAGACATAAAGGTAACTTGAGGCATTCATAACATTCTTACGTAGGGAGTAACCCTCTTGGTTACGTTTGGAATACCCATCACAGTATATTCCCTAAAAATCTCTTCGGAGAAACCTTAATGTTTCACTCCTTCGCGTTACCCAATGCATTGGAGAGCTATAACGGGCTCACCCGCCCTTAGTTTATCACGGAACCACCCGTCTTCATAATAATGCCCAAGAACCATAACATAATCATATCACATAAAACATGCATAAAGGAAACATAACATTTCCGCATTTCAATCACGAGATATCAATACAACACATTGATATAATAAAAACATTATGAAAACCATTTTCAATACCAAAGTAAAACATGGTATTTATTTTTCTTTTTAAAAAAAAGGTATGGCTTGTAGAGGAAGCCGAAACTCAAATAACGGTTACGACGGCGGAGAAGTCGTTGTCGCCGCATACGTACGACAAAAACATTCCCTTTTGTCGTTTAGTAAACGCTTCGTATAAAAAAGATTCCTTTTGAGTAAACGTAAAAGTCAAAGGGGTTTATACACCGTATAAAAGAAAGTTGTGTATAAAATAAAATATGCCTCAACGAAAGGAGATTGAGACGAAGTCCCATACAAAGATAATTTTTAAAATAAAATAGATACATTATGTGTATTTACTATAAGTACACATAAATAAAGTACCAATACAAGATACGACATAATAACATAATGACATAATTTGAAAGTAGGAGATTAACCCAAAGAATGGAAATTGGGTTAAGAAGTTCCCATACCTCGTATCCGACTTGACCCGACCGTTCTTTAAACTCCTGAATAATAAACTTGAGTTAATCTCTACTTGCTTATGAATCTTTTTCAAGTTCATTATTCCTTTTATACCATGTTATGAACATCATGTAATCATTTAAGTTAATAATGTTCATTTTGTCGGTATTTGGTTCTTAAGTCAAAAATTGACTTCTTATACTTACAAGTTGTTAATTTGGTCAAAGGTTCATTATATCCAGAATGGTATTCATTATGTAGATATCATATATGTCATATATATCCAGTACATACATTCATTTATAATATTACATCACATTTAGAGGTAAGAAATGAAATGCATCGTTCATGGAGACGGTAAGCCGTACGTACGCATGAACGCTACTTCCATTTCTATTTCATATTTTCTGGAATGGAATCATAATGATATAAAAGTATATTATAATTCCAGTATAACAACATATATAATATCATTAACTTTATCCTTTACACATCCCACATATGGTATTAACGAATCAAATCACTTTTAGGGGGCGGTAGTCCGCACTTCCTAAAATGAAGATATCGTGTTTTACCCATAATGGAAACCATAAAGGTATGCCCAAAATGAAAAAAAACAGAAGCTTAAGGAAAACATAAACATATAATATATCATATATAAAAATAGTGACATCATAATGGCCACCTTTGAAGGTGTTAAATGAGTATTGAACAATCATCGTTTCGGGAGGCAGAATTTCGCCATCCACGGAAACCGTATGTTCTTTAACCATTTGATGTAGTTGTGTGAGAGTGTAGCTCAAATATATCTTATAACAACATCCTAGTATATTGAAGATACTGGTGTTGTTACAAAAGAAGTAAATAAAAAGAGTTTAGGGGGTTGGAGAAGCAAAATAAAACAAAAGAACATGAGAGAATGAATTACCTTAAAAAGTGTAACTCCTTTTGAGTTGAGCCTAAAGGCTTCCTTTGAAAGGATTCTGCCCAAAGGGAATCCTCTAGGATGAGGAGAGGGATGTGGAGAGAGAAAATGGGCAGGGGTTGGCCGAGCCAAAGGCTTGAAGAGTGTGTGAAATAAGGTGGAGGTGGGGGCCTTTTATAAGAGGAGAGGAGGGGCACTTTTGGAAAGTAAAGAAATATAACTTTGTTTGAAAATGTGTTTCGGTTTTAAAAGGTCCCACATTGATAGAATTCGTGGATAAGGTGATAAGGATTCGAAATCCACTCATACAATTGGTTTTGGCCATGTGTAGGTTTTAGATTTTACATTATCTTTCCATTTTATTTTAATCGTTAAATAATGATGTCATCACTGCATCATTATTATGTCGTAAATAATTTAATTTATTTAATGTCTAAAAATTATAAAAAAAATACTATGATATAGGAAATCTTTTTAGCTTTCCAATGACTATTTATAATCAAAATTTGGGCTTGTATAACCCCACTTAAAAATTGTTTTCGCAAAACATATTATGTTTGTGTCACTTTCACTTTAACATTAAATAAAAATATATTATTGTCATTTTCCAACTAAAGTGGATACATGGGGTCCCCAAGTTAGGCCATGGCTTGTCTTGGTCGGCCATGACACAACCAATGAGGTTGGGACATGTGTCTAGGTCATTTTATATTATTAAAGTATTATTTATACCATAAACTACACTAATTACCACTAATCGCGATTAAAAACTTAATAAGTTACTATTCACCAAAAAATTATTATAATCTCATTGAACCACATTTTACTTCTTAATGACAACCATGTATGTCGGATTTTCAAAATTCAATACACATTAGTGGTAAACTTTCATTTAACTGAAAAATCAGTTTGCTTGATTACCACTTAGTGGTTTCACTATTCATCAAAAATTGAAGTTTTTCAGAAAATTACCAAAAATTCACCCTAAGCTATATTTGATATTCCGAATTCAAAAATGAAGTCTATTTTACAAAATTCAAATCATATAAGTCACATTAATTAATTTAATAATTAATTCCCGCTGCCAGAGCAAATAGCGTGTTTTTACAAAACAATAAGTATCAAAAGATTGACACCAGTTTAAGTCTAATTTCAAATCGAAATTGATTCCAATGACCACCATTGGATAAAATGGTAAAAATATATTCTAATTTCACTTTAAAACCAATTCAAAAGATAATCTAATCATATAAATAAATTAGATCAAAAAGAGGTTTTGAATTAAAATGCAACATTTTACACTATTCATAAAAAAAAATGAACTTTATCAGAAAGGTACCAAAAATTACACAAAGTAAAATTTGATATCCCGATTCTTAATAAAAGTTTTATTTGGTCCAAAAGAATGTATAAGAGTGATCAAAACTATATTTAATGACGGTTCACCATTAAAAGGTGATAAGTGAACCTTTAGTGAAAATTAGAGTATAAAAGCCTAAAATTGAACTCTTTCCGTATTTTAAGCCTTTATCTTTTATTGGGTAAATGTAAAAACATCTAAAAACATATCTATTCATATTTTAGTTATTTCTATTCATTCCCGCCAGTACAACGGCTACTTGTTAACTAACATTTAAAATAATATTATTATATTACTAGTGTGCTACGTAAGTTTCAAAGAAACTCATCGTTGTGTATCGGGTACGCTATCGAACATAGCAACCCCTTTTAATTAAAATTCATATTTAATTCTCAAATATTAATAAATATGAAAATTATTTATTCTTTAATTACCTGGGATGTTACATCCTTCCCCCCTTTTGGGAATTGCGTCCTCGCAATTTTATTCACTTATCAAAATAAGTGGGGGTATTTATCCCTCATAGCATTTTCAGATTCCCATGTTGCCTCTTCAATCATGTGGTTTTTCCACAAAACCTTTACCTGGTGAATCACCTTATTCCGTAACACTTGCTCCCTGTGGTCAAGAATCTGGACCGGTTGTTCCTCATAAGATAGGTTCTCTTCCAGCTGAACTACCTCTGGACTCAAAACATGAGATGGATCTGGCATATTCTTTCTCAACATCGAAACGTGAAAAACATTGTGTACCTCGAAAGATAGATCCTTCCTCTGGTTATCTGCATAACTCTTCTGCCTACTCTGAGCTATTCTCATGTGTTTCTGAATCAACTGAACTTTTTCTGCCATCTCTTCTACCAATTCTGGTCCCATCAACTTTCTTTCACCCACTTCATCCCAGAAAGCTGGAGTTCGACACCGCTTCCCATATAATGCCTGAAATGGTGCCATCTGTATACTCGAATGGAAACTATTATTATATGAAAACTCAACCAAAGAAAGATGTTGGTCCCAACTTCCCTGATAATCCATAGAACAAGCTCGTAGCATATCCTCCAATGTCTGAATTGTTCGTTCTGACTGCCCATCTGATTGAGGATGAAAAGCTGTACTAAAATTTAATTCAGTACCCAACGACTTCTGAAGGCCTTTCCAAAAGTTAGAGGTAAACCTGGGATCACGATCTGATACAATGGAGAGAGGAACTCCATGTAACCTGACTATCTCCTTAAGATACAAACGGGAAAGTTGATCAAGAGAGAAAGTATCTCGTATAGCAAGGAAATGAGCAGATTTGGTCAAGCGATCAACAATAACCCAGATTGCATTATTACCTCGAGATGTCTTCGGTAATCCAACAACAAAGTCCATGGATATATTCTCCCATTTCCACTCTGGCACTGGTAAAGGCTGAAGCATCCCTTTCGGTAACTGCCGCTCAGCTTTAACCTGCTGACAAGTCAAACACTTCACAGTAAAATCAGCAATATCTCTTTTCATTCCATCCCACCAGTAATACTCCCGCAGATCTCTATACATCTTAGTACTGCCCGGATGAACTGAAAACGGAGAACTATGAGCTTCACATAACAACTCTCTCTTCAACTGTGAATCACAAGGCACACATAACCTCTTCACAAACCTCAAAACACAAACACAAACTTATCCAAGAACTCATGGAAAATTTTATTCATAAGGTCCATGAATACAGTAGGTGCATTTGTTAACCCCAAAGGCATAACTACAAATTCATAATGGCCATATCTCGTACGGAATGCGGTCTTCGGAACATCTGCTTCTTTTACTTTCAACTGATGGTACCCCGACCTCAAGTCAATCTTCGAAAAATACTGAGCTCCCTGGAGCTGACACCACTTCATTCGATGGCCCAACATCTGCTGAAGTAGTTGCAAAGGATTTCACCACCCCTTTCTGCTTGTAGTCTAACTGCTTCCCATCACTCAAGCTCCTTGTCGGACACTCGTTTGCATAGTGACCCATCTCATTGCACTTAAAACATTTCACTAACTGTAAATCAAATTTGTTTTTACCTTCACCTTGATCCTTTTCAGTGCAATCACGAGCCTTATGTCCCATCTTACCACATCGGTAGCACTTCCCAGAATTCAGAAGACATTCCCCAGCATGCCTTTTGCCACATTTATCACAAACTGGAAACTTAGTTCTCTTACCATCAGACTTCTTTGAAGAATTCTTACCTTTCTCCTGCAACCTCGGTCTCTTCTTCTGCTGGTTGTTATAGGACACTTGGTCATCGGCAAACTCCATTTCCACCTTCTCAGCACATCGAACAAGCTTTTCATAACTTTTAAACTCACGAGAAGCTAATGCCCTTCGATACTTTGGCTTTAATACTGAGTAAAAACGATTGATTTTACTATCAAGGTCTCGGATAAAATTTGGAGCATACCTTGCCAATCGAGTGAACCTTTCTTCATAGGCAGCCACTGAGTCCTCCTCTTGCCTCAATTCCAAGAATTGATTTTCCATCCTAAGTCGAACAGCCTTAGGAAAATACTTCTCAAGAAACATACCTTTGAATTCATCCCAGTCAAGAGCATCAATCTCATCGGCATCCCTGATATTTTTAACCATAGACCACCACTGATCTGCTTCACCCTCCAAACGGTAAATAGCAAGACTAACCTTTTGATTGTCTGAACACCCCATGACATCAAAAATCTTCTCCAGTGCTTTAATCCACCCTTCAGCTTGCACAGGGTCAGATGATCCTCTGAATGATGGGGGATGTTGCCTCATGAAATGTTCCACCATTGACATGTTCCTATGCGGTTGATCTGGCTGATCTCGTGCATGGATACCACCACCATTTATAGCCTGAGTCAACTGTGCCATCACTGCAACAAACTGTTCAGTTCCGATTCCAACCATCTCAGGTTGCTGATTTGGAAGGTTGTCTTCCTCCTGATGTCGTCCCAACATAGCTGCTTTGTTTCCCCTACGGAAAACCATTCTGAACATGGAAATATCTTAGGCGAAGCAACATGGTAATCCGTAAATGCTATATCATTTCAATCATATTATAATTTAACACTTTTCTAACTCCTAAAGTTGTCTAAACCGACCTTTGATACCAACTATAAGGCCCCAGCCTTAAACCTTACTTAATCTTGAGTTATTACAAGATTACACGTTGAGGATCTTTTCGGGTTTAGAGTTTTAGAGAATTAGATCATAAGACTTGCATTACATTCCACATATAAACAAAGTGGTTACATAAAGATAGTATTCTTCATTCCCATCAATGGAACACACATTTAAAATAAAACATGGATTAATTCTTGACACATCCTTGACTCTATCATCTTATCATGTACCTTTCCCTTGACCTGTGAAAAACATTTCAAAAACTTGGGATGAGCATAAAAACTCAGTATGGGTTATAAAAACATGGAAAGGAAACATGGGTACATACATACATAAGAGTGAAATCATACTTTACCCATAAAACATAATCACTTTAACATACCTCATAAAATCATGAATAAATCATAGAAATCATAAGACATAAAGGTAACTTGAGGCATTCATAACATTCTTACGTAGGGAGTAACCCTCTTGGTTACGTTTGGAATACCCATCACAGTATATTCCCTAAAAATCTCTTCGGAGAAACCTTAATGTTTCACTCCTTCGCGTTACCCAATGCATTGGAGAGCTATAACGGGCTCACCCGCCCTTAGTTTATCACGGAACCACCCGTCTTCATAATAATGCCCAAGAACCATAACATAATCATATCACATAAAACATGCATAAAGGAAACATAACATTTCCGCATTTCAATCACGAGATATCAATACAACACATTGATATAATAAAAACATTATGAAAACCATTTTCAATACCAAAGTAAAACATGGTATTTATTTTTCTTTTTAAAAAAAAGGTATGGCTTGTAGAGGAAGCCGAAACTCAAATAACGGTTACGACGGCGGAGAAGTCGTTGTCGCCGCATACGTACGACAAAAACATTCCCTTTTGTCGTTTAGTAAACGCTTCGTATAAAAAAGATTCCTTTTGAGTAAACGTAAAAGTCAAAGGGGTTTATACACCGTATAAAAGAAAGTTGTGTATAAAATAAAATATGCCTCAACGAAAGGAGATTGAGACGAAGTCCCATACAAAGATAATTTTTAAAATAAAATAGATACATTATGTGTATTTACTATAAGTACACATAAATAAAGTACCAATACAAGATACGACATAATAACATAATGACATAATTTGAAAGTAGGAGATTAACCCAAAGAATGGAAATTGGGTTAAGAAGTTCCCATACCTCGTATCCGACTTGACCCGACCGTTCTTTAAACTCCTGAATAATAAACTTGAGTTAATCTCTACTTGCTTATGAATCTTTTTCAAGTTCATTATTCCTTTTATACCATGTTATGAACATCATGTAATCATTTAAGTTAATAATGTTCATTTTGTCGGTATTTGGTTCTTAAGTCAAAAATTGACTTCTTATACTTACAAGTTGTTAATTTGGTCAAAGGTTCATTATATCCAGAATGGTATTCATTATGTAGATATCATATATGTCATATATATCCAGTACATACATTCATTTATAATATTACATCACATTTAGAGGTAAGAAATGAAATGCATCGTTCATGGAGACGGTAAGCCGTACGTACGCATGAACGCTACTTCCATTTCTATTTCATATTTTCTGGAATGGAATCATAATGATATAAAAGTATATTATAATTCCAGTATAACAACATATATAATATCATTAACTTTATCCTTTACACATCCCACATATGGTATTAACGAATCAAATCACTTTTAGGGGGCGGTAGTCCGCACTTCCTAAAATGAAGATATCGTGTTTTACCCATAATGGAAACCATAAAGGTATGCCCAAAATGAAAAAAAACAGAAGCTTAAGGAAAACATAAACATATAATATATCATATATAAAAATAGTGACATCATAATGGCCACCTTTGAAGGTGTTAAATGAGTATTGAACAATCATCGTTTCGGGAGGCAGAATTTCGCCATCCACGGAAACCGTATGTTCTTTAACCATTTGATGTAGTTGTGTGAGAGTGTAGCTCAAATATATCTTATAACAACATCCTAGTATATTGAAGATACTGGTGTTGTTACAAAAGAAGTAAATAAAAAGAGTTTAGGGGGTTGGAGAAGCAAAATAAAACAAAAGAACATGAGAGAATGAATTACCTTAAAAAGTGTAACTCCTTTTGAGTTGAGCCTAAAGGCTTCCTTTGAAAGGATTCTGCCCAAAGGGAATCCTCTAGGATGAGGAGAGGGATGTGGAGAGAGAAAATGGGCAGGGGTTGGCCGAGCCAAAGGCTTGAAGAGTGTGTGAAATAAGGTGGAGGTGGGGGCCTTTTATAAGAGGAGAGGAGGGGCACTTTTGGAAAGTAAAGAAATATAACTTTGTTTGAAAATGTGTTTCGGTTTTAAAAGGTCCCACATTGATAGAATTCGTGGATAAGGTGATAAGGATTCGAAATCCACTCATACAATTGGTTTTGGCCATGTGTAGGTTTTAGATTTTACATTATCTTTCCATTTTATTTTAATCGTTAAATAATGATGTCATCACTGCATCATTATTATGTCGTAAATAATTTAATTTATTTAATGTCTAAAAATTATAAAAAAAATACTATGATATAGGAAATCTTTTTAGCTTTCCAATGACTATTTATAATCAAAATTTGGGCTTGTATAACCCCACTTAAAAATTGTTTTCGCAAAACATATTATGTTTGTGTCACTTTCACTTTAACATTAAATAAAAATATATTATTGTCATTTTCCAACTAAAGTGGATACATGGGGTCCCCAAGTTAGGCCATGGCTTGTCTTGGTCGGCCATGACACAACCAATGAGGTTGGGACATGTGTCTAGGTCATTTTATATTATTAAAGTATTATTTATACCATAAACTACACTAATTACCACTAATCGCGATTAAAAACTTAATAAGTTACTATTCACCAAAAAATTATTATAATCTCATTGAACCACATTTTACTTCTTAATGACAACCATGTATGTCGGATTTTCAAAATTCAATACACATTAGTGGTAAACTTTCATTTAACTGAAAAATCAGTTTGCTTGATTACCACTTAGTGGTTTCACTATTCATCAAAAATTGAAGTTTTTCAGAAAATTACCAAAAATTCACCCTAAGCTATATTTGATATTCCGAATTCAAAAATGAAGTCTATTTTACAAAATTCAAATCATATAAGTCACATTAATTAATTTAATAATTAATTCCCGCTGCCAGAGCAAATAGCGTGTTTTTACAAAACAATAAGTATCAAAAGATTGACACCAGTTTAAGTCTAATTTCAAATCGAAATTGATTCCAATGACCACCATTGGATAAAATGGTAAAAATATATTCTAATTTCACTTTAAAACCAATTCAAAAGATAATCTAATCATATAAATAAATTAGATCAAAAAGAGGTTTTGAATTAAAATGCAACATTTTACACTATTCATAAAAAAAAAATGAACTTTATCAGAAAGGTACCAAAAATTACACAAAGTAAAATTTGATATCCCGATTCTTAATAAAAGTTTTATTTGGTCCAAAAGAATGTATAAGAGTGATCAAAACTATATTTAATGACGGTTCACCATTAAAAGGTGATAAGTGAACCTTTAGTGAAAATTAGAGTATAAAAGCCTAAAATTGAACTCTTTCCGTATTTTAAGCCTTTATCTTTTATTGGGTAAATGTAAAAACATCTAAAAACATATCTATTCATATTTTAGTTATTTCTATTCATTCCCGCCAGTACAACGGCTACTTGTTAACTAACATTTAAAATAATATTATTATATTACTAGTGTGCTACGTAAGTTTCAAAGAAACTCATCGTTGTGTATCGGGTACGCTATCGAACATAGCAACCCCTTTTAATTAAAATTCATATTTAATTCTCAAATATTAATAAATATGAAAATTATTTATTCTTTAATTACCTGGGATGTTACATCCTTCCCCCCTTTTGGGAATTGCGTCCTCGCAATTTTATTCACTTATCAAAATAAGTGGGGGTATTTATCCCTCATAGCATTTTCAGATTCCCATGTTGCCTCTTCAATCATGTGGTTTTTCCACAAAACCTTTACCTGGTGAATCACCTTATTCCGTAACACTTGCTCCCTGTGGTCAAGAATCTGGACCGGTTGTTCCTCATAAGATAGGTTCTCTTCCAGCTGAACTACCTCTGGACTCAAAACATGAGATGGATCTGGCATATTCTTTCTCAACATCGAAACGTGAAAAACATTGTGTACCTCGAAAGATAGATCCTTCCTCTGGTTATCTGCATAACTCTTCTGCCTACTCTGAGCTATTCTCATGTGTTTCTGAATCAACTGAACTTTTTCTGCCATCTCTTCTACCAATTCTGGTCCCATCAACTTTCTTTCACCCACTTCATCCCAGAAAGCTGGAGTTCGACACCGCTTCCCATATAATGCCTGAAATGGTGCCATCTGTATACTCGAATGGAAACTATTATTATATGAAAACTCAACCAAAGAAAGATGTTGGTCCCAACTTCCCTGATAATCCATAGAACAAGCTCGTAGCATATCCTCCAATGTCTGAATTGTTCGTTCTGACTGCCCATCTGATTGAGGATGAAAAGCTGTACTAAAATTTAATTCAGTACCCAACGACTTCTGAAGGCCTTTCCAAAAGTTAGAGGTAAACCTGGGATCACGATCTGATACAATGGAGAGAGGAACTCCATGTAACCTGACTATCTCCTTAAGATACAAACGGGAAAGTTGATCAAGAGAGAAAGTATCTCATATAGCAAGGAAATGAGCAGATTTGGTCAAGCGATCAACAATAACCCAGATTGCATTATTACCTCGAGATGTCTTCGGTAATCCAACAACAAAGTCCATGGATATATTCTCCCATTTCCACTCTGGCACTGGTAAAGGCTGAAGCATCCCTTTCGGTAACTGCCGCTCAGCTTTAACCTGCTGACAAGTCAAACACTTCACAGTAAAATCAGCAATATCTCTTTTCATTCCATCCCACCAGTAATACTCCCGCAGATCTCTATACATCTTAGTACTGCCCGGATGAACTGAAAACGGAGAACTATGAGCTTCACATAACAACTCTCTCTTCAACTGTGAATCACAAGGCACACATAACCTCTTCACAAACCTCAAAACACAAACACAAACTTATCCAAGAACTCATGGAAAATTTTATTCATAAGGTCCATGAATACAGTAGGTGCATTTGTTAACCCCAAAGGCATAACTACAAATTCATAATGGCCATATCTCGTACGGAATGCGGTCTTCGGAACATCTGCTTCTTTTACTTTCAACTGATGGTACCCCGACCTCAAGTCAATCTTCGAAAAATACTGAGCTCCCTGGAGCTGACACCACTTCATTCGATGGCCCAACATCTGCTGAAGTAGTTGCAAAGGATTTCACCACCCCTTTCTGCTTGTAGTCTAACTGCTTCCCATCACTCAAGCTCCTTGTCGGACACTCGTTTGCATAGTGACCCATCTCATTGCACTTAAAACATTTCACTAACTGTAAATCAAATTTGTTTTTACCTTCACCTTGATCCTTTTCAGTGCAATCACGAGCCTTATGTCCCATCTTACCACATCGGTAGCACTTCCCAGAATTCAGAAGACATTCCCCAGCATGCCTTTTGCCACATTTATCACAAACTGGAAACTTAGTTCTCTTACCATCAGACTTCTTTGAAGAATTCTTACCTTTCTCCTGCAACCTCGGTCTCTTCTTCTGCTGGTTGTTATAGGACACTTGGTCATCGGCAAACTCCATTTCCACCTTCTCAGCACATCGAACAAGCTTTTCATAACTTTTAAACTCACGAGAAGCTAATGCCCTTCGATACTTTGGCTTTAATCCTGAGTAAAAACGATTGATTTTACTATCAAGGTCTCGGATAAAATTTGGAGCATACCTTGCCAATCGAGTGAACCTTTCTTCATAGGCAGCCACTGAGTCCTCCTCTTGCCTCAATTCCAAGAATTGATTTTCCATCCTAAGTCGAACAGCCTTAGGAAAATACTTCTCAAGAAACATACCTTTGAATTCATCCCAGTCAAGAGCATCAATCTCATCGGCATCCCTGATATTTTTAACCATAGACCACCACTGATCTGCTTCACCCTCCAAACGGTAAATAGCAAGACTAACCTTTTGATTGTCTGAACACCCCATGACATCAAAAATCTTCTCCAGTGCTTTAATCCACCCTTCAGCTTGCACAGGGTCAGATGATCCTCTGAATGATGGGGGATGTTGCCTCATGAAATGTTCCACCATTGACATGTTCCTATGCGGTTGATCTGGCTGATCTCGTGCATGGATACCACCACCATTTATAGCCTGAGTCAACTGTGCCATCACTGCAACAAACTGTTCAGTTCCGATTCCAACCATCTCAGGTTGCTGATTTGGAAGGTTGTCTTCCTCCTGATGTCGTCCCAACATAGCTGCTTTGTTTCCCCTACGGAAAACCATTCTGAACATGGAAATATCTTAGGCGAAGCAACATGGTAATCCGTAAATGCTATATCATTTCAATCATATTATAATTTAACACTTTTCTAACTCCTAAAGTTGTCTAAACCGACCTTTGATACCAACTATAAGGCCCCAGCCTTAAACCTTACTTAATCTTGAGTTATTACAAGATTACACGTTGAGGATCTTTTCGGGTTTAGAGTTTTAGAGAATTAGATCATAAGACTTGCATTACATTCCACATATAAACAAAGTGGTTACATAAAGATAGTATTCTTCATTCCCATCAATGGAACACACATTTAAAATAAAACATGGATTAATTCTTGACACATCCTTGACTCTATCATCTTATCATGTACCTTTCCCTTGACCTGTGAAAAACATTTCAAAAACTTGGGATGAGCATAAAAACTCAGTATGGGTTATAAAAACATGGAAAGGAAACATGGGTACATACATACATAAGAGTGAAATCATACTTTACCCATAAAACATAATCACTTTAACATACCTCATAAAATCATGAATAAATCATAGAAATCATAAGACATAAAGGTAACTTGAGGCATTCATAACATTCTTACGTAGGGAGTAACCCTCTTGGTTACGTTTGGAATACCCATCACAGTATATTCCCTAAAAATCTCTTCGGAGAAACCTTAATGTTTCACTCCTTCGCGTTACCCAATGCATTGGAGAGCTATAACGGGCTCACCCGCCCTTAGTTTATCACGGAACCACCCGTCTTCATAATAATGCCCAAGAACCATAACATAATCATATCACATAAAACATGCATAAAGGAAACATAACATTTCCGCATTTCAATCACGAGATATCAATACAACACATTGATATAATAAAAACATTATGAAAACCATTTTCAATACCAAAGTAAAACATGGTATTTATTTTTCTTTTTAAAAAAAAGGTATGGCTTGTAGAGGAAGCCGAAACTCAAATAACGGTTACGACGGCGGAGAAGTCGTTGTCGCCGCATACGTACGACAAAAACATTCCCTTTTGTCGTTTAGTAAACGCTTCGTATAAAAAAGATTCCTTTTGAGTAAACGTAAAAGTCAAAGGGGTTTATACACCGTATAAAAGAAAGTTGTGTATAAAATAAAATATGCCTCAACGAAAGGAGATTGAGACGAAGTCCCATACAAAGATAATTTTTAAAATAAAATAGATACATTATGTGTATTTACTATAAGTACACATAAATAAAGTACCAATACAAGATACGACATAATAACATAATGACATAATTTGAAAGTAGGAGATTAACCCAAAGAATGGAAATTGGGTTAAGAAGTTCCCATACCTCGTATCCGACTTGACCCGACCGTTCTTTAAACTCCTGAATAATAAACTTGAGTTAATCTCTACTTGCTTATGAATCTTTTTCAAGTTCATTATTCCTTTTATACCATGTTATGAACATCATGTAATCATTTAAGTTAATAATGTTCATTTTGTCGGTATTTGGTTCTTAAGTCAAAAATTGACTTCTTATACTTACAAGTTGTTAATTTGGTCAAAGGTTCATTATATCCAGAATGGTATTCATTATGTAGATATCATATATGTCATATATATCCAGTACATACATTCATTTATAATATTACATCACATTTAGAGGTAAGAAATGAAATGCATCGTTCATGGAGACGGTAAGCCGTACGTACGCATGAACGCTACTTCCATTTCTATTTCATATTTTCTGGAATGGAATCATAATGATATAAAAGTATATTATAATTCCAGTATAACAACATATATAATATCATTAACTTTATCCTTTACACATCCCACATATGGTATTAACGAATCAAATCACTTTTAGGGGGCGGTAGTCCGCACTTCCTAAAATGAAGATATCGTGTTTTACCCATAATGGAAACCATAAAGGTATGCCCAAAATGAAAAAAAACAGAAGCTTAAGGAAAACATAAACATATAATATATCATATATAAAAATAGTGACATCATAATGGCCACCTTTGAAGGTGTTAAATGAGTATTGAACAATCATCGTTTCGGGAGGCAGAATTTCGCCATCCACGGAAACCGTATGTTCTTTAACCATTTGATGTAGTTGTGTGAGAGTGTAGCTCAAATATATCTTATAACAACATCCTAGTATATTGAAGATACTGGTGTTGTTACAAAAGAAGTAAATAAAAAGAGTTTAGGGGGTTGGAGAAGCAAAATAAAACAAAAGAACATGAGAGAATGAATTACCTTAAAAAGTGTAACTCCTTTTGAGTTGAGCCTAAAGGCTTCCTTTGAAAGGATTCTGCCCAAAGGGAATCCTCTAGGATGAGGAGAGGGATGTGGAGAGAGAAAATGGGCAGGGGTTGGCCGAGCCAAAGGCTTGAAGAGTGTGTGAAATAAGGTGGAGGTGGGGGCCTTTTATAAGAGGAGAGGAGGGGCACTTTTGGAAAGTAAAGAAATATAACTTTGTTTGAAAATGTGTTTCGGTTTTAAAAGGTCCCACATTGATAGAATTCGTGGATAAGGTGATAAGGATTCGAAATCCACTCATACAATTGGTTTTGGCCATGTGTAGGTTTTAGATTTTACATTATCTTTCCATTTTATTTTAATCGTTAAATAATGATGTCATCACTGCATCATTATTATGTCGTAAATAATTTAATTTATTTAATGTCTAAAAATTATAAAAAAAATACTATGATATAGGAAATCTTTTTAGCTTTCCAATGACTATTTATAATCAAAATTTGGGCTTGTATAACCCCACTTAAAAATTGTTTTCGCAAAACATATTATGTTTGTGTCACTTTCACTTTAACATTAAATAAAAATATATTATTGTCATTTTCCAACTAAAGTGGATACATGGGGTCCCCAAGTTAGGCCATGGCTTGTCTTGGTCGGCCATGACACAACCAATGAGGTTGGGACATGTGTCTAGGTCATTTTATATTATTAAAGTATTATTTATACCATAAACTACACTAATTACCACTAATCGCGATTAAAAACTTAATAAGTTACTATTCACCAAAAAATTATTATAATCTCATTGAACCACATTTTACTTCTTAATGACAACCATGTATGTCGGATTTTCAAAATTCAATACACATTAGTGGTAAACTTTCATTTAACTGAAAAATCAGTTTGCTTGATTACCACTTAGTGGTTTCACTATTCATCAAAAATTGAAGTTTTTCAGAAAATTACCAAAAATTCACCCTAAGCTATATTTGATATTCCGAATTCAAAAATGAAGTCTATTTTACAAAATTCAAATCATATAAGTCACATTAATTAATTTAATAATTAATTCCCGCTGCCAGAGCAAATAGCGTGTTTTTACAAAACAATAAGTATCAAAAGATTGACACCAGTTTAAGTCTAATTTCAAATCGAAATTGATTCCAATGACCACCATTGGATAAAATGGTAAAAATATATTCTAATTTCACTTTAAAACCAATTCAAAAGATAATCTAATCATATAAATAAATTAGATCAAAAAGAGGTTTTGAATTAAAATGCAACATTTTACACTATTCATAAAAAAAAATGAACTTTATCAGAAAGGTACCAAAAATTACACAAAGTAAAATTTGATATCCCGATTCTTAATAAAAGTTTTATTTGGTCCAAAAGAATGTATAAGAGTGATCAAAACTATATTTAATGACGGTTCACCATTAAAAGGTGATAAGTGAACCTTTAGTGAAAATTAGAGTATAAAAGCCTAAAATTGAACTCTTTCCGTATTTTAAGCCTTTATCTTTTATTGGGTAAATGTAAAAACATCTAAAAACATATCTATTCATATTTTAGTTATTTCTATTCATTCCCGCCAGTACAACGGCTACTTGTTAACTAACATTTAAAATAATATTATTATATTACTAGTGTGCTACGTAAGTTTCAAAGAAACTCATCGTTGTGTATCGGGTACGCTATCGAACATAGCAACCCCTTTTAATTAAAATTCATATTTAATTATCAAATATTAATAAATATGAAAATTATTTATTCTTTAATTACCTGGGATGTTACATCCTTCCCCCCTTTTGGGAATTGCGTCCTCGCAATTTTATTCACTTATCAAAATAAGTGGGGGTATTTATCCCTCATAGCATTTTCAGATTCCCATGTTGCCTCTTCAATCATGTGGTTTTTCCACAAAACCTTTACCTGGTGAATCACCTTATTCCGTAACACTTGCTCCCTGTGGTCAAGAATCTGGACCGGTTGTTCCTCATAAGATAGGTTCTCTTCCAGCTGAACTACCTCTGGACTCAAAACATGAGATGGATCTGGCATATTCTTTCTCAACATCGAAACGTGAAAAACATTGTGTACCTCGAAAGATAGATCCTTCCTCTGGTTATCTGCATAACTCTTCTGCCTACTCTGAGCTATTCTCATGTGTTTCTGAATCAACTGAACTTTTTCTGCCATCTCTTCTACCAATTCTGGTCCCATCAACTTTCTTTCACCCACTTCATCCCAGAAAGCTGGAGTTCGACACCGCTTCCCATATAATGCCTGAAATGGTGCCATCTGTATACTCGAATGGAAACTATTATTATATGAAAACTCAACCAAAGAAAGATGTTGGTCCCAACTTCCCTGATAATCCATAGAACAAGCTCGTAGCATATCCTCCAATGTCTGAATTGTTCGTTCTGACTGCCCATCTGATTGAGGATGAAAAGCTGTACTAAAATTTAATTCAGTACCCAACGACTTCTGAAGGCCTTTCCAAAAGTTAGAGGTAAACCTGGGATCACGATCTGATACAATGGAGAGAGGAACTCCATGTAACCTGACTATCTCCTTAAGATACAAACGGGAAAGTTGATCAAGAGAGAAAGTATCTCGTATAGCAAGGAAATGAGCAGATTTGGTCAAGCGATCAACAATAACCCAGATTGCATTATTACCTCGAGATGTCTTCGGTAATCCAACAACAAAGTCCATGGATATATTCTCCCATTTCCACTCTGGCACTGGTAAAGGCTGAAGCATCCCTTTCGGTAACTGCCGCTCAGCTTTAACCTGCTGACAAGTCAAACACTTCACAGTAAAATCAGCAATATCTCTTTTCATTCCATCCCACCAGTAATACTCCCGCAGATCTCTATACATCTTAGTACTGCCCGGATGAACTGAAAACGGAGAACTATGAGCTTCACATAACAACTCTCTCTTCAACTGTGAATCACAAGGCACACATAACCTCTTCACAAACCTCAAAACACAAACACAAACTTATCCAAGAACTCATGGAAAATTTTATTCATAAGGTCCATGAATACAGTAGGTGCATTTGTTAACCCCAAAGGCATAACTACAAATTCATAATGGCCATATCTCGTACGGAATGCGGTCTTCGGAACATCTGCTTCTTTTACTTTCAACTGATGGTACCCCGACCTCAAGTCAATCTTCGAAAAATACTGAGCTCCCTGGAGCTGACACCACTTCATTCGATGGCCCAACATCTGCTGAAGTAGTTGCAAAGGATTTCACCACCCCTTTCTGCTTGTAGTCTAACTGCTTCCCATCACTCAAGCTCCTTGTCGGACACTCGTTTGCATAGTGACCCATCTCATTGCACTTAAAACATTTCACTAACTGTAAATCAAATTTGTTTTTACCTTCACCTTGATCCTTTTCAGTGCAATCACGAGCCTTATGTCCCATCTTACCACATCGGTAGCACTTCCCAGAATTCAGAAGACATTCCCCAGCATGCCTTTTGCCACATTTATCACAAACTGGAAACTTAGTTCTCTTACCATCAGACTTCTTTGAAGAATTCTTACCTTTCTCCTGCAACCTCGGTCTCTTCTTCTGCTGGTTGTTATAGGACACTTGGTCATCGGCAAACTCCATTTCCACCTTCTCAGCACATCGAACAAGCTTTTCATAACTTTTAAACTCACGAGAAGCTAATGCCCTTCGATACTTTGGCTTTAATACTGAGTAAAAACGATTGATTTTACTATCAAGGTCTCGGATAAAATTTGGAGCATACCTTGCCAATCGAGTGAACCTTTCTTCATAGGCAGCCACTGAGTCCTCCTCTTGCCTCAATTCCAAGAATTGATTTTCCATCCTAAGTCGAACAGCCTTAGGAAAATACTTCTCAAGAAACATACCTTTGAATTCATCCCAGTCAAGAGCATCAATCTCATCGGCATCCCTGATATTTTTAACCATAGACCACCACTGATCTGCTTCACCCTCCAAACGGTAAATAGCAAGACTAACCTTTTGATTGTCTGAACACCCCATGACATCAAAAATCTTCTCCAGTGCTTTAATCCACCCTTCAGCTTGCACAGGGTCAGATGATCCTCTGAATGATGGGGGATGTTGCCTCATGAAATGTTCCACCATTGACATGTTCCTATGCGGTTGATCTGGCTGATCTCGTGCATGGATACCACCACCATTTATAGCCTGAGTCAACTGTGCCATCACTGCAACAAACTGTTCAGTTCCGATTCCAACCATCTCAGGTTGCTGATTTGGAAGGTTGTCTTCCTCCTGATGTCGTCCCAACATAGCTGCTTTGTTTCCCCTACGGAAAACCATTCTGAACATGGAAATATCTTAGGCGAAGCAACATGGTAATCCGTAAATGCTATATCATTTCAATCATATTATAATTTAACACTTTTCTAACTCCTAAAGTTGTCTAAACCGACCTTTGATACCAACTATAAGGCCCCAGCCTTAAACCTTACTTAATCTTGAGTTATTACAAGATTACACGTTGAGGATCTTTTCGGGTTTAGAGTTTTAGAGAATTAGATCATAAGACTTGCATTACATTCCACATATAAACAAAGTGGTTACATAAAGATAGTATTCTTCATTCCCATCAATGGAACACACATTTAAAATAAAACATGGATTAATTCTTGACACATCCTTGACTCTATCATCTTATCATGTACCTTTCCCTTGACCTGTGAAAAACATTTCAAAAACTTGGGATGAGCATAAAAACTCAGTATGGGTTATAAAAACATGGAAAGGAAACATGGGTACATACATACATAAGAGTGAAATCATACTTTACCCATAAAACATAATCACTTTAACATACCTCATAAAATCATGAATAAATCATAGAAATCATAAGACATAAAGGTAACTTGAGGCATTCATAACATTCTTACGTAGGGAGTAACCCTCTTGGTTACGTTTGGAATACCCATCACAGTATATTCCCTAAAAATCTCTTCGGAGAAACCTTAATGTTTCACTCCTTCGCGTTACCCAATGCATTGGAGAGCTATAACGGGCTCACCCGCCCTTAGTTTATCACGGAACCACCCGTCTTCATAATAATGCCCAAGAACCATAACATAATCATATCACATAAAACATGCATAAAGGAAACATAACATTTCCGCATTTCAATCACGAGATATCAATACAACACATTGATATAATAAAAACATTATGAAAACCATTTTCAATACCAAAGTAAAACATGGTATTTATTTTTCTTTTTAAAAAAAAGGTATGGCTTGTAGAGGAAGCCGAAACTCAAATAACGGTTACGACGGCGGAGAAGTCGTTGTCGCCGCATACGTACGACAAAAACATTCCCTTTTGTCGTTTAGTAAACGCTTCGTATAAAAAAGATTCCTTTTGAGTAAACGTAAAAGTCAAAGGGGTTTATACACCGTATAAAAGAAAGTTGTGTATAAAATAAAATATGCCTCAACGAAAGGAGATTGAGACGAAGTCCCATACAAAGATAATTTTTAAAATAAAATAGATACATTATGTGTATTTACTATAAGTACACATAAATAAAGTACCAATACAAGATACGACATAATAACATAATGACATAATTTGAAAGTAGGAGATTAACCCAAAGAATGGAAATTGGGTTAAGAAGTTCCCATACCTCGTATCCGACTTGACCCGACCGTTCTTTAAACTCCTAAATAATAAACTTGAGTTAATCTCTACTTGCTTATGAATCTTTTTCAAGTTCATTATTCCTTTTATACCATGTTATGAACATCATGTAATCATTTAAGTTAATAATGTTCATTTTGTCGGTATTTGGTTCTTAAGTCAAAAATTGACTTCTTATACTTACAAGTTGTTAATTTGGTCAAAGGTTCATTATATCCAGAATGGTATTCATTATGTAGATATCATATATGTCATATATATCCAGTACATACATTCATTTATAATATTACATCACATTTAGAGGTAAGAAATGAAATGCATCGTTCATGGAGACGGTAAGCCGTACGTACGCATGAACGCTACTTCCATTTCTATTTCATATTTTCTGGAATGGAATCATAATGATATAAAAGTATATTATAATTCCAGTATAACAACATATATAATATCATTAACTTTATCCTTTACACATCCCACATATGGTATTAACGAATCAAATCACTTTTAGGGGGCGGTAGTCCGCACTTCCTAAAATGAAGATATCGTGTTTTACCCATAATGGAAACCATAAAGGTATGCCCAAAATGAAAAAAAACAGAAGCTTAAGGAAAACATAAACATATAATATATCATATATAAAAATAGTGACATCATAATGGCCACCTTTGAAGGTGTTAAATGAGTATTGAACAATCATCGTTTCGGGAGGCAGAATTTCGCCATCCACGGAAACCGTATGTTCTTTAACCATTTGATGTAGTTGTGTGAGAGTGTAGCTCAAATATATCTTATAACAACATCCTAGTATATTGAAGATACTGGTGTTGTTACAAAAGAAGTAAATAAAAAGAGTTTAGGGGGTTGGAGAAGCAAAATAAAACAAAAGAACATGAGAGAATGAATTACCTTAAAAAGTGTAACTCCTTTTGAGTTGAGCCTAAAGGCTTCCTTTGAAAGGATTCTGCCCAAAGGGAATCCTCTAGGATGAGGAGAGGGATGTGGAGAGAGAAAATGGGCAGGGGTTGGCCGAGCCAAAGGCTTGAAGAGTGTGTGAAATAAGGTGGAGGTGGGGGCCTTTTATAAGAGGAGAGGAGGGGCACTTTTGGAAAGTAAAGAAATATAACTTTGTTTGAAAATGTGTTTCGGTTTTAAAAGGTCCCACATTGATAGAATTCGTGGATAAGGTGATAAGGATTCGAAATCCACTCATACAATTGGTTTTGGCCATGTGTAGGTTTTAGATTTTACATTATCTTTCCATTTTATTTTAATCGTTAAATAATGATGTCATCACTGCATCATTATTATGTCGTAAATAATTTAATTTATTTAATGTCTAAAAATTATAAAAAAAATACTATGATATAGGAAATCTTTTTAGCTTTCCAATGACTATTTATAATCAAAATTTGGGCTTGTATAACCCCACTTAAAAATTGTTTTCGCAAAACATATTATGTTTGTGTCACTTTCACTTTAACATTAAATAAAAATATATTATTGTCATTTTCCAACTAAAGTGGATACATGGGGTCCCCAAGTTAGGCCATGGCTTGTCTTGGTCGGCCATGACACAACCAATGAGGTTGGGACATGTGTCTAGGTCATTTTATATTATTAAAGTATTATTTATACCATAAACTACACTAATTACCACTAATCGCGATTAAAAACTTAATAAGTTACTATTCACCAAAAAATTATTATAATCTCATTGAACCACATTTTACTTCTTAATGACAACCATGTATGTCGGATTTTCAAAATTCAATACACATTAGTGGTAAACTTTCATTTAACTGAAAAATCAGTTTGCTTGATTACCACTTAGTGGTTTCACTATTCATCAAAAATTGAAGTTTTTCAGAAAATTACCAAAAATTCACCCTAAGCTATATTTGATATTCCGAATTCAAAAATGAAGTCTATTTTACAAAATTCAAATCATATAAGTCACATTAATTAATTTAATAATTAATTCCCGCTGCCAGAGCAAATAGCGTGTTTTTACAAAACAATAAGTATCAAAAGATTGACACCAGTTTAAGTCTAATTTCAAATCGAAATTGATTCCAATGACCACCATTGGATAAAATGGTAAAAATATATTCTAATTTCACTTTAAAACCAATTCAAAAGATAATCTAATCATATAAATAAATTAGATCAAAAAGAGGTTTTGAATTAAAATGCAACATTTTACACTATTCATAAAAAAAAATGAACTTTATCAGAAAGGTACCAAAAATTACACAAAGTAAAATTTGATATCCCGATTCTTAATAAAAGTTTTATTTGGTCCAAAAGAATGTATAAGAGTGATCAAAACTATATTTAATGACGGTTCACCATTAAAAGGTGATAAGTGAACCTTTAGTGAAAATTAGAGTATAAAAGCCTAAAATTGAACTCTTTCCGTATTTTAAGCCTTTATCTTTTATTGGGTAAATGTAAAAACATCTAAAAACATATCTATTCATATTTTAGTTATTTCTATTCATTCCCGCCAGTACAACGGCTACTTGTTAACTAACATTTAAAATAATATTATTATATTACTAGTGTGCTACGTAAGTTTCAAAGAAACTCATCGTTGTGTATCGGGTACGCTATCGAACATAGCAACCCCTTTTAATTAAAATTCATATTTAATTCTCAAATATTAATAAATATGAAAATTATTTATTCTTTAATTACCTGGGATGTTACATCCTTCCCCCCTTTTGGGAATTGCGTCCTCGCAATTTTATTCACTTATCAAAATAAGTGGGGGTATTTATCCCTCATAGCATTTTCAGATTCCCATGTTGCCTCTTCAATCATGTGGTTTTTCCACAAAACCTTTACCTGGTGAATCACCTTATTCCGTAACACTTGCTCCCTGTGGTCAAGAATCTGGACCGGTTGTTCCTCATAAGATAGGTTCTCTTCCAGCTGAACTACCTCTGGACTCAAAACATGAGATGGATCTGGCATATTCTTTCTCAACATCGAAACGTGAAAAACATTGTGTACCTCGAAAGATAGATCCTTCCTCTGGTTATCTGCATAACTCTTCTGCCTACTCTGAGCTATTCTCATGTGTTTCTGAATCAACTGAACTTTTTCTGCCATCTCTTCTACCAATTCTGGTCCCATCAACTTTCTTTCACCCACTTCATCCCAGAAAGCTGGAGTTCGACACCGCTTCCCATATAATGCCTGAAATGGTGCCATCTGTATACTCGAATGGAAACTATTATTATATGAAAACTCAACCAAAGAAAGATGTTGGTCCCAACTTCCCTGATAATCCATAGAACAAGCTCGTAGCATATCCTCCAATGTCTGAATTGTTCGTTCTGACTGCCCATCTGATTGAGGATGAAAAGCTGTACTAAAATTTAATTCAGTACCCAACGACTTCTGAAGGCCTTTCCAAAAGTTAGAGGTAAACCTGGGATCACGATCTGATACAATGGAGAGAGGAACTCCATGTAACCTGACTATCTCCTTAAGATACAAACGGGAAAGTTGATCAAGAGAGAAAGTATCTCGTATAGCAAGGAAATGAGCAGATTTGGTCAAGCGATCAACAATAACCCAGATTGCATTATTACCTTGAGATGTCTTCGGTAATCCAACAACAAAGTCCATGGATATATTCTCCCATTTCCACTCTGGCACTGGTAAAGGCTGAAGCATCCCTTTCGGTAACTGCCGCTCAGCTTTAACCTGCTGACAAGTCAAACACTTCACAGTAAAATCAGCAATATCTCTTTTCATTCCATCCCACCAGTAATACTCCCGCAGATCTCTATACATCTTAGTACTGCCCGGATGAACTGAAAACGGAGAACTATGAGCTTCACATAACAACTCTCTCTTCAACTGTGAATCACAAGGCACACATAACCTCTTCACAAACCTCAAAACACAAACACAAACTTATCCAAGAACTCATGGAAAATTTTATTCATAAGGTCCATGAATACAGTAGGTGCATTTGTTAACCCCAAAGGCATAACTACAAATTCATAATGGCCATATCTCGTACGGAATGCGGTCTTCGGAACATCTGCTTCTTTTACTTTCAACTGATGGTACCCCGACCTCAAGTCAATCTTCGAAAAATACTGAGCTCCCTGGAGCTGACACCACTTCATTCGATGGCCCAACATCTGCTGAAGTAGTTGCAAAGGATTTCACCACCCCTTTCTGCTTGTAGTCTAACTGCTTCCCATCACTCAAGCTCCTTGTCGGACACTCGTTTGCATAGTGACCCATCTCATTGCACTTAAAACATTTCACTAACTGTAAATCAAATTTGTTTTTACCTTCACCTTGATCCTTTTCAGTGCAATCACGAGCCTTATGTCCCATCTTACCACATCGGTAGCACTTCCCAGAATTCAGAAGACATTCCCCAGCATGCCTTTTGCCACATTTATCACAAACTGGAAACTTAGTTCTCTTACCATCAGACTTCTTTGAAGAATTCTTACCTTTCTCCTGCAACCTCGGTCTCTTCTTCTGCTGGTTGTTATAGGACACTTGGTCATCGGCAAACTCCATTTCCACCTTCTCAGCACATCGAACAAGCTTTTCATAACTTTTAAACTCACGAGAAGCTAATGCCCTTCGATACTTTGGCTTTAATCCTGAGTAAAAACGATTGATTTTACTATCAAGGTCTCGGATAAAATTTGGAGCATACCTTGCCAATCGAGTGAACCTTTCTTCATAGGCAGCCACTGAGTCCTCCTCTTGCCTCAATTCCAAGAATTGATTTTCCATCCTAAGTCGAACAGCCTTAGGAAAATACTTCTCAAGAAACATACCTTTGAATTCATCCCAGTCAAGAGCATCAATCTCATCGGCATCCCTGATATTTTTAACCATAGACCACCACTGATCTGCTTCACCCTCCAAACGGTAAATAGCAAGACTAACCTTTTGATTGTCTGAACACCCCATGACATCAAAAATCTTCTCCAGTGCTTTAATCCACCCTTCAGCTTGCACAGGGTCAGATGATCCTCTGAATGATGGGGGATGTTGCCTCATGAAATGTTCCACCATTGACATGTTCCTATGCGGTTGATCTGGCTGATCTCGTGCATGGATACCACCACCATTTATAGCCTGAGTCAACTGTGCCATCACTGCAACAAACTGTTCAGTTCCGATTCCAACCATCTCAGGTTGCTGATTTGGAAGGTTGTCTTCCTCCTGATGTCGTCCCAACATAGCTGCTTTGTTTCCCCTACGGAAAACCATTCTGAACATGGAAATATCTTAGGCGAAGCAACATGGTAATCCGTAAATGCTATATCATTTCAATCATATTATAATTTAACACTTTTCTAACTCCTAAAGTTGTCTAAACCGACCTTTGATACCAACTATAAGGCCCCAGCCTTAAACCTTACTTAATCTTGAGTTATTACAAGATTACACGTTGAGGATCTTTTCGGGTTTAGAGTTTTAGAGAATTAGATCATAAGACTTGCATTACATTCCACATATAAACAAAGTGGTTACATAAAGATAGTATTCTTCATTCCCATCAATGGAACACACATTTAAAATAAAACATGGATTAATTCTTGACACATCCTTGACTCTATCATCTTATCATGTACCTTTCCCTTGACCTGTGAAAAACATTTCAAAAACTTGGGATGAGCATAAAAACTCAGTATGGGTTATAAAAACATGGAAAGGAAACATGGGTACATACATACATAAGAGTGAAATCATACTTTACCCATAAAACATAATCACTTTAACATACCTCATAAAATCATGAATAAATCATAGAAATCATAAGACATAAAGGTAACTTGAGGCATTCATAACATTCTTACGTAGGGAGTAACCCTCTTGGTTACGTTTGGAATACCCATCACAGTATATTCCCTAAAAATCTCTTCGGAGAAACCTTAATGTTTCACTCCTTCGCGTTACCCAATGCATTGGAGAGCTATAACGGGCTCACCCGCCCTTAGTTTATCACGGAACCACCCGTCTTCATAATAATGCCCAAGAACCATAACATAATCATATCACATAAAACATGCATAAAGGAAACATAACATTTCCGCATTTCAATCACGAGATATCAATACAACACATTGATATAATAAAAACATTATGAAAACCATTTTCAATACCAAAGTAAAACATGGTATTTATTTTTCTTTTTAAAAAAAAGGTATGGCTTGTAGAGGAAGCCGAAACTCAAATAACGGTTACGACGGCGGAGAAGTCGTTGTCGCCGCATACGTACGACAAAAACATTCCCTTTTGTCGTTTAGTAAACGCTTCGTATAAAAAAGATTCCTTTTGAGTAAACGTAAAAGTCAAAGGGGTTTATACACCGTATAAAAGAAAGTTGTGTATAAAATAAAATATGCCTCAACGAAAGGAGATTGAGACGAAGTCCCATACAAAGATAATTTTTAAAATAAAATAGATACATTATGTGTATTTACTATAAGTACACATAAATAAAGTACCAATACAAGATACGACATAATAACATAATGACATAATTTGAAAGTAGGAGATTAACCCAAAGAATGGAAATTGGGTTAAGAAGTTCCCATACCTCGTATCCGACTTGACCCGACCGTTCTTTAAACTCCTGAATAATAAACTTGAGTTAATCTCTACTTGCTTATGAATCTTTTTCAAGTTCATTATTCCTTTTATACCATGTTATGAACATCATGTAATCATTTAAGTTAATAATGTTCATTTTGTCGGTATTTGGTTCTTAAGTCAAAAATTGACTTCTTATACTTACAAGTTGTTAATTTGGTCAAAGGTTCATTATATCCAGAATGGTATTCATTATGTAGATATCATATATGTCATATATATCCAGTACATACATTCATTTATAATATTACATCACATTTAGAGGTAAGAAATGAAATGCATCGTTCATGGAGACGGTAAGCCGTACGTACGCATGAACGCTACTTCCATTTCTATTTCATATTTTCTGGAATGGAATCATAATGATATAAAAGTATATTATAATTCCAGTATAACAACATATATAATATCATTAACTTTATCCTTTACACATCCCACATATGGTATTAACGAATCAAATCACTTTTAGGGGGCGGTAGTCCGCACTTCCTAAAATGAAGATATCGTGTTTTACCCATAATGGAAACCATAAAGGTATGCCCAAAATGAAAAAAAACAGAAGCTTAAGGAAAACATAAACATATAATATATCATATATAAAAATAGTGACATCATAATGGCCACCTTTGAAGGTGTTAAATGAGTATTGAACAATCATCGTTTCGGGAGGCAGAATTTCGCCATCCACGGAAACCGTATGTTCTTTAACCATTTGATGTAGTTGTGTGAGAGTGTAGCTCAAATATATCTTATAACAACATCCTAGTATATTGAAGATACTGGTGTTGTTACAAAAGAAGTAAATAAAAAGAGTTTAGGGGGTTGGAGAAGCAAAATAAAACAAAAGAACATGAGAGAATGAATTACCTTAAAAAGTGTAACTCCTTTTGAGTTGAGCCTAAAGGCTTCCTTTGAAAGGATTCTGCCCAAAGGGAATCCTCTAGGATGAGGAGAGGGATGTGGAGAGAGAAAATGGGCAGGGGTTGGCCGAGCCAAAGGCTTGAAGAGTGTGTGAAATAAGGTGGAGGTGGGGGCCTTTTATAAGAGGAGAGGAGGGGCACTTTTGGAAAGTAAAGAAATATAACTTTGTTTGAAAATGTGTTTCGGTTTTAAAAGGTCCCACATTGATAGAATTCGTGGATAAGGTGATAAGGATTCGAAATCCACTCATACAATTGGTTTTGGCCATGTGTAGGTTTTAGATTTTACATTATCTTTCCATTTTATTTTAATCGTTAAATAATGATGTCATCACTGCATCATTATTATGTCGTAAATAATTTAATTTATTTAATGTCTAAAAATTATAAAAAAAATACTATGATATAGGAAATCTTTTTAGCTTTCCAATGACTATTTATAATCAAAATTTGGGCTTGTATAACCCCACTTAAAAATTATTTTCGCAAAACATATTATGTTTGTGTCACTTTCACTTTAACATTAAATAAAAATATATTATTGTCATTTTCCAACTAAAGTGGATACATGGGGTCCCCAAGTTAGGCCATGGCTTGTCTTGGTCGGCCATGACACAACCAATGAGGTTGGGACATGTGTCTAGGTCATTTTATATTATTAAAGTATTATTTATACCATAAACTACACTAATTACCACTAATCGCGATTAAAAACTTAATAAGTTACTATTCACCAAAAAATTATTATAATCTCATTGAACCACATTTTACTTCTTAATGACAACCATGTATGTCGGATTTTCAAAATTCAATACACATTAGTGGTAAACTTTCATTTAACTGAAAAATCAGTTTGCTTGATTACCACTTAGTGGTTTCACTATTCATCAAAAATTGAAGTTTTTCAGAAAATTACCAAAAATTCACCCTAAGCTATATTTGATATTCCGAATTCAAAAATGAAGTCTATTTTACAAAATTCAAATCATATAAGTCACATTAATTAATTTAATAATTAATTCCCGCTGCCAGAGCAAATAGCGTGTTTTTACAAAACAATAAGTATCAAAAGATTGACACCAGTTTAAGTCTAATTTCAAATCGAAATTGATTCCAATGACCACCATTGGATAAAATGGTAAAAATATATTCTAATTTCACTTTAAAACCAATTCAAAAGATAATCTAATCATATAAATAAATTAGATCAAAAAGAGGTTTTGAATTAAAATGCAACATTTTACACTATTCATAAAAAAAAATGAACTTTATCAGAAAGGTACCAAAAATTACACAAAGTAAAATTTGATATCCCGATTCTTAATAAAAGTTTTATTTGGTCCAAAAGAATGTATAAGAGTGATCAAAACTATATTTAATGACGGTTCACCATTAAAAGGTGATAAGTGAACCTTTAGTGAAAATTAGAGTATAAAAGCCTAAAATTGAACTCTTTCCGTATTTTAAGCCTTTATCTTTTATTGGGTAAATGTAAAAACATCTAAAAACATATCTATTCATATTTTAGTTATTTCTATTCATTCCCGCCAGTACAACGGCTACTTGTTAACTAACATTTAAAATAATATTATTATATTACTAGTGTGCTACGTAAGTTTCAAAGAAACTCATCGTTGTGTATCGGGTACGCTATCGAACATAGCAACCCCTTTTAATTAAAATTCATATTTAATTCTCAAATATTAATAAATATGAAAATTATTTATTCTTTAATTACCTGGGATGTTACATCCTTCCCCCCTTTTGGGAATTGCGTCCTCGCAATTTTATTCACTTATCAAAATAAGTGGGGGTATTTATCCCTCATAGCATTTTCAGATTCCCATGTTGCCTCTTCAATCATGTGGTTTTTCCACAAAACCTTTACCTGGTGAATCACCTTATTCCGTAACACTTGCTCCCTGTGGTCAAGAATCTGGACCGGTTGTTCCTCATAAGATAGGTTCTCTTCCAGCTGAACTACCTCTGGACTCAAAACATGAGATGGATCTGGCATATTCTTTCTCAACATCGAAACGTGAAAAACATTGTGTACCTCGAAAGATAGATCCTTCCTCTGGTTATCTGCATAACTCTTCTGCCTACTCTGAGCTATTCTCATGTGTTTCTGAATCAACTGAACTTTTTCTGCCATCTCTTCTACCAATTCTGGTCCCATCAACTTTCTTTCACCCACTTCATCCCAGAAAGCTGGAGTTCGACACCGCTTCCCATATAATGCCTGAAATGGTGCCATCTGTATACTCGAATGGAAACTATTATTATATGAAAACTCAACCAAAGAAAGATGTTGGTCCCAACTTCCCTGATAATCCATAGAACAAGCTCGTAGCATATCCTCCAATGTCTGAATTGTTCGTTCTGACTGCCCATCTGATTGAGGATGAAAAGCTGTACTAAAATTTAATTCAGTACCCAACGACTTCTGAAGGCCTTTCCAAAAGTTAGAGGTAAACCTGGGATCACGATCTGATACAATGGAGAGAGGAACTCCATGTAACCTGACTATCTCCTTAAGATACAAACGGGAAAGTTGATCAAGAGAGAAAGTATCTCGTATAGCAAGGAAATGAGCAGATTTGGTCAAGCGATCAACAATAACCCAGATTGCATTATTACCTCAAGATGTCTTCGGTAATCCAACAACAAATTCCATGGATATATTCTCCCATTTCCACTCTGGCACTGGTAAAGGCTGAAGCATCCCTTTCGGTAACTGCCGCTCAGCTTTAACCTGCTGACAAGTCAAACACTTCACAGTAAAATCAGCAATATCTCTTTTCATTCCATCCCACCAGTAATACTCCCGCAGATCTCTATACATCTTAGTACTGCCCGGATGAACTGAAAACGGAGAACTATGAGCTTCACATAACAACTCTCTCTTCAACTGTGAATCACAAGGCACACATAACCTCTTCACAAACCTCAAAACACAAACACAAACTTATCCAAGAACTCATGGAAAATTTTATTCATAAGGTCCATGAATACAGTAGGTGCATTTGTTAACCCCAAAGGCATAACTACAAATTCATAATGGCCATATCTCGTACGGAATGCGGTCTTCGGAACATCTGCTTCTTTTACTTTCAACTGATGGTACCCCGACCTCAAGTCAATCTTCGAAAAATACTGAGCTCCCTGGAGCTGACACCACTTCATTCGATGGCCCAACATCTGCTGAAGTAGTTGCAAAGGATTTCACCACCCCTTTCTGCTTGTAGTCTAACTGCTTCCCATCACTCAAGCTCCTTGTCGGACACTCGTTTGCATAGTGACCCATCTCATTGCACTTAAAACATTTCACTAACTGTAAATCAAATTTGTTTTTACCTTCACCTTGATCCTTTTCAGTGCAATCACGAGCCTTATGTCCCATCTTACCACATCGGTAGCACTTCCCAGAATTCAGAAGACATTCCCCAGCATGCCTTTTGCCACATTTATCACAAACTGGAAACTTAGTTCTCTTACCATCAGACTTCTTTGAAGAATTCTTACCTTTCTCCTGCAACCTCGGTCTCTTCTTCTGCTGGTTGTTATAGGACACTTGGTCATCGGCAAACTCCATTTCCACCTTCTCAGCACATCGAACAAGCTTTTCATAACTTTTAAACTCACGAGAAGCTAATGCCCTTCGATACTTTGGCTTTAATCCTGAGTAAAAACGATTGATTTTACTATCAAGGTCTCGGATAAAATTTGGAGCATACCTTGCCAATCGAGTGAACCTTTCTTCATAGGCAGCCACTGAGTCCTCCTCTTGCCTCAATTCCAAGAATTGATTTTCCATCCTAAGTCGAACAGCCTTAGGAAAATACTTCTCAAGAAACATACCTTTGAATTCATCCCAGTCAAGAGCATCAATCTCATCGGCATCCCTGATATTTTTAACCATAGACCACCACTGATCTGCTTCACCCTCCAAACGGTAAATAGCAAGACTAACCTTTTGATTGTCTGAACACCCCATGACATCAAAAATCTTCTCCAGTGCTTTAATCCACCCTTCAGCTTGCACAGGGTCAGATGATCCTCTGAATGATGGGGGATGTTGCCTCATGAAATGTTCCACCATTGACATGTTCCTATGCGGTTGATCTGGCTGATCTCGTGCATGGATACCACCACCATTTATAGCCTGAGTCAACTGTGCCATCACTGCAACAAACTGTTCAGTTCCGATTCCAACCATCTCAGGTTGCTGATTTGGAAGGTTGTCTTCCTCCTGATGTCGTCCCAACATAGCTGCTTTGTTTCCCCTACGGAAAACCATTCTGAACATGGAAATATCTTAGGCGAAGCAACATGGTAATCCGTAAATGCTATATCATTTCAATCATATTATAATTTAACACTTTTCTAACTCCTAAAGTTGTCTAAACCGACCTTTGATACCAACTATAAGGCCCCAGCCTTAAACCTTACTTAATCTTGAGTTATTACAAGATTACACGTTGAGGATCTTTTCGGGTTTAGAGTTTTAGAGAATTAGATCATAAGACTTGCATTACATTCCACATATAAACAAAGTGGTTACATAAAGATAGTATTCTTCATTCCCATCAATGGAACACACATTTAAAATAAAACATGGATTAATTCTTGACACATCCTTGACTCTATCATCTTATCATGTACCTTTCCCTTGACCTGTGAAAAACATTTCAAAAACTTGGGATGAGCATAAAAACTCAGTATGGGTTATAAAAACATGGAAAGGAAACATGGGTACATACATACATAAGAGTGAAATCATACTTTACCCATAAAACATAATCACTTTAACATACCTCATAAAATCATGAATAAATCATAGAAATCATAAGACATAAAGGTAACTTGAGGCATTCATAACATTCTTACGTAGGGAGTAACCCTCTTGGTTACGTTTGGAATACCCATCACAGTATATTCCCTAAAAATCTCTTCGGAGAAACCTTAATGTTTCACTCCTTCGCGTTACCCAATGCATTGGAGAGCTATAACGGGCTCACCCGCCCTTAGTTTATCACGGAACCACCCGTCTTCATAATAATGCCCAAGAACCATAACATAATCATATCACATAAAACATGCATAAAGGAAACATAACATTTCCGCATTTCAATCACGAGATATCAATACAACACATTGATATAATAAAAACATTATGAAAACCATTTTCAATACCAAAGTAAAACATGGTATTTATTTTTCTTTTTAAAAAAAAGGTATGGCTTGTAGAGGAAGCCGAAACTCAAATAACGGTTACGACGGCGGAGAAGTCGTTGTCGCCGCATACGTACGACAAAAACATTCCCTTTTGTCGTTTAGTAAACGCTTCGTATAAAAAAGATTCCTTTTGAGTAAACGTAAAAGTCAAAGGGGTTTATACACCGTATAAAAGAAAGTTGTGTATAAAATAAAATATGCCTCAACGAAAGGAGATTGAGACGAAGTCCCATACAAAGATAATTTTTAAAATAAAATAGATACATTATGTGTATTTACTATAAGTACACATAAATAAAGTACCAATACAAGATACGACATAATAACATAATGACATAATTTGAAAGTAGGAGATTAACCCAAAGAATGGAAATTGGGTTAAGAAGTTCCCATACCTCGTATCCGACTTGACCCGACCGTTCTTTAAACTCCTGAATAATAAACTTGAGTTAATCTCTACTTGCTTATGAATCTTTTTCAAGTTCATTATTCCTTTTATACCATGTTATGAACATCATGTAATCATTTAAGTTAATAATGTTCATTTTGTCGGTATTTGGTTCTTAAGTCAAAAATTGACTTCTTATACTTACAAGTTGTTAATTTGGTCAAAGGTTCATTATATCCAGAATGGTATTCATTATGTAGATATCATATATGTCATATATATCCAGTACATACATTCATTTATAATATTACATCACATTTAGAGGTAAGAAATGAAATGCATCGTTCATGGAGACGGTAAGCCGTACGTACGCATGAACGCTACTTCCATTTCTATTTCATATTTTCTGGAATGGAATCATAATGATATAAAAGTATATTATAATTCCAGTATAACAACATATATAATATCATTAACTTTATCCTTTACACATCCCACATATGGTATTAACGAATCAAATCACTTTTAGGGGGCGGTAGTCCGCACTTCCTAAAATGAAGATATCGTGTTTTACCCATAATGGAAACCATAAAGGTATGACCAAAATGAAAAAAAACAGAAGCTTAAGGAAAACATAAACATATAATATATCATATATAAAAATAGTGACATCATAATGGCCACCTTTGAAGGTGTTAAATGAGTATTGAACAATCATCGTTTCGGGAGGCAGAATTTCGCCATCCACGGAAACCGTATGTTCTTTAACCATTTGATGTAGTTGTGTGAGAGTGTAGCTCAAATATATCTTATAACAACATCCTAGTATATTGAAGATACTGGTGTTGTTACAAAAGAAGTAAATAAAAAGAGTTTAGGGGGTTGGAGAAGCAAAATAAAACAAAAGAACATGAGAGAATGAATTACCTTAAAAAGTGTAACTCCTTTTGAGTTGAGCCTAAAGGCTTCCTTTGAAAGGATTCTGCCCAAAGGGAATCCTCTAGGATGAGGAGAGGGATGTGGAGAGAGAAAATGGGCAGGGGTTGGCCGAGCCAAAGGCTTGAAGAGTGTGTGAAATAAGGTGGAGGTGGGGGCCTTTTATAAGAGGAGAGGAGGGGCACTTTTGGAAAGTAAAGAAATATAACTTTGTTTGAAAATGTGTTTCGGTTTTAAAAGGTCCCACATTGATAGAATTCGTGGATAAGGTGATAAGGATTCGAAATCCACTCATACAATTGGTTTTGGCCATGTGTAGGTTTTAGATTTTACATTATCTTTCCATTTTATTTTAATCGTTAAATAATGATGTCATCACTGCATCATTATTATGTCGTAAATAATTTAATTTATTTAATGTCTAAAAATTATAAAAAAAATACTATGATATAGGAAATCTTTTTAGCTTTCCAATGACTATTTATAATCAAAATTTGGGCTTGTATAACCCCACTTAAAAATTGTTTTCGCAAAACATATTATGTTTGTGTCACTTTCACTTTAACATTAAATAAAAATATATTATTGTCATTTTCCAACTAAAGTGGATACATGGGGTCCCCAAGTTAGGCCATGGCTTATCTTGGTCGGCCATGACACAACCAATGAGGTTGGGACATGTGTCTAGGTCATTTTATATTATTAAAGTATTATTTATACCATAAACTACACTAATTACCACTAATCGCGATTAAAAACTTAATAAGTTACTATTCACCAAAAAATTATTATAATCTCATTGAACCACATTTTACTTCTTAATGACAACCATGTATGTCGGATTTTCAAAATTCAATACACATTAGTGGTAAACTTTCATTTAACTGAAAAATCAGTTTGCTTGATTACCACTTAGTGGTTTCACTATTCATCAAAAATTGAAGTTTTTCAGAAAATTACCAAAAATTCACCCTAAGCTATATTTGATATTCCGAATTCAAAAATGAAGTCTATTTTACAAAATTCAAATCATATAAGTCACATTAATTAATTTAATAATTAATTCCCGCTGCCAGAGCAAATAGCGTGTTTTTACAAAACAATAAGTATCAAAAGATTGACACCAGTTTAAGTCTAATTTCAAATCGAAATTGATTCCAATGACCACCATTGGATAAAATGGTAAAAATATATTCTAATTTCACTTTAAAACCAATTCAAAAGATAATCTAATCATATAAATAAATTAGATCAAAAAGAGGTTTTGAATTAAAATGCAACATTTTACACTATTCATAAAAAAAAATGAACTTTATCAGAAAGGTACCAAAAATTACACAAAGTAAAATTTGATATCCCGATTCTTAATAAAAGTTTTATTTGGTCCAAAAGAATGTATAAGAGTGATCAAAACTATATTTAATGACGGTTCACCATTAAAAGGTGATAAGTGAACCTTTAGTGAAAATTAGAGTATAAAAGCCTAAAATTGAACTCTTTCCGTATTTTAAGCCTTTATCTTTTATTGGGTAAATGTAAAAACATCTAAAAACATATCTATTCATATTTTAGTTATTTCTATTCATTCCCGCCAGTACAACGGCTACTTGTTAACTAACATTTAAAATAATATTATTATATTACTAGTGTGCTACGTAAGTTTCAAAGAAACTCATCGTTGTGTATCGGGTACGCTATCGAACATAGCAACCCCTTTTAATTAAAATTCATATTTAATTCTCAAATATTAATAAATATGAAAATTATTTATTCTTTAATTACCTGGGATGTTACACTAGGACTTTGGGATATGTAATGGGTCTCCCTCTACCCAGTTAAAAGATGTATTTTCTTTGCTTTAATAATAAAATGCGGCTTCGGCCCAAAGATTTAAAAAAACATACGAAAGGGTGGGAACATATTCTTAGTGAGGGTAAACATGGAAGATATATGTCAATGGTCATAAGTGGTAATAAGATAAGCATAAGTGTATGAGATCATGATATTAACATTAGAAAATCATACCCAAAAATATCATCAACATGAAAATGGGATAAATATTTGGTAGTTCACAAGACAAGAATTATTATAGAATAAAAGATCATGATCCATGGGAATATAAATTTGGGATAAGAATATATCCTAATAGAGTTTAATAAGGTGTTTCATAATCAGAATTATAGAAGTATTATGTCAATTTTACCCACCAATAAATTCATCACATGTTAGGATTAGGCTAACCACCCGATTATCTATATTGGTTTTGGGATAACTTCTCATATACCATCTTTTAGGATTGGGATAACCTCCTATATATCCTCTTTTAGGATTGGGATAACCTATCATGTACTCTTTGAGATCATAAAATATTAGTTTTTATCCAATGCATTGTAAGCCTATAATGGACCCACATTTCACATAATCATAATCCCTTTATATGTATTACATAATATTGTAAAATATTTTACCATTACATCAAAGATAAAATCATGGAAAATAAAATGGGTTTCATCAATATTTCATCATAACAATCATAAACCATAAAAATAAATAATAATTATGTTAACATTTGAGGATATCTCCATTAAATCATAATAAACATCAAAGTATATTTTTATAGATAAAATTTGTTTTAAAACATCAGTGAAACATTTCTTGAGGAAAATACTCTTTTCATTTTGAAATCACTTATTTAAAATAAATTTTCTAAAAATATCAAGTAAATAATTTTCTTTGAAAATAACCATTTAAACTTATAATGGAATTTTCAAATTAAATATAACTCATGATGATGGAAAAATTCATTCATGCGGTGTATGTATAACATTTTTAGTAAAAAGTCAAGAGTACCTAATTTGGAAAATAATAAGAAGATTCATTTTTAATTTTTTTATAGAAATTAAAACATGGAAAAAAAGATTTTTTAAAATCATTATAGAATGGTAAAAACATTCTTGAAATTATTTTAAATAAAATATGGACATGGAATAAAAATATTTGTGAATGAAGAGAGGAATATTGATAGTTTTACTTAAAAACATTTTTTTGATCTCTTGAGTACATAAACAGAGTAAAATGGAAGGAAAACATGAAATATATAAAAATAACCAGATGATAATAAAATAAATAGTATTTGGTAGAGTTATATAATATAATTTAATCATTAATGAATCTAATTATAAAGAATTCTGATAAAAATGAGTTTGTAACATAAAACTCTTACCTTAAGTCTACCATCATTTATAAGCACTCTAATATCCTATATAATAAATATAAATTTATGACAATTGTGTAAAATAACATTATTAATACTTATAATACCATATATGTTCCACTTATAATATTTCAACATCCATTTATTAATAATTATCTATTAAACACTTCATTTCTAGGTGTTAATTGTTTCATTTTTCACAAAATTTTTGGTACGTCTATTCTGATATTTATACATTGATCATGGTTACCTCATATAAATAATACTATTAATTTCATAATTATAATATTTAATCATTATGTACACTTTTTTACAAATTATATAAATTGGTTATGAAAAATTAATTACATCACTTCATGGACGTGGTAGTTCGTACGTAGGCACGAGTAATGTTTTCCACCTTTCAATGGATTTAATCAAAGAAAGATAAAAAATAATTAAACAAATAACAATAATTATTATGTAATAAATATTATATATATATATTAAATTCTTCATAATAATCAACCCATGAATGATGGTGATGGATAATGAATTATATCGTCAGGTGGAGGTGGTAGTCCATACATACACACAAGTGATACTTTCATTTACAATTGATGGAGAAGAGGTCAGTAATGGTTGTTACATCATAACAATAAAATATCAGTATATTTATAATATTTTAGTAATCATATTTTTATATATATAATAAATTAAGATCATGTGGAATAAGAAATAAAATTTAACGAGCTTGATTTATAGTCAAACCTCTTCTTTGAGACACCACTTTTGATTACAACCCTTGAAATATCTCTCTTAGAAGAAGAACATAATATATAGGATAAAAATAATTAATATTAGAAGGTTTTTGAGTGGGTTTATTCTGATATAGAAGTCTCAAATTGTGTAAATAATAGAGCATAAGAGGTGTTCTTTTATAAGTGAGGTGAGGGACACACATGTAATTACATAAAAGATTTCAATAATATACAGTCAATTTCAAGTGAAGTGGCTCCAAATGGAAAAGAATTTAAATTTAGGATAATATAAGCTATAAATTTATTCTAAAAATAATAATATATCAATTTTATGTGTAATTTTAATACATATCTCATGGTTAAACTCTTTGGTAAATATATTTATCTTTAATTATGACAACAAACGTTTATTGTTTTTACAAATCATTATAACAAAAATATACATTAAAAAGTATAAATTATATTAATTATGATAAATAAAAATATGGAATATATTTTAAAATATTAACTTTATATAATTGGAAGAATTAAATTTTAAATAAGTGCGCAAAATGCAATGAAAGTTTATTTTTTCATAAAATGAATTTTGAAGCATAAAACTGAATTTACTTCCATTATGTGCCTTGTAAACCCCATAAATTTAATTTTATAATATTTAATTGAATATATAATCTATAAATTTCATTGAAACCATTAATCAATAGAGATTAATTTAATTCATTAAGATAAAAACAAATTACTAATATAAACATTTTTTTAAGAAAACTCTTTTTTAACCCCAAAAATAAACTTGCACAAAAATAAAGTATAATGCCTATTGATATGTAATTAATTATATTATTTATACTTAAAGTATAATTATTTTACTTTAGGATCAGACTCAAAAAATAATGGGACTTTTAAATTACATGATTTAATGAAAATAAATGATAGAAAAATATTGACATTTTTATTTATTCACTAAAGAAATAAATCTTTTTAGTAAAATATCAAAAATTAACCTTAAGATAATATTTAATTTTTTATTAAAAAAATTAAATTCATTCCCTCAAGTTAAATTTCTAAAAATGGTAGATATTAATTTAATTTTAACATATAAAATCAAATAAAATCATTTTTGAAGGAATCATTATTTTGAAGCATAAAATGAATTTAATGAAAATTAAGTAATTATTTATTATGAATTAATAAATAAATTTAAATTATTCAAATCATTTTTACATATATTAATTTTTTTTTATTACTATTAATACCCTCATATTTAATAGATAGTTTATGAAGGATTATTATACCAGAGTTCGTTGAGACTCGGGGTTGCGTGTAAAGCAAGTTATATAATACTTCAAGTTTATTTAAAAATAAGTACATATAAACTCTTAAGGTATTACAATTATCTATTTTTTCATTTTTAAATGATTATAGTGGATATTTTCACTAAAAATTCCCTACTGTATATTCACATTGAAAATTCCCCAGAAGATATTTTGACTAAGAATTCCCCTGTATAATTTTTCAAAGATAGAGAATAGTATAATATTTATAAAATTATCCGCACAAAAATAAAAGAAAATATTATGATAAAAAAGATTAAAATTAATTAAAAAATACAATCTAGTGTCACTATTATACATTACATAATGATGGTCAACAATTATAGGATTTTAATCAAGACAACATATAATAGTAGAATTACGACCACCATAGTTACAACCACATATAGAAACTTCATATTTAGTCCATTAAATAGAAACACGATCTCTATAACTTTATATTTCATGTTTTAAACCACATTCTTGTTGTATTTCATTTGATACTACCAGTTAACCAAAAAAATCATCGTTAGTAGAGGTGTTAATACCAATTTCATGGGGTGGTTCTAACCACTTGAAAAAACTAAATTTTTTTACAATTAGAAAATAATATATTTAAATTTCCATCATTATATGATATATTTATGAGGCCTTCTTTCCACAATTTCAGTTATCATTATGTGATCTAATCAAAACATCGTTAGAACTATCTTTAAAAGAATGGTTTAAAGTAAATATATTGTAATAGGTTAATTCACAATGATCTAAGATTTTAAATACTCTTATTATCAAATTTTCATAGTAAATAATTATAATTGAGAGTTGAATTTTATATAATGTTAGGCAAAAATTCAAAATTATCATCTTTATGGTACACTATTTTAGAATAATAATTAAACTATGATTTATAACTATAATATTTATAGTTATAATTACCAAACACATTTTTTAATTAATATACCATTAGAAGAAATTATTTTACAAAAAATTATCAAAAACATTTCCATATACATATAATTTTTCTGAAAATTTTTAATATATTACTATAATTAATAATAAATTATAAAAAACCTATAGAAACCATTTATTCTTGAAAATAAAAATGGATTATATAACTTTATCATTGATTAATGAAATATTACATCCATATTCTTGATCGTTGAATAACATAACCCTAAATCTCTCTAAAAAAAATTGTAGTGAAAAATAAAAATGGTCACAATCCAATCGTAGGATAATATGGAAACCCTAAATCTTCTACAATATTAGATTAGAGGGTGGGTGATGAAATCCAAATTTTTTGTAATTTGTAAATTTTCTTAATTACTGATTCCCAAGGGATATAAAATAAAACAAATATTTAGATAGATTTTTCTAAAAAATTATCATGATTTAAATAGGAAAATGGGTTTTATTACCACACATGTATGCATATTGGGCCAAGATTGAGAAGAAATTGATAAATGAAAATAAATGATAATAATCATTTTCCCACCGACCAAGGGTTTCTCAATGATCACTCTTAACAACAAATAATAAACCTCTAGTGATTCACTAGATTCCCAAAATTTTAATTGGGATCAATCACTCTAAGAATAGATAATCTCATCACACATTGTCTATTAACTTGAGTCTAAAAGGATCCACTAGTATTAGATCTAATCTTGGTTATAGGCCACTATATTTATCAGTGAGAACTTTAGTTCAACTAAATTTTTATATACTTTAGCATAATATAAAATAGTACCTCATTATAATCATATTTTTATTCATTTTTGATAGGATAAAACTAGGTATCCCTTTACTTCCACTCAAACATGTGCACTACACCACTTAAATTAAACTTAAAATATCTTTTTTTAGTCAGAATCCATCAAAAATTTCACTCTCTCAATCTCAAATAAATTTATGGATATACCATAACCTATTTGGAATTAAAATAAATAATTATTCTAAAACATATCTATACAAATATCTAATACCCATCATTCACTATAGTTAAAATTTGGTGCATCATACATAACTCTATATACAGTAGAGTCCTCAATATTTGTAATCTAATAATGATGAAAACTCTTAAAAATACTTAGATTGAATTTCATTTCAATATATTATTTTTTATAACCTCTTCACTAATTTAAAAATCTATTACTAACCTTTTGAGATACACTCTAAAATTGGGATTCAACTATGGAAGGGGAAACTTATAGAAGGATTTTTGTTCGTAGTAGTTTTTATAGAGTGAGAACAAACCCAAGTATCCATGGAATTCTTCATCGTAGATCATTTAAAAGTCGTTAAAGGGGATATAATTTTCTTCAGGTAAATAAAACACTATGAAATATGTCTCCCTATTTTAATATTTAAAATTTTTATTCAATACCATAAATTTTTAATGGTTGTATCATCCAAAGAATAATCTTGATAGAGTGATGATAGATCCAAACCCTGATCTTATAGATGTTGTAAAACCGTCAAACCATGATAATGTTTCTGCTATTGTTTTTTTCATTTCTTTTCTTGTATGTTCCACTATTTTTGAGTTTCTATACCCTAAAAAAGTCATATCAGATCCACTAAGTTCAAAGAAGTTATAAGAAGAGAATATTTTACTGTGAATAAAAAATTCTAGGTGTCCTGATTCATTTTTTCAAGTAAGATTTGTGAAAATATAATCAATATGATTCCACTGTAAAAAACAGAGAAAAAAAAGCTAAAACTAAATAATTATAGATAGTTAAAATTTTGTTCAAACCAAGGATGTTATAGTACCCCCTTTCCAAACTGTAGGATCGAAATAATGATGTAGATGCTTAATATACAAGAGGAGGGGTGAATTGTACACTAAAAAATTTTCTTAAACAAGGAAAGCTTTAAGTTTAACAAGGTTAAACTTAATAAAAGTTACAACACCTCTAACAACAATTAAATATTGGGACAAATTATGAAGTTACAAACTTATAGTTCTATGCACTTGCTTAAATCTGGAAAGTGATTCCGAAAAACTGGTTCTGGAAATATGGATCTAGAAATTAAAACTTAACCAAAGTTTACAATATGAGATTCTACCTTAAAGCATATATAATCTAAACTAATCAGAGTACAAGTGTAAATAAATATAATAAGATTATACTTTCCTTAAAATACGAAATGCAGCGAAAAACAAGTAGTAAAACTACAAGTAACAAGATATAAGTCTTTTAACCCAAAGAGAAGGGTATCCAACAACCTTGGATAAAGGTCCCTTGATTTATACTTTCAAGAAAGTCTGTCTTACCCACACCAGGGTAATCCCTCAATACGATGATTGGTGTCTCTGTCTTGCTATCCCTGCAAGCCCTCAACTTCAAGGTAGTTAGAAACTCTATCTTCCTTATCAAGGAAGCCCTCAAACATCAAGGTAGTCGGTACCTCTGTCTTCCTATCCTCAGAAGCCCTTGAATGTAATCACCAACATTCGGAGTAACACGAAGTAATATGAATGAGTGGTTCAGTATGCACAAACCATGAAAAACTGCTCTCTCTAGAAATCACCTTAACAGCGTGTGGTCTCTAGATTGATCAACTTCTTATCGAGCTCTTTCAAATGAGATCCTATTTATAGGCTCAGTCGGCTCCCTCTCCAATGGTCATATTTTCCTTAAAATTTAGAGGGACCAATACACATGTCACTCAACCAACGGTTAATTGATAACAGAATGGACGATATTGTTTTGTGCAACTGAAATCACGACATCGTTTTGTAATAAAACAAGTGTAAGCAAAAACAATATTAAGGTTCGGAATGTAGGAAAATAAAAGTTTGAAGTCTAACAAAAAAGAAATTTGGAGCCTATTATAAAAATGATATTCGGCTTCTACTTTAGGGAATTCGAAACCTGAATTCTGTTGTAAACTAGAGTCTGAATTTCTAAGGAAATTCGGAGTCTGGTTTCGTCAGAGTTCAGAATCTGAACTTACAGAGTTCAAAGTCGATCTAATAAAAGTTTTGAGTCGAGCTTCATAAGAGTTCGGAGTCGAACTCATAAATTTTCAGAGTCGAACTTCATAAGAGTTTGGAGTCGAAATCATGAAAGTTCAGAGTCGAACTTCATAAGAGTTCGGAATCGAACTCATGAAAGTTCGGAGTCGAACTTCATAAGAGTTTGGAGTCAAACTCATGAAAGTTCGGAGTCCAGAATTTGGAGTTTGAACTTTATTAGAGTTCGTATCCAGAATTCAGAGTGGAACTTTATTAGAGTTCATATCCAGAATTCGAAGTGGAACTTTATTAGAGTTCGTATCCAGAATTCAGAGTGGAACTTTATTAGAGTTCATATCCAGAATTCGGAGTGGAACTTTATTAGAGTTCGTATCCAGAATTTGGATCCTAAAAATAGAATACTCTAATTCTTGACATTATATGATTCCGGGGTTTTGGATATGAATCCGATTTTTATACTTAAGAAAAATATTGCTATGTATAAGAAAATCTAGGTTAGGGTAAATTTTCTTAAAGAAGAAAATTTTCCTTATGGAGGTAAAATATAGATTTGCTTAAGTATAAGGTGTTTGTGATTTTCAAAATAAGAAGGAATGGAAAAGTCATAAAGAAAACCTTATTGACTCAACAATCTCCCCCTTTTTGGAAATCACAAAAAAACTTACGAAAAAGATAACAGGGACTTTGAAAATTTTCATTTGACATTGAAAATAAAACGTATCTCCCTTTGTTCATGGATAATAGTGAATACAACTAACTCCTCCTTAGGCATTGAAACTCTAAGGATTGTATTCTGAAAATCCGGAATGGAGTTTTCATTTTCATGGTGATGAAAAACTTTGTAATGGGAGACTCCCCCTTACTTTAAGATTATTTCACTTAGAAATTTTTCCTTCTCCATTTTAAGTCTTTCTCCCCTTTTTGAGTAGTTCTTTCTCCCCAGAGAGATTTCCTTCTCCCCTTGAGAGATAATTCTGTTTCCTTCTCCCCCTTTGTGATTTTCAAAAAGAAATGAGGGAATGGAAAAGTAATAAAGTACCTGAATTATTAGTAGATAACAAAGCAAGATACAACCAACCAAACAAAATTTCATTAGACCTGTCCAAAAAAATTACAAGGAAAGACAATTACAAAAAAAGACCAGATTGTAACTATTTGTCTTCCTTTTCCTTCGGGATCAACTTTTTCAACAAGGTTTTCAGTTTATTCAAGTCTTTTTGATCTTCCTTGGCTTGTTTCTCCAAGGCTAATATCTTCTCTTCTTCAGCTTTCAAGGCTTCTTCCTAATCCTTAATAATTTCCTCCTGCTTCTAAAGCTTTTCCTAAAACTCAATCTGGAAATATCTTTCACTTTTCCAATTCTGAGAAACTGAGTTAATCTTCCCATTCAGATCCCTGACCTGTTGATTATGATAATTTTTCTCTTGGGTCAGCTTTTCATGAATATCCTTAAACTTTTAATCCTCCATGTCAAAATAATTTTGGACTTCAGTCTGAAAATTTTTATACTGCACTAATTCTTTATCAAATATCTTAGACAACTTTGTTACCTTGCTACAGGACTTTCTATGCACATCATAATCCATAAGGAAACTTTTTTGTTCAGTTTCGATCTTCATGCACTTATCCATCAGCATGAATAAGGAATCTGATTTCTGATTCATACTCTGTTGCAGCATCTGGCATCTGGAGTCTATTATTGGAAAAATTGGAATGGTTTCCACTAACTTTTTCAGAGAGTCAACCACAAAATCATGACCATGTGATGATGCTCTGAATCCGAAACTTTTCTTAGAGATTGATCTTCTTTATCTTGCACCTACTTCCTTAGAGAAGTACCACCAACCTCTTTCTTTCTGATAAAATCTTTTATTGGTGTCTCTAAAAGCACTTGATTCCCTTTATCATTCATCGTAATGGTTTCTTCCTTAGGGGATACTTCCTCGGATTCAAAAACTTGAATAATATGGTCTTCATCTAGTTTCTCCTTTTCTTGTCCTTCCTCAAGAAAATTCTTCTCATAGGATTCTTCCTCATCATACAAAACATTTTCTTGTTGTTCTTCCTCAACCTCATCTTTCTTAGCTTCTTCTCCCTTTCTCGGAGTGGCTATTTTTGCAGATTCTACCTTCTCTTTATAATCTTCAAGTTTCTTAATCAAGGCATCCAAATCTTCACTTCCCTCTTCTTCTTCTTCTTCTTCAACTTCTTCCTCTACTTCTTCTCTAGCTTCTATTTCTTCTTCAAAAACCATCTCTTTACCCTTAGATTTTTCCAGAGAAAAGTACTTTATGTCGGGAGTCTCTGGTAAAGGTTCAGTACCGAAATTTTCTGGAATGGGAAGCATTTCAGAAGCTAACTCTGTAGCTTTCAGCAATGATTGCACCACTTCATCTTCAGATACTTCCTTTTTCATTTTCTTCTCTGTCTCTTGCTTCTCTAACTCTTCTGCAGCTCTTTCTTTTAATTCTTTAGCCTCTATAGGGTCTAATACGAATTGTGGATCCCCTTCTTTCCTTTTTTCTTTGTCTTCCCTCCACTTGGCAGCCACTTCGTCTGGATAAGTTTTCTGCTTCTTCGGCTTGGGGGGAGCAGACTGAGTTTCCATAGCCTTGGGTTATTTATCTTCAGCAACCACTTCCTTATGATTTCTCTTCTTTCTTGCATTTTTATATGGTTCCGGAGTCTGTACATCTTTCTGAGATACCTCAGCCTCTTCCACAGATAGAGGGTAAAATTCTCCGGATTCACTGGAAAACCCCATCTTTATCCTCTTCAAGGTATCATCACTAACTAGCATAAGCTTACAATTCCGGATTTTTGACTTGCATGCTACTTTGAAATAATATAATAACTAAACTATCTGCTTTGATAGTAAGGCAGGGAACATGATTATATGGGCTCTTAAGTTTCCTTCCTTGATATTCTTTATCGTAATCAAAACATGCCTCATCAAGTTTATCTTCCTTAGATTTACCAAGAAATGTAAGACATAAATATCACTCTTTTTTAGATTATCCTTATCTCCCCTTCTCGGTACAAGAAAACCTGGTACACACAGTTGTAGAATCTGATTATTCCGGGAGAGATGAGCAATCTTAGCAGTTGTAGCATCCTTGAGTCTAAGACATTTCAATGCCTTCACCTTGTTGAAACTTCCTTTCTCATCCGAAAGTTTGTGTGAGAAGAACTCAGGTTCCCCTTCATAGGATAAACCAACCAAGCTCGTGGCCTTGGTGTAAGATAACTTGTAAGTATTCCCATAAGACTTAAATGAAAACCACTCTCTTCCATCTTCCAACTAGAAGGAAACAGACTCATAGAACTCAATCAGCAAATCAGTATAAACGTGATTCTGTTTATCTGACTTTGCTAAGCAAACATCCTCAGATCCATTCAATATAATATTCTTTGATATAAGGGAATCAAACTTATAGAAATCCAGATGCACTAACCTTTCCCTGAAAACTAACCACTTTTAGATTGGTTTTGAAGTAGACATATCTTGGGATGTTGCTTCAACAGACATTTGGAACTGAGAGATTTGAAATATTCGGAATGACTTTGCAAAGATTGGAACATGTCTTAAGAAGAGCAGCAGGGCTTCAAGATGTGAAACCTTTGAAAAAATGATGTGCGACAACTCTTAGGGTCCCCGTTATATAGGTGATGGAGGTGACCTTTGATCTTCCAAAATCCATCTAACGGTTGAAAAAAAAATTTGATCTGATCTGAAGGTTGAGAACATTCCTGCAAAGAAAACTTGACTCCTATCTTTTTAGGTTTTAATACAAACATTCGGATTTAAGGAAAACTAGAATCTGAATTATTTTAAAACTTAGGTAAATACCCACAAGCAAAGTATGATTACAAAAATTTAAGTAAGGAATCCATACCTTTCAGATTGGCTAGAAGGATTGTTCGTAATTGGTAATATTCTTCTTAAAAAACATTACAAAAAATCGTGATTATGGAAAACTCATTACAAAAAATCCTCATTACAAAAAATTCTCATTACGAAAAATCATCATTACGAAAAATTCTCAATACAAAAAATCATCATTATGAAAATTCTGAGTACAAAAATTTTTATTATGAAGATTACAGTTCCGAAGATTTCCATTATGGAAATTCTAGTTCCAAAAACTTCATTACAAAAATTTCGAGTTCAATGTTTTTTATTACAAAAATTCTCGGTACAAAAATTTATAAGTACGAAAAACATGAGTACGAAAAACATGAGTATAAAAAACATGAGTACGAAAAACATGAGTATAAAAAACAGACTATGCAAAATATTAGTTACAAAAATTTTGAAAAACAGATTATGAAAATTTTGATTATTCTAACAATCAAATGTACTCCCCCTATGAAATGGAGTTTATTACTGTTAGGATAATTGTTCAACAAGAAGTTAATGAAGAATAATTACCTCACGGTTATCATTCCTAACTTTTTTTAATGTATTCAAATCTATCAGAATGTAATGATTTTGTGAAAATATCAACAAGTTGATCTTGCGTTCTGATAAAGTGAAGACTGATATCTCCTTTAAGTGTGTGATCCCTTAGAAAGGGATGCCTAATATCTATGTGTTTTGCACGAGAGTTATGTGCAGGGTTTTTACTGAGGGAAATGGAACTTGTGTTATCACACAAAATTTGAGTCTTATTAAAACTCAAGCCATAATCTGTGAGTGTGTGTTGCATCCACAACACTTGAGCACAACAACTTCCAGCTACTACATATTCAGATTCAGCAGTGGAAAGTGCTATAGAATGTTTCTTCTTTCATGACTAAGATACTAATGAATCTTTTAAGAAATGAAAAGTTCTGGATGCAGTCTTTCTATCCATTTTACATCCACCAAAGTTAGCATCAGAAAAGCTTTTTAAAACAAAATCATTTCTAGAGGTATAAAATAATCCTAGATCCATGGTACCCTTTAAGTACCGAAAAATTATTTTTACCACCTTTAAGTGAGATTCCTTAGGATTGGATTGATATCTTTCACATAAGAATATTGAAGACATTAAGTCTAGTCGACTAGCTGTTAGGTAAAGTAGACTTCCTATCATACCTCTAAAAGATGTTTGATCTACTGGTTTCCCAGATTCATCAAGATCTAAAGAGTTTGAGGTACCGATGGGAGTACCTATACTCTTAGTGTTGTCATAACCATACTTTTTAAGAAGATATTTAATAAACTTATGTTGAGATATATAGGTTCCTTCTGGTCTTTGAGAAATTTGAAAACCAAGGAAAAATGTTAACTCACTCATCATACTCATTTCAAACTCAAATCTCATTAGACTTGCAAAATAATCAGTTAAAGACTGCTGAGTTGAACCAAATATGATGTCATCAACATAAATTTGAACAATCAAAACATTTTTCTTATCTTTCTTGATAAAAAGGGTTGAATCTGTATTTCCCTTAACATAGTTATTTTGAAGCAAAAATCTTGTAAGTCTATCATACCAGGCTTGTGGGTCTTGTTTAAGGTCATACAAAGCTTTGGTAAGTCTAAAAACATGATCCGGATGTTTTGTGTCTTCAAATCCAGGAGGTTGTTCAACAAAAACACCCTCTTGAGCATAACCATTAAGAAAAACACATTCCACATCCATTTGATAAAGTTTAAAATTGAAGAATTTTGCAAAGGCAAGTAAGATACGAATAGATTCAAGTCAAGCTACTGGAGCATAGGTTTCTTCATAGTCTATTCCCTCTTGATGATTATAGCCTTTAGCAACTAGTCTAGTTTTATTTATAACTATGACTCCATTTTCATCACACTTATTTCTGAAAACCCACTTTACTCCAATCACAGAAGTTTCCTTAGGTCTTTCAACCAAGGTCCAGACTTTATTCCTTTCGAATTCATTTAGTTCATCTTGCATTAATTTAATCCAATCATTATCACCTAAAGCTTCATAAGTGCTTTTTGGTTCTAAATGGGAAAGAAATTCTAGATGTTCTACTTCATTCCTTAAGGATCTTATAGTCCTTACAGGTTGATTCACATCACCAATGATACTATCACTGGGATGATTCTTAAGAAACACCTGATTTGGGTTTTGTAAAACTTGTTCATCAATATAGGTTAGAAAGTATTCTGGGGTAAATGTTTCAGAAGTATCTTCTTGAATATTTTCCTTATTAGAAGGATCTTCTATCAAAGGTTGATAATCAGTTTTTGAAAACACATCCTAGGATGTAGGTTGGGATGGTTTAAAAACAAAAGGATCAGATTCATCAAATTTTAAATGTATTGTTTCTTCAACAGTACAAGTATTTTTATTGAAAAATATATAAGCCTTAGAAGTTGTGGAGTAACCTAAGAAAATTCCTTCATAAGATTTTGGTGCGAATTTTTGAAGATTATCTTTAGTATTCAGGATAAATACCTTGCAACCAAAAACCTTGAAGTAGGAAAGTCTAGGTTTTCTACCATTCCATAACTCATAAGGAGTTTTATTATGAAAAAGTCTAATAAAAACTCGATTTATAGTATAACAAGTAGTACTTACAACTTCAGCCCAAAAATGTCTAGCTATATAATATTCACTCAACATGGTTCTAGTTATCTCTTGAAGAATTCTATTTATTATTTCAACTACACCATTTTTTTGAGGAGTTCTAGGTGTTGAAAAGTTGTGAGTAATACCTTTTCTATTACAAAAAGTATCAAAATCAGAATTTTGAAATTCTCCTCTATGATCACTATGAATAGTTTTCAATGAGAGGTTTTTCTCATTTTTAACTTGGGATATAAAACTTTTAAAATAAGAAAAAGCTTCATATTTCTTTTTTAGAAAATAGACACATATAAATCTAGTGTAATCATCAACTAAAACAAATACATAGTATTTGCCCCCAATGCTTCAAGTTTGTGTTGGACCAAAAAGATCCATGTGCACCAACTATAATGCATCAGTTTTTGAGACTTCACCGATTGATTTAAAACTAGATTTATGTTTCTTTCCATATTGACAAGGATCAAAAACTTTAGAAGAATCAAATCTAAGCTCTGGTAGATCCTTAACTAAACCTTTCTTAAAATGTTTTCAAAATTTCCTAAGATTACAGTGACCTAGTCTTATATGCCATAACCAGGAATGATCTTCCATTGTACTAAGGTAAGTTAGGTCTTGGCTCCTAAGGCCTTCTAAGTTCAAAGTGTAAATATTATCTTTCCAATTGGATGAGAGAATAAATTCTTCCTTGGAATTGTGAACTAAGCATTTATCATTCCTAAAATTCACAATGTATCCTTCATCACATAACTGACTTATGCTAATGATGTTGTGTTTAAGACCTTTAACAAATAAAACATTTGAAATCAAAGTTTTACCAAGAAGAACAATATTACCTATACCAACAATTTCTCCCTGAGCATTATCTCCGAAAGTTACCTTTCCTCCTTTCATCTTGATAATCTTTTCAAAATAGCTTTTGTTACCAGTCATATGTCGGGAACATCCACTATCCATGTACCATGTATTGTTGTTGGTACTTCCTTTATCTTCCTGAAAACAAGAAAAGAATTAGACTATCTGAATCTAAACTTGTTTGGATCCGAGATTTCCAGATAACAAAATTTTAGGCACCCACACCTTCTTAGAAAAGTAAGATTTATGAAAACCTAAATATTGGGTTTTATTTAAAGAGAAATTCTTTGCCCAGTGACCACCACATTGGCACTTGGTACAAAATGGGGCACTCTGTGGAACAAAGTATTTGTTACTAAAAGTTGGTTTTTCATGGGTATAGCCAAATTCTGATTTGTTTCTTAAAGGTCGTATTTGTGAATACATTTTATCAAAATTTTATTTACCATGGGTAAAGTTTGATAAAAACTTATTTAAGGAAAAAATTTCGGACTTGAGTTTTGTAACCAAGTTTTTATTTTCAAAATTTTTAGATATAGAATTAGAGATAGGCTCGAAAACACTTTTCTTAGAAATTACTTTTTCTAACTCTTTAGAAAGTTTGTTCTTCTCAGAACTTACTTCCTCAAGATTTTTTGAAATACTTATAAAATCAGCATTTTTTCTATCAAGATCTTTAGAAAGATATGATATTTTTTTCGTAAGAATAGTATTCCTAGAGTTTTCCTTATAATTTTTTTTATTGAGTTTGGAATTCTCAATCTCAAGAAGTTCAGGAAACCTAGAAACTTCTTCATAGGTAGGTGAAGTATTTTCTTCATTAGAAGAGGATTCTTCATCTGAAGAGTTATAATATTTACTATCATTATAATTTAAAGATACATTGGTGAATGATTCAGAATTGTGTACCTTAGCCATGAAGGAATGATAGTTAATAGGTAATCTGGCTATAAGACCAAGATTTTTCTATCCTGAAGATTCATAATCATAAGATTCATCTGAAGAGTCTCCTCCAATGGAACTCCAGGTGTCATTTGCTTTCAGAACTTTCTTAGCTTTGGAATTGTAATGCTTATTTATGTTTATTTCAGAATGCCTCTCTTTCCTTTCTTTATTTTTTAGCAAAGGACAATATAGTCTAATATGTCCAGATCTCTTGCATTCATAACAAGTAACTTCTCCATCTTTCCTATCTTTCATTTCCTTTTTCTTATACTTAGATTGGAAATTTCTCTGCCCAGCTATCTTGTTCATTCTTCGAGCAAGATTTGCTAACTCATTATCTGAGACTTCACTATCACTAGATTCTGATTGAATAATAATATTCTTAGACTTGGACCTAGTTACTCTCTCAGGAGTCTTAGCTGTCATATGACTTGATGTTGTTGTAAAAGCAACAGTACCATTTCCATTCTTCTTTTTGATGTTGTCAGCATCTCTCTTCATTCTTGTATCATGTTGAAGAAGAGTTCCAAATAGCTCATCTAACGAAATTTGAGTGACCTTCCTGTTCTCATCAATTGTTGTTATCTTTGATTCCCACTCATTAGGCATAATATCAATAATCTTGTCAACAAGGGATTCATCATCTAACCCTTTTTCTCCCATAGACTAAAGGTTGTTCACTATAGTCATAAATATCTGTTGAACTTTACATATTGGTTCTCCATATGAAAAATTTAATCCATAGTATTCATCTCTAAGCATAGCTCTCCTAGTTTCAATCACTTTAGAAGTACCAAAGTGTGTAAATTCTAACTTCTTCCAGATACAATTAGTTGCTTCACAAGAAGAAATTTGGCTATATATATTTCTAGTCATTGAACATAGTAAAGTATTGTGTACCTTATAATTGAGTTGATATTCTTGCTTTTCCTGGTTAGTGAAAGTTCTAACTTCCTAATCAAAAATTTTATAATCACCAGTAAGCATAACAAAATTATCTACCCCAGTATTGATAAAAAAAGTCTTCATTTGATCTCTCCAATACTCATATACATTCCCATAAAAAATTGGTGGTCTTGTAGGGTTTATATTGTCAATATATCCAACGTTGATTCCTACTATTCTTAAAAAAACTTGGTCAACCAACCTTGTTAGTAGGAAAAGTGTGTAACCAAAAAGTTCGGAATGAACAATTCGGAATGACAATTTAGAATGACAAGATTCGGAAAGAAGAAGTTCGAAATGAAAAATTATTTCTAAGCAAAGATGAAGATTAATGAAAATTTGAGAAAGAAAAACTTATATGTGAGTATAATTATTTCATAGACCTCCTCTGATGCCAATTTTAGGATCGAAATAATGATGTAGATGCTCAATATACAAGAGGGGGTGAATTGTACGCTTTAAAAAATTTCCTTAAACAAGGAAAGATCTAAGTTTAAAAAGATTAAACTTAAGAAAATTCACAACACCTATAACACCAATGAATGATTGGGACAAATTATGAAGTTAAAAACTTCTAGTTCTATGCACTTGCTTAAATCTGGAAAGTGATTTTGAAAAACTGGTTCCAGAAATATGGATCCAGAAATTAAAACTTAACCAAATTTTACAATATGAGATTCTACCTTAAAGCGTATAGAATCTAAACTAATCAGAGTACAAGTGTACAGAAATATAAGAAGATTATACTTTCCTTACAATATGAAATGCAGCGAAAAACAAGTATTAAAACTACAAGTAACAAGATATAAGTCTTTTAACCCAAAGAGAAGGGTATCCAACAACCTTGGATAAAGGTCCCTTGATTTATACTTTCAAGCAATTCTATCTTACCCACACCAGGGTAAGCCTTTAATACGAAGATCAGTGTCTTTGTCTTGCTATCCCTACAAGCCCTCAACTTCAAGGTAGTTGGAACCTCTGTCTTCCTCAGCAAGGAAGCCCTCAAACTTCAAGGTAGTTTGTACATCTGTCTTCCTATCCCCGGAATCCCTTGAATGTAATCACCAACATTCGGAGTCGTACGAATCAATCTGAATGAGCGGTTCAGTACGCACAAAGCATGAAAAACTTATCTCTCTAGAAATTACTTTAACAGTATGTGGTCTCTAGATTGATCAACTTCTTATCGAGCTCTTTCAAATGAGCTCCTATTTATAAGCTCGGTCAACTCCCTCTCCAACGGTCATATTTTCCTTAAAATTCAGAGGGACCTATACACATGTTACTCAACCAACTGTTAATTAATAATAGAATGGATGACATCATTTTGTGCAACTGAAAGCACGACATCATTTTGTAATAAAACAAGTTTAAGAAAAAACAATATTAAGGTTTTGAATGTAGGCAAATAAAAGTTTGGAGTCTAACCAAAACGAAATTCAGAGCCTATTATAAAAATGATATTTGACTTCTGTTTTAGGGAATTTGGAACCTGAATTCTGTTTTAAACCGGAGTCTGAATTTCTAAGGAAATTCGGAGTCTGGTTTCATCAGAGTTCAGAATCTGAACTTATAGAGTTCGAAGTCGATCTAATAAAAGTTCGGAGTCCAGCTTCATAAGAGTTCGGAGTCTAACTCATGAACGTTCATAGTCAAACTTCATAAGATTTTGGATTCGAACTCATGAATATTCGGAGTTGAACTTCATAAGATTTTAGAGTCGAACTCATGAAAGTTTGGAGTCGAACTTCATAAGAGTTTCGAGTTGAACTCATGAAAGTTCGGAGTCTAGAATTCAGATTTTGAACTTTATTAGAGTTCGTATCCAGAATTCGGAGTGGAAGTTTATTAGAGTTCATATCCAGAATTCGGATTGGAACTTTATTAGAGTTCGTATCCAGAATTCAGAGTGGAACTTTATTAGAGTTCGTATCCAGAATTCGGAGTGGAACTTTATAAGAGTTAGTATCCATAATTCGGATCCTAAAAACAGAATACTCCAATTCTTGACATTATATGATTCTGGGGTTTTGGATATGAATCCAATTTTTATACTTAAGAATAATTTTTTTATGTATAAGAAAATATAGGTTAGGGTAAATTTCTTTAAAGAATAAAATTTTCCTTATGGAGGTAAAATATTGATTTGCTAAAGTATAAGGTGTTTGTGATTATCAAAACAAGAAGGAATGGAAAAGTCATAAGGAAAACCTTATTCAATCAACACAAATAAGAAGTCATTATTCCCACACTAGTCACATTTTGGATGTTTTTTCCAAATTTTACAATAGCATCTCGAGTGTATCATGTTAGAATCATATCCTAAAATGGAAGTCCTTTTATAAGTTAAATATTTTTTTAGTCTTATTGTTAAGGAAAATAACCTACTGTAGCACCAGTGGAGGAAACATTGGTGGGTGATAAATTTGGTTAAAAGATGTCTATAAGTACATTGTAAAGTTATACAGATATGGTCATGCTCAATTAAAAGTGTGATATTCAAATCATATAGTGGATTGATAAAAGTATCTTCCAAAATTATGCCAATTAACATGATGCTTATCTTTTATAGCTAAAATTAGAAAATATGTATGCAAGGAAAACCAAAAAATATATTTGAACCCTATAGATTAGTGTTCAATTTGTTTTCAAATTATTATTTTTCTAATAAGAAATTTGTTGGATTTATTGACACAATACATACGTTGAAAATAAATTTGATAGATTTATTGACATATGATATATGTTTAATTGTTAAAACCATCAATGTTTTTATTAGAAATGTGGATGATATATGGCCTAATGTATTCTTAAGGTATTTTTATAAACACATTGAGTATTTTTATAGATTTCTTGGAGGATTTTCATGGACCAATTAAGTCTATAAGGTTTGATGAAGAAGGATGAAGAGTTTTTGGAAGCTACTAGAGAGAAATATTTATATATAAGAGAAGATATGTCGCAGTACCACAGGATACACCATGGGATTTGATTGAAAAATATACCAAGTCATAGTTCATATGGTTTCACCATAGAATAAATGTGGGATAAGTTATTTATGTAGAAGATGTTAAGTTTCTAAATCATAGCTAGATATTATGCCGCAGTACATTAGGCTACATCATATGTAAGAATTGTGAAATCACTAATCATTATAAAGAAATGTTTTTTGTGATGAAATGTATGTTGGGAAATAAAACAAATATTCAGCCATTGGATAGGTGCAACTAAGGACCTAGCCCCCCCCCCCCCCCCCCAGAAGTAGCTGATAAAGATAAATGATATCCCCGAGCTTATGTGAATGTATAGGTAAAAACCTATGTGGAAAAACATAGGTGTGTATGAAGGATGGAAAGAGTGTAGGTTAATACTTGGGGTAAAGGGTGATTAGCCTTTAACATGTTGGTTAGAAGCAGAGGATGTAGGTGAGAACTTACACCAGTCAAACTTGAATGACCAATTGAGAGGCATCCAAGATTATTAAGTAGTGAAAATATAAAGTCATGTCTAATTTGGGACAAGGATTTTCCCAGATACTCTATAGAAGAAAGGACACACTACATAATGTATAAAGAGTTTGTATAAGTTGTATGTGACACTTCACCATAGTGAAAATAACCATATCATAGGTATTGATCATCCAAAATTATATGTCCATAGAGTTTCAAAGGTACCTACTTCATGGTGAAAAGATTATACCACATTGATTTTAGAGAATACATGTCCACACAACATAAATTACTTACTTTATGGAGTGTGTGTTTTTAATAGAACTAAATTACATGGTGATATCGAATCCTATATAAATCCACACTATATAAATACATTGTTACATAATGAATGTTATATTCGAAGTGTGGGTGAATTAATATTCCATATCCTATGGGATCTCATGTCTTAGTGGAAATTACGGCATCATATTCAGTCTAATAGTCAAAGGAGTTTGAGAGATATCATATTGAGATCATAGCAGTATTTAAGAAGTAGTAAATTCACAATAATTATAGATATTTTAAACTTTATAAACCTACACCAAATAGATTAATACTATGTTTAATATAGTTATTAGGACCCCATTATACTATGTAGATGAATGGGATACACCATAGTAAAAATGTAAAAGGAAATGAATATGTTGTGAAGTCATAGACTATGCTGAAATCAAAGGAGTTTTTCAGTCCATATAGAAAAATCAAATGGTAACTAAAATAAGTGTAATGACTTGTTTTATAGGTGATTAATTTGGATTTTATGGAATATTATGATCCAATAAAATAAATGGGACATTTGATATAATCCCAAATGAAGTAGATTCAATCCAAACCCTTATATTGAAAGAAAATAAGAAATATTTATATAAAACTTCCTTTGGAAGTTCTGGAGAAATTATCTCTGAATAGAGCATCTACAGAGAGATACAAACTTTTGATAATGAGAGGAAGGAACTTTTAATGTATAATAAATAATAAAGAAATGAATTTGAATTTTTTTGAAGATATTTATAAGGAATAAAGAGAATGTGATTCCATGACATCAATTGGAAAGAACATGATGAAACTAAAGGTTACATTCATAGCAGTCTTGTGATGGAGTAAGAAAATATTTAAAGGAAATTGTCCATACATAGTGCACTCATCTATAACATGGTTATATTATTATTAATAGGTGTGCCAATGTGTAATCCCTTTCCATATAGTAGTGATCTAAAAGAGTGAAGTGAGAGAAATTTATCCTTAGGTGGTAGTGAACCAACCAAAAACCATTGTAAGGGAACTGAGCTCAGGTAGTAGTGACCTTGTCAAAACCCAAGAAATTTGGTTATAGTTTTTTTGATGCATCAATGCATTATCGATTAAATTATCCTTAAACTATATCATTGTGGTGAATGGAGTAAAAATTCACTGTGTTTATTATGCATTCTTGTTAATATTATACATAAAACAATCTAGAAAAGGTTTAAAGTAACAACATATAATATTTATTAAAATTTTGGTCAAGTGAAAAGGTAATTAGATAATTTAATCATCAAGATAAAAATAGGTGAACTTTCTAAGTAAGAGGTAAATATCACTAGCATAGTGTGGCTTTAATATGAAAAGTAATGAAATTGTAAATGAGTTCAATACCCTTATTCACCCCACCTATCAGGGTATATCTCACCTAAGACCCTTGAGGGACAAAATAACTAGTACCAAATGGTAGGTTTATTTCCTATTTTATTTTTTCTCTGACATGATCTGATGTTTTAGAAGTTAAATTTAGTTCTCATATAGAGCCAATGAGTCTAGAACTAGTTTTCAATGGAAATAGATTCTATAACTGGTAAAATAATTCCATGGAATACAAGTAAACTGATTTAGAATTCACTCATGAGGTTGTGTAAGAAGGGATTATTCAATTGAGATGATATGAAGTTGTCTTTGAAATCGATTAAATAAATATTCAGGCTGATGTTTATGTTAAGAATACATTAATGTGTTCCTTAAAATAAGATGTTTTTTAAATGATTTATCACTATAAGTTCTCAAAGTATTTTTTGATATATCTATCATATTTTTTGGGAAAATAACAAAAGATAAATGAAAATTTATTTATATCATAAAGAAAGAAGAAGAAGAATAATAAATATGGTGTAATTCAATAATATGAAACTATTTATGGAAAAAGTGAGATCATGATGAAGGAATATTACAAAACAAAAAAATAATGTATGAATGATTCAAATTGTGAATATATTTATCTATCTAATGATTCCAGGTTAATAAATTAAGATATTGAAAGGTTAAATTATGTTAGGTATAATCTTAAAAATAAATTCCAAAATAGGATAAAATTAAATATTTAATATCTGTTACAGGGGATATATTAATAAGGGAGAATAATTATTCCCAAGATGAAGAGATGAAGGTGATGTCCAAAAGGGTGGATAATTCAAGACTAACTCAAAATAAAATAATCAAGACTCAAAATAGGTTAATAATTTTATAGAAAATAAAAAAAAACTTTCTACACACCTATCAAATTTTCTCTATGAAAATAAATGATTTATATAAGATAAGGTATGTATTAATGAAACTATTGATCAAATGAATAAGAAAATAGAGAAAAATAACATGATGGAAATTGTTTACCATGAATATAAGGATGTGATGTCTAGTGGGAAGAGTCTCTTAAAATAACTAAATATTCTACTTGAATCAATGGGTTATAAGATAAAGAAATTAGAGGAGGAATTGGTCTCATCCAATAAAAAATGAAGCAGTGAAATTATAAGGGAAAGACTAAGGTTAAGGATTATTTAAATTTATTGTTTGATTTCCCTTTGGTAGGTGATGATGAATATAAATAGAAGTAATACTTATCATAATAGGATCATTAGAATATTATCATGTCCTAAATGAATAATCAATGCAAGAATACAAATTGGATATGATGTAACCTCTCTAAGTCATGAGATGAAGAAATACATGAACATTACCAAGAAAAGGGAAATAAATATAGGTGTTAGAAATAGATTAAATAAAGAACCTACAAGTTTCAATGGAAACCATATGAGTTCTACAACAAGTTATTGGAAGGCTTTTCCACTTTTTTCCAAAAAATGGACACATATATAGATTTTTTTATAAATAGTTAGAGTACATTATTATGAATCAAGTATAAAATTAGAGAGACCAAGTAATCAATCATAGTAGAATATTTATGAGTTCGATTTAAGAAACCACTATCATAGTAACCAAACCAAAATTATAAATTTTAAAAGTTATTCAATAGGGATTAATAGAATAACATAGATTTCATACATTAATAAATTCATTCATTTGAGAAATATATTTTAAATTCGATATTAAGAAGAATAATATGCAAAATATTATTTTAATATAAGTATTAAGAATAGATCTAAACCATATATATCTTGTAGATACATGAAAAGGACATTGAAGCATGGTAATAATACACATATTATCAAAACTATAATGAAATATGAGAAAGGGATGTCTCAATACAAGGTATGTGTTTAAAAGGCTAAAAATTATTTCAAGAACAAATTGAGGGGCATGATTTTTCGGAAAATGAAAACTCAAAATTTTATCGAAAATAAAGTCATTTTTGGTACAATTTTCCAAGGAAGAATAGGTTGTAACTTTGGTTTTTAAGAAGATAAAAATTCCAAACAAGTGGTTAATAGATTCAATTACACTAAATATAATACAAATCTAAAAATAGGGTATAATGTGAAAGATAAAGGGAAAATAGTGGTCTATAATCATCCACTATCATACTAAACTTGAGAAAGTTGAAGGTTCCCCTCTCCCCTTATTCTTTAAATGTTTCCATACATTTAAAGTGGTGTAAAAATTTAGGGGAGATAAAATAAATATGTTAGTTTTACTAAAATAAACTTGAATATGATAAGAATGAAAATCTATTAAAAATGAGATGGTGCATGAAACATTTTATTTTTACAAGAATTTCAGTCCCTATTTGAAATCATGATATGAAGTTAGTGTTTCCATACAACTAATTAAGAAGAGAAAAAAATATAAGAAGATGCATTATTTAACTTTATGTATTTTTATTTATGACCTAAAAATTGTTATCACTTATTAAATGATATAAGATATTATATGTTTCTAGCCTAGGAGAGTTCTTTACAATAATTGTTTTTCTTGTGCTAGAAATTATATAAATAATTCATATGAAGAAATGATAAATTTATGAGGAGTTGATTATGAAACATAAAATGCTATTAAGCCTCATTTATGAATAATGGTTCTTATAAAGAAATATAATTCAATATGTTTTTCTAAATTGTTCTCTATGATTAGTATCAATTTACTCTTCAAGTGGTATGTCTCTATAATATGTGCTTTATATTTTGTATTAAAACTAGTTGAAATGAGAATGTTATGAGGTCACAAGTTTTGTTTTTTTTAGAAAGTGGAATGTCCAAAATATACTATGATTTTATTGGAAATCCTAGGTGACATGGAAAAACATTATGGTTGGTGAAATAGATTCTTTTTACTTACACTGATCCCTAACTCAGTAGGATTATAGGATCTATTGACAACACTTGTGTTAAGTGTTAAAATCACTCATTGATGTCTTAAGTCTTTTCATCTATCTTGGAAGTATGTTTCATAGAAGATTATAGAATTGGAGATTCTAAATAGGAAATATGTTCAATTGATTTCATAAATGATTCAAAAATGTTATATATCAGGGGATCAAAGAGAGGGTATTCCCATTGAGAAAGGGGGAATTTCTTCCCATTGAACTCAAACTCTGAGGGGGAGAAATGATAAATATTATTGAGAGACCAACGTTGAGGGAAGGTAAGTTTAGAATAATCCCAATGATCATCTGTGATAATGGGGGAGAAATAATAAAAATGTTTCCCTTTTATATGTCGTTGAAAAATGAGGTGAGGAAAGAAAAGTGAATCTTGTCCAAAATATACAAAGGTAGAGACTATTATAACCATAAAGGTTAGTTTTGGATTTTTTGAAAATATAGGATTGTTGAAAAGACATGTGTTGGATTTATTGACATAATACATATGTTAACAAGACATGTGTTGAATATTTTGATACAAGACATATGTGGAATTGTTGTATCACCAAAGGTTTTTGTTGGAATTATAGAAGATGAATGGACTAATGGATGATCAAAGGATTATTATGAAATATAAAAAGATTTATATGTGTTTCATGGAAGATTTTTGTGGACCCATTAAGTCTGTAAGGTTTTATAATGAAGGGTGAAGAGTTTTGGGGGGTTTCTAGACAGAAATTTGTCTAGAGGACAGAATCTATGTCATAGTATAAAAGTTTATTTCATGGGATTTGATTGATATAATGGACCACACTTTAGTTATAGAGGTTGTACCATAGAAAAAATGTGGGAGGATTTTTCACTCTAGTATATGGGAAGTGTACACATTGTAACTAGATAATGCACCGCAACACATTAGGTTGTGTCTTAAAGAACTTTTATAAAATTATTGATCACGCCGTCAAAATTTTGGTTACACCAAAATAAAGATTATAGAATTGAAAAATATGGAAAACCAATGGATAAGTAAATATGAATATCTATCCATCTGAAGGCAGAAAGTCAAGCTCAAGGACATCCCCAACCTTGGGTAGTAGTGCCGATATTTATCTTTATGGGTAGAAAGGAGTAAAAGTCAATGATATAGGGAAATCATCATTATCCTCTCATATTTGGGTCAACATGGAGGATTTAGGTTAGAACCTATTCCAATTGGTCTTGAATGAATGGTTGAGAAGTATTCTAGCCTATTAAGCATTGAAAATTTAAAAGAAAATCAGATGTAGTACATGGATCAACCAACCTATATCAAACAATTTATAAGGAGTATTTAAAATTTATAAAAATTAACTCATAATAGTGTAAAGGACCAAAAATTAGGTAGTGATAATTCAAAAATCCATGTCACTAGATTTTCAAGGTCCCTACATCATGGAGAGAAGATTCTTCCATAGTCCTATCGGGGAAGAAAAGTCCATGGAGTTAAAATTTCTTGCATCATGGAGAGTGTGTTTTTAACCAAAACAGATGATGTGGTGATCTTAGAACCTATACATGGACACACCATAGAAAAACATTATGATGTAGATGAAATGATTTCAATAGTGTAAATGAATTAATATTTTATATCCCACATAATTTTACACTGTAGTGTAGGAACTACACCCCAGTCAGTTCAGTAGTCAATTGAGTTTGAGGAGATTATTTTGTGATTGTGGGAGTAATTAAGAGGAGAAAAATGAATGATAATAGTATTTCTATTCAAATATAAGATCATATTACAAATTCTAAAATACCAAACAACATATTCTTAGAGGTGTTGTGAATTTTGGTCATACAAAATTCCCTTAAGGATTTTTTAAAGTATAAAATTCACCCCCCCCCCTCTTGTATTTGTATCTCATTTTACATATTAGATCCTACATTTGGTATTATAGAGTATATAATACTCACACATACCATCTAACAATTTGTATTAGAGGTTTCCTTAGGTCTTTCAACCAAGGTAAAACTTTATTCCTTCCAAATTAATTTAGTTTATCTTGCATGGCTTTAATCCAATCATCATCACCTAAAGCCTCATCAGTTCTTTTTGGTTCTAATTGGGAAAGGAATGCTAGATTTTCTACTTCATTTATTAAGTAACTTCTAGTCCTTACAGGTTTATTGACATCACCATTGATGCTATTACTAGGATTATTTTGTAGAAATTACTGATTTGGGTTTTGTAAAACTTGTTCATCAACATATGGTAGGAAATATTTTGGGGTAAATGTTTCATAAGTATCTTCTTGAAAATTTTCCTTATCAAAAGGATATTCTATCAAAGTTTGATAATAATTTTTTGAAAACACATCTGAGGATGTAGGTTAGGGTTGTTTAAAAACAAAAGGATCAGTTTCATCAAATTTAACATTTACTGTCTCTTCAATAGTGTAAGTGTTTTTTTTGAAAACTCTATATGCCTTAGAAATTGTGGAGTAGCCTAAGAAAATCCACTAATTAGATTTTGGTGTGAATTTATGAAGATTATATTTAGTATTCAGAATAAATACCTTGCAACCAAAAACCTTAAAGTATGAAGCTCTAGGTTTTCTACCATTCCATAACTCATAAGGAGTTTTATTAAGAAAATGTCTGATAAAAACTCGATTTATATTATAACAAGCAGTAATTACAACTTCAGCCCAAAAATGTTTGGCTATAGAATACTCACTCAACATGTTTCTTGTTATTTCTTGAAGGACTCTATTTATTCTTTCAACAACACCATTTTGTTGAGCTGTTCTGGGTGCTAAGAAGTTATGAGTAATGCCTTTTCTACTACAAAAAGTTTCAAAATAAAAATTTTGAAATTCTCCTCCATGATCACTATGAATAGTTTTCAATGGAAGATATTTCTCATTTTTAACTTGGGATACAAAACTTTTAAAATAATAAAAGGCTTCATACTTCATTGCTAAAAAATAGACCCACGTAAATCTATTGTAATCATCAACTAGAACAAATACATAATACTTCCCCCCAATGCTTCCAGTTTGTGTTGGACCAAAGAGATCCATATGCACTAGCTGTAATTCATTAGTAGTTGAGACTTCACCAAATGATTTAAAACTTGATTTATGTTGCTTTCCATATTGAAAAGTATTATAAACTTTTGAGGAATCAAATCTAAGCTCTGGTAGATCCTTAACTAATATTTTCTTGGAATGTTTTCATAAGTTCCTAAGGTTGCAGTGTCCTAACCTTCTATGCCACAACCAAGTATGATCTTCCATTGTACAAAGGAAAGTTAGATCTTGGCTCCTAAGGTCTTCTAAGTTTAGTGTGTAAACATTATCTTTCCTATGGGCAGAAAGAATAAATTCTTCCTTGGAATTGTGTACTAAACACTTTTCATTCCTAAAAATCACAAGGTAACCTTCATCACATAATTGGCTTAGGCTAATTAGGTTGTTCTTAAGACCCTTAACAAATAAAACATTTGAAGTCAAAGTTTTTCCAAGAAGAACAATGTTACCTATACCAATAATTTATCCCTGAGCATTTTCTCCAAAAATTACTTTTCTTCCTTTCGTCTTGATAATCTTTTCAAAATATTTTTTGTTACCAGTCATATGCCGGGAACATACACTATCCATCTACCATGTTTTACAGGAGGTACCTTCTCTTTTTTCCTGGAAATAATAAAGTTAGACTTTCGGAATCCAAACTTTCTTGAATCCATAATTTTTAGACAACAAAATTTTGGGTATCCACATTTGTTTAGAAAAATAAGCTGCATGAAACCCAAGAGATTGAACTTTATTCAAGGGGTAATTTTTCTTCCAATTCCCACCACTATTACATTTAATGCAAAAAGGGGATTTAGAAGGAACAAAATAGTTTTTTTTAAAAAACCGGTTTTTGGTGAGTATAACCTACTCTTGTAGTGTTTTCTTGAGTTTTAATTTGAGAATACATCTTGTCAAAATTTTCCTTCTTAGAGGTAAAGTTTGTAAGAAGATTCTTAAGAGAAAATATTTCAGATTTCAGTCTGATGACTAAATTCCTATCCTCAGGAATCATTTCCTTAAAGTTAGATTTTTCCTCAAAAACTTTTATCTCTAAAATAGCATTCTTAAGATCTTTAGAAAGTTCTTCCTTAACAGAATTTGCTTTCTCAAGGTCTTTAGAAAGGTTTTCCATGAGCTCTTCTTTATCTCTAAGATCTCTAGAAAGATATGAAATCGCTTTTGTAAGAATTTATCCCTATTATTTTCCTTGTCTAATTTCTTAGAAATCTTATAATTTTTCACTTCAAGTAACTTGGTAAATCTAGAAACTTCTTCATATGAAGGTATTTCTTCATTTCCTGAGGATGAAGTATCTTCATTAGAAGTACTATTTTCGAAATGTTAATTATTATCAATTGATGAATTTTTTAAAGCCTCAGCAGAGTGTACCTTGGCCATAGGGTTTTTAAAAAACCCTAGGAAAACTATTTATGATGCCCTTTTCTGTAATGATTCATTTGTGATGGGGCCCCATCAAAAATGACCTGTTGTAAATAGACCAATTTCCAATAGTGACCTCTCCATATGAATCCACCACTCATATTGGGTCCAAGAAGGTTTTTACTGACCCAAAACATATCAAAAGTGTCTTCCCAACCTACAATTCCCTACATGGGTCTACCCAACATGCAAAGGCCTTGGGCGGGTTCTTCCCTACCCTAAATGTGCCAGCATGGTCTCCTCCGGACCCCAATAGGTCTAAATGAGATTTTGGGGACTGGGAATTTTTTTTAATTCAACCGTAAATTAATTTAGATAATTAATTTGCTTTTATATTTACACTAAATTAATTAAATATTAATTTATTAGTTTTAAAAAATAATCATCATTTTATTATTTAGAATAATTGATTTTTTGTTGTTGTTAAATTAAATTAATAGATTAATTTAATATTGAAATAAAAACAAAATTAATGGTCAGACCAAAGAAAATAAATTGTTTTAATTGGTTAATACATCTAATTTATATTTAATATCTCAACTTTAAATTTATTTCATGTAATTTTATCTTGTATTTACCTTCTATACCGACTAGTCTTAAGAATTTTACTGAATCCATGTTTATTATTTATTTAATTTATTATTTAATTGTGGGTGGTGATTGTAATTAATTATGATGGTATGTGCATCATCATTTTTCCTCATTTAATATTTATAAGGGAATGTGTTCCTAGATAAGAGTAATTTTTCTGTATTTTGTATTCTTGAGACCCCATCGTTTTCATGTGAGTAGTGTGGTACTATGATGAGGATGGTGTAAGATGCAAAGAATTTCAAGATGCGACAATATATTAGATGATAAGTGGACACATTGGATAGTGATAAGATATATAATGAGTCAAGATAAAACCCAAATATGACTTCCCTAGGTCATGTAGATCCATTAATCTTGAATCGATTGACCAATATTAGTTGTTCAAGACCATCCAGGTAACTTATTTCTTTCATGATTTTCTTATTAATTTATACATGTATAGTTTTTAATATGACAACACATAAAATAATAAACAGGTAAAATACATAGACTTGATGAATGTTTTTTCTATTAATGTTCACTTGAGAGAGTGACAACATAGAATGAACTAATTAATAGAAATGAATAACAATTGATGAAAAATATAAAAACCTCAAAGAAATATTATGTCTCAAACACCTTCCATCTTTTAAATTTGAACAAAATTGGGTGTATGGGGTGCTCGTTAGCCAAAGATGAGGGTGCCTCCTACTACCCTGGAGCTCTTATGAGAGTTATGGGTTAACATAAATGAATTTGGAAGCAAAAAAGTTTCCAAATCTAGTTTATTTCAAATATAGAGGAAAGCATTGAGTAAATCATATTTATGATTTTAGAAGCTGGGGATTCACTCAAAAGATCAAGGAACCTTGAGTTAATGTGGTTGGCCAATCAAATTCCTACCTTGAGCTCTCCACATAGTGGCATTACCAAAGATTATACACTGTGATGGGAGGTTCAAGGATCATTTCCACTGAAATACTCATGCAACATGTTATTTTGATTCTAATACAGATGGTTCCTATAATTTGATAAAATAATGGGAGATATTTGATAATTTAATTAATCAATAATGTCTAATCGGTAAACAAGATAAAATTACAAATCTTCTAGATTTTATTTTTTGTAGAAAATGATAAGTAATGCAACATATAAATACCATGATTAGTTTCAGAAAAAGTAAATGTCATATCTAGCATAAACTTCTAAATAGTAGTACAGGCACTTGCATACAGTACAACAACATATAAACATTCATGGTGATGGCGTCCCAATTACCTATTGAATCACCTTAGGAAGTGAGGGTGAAAATGATTATAAGGGACTCACGTATGATGCATATGATTCTTATCTCATAATTCTATAATCAACATCCAATATGAGTTATTGATACTACATCGTGACATAGATGTTTACAAATGTTGTCTCAAATATAAGAATCTTTCGAGGAGAAAGATAAGTGTATGTATGAATTAGGTCATGATTAAACTAGATATGTGTAAATTCAATGATATATCTTATTATTTTAATACATATTATTCTTATATAATTTTCACCCATGTACTCCATTTTCATTTAGGACTACAAATTGAATAGAAAATAGAGAAAAATATTCATTACCTTTAGTAAAAGTTTTCTAAATAAATAGAAACTAAAAGAAAGTATAATATTTAATTATTATAGTAAAAAAGTTAACAGACAAGGTTAAAACACTAAAGGAATGTTTGAAACCAAAGGAAACTTTAAATTTTTCCTCAAATAAATGAAGTATTAAACACAAGGTTATTTACTTCGTATATCACAAAATTAATTCATGGAATTTTAAATGAAATGAACCAAATCATTGAAGGAAGTACTCGCTTCTTCTTAATGTATATTCATAAGTTGTAATTAATGTTTATATTTTAATTATTTGTTATTGAATAAAATATAGTAATCACATGTGCATCTAAATATAGTAACCAAGTAAGTAATAAAAACATTACAAGAAGTCTGGTGTGTTCTCCAAGAAACTAAGGAAGAGTGGTTCCCAAGTCAGTGATGGGAAGAACACAAATTCTAATCTCCATGCATATGATTCTAGTTGAACTATTGTTAAGTATCACCAAAACATTTATCTAACTATGGTGACATTATTATATTTTTGGAATGAATTTTTTTTGTAATACACAACCAATAGTTTAGTAATTCTTAAACCATTGTAAATACTTGATGAATATAAAATTTATGAATTGTATTCCTAGTTGTTAGGAAAGATTATACCTTTCATGAAAAACTAAGTGGTTTCCAATTATATAACCAGTATGTTTTTAGACTCTTCAAAGTGAAATACATTATGTATTATCAACAAACATATGTACTTTTTTTGGAAAAATAAACATTTTGAAATAAAGGTGATACAAAAAAGATTTCAAAACTAGATCAGCTATTGAGTGTGAAATATTCCATGGGTAAGCTAGTGGTAAATATACTTCATATGATTATTTAATGTTATTAAGGAATATGAAATTGAATTATTCAATATTCATGGTAATATGATATAAGTTTCTTCATACTAGTATGCCTGAGAATATCTTGACACAGCATTTATCTATCAAAATAATGTAGCACGGAGTAATTCCTAAATGAACATTTCATTATACATATCGTGACTTTGATACAAATAAGTAAAATCAATGATGATTCTTATATGTTAACATTGATCAATATAATGTATCATGGAGTAATTTCTAAATGCAAATTACCTTATCCATATCAAGACATTGATGTGAATAAGGAGGATCAATGATGATTCTTATATAGTAATATTGATCAAATGTATTATGAAGAAATTATTAAACACCCACTTACTTATATACTTCAAAGTCACAATGTATGTAAAAGAAGAATCAATGTTAAAACTCTTTCATTGTTGATACTTCTATTTTTGAGAAATGCTTCAAAAAAAGTGACATTATCCCATAACCATATGCTAACTATGATGAAAAATGGATATCATGTGATTTATAGTATGATATAAATTCATTTTTTCATAAGAACATTGTGTTTGGATGTAAATATTTTGTTAAGAATATAAACGAACTTGCATCAACCAAAACACAATGTACATCTCATTTAATATCCTAAAGTTTATATTGGATATTATTTAAATCCCTTTCATAGGATAGTTATAGTAATGTGTTAGACTATATTTCTATAAAAGGTTGAACGTATCTATTTGAGATAGTGGGATCACGATCGATTTGGATTTAGTTGATGCTTAAGATGCACAAATAGTTGACATAGGAACAAGTTCCACAAGACCTTATAGAAAAGGAATGTTCTAAACACAAGTACTACATAAGAAGTTTAAAATCATGGTAATGGTTTTATATACACCATGGTTAGTGATAAATTGCACATTTAAAATAATAAATCATACAATAAGTATATCTAAATAAGATAATATTGAAAATATAAAATAAAATTCAATAATGTATTACATGTATCAACATATAGGGGCTTATTATTTTGGATATTCTAGTGGATATTCAAGTTACACTATACATGGGTGGTAGAAGCATGGTACCAATAAGGCTTGATTAGTTATACCTACTCATTATGCCTAAATCCATTGGAATTTTACTTATCACAGATAATTTCTAAGATAATTTTTATTGTGCATTCAATGTAAAGACCACCAATCCTAGAAGACATTTATACAACACAATTAGATAGTGATGGTGACACCTTAGAATTTCAATAAGGGATATAAGTTTTTTAATTCTAGTTTAATATTTTTGTAAGAAACTAGATCACAAAATATTCATTAGAAATTAATTTTTACATGTCTCTCCAAGAGGTTAGTGGGAGAACCACTATTTTACATGTAAAATATGTTTGAAAACATATAGAAAGAAACTATTGGTCTTAAATTTTGTTAGGACTGGAATAAAATAAATACTATAGAGATTGACTTAAATTAGAATCTTATGTTATAGGGAATAAGTTCTTCTGAGGTAGATATAATTATTTCTTAGACCTATTAAATCATACAAATACTAACAATGCATTGAAAAATACAAGTAGTGAAAATTCAAGATAGAACTTTTACCAATGTCACATGGAATAAACCTCTCCAAGAATAAATGTATACACATAAGAAGAGATTAATGGGGTAAGTTGAATTCCATATGATTTTTTGATGGATCAATCACATATTCTATTATATGAAAATTAAATGATATTTCTAACATATATTTTATATTAGAAAAATATAAGTTAAATCTAGGACAACAGCATAGGAGGTAGTCAAAACAATCCAATTGTGTAAAAATAAAGTACAAATGATATACCCAGAATGTGGAGAGGAAGGGATAACAATTTTAATAGGGAAATTTTTCTTCCTTTTATCAAAATGATCTAATATCATAGTTATCTAAAGCAATGAGTGAGATAAGCTCATACAAGATAGTGGTATCTAAATCTACTAATACAGACTATGTTGTAGTTTTAGTGTAAGCTAAAGAAGAACCATATAATACACAATGATTTCTTCTAGTTCATGGAATTATACCTAGTGAGTAACATTTTATCATAATTATGACAATTACCCTACTTTTACTAGATAATATGTCATGTTTTTATAGTGGAAAATATATATAATTGGGGATAAATACTCTTGAGGATTTTTACTTAAGTAGGTGAGGTCATATATAGTATAATATCCATGTCAAAAAGGCATGACTGGACAAGAAACTAAATCCATGACTCAACAGATACACGATCTTAATCATGTGATAAGTAACAAATATGGTTAAAAAATTGACTCTAATTTAAGTGAGTGTGTCATAAAATTGGTTCCCCTAGACCCAAATTTATCAATACTTCTGATTACCATACCAATTTTACAGTGATTGATTCATGGCGAATACTTTCCATTATAGAGTAAACATTTATGCGCCCACTATTTAACTAGTAATTTCTATAATATTAGTTTTCATATAAAAATGTTATATCAAATCACATGCTATAATAAGAACCTTGAGATACTATGAAATTAATCTTAAATATATATTTTGTGGTATAGATACATCATACTCACTGGACACAATTGATGTCAGAATATCAAGTGATGGGGGATCATAAACACTAAGACTTTTTCTCATGAAGTTCACAATTATTGATCTCTAGTAGGTGAGATCATAGGACAAACCTACCCATAGGAAAAACACGTGATTCAGGATTCATTGGTAGTTCCTATCTTTGGACATGTGTATTGGCCTCCTAACTTTAGATCATTATCAATGTGTTCAATTTGATCACATACTTTGATTCATGGTGAAAACCCTGACAATAAATTTGTATCAAGGAAGTTTTTGTTGGATGAATCATTGGTGGTATCGCATTAGTTGAATGATAAAGATAGAATATTTCTCTTCTGGTTTGAGGAAGTGATATCTATGGCCTCTTTGATCAGAATGGTAGTACCTTAAATAAATCAATGTCCATGGTAGTCAAAGGTGATATTTTCTAGTTAGATGACCAAATAATAAAGCAAGTAAAGGATGATGACATAAGTGTGATTAATTCTTTATGATATATCATATGACAAAGAGATTATATTACACGATACATGTTCATAGGTTGGTTTTAATTGCTATGATAACTCCTCATCTCTTTAAGGGCTATGATGGGTTGCAAGATTCTACTCTTGGTCTGTGAATATAATTCACTTCTATTAAGATAAGGGACTAGAGGGTCACATACAATAGCACATTCAAGATTATTCCCTATTCCATTGAATAGGTTTTTATTACATGGAAGTCCCCACTACATGGTCTAAGAGTTTTCTATGTTTTATCGATTACTAATAAATAAATGAATTCATTATTATTCAAGTAAAGAATAATTGATCTGAATTTATTTAATAAAACTATTTATGAGTGTTTAAGTAAATATTTGAAATAATATTAGATAAATGAATACTATTTTAATATTCAAGGTTCATTTAATATTATGGGGAATTACAAGTTGATTTAATGAATTAGTTTTATCATGTAATATATTTAATATATATTACAACAATGTGATGAAATATAAATAATATTTATGACCTAATTAGTTCATCATAATTATTTATTATTTATTTAGTCGATGATAGATATACAGGGGTCAAGAACCCTAACTGGGTATTTTTAACATCTACAATAAAAGTAGATGAGGAGCTCATTTCCTAAGTGAAAATTAGAAAAACTCATTCCAACAGATTGAGATCTCCTATCTCCCCCAACATTCTTGGTAGAGAAAATTTCATTCATGAAATCAATCCAAAGACATCTTAACAGATCACATGAATGAAGTAGACGTGCTCATTACGACATCAAATAAATCATCGGAGCTCTACACTAGCACTCAAAATTCAATGATCGATGTTCACACAGATTATTGAATCTTGTGTGGATGATATAGAGGGGATCAACTTTATATCATTTGAGGAATGATCACTAGTGACAAGCTACAATCGATCGCACCACCAAATAAAACATGGTACATGTTTTTTTATTTATTTTCTGCTTATTTAATTCAAACGAGATCCTCATACCTTTATCGGGGTTTGGATCATCGGTGATGAGAAAGTAAAATCACTATGGTGATGAAAATTTTAAAATTTGTTGTCCAATAGATTCCACTGTGTGACCCAGAAACTTCAAATGTATCCTATGAAATTTTAAAATTAATTCAAAATGAGGATTTTGGATAAAACTTTCAGCATATTTTATGATTACAATATTTTACCTATGAATTTATAATAGGATATTTTCATTGTGAGTTTTCTAGTATAGCTCTGCACTATGATTTTCCCAGTAGATATTTTCCTTTTAAATCACTTATAAAATATTTTTACTCTGAATTTTCTAGTGGATATTTTCTTTATGAATCTTCTATAAAATATTTACCCGATGAATTCAATAATATCATTGAATATTCCCAATATAAATATCATTGTGGATATTTTCACTATAATAATTTTTACTATAGTTGGTGACTAAAATTTGGAGTGACATTTTCTAATGATTCCAAGAATATCAATATTTGTAAAAATATTAGTACAAAATTTCATAAGAATAATCACAAAAAAAGTTTAAAATTTAGGGAAAATTATTATCTATTATCATTTCTTATACCAAGAAAAATGTTTACATAAAAATTATCATAGAAAATTTTAAAATTCAGCACAAAAGGACATCACTAGATCATTGTTATTTCATAGTAAATGATTATAGTGTAGATACACATTAAAAATTCTATAATGGAGATTCATAATATTAATTCTCCACTAGATATTCACATTATGAATATCTTACTACATATTCACATTATGAATTTCTAGGTGGAGTTTTTCAATGATAAAAAATAGTTCAATCTTTTTAAAATTATCAACATAGTATTTCAACAAAAAATTAAATGTTATTATATCGACCCATTCATTACTTACATAAATATTACATCTTTTTAAATGAATTATTATAGAATAATTATCATAGTAAAGTTTAAAATTCATAGAAAAATAAAACACTAGATCATTATGTTTCCATAGTAAATTATTAAATTAGAGACTCACACTGAAAATTACCCAATGTAGATTCATACTGTGAATTCATTATATGATATTTACAATATGAATTCTTTACTAGAGATTCACATTATGAATTACATGGTGTGATTTTTAAATGATAAAAAATAATTTAATGTTAGTAAAATTAGCATCACAGTATTTCAAGGAATAATTCAATGTTATTTTAGAAACCCAAACATTACATACAAAAATATTACATCTTATTAGACGAATATTGAATAAATTTCTGAATAATATATTCCAATGTTCCATAAATGTTTAGTGTAATTAGAGACTAGATACATAATAATCTTGTTTATTAAAAAGTATTCAACATCTATTGTAAATTCTTCTAACCTAGTACACACTCTTTTTTATACCCTGCAAAAAATCTTTTTTCATAACCTAGAGAAAGTAAACATACAAAAGGGTGGGAATAGTTGGAGTTTGGGTTAGTGGTAAGCACCCCATAATACTACATGAAAAATGCGTGTTCAAAACCCATTGGGAGTAGGCACTATAGCAGTACTGTAGCAATACTGTAGCATCAGTGGTACTATTGATCGGCGGGTACTGTAGTGGCGGTAAAACACTATAGCAGTGGTAGGGAACTGTAGTAGTGGCAGGTACTGTAGCAGTCGGGTTACTATTCAAAGAATGGGCCTTGGACCAAAAATTTGGGCCTATGAGCTATGTAATGGGATACATGCCCACGGATCCTTTGGGATATGTAATGGGTCTCCCTCTACCCAGTTAAAAGATGTATTTTATTTTCTTTAATAATAAAATGAGGCTTCGACCCCAAGCTTTAGAAAAAGCATACGAAAGGGTGGGATCGTATTCTTAGTGAGGGTAAACATGGAAGATATATGTCAATGATCATAAGTGGTAATAAGATAAGCATAGGTGTATGAGATCATGATATTAACATTATAAAATCATACCCAACAATATCATAAACATAAAAATGGGATAAATATTTGGTAGTTCACAAGACATGAATTATTATAGAATAAAAGATCATGATCCATGAGAATATAAATTTGGAATAAGAATATATCTTAACAGAGTTTCATAAGGTGTTTCATAATCAGAATTATAGAAGTATTATGTCAATTCTACCCACTAATAAATTCATCACATGTTAGGATTAGGCTAACCACCCAATTATCTATATTGGTTTTGGGATAACTTCTCATGTACCATCTTTTGGGCTTGGGATAACCTCCTCTATATCCTATTTTAGGCTTGGGATAACCTATCATGTACTCTTTGAGATCATAAAATATTATTTTTTATCCAATACATTGTAATCCTATAATGGACCCACATTTCACATAATCATAATCCCTTTATATGTGTTGCATAATATTGTAAAATATTTTTCCATTACATCAAAGATAAAATCTTGGGAAATAAAATGGGTGTCATCAGTATTTCATCATAATAATCATGAACCATAAAAATAAATAATAATTAAGTTAACATTTGAGTATATCCCCATTAAATCATAATAAACATCAAAGTATATTTTTATAGATAAAAATTTCTTTAAAATATCACTGAAATATTTCTTGAGGAAAATACTCTTTTCATTTTGAAATAACTTATTTAAAATAAATTTTTTAAAAATATCAAGTAAATATTTTTCTTTGAAAATAACCATTGAAAATTATAATGGAATTTTCAAAGTAAATATAACTCATGATGATGGAAAAATTCATTCATGCGGTGTATGTATAACATTTTCAGTAAATAGTCAAGAGTACCAAATTTGGAAAATAATAAGAAGATTCATTTTTAATTTTTTTATAGAAATTAAAACATGGAAGAAAAGATTTTTTAAAATCATTATAGAATGGTAAAAACATTCTTGAAATTATTTTAAATAAAATATGGACATGGAATAAAAAGATTTGTGAATAAAGAGAGAAATATTGATAGTTTTCCTTAAAAACATTTTTTTGATCTCTTGAGTACATAAAGAGAGTAAATGGAAGGAAAACATAAAATATATAAAAATAACCAGATTATAATAAAATAAATAGTATTTGGTAGAGTTGTATAATATAATTTCATCATCAATGAATCTAATTATAAAGAATTCTGATAAAAATGAGATTGTAACATAAAACTATTACCTTAAGTCAACCATGATTTATAAGTGCTCTAATATCCTATATAATTAATATAAATTTATTAAATTTATGTAAAAGAACATTATGAATAATTATAATACCATATATGTTCCACTTATAACATTTCAACATCAATTTATTAATAATTATTTATTAAACTCTTCATTTTTAGGTGTTAATTGTTTCATTTTTCACGAAATGTTTGGTACGTCTATTTTGATCTTTATACATTGATCATGGTTACATCATATAAATAATACTATTAATTTCATAATTATAATATTTAATCATTATGTACACTTTTTTACCATTTATATAAATTGGTTATGAAAAATTAATTACATCACTTCATGGACGTGGTAGTTTGTACGTAGGCACGAGTAATGTTTTCCACCTTTCAATGGATTTAATCAAAGAAAGATAAAAAATAATTAAACAAATAAGAATAATTATTATATAATAAATATTATATATATATATATATATTAAATTCTTCATAATAATCAACCCATGAATGATGGTGATGGATAATGAATTATATCGTCAGGTGGAGGTGGTAGTCCACACATACACACAAGTGATACTTTCATTTAAAATTGATGGAGAAGAGGTCAGGAATGGTTATTACATAATAATAATAGAATATCAGTATATTTATAATATTTTAGTAATCATATTTTTATATATATAATAAATTAAGATCATGTGGAATAAGAAATAAAATTTTACGATCTTGATTAATAGTTATACCTCTTCTTTGAGACCCCACTTTTGATTACAACCCTTGAAGTATCGGTCTTAGAAGAAGAACATAATATATAGGGTAAAAATAATGAACATATGAAGGTTTTTGAGTGGTTTTATTATGATATAGAAGTATCAAATTGTGTGAATAATAGAGGATAACAGGTGTTCTTTTATAAGTGAGGTGAGGGACACACATGTAATTACATAAAAGGTTTCAATAATATATGGTCAATTTCATGTGAAGTGGCTCTAAATGGACAAGAAGTTAAAGGTAGGATAATATAAGGTTTAAATTTATTCTAAAAATAAAAATATATCAATTTTATGTGTAATCTTAATACATATCTCATGGTTAAACTCTTTGGTAAATCCATTTATCTTTAATTGTGACAACAAAATTTTACCGTTTTTACAAATCATTATAAAAAAAATCTACATTAAAAAGTATTAATTATATTAATTATGATAAATAAAAATATGGAATCTATTTTACAATATTAAATTTATAAAATTGGAAGAATTAAATTTTAAATAAGTGCGCAAAATGCAATGAAAGTTTATTTTTTGAGAAAATGAATTTTGAAGTATAAAACTGAATTTACTTCCATTATGTGCCTTGTAAAACCCATAAATTTAATTTTATAATATTTAATTGAATATATAATCTATAAATTTCATTGAAACCGTCAATCAATAGAGATTAATTTAATTCATTAAGATAAAATAACATTACTAATATAAACATTTTTTTAAGAAAACTGTTTTTTAAGCCTAAAAATAAACTTGCACAAAAATAAAGTATAATACCTATTTCTATGTAATTAATTATATTATTTATACTTAAATTATAATTATTTTACTTTAGGATCAGAATCAAAAAATAATGGTACTTTTCAATTACATGATTTAATGAAAATAAATGATAGAAAAATATTGACATTTTTATTTATTCACTAAAGAAATAAATATTTTTATTAAAATATCCAAAATTAACCTTAAAATAATATTTAATTTTTTATTCAAAAAATTAAATTCATTCCCTCAAGTTAAATTTCTAAAAATGGTAGAAATTAATTATAATTTTAACATATAAAATGAAATAAAATTATTTTTGAAGAAAGCATTGTTCTGAATCATAAAATGACTTTAATGAAAATTAATAATTATTTATTATGAATTAATAAATAAATTTACATTATTCAAATCATTTATACATATATTTCTTAATTTGTTTATTACTATTAATACCCTCAGATTTAATAGATAGGTTATGAAGGATTATTATACCAGAGTTCGTTGAGACTCGGGGTTGCTTATAAATCAAGTTATCAAATACTTCAAGTTTATTTAAAAATAAGTACAAATAAACTCTTAAGGTATTACAATTATCTATTTTTTCATTTTTAAATGATTATAGTGGATATTTTCACTAAAAATTCCCTACTGTATATTCACATTTAAAATTCCCGAGAAGATATTTTGACTAATAATTCCCCTGTGTAATTTTTCAAAGATAAGGATTAGTATAATATTTATAAAATTATCAGCACAAAAATAAAAGAAAATATTATGATAAAAATGATTAAAATTAAATAAAAAATACAATCTAGAGTCACTATTATACATTACATAATGATGGTCAACGATTACATGATTTTAATCAAGACAACATATAATAGTAGAAGTACAACCACCATAGTTACAACCACATATAGAAACTTCATATTTAGTCCATTAAATACAAACACGATCTCTATAACTTTATATTTCATGTTTTAAACCACATTCTTGTGGTATTTCATTTGATACTACCAATTAACCAAAAAAATCATCGTTAGTAGAGGTGTTAATACCAATTTCATGGGGTGGTTCTAACCACTTGAAAAAACTAATTTTTTTTACAATTATAAAATAATATATTTAAATTTACATCAGTATATGATATATTTACTTGGCCTTCTTTCCACAATTTCAGTTATCATTATGTTATCTAATCAAAACACCGTTAGAACTATATCTAACATAATAGTTTAAAGTAAATTTATAGTAATAGTTTAATTCACAATGATCTAAGATTTTAAATACTCTTATTATCAAATTTTCATAGTAAATAATTATAATTTAGAGTTTAAATTTATATAATGTTATGAAAAATTTAAAAATTATCATCTTTATGGTACACTATTTTAGAATAATAATTAAACTATGATTTATAACTATAATATTTATAGTTATAATTACCAAACAAATGTTTCAATTAATAAACCATTAGAAGAAATTATTTTACAAAAATTTATCAAAAACATGTCCATATAAATAAAATTTTCTTGAAAAAGTTAATATATTACTACAATTAATAATAAATTATAAAAAACCTATAGAAACAATTTATTCTTGAAGATAAAAATGGATTATATAACTTTATCATTGATTAATGAAATATTACATCCATATTCTTGATCGTTGAAAAACATAACCCTAAATCTCTATAAAAAACAATTTTTTTAGTGAAAAATAAAAATGGTCACAATCGAATCGTTGGTTGTTATGGAAACCCTAAATCTTTTATAGTATTAGATTAAAGGGTGGGTGATGAAATCCAAATTTTTTGTAATTTGTAAATTCTCTTAATTACTGATTCCCAGGGGATATAAAATAAAACAAATATTTAGATAGATTTTCCTAAAAAAATTATCATGATTTAAATAGGAAAATGGGTTTTATTACCACACATGTATGAATATTGGGCCAAAATTGAGAAGAAATTGATAAATGAAAATAGATGATACTAATCATTTTCCCACCGACCAAGGGTTTCTCAATGATCACTCTTAACAACACCTAATAAACCTCTAGTGATTCACTAGATTACCAAAATTTTAATTGGGATCTATCACTCTAAGAATAGATAATCTCATCACACAGTGTCTATTAACCTAAGTCTAAAATGATACAGTAGTATTAGATCTAATCTTGGTTTTAGGCCACTATACATATCAGTGAGAACTTTAGTTCAACTAAATTTTTATATACTTTAGCATAATATAAAATAGTACCTCATTTTAATCATATTTTTATTCTTATTTGATAGGATAAAACTAGGTCTCCCTTTACTTCCACTCAAACATGTGCAATACACCACATAAATTAAACTTAAAATATCTTTTTTTAGTCATAATCCATCAAAAGTTCCACGCTCTCAATCTCAAATAAATTTATGGATATACAATAAACTATTTGGAATTAAAATAAACAATTATTCTATAACATATCTATACAAATATCTAATACCCATTATTCACTATAGTTAAAATTTGGTGCATCATAGATAACTATATATAGAGTAGAGTCCTAAATATTTTTAATCTAATGATGATTAAAACTCTTAAAAATACTTAGATTGAATTTTATTTCAATATATTATTTTTTATAACCTCTTCACTAATTTAAAAAACTATTACTAACCTTTTGAGAGACACTCTAAAATTGGGATTCCATTATGGTAGGTAAAACATATAGAAGTATTTTTGTTGGTAGTAGTTTTTATAAAGTGAGAAAAAAACCAAGTATCCATGGAATTCTTCATCGTAAATCATTTAATTGTCGTTAAAGAGGATATAATTTTCTTCAGGTAAATAAAACACTATGAAATATGTATCCTTATTTTAATATTTAAAATATTGATTCAATACCATACATTTCTAATGGTTGCATCATCCGAAGAATAATCTTGATAGAGTGATGATAGATCCAACCCCTGATCTTATAGATGTTGTAAAATCGTCAAACCATGATAATGTTTCTGTTATTTTTTTTTTAAATTTATTTTCTTGTATGTTCCACTATTTTTGAGTTTCTATACCCTAAAAAAGTTATATCAGATCCACCGAGTTCAAAGAAGTTATAAGAAGAGAATATTTTACTGTGAATAAAAAATTCTAGGTGTCCTGATTTATTTTTTCAAGTAAGATTTGTGAAAATATAATCAATATGATTCCACTATAAAAATAGAGACAAAAACAAAGCTAAAACTGGATCATTATAGATAGTTAAAATTTTGGTCAAATCAAGGATGTTATAGTACCCCCTTTCCAAATAAGAAGACATTATTCCAACACTAGTCACATTTTGGATGTTTTTTCCAAATTTTACAATAGCATCTCGAGTGTACCATGTTAGAATAATATCCTAAAATATAAGTCCTTTTATAAGTTAAATATTTTTTTACTCTTCTAGTTAAGGAAAATAGACCTATTGTATCACCAGTGGAGGAAACATTGGTGGGTGATGAATTTGGTTAGAATATTTCTATAAGTATATTGCAAATTTATACAAATATGGTCATTATCAATTATAAGTGTGATATTCAAATCATATAGTGGATTGATAAAAGTATCTTACAAAATTATTCCAATGAACATGATGCTTCTCTTTAATAGCAAAAATTAGAAAATATTTATTCAAGGAAAACCATAAAAAATATTTGAACCCTAAAGATTAGTGTTCAATTTGTTTACAAATTATTATTTTTTTGATAAGAAATGTGTTGGAATTATTAACACAATACATATGTTGAAAATAAATTTGATGGATTTATTGACATAAGATATATGTGGAATTGTTAAAACCTTCAATGTTTTTATTAGAAATGTGGATGATTGATGGCCTAATGTATTCTTAGGGTATTTTTATAAACACATTGAGAATTTTTATAGATTTCGTGGAGGATTTTCATGGACCAATTAAGTCTATAAGGTTTGATGAATAAGGATGAAGAGTTTTTGGAAGCTACTAGAGAGAAATATTTCTATATGATAGAATATATGTCATAGTACCATAGGATACACCATGGTATTTGATTGAAAAATATACCAAGTCATAGTTCATGTGGTTCCAGCATAGAATAAATGTGGGATAAGTTATCTATGTAGAAGATGTTAAGTTTCTACATCATAGCTATATATTATGCCGCAGTACATCAGGCTACATCATATGTAAGTCTTATGAAATCACTTATCATTCTAAAGAAATGTTTTTTTTGATGCAATGTATATTGGGGAATAAAAAAAATATCCGGCCATTGGATATGTACAACTAAGGAGCTAGCCCCCCCCCCCCCAAAAGTAGCTGATCAAGCTAAATGATATCCCCAAGCTTATGTGTATAGGTAAAAACCTATGTGGGAAAACATAGGTTTGTATGAAGGAAGGAAAGAGTGCAGGTTAATACTTGGGGTAAAGGGTGATTAGCCTTTAACATGTTGGTTAGAAGGAGAGGATGTAGGTGAGCACTTACATCAGTCAAACTTGAATGACCAATTGAGAGGCATCCAAGATTATTAAGTAGTGAAAATATAAAGGCATATCCAATTTGAGACAAGGATTTTCCCATATACTCTATAGAATAAAGGAAACACTACATAATGCAGAAAGAGTGTGTATAAGTTGTATGTGACACTTCACCATAGTGAAAAGAACCATATCATAGGTAGTGATCATCTAAAATTATATGTCAATAGAGTTTAAAAGGTACCTACTTTATGGAGAAAATATAATACCACATTGATTTTAGATAATACATGTCCACACAACATAAATTACGTACTTTATGGAGTGTGTGTTTTTAATAGAACTAAATAACATGGTGATCTCGAATCCTATAGAAATCCACACTACATAAATACATTGTTACATAATAAATGTTATATTCAAAGTGTGGTTGAATTAATATTCCATATCCTATGGGATCTCATGTCTTAGTGGAAATGACTGCATCATAGTCAGTCCAATAGTCAAAGGAGTTTGAGAGATATCATATTGAGATCATGGAAGTATTTAAGAAGTAGTAAATTCACAATAATTGTAGATCTTTTAAACTTTATGATCCTACACCACAAATATTAATACTATGTTTAATATGGTTATTCGGACCCCAGTATACTCTGTAGATGAATGGGATACATTGTATTAGAAGTGGAAAAGGAAATTAATATGTTGTGAAGTGATAGACTACACTGAAATCAAAGGAGTTTTTCAGTCCATCTAGAAAAATCAATTGGTAACTAAAATAAGTGTAATGACTTGTTTTATATGAGATTAATTTGGATTTACGGAATATTATGATCCAATTAAATAAATGGGACATTTGATATAATCTCAAAGGAAGTAGATTCAATCCAAACCCTTGTATTGAAAGAAAATAAGAAATATGTCTATAAAAATTCCTTTTGAAGTTATGGAGAAATTATCTCTGAATAGAGCATATACAGAGAGATCCAAACTTTAGATAATGAGAGGAAAGAACTTTTAATGTACACTAAAAAATAAAGAAATGAATTTGAATTTTTTTTGAAGATCTTTCTAAGGAATAAGTAGAATGTGATTCCATGACATCAATTGGAAAGAACATGATGAAACTAAAGGTTACATTCATAGCAGTATTTTGATGGAGTAAGAGAATATTTAAAAGAAATTGTCCATACATAGTGCACTCATCTATAACATGGTTATATTATTATTAAGAGGTGTGCCAATGTGTAATCCCTTTTCATATAGTAGTGATACAAAGGAGTGAAGTGAGAGAAATTGATCCCTGGGTGGTAGTGAACCAACCAAAAACCATTGTAAGGGAACTGAGCTCATGTAGTACTGACCTTATCAAAACCCAAGAAATGTGGTTATAGTTTTTTTGATTCATCAATGCATTATCGATTAAATTATCCTTATACTATCTCATTGTGGTGAACGGAGTAAAAATCTATTGTGTTCATTATGCATTCTTGTTAATATTATACACAATCTAGAAAAGGTTTAAAGTAACAAAATTAAATTTTTTTAAAATTTTGGTCAAGTGAAAAGGTAATTAGATCATTTAATCATCAAGATAAAATGAGTTGAACTTTCTAAGTAAGAGGTAAAGATCACTAGCATAGTATGGATTTAATATGAAAATTCATTAAATTATAAATGAGTTAAATACCCTTATTCACCCCACCTATTAGGGTATATCTCACCTAAGACCCTTGAAGGACCTAACAACTAGTACCAAATGGTAGGTTTATTTCCTATTTTATTTTTTTTTCTCTATCATGATCTGAAGTTTTAGAAGTTAAATTTATTTCTCATATAGATCGAATGAGGCTAGAACTAGTTTTCAATGGTACTAGATTCTATAAATGGTAAAATAATTCCATGGAATACTAGTAAACAGATTTAGAATTCCCTCATGAGGTTGTGTAAGAAGGGATTATTCAATTGATATAATATGAAGTTATCTTTGAAATAGATTAAATAAATATTCATGTTGATGTTTATGTGAAGAATACATTAAAGGATTCATTAAAATAAGATGTTTTTTAGATTATTTATAACTATAAGTTCTCAAATTATTTGTGGATATATCTATCATATTTTTTGGGAAAATAACAAAAGATAAATGAAAATTTCTTTAAATCATAAATAATTAAGGGAATAATAATAAATATGGTGTAATTCAATAATATAAAACTATTTATGGAAAAAGTGAGATCATGATGAATAAATCTTACAAAACACAAAAATAATGTATGAATGATTCAGATTGTGAATATATTTATCTATTTAATGATTACATGTTAATAAATCAATATATTGAAAGGTTAAATTAAGTTAGGTATAATCTTAAAAATAAAGTCCAAAAGAGGATAAAATTAAATATTTAACATCTATTATAGGAGATATATCAATAAGGGAGAATAATTATTCCCAATATGAAGAGATGAAGGTGATGTCCAAAAGGGTGGATAATTCAAGACTAACTCAAAATAAAATAATCAAGACTCAAAATAGGTTAATAATTTAAAAGAAAAGAAAAAAACTTGCTACACACCTATCGAATTTTATATATGAAAATAAATGATTTATATAAGAGAAGGTATATATTAATGAAACTATTGATCAAATGAATAAGAAAATAGAGAAAAATGACATGCTGGAAAATGTTTACCATGCATATAAGGATGTGATGTCTAGTGGTAAGAGTCTCTTAAAATAACTAAATACTCTACTTGAATCAATGGGTTATAAGATAAAGAAATTAGAGGAGGAATTGGTCTCGTCCAAGAAAAAAATGAAGCAATGAAATTATAAGGGAAATACTAAGGTTAAGTATTATTTAAATTTATTGTTTGATTTCTCTTTGGTATGTGATGATGAATATAAATATAATTAATACTTCTCATAACAGGATCATTAGAATATTATCATGTCCTAAATGAATAATCAATGAAAGAATATGAATTGTATATAATGTAACCTCTCTAAGTTATGAGATGAATAAATATATGAACATTACCAAGAAAAGGGAAAGAAATATAGGTGTTAGAAATAGATTAAGTAAGGAACCTACAAGTGTCAATGGCAACCATATGAGTTCTACAACAAGTTATTGGATTTTTTTCCACTTTTTCCAAAAAAAATGGGCACATATAAAGATTTTTTTTATAAATAGGAGTATATTATTATGAATCAAGTATAAAATTTGAGAGACCAAGTAATCAGTCACAGTAGAATATTTATGATTTTGATTTAAGAAACCACTGTCATAGTAACCATAACAAAATTATAAATTTTAAAAGTTATTCAGTAGGGATTAATGGAATAACTAAGCTTGAATACATTAATAAATTTATTCCTTTGAGAAATATATTTTAAATTCAATATTAATAAGAATAATATGAAAAATATTATGTGAATAGAAGTATTAAGGATAGATCTAAACCTTGTATATCTTGTAGATACATGAAAAGAACATTGAAGCATGGGAATAACACACATATTATCAAAACTATAATGAAATATGAGAAATGGATGTCCCAATACATGTTATGTGTTTAAAAGGCTAAAAAATATTTCAAGGACAAATTGAGTGGAAAGAATTTTTGGAAAATGAAAACTCAAAATGTTATAGAAAATAAAATCATTTTTGGTACAATTTTCCAAGGAATAATAGGTTGTAACTTGGTCTTTTAAGAATATAAAAATTAAAAAAAAGTGTAGAATAGATTAAATCACACTAAATATAATACAAATATAAAAATAGGGTATAATGTGAAAGATAAAGGGAAAATAGTGGTCCATAATGATCCTCTATCATACTAAACTAGAGAAAGTTGAAGGTTCCCCACTCCCCTTATTATTTAAATGTTTCCAAACATTTAAAGTGGTGTAGAAAGTTAGGGGAGATAAAATAAATATGTTATTTTTACTAAAAAACATGAATATGATAAGAATTAAAATCTATTAAAAACAAGATGGTGCATGAAACATTTGATTTTTACAAAAAATTTAGTCCCTATTTGAAATCATGATATGAAGTTAGTGTTTCCATACCACTAATTAAGAAGAGTAAAAAATATAAGAATATGGATTATTTAACTTCATGTATTTTTATTTATGACCTAAAAAATGTTATCAATTATTAAATGATATAAGATATTATATGTTTCTAGCCTGGGAGAGTTGTTCCCAATAATTTTTTTTTCTTATGCTAGATATTATATCAATAATTTATATGAAGCAATGATAAATTTATGGGGAGTTGATGATGAAACATAAAAGGATATTAAGCCTCATTTATGAATGATGATGCTTATAAAGAAATAAAATTCAAGATGTTTTTCTAAATTGTTCTTTATGATTAGTATCAATTGATTCTTCAAGTGGTATGTCTCTATAATATGTGCTTTATAGTTTGTATTCAAACTAGTTGGGATGAGAATTTGATGAGGTCACAAGTTTTGGTTTTTTTTTTGGAAAGTGGAATGTCCAAAATCTACTATGATTTTATTGGAATTCCTAGGTGACATGGAAAAACATTATGGTGTGTAAAATAGATTCTTATTACTTACATTGATCCCTAACTCAGTATGATTATAAGATCTATTGACAAAACTTTTGTTAAGTGTTAAAATAACTCATTGATGTCTTAAGTCTTTGAAAATGTCTTGGAAGTATGTTTTATAGAAGATTATAGAATTGGAGATTCTAAATAGAAAATATGTTCAATTGATTTCATAAATGATTCAAAAATGTTATATATAGGGGGATAAAAGAGGGGGTATGCCCATTAATAAAGGGGGAATTTCTTCCCATTAAATGCAAACTCCAAGGGGGAGAAATGATAAATATTATTAAGAGACCAATGTTGAGGGAAGGTAAGTTTAGAATAATCCCAATGATCATCTGTGATATTGGGGGAGAAATAAGAAAATTTTATCCCTTTTATCTATCATTGAAAAAAGAGGTGATGAATGAAAAGTGAATCTTGTCCAAAATATACAATGGTAGAGACTGTTATAACCATAAAGGTTAGTTTTGTATTTGTTGAAAATATAGGATTGTTGAAAATACATGTGTTAGATTTATTGACATAATACATATGTTAACAAGATATGTGTTAAATTTTTCAACACAAGACATATGTGGAATTGTTGTATCGCTAAAGGTTTTTGTTGGAATTGTAGAAGATGAATGGACTAATGGATGATCGAAGGATTACTATGAAATATTATAGGATTTCTATGTGTTTCATGGAATATTTTTATGGACCCATTAAGTCTATAAGGTTTTATAATGAATGGTAAAGTTTTTTTGGGAGTTTCTAGATATAAATTTGTCTAAGGGACCGAATCTATGTCATAGTATAAAATGTTATGTCATGGGATTTGATTGATATAATGGACCACACTGTAGTTATAGAGGTTGTACGATAGAAAAAATATGGGAGGATTTTTCAATCTGGTATATGGGAAGTGTACACATCGTGACTAGATATTGCACCACAACACATTAGGTTGTGTCTTCAGGAAGTTTTATAAAATTATTGATCACGCCGTCGAAATGTTGGTTACACCAAAATAAAGATTATATAATTGAAAAATATGGAAAACCAATTGATAAGTAAATATGAATATCTATCCATCTGAAGGCATCAAGTGAGGCTCAAGGACATCCCCAACCTTGGGTAGTTGTTCCGATGTGTATCTTTATGGGTAGAAAGGAGTACAAGTCAATGATATAGGGAAAGCATCATTAGCCTCTCATATTTGGGTCGACATAGAGGATTTAGGTGACTACCTATTCCAATTGGACTTGAATGAATGGTTGAGAAGTATTCTAGACTATTAAGCATTGTAAATTTAAAGAAAAATCAGATGTGGTACATGGATCAACCAACCTATATCAAACAATTTATAAGGAGTATTTAAAATTTATACAAATCAACTCATATTAGTTTAAAGGACAAAAAATTAGATAGTGATCATTCAAACATCCATGTCACTAGATTTTCTATGTCCCTACATCAGGGAGAGAAGTTTCTTCCATATTCCTATCGGAGAAGACAAGTCCATGGAGTGAAAATTTCTTGCATCATGGAGAGTGTGTTTTTAACCCAAAAAGATGATGTGGTGATATTAGAACCAATACATGGACACACCATAGAAACAAATTTTGATGTAGAGTAAATGATATCAATAGTGTAAATGAATTAATATTTTATATCCCACAAAATTTTACACTGTAGTGTAGGTACTACACCCCAGTCAGTTGAGTTTGAGGAGATTATTTTGTGATTGTGGGAGTAATTAAGAGGAGATAAATGAATGATAATAGTATTTCTATTCAAATATAGGATCATATTCCAAATTCTAAAATACCAAACAACATATTCTTAGAGGTGTTGAGAATTTTGGTTATACAAAATTCCCTTAAGGATTTTTTAAAGTATACAATTCACCCCCCCCCCCCCTCTTGTATTTGTATCTCATTTTACATATTCGATCCTACATTTGGTATTATAGAGTATATCATACTCACACATACCATCTAAAAATTGGTATCATAGGTTTCCTTAGGTCTTTCAACCAAGCTCAGACTTTATTCCTTTCGAATTCATTTAGTTCATATTGCATGGCTTTAATCCAGTCATAATCACCTAAAGCCTCGTCGGTTCTTTTTAGTTCTAATTGGGAAAGGAATGATAGATTTTATACTTCATTTATTAAGTAACTTATAGTCTTTACAGGTTGATTTACATCACTAATGATGTTATTACTAGGATGATTCTTTAGAAACGACTGATTTGGGTTTTGTAAAACCTGTTCATCAATATAGGGTAGGAAATATTCTAGGGTAAATGTTTCAGAACTATATTATTGAACATTTTCCTTATCAAAAGGATCTTCTATAAAAGTTTGATAATCATTTTTTGAAAACACATCCAAGGATTTAGGTTGGGGTTGTTTGAAAAAAAAAGGACCAGTTTCATCAAATTTAACATGTACTGTCTCTTCAATGGTGCAAGTGTTTTTGTTGAAAACTCTATATGACTTAGAAATTGTGGTGTAGCCTATGAAAATCCCTTCATCAAATTTTGGTGCAAATTTATTAAGATTATATTTAGTATTCAGAATAAATACCTTGCAACCAAAAACCTTAAAGTAGGAAATTCTAGGTTTTCTAGCATTCCATAATTCATAAGGAGTTTTATTAAGAAAAGGTCTAATAAAAACTCGATTTATAGTATAAAAAGAAGTACTTACAGCTTCAACCCATAAATTTGTGGCTATAGAATACTCACTCAACATGGTTCTTGTTATTTATTGAATAATTATAATTCTTCTTTAAAAAACACCATTTTGTTGATTTGTTCTGGGTGCTAAGAAGTTATGAGTAATGCCTTTTCTACTACAAAAAGTTTCAAAATAAGAATTTTGAAATTCTCCTCCATGATCACTATGAATAGTTTTCAATGGAAGATTTTTCTCAATTCTAACTTGGGCTCCAAAACTTTTGAAATAAGAAAGAGATTCAGATTTCTTTTCTAAAAAATAGAGCCACGTAAATCTAGTGTAATCGTCAACTTGAATAAATACATAATACTTTCCCCCAATGCTTCCAGTTTGTGTTGGACCAAAGAGATCCATATGCACTAGCTGAAATGAATTAGTATTTTAGACTTCACCGAATGATTTAAAACTTGATTTATGTTGCTTCCCATATTTACAAGGATCACAAACTTTTGAAGAATCAAATCTATGCTCCAGTAGATCCTTAACTAATCTTTTATTGGAAAGTTTGCATAAGTTCCTAAGGTTACAGTGTCCTAACCTTCTATGCCACAACCAAGAATGATCTTCTATTGTACTAAGGCAGGGTAGATCTTGGCTCCTAATGTCTTCTAAGTTTAGTGTGTAAACATTCTCTTGCTTGTGGGAAGAAAGAATAAATTCTTCCTCGGAATTGTGTACTAAGAACTTTTCATTCCTAAAATACACAAGGTAACCTTCATCACATAATTGTCTTATGCTAATGATGTTGTGTTTAAGACCCTTAACAAATAAAATATTTTAAATCAAAGTTTTTTCAAGAAAAACAATATTACCTATACCAATAATTTCTCCCTGAGAATTATCTCTGAAAGCTACTTTTCCTCCTTTCTTCTTGATAATCTTTTCAAAATAGTTTTTATTACCAGTCATATACCGGGAACATCAACTATCCATGTACCATGTTTTTTTTTGGTACCTTCTATTTTTTCCTAAAAATAAGAAAGTTCGACTTTCAAAATCCAAACTATATTGGATCCAGAATTTTTAGACAAAAAAAATTTCGGTATCCACATTTGTTTAGAAAAATAAGTTGCATGAAACCCAAGAGATTGAACTTTATTCAAGGTGCAATTTTTCTTCCAATGCCCACGACTTTGACATTTAGTGCAAAAAGGGGATTTGGAAGGAAAAAAATAGTTGTTTTTGAAAACCGGTTTTTGATGAGTATAACCTACTCTAGTAGTGTTTCCTTGAGGTTTAACTTGAGAATACATCTTGTCAAAATTTTCCTTCCCAGACGTAAGGTTTTCAAGAAGCTTCTTAAGATAAAATATTTCGGATTTCAGTCTGATGACTAAATTCCTATCCTCGGGAATCATTTCCTTAGAGTTATATTTTTCCTTAAAAACTTTTATCTCTAAAATAGCATTCTTAATATCTTTAGAAAGTTCTTCCTTAACCTAATTTTCTTTCTCAAGGTCTTTAGAAAGGTTTTCCATGAGTTCTTCTTTATCTCTAAGATCTCTAGAAAGATCTGAAATCTCTTTTGTAATAATTTCTTCCCTATTATTAGCCTTGTCTAATTTCAAAGAAATCTTACAATTTTTCACTTCAAGTAACATGGAAAATCTAAAAACTTCTCCATATGAAGGTATTTCTTCATTTTCTGAGGATGAAGTATCTTCATTAGAAGTACTATTTTCGTAATAGTAATTCTTATCAAGTGATGAATTTTTTAAAGCCTCGGCAAAGCGTACCTTGGCCATAGGGTTTTTAAAATACCTCAGGAAAACTATTTATGATGCCCTTTTCTGCAATGGTTCATTTATGATGGGGCCCCATCACAAATGACCTGTTGTAAATAGACCAATTTCCAATAGTGACATCTCCCTATGAATCCACCACTCGTATTGGGTCCAAGAAGGTTTGTACTAACCCAAAACAGGTCAAAAGTTTCTTCCCAACCTACAATTGACCTAAATGGGTCTGCCCAACATGCAAAGGCCTTGGGCGGGTTCTTCCCTACTCTAAATGTGCCTGCATGGTCACTTTCGGACCCCAATATGTCTAAATGAGATTTTGGGGCCTGGTAATTTTTTTAATTTAACCATAAATTAATTTAGATAATTAATTTTCTTTTATATTTACACTAAATTAATTAAATATTAATTTATTATTTTTAAAAAATAATAATCATTTTATGATTTAGAATAATTAATTTGTTTTTTGTTAAATTAAACTAACAGATTAATTTAATATTGAAATAAAAACTAAATTAATGATTGGACCAAAGAAAATAAATTATTTTAATTGGTTAATTCATCTAATTTATATTTAATATCTCAACTTCAAATTTATTGCACATAATTTTATTGTGTATTTACCTTCCATACCGACTAGTCTTGAAAAGTTTACTAAAGCCATGTTTCTTATTTATTTAATTTATTATTTAATTGTGTGTGGTGATTGTAATTAATTATGATGGTATGAGCATTATCATTTTTCCTCATTTAATATTTATAAGGGAATGTGTTCCTAGATAAAATTAAGTTTGCTATATTTTGTACTCTCAAGACACCATAGTTTTCATGTGAGTAGTGTGGTACTATGATGAGGATTGTGTAGATGCAAAGAATTTCAAGATGCGACAATATATTAGATGAGAAGTGGACACACTGGATGGTGATAATATATATAATGAGTCAAGATACAACCCAAATATGACTTCCCTAGGTCATGTAGATCCATTAAGCTTGAATGGATTGACCAATATTAGTTCTTCAAGACTATTCATGTAACTTATTTCTTTCATTCTTTGCTTATTATTTTATACATGTATAGTTTTTACTATGACAACACATAAAATAATAAACACATAAAATGCATAGACTTGATGAATGTTTTTCCTATTAATGTTCACTTGAGAGAGTGACAACATAGAATGAACTAATTAATATAAATGGATAACATTTGTTGAAAAATATAAAAACCTCAAAGAAATATTATGTCTCAAACACCTTCCATCATTTTAATTTGAACAAAACTGGGTGTATGGGGTGCTCGTTAGCCAAAGATGAGGTTGCCTCCTACTATCGTGGAGATCTTATGAGAGTTATGGGTTAACATAAATGAATTTGGAAGAAAATAATTTTCCAAATCTAGTTTATTTCAAATATAGGGGAAAGCATTGAGTAAATAATATTTATGATTTTATAAGCTGGGGATTCACTTAAAAGATCAAGGAACCATGAGTTAATGTGGTTGGCCAATCAAATTCCTACCTTGAGCTCTCCACATAGTGGCATTACCAAAGATTATACACTGTGATGGGAGGTTCAAGGATCATTTCCACTGGAATACTCATGAAATAGGTTATTCTGATTCTAATACAGACGGTTCCTATAATTTGATAAAATAGTGGGAGATATTTGATAATTTAATTAATAAATAATATCTAATTGGTAAACAAGATAAAAGTACAAATATTATAGATTTTATTTTTTGTAGAAAATGATAAGTAATACAACATATAAATACCATGATTCGTTTCAGACAAAGTAAATGTCATATCTAGCATAAACTTCTAAATAGTTGTACAGGCACTTGCATACAGTACAACAACATAGAAAAATTCATGGTGATGGCGTCCCAATTACCTATTGAATCACCTTAGGAAGCAAGGGTGAAAATGATTATAAGGGACTCATGTATGATTCATATGATTGTTATTTCATAATTCTATAATAAACATCTAATATGAGTTATTGATACTATATCTTGACATAGATGTTTACAAATGTTGTCTCATATCTAAGAATCTTGCAAGGAGAAAGATAATCACATGTATGAATTAGGTCATGATTAAACTAGATATGTGTAAATTGAAAGATAGATCATATTCTTTTAATACATATTATTCTTATATAATTTTTACCCATGTACTCTTTTTTCATTTAAGACTACAAATTGAATAGAAAATAGAGAAAAATATTCATTACCTTTAGTAAAAGTTTTCTAAATAAATAGAAACTAAAAGAAAGTATAATATTTGATTATTATATTGAAAAAGTTAATAGACAAGGTTAAAACACTAGAGAAATGTTTGAAACCAAAGTAAACATTAAATTTTCCTTCAAATAAATGAAGTATTAAACACAAGGTTATTTTCTTCATATATCATAAAATTAATTCATGGAATTTTAAATTCAATGAACCAAATAATTAAAGGAAGTACTCACTTCTTCTTAAGGTATATTCATAAGTTGTAAGTAATGTTTATATTATAATTATTTATTATTAAATACAATATACTTATCACGTGTTCATATAAATATAGTAACCAAGTAAGTAATATAAACATTGTAAGAAGTCTGGTGTGTTCTCCAATAAACTAAGGAAGAGTGGTTCCCAAGTCAGCGATGGGAAGAACACAAATTCTAATCTCCATGTATATGATTCTAGTTGAACTATTGTTAAGTATTAAAAAACGTTTATCTCACTATGGAGACATTATTATATTTTTGGAATGAATTTTTTTTGGTAATACACAACCAATAGTTTAGTCATTCTTTAACCATTGGAAATACTTGATGAATATAAAATTTATGAATTGTATTCCTAGTTGCTGGGAAAGATCATACTTTTCATGAAAAACTAAGTGGTTTCCAATTATATAACCAGTATGTTTTTAGACTCTTAAAAGTTTAATACATTATGTATTATCAACACACATGTGTACTTTTTTGGACAAATAAACCTTTTGAAAAAAAAGGTGATCCAAAAAAGATTTCAAAACTAGATCAGCTATAGAGTGTGAAATATTCCATGGGTAAGCTAGTGGTAAATATACTTCATATGATTCTTTAATGTTCTTAAGTAATATGAAAGTGAAGTATTCTATATGCATGGTAAGATGATATAATTTTCTTCATACTAGTATGCCTGAGAATATCTTAACCAAAAATTTATCTATCAATGTAATGTAGCACGGAGTAATTCCTAAAGGAACATTTCCTTATCCATATCATTACTTTGATACAAATAAGGAAAATAAATGATGATTCTTATATGTTAACATTGATCAATATAATGTAGCATGGAGTAATTCTTAAATTAAAATTACCTTATCCACATCAAGACATTGATTTGAATAAGGAGGATCAATGATGATTCTTATATAGTAACATTGATCAAATGTATTATGAAGAAATTATTAAACACTCATTTACTTATATACATTAGAGTCACAATGTATGTAAAAGGAGAATCAATTTTAAAACTCTTTCATTGTACATACTTCCATTTTTGAGAAATGCTTCAAAAAAAGTGACATTATCCCATAACCATATGCTAACTATGATGAAAAATGGATATCATCTGATTTATAGTATGATATAAATTCAATTTTTCATAAGAAAATTGTGTTTTGATGTAATGATTTTGTTAAGAATATAAACTAACTTGCATCAACCAAAACACAATGTACATCTCATTTAATATCCAAAAGTTTATATTGGATATTATTTAAATCCCTTTCATATGATAATTATAGTAATGTGTTAGACTATATTTCTATAAAAGGGTAAACGTATCTATTTGAGATAGTGGGATCACGATCGATTTGGATTTAGTCGATGCTTAAAATGCACAAATATTTGACATGAGAACAAGTTCCACAAGACCTTGTGGAAAAGGAATGTTCTAAATACATGTACTACATAAGAAGTTTAAAATCATGGTAATTGTTTTATATACACCATGGTTAGTGATAAATTACTCATTTAAAATAATAAATCATACAATAAGTATATCTAAATTAGCTAATATTGAAAATATAAAATAAAATTCAATAATGTATTACATGTATCAACATATACGGGCTTATTATTTTGGATATTCTAGTGCATATTCAAGTTACACTATACATGGGTGGTAGAAGCATGGCACAAATAAGGCATGATTGGTTTTACCTAGTCATTATGCCTAAATCCATTGGAATTTTACTTATCATAGATAATTTATAGGATAATTATTATTGTTTATTCAATGTAAAGACCACCAATACAAGAAGACATTTATACAACACAATTGGATAGTGATGGTGACACCATAGAATGTCATTAAGGGATATAAGTTTTTTAATTCTAGTTTAATATTTATGTAAGAAACTAGATCACAAAATATTCATTAGAAATTAATTTTTACATGTCTCTATAATAGGTTAGTGGGAGAACCACTGTTTTACATGTAAAATATGTTTGATAACATATAGAAAGAAACTATTAGTCTTAAATTTTGTTAGGACTAGAATAAAATAAATACTATAGAGATTGACTTAAATTAGAATCTTATGTTCTAGGGAATTAGGTCTTCTGAGGTAGATATAATGATTTCTTAGACCTATTAAATCATAAATAAACTAACAAAGAATTGAAAAATACAAGTTGTAAAAATTCAAGATAGAACTTTTACCGGTTTCACATGTAATAAACCTCTCCAAGAATAAATGTATACACATAAGAAGAGATTAATGTGGTAATTTGAATTCCATATGTTTTTGTGATGGATCAATCACATATTATATTATATGTAAAATAAATGATATTTCTAACATATATTTTATATTAGGAAAATATCAGTTAAATCCATGACAAGAGAATATGAGGTAGTCAAAACAATCCAATTGTGTAAAAATAAAGTACAAATGATATACCCGGAATGTGGAGAGAAAGGGATAACAATTTTAACAGGTAAATTGGTCTTCTTTTTATCAAAATGATCTAATATCATACTTATATAAAGAAATGAGTGAGATAATGTCATACAAGATAGTGGTATCTAAATCTACAAATACAGACTATGTTATAGTTTTAGTGTAAGCTAAAGAAGAACCATATAATGCACAATGATTTCTTCGAGTTCATGGAATTGTACTTAGTGAGTAACATTTTATCATAATTATGGGAATTACCCTACTTTTACTAAATAATATGTCATCTTTTTATAGTGGAAAATACATATAATTGGGGATAAATACTCTTGAGGATTTTTACTTAAGTAGGTGAGGTCATATATAGTATAATAGCCATGTAGAAGAGGCATTACTGGCCAGAAAACTAAATCCATGACTCAACAGAAACACGATCTTAATCATGTGATAAGTAACAAAGATGGTTAACAAATTGTCTCTAATGTAAGTGAGTGTGTTATAAAAGTGGTTCCCCTAGACCCAAATTTATCAGTAATTTTGATTACCATACTAATTTTATAGTGAGTGATTCATGGCGCATACTTTCCATTATAGTGTAAACATTTATGCACCCACTATTTAACTGGTAATTTCTATAATATTAGTTGTCATATAAAATTGTTATATAAAATCACATGTTATAATAAGAACCTTGAGATACTATGAAATTAATCTTAAATATATATTCTATGTTATAGATACATCATACTCACTAGACACAATTGATGTCAGAATATCAAGTGATGGGGGATTATAAACACTAAGACTTATTCTCATGAAGTTTACAATTATTGATCTCTAGTAGGTGAGATCATAGGGAAAACCTACTAATAAGAAAACACATGATTCAAGTGTCATTGGTAGTTCCTATCTTTGGACATGCGAATTGGTCTCCTAACTTGAGATCATTATCAATGTGTACAATTTGATCACATACTTCGATGCATGGTGAAAACCCTGACAATGAAGTTGTTTTAAGGTAGTTTTTGTTGGATGAATCATTGGTGGTATCGCATTATCTGAATGATAAAGATAGAATATTTCGCTTCTGGTTTGAGGAAGTGATATCTATGGCCTCTTTGATCAGAATGGTAGTACCTTCTTTAAATCAATGTCCATAGTAGTCAAAGGTGATATTTTTTATTTAGATAACCAAATAATAAAGAAAGTAAAGAATAATGACACAAGTGTGCATAATTATTTATGATATGTCATATTACAAAGAGATTATATTACATGATACATGTTCATAGGTTGGTTTTCATTGCTATGATAACTCCTTACCTCTTTAAAGGCTATGATGGGTTGCTATATTCTGCTCTTGGTCTTTGAATATAATTCCCTTCTATTAAGTTAAGGGACTAGAGGGTCACATATAATAGCGCATTCAAGATTATTCCCTATTCCATTGAATAGGTTTGTAGTACATTGAAGGCCCCACTACATGGTTTAAGAGTTTTCTATGTTTTATCTATTACCAATAAATAAATGAATTCATTATTATTCAAGTAAAGAATAATTGATCTGAATTTATTTAATAAAACTATTTATGAGTGTTTAAGTAAATATTTGAAATAATATTAGATAAATGAATACTATTTTAATATTCAAGGTTCATTTAATATTATTGGGAATTACAAGTTGATTTAATGACTTAGGTTTATCATGTAATATATTTAATATATATTAAAAAAATGTGATGAAATATAAATAATATTTATGACATAATTAGTTGATCATAATTACTTATTATTTATTTAGTGGATGATAGATATACAGGGGTCAAGAACCCTAATTAGGTATTTTTAACATCTACTATAAAAGTAGATGAGGAGCTCATTTCCTAAGTGAAAAGTAGAAAAACTCATTCCAATAGATTGAGAGATCCTCTCTCCTCCCACATTCTTGGTAGAGAAATTTTCATTCAAGAAATCAATCCAAAGACATCTTAACAGATCATATGAATGAAGTAGAGTTGCTCATTACGACATCAAATAAATCGTCGGAGCTCTACAATAGCACTCAAAATTTAATGATCGATGTTCACACAGATTATTGAATCTTGTGTGGACGATCTTGAGGGGCTCAACATCAGATCATTTGAGTAATGATCACTGGTGACAAGCTACAATCGATTGCACCGCCAAATAAAACATGGTACATGTTTTTTTATTTATTTTGTGCCTATTTAATTCAAACGAGATCATCATACCTTTATCGGGGTTTGGATCATCATAGATGAGAAAGTTAAATCACTATGGTGATGAAAATTTTAAAATTTGTTGTCCAATAGCATCCATTGTGTTCCCTAGAACCTTCAAATGTATCCTATAAAATTTTAAAATTCGTTTACAATGAGGATTTTGGATAAAAATTTCAGCATATTTTATGTTTAAAATATTTTACCTATGAATTTCTAATAGGATATTTTCATTGTGAGTTTTATAGTAGAGATCTACACTATGATTTTACCATTAGATATTTTCCTTTTAAATCACTAATAAAATATTTTTACTATGAATTTTCCATTGGATATTTTCTTTATGAATCTTTTATAAAATATTTACCAGGTGAATTCTATAATATCATTGAATATTCCCAATATAAATCTCATTGTGGATATTTTCACTATAATAATTTTTACTATAGATTGGTGACTAAAATTTGGAGTGACATTTTCTAATGATTCTAAGAATATCAATTTTTGTAAAAATATTAGTACAAAATTTCATAAGAATAATCACAAAAAAAAGCTTAAAATTTAGGGAAAATTATAATCTAGTATCATTTCTTATACCAAGAAAAATGATTACATAAAAATTATCATAGGAAATTTTAAAATTCAGCACAAATTGACATAACTAGCTCATTGTTCATTCATAGTAAATGATTATAGAGTAGATCCACATTAAAAAGTCCATAATGGAGGTTCATAATATAAATTTCCTACTAGATATTCACATTACGAATTTCTTACTACATATTCACATTATAAATTTCTCGGTGGAATTTTTCAATGATAAAAAATAGTTCAATATTTTTAAAATTATCATCATAGTATTTCAACAAAAAATTAAATGTTATTATATCAACCCAATCATTACTTACATAAATATTACATCTTATTAAATGAATTATTATAGAATAATTATCATAATAAAGTTTAAAATTCCTAGAAAAATAAAACACTAGCTCATTGTGTTTCCATAGTAAATTATTAAATTGGAGACTCACACTGAATATTACCCAATATAGATTCATACTGTGAATTCCCCATATGATATTTACACAATGAATTATTTACTAGAGATTCACATTATGAATTATATGGTGTGATTTTTAAATGATAAAAAATAGTTTAATGTTAGTAAAATTAGCATCACATTATTTCAAGGAATAATTCAATGTTATTTAAGAAACCCAAGCATTACATCAAAAAATATTAAATCTTATTAGATTAATACTGAATAAATTTCACAATAGTATATTCCAAAGGTCCATAAATGTTTAGTGTCATTGCAGACTAGATACATAATAATCTTGTTTATTAAAAAGTCTTCAACGTCTATTGTAAATTCTTCTACCCTAGTACACTTATTTTTTATACCCTGTATAAAATCTTTTTTTATAACCTAGTTAAAGTAAACATACGAAAGGGTGGGAGTAGTTGGGGTTTGGATTAGTGGTAAGCACCCCATAATCCTACATGAAAATGGGGGTTCAAAATCCATTGTAAGTAGGCACTATAACAGTACTGTAGAGATACTATAGTAATGGTGGTACTGTTGATTGGGGGTACTGTAGTGGCGGAAGGACACTGTAGCAATGGCAGGACACTGTAGTAGTGGCGGGTAATATAGCAGCCGGGTTACTATTCATAAAATGGGCCTTGGACAAAAACATTGGGCATATGAGCTATGTAATGGGATACATGCCCACTGGGCCTTTGGGCTATGTAATGGGTCTCCCTCTACCTAATTAAAAGAGGTATTTTCTTTTCTTTAATATTAAAATGTGGCTTCATCCCCAATCTTTAAAAAAACATACGAAAGGATGGGATAATATTCTTAGTGAGGGTAAACATGGAAGATATATGTCAATGATCATAAGTGGTAATAAGATAATCATAAGTGTATGAGATTATAATATTAACATTATAAAATCATACCCAACAATATCATAAACATGAAAATGGGATAAATATTTGGTAGTTCACAAGACATGAATTATTATAGAGTAAAAGATCATGATCCATGAGAATATAAATTTGGGATAAGAATATATCCTAAAAGAGTTTAATAAGGTGTGTTATAATCAGAATTATAGAAGAATTCTTTCATGTTTACCCACCAATAAATTCATCACATGTTAGGTTAGGCTAACCACCCGATTATCTATATTGGTTTTGGGATAACTTCTTATGTACCATCTTTTGGGATTGGGATAACCTCCTATATATCCTATTTTAGGCTTGGGATAACCTATCATATACTCTTTGAGATCATAAAATATTAGTTTTTATCCAATCCATTGTAATACTATAATGGACCCACATTTCACATAATCATAATCCCTTTATATGTATTTCATCATATTGTAAAATATTTTACCATTACATCAAAGACAAAATCGTGGGAAATAAAATGGGTTTCATAAATATTTCATCACAAAAATCATAAACCATACAAATAAATAATAATTATGTTAACATTTGAGTGTATCCCCATTAAATCATAATAAACATCAAAGTATATTTTTATAGATAAATTTTTTTTTAAATATCACTGAAACATTTCTTGAGGAAAATACTGTTTTCATTTTGAAATCACTTATTTAAAATAATTTTTTTAAAAATATCAAGTAAATAATTTTCTTTCAAAATAACCATTGAAACTTATAATGTAATTTTCAAAGTAAATATAACTAATGATGATGGAAAAATTCATTCATGTGGTGTATGTATAACATTTTCGGTAAAAAGTCAAGAGTACCTAATTTGAAAAATAATAAGAAGATTCATTTTTAATTTTTTTATAGAAATTAAAAAATGGAAAAAAAATATTTTTTAAAATAATTATAGATTGGGAAAAAAATTCTTGAAATTATTTTAAATAAAATATGTACATCGAAGAAAAATATTTGTGAATAAAGAGAGAAATATTGACAGTTTTTCTTTAAAAACATTTTTTGATCTCTTGAGTAAATAAAGAGAGTAAAATGGAAGGATAACATGAAATATATAAAAATAACCATATGATAATAAAATAAATAGTATTTGGTACAGTTTTATAATATAATTTCATCATCAATGAATCTAATTATAAATAATTATGATAAAAATGAGATTGTAATGTAAAACTCTTACCTTAAGTTTACCATTATTTATAAGCGCTCTAATATCCTATATATTAAATATAAATTTATTAAAATTATGTAAAAGAACATTATTAATACTTATAATACCATATATTTTCCACTTATAATATTTAAACATCCATTTATTAATAATTATTTATTAAACTCTTCATTTCCAGGTGTTAATTGTTTCATTTTTCACAAAATTTTTGGTACATCTATTCTGATCTTTATAAATTGATCATGGTTACATCATATAAATAATACTATTAATTTTATAATTATAATATTTAATCATTATGCACACTTCTTTACCATTTATATAAATTGGTTATGAAAAATTAATTACATCACTTCGTGGACGTGGTAGTTCGTACGTAGGCACGAGTAATGTGTTCCACCTTTCAATGGATTTAATCAAAGATAGATAAATAATAATTAAACATGTAATAATTATTATTATATAATAAATATTATATATATATATATATTAAATTCTTTATAATAATCAACCCATGAATGATGGTGATGGATAATGAATTATATCGTCATGTGGAGGTAGTAGTCCACACGTACATACAAGCGATACTTTCATTTACAATTGATGGAGAAGAGGTCAGGAATGGTAATTACATCATAATAATAAAATATCATTATATTTATGATATTTTATTAATCATATTTTTATATATATAATAAATTAAGATCATGTGTAATAAGAAATAAAATTTAAAGAGCTTGAAAAATATTTATACCTCTTCTTTGAGACACCACTTTTGATTACAACTCTTGAAATATTGGTCTTAAGAGAAGAACATAATATATAGGGTAAAAATAATGAATATTAGAAGTTTTTTGAGTGGGTTTATTCTAATATAGAAGTCTCAAATTGTGTGAATAATATAGGATAAGAGGTGTTCTTTTATAAGTGAGGTGAGGGACACACATGTAATTACATAAAATATTTCAATAATATACAGTCAATTTCATGTGAAGTGGCTCCAAATGGACAAGAAGTTAAAGGTAGGATAATATAAATTTTAAATTTATTCTAAAAATAATAATATATCAATTTTATGTGTAATTTTAATACATATCTCATGGTTAAACTCTTTGGTAAATCCTTTTATCTTTAATTGTGACAAAAAACTTTTACTGTTTTTACAAATAATTGTAACAAAAATCTACATTAAAAAGTATAAATTATATTAATTATGATAAATAAAAATATGGAATCTATTTTAAAATATTAACTTTATATAATTGGAGGAATTAAATTTTAAATAAGTGCGCAAAATGCAATGAAAGTTTATTTTTTGAGAAAATTAATTTTGAAGCAAAAAACTGAATTTACTTCCATTATGTACCTTGTAAAACCCATAAATTTAATTTTAAAATAATTAAATGAATATATAATCTATAAATTTCATTGAAACCATCAATAAATAGATATTAATTTAATTCATTAAGATAAAAAAACATTACTATTATAAACATTTTTTTAAGAAAACTATTTTTTAAGCCCAAAAATAAACTTGCACAAAAATAAAGTATAATGCCTATTTCTATGTAATTAATTATATTATTTATACTTAAAGTATAATTATTTTACATTAATATCAGACTAAAAAAATAATGGGACTTTTTAATTACATGATTTAATGAAAATAAATGACAGAAAAATATCGACATTTTTATTGATTCACTAAAAAAATAAATATTTTTAGTAAAATATCAAAACTTAACCTTAAGATAATATTGAATTTTTTATTCACAAAATTAAATTAATTCTCTCAAGTTAAATTTCTAAAAATGGTAGAAATTAATTATAATTTTAACATATAAAATGAAATAAAATCATTTTTGAAGAAAGCATAGTTTTGAAGCATAAAATCACTTTAATTAAAATTTAGTAATTGTTTATAATGAATTAATAAATAAATTTACATTATTCAAATCATTTATACATATATTTCTTAATGTGTTTATTACTATTAATACCCTCAGATTTAATAGATAGGTTATGAAGGATTATTATACCAAAGTTCGTTGAGAATCGGGGTTTCGTGTAAAGAAAGTTATCAAATACTTCAAGTTTATTTAAAAAAAATACATATAAACTCTTATGGTATTACAATTATCTATTTTTTCATTTTTAAATGATTATAGTGGATATTTTCACAAAATATTCCCTACTGTATATTCACATTGAAATTTCCCCAGAAGATATTTTGACTAAGAATTCCCCTATAGAAGTTTTCAAAGATAAAGAATATATAATATTTATAAAATTATCAGCACAAAAATAAAAGAAAAAATTATGATAAAAAAGATTAAAATTAATTAAAAAATAAAATCTAGTGTCACTATTGTACATTACATAATGATGGTCAACAATTACAGGATTTTAATCAAGACAACATATAATAGTATAAGTACAACCACCATAGTTACAACCACATATAGAAACATCATCTTTAGTCCATTAAATACAAAAAAGATCTTTATAACTTTATATTTCATGTTTTAAACCACATTCTTGTGGTATTTCATTTTATACAACCAGTTAACCAAAAAAATCATCATTAGTAGAGGTGTTAATACCAATTTCATGGGGTGGTTCTAACCACTTGAAAAAATTAAATTTTTTTACAATTAGAAAATAATATATTTAAATTTCCATCATTATATGATATATTTATGAGGCCTTCTTTCCACAATTTCAGTTATCATTATGTGATCTAATCAAAACACTGTTAGAACTATCTCTAACAGAATAGTTTAAAGTAAATTTATAGTAATAGGTTAATTCACAATGATCTAATATTTTAAATAATCTTATTATCAAATTTTCATAGTAAATAATTATAATTGAAAGTTTAATTTTATATATTGTTAGGAAAAATTTCAAAATTATCATCTTTATGGTACACTATTTTAGAATAATAATTAAACTTTGATTTATAACTATAATATTTATAGTTATAATTACCAAACACATGTTTCAATTAATAAACCATTAGAAGAAATTTTTTTTCAAAAATTTATCAAAAACATTTCCATATACATCAATTTTGTTGAAAAAGTTAATAAATTACAATAATTAATAATAAATTATAAAAAACCTATAGAAACCATTTATTCTTGAAGATAAAAATGGATTATATAAATTTATCCTTGATTAATGAAATATGTCATACATATTCTTGAATATTGAATAACATAACCCTAAATCTATATAAAAAAACAAATTTTGTAGTGAAAAATAAAAATGGTCACAATCGAATCCTCAGTTGTTATAGAAACCCTAGATCTTCTACAATTTTATATTAGATGGTGGGTGATGAAATCCAAAAATTTTTTAATTTATAAATTTTCTTAATTAGTGATTCCCAAGGGATATAAAATAAAACAAATATATAGATATATTTTTCTAAAAAAATATCATGATTTAAATAGGAAAATGAGTTTTATTACCACACATGTACGCATATTGGGACAAAATTAAGAAGAAATTGATAAATGACAATAGAGGATACTAATCATTTTCCCACCGACCAAGGGTTTCTCAATGATCACTTTTAAAAACACCTAATAAACCTCTAGTGATTCACCAAATTCCCAAAATTTTAATTGGGATCTATCACTCTAAGAATATATAATCTCATCACACATTGTATATTAACTTGAGTCTAAAAGGATCCACTAGTATTAGATCTAATCTTGGTTATAGGCCACTATATTTATCAGTGAGAACTTTAATTCAACTAAATTTTTATATAATTTAGCATAATATAAAATAGTACCTCATTTTACTCATATTTTCATTCTTCTTTGATAGGATAAAACTAGGTCTCCCTTTACTTCCACTCAAACATGTGCACTACACCACATAAATTAAACTTAAAATATCTTTTTTTTAGTCAGAATCCATCAAAAATTCCACTCTCTCAATCTGAAATAAATTTATGGAGATACCATAACCTATTTGGAATTAAAATAAAAAATTATTCTATAACATATCTATACAAATATCTAATACCCATTATTCACTATAGTTAAAATTTGGTGCATCATAGATAACTCCATATAGAGTAGAGTCCTCAATATTTGTAATCTAATGATGATGAAAACTCTTAAAAATACTAAGATTGAATTTCATTTCAATATATTATTTTTTATAACCTCTTCACTAATTTAAAAAAATATTACTAACCTTTTGAGAGACACTCTAAAATTAGGATTCAATTGTGGAAGGGGAAACTTATATAAGGCTTTTTGTTGGTAGTAGTTTTCATAGAGTGAAAACAAACCCAAGTATCCATGGAATTCTTCATCGTAGATCATTTAATGGTCGTTAAAGGGGATATAATTTTCTTCAGGTAAATAAAACACTATGAAATATGTCTCCCTATTTTGATATTTAAAATTTTCTTTCAATACCATACATTTTTAATGGTTTCATCATCCGAAGAATAATCTTGATAGAGTGATGATAAATCCAACCCCTGATCTTATAGATGTTGTAAAACCTTAAAACCATGATAATATTTTTGTTATTGTGTTTTTCATTTCTTTTCTTGTATTTTCCACTATTTTTGAGTTTCTATACCCTAAAAAAGTCATATCAGATCCACCAAGTTCAAAGAAGTTATAATAAGATAATATTTTATTGTGAATAAAAAATTCTAGGTGCCCTGATTCATTCTTTCAAGTAATATTTGTGAAAATATAATCAATATGATTCCACTGTAAAAAATAGAGACAAAAAAAATATAAAACTAGATCATTATAGATAGTAAAAATTTTGGTCAAATCAAGGATGCTATAGTACCCCCTTTCCAAATAAGAAGACATTATTCCAACACTAGTCACATTTTGGATGTTTTTTCCAAATTTTACAATAACATCTCGAGTGTACCATGTTAGGATCATATCCTAAAATGGAAGTCCTTTTATAAGTTAAATATTTTTTTAGTCTTCTAGTTGAGTAAAATAGACCTATTGTAGCACCTATGGAGGAAACATTGGTGGGCGATGAATTTGGTTAGAAGATGTCTATAAGTACGTTGCAAATTTATACAAAGATAGTCATTCTCAATTAAAAGTGTGATATTCAAATAATATAGTGTATTGATAAAAGTATCTTCCAAAATTATGCCAATGAACATGATGCTTCTCTTTTATATCTAAAATTATAAAATATGTATGCAAGGAAAAGCATAAAAAATATTTGAACCCTAAAGATTAGTGTTCAATTTGTTTACAAATTATTATTTTTTTGATAAGAAATGTGTTGGATTTATTGACACAATACATATGTTGAAAATAAATTTGATGGATTTATTGACATAAGATATATGTGGAATTGTTAAAACCTTCAATGTTTTTATTATAATTTTTGATGATAGATGGCCTAATATATTCTTAGGGTATTTTTATGAACACATTGAGGATTTTTATAGATTTATTGGAGGATTTTCATGGACCAATTAAGTCCATAAGGTTTGATGAAGAAGGATGAAGATATTTTGGAAGCTACTGGAGAGAAATATTTCTAGATGATAGAATATATGTCGCAGTACCACAGGATACACCATGTGATTTTATTGAAAAATATATGAATTCGTAGTTCATATGGTTTCACCAAAGAATAAATGTGGGATAAGTTATCTGTTTAGAAGATTTTAAGTTTCTACATCATAGCTAGATATTATGCCACAGTACATCAGGCTACATCATATGGAAGACTTGTGAAATCACTAATCATTCTGAAGAAATGTTTTTTGTGATGCAATGTATGTTAGGGAATAAAACAAATATCCAGCCATTTGATAGGTACAACTAAGGAGATAGCCACCCCCCCCCCCCCACCAGAAGTAGATGATCAAGCTAAATGATATCCCTGAGCTTATGTGAATGTATAGGTAAAAACCTATGTCGGAAAACATAGGTGTGTATGAAGGAAGGACAGAGTGCAGGTTAATACTTGGGGTAAATGGTGATTAGCCTTTAACATGTTGGTTAGAAGGAGAGGATGTAGGTGAGCACTTACACCAGTCAAACTTGAATAACTAATTGAGAGGCATACAACATTATTAAGTAGTGAAAATATACAGGCATGTCCAATTTGGGACAAGGATTTTCCTAGATACTCTATAGAATAAAGAACACACTACATAATGCAGAAAGAGTATGTATAAGTTGTATGTGACACTTCACCATAGTGAAAAGAACCATATCATAGGTAGTGATCATCCAAAATTATATGTCAGTAGAGTTTCAAAGGTACCTACTTCATAGAGAAAATATTATACTACATTGATTTTAGAGAATACATGTCCACACAACATAAATTACCAACTTCATGGAGTGTGTGTTTTTAATAGAACTAAATTACATGGTGATCTCGAATAATATAGAAATCCAAGCTACATAAATACATTGTTATATAATGAATGTTATATTCGAAGTGTGGTTGAATTAATATTCCATATCCTGTGGGATCTCATGTCTTAATGGAAATGACTGCATTATAGTCAGTCCAATAGTCAAAGGAGTTTGAGAGATATCATATTGAGATCATGGGAGTATTTTAGAAGTAGTAAATTCACAATAATTGTAGATCATTTAAACTTTATGAGCCTATAAAACATAGATTAATACTATGTTTAATATGGTTATTAGGACCCCATTCTACTCAGTATATGAATGGGATACACCGTAGTAAAATTAGAAAAGGAAATGAATATGTTGTGAAGTCATAGAATACTCTAAAATCGAAGGAGTTTTTCAGTCCATCTAGAAAAATCAACCGGTAACTAAAATAAGTGTAATGACTTTTTTTATAGGTGATTAATTTGGATTTTATGGAATATTATGATCCAATTAAATAAATGGAACATTAGATATAATCTCAAAGGAATTATATTCAATCCAAACCCTTGTATTGAAATAAAATAAGAAATATGTCTATAAAAGTTCCTTTGGAAGTTTTGGAGAAATTATCTATGAATAGAGCATCTACAGAGAGATCTAAACTTTAGATAATGATAGGAAAGAACTTTTAATGTACAATAAATAAGAAAGAAATGAATTTGAATTTTTTAAGATCTTTCTATGGAATTAGGAGAATGTGATTCCATGACATCAATTGGAAAGAACATGATGAAACTAAAAGCTAAATTCATAGCAGTCTTGTGATGGTGTAAGAGAATATTTAATGAAAATTGTCCATACATAGTGCACTCATCTATAACATGGTTATATTATTATTAAGATGTGTGCCAACATGTAATCCATTTTCATATAGTGGTGATCCAAAGTAGTTAAGTGAGAAAAATTGATCCTTGGGTGGTAGTGAACCAACCAAAAACCATTGTAAGGGAACTGAGCTCTGGTAGTAGTGACCTTGTCAAAACCCAAGAAATGTGGCTATAGTTTTTTTGATGCATCAATACATTATCGATTAATTTATCTTTATACTATCTCATTGTGGTGAATGGAGTAAACATTTACTGTGTTAATTATGAATTCTTGTTAATATTATACATAAAACAATCTAGAAAAGGTTTAAAGTAACAACATATAATATTTATTAAAATTTTGGTCAAGTGAAAAGGTAATTAGATCATTTAATCATCAAGATAAAAAGAGGTGAACTTTATAAGTAAGAGGTAAATATCACTAGCATAGTGTGGCTTTAATATCAAAAGTCAATAAATTGTAAATGAGTTCAATACCCTTATTCACCCCACCTATTAGGGTATATCTCACCTAAGACCCTTGAGGGGCCTAACAACTAGTTCCAAATGGTAGGTTTATTTCATATTTTATTTTTTTCTCTAACATGATCTGAAGTTTTAGAAGTTAAATTTATTTCTCATATAAGTCCAATGAGGCTAGAACTAGTTTTCAATGGTACTAGATTCTACAACTGGTAAACTAATTCCATGGAATACATGTAAACAGATTTAGAATTCCCTCATGAGGTTTTGTAAGAATGGATTATTCAATTGAGATGATATGAAGTTATCTTTCAAATATATTAAAGAAATATTCAGGTTTATGTTTATGTGAATAATACATTAAATGATTCCTTAAAATAATATGTTTTTAGAAGATTTATCACTATAAGTTCTCAAAGTATTTTTGGATATATCTATCATATTTTTTGGGAAAATAACAAAAGATAAATGAAAATTTTTTATATCATAAAGAAAAAATTAGAATAATAATAAATGTGGTTTAATTCAATAATATGAAACTATTAATGGAAAAAGTGAGATCATGATGAAGGAATCTTACAAAACACAAAAATAATGTATGAATGATTCAGATTGTGAATATATTTATTTATTTAATGAATCCACATGAATAAATTAAGATATTTAAAGGTTAAATTAAGTTAGTAATAATCTTAAAAATAAAGTCCAAAAGAGGATAAAATTAAATATTTAACATCTCTTAGAGGAGATATATCAATAAGGGATAAGAATTATTCCCAAGATGAAGAGATGGAGGTGATTTCAAAAAGGGTGGATAATGTCAAGACTAACTCAAAATAAAATAATAAAGACTCAAAATAGGTTAATGATTTTAAAGAAAATAAAATAAAATTTCTACACACCTATCAAATTTTCTCTATAAAAATAAACGATTTCTATAAGAGAAGGTATGTATTAATGAAACTATTGATCAATTGAATAAGAAAATAGAGAAAAATGACATGCTGGAAAATGTTTACCATGCATATAAGGATGTGATGTCCGGTGGGGAGAGTCTCTTTAAATAACTAAATATTCTACTTGAATCAATGGGTTATAAGATAAAGAAATTAGAGTATGAATTGGTCTCATACAAGAAAAAAATGAAGCAACAAAATTATAAGGGAAATACTAAGCTTAAGAATTATTTAAAGTTATTGTTTGATTTCCCTTTGGTAAGTGATGATGATTATAAATAGAAGTAATACTTATCAAAACAGGATCATTAGAATATTATCATGTCCTAAATGAATAATCAATGCAAGAATAAAAATTGTATGTGATGTAACCTCTCTAAGTCATGAGATGAAGAAATACATAAACATTACCAAGAAAAGTGAAAGAAATATAGGTGTTATAAAAAGATTAAATAAAGAACCTACAAGTTTCAATGGCAACCATATGAGTTCTAAAACAAGTTATTGTAATTTTTTATACTTTTTTCAAACAAATGGACACATATATAGATTTTTTTATAAATAGTTAGAGTACATTATTATGAATCAAGTAGAAAATTTTAGAGACCAAGTAATCAGTCATAGTAGAATATTTATGGGTTTGAATTAATAAAACACTATCATAGTAACCATACCAAAATTTTAAATTTTAAAAGTTATTTAGTAGGGATTAATTGAATAACTTATATTGCATACATTATTAAATTAATTCCTTTAAGAAATATATTTTAAATTTTATATAAAGAAGAATAATATGCAAAATATTATGTGAATATAAGTATTAAGGATAGATTTAAACCATATATATCTTATAGATACATGAAAAAAACATTGAGGCATGGGAATAACACACATATTATCAAAAATATAAATAAATATGAGAAAGGGATGTCCCAATACCAGTTATGTGTTTAAAAGGCTAAAAATTATTTCAAGGACAAATTAAGTGGCAAGAATTTTTGGAAAATGAAAACTCAAAATGTTATAGAAAATAAAATCATTTTTTGTACAATTTTCCAAGGAATAATAGGATGTAACTTGGGTTTTTAAGAAGATAAAAATTACAAACAAGTGTAAAATATATTTAATTACACTAAATATAATAAAAATATAAAAATAGGGTATAATATGGAAGATAAAGGGAAAATATTGGTCTATAATGATCTACTATCATACTAAACATGAGAAAGTTGAAGGTTCCCCTATCCCCTTATTCTTTAAATGTTTCCAAACATTTAAAGTGGTGTAGAAAGTTAGGGGAGATAAAATAAATGTGTTAGTTTTACTAAAAAACTTGAATATGATAAGTATGAAAATCTATTAAAAATGAGACGGTGCATGAAACATTTTATTTTTACAAGAATTTTAGTCTCTATTTGAAATCATGATATGAAGTTAGTGTTTCCATAAAACTAAGTAAGAAGAGGAAAAAATATAATAAGATGCATTATTTAACTTCATGTATTTTTATTTCTGACCTAAAAATTCTTATCACTTATTAAATTATATAAGATATTATATGTTTCTAGCCTGGGAGAGTTGTTCCCAATAATTGTTCTTCTTGTGCTAGAAATTATATCAATAATTTATATTAATCAATGATAAATTTAGGGGGATTTGATGATGAAACGTAAAAGGCTATTAAGCCTCATTTATGAATGATGATGCTTATAAAGAAATACAATTCAAGATGTTTTTCTAAATTGTTCTTTTTGATTATTATCTATTGATTATTCAAGTGGTATGTCTCTATAATATGTTCTTTATAGTTTGTATTCAAACTAGTTGGGATGAGAATGTGATGAGGTCACAAGTTTTGGTTTTTTTGGAAAGTGGAATGTCAAAAATCTACTATGATTTTATTGGAATTCCTGGGTGACATGGAAAAACATTATGGTGGGTGAAATAGATTCTTGTTACTTACATTGATCCCTAGCTCAGTAGGATTATAGGATCTATTGACAACACTTGTGTTAAATGTTAAAATCACTCATTGATGTCTTAAGTTTTTGAATCTGTCTTGGAAGTATGTTTTATAGAAGATTCTAGAATTGGAGATTCTAAATAGAAAATATGTTCAATTGATTTCATAAATGATTCAAAAATGTTATATATCAGGGGATCAAAGAGGGGGTATGCCCATTGAGAAAAGGGGAATTTCTTCCCATTAAACTTAAACTCAGAGGGGGATAAATGATAAATATTATTGAGAGACCAACATTGAGGGAAGTTAAGTTTAGAATAATCCCAATGATCATCTGTGATAATGGGGGAGAAATAAGAAAAATTTAGCCCTTTTATATATCATTGAAAAATTAGGTGAGGAAAGAAAAGTGAATCTTGTCCAAAATATAAAAAGGTAGAGACTATTATAACCATAAAGGTTAGTTTTGGATTTGTTGAAAATATAGGATTGTTGAAAAGACATGTGTTGGATTTATTGATATAATACATATGTTAACAAGACAGGTGTTGAATTTTTTGACACAGGACATATGTGGAATTGTTTTATCACTAAAGGTTTTTATTGGAATTGCAGAAGATGAATGGATTAATGGATGATCAAAGGATTACTATGAAATATTATAGGATTTCTATGTGTTTCATGGAATATTTGTATGGACCCATTAAGTCTGTAAGGTTTTATAATGAAGGGAGAAGATTTTTTGGGAGTTTCTAGACAGAAATTTGTCTAGAGGACAGAATCTATGTCATAGTATAAAAGGTTATTTCATGGGATTTTATTGATATAATGGTCCACACTATAGTTTTAGAGGTTGTACCATAGAAAAAATGTGGTATTATTTTTCACTCTGGTATATGGGAAGTGTATGCATCATAACTAGATATTGCACTGCAACACATTAGGTTGTTTCTTAAGGAAGTTTTATAAAATTATTGATCACGCCATTGAAATGTTGGTTACACCAAAATAAATATTATAGAATTGAAAATATGGAAAACTAATGGATAAGTAAATATAAATATCTATCCATCTGAAGGTAGAAAGTCAAGCTCAAGGACATCCCCAACCTTGGGTAGTAGTGCTGGTTTGTATATTTATGGGTAGAAAGGAGTACAAGTCAATGATATAGGTAAAGCGTCATTAGACTCTCATATTTGGGTCGACATGAAGGATTTAGGTGATCACCTATGACAATTGGTCTTGAATGAATGGTTGAGAAGTATTCTAGCCTATTAAGCATTGTAAATTTAAAGGAAAATCAGATGTGGTACTTGGATCAACCAACCTATATCAAAAAATTTATAGGGAGTATTTAAAATTTATACAAATCAACTCATAGTAGTGTAAAGAACCAAAAATTAGGTAGTGATTATTCAAACATCCATGTAACTCGATTTTCAGGGTCCCTACATCATGGAGAGAAGTTTCTTCCATAGTCTTATCAGAGAAGAGAAGTCCATGGAGTGAAAATTTCTTGCATCATGGAGAGTGTGTTTTAACCAAAACTGATGATTTGGTGATCTTAGAACCTATACATGGACATGCCATAGAAACACATTATGATGTAGGGGAAATGATATCAATCATGTAAATGAATTAATATTTTATATCGCACATAATTTTACATCGTAGTGTAGGTACTACACCCCAGTCAGTTCAGTAGTCAATTGAGTTTGAGGAGATTATTTTTTGATTGTGGGAGTAACTAAAAGGAGATAAATGCATGATAATAGTATTTCTATTCAAATATAGGATCATATTCCAAATTATAAAATACCAAACAATGTATTCTTTTTGATCCACCACTCTACATCATAGATGAATGGGATATGAAGTGGTGAAGGATGAAAAGGAATTGACTATTTGTGGAGTTATATACTACACCACAATCAAGTAATTTTTTATTATATCTTGAAAAATAAAATGGTAATTGGAATATGATTTAAGAATTGGATTTATAGATTATTAATTTGGGTTTCATGGTATATTATGACCCCATTAAATAAATGTTACTCTTGTAATAATCTCAGAGGATTGAGTTTCAATCTTTAATATTTTATTAAAAGGAAATATGAAAAATCTCAATAAAAATGACTTTGATAGTCTAGAGAAACTATCTCTGAAAATGGTGTATATAAAGAGATATGGAATTTAGAGAAGGATATTAAGTAATTGGTATTGTGTAGAAAAGAAAAAAGAAAGGATTTTAGAATTTTTTAAAATCATTAAAAATAATAATGAGAATGTTATTTTATCATATCTCATGAAAAGAAGATGATGAACTCAAGGTGACATTCATAACAAACCTATGATGGATCAGGAGGAGATTCAAAGGCAATCATCCATATATAATGAAATCATCTAAAATAAGGTGATATTATTGTTGGACTATGTAACTTCTTAGAATCCCTTTTCTTAGAGTAATGATTAAAATGGATGCATTAAGAGGAAGTGATCCTTGGGTGATATTAAACCACCCCCATAAACGTTTTAAGGGAAATGAGCTCTAGTAGTAGTGACCTTTAAAAACCCCAAGTTGTGTGCATATAGTGTTTTTAGTGAAACAAAACATTTTTAATTACTTGACCCTCGGACTATCCCATTATAAAAAACAAAGTAAATTAATTATTATTTTTATTGTTTATACATGTTTATAGATTTCATAACACTATTTGGAAATGGGAAAAATCAACCATATATAATATCAATTGAAATACCAGTCAAGTTAAAAGGGAGTCAGATAGTTTAATCGTTAAGAGAAAATGAGGTGACCCTTTTAAGTAAGAGTACACAATCATTAGGGTAGTGAGGTTATAAGAGGAGAAACATTTAAATGGGAAATGTGTTACATACCATGATTTATCTTTGTCCCCATATTTGTGTATATCTCACCTAATCCCCTTGAGGGACATAACTTAAATATATACAACCCAATATAAAAACTTATCAATATAATGTAAAAGGATTGAAATAATTTTTTTGGGAACATAAAAAGGTTTCAATGTTTTTTTTCCCATTTGAATTCCATGAAAATGGTTCTTGATATTGAATTGTAAGCACTATTGATTTTATGTTCCTTATCCAATATGTGATACACATTGGTTATTTCAGTTATAAATTTTACATTTTATGGAAAGATCATTGTTGAGATAATGAAATATATAATTATAAATGAATAGGATATAATAAAGGATAAAGGATGTACATATGAGTTAGAGGATCTTGTCACTAAATTTCAAGGGAAATTGAAATAAAAGGAAAGAAATAAAGGAAAAGAACACCATGACCAAAATTAACACTCAAGGAAGAAACCAAAATCCTAATTCAGATATGATATGAATTTCTACCATTTTGGTAAGCCTAAAAACATCATCATGGTGTATTATAAGTTAAAGGATTCTCCCATGATTGAAAATGGTAAAACCAAAAATAAAAATGTTGTAGTTTCTAATTATGATATTGTTATTGTTTATAAATATGATCATTTCAATCTTATAATACAATAATCAACATGCGTGATTGATTCAGGAGTCTCCTACCACATCACAATAATATAATATTTCTTCTCATCTTATACTCTTAGGAGTTTCAGACAGATGATAATGTTAAATGAATTTTCATCCAAAATCACTTGTATTGAGAATATTTTTTAGGATACTAATATTGGATTCATGTTATTATTAAAGGCTATGAGAGATGTTCCTAAAATATTCTTTAATCGGATGCCCATTGGAGTTCTTGACGATGATGGATACATTAATTACTTTGAAGAAGTAAAATGTAAGTTTGTTAAAGGTAATATGGTAATTTTTCTACCTCAAATATGTCAAACTATGTGGAAGAAAAATAAATATAGTTAGAAAGTAAGTTCATGTTGATTTTTGGGGAGAGTAAATGAGGAGAAAAATTGATATTATTAACATTTATTCATCAATTTTTTTAAACTAAAATGTACTAAAAATTTTTAGGATAGATAAATACATTTTATACAAACACTTGAGATTATTTTTCTATAAGAAATTTATTCATATTCCAAAAGATGAGAGGGTGAAACTATATGTACCGGGAAGAAATGTATCTTTTTGGGATACATTAATGTTGAGTTTGACTATAAACTATGGGATCCTATCATTCATAGGTTAATTAGAAGAAGATATGTGTTATTCTTTACGATCAGATGATTGAAGATTTATAAAAGACATAAAAGCTATAAAATCAACAATCTAATGAAATTTTTGTTAATTTGGAACCAGTCCCAGCTCCATAAATTCTTGATATTGAGGGAGAGAGTCTAGAAACTTATAATGCAATACTACCAGGTAAAATTTCTCAATATAACAATATGTATCCATCATCTAATATTCTAAAATGAATCCCACCAAAAGAAAAATTTAGGATATCTTCTAAAGAATGAAAATAAGGTCATAGATACTCTTTAGATGAGTATGTGACTCTAACTTATGGGAGATATATAGATAATTTTGATGTTGTGATCAGAATATAGAATAAGATGTAATGTAAAAATATATATAAAATAGGGGATAATATCATTGCATAAGAACAAAAAAATTCACTTACCAGATTTACCATATTGAAAGGATACACTGAAGAAAAAGTGGTTATATAGAATCAATGTTGAATATGGTATCTCAAAACTAAGCTATAGATCCAAGATGGTTGTGAAGGGATTTGGTTAGAAGAAATGTATTAACCTTATTGAAATATTTTATCACGTGGTAAGATTTTCTTCTATTAGAGTGGTTCTTATATTGGATTAAAGTCTCAACCTAGAACTACAACAACTTGATGTAAATAATACATTATTACATGGTGATTTTGAATAAGAAATATAATTTGAGTAGTTAGAGGTATTTCAGGTGAAAGCTAAATAAAACATGGTAGGAAAACTTAATAAAAATTTATATGGTCTAAAATAGGACCCAGGGAAATGGTACAGGAATTTTAACTCATTTATAAAGAAAAATGAGTGTATAAGAATAGTTATAGATCATTATATATTCATAAAAATATTTTATGGTGGTGGTTTAATTATTTTCATACATTATATTGGTGGTATATTGATTATTGGGAGAGATATCACCAATATTGAAGTGTTAAAGAAGAAATTAAAATATTATTTTTAATTGAAGGACTTAGGAGAGGCTACTATGAATCATTCTATGAATATTACACTTTAAATGAGGACTCACACGATTTTTATATCTCAAGAATGGTACATTGAAAATGTTTTTGAATGATTCAAAATGATCAATGCTAAACTATTTTATAATCCACTTGTAATTCATCTTAGGCTAATAATAATCTTGTGTCAATCAACTAATTAGGATAAAGAAGAGATGTAAAAATCTCCTTATCAGTAAACACTTTGTAGTTTTATGTGTGTTATTATGTTAACCAGGCCAGATATTTCTCATGTTGTTGTAATTGTTAGTAGATTCTTATCAAACCTATAAAAGGATAATTGGATAGTTCTCAAATGGATATTAAGGTATCTTTGAGGTATATATAGTATTTTTCTGTTTTAGTAGTTATATACCTATTTAATAAGGATATACAGATCTTGTTGTGGTCTTATACATCAGTGTGAAAAAAACCATATATGAATACATAATATCATTTTTAGGGAGAGATATTTCTTTTGTGATTATGATTTCAGAAATATGTTTCTTTATCTACCACAGAAGCAAAGTATTTCATAATCACTGATTGTTTCTAGGATACTATATGGAAGAATAATATTATATTTTATTTATGATATATTTAAGACAATTAAATTTTATATTATGGAATTTATAGTTTTATTTATCTCACTGGGAATTAAAATTTCACTCTGGGTCCAAAGAAAATCGATGTTAGATATTAGTGGATTCAAAATGAGTTTGATGAAAAATTATTGAATGTTAAGATAATTCACAACAAAGATAATGGGGAAGATATATTGAAAAAAACTATTAAAATATATGTTAAAAACATATAAAGAAACAGCAGGTCAAACTTCTAACCCAAAACAGTTGTGAGGAAAATATTTGTAGGGGACACTCCCAATTTTCAAGAAAATTATAGATGAAGAAACATGAAAAATTATTTTTATTGGTAGAATTTTCATTAAAGCTTCATCCAAAATAAAAATCCATGTAATTAATTAACTTGGACCATTGAAAAACATCTGTAACATCTGAGGTTTTTGAGAAGGTTTAAACTCCCAACCTTTTTGAATTTTTGAGTTTGGTGGAAGGGACAACCTTTATTTCGAGCTTCAGAACCCAATTTTGTGAGTTTGAACTCTCCTATGATTTTTTTATATGGTTTTTAAGGATCTTTAAGTGCCTTACGGTTTAAGATAGGTTTCAAGAGCATTAGGTCCCAAAACCAAATATTTCATAATGTGTAGGTAGAGGCACACTATTAGATTTAACCATGTTCCCTGCAAGGGGAAATCGGGCGAGGTGTTGTAGTTTGTCATAGAGGGTATACATGATCCATAAATGGTTTGTCAAACTATATATCCTATCCCACACAATTTGTACCACATATTCATTAGGTGTTCATGGTTTTCGTAAATTTTGAACAAACCAAATGGCCAAATTGTATAACCTATTTTTAATGGGTGACCCTTTGGACAATGAGTGTGCATGGTTGGTGCACAGTTAGCCAAACCATGAAACTTAAACACGTACCTCTATGAAAAGTTTAAAATTAACAAAATTACCCTCCTAACTTTATAAATTATCCTCCTATTTTCTCCTTTTATGTACATAATTCTCTCAACAGCATTATGGAGTTCCCTCTTCTTCATCTTCCTAGGTTTTGAGCCTCCTCCTCCAATTGAACTCTGATTCAAGATCTGTTGAGTGTGTTTGAAGCGTAGCATTAAGGCCTTAAATAATCTTAATTTCTTTTATTATTTATATTTCCATAGAGAATACTAAATCAATATGATCACTTTTTCCTATATCTAGGATATTTTTTTAAAACTTTGATTCATCTCTTTTCAACTCAAGTTAAAGGCTAATATTAGATGAGTGAGCACCTATGAGTAGAAGGTAGGTGTTTTATAACTTTCTATTTAATTTTATGGGTATTTTGGGGTACATGACTTGATACACATGTTGGTTTGACCAAGTGATACTTTAAATTAATTAATTATTGTATTTTAATTATTTAATTGATGATATGAGATATTTATCGGAATGGTCTTGCTTCTTTATAAATAGACTAAGTTGGGTTATGGGATTTTAAAAATTGGAAATTATAGGATGATTTTATTATTTAATTAATTAAATTATGATATTATTGATATGGTTATATAGGAATATGATGAGCCTAACCCATAGTATTGAGGTGATTATGATCACCTAAACTGAGGTGACATGGTTCATCAGGATGGTCTTTGCATGAGATACATAGGGTGATATTGATCGCCATGTTGAGGTAGTGAGGTTCTTAGATTGAGGTCATGGTGTTTTCCCCAACCATTGAATCCAAGAGTCTATTACTTACATTAATATATTTTTATAGATACAATATTTGAATCCCAAAGTATTGATCAGTTTATCAGTTTTGGAAACTATATTGTATACTTGAAATTCACAATACAATTTAAAACATAAAATACACAAAGAATTTTCTTCGAGCATGCCATTAATACCATTAGTGTAACCTCATATATCAAAATCAAAACACAACTTCATATCCTTGTAAAAATAAAACATACAGAAGGGGTGAGCTAAAATTTTTAGTAATTTAAGCGTATAGCATAATCTATGAGTAAATATGGCATAAACAATATGGAAATGTAAATAACTGAAACGCATTCCATTTAAAAAATCACATGAACTAGGAAACTGAAACATGGATATTATACTAGTCAAATAATCACATGGAATATCAATAACTAATATCATAATGATGGAATTCATAATGCTAAAAATCTGAAACATAACATTAAGGCCTCGACCAAGATATCTGAAAAAAAAATGGTTAATGGCTCGACCAAATACATATCTAAAAATAAATGGGCTAGGGATCAGACTAGTCCATATCTAATTGTCACATGATACCTATCGATGCATAGAGTTTCTATAGAGGGACCCTTCCATCACTTACTAATTCCAATTCATTTCTCATATGAATGGGGTGAAACATAAACAACATATAAATATTAAATATAAATAACCTTCACCAATATGTAAATATCATCATAAACCATTCTAAGTAATATGGTGACTGGTATCAAAATAGAACATCCACAGTCAGACTAATCATTAAAAATTTAATAGAATATGGTAAATGATATCATAATATATCAACAGTAATGAAACATAAAATTCAATAAAGTATGTTGAAATTGATGAAAATAATCTAATGAAATCATTGAAAAATCTTGAGAGAAATATCACTTTTTACTTTAAAATAATTTATTTAAAAAGAAATCATGAAATTATAAATAAAAATAATTATTTGAAAATAACCTTGTAAACATGTAAAGTAATATTCAGAATATCAGGGTTCCATGATAGAGATAAAATTCACTCATGTCATATAAGTTATAAATAAACATTCATTCAATATTTTTTTCGACAAAAGTCATAAAGTACCTCGTTTGGAAAATGAAAAAAAAATATTCATTTCAAACCATTTTATAAAAATTTAAACATGATTAAAATACTTAAAACATTTGTAGGATAATATAAAAAATATTTTGGAAAATAATTTTAAGAAACATGGACATGGATGATAAATATTCCCAAGTAAATACTTACATATAAACAATCATAGAAAGTAACAAGATTGTGCAATTAAGAATTTTTATTTAAATATAGATTTTAAAACATATAAATATATATTTTAGAAAAAAATTAAAACATAAAACATTTCTTTATAATTCTTTTCCTTGATAATTATCTCTAGAGATCATTTAAAAACATTTATTGAGGAAAATAAATTTTAAACATTTCAAAGTGTCATATACCACTTTGATACATTTGAATCATAATCCTCATGACACAATAAAATTAAAAGAGGGTTAAAATATCATGAAAGGAATTAATTTCATGATATATGTAGTAAAAATGTAGTATATACACCTCATAAAAACATAGGTGCATAACAAATCATGATTCACAAAGAAGGAAAATTGAGACAAAACTACCTTACTCATTTGGTAACTTTTGAACTGTAAAACTCTATGAAATAGAGATCATAAAATAGATATTTAAATAAAAATAAATTATACTATAAAATTCATAGAATAAAATAAAGGGTAGTATATACACCACACAAAATAAATGAGTGGTGAATAAGGCATGTATCTCATGGAAAGTAAAAAGGTGAGATGAAATTCCCTTAACTTGCTTTTCCTTTTGGGTGGTCACCCTTTAACCTCATATATAATGGGTTTAAGAGTGTTACTAGATTATTAAAGAACTAAAATAATGTTTGTAATATTATATATCATATCCTTATAATATTTTATTACCCTTTTCTTAACAATATTTCACTATTTCACTATTTCAGGTGTTAATTGCCTAGTTTTCTCAAGTATGCTTTTACTTGTTATTTACTACTCTGATTACTTATATCATGATTTCATCATATACTGAATGTAAAAAAAGCTTTATTATCTTATATATTTATAAAATATGTATTTATAATAATCTATAATGTTTGGAGATAATAAATGAAATGCACCGTTCATGGAGATAGCAGGTCGTACATACGCATGAACACTACTTCCCATTTTTTATCATATTAAAATATTGAAAATTAAATGATAAATATTTCTATTATAATTATAGTATCATATATATATCTCATATGTTACATATTTTTATTAAAATTATCATTAATATGTTCCATGAATATCATGAATGAATGACATCATTTTGAGGAAGCGGTATTCCACACTTCTACAAATTATGTTATCATATTTACACAATATAGAAAGCATGAAGGTATGTTTAATATAAAATTTATATAATATTAGATAGGATATAATATAAATATTAAAATTTTATTTAACCATAAAAATAGTTTTATGATCATCCATGAATTTAGTAATGGAAAAATAATAAAAGCATTATTCACAGAGTTGATTAACCAACATAACTTGAACAATAATTTTCTTTTCATTGAATAATAGGATATGAGAAAATAAATGGATATGAGATATTACATTAGAAACATAAAAATAAATTATATACATTATAGTGTATTTATCATGTATTTATGGATGAAGGAGGTGAGGATAAAGTTGAAATAAAAAATTTAAAGAGGTACTTTGGGAAAAATTACCTCTTGAATATCACCTCTTTGAGAGACACTTGAGGACCATGAATCTGGTATTTTGGTGAGAATATAAGAACTTTTATGTGGGTAGATTTAGGATGAGAGTTTTGGGTATATATTTGAGTATCTAAAAGGCTTGTGGGTCGAAATGGGGTGGTATTTATACTTCAAGAGAGCTGGGTTTAAGGAATTAATTAATTAATATTTTATATTTAAAGAAAACCATTTTGAGGTGGAATTAAATTCAAAAAACATTCATATAAAATAATATTTTTAAGGATTAATAAGTTCTATCCACAATTCAACCAACCTTTATATTTCATACTTTTTAGGTATTTTAATCCATTACCCTTTTTAACTTTAACATGTTTTATTTTTTGACCTATATCACGGTAAATAATTTTTTTACCATGGTAAATTTTTTATACCTAAAAATTAAATTGAGCTTAAAACCTCATTTAAAAATTATTATTAAAAATATGGAATCTATTTTACCTAATTTAATTCTAAAAATTTTCATAATTATATTTAAAATTAATCCTACAAACAAAACGAAAAACGGGTTTTTAAAGTGAAATGTTCAAAAGCTTGAAATATTTGTATATCTAATTTCAATGTAAAATTGGTTCCAATTAACAAAATTTATTTTAATGGTGTATAATTTAACTAATTATACTTTAAAACAAATTTAAAATATAATTTAACTATATAAATAAATTAGATGAATAAGAAATTTTCACATAAATTACAGTATTTTTCACTATTTATCAAGAAATAAATATTATCAGAAAAATGACAAAAAAATAAACCAAAGTAAAATATTATATCCATTTTTAAAATAAGAATTTTATTTTTTCAAATAAATTATATAATAGTGTAAAAATTTTAATCTATAATAGGTTCACCATTAAAAGGCAGCAAAACTGTCTTTAGGAAAACATATGGTTTTAATGCGTAAAATTAGATTCCTTATTATCTTATGCATATAAAATAATTTGGATGAATATAAAAACATTTTATTAAATATATAATATATAAATTTCATAATTTGGTATATACTATTCATTTCCACCAGCTTAATAGCTAGTGTTAAAATAATTATATTTAATAGTATATCACGGTTCGTTTAAGCCCGGTGCTTTGTGCAATATAAGGTATCAAAGAAATTAAATTTATTTAAATGGATAAATATAATAAAATATTAAGGTGTTAAATTCCCCCCTCCTTCAATAAATCAAATCCTTACAATTTTTATATTGTACTTTTAAAATCAATGGTTGATAAAAATTCCTTCATGGGAAAACCACGTCAGAAGTAGGGTTAATAAAACATCCTCTCAATAAGAGGGAAAGAGAAATGTGAAGGTCACCAAAAATTAGGATTTAAAATAGTAAAACAGTAGTGGGAAGTGAAAACTGGGACATGGAAGAGAAATAAAATGATCATGTTCTGATGGAGAGTGATTGAGACCATGATCATCAGAAGGTGTATCATCACAAAACTGTAAATATATGATGGGTTAAAGATACCATTGATTTATTACTAATAAAATTAAAAAAATAGTGTTTTATATTCAAATTTCCATTCTTATAGTCAATGTATTATTTTAAAATCTTGATAAAGAACTCAAGAAAATAAAATTACTTGATTAAATTCTATTTTATAAGCATGATCTTATCCTTTGATTATCCTTCTATCTACTTTAATTTATTATTCCAGGAAATGGATATTTCATGTTGAATTTCTTTTATACCTGAGGTACTTAAATGAATCATAAGATCCAAACTTCATCTTAATCCATTCTAACCATAAGACTCATCCAAAATAATTCTGCCCAAATTAAAAGTCTAAAAAGGTCTCTAAATTTCCAATATCAATCTTAACATCATATTTTCCTCAAACATAATGCTTCTCTTATTGTTAGATACCAAAAATATGAATACCTTGATCACATTAAAACTTTAATGAAAAATTTCAGGCATCCAAATATATAAATAAGAATTAATACACTATAATCCTTATATATTTTAGAATTATAATAACCAAAATATCATAAAAAAATTATTGAATCTAAAAACATAGATACATTAATTATTCAAATTAGACTATAGTAACATCATAAGATTGACCTTGATCCATTTTCTTTTTTTGAGCTATATTTCCTTGAATCTTAGGTAAATCATTTTCATAATGTCTCATATCTTTACAATTGTAACATTGAACATTGGTATCTTATTTCCTTCATGTTTAAGCACGAGCATGATGTAATTTATCACCAAAATTAAAGCAAACTCGTTTTTATTTTAAGTAGGCACCAGCGTGTTTCCTTCCACAATTGTCACTTGTGGTAAAATCCTTCTTTCCCTTTTCCCCTTTATCTGTCTCTTTTTCTACCATTCTCTTCTTCTCTTTTTTCCCCTTGTAATCATAAGTCTTAGAGAATTATTTATATATCTTGATATCACAAGATACTATATCTTTATATGATGAGAAAGTTTGGGAAACTAATACCTTTTGAATGAATAGAATTAACCTATCAAATAAATTATTAGTATTACTGCTTGGGTTACATTGTTAGTCTGTAGTATACCTTGGTAACCTTGTAAAGTTTTCTTCATACTTAGAATCATTATTATCCCCCTTTTTCCTTAGATTCAAGAATTTTCTCTCCATATCTGCTCATTGTTTATGAGGGAAATATTTTTCTAAAAAAATTTCCTTGAAATCCATCCATTACATGTGTTATATTTACTCATCCTACTTAGTGTTTTGGATCAATTACCACCATTGATCTGCATCTCCTAAAATAAGATAAGATGCTATGACAAATTTCTCTCTTTCATCACTTCCCAAAGAAAGTAATATCTTCTCTAAAAAACTTATCCATTTTTCATCTATAAATGGATTTGTATACCTTTTGAATAGTTGAGGTTTTTATCTAATGAGTTTTCTAACATAACTTTTATGTGTTGTGGATCAGGATGATCCATACAAGTATGGTTATTGTCTATAACTTGAGTTAGTTATCCTAATATAGTTAAAATATTTTCATCATCAATTATAGCTCCAGGCCCAACATTGTTATCTTACATTATGAGGTAAATCCCTACATGGATTGTGTTCATTGATATGGTATCTATTCTATCCACTATGCACAATTTCTAAATAATGGCATACATTAGATTAGGTTATAAATCACAAAGCATAATTTTCAAACTAGTAACACTTAATATAAATTTAAAAATTTATTTATATCTAATCATATAATCATAAACACAATTTCTTTAGGGACATATTTACTTTTAAATCCATTATAATATTTTGTAAAGAAAATTTGAATTATCCCTAGAATATCCCCTTAAGAGTGTCAAACCAGGTGTGCAGTAAGGTTTATTGTTGTGTATTGGGTTATGCCCAGTCAGGCCCGACGCACCTTATATGAGTTGTTACCTCTAGGTACATATATTCTAGAACCATGTCCACTTTTAGTATCTCGATAGGGATGTATTTTTTTAATACCCACATAATCTCTTCTATACCAAAATTCTAGGATGTTCTTCTATGATTATCCTCAAATTCTATCGTAGGGTTATGTTTCTTAATCATTTTTTCAAGGTTTCTACTAAAATTCATCTGATAAAAACTATAATGCTTCAACCCAAAAATCCTAGATCTAGTACCTTACTTTAATACATTGGAATAGATATTCCATTCAAATCCCAAAGTACTGATCAGTTTATAAATTTTGAAAATTAAATTACATACTAGAAATTCACATTACAATATAAAACATAAAATACAAAAATAATTTTATTCGAGCAATCCATTAATCCCCTTAGTGTAAACCTATATATCAAAAAAACACTCCTTCATATATTGGGAAAAATAAAACATAAGAAATGGGTGAGATCAAATTCTTAGTAAGGGTAAGCATATAATGTAACCTATGAGTAAATATGGAATAAACAATGTGGAAAGGTAAATAACTAAAACAAATGACATTTAAATAATCACATGAACTAGGAAACTTAACTGTGGATATTATACTAGTAAAATAATCACATGTAATATCAATAACTAATATCATAATAATGGAATTCATAATACTGTACATCTGAAACATACCATCGAGTCCTCGGCCAAGAAATCTAAAAATAAATGGTTAAGGCCATGAACAAATCCATATCTGTAAATAAATGGGCGTGGCCTTAGACAATTCCATATCCAGATTATCTAATGAGACCTACCGATGAATATAGGAGATATAGTGGGCCGCTCCCATCACTTAATAAGTCTAATTCAATCCTTATATAAATGGGGTGAAACATAAAGAACATATACATACAAAATAAAAATAACTTTCCCCAATCAGTAAATATAAGCACAAACCATTTTAAGTAATATGGTGAATGGTATAAAAATAGAACATCCACATTCAAACTAATCATAAAACATTTAATATAATATGGTAAATGATATCATAATAGAACGACCTTAATGAAGCATAAAATTCAACAAAGGATGTTGACATAGATAAAAATAATCTAATGAAATCATTGATAAATATTGTGAGAAATACCCCCTCTTACTTTGAAATAATTTATTTAAAAATAAAACACAAAATGATAAATAAAAACATTTTATTTTAATTGAACCTTGTAAAAATGTAAGGGAAACCTCAGAAAATTAGGGAGTCATGATAATGGTAAAATACCCTCATTCTATATAAGTTAAAAACAAAACATTCTTTCCATATTTTTGTCGAAAAAGTCATATTTGGAAAATGAAAAAATGATTCCATTCAAACCATTTTATAAAAATTATTATATGATTAAAAGACTTAAAAATTCGTAGGATAATAGTTAAATTATTTTTGAAAATATTTATAAAAAACATAGACATGGATGATAAATATTCAATAGTAAATTATTACTTATAAACAATCTCGGATAGAAATGAGATTGTAAATTTAAACCTTTTTCTTTGAAAATATCTTTTAAAACATATAAATGAATATTTGAAAAACAATTTAAAACATGAAAAATTTATTTATAATATTTTTCCTTGAAAATGATCTCAATATATCTTTTAAAATCATTTCCTGAGTAAAATAATCATCTAAAATTTCAAAGTGTTCCATACCAATTTGAAATATTTGAATCGTAATCCCCATAAAATAAACCCATTAAATGAAGCTTAAAATATAATGAAAAGATAAAATTTATAATATAACATGACAAATTTTAGTATATAAACCTTATAAAATAACATATAATACTATAAAATAGTCCATTAACAGTGCTAGAAATGGCATTTATCAGTGCTAGAAAAGCACTGACTACATGAGTGAGATTAAAAGACCTGGTCTTTTATTAGAATTTTAATTTACCATCACAAAAGGCACCATTTATAAAAAATTATAAAATATCCAATAAAGGGTCTTTTATGATCTCTTATATAATCGCTAATAAAGTGTACCTTTATCCATGATTATAAAAGCACTGATAAAGGACCTTTTATTAGTGCTCATAGAAGCGCTGATAAACGAACATACTACAGTGTGTTGTAACAACACACTGTAGCACCAAAAACACACCAAATAGAAACAAAAACAAGTCACAATGTAGGATTTAAATTAAAGGAAATTTACAACAAAAACACAATAAAAAACACTATATTATAGAAATTTCAAACAGTTGTTTATATAATTACATAAATACAAATTATTACATAAATTAAAAATAATCAATGTTCCATTGTCTTTAAATCCTAACCTGAATCATGATATTGTTGAACAAACCACCCATTCTCGAACAAAAGAATGCACCTGAATAAGAAAAAAAATTTAAGTTAGTAATAATATAAATAAATATATTAACACAAAGGGTTAATTTTACTAAAATTGATGTCAATTTTAAATAAAAAGACACACTTTGAGTTATATCGGTCACACAATACATTGGATTAAGGTTTTTCAAATTCCAACACATCTCAAATGAATTTTTTACCATTTTTCTAAAGTATTAAAACAATATGAATGTGATTTCTTGGTTTTGAGTATGTTAGTTGCCTTTTTTACTAAAATGTCATTTTAAATTGGAAACACACACTTTGGACTCAATATAATAACATCGTGTATCTTTTTGATGTGAAAAGTATTTCTACATGTAAAAAATGACTTGTGAATCATTTTCCTAAATTATCAAAAAAATATGAACACATTTGATCAGTTTTCAATGAGTGAAACCTTTTGAAACAAAATGTCAATTTTAAACTCATAATGAACACTTTGAGTTAAACTGAGCAAATCGTGTATTGGATTGAGGTGTAACTGATTTCTACATGTCAAAAATGATTTATGGATCACTGTCATAAATTATAAAAACAATCCAAATGTGTTTGCTCGATTTTGAGTAGGACAGTTCTCCATTTTACTAAAATTGATTCCAATTTTAAATAAAAAGACATGCTTTGAGTCATATCGGTAACATTATGAATTGTATTGAGGTTTGGTTGATTCCTACACATCCTAGATGACTTATAAATCATTTTCCTAAAGAATCAAAATAATATGAATGTGCTTTCTCAGTTTTGAGTATATCTATTATCTTCTTAATCAAAAATCATTTTAAAATTGAAATAAACACTTTGAATCATACCAATCAAATTGTGTATAGGATTGAGGTGAGTCTGATTACTATACATAAAAAATGACATATGGATCATTTTTCTAAAGTATTTAAATAATTTTAATGCATTTTCTCAGTTTTTAGTATGTTAATAGGAACTTTTACTAAAATTGAACTAAATTGTAAATAAAAACATGCACTTTGAGTCATACCGGTCACATCGTGCATCAGATTGAGGTGTTTCTGACTCATGCGTGTCTCAAATAACATATGGATTGTTTTATTGAAGTATCAAAACAATATGAATATTTTCTTTCAGTTTTGAGTAGGTTAGTTTATTTTTTTACTAAAATTGATGTCAATTTTAAATAAAGACGCACTTAAAGTAATAATGGTCACACCGTGCATCTATTTGAGGTACTGGTGATTCCTACACATTCCAAATCACCCATGGATTTCTATCCTAAAGTATCAAAACCATATGAATGTTTTTATTGGTCTTGATTCTATCACTTGTCATTTTTACTAAAATGTCATTTTAAACATGAAACACACACTTTTGACTCATTCTGATCACATCATGTTTTGGTTTGATGTGAAATGGATTCCTACACATCCCAAATGACTTATGAATAATTTCCCAAAATTTTCAAAGAAATATGATCATGTTTGATTGGTTTTTAGTGAATGACACTTTTTGAACTAAAATGTTGATTTTAAACTGATAACAGACACATTGAGTCAGTTGTAATTTTTACCAAAATTAATGTCAAATTTAAAAATAAAGAAGTAATTAGAGACATACCAGTCACATAGTGTGTCAAATTATGGTGTGGTTTATTATTACATGTCCTAAAGTCTCAAAATAATTCTAACTGTTAGTATTACCATGATTTCCATTGACTTTCATTGTTGAAATTCCAACATTGCATGAGCATCTTTGAACAAACCACATCAACTCAAAAAAAAGAACTCGCATATATAAGAAAAAAACTATTATGAGTAATACTAAAAATAAATAAATTAAACATAAATATGAAATAATACTTTATTTTTATAGACAATGATTTTACTGTGAAAATATGAAGATTACCTCTATGATTGAGCATCTTAGGGAACTTGAAGGGATATGATAAACATCAACACTAAAGGGGTGAAAGATTTTGAGGGAAAAAAAGTATGTAGAAGTTTTGGTGTATAAAGGCATAAAATATAAACAAATAACCCCAACTTGAACAAAATAATCCACCTATATAAGAAATCAATTATTATGTGAGTAATACTAAAAAGAAATAAATTAAACATAAATATTAAATAATACATTAATTCTATGAGACAATTATTTTACTATGAAAACATAAATATTACCCCTATAATTGAGTATAAGAATAATTTTTGCACTTCTTGAAAAGGTAGTCGAGGTAACTTGAAAGAAAGTGATAAATGCACCATTGTAGGGGTGAAAAGGTTTTGAGGGAGAAGAAGTATGTAGATGTTTTAGTGCAGAAAGGTAAGAAAGATGGACAGACCACCCCAACTCGAACAAAAGAATCCACCTATATAAGAAAACAATTTTTATGTGAGTAATACTAAACATAATTAAAATATACATAAATATGAAACAATACATTAATTTAATGGACAATGATTTTACTGTGAAAACATCAATATTACCTCAGTGATTTAGTAGAGACAATGTCGTTTCTCTTCTTGCAAAGGAATGACACATGGATAAAAATATTCAAAAAGAAATGTACTTTTAAAGGAATAATGAAAATTAAATCAACATTTAATTATATAATTTTTTGGTAAAATTGAGAAAGTATATTGTAACATTACTTTTACATCTTTCCATAGGGTTTACTTCATTATAGTTTGTTCTTATAGGGGATTGGTAACATCATCATGTGTAGAATATGTTGTCTACATGAGTAGTCAAACATTTAATTTAGATTACATTAATTTAGATTAGAACATATAATATTATGAGGAAAAACATATTATATTAAAAAATTTACCTTCTCATTAAACTCTATTTTTTAAAAGGTTTCAAGGATTCAGTTCCTCTATTGAGAATCTCAATCCCCTATTTGTGGTTCCGTCTAATGAACAATACATTTTCTACATTTGGATAAACATGAATGGATTGTGATGTCCCAATTAAAGGTTCATCCTCAATTAAATACATTATTTAAATGAAGAGAAAATAGTCTAAGCTTGTTTTCTCAGTTTTGGTGATGTGATGCGTGTTTTAAACTAAAATGATACTTATATATTAAAAAATAATATCAGAGTCATAATGGTCACACCGTATATCAAATTGAGGGTTTTTTGATTCATACACTGCAAAAATGACTTATGGATCATTTTTATAAATTATCAAAACAATCCTAATGTGTTTGCTCAGTTTTGTGTGTGTGAGTTATCTTTTTTGCTAAAATTGATATCAATTTTAAATAAAAAGATGCACTTTGAGTCATATTAGTCACAGCATGTGTAGGATTAATCTAATATTAATTCTTATACATTACAAATGGATTATGAATTTTTTTCTTAAATTATAAAAACAATTGAATTCCTTTACTCAGTTTTGAGTACGTCACTTGTCTTTTTACTAAAATGTCATTTTAAACTAAAAACACACACTTTGTCTCATACAAATTAAATATTATATCATTTTAAAATGATAATAATTACTATAATTAAAAAACAATTATGAATAAATGTCAAAAATTATCTAGAAACTCCGAGCGTGTTTTATTGGTTTTCAGTGAGTGACATTTTCTGAACTTAACTGTTAATTTTAAACTGATAACGGACACATTGAGTCATACTGGGAACATTGTGCATCAGATTGATGTGTGGATGATTAATACTCATCAAAAATGACTTATGTATCATTTTCATAAAGTATCAAAACAATATGAATGTGTTTTATTAGTTTTGAGTAGGTCATTTATTCCTTTTTAATAAAATTTATGTAATTTTTAAATAAAAAGACACATTTGGAGTCATACTAGTCACATCGTGTGTCGGATTGATGTATGGATGATTCCTACACATCTCAAATGAATTATGGATTATTTTCCTAAATTATTAAATCAATACTAATTTATTTTCTTAGTCTTGAGTATGTCACTTTTTTTTACTAAAATGTCATTTTAAACTGGAAACACGTACTTTGACCTATACTGATCACATCATGTATCAATTTGATGTGAGACCTATTCCTACATGTAAAAAAGGAATTATGAATAAATTTCCTAAATTATTAAGAAAATTCAAGTGTGGTTTCTTTATTTTCATTCTATGAATTTTTTTGAACTAAACTAACAATTTTAAACTGATAACAGACACATTGAGTCATAGCGGTCACATTGTGCTACGAATTGAGATGTGGATAATTCTTACATGTCTAAAATGACTTATATATCATTTAACTAAGTGTAAATAAATTAAATGCCTCCATAGACATCTTATTTCAATCAAATAAAACCATATAATTTTTTTAATAAAATAAAACCTATTAAAAAACAAAGTTTTATTGAAAAAAATTATAAAAAAAGTCCTCAACCAATTATTTTATTAATGTTTTATTTGGATACTTGTGGATAAATTAAAGGATAAAAATAAAATTAATTCATTATAAACTATGCCTCTATATCAAATAAAATAAATTAATTTCAATAACATACACTCATTAGCTGAAATTACACTATAACGACCCAAGTCCCCCAGGTTGTGCAGCACTGCAGTTGTGTATTATGGTTCTTCCTTCTCCACCCTCTCTATTTCTTTATCTTCCTTCAATCTATCATTTCTATAGGTGGTTGGATCTTTTATATGTGAGGATTTGGTGGCTATGTAGGCTTCAAGTTAGAAACTAGTGTCAATGGTATAATTCTCACAAATGGGAGGCATTTCCCCTTTTAGTGAACATAATGAAGTACAAAGGGAAATGCCTCCCATTTACTTCATTGTGTTCTATAAATGTGAAAATGCCTCCCATTTTTTATAATTACACTATTGAAACAAGTTATTAACTCGTAACCTCTATTTCCTCCAATTCTGTCTAGAGAAAAGCTCCACACAACAAGAGAAACGATAGAGTGAAGGGAGGGGATGAAATAGAGAAGGTGGAGACCAAAGAATCAGAATACGCAATTATAGTGTTGTGCAACCCTAGGGTCTTGGGTTTTTATAGTGTAATTTTAGCTGATGAGTGTATGTTACTAAAATTAATTTATTTTATTTGATGTGGAGGCAGAGGTAATGATGAATTACATTCATTTTTATCCTCGAATTTATCCTCAAGGATCCAAATAAAACTTTAATAAAATAATTGGTTGAGTATTTTTTTTATGTTGTTTTTTTCAATAATTTTTTTTTAATTGGTTTTATTTTATTAAAAAATGATAGTGTTTTATATGATTAGAAAAATAGGTCGATTGAGGTATGTACTTCATTCACACTTACCTCGATAGGTAATAAACCATAACGTGGTTCACGCCTTCCACCGTAATAAACTACAAAATGGAGTTCACTCCTCATTCAATACATAGATAAATAAAGTGAATCTACCTAAAAATTATACATATGTGTTATATATATAAGTATTATATTAGTAAATTTATTTGAATATAATTATATATATATATGAATATTATTTATCATATTTAAATTTATTTAAATATATAATATATTATTCAATGTATATATATAATACTATTTTTTCTAATGAAAGTAAAAAAAATACCATTAATATAATTTATAATTATATTAATTATATATAATTATTATTTTGGGTAACTATGTATAAAATATAATTATTTAAATTTTGGAAAATTTAATTATTTTAAATATATATATAAATAGTTACCTAATTTTATTATTTTGAAAGTAACATGAGTTTTAAATATTTTATTGGTTATTCAAGTATAAATTATACTAATATTAATTAAATGTATATATAGACCTAAAATGTATATATAGACTAAAAATGATGAATACCTAAAAATAATTTCTAATATATAGAATTTGATAACTTCCATTCTATTTTTGGGAACAAATGATATAGAAACCTAAGGATTCTAGGGAGGCCATCTAATACGCATTGACTCATCATTTATATTATAGGGAAGTCCATAAAGAATTTTACATAAATCAATAATACACATCAACATGATATATCAAAAAAATGGAGAAAAACACACCAACCATTTAAATATCTATCCCATACACATTTAAACATATATATATATATCATGGAATTTATAATACATATAATTGAAAAAAAATTCACATTTAAAATTAGTTTTTAATGAAAATAAATATAACCCCTTCCTAATTTGGAAATAAAGAACCATAATTTGTGAATAAATAATTATAAAATAACCCTTATATTATATGTTCTAAAAACAAATATAAATAGATAGAAATATATATGTGTGTGTGTGTATATATATATTCTTATAAAATAAACATAAATTGATAAAAATATATGTAACCCTTATAGGTGAATATCAAAACATAGTAAAATAAAAACAACACCATAATAATTTTGAGAATATAGAGCCATTAAAAATAAATTAATATAGTATCACCCTTACTATTATTTCTCATAAAATAAAACAATACAATTCTGAGAAAATATTTTTTTAAGGAAAAACCCTTACATAAAAATATTAAAGCATAATTTAAATAAATAAATCCCCTTAAATGAATTATATAAAATAAGATTCTATTTATATTTCGCACCATAATTAGACTGAGAATTGGTTTTATAAATCAATTTTATCAGAACCTACAAAGTAAATTGATACAAAATAATGAATAAAATAGGGGTATATATGTAGATAGTGAATAAAATTTATTTAAAAAAATAAAAAAGACCAAAATAGGATATCGAAAATCTTATTCATGAAAAAAACGGATCATAAATAAAAGAAGAACAGAATACAACAACGAGAGCACAAATATAGAAAGAAAATCAGAACCTACAAAGGAAATTTGGAAACCCTCATATCCATATCTCAAAACAACAAATACAAAAAGAAAATAAGAACATATAAAGGAAAACACAGGCCTACCTCTCTAGGTTAAAGAAAATCTGAGACCCTCGGATCCAGATCTTGATATTTTCTTTAGAAAACTTAAAAAAAACCGAACAGCAGATGTCGGATGATGTTTGAGCAACTGGAGGTAGTGGTTTTGTACAATTTGAGTGGGTTTGTGTGATTCAAGCTTCGATTAACCGAGGAGGATCATTGAAAATGGGTGCCTTCCACAGAAAGCTTCTGATATCGTGATGGGTTCACAACAGGTTAGGTTTTTTAAATTAGATTGGGACACTTTTATAAGCACTTTTTTAAGAGTGCTGATAAACAGTCCTCTTATCAGTGCTTTTTTAGAACTCATAAAAGTAGGTCTTTATCAGGGCTGAAAAGGTGATGATAAAATACATATTTATCAATGTGAAAGTTTTACCGTTGATAAATATGACTTTTATCATTGCTTTTTTTTAACATTGATAATTCCTCATCTTCATTAGCACTAAAGAATGTGCTGATAAAGATTTCTTTTATGATTACTTATTAATTAAGTGATGATAAATGATTTATAATTATAACTATAAATATATATACATATACTAAATAAATTTATATAAATATAAATATAGTAAATATATTTATTATTTAAATATATTCATTATTTAAATATAATAATTATAATTTTATAATTATTTAAATATATAATTATTTATTGATAATTATATAAATATTTCTAAAAAATAATGTTTATATCATTATATATATTTATATAATTATATTTATTTATTTATTTAATAAATATATATAAATATAAATATATTAAATATATACATTAGTTATGTAAATTTATTATAAAATTAATAATTATTTAAATATATATAATTATTTATTTATAATCATATAAATACTTTTAAAAAAATATTTATTTATTTATATTTATAAGTATATAATTTTATAAATATAGTATATACATTTTTAAATATATTTATTTATGAATATATTTATTTATAAATATTTTTTTACAAAAAATTTTTTAACATTATTAATTAATATCTAATTTTAAGTACATGAATGTTAAAAATTAGTGAAATTGAATAAATTAAAAATAAGTACACTTTTATAATATTGAAAAAATGGATAAGTTTTGTGTGTGTGAATTGTATACATATATTCATTAATTACGTATATATGAAATCGATATAACATACATTTGATCTTTTTTAAATTGAAAAATCAAGACATTCAATTATATGTCCATTGCTCTCTGTAATTAGTCAGTATTTTTAATTCTTATTAATTTTTAATTATATACCATTATTCACTAAATATAATACTATTTAATGTAAAGTGCATAAATATTTTTTAATATATAGATCATATTTATATATATTAATATATATTTATATATTTAATAAAGACTATTTATTAACATTATCTAATTAATAAATTTTTTAATATTTTTCTCAATTTACTTATTTTTTATTTTAATTTTTTTTAATTTTAATTTTTCATCTCTATATATTTAATACATACTAATTATTAGTTTTTATTATTTATATATAGTATAATAAATTTATTCATTTTTATCAATAATTATTTAATTAATAAAATTTGTAATATTTTTTAATAAACTCATTTTTTAATTTTTATTTATTTAATTATTTCATTTTATTTATTCATGCCTTTATCAGCACTAAAAAAGTGATCATGAAGGACTCCTTTATGAGCACTAAAAGTATACCACTGATAAAGGGTACCCTTTATCAGTGCTAAAAATAAATCACTGATAAATTATATCCTTTATCAGTGCTAAAAATAAAGCACTGATAAAGGGAACCCTTTATCTGGGCTAAAAATAAAGTGCTGATAAAGGGGAACTTTATCAGCACTAACAAATGGTTAAATTTATCTGCTCTTTATTTAGTGATGATAAATATTCCATTTATCATAAGTTTTTTCTAGCACTGATAAATACTATATTTGTTAAACTTCAATTTTTTAATAGTGATAGGTTCACAACAAAACATGTGTCTCAAAGAAGGCAAATTGAGACAAAACTACCGTACTCATTTAGTAATTTTTGAACCATAAAACCCCATGAAATAGAGATCATAAAATGGATATTTAAATACCCATAAATTAAAGTATAAAAGTAATAGAATACATTCATGGGTAGTATTTACACCACACAAAATAAATGAGTGGTGAATAAGGCATGTATCTCATAGAAAATAAAAAGTGAGACGAAATTCCCTTACCCTGCATTTACTTTTGGGTGATCATCCTTTAACCACATGTATAATGTTTTTAACAGTGTTAATAACTTATTCCATAAACATACTCATGTTTATAATATTATATATCATCTCTTTATAATATCTTATTACCTGTTTTTCAATAATCTTTCATTATTTAACCATTTTAGGTGTAAATTTCCTAGTTTTCTCAAGTATGTTTTGACTTGATATTTTTTACTCCTATTAGTTAGATCATGATTTCAACATCTTCCTAATGTAAAATAGGAATTAATTGTCTTATATATATATTACATATGTATTTATAATAATCTATAAAGTTTGGAGATAATAAATAAAATGCATCATTCATGGAGACGATAGGAAGTACGTACGCATGAACGCTACTTTTATTTCATTATTGTATTGAAATATTGAAAATTAAATGATCATATTTATATTATAATTAAATTATCATCTATATGTCATATATGTTATATATTTTTATTAAAATTATAATTAATATGTTCCATGTATATTGGGAACGAATCACATCGCTTTGAGGAGACAATAGTCCACATTTCCACAAATGATGTTATCGTATTTATACAATATGGAAATCATAAAGTAATGTTTAATATAAAATTTATAGAATATTAAATTAGTTATAATATACACATTAAAATATTATTTAACCAAAAAAATAGTTTTAATACCATCCATGAAGGCAGTAATTGGAAAATTATAAAAACATCTTTCACGGAGGTGATTAACTGACATAACTTGGACAATAATTTCCTTTATTTGAATAAGAGGAGATGAGAAATGAAATGGATATTAGATATTACATTATAAACATAAAACTATAGTATATAAAGTGTTCTATATTGATCATGAATTGATGAATGATGTGAGGGGAAATTAGAAAATGAAAAGAAATTAAAAGATGCACTTTGGGAAGATTACCTCTTGAATATCATCTCTTTGAGAGACACTTGGGGACCTTGGATTTGGTATTTTTGTTAGACCATAATCAATTGGACATGGGGAGATATATGAGAATATTTTGGGTAGATATTTTAGGATTTACAAGGCTTATGGGTCAAAATAGAGTTGTATTTTCACTTAAAGAGAGGCGGGTTTAAGTGATTAATTAATGAATATTTTATTATTAAAGCCAACCATTTTCATGTGGCATTAAATTCAATGAATTTAGATGGAAATTAATGTTTTTAAGGATTAATAGGGTTGATTAATTCCTCAACCAACCTCTAAATTTTGTAGTTTTTAGGTATTTTAAGCCTATACCCTTTTTAACTTTAACATGTTTCATCTTTTACCTATTCCAGATTAAATAATTTTTTTATTATGGTAAATTTTTTATAACAAAAAATAAAATTTAACTTAAAAAATATTTTTTAGATTATGATTAAAAATATTTAATCCCTTTTACCTAATTCAATTCATGTAATTGGTAGAATTATATTTAAAATTAATCTTGTAGAGAAAACAAAAAAAGTGAGTTTTTAAAGTGAAATGTTCAAATGTTTGAAATGTTTTTTATAAAAAAATTCAATATGAAATTGATTCCAATGACCTAAATTTATTTTATTTGTGTATAATTGAACTAATTATAATTTATAATCCAATTTAAAATATAATATAATTGTATAAATAAATTATACGAATAAGCAGTTTCCACAAAAAATTCAGTATTTTTTCACTATTCATCAAAAAATGAATCTTATCAAAAAAATATCAAAAATTCAAAAAAATTAAATTTTAATATCTTTATTTAAAATAATAAGTTTATTTTCTAAAATTAATGTATATAAATGTTTCAAAATTTATACTTAAAATGGGTTCTCCATTAAACATCGATAAAACTACATTTAGGAAAATATAGGTTTTTAATGCATAAAATTAGATTCATTCATATTCTATGCCTATGAAATCATTTGGATGAATGTAAAACCATTTTATTAAATATATAATATATAAATTTTGTAATTTGGTCATAACTATTCATTCCCACTAATATAACATCTAGTATTATAATAATAATATTTAATAGTGCACCACAGTTCATTTAAGCCCGATATTGTGTGCAATGTAAGCTATCAAATAAATAAAATTTATTTAAAAGGATACATATGATAAAATAATGGGGTGCTACACATTTCTCATGGTACTTGATATGTTTTTGACTATCGATACATAGTGATGTGATCTCGGGGGGCCTAAGATGTCGGATAATATATCTTAGGTAAATTTTTATGATTTCCGATCACTATTGTTATACAGCACACCATTGGAGTCATCTCTACATAGATAAAACTTGGTTTAGGTGGTGTTGATCACTCAATGTGGGTGGAGGCCTCTATAGATATTTTTCCTTAGGTGATGGTGTTGACCATCAGTTATGTTAGAGGTGCTCACCATAGAAAACTACAATTGATGGTGATGGACTATCAGAAGATAGTGTCGATACCATCAGTTGGGGGACGAGGCTCACCATTATACATAAGGATGATGGGGTAGGATTATTAGAGGACAAGTATCATTGTTCCTTAGGAAATTGGGTCGTTGATCCAACAAATATTATTATATATTGGAGCATGAATATTACTAAGCATTGGGATGTCAATATATTGAGTTGATGGTGAATTTATGAGCATAGGGCCAAGGGTCCTGAGAGATATTTATTTGGTGTTCCATTTGGACATCGATTACTTGATTCATGGAATGTGAGGTGCTGGATAGCATGAGGTACTAGATGACAAGTTTATGGGTGGAACCTGAGGGTTCACCTAGTATGATAATATTCTTGGTATTCCTAGGAACTAATCCATGGTTCCTCTCCACTACAAATATATAGTTTCTAAACTATTGGGTATGCCAAATATAAATTTGGGGGAACATATTTAGAGATATAGCAGCGTTGAATGAAGCAGGTAAATAGTTTTGTATGGATTTTGAGCACAGGGTAAGTGGGTTAATTAATAGATATGTGTGCATTTTCTTTTTAATTATATTTTTCATACAGTATAAATTTATTAAGTGAGATAGGAACACATTGGTGGTTAACTACTAAGTTCACACTCACACCCTACATAGGCCCCATGAGATGACTGTAGACTTTATGGTTTTGTGATCAAGTAAGGGATCAGGCTCTGAACCATGACCTTAGTGATTAGGGATGTTCCACTTTTGTATGGGATATATGGAAGTGGACCAAGTGGTTCCTCTACATTAGGATGGACCATGTTTTGGTATTATATATAAATGCACTAATATTGTCACCCATGGGTGACCTTTCTTATCTATATTGTATAAAAAAATTATATGTATTTATTTTCAAATGTTTATTCCTTTGGGCTTGTTTTAGTACTATTTTCATTGTATATACTTATTTTGTGTTTATTCTATTACTTCTATTTATGGTTTTTCTTACACTATGTTTTATATATGTGGGCCATTATTATTATCACCACCAGAGGGTATAGTCTGGCCACTATCACCTAATTGAACCCTTAATACTAGTTATTAGGCTTTGTTTTATGGGGAGTCATGCCAAAGGCCTAGTTTCCAACTGGCTTGAAGTATAGATAAAGTAGAAAACTGGTTCAGGATGCTAAAAATTCTATTATAGAAGTTTATTTTCCTTTTAGTGTTTATATTTTGGGATATGGTAGACTGGAAACTATGATGTAGTCAGAACTGGGTAAAGAGATCATGTTTGGGTTCCTATAGCCCCATGCATGGGCGGCATGCCAAGTTTCTAGGGGTGGAGTATGGATGTTATTTTTTTCACTTTTACAGTTATTTGATTTTCACCTCAAGTAGCACACTTGAGTGTGATGTTATTAGATTATATGGTTTCACCCTTGGCCCAATATGGAAAGGGAGTATAGGTGATGATTTATGGTAAGAGCATAGGGTGACATGATATATGAGTGTTAAAATAATTAATTTCATAGAACCTATAATATTCTAATATGGGTTTGGTTGTTTAATGTGTCAATAAAAAGATAAATAATGTTTTCCTTATTAGCTCTTTTGGTGGAGTTCTACTCAACCAGCCCAAGTATGTGGTTTTTGGAAATAATGGTATGTGATTATATATGCATGTGATATATGGGCCTAACCCTGATAAGTGTAGTAAGGGGTTATGAGAGGGCTTAAGTTGTTTAAAATGTAAACAAAAAACTAAATAGTGTGTTCCTGTATAGCCTTCTAGCTACCTGAAATTGATGATATCTGTTGTAGATTATATGTGATACCTGACTCTATTATGGGTAGATAAGGATTTTTGAGGCTGTATATCATGTGACATGGATGTGTTAGGGGATTATAATGGTGGTGATATGTTTTTAATGTTACAAAGTTCCCTATATATGATATATATATATATATGACTATTATGGATGTTTGACCATCATTTTTGGCCTTCAACGTGATACCGACAAGATGGATTCGGGTGGACCATTAGAAGGGAAGAGATATAGTGTCACTTGAGTGTGTACAAGATGAGTCCCTTGAGGGTCGTGCTGATTATGATCCATATGTATGAGCTCCGGTATAGGGGGAATCCATAGAAGATAGAAGATCTTAGGCCATGGTTCGATGAGTAGCTTAGGGTGATCATGGTTCGTGTCATACAAGGTATTGATAGTGGACCTCTGGAATCTGATCTATCCATGGAATATTTTAATCTCAAGTAATAGTATCATCAAGAAACATTATTTTAGGGTGAGTGTGGATAGAAGGTATTTGAAAATTGGATAAAATTTGTGAAGGTTATTTTTAACCAGCATGAGTAACCCTCAAGATGGAGGGGGAAATTGGCTATGTACATACTCAGAGGACTAGAAAATCACAAGTGGGATGTATAGGTGTAGGATAGTAGACATAAGGGACTCGATTGGAAGGATTTTAAGTCTAATTTATTTGATCAGTTCTTCCCTGAGACTTTGATGGTAGACCAAGAATGTGAATCTGTGAACCTACAATAAAGAGATACATCTATTTTGGATTATCCAGCAAGGTTCATAGACTTTCCCTACATTTCACTTTCTATGGATGGTGACTACATTGTTAGGGTAAGGATATTAGAGGATGGATTGATGCACAAAATCAGGAATCAGGAAAATATCCTTAGGCTGACATCATTCTCATAGGTAGTGAATTAGGTGTCGATAGATAAGGTAAACTTGATAGACTAGTAATATTTAAGCTGGGTGATGAAATCAAGTGATATAAGAAGTTATTATTTAGGTATCTAGAAGAGCGACTATGAGGATTATTAGCAGGTCATTCATAATAGAGACTCAAGTAAGAAAATGATGAGTGGTTCTTTGATGGTTTTCTTCCAATGCAATCAGTCGGGTAATGTTTGAACTCAGTATGAGTGGGTTAAAAAGGATTCTTGGGAATGTGGTTAGATGGAGTATATAGATAGGTTCTATATAATGTCTTCTCAAATAGTTGGGAACTAAGGGCCAGGTCAAAATCAAGTATCTAAGGTAGGTTCAAGAGTGATGCCATGGGCTTGTAGCCGAGATTTTACTACACGCGTTAGTGGCGGTAGGGAGAGAGAGATCCATCAGTGGGGTCAATGGATGGTAACTGGTGTAGCTCCATTGTGAGGCTAGGACTTAGGTATTCAGGATTCAAGCCAGGTGTATGCTATTGATCTATAAGGTTCAAAATAGTCCATTGATCCGATGATGGCTAGAGGTATGCCTCGATCGTTGTGTGGCCTTTATTTTGGCATGGGTAGTTTTGGTGCATGAGGTACACATATTGTTTTTGGACTAATCCGGAACTAGTTAATATTTGGGAATCGATTTGATGCATTTTATGTATTAGGTGATTATTCATTGATAATATGTTGTGCATGAACACATACCCATATATATATGTATATATGATGTAATATTACTTTTGAGCATCTGATGTGAAGTAAGATCCTTGGACATCTGATGAGATACAAGACTTGATGGGTTTCATGTATAAAATGGGTATGAATTTTGAACCTGATGAGGTTCAGGAATGAAGGTATGTCATAGGATGACATTTATTCCTAATGATGGTTAGTGTAACTATGAGATATTTAATTTTTGGTTGGGAAGTGACTGGGTAGTAAGTTCCTAAGGTTGGGATCACCACAAGAGAGATTATCTTGTGACTAATGACTAGGGTAGATCAGGTTGATATAGATAAGATGGGTCTACTCAGCACCATATTGGAGTGAAATCTTATAAACAAAAAATTTCCTATATTATATTGGGGAGACTGTAACATCCCATATTTTTTAGTGGGTAAAAATTCCTAACCTTTTTGAATTTTTGAGTTTGGTGGAAAGGAAACCCTTTCTTTTGGGCTTCAAAAACCTAATTTTGACAGTTTTAATTCACCCATGCATTATTTTTAGATGGGTTTTAAAGATATTCAAGTTCCTCAGTGGTTTTGATGGTTTTTAGGTGCATCGAATTCCGAAACCCCATTATTTAAAAAGTGTAGGTAGAGGCGCATGGTTGTATTTTACCTTGTAGCCTACAAGGAAAATCATGCAGGGGTTGAGGGTATTCTCAAAGGGAGTCCAAGGGATGTGATAGTTTTGTCAAACCATATGACATATCTCGCACACTTAGTTCCACTTTGGAAGTATATGTGCATGGTTGGTTCATGGTTTATCCAAAGTGAGCATCCAAACCGTGCGACCTATTTAAAAGGGGTGACCCCTTGGAAAATGAGTGCACATGGTTGGAATATAGTTATCCAAACCATGAAACTAAAATGTGAACCTCTTTAAAAAGTTTCAAATTAAAAAAATACACCTCATTAATTTTTAATTTGTTCTCTTATTTTATCCTTCCACATGTGGCCTTCTCTCTACAGTAGCATGGTGCTCCCTCTTCTTCCTCTTCCTATGATTTGAGGCTCCTCCTCCAATCAGACTCTGATTCAAGATCCATCAAGTATGTTTAAATAATAGTAGTAAGGAATTTAATTCTATTGATTACTTTCTATATTTATCTCACCATACATAATATTATATCCATCTGATCTTTTTGGATCTATTTCCAGGTAATTTTTATAAAACTATGATTCCTCTTATTTTAGTTCGAGTTAGAGGCTGATATGAGACGATCAAGAACCTACAAGTATAAGGTAGGTTCCGCCTAGATTTAACCCTAATTCTATGTGTGTTTTATGGTTTTTAACTTGATATGTAAGTTTGATTGACCATGTGAGGCCCTAAATAAATTAATTATTTCCTTTTAATTATTTAATTGATTATATGAGATGCTAATGGGCATGATTTTTCTTTGTTATAAATGAACTAAGTCAGGTCAGCATCTTTGAACAACTGGGAAAGGTCAACCCATTGTATTATTAAATTAATTAAATTTAGATATGAACATTATGGTTATATGGGAACATGAAGATCATGGATAGAGGTTTTTATGTGATGATGATCACTGACATTGAGGTAAACTATTCATTATGTTGGTCTTGGTCTAAGATACATGGGATGATATTGACCACCAGGTTAAAAAGACAAGGACATTAGGATGAAGGAATGGCTCGCAATACATTAGATGGTATTGACCATCGAGACTTAGTGATGTATTTATAGGGTAATTAGGTGTTGAATGATGTGCCTTAGATAAATGTTGATGATTTCGACTCAATCTTGTTGGATGATGCATCATTGGAGTCATGTGAACACAAATAGGACTCATTTGAGGTGATGTGGACCACTCGTTGTGGGTGGAATCCTCTATAGATATTGTACCTTAAGGGATGGTGTCGACTATCAGCTATGTTGGAGGTTCTCACTATAAAAATCTATTATTCATGGTCATGGAACCTCGGGAGATGGTGTTACGACCATCAGTTGTGGGATGAGGATTGATTTTATACTTGATGATGATAGGTTGGGATTATTTTAGGGCTAGTATCACCATTCCTTGGGGTATCAGGATGTTAAGACAGTGATGACAATTATATATTGGAGGACATATATCATCATACATCAAGACATTGGGCTATTGAGATAATGGTGAATTTCTGAATGGAGGTATGAGGGACCCGAGAATTATTGATTGCGATTGTCATTTAGACACTGGTCAATTGATTAATGGCTGGTGAGGTGTCATATTGCACAAGGTTCAAGGTGGATTGTTTATGGGTGGGGCCTGAGGGTTCACTTGGTATGATATATTTCAGGGGATTCCTAGTAACTAGTCCATGGGTCCTCACCACTATAAATATTTATATTTTTAGACCTGTTGGGTATGTCAAATATATATTTGAGTGAATGTATTCAGGGATATATCAGTGTTGTATGATGTAGGTAAATGATTACTTGTGTGTGTTAATCACAAGAGAAGTGGGTTAATTAATTAATGTGTGTGATTTTCCACTTTAATTAGATTTTGCATAAACTATAAAATTATAGATGTAAGAAAGGTACAAATTGGTGGTGGAATACTAAGTTCATACTCACACCCTACATGGTCCCCTTAGGACCTGTGTAGACTTTATGGTTTTGATATCTAGTAATGTATTGGGCTCAAGAGCAAGACCCTTGTCATCAGGGATGTACTACCTTACATGGGATGGATAGTAGTAGACCAGTTGGTTCCTCAACATCAGGATGGACTTTATTTTTAGATTATATATATATATATATATATATATATATATTGATATGGTTATCCATAGGTAAACTTTTTTATCTTCTTTGTATGAAATAATTTTGGCTTGTATTTATTTTCAAATGGTTAAGACTTTGGGATTTTTTGTACTACTGCTATTGTATAAGATTCTACTGTGTTTATTCTATTGGTTTTGTTGTTTATGGTCTTTCTTCCATTGTGTTATATGTGTATTGAACATTATTATTATCACCACCGGAGTGTATAGTCTCACCATTATCACCTAATAGGACCCTCTCTTCTAGTCGATGACCTTTAGTGTATGGGGAGGTTCATGTAAGGCCAAGTGGCCAACCGTCCTGAAGCACAAATAATGTGGAAAACATAGTTGGGTTTATACAACAACCAATGTTGAGATAATCTTCTTTAGATAGATAGAACATTGTAGTTTAAATCCTTTTCTTGTTGTTTTTATAAATGGGATTCAGTATCATGAGTTTTTTAATGGTTATATTCTCTGAAGATTTATCCAAAGAGGGTAACAATATATCTAGTCCCTTTCTCTCATTGTAAAGACCCCAACCCTAGTATCCCAGAGTCGATGGTTACTTTATTACATTGGTTTAAGATACAAGAAATTGAATCCAAAAGGACCAATAGTTTAGTAGTATTGGAAAACAAGATACATACTTGAATTCCACATTACATTTGAATCATAAAATATAACATAGTATTTTCATTAATAATACCAATATTCCCTTTAACATATCCCAACATATCAATCATAAATCACTTCCTAGCATCCTAGGAAGAGGAATCATAAGAAATCATGAGCTCAGATTCTCAATAACAGTATGCATATAGTAAAATATATCATGAATAAATAATTTATAATCAATATGGAAAGGAAAATATATGAAAACACATTTTATTTAATCAATAACTTGAGCATAAAGAATAATATGGAAAGAATAAATTATGAATGGATAATTTCATCTAATAAATCACATTAGTTTAAACTTGTCCATGGATTTCATAACTAATAAAATAATCACATGAAAATCAAAAACTAATATCATAATTAGGGAGTACATAATTTCAAACATCATAAACGCATCATCTAGGCCTTGTTCTATGACATCTTATATAAATGGTTAAGGCCTAAACCAAATACCCACACCAGTTTGTCTCTTGAGACCTATTGATGCATTAATGGGCTATAGAGGGACCTTCCATTCACTTAGTCCATTGTATAACTCAAATTAAAAGAGAAAACATAGTTAACATAAACATTTGTATTGAAAAATTGGAATCCAAAATTTAAAGATTTTCCACAATCAATAAACATAATTATAAACCATCTAGAGTAATATGGATAATGGTATCAAAATAATACATCCTTATTCAAACTAATCATAAACCATGTGAAGAAATAATAAAAATGGTTTAATTAAAAAATACCCCAACTAAATCATTGGAAACATCCAAGGTTGTCATCAGTAATGAATATAAATGGTATAAAAAAGATCATTAAAATATTATTGATGAAAATATCCTTTCCTTTTTGAAATCACTTCTTTAAAATATAGATTTTACCAAATATTAAAGAAAATATTTAATTTGAAAATAAAATTAAAAATTTATAAAATTATCTTTAAACTAATGAGTTTTTATGATGGTAGGAAAATTCTGTTCATACTGAGTACATTAAAATAAAGATTCCTTTCACATTTTGAATAAAATTTCAAAAAGTAATTCATTCATAAAACAATACGAAGATTAATTTTATATAATTTTTTTAATATAAAACATGGATAAATATTTATTTAATAAATAACTGGATAATGTTAAAAAAACTTGAAAATAATTTTAGAAAACAAGGATATGGAAGGAAAAATTCTCGACTGAAGAGGAAATAATGTTTGTTTTCTTAAAAACATTTTTCTGATCCTTTGAGTACATGAAAGATGAAAATGAGAGGAAAATTTATAATTTTTAAAAATTAAAAGAGGATAATAATATATATTTGGTTTAATATAGAAATATAAAATAATTCCCCCAATTAATGCATATAAATAAAAAATCCCAAATAATGATGATATTTTGAAATAAACCCTTACCTCAGGTATGACTTCCTTCATATTTGTCTTAACCTCCAATATAATAAATAATTATTTATTATAAATATATTATAAAACCATAATTATATATATCATACCTTTTATAAATAAATTTTAATCTATTATCACCCATTTATTAATAATTATTTTTTAAAATCACTATTTCAGGTAATAAATACTTCAATATTCATGTATGTTTTGGTCTGGTAGTTTTGGTCCTTATACTTTTATCATGGTTACATCATATCAAGAATGGAAAAAAGAAATATAAATAATAATTCACCTCCAAATAATAATTATTATATCATATAAATAATATATGTTCATAAAATCCATCCTTATTACCATCCATGTCAAAATAAAATGAAAAATTAATCACATCACCTTATGGAGGCAGTAGTCTACCCATTCGCACATGCGATGATATTGATTTCCAAAGGACTAAAAGGTAAGAAGTTATATGTAGTATTAAAATTAAAAAATTATAAATATGTCATAAATATCATATATATATTTGTTAAGTTCATCATTATATTCATTAGTAAGAGGTGGTGATGGAAAACAAATTACATAGGATCCCGAGGTGATAATCTTCCATACACACGATCGATGGTTTTATTTCCCATTTGATGGAAGAGAAGATGTATATAGGTTATTAAATTAAAATATTAACATATAAGTATATGTTATATAATTTTGTTATTATTTTACCAAAGTTTATGGATATTTGAAGGAGTTATAAGAAAAAATAATATAAAAAATTATGGTTAAGAATGGTACCTCTTTTTCGGTCAAACCTTTGAGGTTTATACCTAAATGCTTCCTTGATTAGTTTTATGATAAAACCAAGGACTATATGTCACATTTATGGATGTAATAAATGTATTTGGATAGGTCATGGAATAACAAAATGCATCTTTAAGTGTAGAGAGAAGAGGAGATGAGTTGTCCTGTTATAAGTGGGGGAGAGGTCATGCATGGAATTTTTTAAAAGAATAAAATATACCCACATTTAACATGCCTAAAATTTTTCAAAAAAATTAACCATTCCTAAAACATGGATGATATAAGTTTTAGATATGTACATCCAATATAAACTAGATAATATTTTATGTCATTTTATCCCTTATCATTTTAGTTTAACCCCCGGTAAACCCATTTTGACATTAAATGTTGAAATTAATTTTTACTACTTTACTATTAATTATGACCAAAAATTAATTTAAATTTATTATATAATATTAATTATCATTATTTAAAATATTTAATCAATTTTAACAAATTCAATTCATAGAAATGAAATATTTTAATTTAAAATTAAACCTTCAGATGCGATGAAAAAGCAGTTTTCCAAAAATACTTTTTCAAGTCAGAATTGAGAATAAATAGATTGAAATGATCGATACTTTATTAATGATAATATAATTGAATTATTTTAAATTTTAAAACTATCTTAAATCAAATTTTAACTTTTAAATTCTTTAAATGAAAATTAATTTTTAATAAAAAATAGTATTTTCACTATTCATCAAAAAATTAATCTTTTCAAAAAAATTATTTCACTCTAAGATAATTATGAAATGATGATTCAAAAAAGTAAGTTCATTTTTTAAAATAAAATTTATAAAATTGATAAAAAAATAGTTTTAAAATAATTGGGCCAAACATGACCAAACTTCATTTTAGAGAAATTCATTTTTTAAAAATAAAACATGATTTATTCTTATACCATTTTTAGAAAAAAAATATTTGATGAATGAAAAAATATTTTATTGAATAAATAATATATATATTTCATTAAAATAATTCAATTATATTTAATTATTGAATTTATTAATATAAAAACACACTATGTGTATAAAAATAGTTTTTCATACAAAAATATTTCTTTTAGTTTTAAATGTTTTTTATTTTTTTATTTATAATATATTGAAACTAATGGATTTATTTTATATATGTGTAAACCATATACTTTTTATAATTTAATTATTCATATTAATACTCATCAATTTAGTATCTTGGTTGTAACAATATATTATATTATGGTTCATTTTGACTCAGGGATACACATATAAAAAACTATCAAAGTGGTTGATTTATTTTAAATGAAATATATCATAAAGTCTGGTGGTGTTACATTATTCTATACTTTAGAAATTTTCATAATAAAAATTTCTATAATGCCACATTGTGAAAAAAATTGGGTATTTTATCATAATTTCGTCAAGTTCCCACATTGTCTCTTCTATTTTATGATTTTTCCAAAGTAACTTTACTATCTGAGTTATTTGATTCATCAATATTTTTATCTAGTGACCATAATATAGATAGTATCTTCATTGTAAGATATATATTTTTTAGATTATATTTCTTAAAAGGTGATAAAATGCTTTGGTTATGGCATGTACTTCCTTAACAATGATATATAGAACACATCATGTACTTTAGAGAGACTTTGTGGCATTACTGAATGGTAAGCTGCAACTCCAATTATTTCTAGGATTTAAAAAGGTTTAATGTACCTAGGGATAATTTTCCCTTTCTTTAAAAACCTTATAACACCATTCCATGGAGATACTTTCAAGAAAACTTAATCTCCCACTTAAATTACAAATCATTCCACCTCATATCAGAATATATCTTTTTCCTTCTTTGATCTACATTGATATGGGTTTTGATAGTATTTACCTTTTCCATTGTATCCTACACAAGTTTTGGGCCTACAATATTGCTTTCACCGAATTCATCCCAACATGTTGGGGTAAAAAAAATATTCCTATATAATATTCTCATCCAAAATATGTATGACCAAATTCAGAACCCAAAAATCTGAAATATTTGATCAAACATTTTTCTCCAGAAAATATAATTTACCACATAATGTCACATGTCAAATATGTGAACACCTTGATTTTATATTCTTCTAGAACTTAAAAATAACCTGGAATACCATAAAACCATAAATAAAACATGAATATTCCAAAAATTAACTCTATTTATTTCTTAAATATATTCATATATTATTGAATATATTTCATAAATCTAAAAATATTTTTAACTCCATCAACAATAACATAATCCAATTTATCATCAAGACGCTAATTAGTTCCATGGTCATTAATAATATCTCATTTACTTCATCAATTTCAATCATCTCATTATCCCAACTAAACACTATTAAGTCAACATTTGGAACATGTTAAGGGTTATATTCCTCTTAATCATGTGTTTTGTAAAAATATCTCCTTACCATTAAATAAATTTTCTTAGTTATCAGTATTATTCATCATATGATTTCAAATACTTAATAAAAAACCATTGTAGTAAAATCCATATACATTTCATGATTCTTATAACCAGAATATCATTGATAAAACAATACTATTATATAATTCTTGAATCCAAATACACAGGCACTTTAATCATTCCACATTGGTTTTAGTAATAGCATAAAATTAACCTTGATCCCTTAACTTCTTCTGAGGTATATTACCTTGATGCTTGGCGAATTCGTTTCCATAGTGACACATCTTCTTACATTTGAAACACTATACATTAAATCCTTATTTATTACCCTTGAATTCATGTGCCTGATGGTTTTTCTCTCAAAACATAAAGAAAACTATCATTATCTTCAATCAAGTACCATGAAATTTCTTTCCATAATTATCCCTTATAGGTAAATCATTATTTATCTTCTTCCCCTTATCCATTTATTTCTCTTTCATCATCTTGTTCACTTTCTTTCCTTCAAATACATAATAATTAGAGAATTTATTATTTTTCTAGATATTTCATGATACTATATCCTCGTATGATGATAATACTTATGATACTAATGTCCTTAAAAGGATTGTATTAATATCATCAATTAAATATTCTATCATACACATTGGATTATATATGTAGTCCTAGAATGCCTTTCTAACATTGTATAGTTGTATTCATACTTATAAACATGTTCATCTACCTGTTTTCTTAGACTTAGAAATTTTCTCTATATATCCACTCATTATTGGAGAGGAAATATTTTTCCAAGAAAAGTTTCTTCAAATCCTTCCATTCTATGCTCACCATTTTCTCCTCATACTTAGTGTGTTGATTTAATCACCTCTATTGATCTTAATCTCATGAGAGATGATAAACTGTCATAAAAAATATCTTCCTTTCATTACTTCCCAAAGTAATAAATATATTCTCTATGAAACTTATATATTTATTATATAAAAATAGATTTGTAGTCCCATTAAATAATGGTGGTAAATGACATATTAATAGTTATAAAAATGTTAAACCATATTTTGGATCAATAGGCCTCTCCAAAAGGGAAAGGTTATTGGTCATAACCTAGGTCAACTACCCCAAAATAGTTATAATTTGTTCAGTTCCATATCCAGATCCATTATCTTTCCGAGGAGGGTAATCCCTATATAGAATACATGTATTAACATAGTTCCCAATTCTTCTGTTAGATTATATTTCTAAATAATGGAATATACAAGATTAGATCATAACATTATGAAACATAATGTATAATTCCAAAACTAGTGAAATAATTAACATAAATTAAAAAATTTATGCATAGTTAATATAAGAATTATAAACTTTTTTTCTTTGGGAAAGTTTAAAGATAATAAAAATAAATTAAAATCCTTCATAATGGGCTTTAAATAAAGTGTGAATTTTCACAAGAATGTCCTATAGGAGTGTCAAACCACGGGTGTAGTAAGTCTCTTTGTCATGCACCAGGTGATGATTGAGTCAAACCCCAATGCACCCTTTCCAGAGTTATTACCCCAAGTTATATCTATTCCAGAATCACATCCACTTGTAGTATCCAGAGAGTTATATACTCATAATAAATCTATATAACCTCTACCTTTATAAAACTTTACAATATTATCGTATCCTTTGATATATCCAAAAATTCAATCATAGGGTCATGTTCTCTAATATTTGTATTCCTAAATCTAGTTCCTAATGTTTTTACTAAAATTTATTTGATTCAAACTATAAATACCCCAACACTAGTATACCAGATTTTGTGGTTACTTTATTACATTGGTGCTATATACAAGTGATCACATCTTAAAGGACTGAATAGTTTATTTATATTATAAAATTAGATATAAACTTGAATTCCACAGTATATTTGAAACATAAAATACAAAATGGTATTTTATATGATAAAAAAATTATTCTCCTTAACATATAACTATATATAATTCTTAAAAAACTTCCTAGAATCCTAGTAAAAGGAAACATAAGAAGGTGGAGAGCTTAGATTCTTAGTGTGGGTATGCATAAAATGGAGGCTATCATGAATAAATAATGAATAGTTAATATGACAAGGTAAATATTGGAAAACAAATTCCATTTAATAAATAACTTGAGAATGAATAATAATATTAAAATAATAAATAATGAATGAATAATAGAATATAAATAATCACATGATATTTATACTTATCCATGAATAACATAACTAATCAAATAATCACATGTATATCAATAACTAATCACATAATGAGTGAATTCATAATGTCGAACATCACAAGCATACCTTCAAGGCCTTGTTATAAAAAATATTACATAAATGGGTATGTTCATAGCCAAATACCCAAACTATTTTGTCTCATGAGACCTACTAATGCAACAAGGGGTTGTAGTGGGCCCTTCACATCACTTACTAAGTCCAGTGTATTCCTCATATGAAAAAGGATAAATTATCCAGAGTAATATAAAGAATAGTATCAAAATAGTACATCCTAACCCAAAAATATCATAAACCATCCAGATAAATAATTACTATAGTATAATTACAACACAACCCTAGTAAATCATAGGAAACATATGTGGTTGTTGTCGTTAGTAAATAAAAATTCCATAAAAATATTATTAAAACATTCTTATAGAAAATATACTTTCCATTTTGAAATAACTTGTTAAAAATAAAAATAAAATCCAAAGTATTAAAGAAAAAAATTTCATTGAATTCTAAACTTCTAAGATAAAATTAAAATTAAGGAGTGGTCATTATGGTATAAAAATTATGTTCAATTTGAGTGGGTTAAAACAGTGATTCCTTTCACATGTTTGGTAAAAAGTCAAAAAGTACCTCATTTGGAAAATAACAGGAAGAATAATTTTAAACCATTTTGTAGAAGTGAAAATGAGTGAAAATTTCTTTGATAAATCATTGGATAATATTAAAAAATTATTGAAATTATTTTTATAAATCTTTTACATTCAAGGAAAAAATTCTAACTAAAGAGGAAATAGAATTATTTTCTTGAAAACATTATTTTGATCTTTTGAGTACATAAAAGAAGTAAATGAAAGGAAAAAATTAATATTTATAAAAATAAATATAGGATAATAAAATATAGTAGTTTTAATATATAAATATCAAATAATTCCACAAATTAATACTTAAACATAAACAATCATGAAAAATAATGATATTGTGAAATAAACTCTTACCTGAGGCCCGACTTCCATAATATGTGTCCAAACCTCAAATATAATAAATATAGATTTATTATTAATATATTATATAGCCATAATAATATATATCATACCTTATATGATTTAATTATAATATTGTATCATATTCTTATAAATAATTATTTGTTAAAATCAGTGTTTCAGGTAATAATTGCTTCGTTTTTCATATATGTTTTAGTTTGGTAGTTTCTATCCTTATACAGTGATCACGGTTACATAATTTCAATAATTTTAAAATTTATATAAATATAATATATTTTAATTATATAATTATTTATAATAGTCTATAAAATTTATAGATGTAAAAATGAGTTACACTATTTATAGAGACGGTAGGTCGTACGTACGCATGAATGTTGTTTTCATTTTTTAAGGATGGAATGAAAGAAAGGAAAATAATAATTAACATTTATAAAACAATTATTATGAAATATAAATAATATATTTTCATAAAATCCAACCTTATCACCATAAATGTTAAAATAAAATTAAAAATTAATCACATCACTTCATGGAGGCGGTATTCCACACGTACACACGAGCAACGTTATCGTTTTCCAACGAATTAGAAGATAACAAAGTAGTTTTGATATTATAATTAAATAAATATAATTATATCATAAATAATATATATATATATATATTGAATCAGTAATTATATATATTTGTAAGAGGAGGTTATGAAAAAAAATTACATTAATTAAAGAGGTGGTTGTCTGACAAACACTGGATCGACGATTTCAATTCCCATTTGATTAAAGAGGATGTGTATATAGGTAACTAAATTAATATAATAACATAAAATTATATGGTATATAATGGTTTTTTATTTAATTATAGTATATTGTGATCTTAATGAGTTAGAATAATAAATAAAACAAAAAACTGTGGTTAAAAACTATACCACTTTTTCAGAAAACCTATTTAGGTTTACACCTATAGCCTTCCTAGATTGGTTTTTTTGTCAAAACAATAACACTAGGTATTTATAATGAATTTAATTAAGTTATTTTTATAGGTATTCTATAAACCAAAATGCTATTTAAGTGTGGAGAGGATAGTAGATAGGGTTTCTTTTTATAAGTGGGGAAGACGACACGTATGGGATTTAAAAAAATAAAATATACACACATTTTACACAACCCAAATAGCTCAAAAATGGACCAGTCACGAAAAATACATGATATAAGGTCTATATATGAATATATAATATATTTTTGAAAATTTTTTAGGTTATTTTAACCCTTACCTTTTTAGTTTAACACTGGGTAAACCCTTATTAACCATAACAGCGGTAAATATTTTTTATTGTTTTTACTATTAATTATAACGAAAAATTAAGTTGAAATTATTATAAAATATTAATTATTCTTATTAACAACATGTAATATATTTTACCAAATTTAGTTCATAGAAGTGGTATAATTTAATTCAAAATTAAACTCATATATGAGATGAAAAGGTAGTTTTCCAAAGAAAAAGTTTTCATATGTATAAACAAATTCATATAAAAATTGAATATAAAATTTATTAAAATAAAATAAATTAGATTAATAATAATATAATTGAACTAATTTTTTTTTTAAACATATTAAAACAAAATTTAACTTGTAAATTCTTGAAACGAAAATGCATATTTTAATAAAAATCGGTATTTTTCAATATTCATAAAGAAAATAATTTTATAGGAAAATTTTAAAATTTTCACTATGAGATAATTTTTTCATGATGATTTTATAAATTGAGTTGATTTTTTCATATAAATTTTCTAAAATTTATAAATATTAGTTTTAAAATAAGTGCAGAAAATTCAAAGAGATCATTTTTTTGGGAAATACGAATTTTAGTATAAAACTGCTTTATTAGTATCTCATGATTAGAAAAATATTATATGAATGATGAAAATTTTAATTAATTAAATAATATATAAATTAAATTAAATTAATTCACCAATAGTGACTAATTTAATATATTAAGATAAAAACACACTATAAGTATAAAAATAGTCTTTCAAAAAAATATTTCTTTTACTTTCAAATTATTCTTATTTTTTATTTATAATTGATTGATAACCAATTAATTTTTTCTATAAATGATTGAACCATATAATTTTCATAATTTATTTATTCCTATTCATACTCACCAATGTAAAAAACATTTATAACAATATACCATATTACGGATAATTTAGACTCAGGGTTTCATGTATCACTGGATATCAAAGATGTTAAATTTATTTTAAATGAAATATATCATAAAGTATCATGTTGTTACACTCATGGATGTATTCACACCATTAAACCACATTAATGATTTCATTTTTTAAGTTTTCATTTATGTTCTTGTGTGTTATGCTATTTTTGAGTTCTGATATCCCAAAAAGCCCTTACTTAGCTTCAACCCTCTTTGAGATACTACACATCTCAGTTTAACAAACCCTTACACACATTTAATGAAGATACATTTCATATTATGTGATTTTACTATTCAAAACACTTATGAAACAATATTTTTTTTCATCACTTAGATATACTAACTGGAATCAAAATGGTTGGATTTACACTTATACAATATTAGTGAAACTCTTATGGGGTAGGAATGAAATAACAAATACCTTTCTATTCAGATCAAAGGGAAAATAATTGTATGATTTTATTTATTTTTATTTTATGTTTTCTGAGTCTAGGAAAATTTTATTTATGAAAATACATCACAAAAATGTGGAAACATTTCATTATTTTACCGAAATTCAAGAAGTGATAAAAGTGTCAAATGATTTTTCACTTTTAACATTACTCTTAAACTAATATAATTGAACCATTTCATGATTTTATTTTTTATTAAAGATTTTTTTTTATATATAAATATAATAAAATTTTAAATAGTATTTAAAATACTTCTATTTTATTCATTATTACAATCATTAAAGAAATCCAAAAATATAGAAAAAAACCCTAGAAAGGAATCAATTTTATAAGGGAAGAGTTCTTGAAATCCCTTAAATATTTTCTATGTAGGATTTAGATTTCACTTTTAATATATTAGAATAAAAATAATATAATAATAATAATACATAAGAATAATATATAATTAATAGTATAATTAATCAAAATGACATATGGGGTTTGATGTGGCTGTGAATTCATGTAGGTGGTTAGACAGCTGCTTGATCACTCTTATGAAGATGACAGGCTGAGTCATCAAACATGACTGGATACAAGTGGGGGATTGGGAATTTCGAACATCAATTCATGTCCATATGGCTAGAATAGTAGGTTCTTTAGGTCATGAAGAAGATTTGAAACCATGGTCTTGAATGAGATAGGAATTCAAATGATAAAAAAAATTGGGTCTTCAGGTTGAGCAATGTGCTGGGCTGGTTGGGAGGTGATCAAAACCTATAGGGGGTGTGGGATTTGACCTAGATAATTCATAGGTATGTATGTGTTTGTTGATTTTCACCTGCTCTAAATAGAATTTATAATTAATATAATTATGAAGATAATTAATAATTAATAAAATAATTAATTATAAATTATATTATTTATAATATAATTAATAATTAATAATAGATAATTGATAGTGAATAATTAATATAAAATAATTAATAATATAAGTAAAAATTAATAACATAATTCACAATAAGTAATAATATAACAAATAATTAATAATATGACTAATAATTAATAATATAATTAATGATTAATAATAATAATATAACAATATAATTAAGAATGAAAAATATAATTAATATGATATTCATAATTAATAAGGTAAATAATAATTAATAATATAATTAAAAAATAATATTTAATAATATAATTAATGACATGAAATATAATTAACAATTAACAATTAAAACTATAATTATTAATAATTAATATAATTAATAATATAATTAAATTTATAATTAACAATTAAAAATTAATAATATAATTAATAATCAGTATTAATACATTTAATATATTTTTATTTGGAAGAAATTGAATTTATTCTGAATGAGAAAATAGAAGTATAAGGATCCTCAAAAAAGTGAACAAAAGAAGGCCCATGAACAATCAGGGCCTGAACCCGCCAACAAGGATATACATTGATGAAAAAAAAAATATGGTTTCCCCTTTAAAAACACACCAAACTAGAGCTCAATAGGCAACCATGAAACATCACTATAAGGATAATATAAATAAATATTGAACTTGATAAACCAACATAGTACAAAAACACACAACAAAAGGGGCCTAGAATGGTAACACCCAACATGAACCCAAATAGGACATAAACTCATTAGGACATCCCACAAAAATGAAAGAAATATTTTATAAATTACTCTCATTCACAATTGAAACATCTAAAAAAGACCCCCTATACCTTTTTATTAGCCTCTAGCTCTATCTCATGATCTGTTACATCAAAAGGGCCATTGTTTTTTTAGAGCATAAAAATATACCCCATTCTCCACACCCCATATTATTAAATGGAATGAAATTATTTCCATACAATTCCACATTATATATTGAATCCAACATCATCACAACTACAAAATAGGATGAACAAAGAGTAAGAAATCAATTAAATCTAGAGAAAACCCATTCCCAAGACCCAGCACCAACAATCTATGAGATTTAATCCACCTGTTTTAAATGGACTAAATGGGTTTCATAATTAAAAATACACCCTCAAAAACAACAACACAATCCCAACTTGACCCTAAAAATAATAATTTGAACCATATACAAAAAAAACATTTAAGGATCATCCAATTAGTAGAATTTAATGTGGAAATTATGATTTTTGGTTAGAGTTCTATTGAACTGGAAATTATTGATCTTAGTAATACTAGATAGCTTCATATTTAATGAAAATAAAATCTTCCTATAAACTAAAAATATCAAGGTTCCCATTATTTGATAAAATAATATTATTCCTAACATTCCAAACCTAATATTCCTCTATACAAATCAAACTTCTTCATAGCTGGTGAAAGAGACTCAATGGTCCCAAGTGATTTAGAATGTTCTCAAAGAAATAATTCCATCCATATCCAAGAAAGGAAATAAGTATAATCTTATTCAATACACAAAACAACTGATAAAATGTAGTAAAATCAAAAAATATCTTGTCTTAGTGACTAGATTACACAAATTGAACATAATAGAGTCAATAGAAAAAAAATAAAACCTCTTACCCAGGTAGACAATCTATCTTGATCCAACAACCACATTGTAAAACCATGATTTGGAGTAAAAAATTTCTAAAAAAATTAAAGTACCATTTAAGACTATCAATAGTATATAAAAAAAGATAGTGGAATTAGTAGAAATTATAGTAAATATATTACCTTTTCTAATCCAACTAAAAGTGTGAGTTCTACATTAAGTGAGGGATAGATTTTATAAAATTCAACTATGATGGTATAAAACCTTATAAAATCTTCCTTATTATGAATAGTATGGTTTTAAATTAATTATAAGTGATGTAAAGTTAAGTAAGTGGGTTGATTCTAAACTTCAATGGAGTGTATGATGCATTCAGATAAGGTTCTAGGGTTTCTCTTGTCAAGGAATTAACTTACAATTTAATTTTAGGGTTATGTAGACACATTCTTGTGGTTATTAGATAATCTCAAAAAAGTTTAGAGGTTTGGTGGTGTAATATAGAGACCTATTAGAGAAAATATTTTTTTTACCTCAGTTAGACCTCTAAAAGTTGTGAAATGGATTCCTATAGGTTAATTTTAGGTATGGTTGGTGTCCTATTTAGGTTTTTGGGGATGATTCTCCAAGGGAAACATTCAAGAACAACTGAGGACTTATTGAAAATAATAATGATGTTTTTGGGAGTAATGGATAGATTTTTTATGTTTATAAGACCTATGGACTATTTTTAGTAGCCTTTTTTAATGCCACCCTCATTGAGATGAGCTAGGGGTGAGAGTCCTGATCATTTAGAGGTTATTCTAAGTATGTTTTGAGGGATCCAATGTGTTTGTAAACTATGGATGTGTGGATTCTAGATTCATTAGTTTCATCCTTTTAGGAATTATATTAAGGTGGTGGTAAATTATTTGTAATTTATTATGTAATATGAGTGGGGTAGTGGTAGTTTGAAAGCTAAAATACTTAGTATGATTCCAATTCTCAGTGAGTGAAGGCAAATTTTGAATAGATAGCCTTGATGTGGTTAGTTATGATATAATAGGATGATTTGGTGTTTCATTCATCAATTTTAATAACCATCTCATATCAAGTATCATGGTATATGTTTTATAGATGTTTTCATTGTGGGATCATATGTGATATAGTGTTTATATATAGATAACGTGGCGATTATCTTAGTGTTGGGGAGTACTTAATCTTATGTCAATTTTAGATAGTGGTGATCCCATAAAACTCCTATTGGATGTTGGGAGGAACAATTTTGAACTAATCCCTCTCAGTGGAGTATATAACCTTTGTGGTGTAAGAATAATTGAGAATTTATGTTCATTGTGTGGATACTCTAGTTATGAAATGGGATATATTTCTCTTTGGGTTATGGTTTTTTGTCACTCTACTTTTGGAGCGTGAATCTTGGGGTTTAGATATGATAGATTAGGGTTATCTGAATGCTCTTAACCATTCACTTTAGATTATGGTAAAATGATTTACCAATATTCTAAGTGATGGTTTCATGGTGAATTTAGGAGGTTTATGTCATATCCTGATATGATCACAAGACACTTTTATGAAGAGAGACCAAAACCCAACCATGTTCTTTGGTGGTGGATGTAATCCTATTTGGACTTTGAGGTGATATTGAATGTTTTTGAAAAATGGAATATCATGGATTATTATTTGGGACTAGTGATAATAATATGCTTGGTGATGATAATGATGGTACATTCACCTTATCGAGATATGATGGAAAGTTAAAGTATACCACAAGAAGCTTCACTCCTTTGGATCTTGTGGGGTATGTGTAAAAGATTGATTTGAATCACCCTAGGGAAGGGATTGATGTAGAATTATGGTTTCCATGTGGTTGCTTCTAGTTTTCACTTTAATGGTGAAAAATATAATGTTATCATATATGGTGACCTTGAAAATAAATTTTCTAAGGTCGATATAGATTATTTTTTGTCTTCTCTATGTGTTATGAGGATGGGTTACTTGAGATAGATGGGAATTCTATATGGAATCTTGGAATATGTAATGTAACATGATCTTATGAATTTATTAAGGTTTTTATATAATGGTCTTGAATCGATAAAAACTTATAAATGAGTGTAAAACCAAGTAATTTAGTTGAGATTAAAGTAGAGGAGGAATTTTTTCCCTCTGTGGTTATGTCTTGGGTTTTCTTAGAGACTAAACCTATAGAAGTAGATTAAATGTGTGTGAGGATTGAACATTTTTACCCACCATGATATTTTATCATTTTTATAAAATCTTTGGTTGTTTACTTTTTATGGAAGAAAATTATTTTTGTTGGGAATGATTTAGAAACCTTGTTTTTTTCACAAGTGAAACATAATTCATTTTTGAGTCTCAAAGTCCCAGGTCCCCTGAGGAGGTAAAATAGTAAATTTACCATTATTATTGACTACATGAAAATTTTATAATCATTTTTTTTGTCTCATAATGTGGTGTTTAACTTAGGGTTGAATTTTTGTGGAATTCCAATTAGGTAGGATTTTAAGAGATATTAAATATTTATTATAGAAATACATTTTATCCTATAATTACAGATGATGGTATCTTACTAAAAGATTCTTAAAAGGAAATATTGACATGATGGTTGGGTACAAAATGGGTTGTTTTCTCTAGGAAACATACTAATTATATTCCTAGGTATAAAGCTTAGAGAATATCTGCATTTGAGTTTTAAATTAACTTATTGGCTAACCTAGGAGTGACAATATAAATTAATAATTTTTAAAACTCCAAATTATGGACATATGGTATTTTCATTACATCTTACCCCTACTGGGAATCTCTCTTTGAAAAATGGTGAAGATGAGAGTTACCCCTAAAACCCACCTCTAAGGGTCCATAGGATAACAAAAAACATGAAGGTATTATCACATATAAACGGGAAGAATTAACCTTATAATCATAGGAAAATAAGAAAAACCACCAATAAACTCCATATGATATAAAATAAAAAATTCCAAGTTACATGTAAGTGTCATATATAAACTTGGTCCCTAAAATAAAATACCAAATTGAAAATCCAATTACAATGACAATAATATCAATCCCAACCAACATGAGATAATATGATCCATATTGATACCAACTCCATACTAGAAACCTATAAAATAGATTTATATATATGTGTGGTTGATCATAAAAGTATACTCTATATGATACTATCCAAAAACTTTTATGAAAATGTGTTAGTAGTATACTAATTCCTCAATGAGATAACAATAGAACCAACATGCACCAATACTAGGTCAAATATCACCCAAACTCGTTAAACTATACTAACCCAATATCACATCCAGATATATTGACATAATATCAAAAGAATATATTTCAAGAAGGAACCCTATAACCACTTACCCATTGATATAGTCTCTCTCTCACCCCCACTACATAGGTTCTATAATTCAATCACTTACTTATAACCACATAACCACATATCCATATTTCACAACCACATATCACACACCACGGTCACATAACAACTATGCATCACATTATTAACATAGTGGGGTATCATGAACATTAATTAATTTATCCTAATTCCTTCCTAACATCCACATTCTCCCCTATGCATCTACATATTAACAATATAACTAAGTTAGCCATCATATATGTATAAGTTGTAATTGCTGGCCATTATTACCCATATATATATAAAGTCTTAAAGAATTCAAAAATAATGGAATATCTAATGGGATAGTGTTGAAGAGGGATTAGTCAACAATATATTCAATCTGTTACTTAGATTTCAGGGAAATAACCATTAACTCAAGTACTCATATGGGTGTATGTCATGTTACTTGACTCATGTGGTGGTACATATGAAATAAAAAACAAAATATAATGATTATATAGGCCAGATAATATCCTAACCTTGGAGTTAACATGTAACACATAACTTTTAACCAAATTTCACATCAATACAACCACCACACAATTGAAAATGCTTATATAATTATCCAATCATATCTAACCACATTAATTATCCAAAAAACCCACACATCATAAATTAAAAACCATTTAACCATTGAATTTATTAATTTAATATTAAATATTTTCAAGACACATCACATTCCTTTACCCATATTTATTGTCAATACATTCATTAAATGTTAACCACATTTACCCCAACCTTCAACCATTTATACTAACCACTATAATTCATTAATAATACCACATTTTATCAATTCTAGCATATTTTCCTTTTCTAGTTTTGTTAATTACTACCAAGTTTCATTCCACTGGGAAACTACCATGATACCCTCAATAAAAAAATCCATCATAACTAAAATTACCAAAAAAATAAATACTAACATCTATTGAACCGTCTGAAATCAACCACCACAACATCATTCCTCCTCTTTCCACATCAACTAATCCAAAACATCCTCCTCAAAAACATATCTAAAAAACCACCATATTCATACCATGCCAAAATACCAAAACCAAACACAAAACCCTCTAAAACAATCTACATAAATCATAATAAGAATAAACACAACTAGATGGTAGAAATTCAACACCAATTTCGAAATAAATCACATAAAATTAATCTCTTCTAAATATGATTTTGTATTTATTCACCACTTTAAGCATAATAATATCAATAATGGTTTGTATATTTTTTTATTCATCAATAATTTACCAGATTCATGTGGATAAATTTTTATAAAAGGTGATTCAATTATTCTAATAGAATAAAAAATTTCAATCATGATATCAATCATCAAATGACTAGAAAATAGTTAAAATAAAATCAAAACTCGCAAACACGTGTGAATAACCCCTTTCCAACAATTTCATTAATATGTTTCATTATCTTATTTAGTTTAATTCATATTATCCACCTAATGAAAAAATGTATTATTCAAACACATTTAAAAATAATTAATGAATTATATTTATAGAATCTTATACTTCAATGAAATCATTTAAGATAAAAGTGAGATATTGAGGAGAGAAAGATGATCCCAAGGAAAATAAAACATAAATAAAACCTAAAAACTATATGAATAAAACCTCAAATAATCACTCAAACCAAAATAACCCAAATTAAAACCAAAATTTCTTCTATACAGTACCCAATAAAGAATAATATAAGAGAATAAATTAAGAGTAGAGGGAAATACCTTAGATATCAGGGAGTTTGATCTCTTGATGATGAGGGAAAAATTCCACCAAATGATGCTCAAAGATCTCCAAAGATGTGCCACTAAAAACTTAAGGTTTTAGGGGAAATGATATAATTGAAAGAAAATATGAATGGGTTTTTGAATTTATAATAAAACTAGAATCACATAAGATCACAGTGCGATAGGGGTCTTCTCACTGTAACACCGATCTAATTTGAAAATAACAGTTTAATAACCCTTATATATTGGCAGTCAAACTTCTTTAAAACTAATGAATTAAATGAATACCATGATTCAACTAAGGTGGATGGTCCATGGAACTAGAAATCTTTAGGATAATATTGTTCTCCTTAGCCTTTTACCATCAAACCCAACACAGCCCAAAAAATCACAATATAAAATAAGGTTCTATGGTGAAATAGACATCGGATATGTAGAATTAAGAAAAAGACTACTTAAGACTTTATGTAATAGTGATAATAGTCATGTCACAATATCCCCCACATAAGATTAATCTAATTAATCCCTATATAATATTAATTCATAGACCTTTATGCACTAACCAACATCCATCACATCACAACTAGCTTTTCATTTAGAGATAGAGTGCAACTAACATCTCACAACTCCTCCCCCACATCATAATACAAAGACCACATCATGGACCAAATCCTCATGGATTATCACACAATATTGTATAGATACCCTATCTTATATTCATCTATTCATGGTGTAACACATTAGACCATATTTCAATGCATCCCTCCATCTTGAATTTCAACACCAACTCCAACTTTATTCCTTTATCCTTCTCCTGAAAACACTGATACATGAAAGATAAAAATTAATGGTATGATAAAGTTAAATATATTACATCATAAACCTTAAAATTATTATCATCCTAAAGAATAAATAAATCGAATAAATATAGTATTCATAAAACCCAATAATCCCTAAGAGATACCTCTCAAATAAGACAAACATAGTCACTAAAACTCAACACAATACATGGTAAAAAAATATAATTAAATGAATCATTAAATAAAACATCTAAAAAACATGAAAAAATAGGGTTTATAAAAACTTTGGATACTAAGAACACATCTAAAATCACATTTCCATGTATATTCCTCCAATCCACCATGCCACTATAAAAAACAAACCAAGGGAATAATGGTCCCATGAAACACATTATCCTAAAGATCTTGAATCTCAATTAGGCTCTCCATGAACTTCTACTAATCCTTAAAATCCAATTCACCTTGATTAATGAACTAGATTACATCATAAATATATCGACAAAGTTAATATACAAGGAATGCATTAGAGATCTAATCTAACTTTAGTGAAAGGGATAACTGATATTTCACCTCTCCAATATGCTCCAAATCCTCAAAAAGACTAATAAACTATGTATAAATATCACTCCCTTAACTGAAACCTTGATACCCATGATGAGGATAATCCTTCAAGAAAAAATGATCTCTGAACTCAAAATCGAGAAGTCCATTTCTTAAACCTATATAAGGATGGTAGAGGTCTGTACTACCATCATTCACTCATGAATCATCTAAACCTTCTTGGTCATTCCCTGAACCACAACTTGTTTTTGGAAAAATTACTCTCTAACCTCATTCTAGGACAATAAAGATTAGCATGGTCATCCATAAAACACATGTAATAGATTCGTGTTAATGGAATTGTGGTAACTATTATTGTAAGAAAACTCAACCAAAGGAAATTTCTTCATTCATGAACCTCTAGAATATTAAAAAAAATGTATGCACATTTCCTCCTGTGTCTGGATGGTATGATCCATCTCATCATCCATTTGAGGACATAATGTAGTGTTAAGGAACATATGAGAGAAAAAACCACATTGAAGATCTCCCTAGAATCAAGAGGTAAAATTATGATACTAATAAAAAATAATGGTCCTCATCACCTCCTAAAGATTCACTATCTCATGCATGTATTACCTCACTAAAAAATATAGAATAATAAGATATTTAATTTCAATGAAATGATTCATAAATTGATTTATGATCACCCATATAACACCAAATCTACCATGATATTGAGGGAAAATTGTGGTGAAATCTATTGATATATCCTCTAAATTCCATTTTCTAACATATAATGGTTATAGAAACCCACCAAGAATATGATGCTCTAACGTCACCTGCTGATAAACAAGATGCCATGAAATAAAATTTTCTACTAACCACATCTTCCCTAGACACAAAAATTGACTCCACAGGGTATGATAAATCTTAGATATACTCAGATTAAAAACCAAGGGTGAGTCATATAACTCAAAAAGAACTACCTATCACATCTCTGATGGGATGAATAACTTCCATCGAAAAAATGCCCAATGATGATAATTTTATGACTATCCCTCAAGAGAATCACTATAAAAGACATGATCTTACAATACCTCTACCTCCAATTCTTCCCAACAAGACTCCCCTTATTTATGAAATAAGGATGATTGCATTGTTATATGATATAGTCAACCAATACTGTTAGCCTCCTACATATCAAGATGCATTACTGTAATCTCCTCTATCACTTTATGCATATCTAGACTCCTGAACAACATATCCCTATAAATTATTACTTAGGGAATCAAAAAATTTAGTCCCTTTCTTTATGGTGTAGGATATCTCAAAATATTAATCCTAAAATAAATTATTCTAACTATATTGGTGTGGATTCGAATACTGCTGAGAGAAGATATACCTCAATCTTTTATGATTACTAAAGACCATAATGTATTCATCAATAAGTTTATACCACCACATATTTAGAGAAAATACAACTAATTCCAACTTGAGATCATGTTCAGATTAAATATTATCATGGGGAAATAACTACCTAGACCCATATTAGAACAATTAAATTTGATACATCCAAACAGGCCCCAATATAAGATGAGAAGCACCATAAAAAACCTCACACTTGACTCCCTCCTCTTAAAATTGAAGGATATAAGTGAAAATTAGATTCTGTTTATGGTAATTGAAAGATGTATGACACTAAACAGTCAACACAACGGCATATTCCTTCCCATTGAAATATATAAAATGGGTTATAATTAAAAATAAATTTGAAAAAATCCTTCAATGATATCCTAAAAGAAAAAGGAAAATAATAATATCTAAGGTGTTATTGTATAATAAAGAATAAAAAATGCTTCAATATTATAAGTATCAACTTACAATCCCTTCTGAGACACCACATGATAAATAAAATTAACCACACATGTCCAAAATAAATACTTAGATTCCAATAAAGATGATGGTGTCGATGGACTCCCAAAATGGCCATCAGATAGACGACATGATCTTCATCTAACGTCAATTATAGAAGTATTTCATCAATGAACACTACCACAAGCTGAACTATAAACTCATGAAAAACAAATTTCATGATTCCCATGAAAACAGTGGGGAGATTATGACATGAAAAAACATAAATATGAATTGGAAGCATCCATAATGGCAATTTAAAGTAGTTTTTAGGATATCCTCTTCCTTCACCCTCATCTAATGATATCTAGATCATAGATCAGTCATCATAAATCAGTTGGATCCCTTTAATTTATCAAATAAATAGTCAATACTTGGAAGGGTATAATATATCATGACTATCACATAATGAAATTGTTGGTATTTTATGAAAAATCTCATATTACCATCAGTCTTCTTAGAAAATAACACAAGAGCACCCCAATGTAGAAGACTGGGCCATATGAAACCCTTTTTCATAAAATCATCAATATGAATCCTTATATCACACAACTCATAATGTTTCATCTGATAAATATCCATCAAAATCAAAGAGACATTGGGCTGTAATGTTATAGAAAATTTGATTTAATGTTAAGGGGGTAACATCGCAAACTATTCAGGAAAAAAAATACATAAACTCCTTGAAAGAACATAGAAACAACACTTCTTAAACCTCCACTAAGCACAGTGGAAACTCTTCCATCTTATAAGATAAGGGGTCTAAGAACCTATGACCAATATGATGATTCCTCTCCTAAATAGACATAGTATACTATCCTTAAAAATAAAATAATGAAACTCACATATGGAAGAAATCAATTCACTCTTCATGAAGTACAACTAATCCATGATAAGAATGATATCATAGGGTTATATATTCAACAAGAATAAATCCACCAATGATTGATTCTACCACATCATCATCTAACAACTCTACACACATCAAGAAAACTATATTTAATTATATCTATAATAGTTAATAACAAGGGGAACAGGAAGCTCCTCTACCTTGAGTCCAAGGCATAAACCATGGAAGGTGAAATAAATGAATGCATATATCTAGAATAAAACATAGTGTAAATTAAAGTATAATATAATAAGATGGTACCTATTGTGATCTCTAGCCCACCGAGTGTAGGAAACTCTATAGAATGAAACTGATCTCACCTTTCTCCACTGCCACACTAGCGTTGCTAGTGACCAGATCATTGACCAATCTTGAACCTATGTATTTATTGGTGGGGAATATAATGAGGGTTTCCTCTATATAATTTATATCCCTTCTTCTAAGTAAAATTTTGTTAACCCAGCAACTGATAAGTCCTTAGAGACATCTACAATCGATTTTTCAGTAGAAGTTAACCACCCACACTACACTAACCACTGAGAATGGTCAAACAATGGAACTAGAGATGAGTATTACCTATATAAGTAAAATAAATCAGAATTAATCTTCTAATAAATGCTTTATAATTAATAACTATAGATAATCGTGAATACAAATAATAAAACTAGCTTCACATTGGTTTAAAAATCAACTATCCTAACATAAGGGATCCTCTATCTATTGCTCTACTCATTGGTAAGTTCTAATCAATCCCCTATTGAGTGGATCTAGACCATGAATATATCAACTAAATCATATCTACCTTATATACCACCTCCAAATATGTATAAAACATAAACGGGTTAACCTGATGCTAAATAGTGGGAAACAACACCCCCTCAAAACACCATGATCTGGTCTTCTTATCAAGGAAAATATTAAAGGCATAACAGAGAAGTTGCTTAAACTGAATCATGATATCCCTCACACTCATTATCTCTTAATAAAGATAAATAAAGTCCTATCACATAACCAATTTTATCATTAAATAAAGAAACCTAGTATGAAAATACTTCCAAATATCTTTCCATGAAACAATTGACTCCCTACACTCCCTAAAGAACATAAACCCCCACTAACACATAACTATTCTAAACTGAATAACATAAAACATGAACCAATGATCCTTCCTAGAATGGATCAAAATGAAGGTAATATCCAACTCATCCAACCAATTATATATATTCTGATCTAAGATACTCCCCTCACACTTCTGCAAGATCTAATACTGAAACTCATGAAACTTATTTCTCTATAAATAATCATCCTCAATCTGGTCAACCCGTAAATGGTTAACAGATCTATCTTGTTACACATATCAATATTAAACCCCATATATAAGATGACCACCATATATCTATATATAATATTAAAAGATTATAATTCTAGAAATATGTAATCTTACTTAAGATCATTTAATTAAATTCATTTTGTTTCCACTAGAATAACCCCAATTCAAATACTAGAAAAACACATGATGAATGAACCTCTTATAGGTCTCTACCCTAAAATTAGTACCATTCTACCTATTAATTTAAATAATCATAAGGACCTTTTAATAAGTCATAATGGGACCTAAATGCTTGTGTCTTATCCATTATCCCTTACTACATTACATTTTAAGTCTAATTAAAACTATTTATCTACCAAACCCATGTAGTTCTCACTAGTTCCTAACTCAAATCTCGATCCAAACTTTCATCCATAGCTCTGATACCATTTTGTTGCATTCCACCCCAATTGGAAACCCAACCCAGGATGATAATGAAGATGTTTGTGATCCTGAAATCCTTCATTAAATAGAATATGGGTGGGCATCTAGCACCGATAGAATAATCACACATAAATGGGAGGAATTTCCCCTATAATTCTACAAAAATATGATAAAAAATTATCAACTTCATATAATATAAAATAAGCTCAATCCCAAATGCATATAAATTTCATACATAAACAATGTTCCCAAAATAATGTACTAAAATGAAACTCCTTTGGTAGTGACAATAACATCGATTACAACCTCATCAAGCTAGTATAGTCCAGCTCAATTTTAAAATCCCTCCTAGAAACCTATAAAACACACACACACACATATATATATATAGGGGTGATCATACACATATATTTATTATTATCTTTCCCAAAACCTCTCATGAAAAATGTGGAAGAGTCATTCTAATTCCCTAGTGAGAAAATATTAGAACCAATGCTCACCTACATGAGGTCAACTATCACCCAACCATTCCAAGGATCACTTGCTCAATATCACATGGAAGAATAGTAATATAATATCAAATTAATACATGTCAATAAATTACCCTTCAAAAAATTCCCCACTAATCTAGATACTCTCATATCCCAATGACATATATCTTGTGCTTTAATCCCTTATATATAATCGTACAACAACATACCAATATATCACAACCACATCCCACACACTAAATCCATATAGGAACCACAAATTATATCCTCGTTATAATAGGGTATTTTTAACATGAAAACATAAGACTTGTTCCCTACTACTATCATGCATGACCCACACCTTTAATTCACACTAAATCATAATAATCAAGTCACCCATCATATATATACTATAATAACTATCAATTACTGATCGTATATGTATATATATACCTGTATCCTTGATCAATAAAAACTCATACTAAATATGAAGGGAGTGTGAATAAGTAGAATAAATCAACTATATGTTCTGTCTATAACCTAGATGTTGGGGAAAATACCTAAAACCCATGTCCTCATATGGGTTTTTTCCAGATTACCTAACTCAGATAGTGGTGAATTCGAAATAAAAAGAAAATATAATGAGTATGGTGGTCACAAAAAAACCAAACCTATGGTTTAACTTGCAAAAAAACACTTACATGAAATAACCACATCAACCCAGCCACCACAAAATAACAACTACTGTCACAACTAGCCAATCATACCTGACCACTATAATTCCCAAAAACAAACAAACATCATAAATAACATATCATTTTACCATACCATTTATTAATTCCAGATATACCATTTTCTAAAAAAATATTCCTTTATATATATTTAATGTCAAACAATTCATTAATTATTAACTATTTTATCCCAAACTTTAACCTTTCTTACCAACCATTTCAATTAATTAAGCAAACCAATATTTACCAATTTTTTCCCATTTTTAATTATTTGCTTCATTAATTCTATCCAATTTTCATACCACAAAGAAACTACGATGAAACCCTCCACAACTGAACACATAATGAATTAATTCACCACATAACACATTACAAAAACCACTACCCCATCCAAAACCAACTATTACAATAATATTCTTCCACTTTCAACATTAATCAAGACAAACCATGAAACTTTAAAAAATATCAAGCAAACCACTGTAACCACACTATACCAACATCCTAAAACCAACCAAAAAACTCCCAAACCAAAACTACACTAACCATAACAAGAATAAACATAAAAACTAATAATAATTCATCATAAATTTTCTAATAAATCTGACTAAATAATCACTTCTAATAATGATTTCATATTCATTTAATTAATTAATAATTATCATATCTATAATGGTTTCTTAGTTTTCTAAAACACTATTTTATTACCATATTTAAGTGATTAAACTTTTATGGAAGGTGATTCAGTCATTCTAATAGTGAAAATATTGGCCTATCATAGTATAAATCATCAATATAATAGAAAATGGTTACAAAAAAGTATCAAGAACTAATAGACACATGAGAGTCACCCCTTTACCTTAATTTCATTAATCCATTTCATTAAATTTTTTATTTAAATATGTACTAAATACCTCATGAAAAAATATAATCTATCTATATTCACACATAATTAAATAAGTATTAGTCTCAAATCCCCTACCTCAACCAAATTTTTGAAGTTCGTAGCACAAGATTGAGGAGAGGATGATGATCAAGGAAAAAAACATGAAAATAAAACCTCAAAAAACTATTTCACAATAACCAAACTCGATAAATATACAAAAATTCACTAAAACCAAATAAAATTTGGTTCCATAGACTCACAAATAATACTGAACAAGGGATAATAAAAAAATAAGAGGAGAGGGAATCACTTTAGATCCCAAGAAGATTTATCCTCTAAAGTCGAGGGAAAAACCACCAAAGGACACTCAAAGATGTCTAAAGACATAACATAGACCACCTAGGGTTTGATAGAAAGATATAAGAATGGAAGGGAATCTAAATGGGGTTTCTAATTTATAATAAAATAAAGAAAACATAAGTTCATGGTGTGATATAGGTCTTTATACTGTAACATGGATCATATTCTAAAATCATGGTACGACATCACCCATATCTTATAGGTAAAAACACTTTAAAATTAAATAATTCAATGAAGACCATGGTGCAACCAAGTTTTCCTAACCATAATGTATTTTATCTTATATAATAGGAAAAAGAAAACATTTTACAAAAATACCTAAATTAGGAAACTATTTCCCAGTCTAGGGTTATTTTCAGGAGGTCATGTGTAGAAGGGTGGGCACTCTCTTGAAAAGTGCATTATTTATATTTTAATTTAGGAAGGCACTTTTCTGAAAATCACTTTCCTTGATTTTTTTAAAGAATTTTATTTCCTGGAAAGTTTCTTCTTCAAAAAAAATTCAAGGCACTTTCTTGAAAAGTGCCTTATTTAAAGCTATTTTTAGGAAGGCTCTTTCCAAGAAAGTACCTTATTTTCTATGTTTTTAAAAAATATATTTTTGTTTTGTATATATATAAAAAAATAAAAAAAAATATTTTACTTTTTTTTTATTTTATCATTACATTTAATTCAAGTTTTCTGAATATATTAAATAAAATCTCACTAGAACCCCTCTTTTATAAGGGTGCGCCTCTTCAAAAAATTTCCAGATTTTTTATGTGGGATAAAAACACCTATTTTCTTACAATAATTGAATAATAAATTTTTTAGAATAACAAATTAATGATAAAAACTAATTAATTACAACACATTATTAATAATTAATTGTTATTTAAAAATTAAATTACTTATAATTAATAATATAATTATTTTGATATTAAAAAATAATTAGTTATAATTAAAAATATAATTATTTATAATAAAAATAGATAAATTTATTAATAATTTTAATAATAATAATGTAATTAAAAAATAATAATAATCTAATTATTAAAATATAATAATAATCAATAATAATAATCAATATTATTAATAAAATTATTATCAAACAAAAATGTTTTGTTTCATGTAAATTATTTTTTTGTTAACTATACCAAGACACATAAGTCATAGATTTGGAAACCAAAACCATGAAACTAAATTTATTACTAAAATTAAAAATACAAGAGGATAAATAAGGTCAAACAAGGCACAAAGTTCCCATATCAGAATAAAAACAGCCTAGTAGAGTAAATCAATCCCTGTTAGTCTCTCTAGATCCCAAATTCCTATGGAATCTTCCTATGACCCTTGAATGTAGAACACTTCACTGAATATTGACCCTTTATGAAGCCTCATATTCTTCATCTGATTATGATTTAATAATGACCCCAAATTGGAGTTAACCTTGAATTTAAAATCTATATCTGGAAAGTCCATTGCTAGATTAGATCATAATTCATCTTCTAAATTTATTGATAGCAATTTATGAACTGTTAAATTTTCATTCAATCTAAATAAATATTGATCCATCCGAGAGTAAATGGCTTCAAGTTGTGAAAAAAACCATTATGTATCTTTTTTTATAATACCTTCAGTTAGTATTTAACCCTCATGATCCACTAGAGGTATGATACTATAGTTTCATTACTGGACCATCTCACATTCCTCATTTGAGGCCTTTCCAAAAGAGACATATGTAATATTCATTAATTCAGTGATGTGGGGTAGATAAGACCACTACAAATCCTCATTGGTACTTGGATGCTCAGCCTGCAGAAGGGAATTTATAACTGGAAGGTCATCCTGAACTTGGATCAAAGTAGGTGGAACATGCATAGGTTGATATTAAAGTCCATATGTTTTGGATTTTTGAGGGGTAAACAATTAGAATGCATCCTCATCTTCTAGAGTTTTTTGAACTTTACAGGCCCTTGACATAATCAACATCTCATGTCTTAGATGTCTGTCATCCAACTCTTGGCCAATATCTTCATCAATGGATTAGTCGTCTATTGTTTTCATGGCAGGTCCACCAAAAATTTTCGGATGGTCACGCACGCCTCTTCCATCCAAGATCCCAGAGACATTGTATTTAATATTTTCTATTGAGTTGATTAACACTATATCTAGCCTTGAAGTAGCATCCTCACTAGAATCAAGGACACTCGTAGAAGAAACATATAAACTACGGTATTGAGGTGAAAACATTTTAGAGGTAGAAGAGGGATCACAATGATGTCCCTCCTCCACAATCACGACCCATGATTTGGAATCTCACTACCCATTGATATCATTTCTCCAAGAATCATGTACATGACTAGGATAATCAAGAGTGTATTCCCTCTTCCCATATCCTTGATAACCATCCCCTAGAGAAGCACCAAAATTACAAAAAAATATCCTGACTAGCCGAAATCCCACCCATATTATGACCACAGGAAACTCTATCAATTCAAGGTAGAGAACCAACATCAATTACCATTCCAACTACATCATTTTTATTAAAATTTCAAATCATTTTAAATCATGATCTATTATCATGTTCATTCATAGAGTAGAAAGAAAACACCACATACTTCTTAAAGATAGAAATCTCATGTCCTAAAACTTTTCAATCCAAGAAAAAATAGAGAACTCTTTCATAATCGATTCTCAAGGATAATTCATCCTCATATTTTGAGAGAAAGACCCTATCAACAAAATAAATGGTCTAATCTACTTCCACTAAAAACAGGACATAGTTCCCAAATATGGAATTTTCAGTCTCCTTGTCCAATTTAATTGGAACCCCCATGGTTGTCACAATGTCATAGAGGATATAGGGATTCTATAGTATCCAGTTGAATCCAAAAAACATGACCCATACCTGCTCCAATGAGCAGACAACTTCCATCAGATTGAATTTTAGATTCCATTCCCAGATATGGAGAAAATTAGGTTTGATTGAGATTGAGCCATGGCCCCCAACACTCATCTTTAGATCCAGAGAGGGAAATGAAATTTGAATGAAATTTCATCACAATGAGACGCATCGCCAACTCATGAAACCAAAAATACCCAAAATTCATCCAATTAGATCTCTAACTTTTCATAATGTTGAGCCTTTATGCAAGAAAATCCATCCAATGATTGAATACTCACTTAGTTCAAGCCTTTTCGATACTACCAAATTCATATACTTGAAATATTATTATGTTTCAAGTTGGATATTTTACAGGCCTTTAAAATATAATCTATAAGAAAAATCTAAATGAATATAAAATAATTTCATTAATATAACAAAACAAAATTAATTTAAATGAAAAAAACATTAATGATTAAAAACATAAAATTACTTGAAAAAAAATGTGCATATAAAGTATAATATAAATATAATCTAAATGAAATTTAAAAAAAAATCTATATAAAAATAAATAAATTTAAATTAATGCAATGTCAAAAAAATCAACAAAAATAGTTAATTTACATAAAAATGTTTTGTGAAGAAAATAATTTATATGTATAAATGTTATTTTTTGAAATGGAAATATTTTTTATGAATGTAATTATTTTTCATCCATTATTTTTATTTTCAATTTTTTATACGTTTAGTTTTTGTTCTAAATTTTATTTATATTTTATTTATACTTTATATTTTATAGTCTTTGAAATTCACCTAATTGAAACATTATTATGTTTTATGTTAGTTACTTTAGAGGAATATAAAATATATACTATGATTATAATTTAAATGAATCTTAAAACATAGATTGAACATATAAAATAAAAAAATGAAAAATAATTTAATTAATACAACAAACCAAAATTAATTTATATGACACAAACTTTATTGATTAAAAACATAACATTACTTCAAAAAAATTATGAACAAAAAATATAGTATAAATAATATATAAATTAAATTCAAAACTTTTACTATATAAATAAAAATTAATTTTAAATAAATTAATGTCAAAAAAATAATAAACAAAAAAAAATTATTTTACATAAAAAATGTTTGGTGACAAAATAATGTGCAAGTATGAATTCTCTGTTTTGAAACCTCAATATTTTGCATGATTGGAATTATTTTTCATCAATTCCTTTTATGAAATCATTTTCATTTTCAATTATTTTTTATATTTTTAGACAGTGTTTCAATTTTTTTCATAATTAATTTATACTTCATGTTTTATAGTCTTTCAAAGTCACATACTCAAAAAATTATTACATTTCAATTTGATGACTTTGGAGACCTATAAAATATAAACTATAAGTATAGTCTAAATGAAACAAAAAAACAAGGATTAAAATATAAAAAAAACTAAAGTGTATAAGAATTTCATTAACATAACAAATAAAATTAACTTAAATGACACAAAATTTATTGATTAAAAACCTAACATTACTTCAAAAACATTGTGTTCATAAAATATAGTATGAATAAAATCTAAATGAAATTTTAAAATTTTAAAATATGAATAAAATTTAATTTAATATAAAAGGAATTTAAAAAACTAAATAAACAAAGAAATTACTTTACACGAAAAAAATTTGGTGAAAAAGTAATTTGTAAGTACAAATGATATGTTTTGAAAAAAAATATTTCATGACATTGGAATTATTTTTCATCAATTATTTTTAGGAAATTATTTTCATTTTAAATTATTCATTATATGTCTAGTAAATGCTTCAATTTTTATTTATATTTTATTTATCCTTTATATTATATTTTCTTTCAATGTCACAAACTTAAAATATTATTAAATTTCAAGTTTGTGACTTTGGAGGCTTATAAAATATAAACTATGAGTACAATCTAAATGACACATAAAACATGGATCAACTATATAAAAATAATTAAAATGGAAAACAATTTCATTAATATAATAAACCAAAACTAATTTACATGAAAGAAATATTATTAATTAAAAATATAACATTAATTCAAAAAATTTATTCACATGAAATATAGCATAAATAAAATCTAAATGAAATTTAAAAAATTTAATGTATAAATAAAAATTAATTAAAAATAAAAAGAATTTAAAAAAATCAATAAAAAAATTTAATTCACAAAAAAATGTTTTCTACAAAAAAATATATATATAAGGTTTAAATAAAATCTAAATCAAATTTGATGGAGAGACAAAACATATAAAAAATAATTTAAAATAAAAAATAATTTCATAAATATTATAAAAATAAAAATTTTCATGGCACAAACCTTATTATAAAAAAATAACATTTACACTTTAAAAAATTTATTTTCATAATTATTATTAAGTATTATATTATTAATTAATATATTATGAAGTACTATTATTTATATTATTATTATTAAATATTATGAATTACTTTGTTAATAAATATTAATTATGTTATTACATATATATAATAATTAAAATAATAATTATGAAAAATGATAAAAATAATAAAATTATTAATATAATTAATAAATAAGTTTTTATAATTAATAAATATTAATTAAATTAAATAATATTTTTATTATTTTTAACTAAGTAATATTTAAAATTGATTATAAGGGTGGTCACTTTTAGAAAAGCCTTTTATTTATAAATTTTCTTAAAAAGGTGCTTTCTCATAAAGCCACTTCTTAAAAATTATTTCTAAGGGACTTTAAGATAAAGAAACTTCTTAGGAAATAATATAAAGAAGTTTATTTATAAGAAATCTCATTCTTTATAAACATTAACCAGAACATGCTTTCTTATCAGGTGTCTTCTTTAATATGTTTATAAAGATAGCACTTTTTAAAAAGTACCTTCATTGTAAAAGAACCTCCCCCACCCTATCGATAGATTGATGATTTGTTTCCCAATTAATGTAAATTTGGAATTTATTTTTTACTTTCTGATATATAAGAAAATTTTTCCACTATAACACTAGAAATTCTAAGGATCACGAATAAATCCTTAAACTTCTCCCTTCAAACTTGGTGCACCCAAAAAAATCCATGTTGCGATGCAATGTGTACCAAAACCCAAGAGACCTCATATAATCAGAACCAATAAAACCAACTACCCAATACTCCATTGATAAATGATAATAGTTCCTCCATAATATACCATATATAATATTATCCCATGTAATCACTTCATAAGAGTTATCCATAGACCTTCAAACTATAAAAAAAATTAATCACATCATAATCATTTTTCCACTCTGAGACAGATTGGCACTTAAATATCACATCTCCTCCCCAACATTTCAATTCAAAAACCACATTTGTGTACAAATTTTCATTGAAAAAAAAACACTATATTTCAAAAAAAAACCTCTCCTTCATCTAAATTTTTATGTCACAACACATCAATACACATCAAAAGGAATCCCTCCAACTAAAATTTTAGTTCCAATTATACCATCCTTATTTTATAATACCCCTGACACCTCCAACACATGAAAGAGACAAATAAACAATATAATAATATATGGGTCATTATAGTTCTATTTAATCATCTCTAATGAAAGAGGATAGAAGATTGAGATTTTTCTTTTTGGATTTAAATATCATATTTTGTGGAACTTAAAATGGAATTTTTAAGCATTGGAATTTATTCCATCAAGGTAGAGAATTTATATGCTCTTTATTTCCTTATTTTTTTAAGATCTTTAATTCCCATCCCATGATTAATATTTTATTTTCATTATGGTATATCCATTAAAAAGAACCATTGAAAGAATTTATTTCTAAATATAATTTATAAATAGTCATTTCCAAAACAATTACTTCTCTTTGTTTTATAAAACATGTTGAGTTATATTAGAATGAAAAATTTATTTGGAAGTTTCTTTATGAATTTTAATTCAATAGGATAGATAATTTTTAAAATTTTATATTAATAGGTTTTCTTTTTTTTGGTATGATAATTAAAAATTGTTTAATTCTAATGGAATAACGACATAAAATTTATGATTTAATATTCTTGATGATTTTCACTAGATAGAGTTGATCATTTTAATATAAAACATCATAATAATTATTCATTGAAGATTATCTATTATTATATCTTAATAAATCATAATTTTATTTTGTCATGTTGTTCATAAATTGTTTTTATTTTAAAGAAAAATATTCATTTTACTATTATATAATACCATATTCGATGTGTTGTGGGAAATAAAAAATGAAAAGGTATTAATGGATGAGTTTCCTTTTCTTTTTATTTCGATCCACTATCCCATGCTTCTACATAATTCGTTCACCACCATCCTTTAAAATGTTTTAAATTTCAAAATTTAGGTAATCCAGTGTGAATATATTCAAAATATAATAAGCGCAAGGTGGGCTCAACGAGGTAGCATTATGGTGGTCTTAGTTGGTGGTTGTATATCATGCGAATAATGGTGACATCAACCAGAGGAATGAATCTGGTGAGTGATGATTTTTGGAGGTTTGGTGGTGTCATCGAGACATGTTAGATGTTGTAAAGGGATAGGTTTTTAATGTTAATTGAATTCATTACAATTGGAAATGCATACAATGAGTATTCTATATTTTTAATGAAGTCTTAGACTATATAGAGTGTTTCCTCAGGGACACGTGTCAATTTTATCGCTCTTCCATAGTGTTAGGGTTTTCATGGAATATAATTTTTTCATAGGGTGTGACCTCATTTAATATACCATATATTTCAATCCATAAAGTTTTAGAATGGGCCAGTTATACATGCCAACAATGTAGTTGGCCCCATACACCATGCATACCTTACTATATGTTTTGTATAATGGAAAAGACACCTTGGTGTGTGTACATGTAGGCTAACCCATGTGGTCCCTCACACTATTTACCTTATATTATATGTCATGTATGACACATAAACATGGATCATGTCATTATAGTACACTCCAATTTAACCTTGAATCTTTACACACCATGTATCATATGATAACATGTCATGTATGCCCAAATAGTATGACTCTGTTTATCTAGGATACATGCCTTTCTTAGCAGTAAGCTCTATACACCATGTACCCCAATTAATAATTCCATCTTGGTTTAATTAATAGGATTCTAGTTGTATAATTATAATCCCAACTAATTTTTAGGCACAAATTCCATGCACACCTAAGTACATATAATGTATTGGGTAGTTTGTTGTATTTATAATGTCTTCTCACCTAGGTGTCATAACCATAAACACGAGTAGACCATTTTAAGAATTTTTTCACATAGAACATGATAAAATGTATCTATTTATCATCTAAAGATTATTTTTTAGTATTTAAATTATTTATATTTTACTACCTCTATATAGAAAATGATAGGGATTGGGTGATATGGTTGGAGTAGAAACAAGGTCAATTATCCCCTGGTGATGTTTTAAGGATATGGTGTGTATCCCCCATATGTATTATGGAGTTGAGTACGCCTTGTCAAATATATGGGAATGATTCTACCAATCAAGGGGTGTGGGTCCTCAACTCAAGTAGGGGGTTAGTACCCCCTTGATCTGAATGAGGTGTGGGTCCCCTATAATATAGGTAGACTCAGGACCCCCTAACATAATGGGGATGGGTCCTCTATCTATAGAGATCAGTGTTCTTGATATAGGTTAGGGTGTGAGTACTTTATCCACTAATAGAGTAGGTAAACCCCTCGAAAAATGTATATTATACAAAATGCGGTGTTGTCCCTCTATAGAGGTTGGTAACTCCTCAACTTCCATGAATATCTTAAAAGGGTTTGGGTCACACACTATGATTATAGAGATGTATAATTATAGTTTTGAGTATAGCGTACTTATGATGATGGAAGAATTTTAATGTTATGAGTCTTCTGACATGACAGGCATCTAAATATTCCTTCATGATATGAAATACAATTGGACTTCTTACTTGAGACTATATGAGTCTCTCTATATTTTATGGTTTTTCATGTTATATGATCTGTGATGGTGACAAACTTTGAAGCTTGAGATTATTCCCTTATTCATTGTTTTCTCGACCTCAAATAATCTTTAGTATCCTTGAGTTACTTCATGTTTTCCTTGATACTTTATTTTACATGACTTGTTCTATTATCTTTACCTCATGTTTTTTAGAGTCCCTTTTGAGTATCTTTATACTCACCCCTTCAAGGGACTCTCAAATACACATGTTGTGTATATACAGATGATACATAATTAAGAGAATGAATTGGTGGAAATGGAACTATTGAAACTTGTACAGGTCTGATTGTTTTTGATTCTTGGTAGTTCTTAATTGTGGTTGTGTTCATTTGTGATATTTTCTTAGGATTTATTTAATTAGGTAATTGATTCCCTACTTCATATATTTTTTATTCATGGTGTAATTATCATGTGCACTGGTTATTAGTATGTGTTTTACCATAGGTAATTAAATTGTATAACTATTTTTATTCATTTATTTTTATAATGTTCAATTATATATAAACATTGATGGTGGTTTTTAGTTATATTCTATGTATCTAATTTGAATATATATTATAGTTTGATATAGTTTATGAATTCACAAGTTTGTTTATTCCTTATTGGTGTAAGTCTTCAACCCCTGGTCAACTGGATTGGGGCTTGGGGTGGCATACTCAGCTTGTCACTGGCCTAAGTGGGGTCCCGAGGAACCGGTTGTATCATGATTACTTTTAATTTATATCATATTTTCTCCCATAACTTATACTATGAAATTTTATTCTCCAAATTTGAAAATTAAATTCATATTTATAAATCTTTATAGGTTGAAACTTATTTGAACTTATCTATGAGAAATCAATCTCACATTCTTTTTATAATTGTCCAATTGTACACCTTGTAGATATATTATCAACTTTTCTACATTTAAAAAATTCCAAGGGAATTTTAAAAAAAAAGATTATTCTCTTTATATTTTGAATTTACTTATAATTGATAATAAAAATTCGTCACAAATATCCTATTTACCATGTGTGCAGTTTAACTATAGTTTTTTCATTTCCTTGAATTCCATTTCTAAGGGTAGAAAATTTCACAACTCAGCCTCGTTATTAATCCTCCTATTCCTGAAATAAGATCAAGTATACCCCATATTCCTTCCTAAATAGAAAAGTGATCTATTACTATCATTAAGGGAATGGAAATAATAAATAGGAGGGAATACCATATATAAATAAAAACATAATACTCTAATCAAATATAAATCAAAATTAAATGTATAAATATATAGAAAGTAATTGATAATTTCTTACAAAACGTCAATCCCTGGATATAAAAGTGGTGAGACAAATATTAAACATCCCAAAGGTTAAAATCTAAAGAAAAATAAAAGTAGACTCTTATAAAGATCAGAAAATTTACATATAAAATCTATTAATAACTAATTCCTTCATCATCATGTACATAGTTATCTAAAAAATAATATACATAGAATATGTATGAGTATAAGAAAACTCAGTAAGATCTTTCTATTGACCAACATTTTCCAATGTGTATATAGAAAACAAATGAATCATTAAGATGATGGGATAAAATAAAATAACACTAATATGATTCCAATGTTTACCTATATCTCATAACAAATACCCACACCACAAATTTATCACTATTATAAAATTAGTTTAACGCATTGATATTTTTACATTAGTTATTTAATAATATACATTGAAAAGTTTTGTAAAGTCTTTTATTAAATAACCAACATCAAAAAACTAGGAATGATTTTTTTTCATATCATTTTTTTAAAACTAATGTTAATAATAAACTTTAAAATTTCATTTTTAAACACTGATGTAAAAAATTATAGAAAGAAATTTGGTGAGATTCACATTAGTGAGTTTTATTTTTTCCCAAATTATTCACTTGTGACTTTTATCTTCCTACCTAAAAATAAAACTCTTCGATTACTATTATTCATTTCACTATAGATTTTTTTCTCTAGATTTTTACTTTATTGATCTACTCTAGATTCACCTTTCCACCAGTTCAAATTGTTATTCTATCCTTATTTTAGTTATTTTGATAAAAAAATCATTATATGTGTTTATTTGACTATTATGAATTGTTTTTAATGAATATAAATATTTCAAATTGAGTAGATATGGTTAATATTTGGAATTAGATCTACCATTCAAAGTTCCAAATGCATCATGAATTTTTCATCATGATGTAAATAAATATAAAAAAAAATATCTATATTATCATAGGGAATGATTGTAAGTAAATAGAATAAGGTGAAACATTTAAATCTTGTTTTTTTCATTTGGTTTCTGTAATTTATTTATTGTTCTATATTGTTTTTTATTGGAGATATGTTCTATGTATTAAAAAATATTTTCACAAAAATTATGTAACAAAAAAATCAGTTATTAATATAACCAACATGGTATTTTATACATTTTGACCAAGAAAAATATCCTAACATTAGTTATATCTAACCGATGTTAAAAATTATTTACAACTCCATCGATAGTAATATCGGTTGAAGCCCAATGTTAAAATATAAAAAACTTGATGTTAAAATTTTATTTTTATAATATTTTGTAATATATATATATATATAACTTTCATAATGAGAAATATATATGAACTGAAAAGAATGTGCATTACATACTAACTCCTTACAACTATCTCACATGAACTCCCAACTTCAAACATGATATCTCAAAATCACAAATCTGACCATGAGCAAGAGGAATCTAAAAATAAATTAGTTAGATGTCTAGTATTCTCTATATCTCACTGGATGATGGATACTCTTGACATAAAATTTTATTTAGTGCTTGTATATTGAATAATGAGTGATCATTACCACTCACTTATAATAAACATACAAGTATACATACAATTACCATCTTAAAATTTCCATAAACTTCAATCCCTAAATCCCTTCATTATGAACCATTAGTAGAAATATATTCCCAAAATTATCCTTTTAATAACTATAAGGTTTTTAGGTTTACCTATATTTTAATACTAAGAATTTCTAATAATTACCTTGAAGAACTGTCTATAATTATCTAAACTTTCACCACCAAACACCATTGATAATTACCTAGATTCACCATCATTAATTACGCTATAAGAATTATTTTTAATTATCCTATAAGAAATATTGTAAATGATTGAAGAATAAAAATTATAATTAACTAGAAATATTATTTATAGTTAACCAAAAACAATATTGATAAATGATGTAAAACAATGTTTATGATTACCCTAAATTAGAATACATTCACATGGCCCATTAAACAATCCCATTATAAATCCACATCCATATCAATATCCATATATATATATATATTCAAATTAACAACTATATTCATATCCACAAATATGTAAATAACTATCTATTTCTAAAATCATTGTCATTAACTCCATTTTACTATGAATTAACTGAAATTAAAGAATCATTATTAAAGAGGGATAGCACTTGGTACCCAGTACTAGTGAAACATGTACTTGGCAGCACTAGAACAAAAGGAGAAATTCCATTGAGGGCCACCAACCACTCAATGGCCCAAGGAAGGGTACTTGGTGGAGGGTGATTGATACCTGATAGTGACCTGATAATTTTTTTAAATTATTTTAATTTAAATATTAAAAATTTAATAAATCCTTACCCCTTAATTTTCACTCCAAACCATATGTCCATCCCACTCAACATTCGCTCTATTATTCTACTTCAAGGTGAGATCACCCTTTTTCTAGGTACGATCAATAAGTTGTTTTTTTCCCTGGGATCATCATGGGTATGTATCATAGTCCTTTTCCTTCCATTATCTATCTATATAATTATTTCATCATTTTTTACAAATTTACCCTAATTTATGGGTCATTTAAATATTTCTAAATTTCACTAATTATATTTTGATCCACCTTCCAATATTTTATGAGTGAGGTTTGATGAGGTAGGTGGAACTTAATCTTCCCATTTTATTTATATAAGTATTATACTTCATATGATATGAAGGTTGTGAAAAATGTGTTCACAAGACTTAAAAATGAATTTAAATGGTTTTATTTATTCTTTAATGATATAGTAATGTTAATTAAGGATAAGGTTATTCATTTGAGATTTTTTCATCAACACTATGGTTATTGATGAAAATGTGTCTCATTGAAAGTGTTATAGAAGTATATGTTAAAGCCCATGAAAGGTACCTTTACATATGGTGTTACCTTAAGAGCCTTCTAGGGTGTCCTGTACCATTATTTAATGGAGGAAAACTTGAGAGTGTGTAAGGCCAGTGATGAACTAGTCTAGTTACATAACATTGGTTGGGTTAGTGGTCTTGTATGCTTAACCCTTAAAGAAAGGTGATAAACCATTCACTTAAATTTTTAATATTGATGTATATTTATTTTGGGGTTATGTGATAGTGATGTATAATTCATTGAGGCTTATGTGATGGTAATTTATCATTCACTAAGGATTATAAAATTTTTATATATTATTCACCAAGAGATATGTAATGATGATGTATCATTCAATAGAGGTTATGTGATGGTGGTGTATCTTTCACTTAAGATTATATGATGGTGATGTATATTTCATTAGGGGATATGTGATGGTGATTTATCATTTTATAGGGGCTATGAAATGGAATTATATCATTCATAGTGGGAATTTTGATGGTGATTTATCATTCAATGAGGGATATTTAATGATTATGTATCATTCACCCAGATTATGTGATAGTGATGTATCATTCACCATGGATTATGTGATGGTAATTTATCATTCACCAGGGGTTATTTAATAGTGATGTATCATTCATCAATGAAGTTACAAGTAGATCATATGGTCACTCTGAGGGGGGTGAATCAGTATAACCACTTTTTATGGTATTATTCTCATTTTAAAATTTCCACTCTTAATAATCAAACCTCTATATTGGTTAAAATTTTTATATTTTATTATGCGTTCCCAAAACACATTACTATATGAAATGTAGTAAATAAACACGATACATCATGTAATTTTTTTTTCAAGGTTTTGTCTAAATGTGGGAATCTAATCCTTGTTGTGTACATGCCTATTCTAATAAATAGATTAACACAAATCAATTGTAGTGATTACAAAAGAGTAAGAATGTATAATCCATAAATCATCACTTATAATGGGTGGAAAGGTATTATCCTTAGCCCATATAAAGTTATCATCATTTTCTTAATTTCATATCATGATAATAGGTATCTCCCGATAACTCAATAGTCTCATGACTAGTTTGGATTAGATTATACTGAATCCCAATAGTCTCATATGCCCATAAAACTTCCTACAAAACAAGATCTTACTTATTATTTTAGCTTTTACTACATTATAATACTAATATATCACTAGTAGAAAAACTATTTATTACATCATAGTTTTCATGTCGGTTATTTATAACTGATGTGAAATTTTGTTAATATTAATTTTTCATGTCGGTTTTATGAAAACTGGCGTATAGAATTATATATCATATATTCTTTCACATCAGCTCTATAATTTAACCGATGTTAAAGAGAGTCGAATTTCAAATTTTCACATCAGTTATAATATAATATACATAAAAAATCTTTTAAAATTTTATGAATCAGCCGAGGGACCATTATGAAGTCTTTTATTATCACACCGCAACTCTCATTTCTCTCTTTCCTAAGCCCTCACTCCCTGGATTCTTTGATCTAGTGGTCTAATCTCACGTTACGATCTTAATAAAGCCTTAGGATTCATTGGCCTTATGTTACACATTGAAGTTAAATCTGACGTAAGTCTTAAACATTTTTTTCTCCCTTTTTGGTTATTCTTTGGCTATGAATCTCTAACTGATGATTGTTTAATCATGTTTTCTTCCTTCTAATATAACCATCTTCATACATTTGGGTTTTTGTAGATTCATCATTGCGTGTTCAATTATAGATCATCTCATCTCGAACTAGATTTCAAAAACGTTTTAATATCTTTTATAATGTGTTAATTAGTTGTTCTTGATTTTTTCTATTATGAATTAGTTGTTCTCATTCAATATTTTTTCCTTGTTAGGATTACTTTAAAATTATTTTATAGAATATGTAATGCTTAGGAGTATTATTCAGAAGATAAGATAGGTGGATGATGTGTGTTCCTACATTGTCATTTAGGTTAATGAGTTGTATTTTAAATTAATTAGGTGTTGATATCACAGTTGGTTCATTTAAGTTCTAATAAATTTTTCACATGAGAGAGTTGACAAATTATTTTTTATGTAATTGAACATCATGAGATGAGTTTTGTAGTGGGTTTTCTAATAGATGTTTTTTTAAGGTATGGTATGAGTGTATTGTATAATAGAATGAGAGTTTTTTTAAAAAACTAGTTAAGAGTTTGAAATTGGTAATTAGTAGTGAAAACCATTTCTAATGGTTGATAAATAGTAAGGGGGTTATCAATTCTTCTTATTAAAGAGAATACATATGGTGTGGAGTTTATTATGGTGTAATTCATTATAGGTTAATCAATTTAGTGAGATTTAATTCCCTATATGGAAGTTATGGTGATTTGATAAATGGTAATCATATGATAATTTTGAGACTATGAGAATCTTTAGGTGGTGTTTTTATGCATGGTGATGTTTCTCAATGGTAATATAGGGAATTTAAAAAGGGTTGAATGAGTGATTGGTCTAATTTTTAAAGTATAAGACCAACTGGGTACCCTTTAAGAGAATATTATGTACCATATGAATTCCCATGAAGAAATTTTTAATCTGACATTTTTTTAAACTAAGACACTATTTATGATTTGATTATATTGTTAATTATAATATAGAATAAATTTTTTATTTTTATAAATGATCAACTATGAATTAGTTGTTCTCATTGTAAATATTTTTTTATGGATATTTTTTTATGAATATCATTGTAAAAAAAATTTAATAATTTTATAAGGTTATATTCATTGATTTTTACTTGAGACATGTTTTAAAGGATTCTATTTTTCAATTCCTTCTACATGAATGAATTTTATCATCAAAATTTTTTTATTTTCCTTCTAATGTTTCCATTATTGGATTTATATATTTTTTAATGTCATTTTTAATCTCAATATATTATAAATTATTACCTTTTCTTTTTATATTTATTTTTGATATTTTTTATAAATAATCAATTGAAGTTGGATTGATGAACCTTAAATGGGTGCTGAATATGAGGAAGATTTCGATTTTTTTGGAATTTGATAAATGAAATGTTCCAAAAAATGACATGTTTTTCTATCCATTCCTAAAATGTTTAAATTTGAAGAAGTTAAAATGCATAGAGATCAAAGATCATTTAATTTTTCATGGTTTTAATTCAATTTACATCCCTTTTATTTGGAATAGTGAAACAAATCATAATTTCAGATCTATTAATGATGGTTCTTTGCATGATGATAAATATGGTAAACATGATGAAATGATTCATGATATTGAAGTAGAGGAAATTTATAAACAACTCATAATTGAGCATTTATATGGTGACACTGAAAAACCATTGTATCTAGGTTGTACAGAATATATGGTTTTATCGATGGTGTTAATATTGATAAACCTAAAGTCGAAAAAAGGATGGAGTGGCAGGAGTTTTATAGAGCTACAACAATTGTTGAAAGACATTCTTCTTAAAGACAATAATCTACTAGATTCACATTATAAGGCCAAGAAAATATTATGTCAGATAGGATTGGGGTATAATGAAATAAATTTCTTCCTAAATGACTATATGTTATATAGGAAAGAATAAGAATTTATGTCAGAGTGTTCTAAATACGGGACATCATGGTATGATTTGAAAGAAAAATCACATGATGATTTAGAATTTTCAGATACCCCTGCCAAGGCATTTTGGTATCTTCCTATAATTCTTCATTTTAAATGTTTATTTTCTAATTCAGATAATGAAAAAAGGTTAGGATGGTAGGCTGATGAGTGAATATGTGATATAAAAATACATCATCCAGGTGATTGTCCACAGTGGAAGAAAATTGATGACATGTTTCTTACATTTGGAAATAAAGTTAAAAATATAATATTTGGACTAGGCATCAATGGAATGAATCCATATCGATTCCTTAGTAGAATACATAGTTCATGGCCTGTTTTATTTATAATTTACAACTTATCTCTTAATTTTTTTATGAAGCCAAAATATGTCATGTTGAGTTTAATGATCTATGGACCAAAACAGCCTACAAATGATATTAATGTTTTCTTATCACCATTAATTGATGATTTAAAACTATTATGGGAGGAAGTTATATGGTTGTATGATTCTTATAAAATGAAATGTTTTCAACTACATAAAATGATTATGTTCACTGTAAATAACTTGAAAACATATGGAAATTTTTCTAGATATAGTGTTATGGGGTAAAAAGCTTTTCCAATATGCGAACAATAGAATTCATATTATCAATTGCATCATGGGATAAAAATATAATACATGGGTCATTGAAATTTTTTGCCTATGGATCACTCTTATAGAATATTAAAAAATGATTTCAATGGATCACATGATTTTCATATTTCTATAAAACCTTTATCCACTGATCATTATTTTGAGAGGGTGAAAAAGATTGATGTGACATTCGAAAAGACACATAAATATGGTAATGATAGACATATTTGGAATAGATGGTCAATATTTTTTGAGCTATCATATTAGAGATATCATGAGGTGAAACCTAACATTGATTTCATGCACATGTAGAATAATATTTGTGATATTTTTATTAGAACATTGATATATATTAAAGGAAAAACTAAAGATGGGTTGAATGCAATAATGGATTTACTCTCAATGGGAATACATAGGGAATTGAAACCCACTTCTGATGGAAGGAGAACATTCCTACCCCCAGATTTTCAAACTATATCCAATAGGTAGAAAACTAGATTTTTTTAATGTCTTCATGATATCAAAGCACCACATGGTTATTCTTAAAGTATAAAAAAATTTGTGTCTTTAAAGGATATAAAGTTGACAGGTATGAAATCTCATGACTATCATGTCATGATGTAACAGCTCTTACCAGTTTTATTGCGTGGAATATTGCCCACCTGTGTTATAATGACTATCATTAAGGTGTGTTATTTTTTTAATTCAATTTTTAATGAGGTGATTGATTCGAATTATTTGAACATTTTTGAGAACGAAGTGGTTTCTATACTTATTCAATTGGAAATTTATTTTCCTCCAACTGTTTTTGACATCATTGTGAATTTAATGGTTCATTTGGTGAGAGAAATAAAGCTTTTTGGACCTATATATCTACATTAGATATATCCTTCTGAAAGTTATATGAATATATTGAAGGATTATTTTAAGAATAGATATTGACCTGAATCATCCATTATTGAAAATTATATTTATGAGGAGGTTGGTGAGTTTTTTACAAGCTATTTGTCTGATGTAGAGCACATCGATTTGCCTACATCTTGACACAAATGAGTAAATTATGGGGGAAAAGGTATTCTTGGATTTAAAGTCAAATCATTAATATGTGAAAAGATAAATAATTTACAATTATATATCTTGAATAACATAGACAATGCTCAACCATATATAACATTTAATATTAATGAGTTGAAACAAATTATCCAAAGAAGAATGATATGTGGATTTTGAGTGAGAAAAATATTACTCTTTTTCCAAGCATTAAAGAGAATGTTCATAGTAAACCAAATGTATCAAAAAAAATTAGATGGTTAGTGGTAGGTCCATGTTTAAATTTGATAACATGGTCTGGGTATGACATTAATGGATATACTTTTCATACAAAAGATCAGGACAATAGAAGTACGGTTCAGAATAGTAGTGTGTTGGTGTTCGCAGAAGCAATGCATTTTTTGAATGCCAAAGAAAAAAACACAATCTCCACATCAATCACATATTATGGAGTCATTGAAGAAATATAGTATATTTATTACATTAAATTTGAAGTTTCAATGTTTAAGTGTAAATAGTTTATTGTTAACAACAATGTCTAACATGATGAATTTGGAATGACAGTAGTAAATCTAAATAAATTGGAATACAAAAATGATCCTTTTATCATGGAAACACATGAAAAATAAATTTTCTATGTCCTTGATCAATCCTATATGTAGTGGTATATTGTTTTACAAGGAAAAAAATAGTATGTTGGTGATGATAAACTTGACGAAGAAGATGATTTATATGAGATACCTACATCCATGTAATGATTAATAAATAATATTGATGAACACATTGAATACATATTTTGTTCCATATGGAATGATCATGATGAAGTAATTTTAGAAAACAATATTTAGTACATTCTTAATATTATAGGTAACATATTTTTAATTATGGTTTACTTTTTCAAATTTCATAAGTTAGATATTTTAATTTGATTTTTCATTATTAAAACATGTATTATAACAAATAAATTAAATTGTTTAGTTTTCATTCATTTATTTCATTTCATCTATCATTAATATTGTTGGAATTTTAGTTAACTATAAAAAATATGAATAAAAATTTCTTACGTTTAGTTTAATTTTCTTTTTGCTTGATAATTATTAATTTTTTATTTGCATTTATATGTAATTTTTGGATTTGAATATTTTTTTAGTAATTGATGTTGCTTTGATTTGTAAGTAATTACAGATCAATCCTCTGATCCCCCACATATTTTTGGAGATGATCATACTCATACCTCTAGGGAGGAACTTACACATTCTCTTATTGATAAGCATGTATATACTACTTTACATGAGACTTCTACTTCCATAGGGTCAAAAAAGAGTTCAAGGGTTGGTAAACATGGAACCACACATTTACCAAAATTATTAGTTACTCGTAGCTAGGAACAGAGGATACCAATATACTTTAATGATAATGATATTCCATGTGGACCAAATTCAAAATAATTCAAGACTTTTTTATCAGTATATGCTAAATAAAAGTTATTATTTTGTTTTATTATTGCCGAAGTGTTGACAAAGTGACATTATCGCACTTTTGGAAGACCATTTTGGTAAGATTGTTTGTTATTATTTTACTTCTCTTGAAATTTGTAAAGGAATATATGTTTTTTACCTTCTTATCAGATGACATATGATATACTTGACACTGGAGGAGTTAGGAGGAAATGTTTATGATTAGATGCTAGGAGGTGGAGGGATTTTAAATCAACCCTCACATCACAGTTAATTTTTTTAAATACACAACTTGAAAATACATGTGATATATATCCATTTATAAATGGAGATATATGGAAACAATTTTTTGAAATTAGATGACTAGGAGAGTTTTTTGTACGTTCATTTTTTCATTTTTTAGATGATTTTTTATATTAATGACCATTTTATTTATTTCTTTATTATTTATTCTTAATTTATAGTAATTAAGGAGATATCGTCAGGTGATTCAATCTAGTAATGTATACCCTCATACGTTATCTCATGTAGGGTATATGTTATTGTAAGAACACATGCTAGAAGAAAAACTTCAAAAGATGAGAGTTGAGTTATCATGGTCTATAGAGGTTTCCCCTCCTTCAACCCTCACTAGACATGAAACATGGAAGATGGAGTTATATATTAATGATCCTCATCATATTATTTCATATGGGATAATATATTATATCAACAATACCATTCATCATCACCATATTGAGATAGATAATTATAGGGCCACTGTACAGGATATTATAGATATATTAGCAAAAATACCATGTCATATAGATAAAGTGAGTATATTTGGACAAAGTATTGGTCATTTTTTAGTTTTTCTATCCAAACCACTTCAACATATTACTATAAAGTTATGTATATATGTTATATTTTATTTCACTTTTTTAATAAAAAAATCATCATTTTAAAGTTTATATATTTATCGAATTTTTTATAGTAATACTTTAAAGATAAATAAATACTATATAGATAGCAAAAAATTCAACATGTCATGACATCATATACAAAATCTACTAGTTTCAATTGATTTTGAAGACCCTCAAATTTTTTATTGGTAGAATATGAGATTCCAATTAATAATGTTATTTTTCATTGTGAAATGACTATGAATATTTTGAAAAGTGATATCATGGAGTTTGTAACCAGATATAAATTATGCATCAACATAATTCAATTTTTTTACATATAAGTTTATTAACCGAATCTTTTAGTTCCTTCAATTTATTGAAAATTTATAATTATATCTGATTTGTAAAAGTTGTATATATAATAATTTTATATAGCATGAAAATATATATGTATATAGATTTATGGAACCACAGTTTATTTCTCCTATTGCATTGATAATGACTGATACTAAAAGAAAAGTTTATATAGCCGAATGATTTCAAAATAATTTCATCATTCAGTGTTGGATGTTTCTATATCTTGAAGAGTACGTATGAAATATTTTTTTCTCAGAATGTGTTATATATAACTTAACATATTAAAAAATCATAAAAAAATTTCTTTTATAGCAGTGTTTATTGTATGTTGGGTGTTTTTTTCCAAGATATAAGACATTGTATTAGTTATGCTCTATCCATAGTGAAGTGAGATAAACTTTTAAGAATTTATTGAACACATAATTTTGATTATTTTAATAATTTTTTATATTATAATGAATAAAATTTATTATTTTTATATTATTTTTAAAAAATGGAATGAAATTTTTTTAGAGAGACGACAAGAAAGAATAACTGCAAGATCAAATTTGTAAAAGATAAGGTGAATTTTCATTTACAATAACTAAATTTTTGATATATTAATTAAAAATGTTATTTTGAATTAAAATATCTTTGAAATCGTGTCATAAAAAACAAGGTGGAACTAAATGTGGATATTATGTTTTAAGATTCATGTATGACTTAATTTCAACTAGGATAGTTACAAAGTTTATATGGTTATATTTCTTTATAAATCTTTCCATAATATTTAATATATTTTATTAAAAATTAAATTCAAATTCTTTCTGTATTATTTTTGTATCTATTTGATGATGCATGATCATATAGTGTAGAGGAGTTGATACATTTACAAATTGAATGGTTAAATTATTTGATAGGTTTTATTGATTTTTACTTTATTTGAAAGTTCAATTGTATGGGTCTTTTGCTAGTTTTTCTGAAGTCCTTTCTATTATTCTTTGGCTACTATTGTGGTGGAAGATGAATCAATGTATAGGTTTTTTTAAAATATTTTTTTTCATGTCTTTTATTAGATAAAAAATGTGAAAAACAAATATATTAATTGTTTTCATGTCGGTTATTGAATAAGCAACGTGAAAAACAAATATATGTGTTGTTTTTTATGTCGTTTATAGTATAACTGACCTGAAAACCATTTAAATATTAATAATTTATAATTTCAGGTTTTTGGTAACTGATATTAAAAATTCATTTAATATTTCCCCTCTAATAAAGTCCCTTAATAACCCATATGAAAAGGCTAAAAACCGGCATGAAAACTATTTATGCACTAGTGTGTTCTTCTTTAGTAACACATCTTTGACTATTATTCTTTCTTCTAATATAGTGGAATGTACACCAACCATGTTCTTTTCAACTAAATATAAAAATTATTAATGAATATGAATATAATATTATTTATTTTGTAATCTTCTTCATTATTATTAAATTACTTCAACACACAATCCATGAATAGGAAATATAAGTTTTAGCTTATCTCACTCTTAGATACACAAAATATTCACCGGTATATAGGGTCAATTTCTTCTCAGTTATATCACTCTCAATCCTATATTCATCTTATTTTTATTCAAATATCCATGTGAATATTACTTCTATATCTTGAATATGGAAAAATATTCCAATCTTGGAAATATGATCTTCTCTATAATTTAATCTAAAAAAAGTATGTCCATTTAATCTTACAAGAGACTTGGTATTTCTCTTTAGAAAAACTTATAAAAATCTATAAGAATTTAATACATGTTGAAATGCATGTTTGCATGTATATAACTGTATGGTGTGAAATATCCTTCACAAAATGAGTAAAATATCATTTTTCTCTTAATTGGTAGGGTTATGTCATGGCTTCGCATTTCATGACATGAATTCAAACCATGATTCTCATTCCATGGCTCATTATAGCATAGAATTATCCTCATAATGTGAATGTATTCATATTTCTAGAACCATCACCATCCACCTCACATTTTATCAAAGTATTAACCTTTACATAAAAAAATATTACTCTTATATATCACACAAAAGATCTAAGACTTTTTCTAATTTCTAGTGAATAATCCCATTATATAAGAAATTATTACTCTTATGTATCACAATGAGGATCTACTACTTCTTAAAATTTCCAGTAAGAAATCCTTACATACCATCTTCATAATATTACACATTCACTAAATATATTTTATGTATCATAATGAATCCATTTGTTTTCCATATTTTTATATACACTATGAAAAATCTTACATATCGATATAAGGTTTTCACATTTTCCACATTTATATTATGAAAAATAGAATGTTTCATACATATATTATAGTGAACTCTTACATATTAATGAAAAAAACTCATTTTCTATATTTTAGTGGTCACTACATCAAATATAGTATGGGTGTATTCAAATATCTTACATAACATGTAAGATTATTTCCTTTTTCAATTTCATCATACTTTAACACATAACACTTCTAACATATCCTCCTTAGAAAAACATACATACCATGTTAAATATGTTACTTGTCAGAATGTTAACTCTCATGGAATTTTCAAATTATTCAGATTTATATTATAGCTCTTCTTACATATCATATTGAGAAAAACTTATGTATCCTAATGTCATACAATAATTTTTTAATTACTTTATTCTAATGAAAACCCAAATATACTATATATGAAATCTTGAATTCTTTAGATCTACTCAGAACCACTTTGAACCTTCTTAAACTATCTCCAATCACTCCAAAACATCTCAAAACAAGTTAAATGACTTTGTAAATTATCATAATGTTCCCCAATATCTTTAAATTTATTTCCAAATCCTTATATCATATGAGTACTTTAATTTAAGCACTTCAATGGATCTTCACTACCTCATCTATTCCATATTCAAAATCATCATTATTTATTTATCATATAATTATAATCCTCTATTTTATATAGAATAAATTATTTTTGGTAATTGAAGGTTGGATACTCAATATTGCAGCCTTCTTTTCTATTATTCAATCACAACTCCTTATTATTCTAAATACCCAGATTCTAAACTTCATTATAAACCTATTATAGAAAGTTATTTCACTTTTAACTAGGAATTTCCTTTAATTGGAATTATGATAATCTTTGCAATCGTCTAATATTAAGGTTTATTCATTCTAAGTAGTATCACAATATCCATTTTCAACTTAAGAATAGATCTCTATAAATATGTAAAATTATAAACATTTTCAATACATGTATATTATAGGAACTCCAAGATATGTCCCATAATTCAACCTCTTCATTAATTGTTCTCTTACTCCATCACCCAACAAAAATTTATAACCACCCTACTCATTGACAAAAAATAAAATCATCAAAATTTCTTCTTTTCTCTACACTTTTTTGATTAAAAACAAAATGGTTCAATAATAAGGGAAAGTAATTATTTACCTAAATTACATCTTCTACCCCTTAGTAAAACATGATTCACTTAAGAGAAGTATGAAATCATATTTCTCTAAGAAATGAGCCACCAATTAATCAATTATAAGTCTACTTGAGCTATCATGATTTATAAAAAAAGAGTGATTAACCTAGACATCAATGTTATCCAAAAAACTATCCAACATATGATAACAACTCAGTTTTCTCTTTAAAGGGGCTATTCAAGTATATTTTTCAAAAAAATTATTATCTTTAATCAACTTAGTAAACACATTAAAACTTTCAAGTGCAAGAAATTTCCTCCCACTTTATACTTTCTTTAATAATGACATACACTCCCCCTTTAATAATCATGTTTTATAAAATAAAAACACAGATGTGAAAGTGTGACTACTATACTTAATTTTCAGTTTTCTCTTAAACTATCAATATTTAGACTTCACATTCAATAATTTAATATAGAAGTTTTCTAATCATATTAACTACCCCTCAAGGGATGAACTGCATCAACCTTTATCATGGTTATCCTTCATCAAAATAATAACTATGAAACCATTTTGATATCACTTGAAGTGTTATAAGGAAGAAACATGGTACTGGTTAAATCAATATAGGATGGATATCTAAACCTGGAATATAATGTACAAAACTTTTGTCAATTTATCCCCCAATATGAATCACCTTAAATTCCATTCCCAAATAAGTACGAACAAATACATATATAAGAATAATATGTGTTCTCTATAGAACTTTAGTGAGATAAATAGTACTTAGATTAAATTATCAACCCATAAAACATTTTTCTCTCAAATTTAGTTTGGTGATAACTATATAAGATTTATCCTTCATTGATTTTATACTCAAACTTTCATGGGCAGCATGGTCTTCTTTTTTCTCATATTTCTTCCTAGATGGAAGATGATTTTCCACATTATCTATCAAAGTAAATTCATTCCTTTATAAATTCTCTATTTTCATATCCAATTCCAAATGTTATGGATATATTCTCATGAATTCCTTTGAAAAATGTTCATCTTTCCCCTTTTGTGAAGACTCGTTTTTCATAGTAGGGTTCTTAGAAAAAGATGCCAATGATGTTTTTCAATTTATTTATCAAAAACTCCTTCTGCCTAGGTATATATGCCATGAATTTAATATAAGTGTTTCCAATATATTTTCACCTTACACATATTTTTTATTTATAATTTTTGTTACCCTTATTTAATAACTTCTCATGTTATTCTTTTGGGATGTATTTCAAAAAACCAATCCTTTTATTTCATTCATGGATTGATTATTTCATTGATTCCATATTTCTCTATTAAAATATGATATTAATGGCCTATTTACAAATTTCTATGATGTGAACCTTTCTTCCATAATAAAATTATCCCTCCCTTCTTGGTGTAGCATCCTTCTCTTTATTCTACATGGGTGTGGTTTCTTCGACACCCTTCTTCAATTTATAACCAATGGTAGACTCACCTAATTATTTTTATTTCTTTTTCAGTATTTGTAGCCTTACTTTTTTTGAAACTTAATAATAATTTCTAGTAAATTTTAACTACCAATAATCATTAAATTTTCAACTTATTCTACAAATTAGAAATAAAATTTCAAATATTTCAAAAATAAATTATTTGAAATATTAACTCCCTTCTTCTGTTATGAATTTTTATTTTTATTATTAGGTTTTATATTTACATTAAATCTACCCCATTAATTTGGGCCTTATATAATATATAATAATCTTAAATTAATTCCAACATTGAATATACCTATACCCAAACCTAAAAAAACAAAAAATGTCCTATAAACTACATTATTTATCCTTTTGAAGTAGTCTGGTTAGATTTGGTAGATTGAGAGTTTGGATAGAAACACCATACTTTTGGGAACTTATTAAGGATATGTTTTTTTCACATGATAAAATCCTACCATGATGTTGTGGTGTATTTATTCACCTTTTCATCCACTTATATTTTTTAAATTTTGAATTGTAAACTACATTAGTAATTGAAACAACATTAGCACATAAAACATTTTCTAGGACAAGGGTAACTTTTCCAATAAGATTTTAATATATAGATATTTAGATGACTATGATATATTATTTATTATATTATACATATTTTTAGAGATAATAATCTTAACAAAAAAATTCATGGAATATTTTATTTTCTCAGCGTCTTTGGAATTTTTAGTACGTGACTCCTAAAAAATTATCATTTTGACTTCTAGTTAAAGATACTTCATGATGAGGATATTTTTCTCATCCTTAAAGGATCTAAAAATTTACCTCCATTTGTTATTTATCATCACAATTTTATATTCATTCATTTTATTTATTTCTTATAAATATTTTTCAATATCCTTTACCCTTATAGGTTTAATCTCTAACTGAGCATCCTTGAGACTTATAATAGCTTCCAATGCATAGATCTTATCTTTTATGATTTTCTTATTCTCAAATTTCTCACCTCTTGATTTTGGTAATTCTTCTTCATCTAGAGAATATTTTCTTTAAAAATTAATAAGGGTTGTTATTTGGATTCAATAATTTGTGTGAGAGTTTTCACTTTTTCAACTTTATATCCAACTCTTTCATCATATCCTTCACTTTTATTACTAGATATTATTTTACATAATATTTAACCTTGTTAAACCCAAATATATAATAAAATAATTCAATGACAACTTTCTTCAAATAATCCTTGAATTTAGAGTAGATATATTCAACTATTTTAAAAGACCCATACTCTTCATATCTTGAACAATATTCTTATGAGGATCATTCTCAATATATTTAATAAATTAACTACCACATTATTACCTTTAATTAGACTCTATTTACATCCCATTATTCAAGAATTTAGCTAAAAACTCCATGTTTGTACTAATAGTTATGGAAACTATAATTTTAATATGAGGAAAATCTGAATATTATTCAAATATTCATCTTCTATATATTTGAAAAAAAACAACTCTGACATAAAATAGATCCAATAACTGAAAAATTGGATTTTCTCTGATACCACTTGATGTGACCAATAGATCGTATATTCACTGTAAAAGGGGTTTGAATCAGTGCGGACCTTTTTACCAAATTTTTTATCTTTGAATCTCCCTTCTTAATATATGAACCTCTATCTCAATTAATATGAATGTATTTTCTTATACATTCCCAAACCACAATACCACATGTAATGAAGTAAATAAATATGATATAGTATCACATTATATTTTTTACAAGGATTGATCCCAATGTGGGTATATAATCCTTTTTGAGTTTGGGTTGAGTCTAATATATATATTATCACTAATCAATTATAGAGATAATAAATGAGTGAGATGGTATCATCCTTAAATAAAAACTTAGAAGGGGTGGGAAGGTATCATCATTAATCCATGAGAAGGTATCATACTTAACAATATCATGATAAAATCTATATCATAACATATCAATAGTCTCATAACTAGTTTTTCATAGATTATATTAGATCTCTCTTGCCTCTAATGATCCTATGACTTCATCCTAAAAAATATCTTCCATCTGCTCCAGGATATCACTACATCATAATAATAAGATCTTATTTCTTATCAATATTTCATTAACTACCAATATGAATTTTGGTATAGTAGTGTACACATCGGTCTTATTCTTTTCAACTCATTATTATAATGATCAATTCATATTACACAAAAATTGATATTTTTATTAAAATAAAGATGAAAATGTAGTGAAGAAAAATCATGGGGCCTATAAAAGTGAACTCCAAGGGAGTCCCATAAATCAATGTCCACACATCCGGGGGGAAGGGATCTAGTGTTAGTAAGCTCCATGATATGACACTCATGAGAAGGCTTTATATAAAGAAAGACTACCACATTATTTTCTTCACACCATGTGTGGATAATATCAATGCCATTGATAATTTCGGTTTATTCACATTATCCTCTTCTTTATTCTTCTTAAAATTCTTCAACACACAAACCATGAATAAGAAATAGTATTGTTAGCCTTACTAAATGAAAATAACCTGACCCTATTATCCCAAATTTAGTGGTTACTATATTGCATTGGCATAAGATACAAGTAATCACATCCTAAAAGACCGAATAGTTTAGTAGTCTTAGAAAACTAGATACATAGTTAAATATTAAATTGATTTTGAAAACATAAAACAACAAAATATTTCATTTATTTCACAATTATTATATTTATCAGATCCCTTCATATAAATCATAATACACTTCTTGAAATATTGGGGAAAAAGAAACATAAAAATGGGGTGAACTCTAATAATCCGTAAGGGTATGTGTACATTAGAAGATATCATAAATAAATAAGAAATAAAAAATATGGTAAGGGGAATATCTTACCACACATGAAATTAAACAATAACATAAGCATGAAGAATTATATTTCCAAAATATATAATGATAAAAAAATTCCATGTAAATAATCACATGATCTTAAAACTTATCCATGGATATTATAACTAATCAGATAATCACAAATACATCAAATATAAAATATCATAATGAGGAAATGTATAATTTTATAAATCATAAACATACTATTAAGGATTCTTTCCATTACTTATTACATAAATGGGTAAGTCCTTAGTCAATACTGAAACTGGTTTTCCTCATTAGACTTATTGATGCATCAAGGGGCTATAGTGGGCCCCACCCATCACTTACAAAGTCTAATGCATTCCTCGTATGAAAGTGGAGAAACAAATTCCACATAAAAATTATTATTGAAACTATAATATTAAATTGTAATAATTATCCCAATTAATACACATAATCATAAACCATCTAGAGTAATATGGAAAATGGTATCAAAATAGTACATCCTGAGTCAAAATGGTCATAAAACATCCAATAAAATATCATAGATGTTAGAATAATAGAATATCATATCTAAATCATAATATTCAAAAAATTATGTTTACATAGATTAAAATACTTTAAAAATATCATTGAAAATTTCTTAAGGAAAATACCATTTCACTTTGAAATCACTTATTTTTAAAACTTTAAAAATATGATGGAAATCATTTTATTTTAAAACAACCATGTAAATTTGTAATGTAATATCCAAATAAAATATTATTAATAACTACAAGAAAATACATTCATGATTTATAAGTTAAAAAAATTCCTTTTATACTATTGTAAAAAGGTTAAAAAGTACCTCATTCATAAAACGACAAGAAGATTCATTTTGAACAATTTTTTAAAAAGTAAAAAATGGGTAAATATTTCATTAATAAATCATTGGAGATTAGTAGAAATATTATTTAAATCATTTTATGGAAAATATGTATATGGAATGAAAAAAATCCCCTATAAAGGACTTAAACATAAACAATCCTGAATAATCATGAGATTATAAATAAACCCTTACCTCTGATCTGATTTCCTTTATATGTGTAAAAATATGCTGTAAAATATATATATATTTATTATAACTATATTATTTTACCATACACATATATATCATACCACTTATGACTTACTTATAGTCTTTTATCACCAATTTATTAATAATTATTTATTAAAATCACTGTTTTTGGTAATAACTACATCGTTGTTTTCTCATGTATGTTTTGGATCAATAATTTTGTTATTTATACTTTTATCAATGTTAAATAATATAAAATATGTTAATAATTATATAAATATAATATATATTAATTATATATGTATTTAAAGTAATCTATAAAAGTTATAGATAGAAAATTAATTACATTGTTCATGGAGACGGTAGACCGTACTTACGCATGAATGTTGTTTTAAATTTTCAATGGGTGGAGAAAAATAAAATTAAATAATAATTAAACTTTAAAAAATAATTATTATATCATATAAATTAAATATATTCATAAAATATATCTTAATTACCATCAAGTAAAACATAAATGAAAAATAAATCGCATCGCATCGTGGAGGTGTTAGTCCACATGTATGCACAAGTGACGTTGTCGTTTCCCAGTGGATTAGAAGGAAGGAAGGTAAATATAATATTATCATTATAGAGGTATAATAAATTCATAATTATCATATATAAATTCTAAACCCATAATAATACCCGTCTATAAAATATGGTGTTGAAAAATGAATTGTATCACTATGTGGGGATGGTAAGTTGTTCGTACTCATGAGTGATACTTTCACTTCCCATTTTATGGGGAGGGGTGGGTAATGGTGGTTTAATAATCATAATAAAATTTAAGTATATTTATGATAAAAAATTTATTATTTTATGATAAATTAAAGATATTTAGAAATGGTAAAAGAAGAAATAAATTGAAAGAGGCCTAGTAAGACAATTACCTCTTCTTCAGAAGGCATTCTTTATATCCATTCTTAATGAACTTAAGATGGTCATTTAGGGAGAAAATAACCTCTTGAACTCAGATAAGGGTGTTTAGAATAGTAATGGGAATTTATTTTTTGATCTATGTTTCTAAAACTGGTGTAATGAAGTAAAGGAATGTGTGTCCTTTTAAAATTGAGGTGAGGGGCCCTTTTAGAATTTCATAAAAGATTACATTATAATAAATCCATTATCAAGAAAAAATGATTCCAAATTCCTAGATATTTAACCCCAAGGTATTATATTTTTGAAATATCATCAACTAATAAAATTTAGACTATTTTTTGTAGTATGTTTTAAACCTTATTTTTTGTTTAACCCCATAGTTAACTTATTTTAACATTAACCTCAGTAATGCATTTTTCACTCTTAATAGTCTATATTTTCATGTAAAAGGTGACATATGAATCATAAATGGAAAAAATATAAAATTTTGGACCATATGTTAACCACCTTTTACTCTTTTAAGATTTAAATTATTTTTAAATGATTTAACCAAATATTATTTTCATAAATTATCATTAATGTAAAATTTACAGTATTCATTTAATATGAATTAAACCATAAAGGTAAAAACATTGAATTCTAATATAATTTATTTAAACATCACTAACATGGAATATTCATTTATAAAATTCATGGAATGCTATAAATCTATCAAATTATATCAATTTTAATATTTTTAATATCATTGATTTTATTTTTCTATTAATTGAATAAATAATTTAATAGTATTCAAAAAAAATTAAGGTAATTATATAATCACAAAAAATTATAAATAAATTATCATCATGAATATAACTTTATTATGCACAAAATTTACATTTAAATTCATCCATAACTAACTTTTATCCCTAAGTGCACACATAAATGTACATTAAACATATCAATTTTGATCCTAATATGATAGGGGTAGAATTACTTTCATAAAATAAGAATTAAGTTGAAATATTATGACCTTATCACTTATTTTTAACATATATTAACTATATTTACCCTTTATCAAGGTGATAAATCTTACCACAGTTACTATTTATAATGACAAAAATTAAAAGGGATATATTTACCAAATTTATACCAATTTATTATAAATATGGAATAAATTTTTCAATGTTAAATTTTTTTATGTTAAATACATTAATTTGAAAATAAATTCACAAAACGTGATGATGATATCTTTTTATAACAATATAGTTTTTAAGCATAAAACTGGATTTATTCTTATCCCATGCCCAGTAAAAACTATAGATGAATGTTAAAACATTTTTTTGAATATATTATATGTAAATTTCATTAAAATAATTCACCAATAATGACTAATTCAATTTATTATGATATAAATATATTGTTCACACAAAAATATTTTTTAGAAAAAAATTATTTTACTTTCTAATTTTTATTTTTATTTTTATTTTTATTTTTATTGATAACCAATGAATTTATTTTATAAATATGTAAACCATAAACTTTAATAATATATTTAGTCATATTTATAACTAAAATTTTTAATATATATATTATAATGGCCACATAATAATAGATTGTGGTTTATTTGAACTTGGGGTTTTATATAACACAAGCATTTAAAGAAATTAAATTTATTTAAAAAATATACCATAATTTTTTGAGGTGTTAAATTATCCCCTTGTTCAATAAATTTTTTCCTTTAAATTTAAAATTATGTTCAGTTATCAATGATTGAAATATTAAAATTCATTTGTGGAAAACCCACATCATAAAAAAGGCACTACTACAAAACAGGCCTTTAAAAGCGCTAAAATTAGCCTTTTTCCGCACAAAAAAATGATGACTATCGGGGTGTGATTAAAATACCAAGGATTTAATTAGTGTTAGAAAAGAACTGATAAAGGGGTACTTTAGAAGCTTTAAAAAATGTTGATAAAGGACCCCATTTATCATATCATTTATGAAGCACTGATAAATTTTTCCTTTATTCGTGCTTTTAAAAGCATTGATAAAGGTGTTCTTTATCAGCGCTAAGAAAAAAATTGATAAAGGGACCCTTTATTAGTGCTTTTAGTAGGGTTGGTAAATGATACCTTTATCAGCACATTAAGTAGCATTGATTAAGGAACCATTTACCAGTTCATTTAAAAGTGCTAAAAAAAGGGGCATGTTGTAGTGTCCAATTCATAGCACACTGCAGCACTAGAAAAATAATAAAAATAGTAAAAATACAGATTGTATATGAAATAAAATTTACACCACAAATATAAGAAAAAAACACTATATTATAGACATTTCAAAAATTAGTTTATACAATTACATGAGTAAGTGCAAATTATCACAAATATTCAAAAACATCAATGTTCCTTTCCTTTGGCCCCTGACCCCCACTCATGTTATTGTCGAACAAACAACCCCATCTCAAGAAAACGAATGTACCTGTATAAGGAAAAAAATTATTATTTTAGTAATACTATAAAGAAATAAATTAAACATAAAGTGTTAATTTTAAACTATAATTTGAGTCATACTATGAACATTGTGTATCAGATTGAGTCGTGGTTGATTCTTTCACATCACAACATTTATTTTTTGCCTTCAATAATTATCTCTATAAAAATTTACTATATAATTATTAAATAAAAATAAAAAAAATAATTAATTAATAGAAGATAGAATGATGAGAAAACAATCTAGCCTTGTTTTCTTGGTTTTGGTGATGTGATGCACATTTTAAACTAAAATGACACTTATATATTAAAAATATGAAATTAGAGTCGTATCAGTCTCACTATGTATCAGATTGAGGTGCATCTGATTCATACACATCTCAAATGACTTATGGAACATTTTCTTAAAGTATCAAAACAATCCAAATTTGTTTTCTTTGTTTTGATTATGCCACTTATATTTTTTACTAAGATCTCATTTTAAAATGGAAACATGCACTTTAAGTGATACTAGTCACATCATGTGTCATTTTGATGTGATACTGATTCCTACACATCATAAATGGATTATGAATCATTTCACTAAATTAATAATATAATCTGAGTATGTTTTCTTAGGTTTTAGTGATTCAAACTTTTTGAATGGAAATGTCAATTTGAAACTATTAATATACATGTTGAGTCATACTAGGCATATCATGTCTCAGATTTAGGTATGATTTATTCATACATGTGAGACATGACTTATGGATTTTTTTCATAAAGTAATAAATCAATCAGAACGTGTTTTCTCATTTTTAAGTATGTCACTTGTTTTTTTACTAAAATCAATGTCAATTTTAAATAAAAATACACACATGGAGTCATTCTTATCACATAGTGCATAATATTTATGTGAGTATAATTCTTACATCACAAAAATTACTTATGGATAATTTTCCAAAAGTAACAAAATAATATGAATTTTCTTGATCAATTTTCATTATTTTATTTGTGTTTTTTTACAAAATGTCATTCTAAAAATAGAAACACTCACTTTGAGTCATAATAGTAAGATAATGAGATAGTTTATTTTGAGAATTATTCTTACATGTTAAAAATTACTTATGATAATTTTAATAAATTATCAAGTCAATTCGAGTTTTTTTCTCGGTTTTCAATGAGTAACACTTTTTCACTAAAAATTTCAATTTTAACATAATAATAGAAACTTTGAGCTATACTAGGAACATAATGTATTTGATTGAGGTTTGAATGATTCTTATATATTAAAAATGAATTATGGATCATTTTCCTAATGTATCAAAACAATATGAATGATTATGATTGGTTTTTGAGTATGTCAATTGTCTTTTTTCCTAAAATTAATGTCAATTTTAAATAAGAAGAAACATATGGAGTCATAACGATCAAACAATACATTTAATTGAGGTGATGCTGATTCTTATACATCAAAAATTACTTATGGATTATTTTTCTAAAGTATCAAAACAATCGGAATTTGTTTTTTCAGTTTTGAGAATGTCACTTGTATTTTTTACTAAGATGCCATTTTAAACTAGAAACACACACTTTGAGTCATACAGGTCACATCATGTGTCATTTTGACTTGAGACTGAGTCCAACATATTTAAAATGACTTATGAATCATTTTTACAAATTATTAAGACAATCAGAGCATGTTTTCTTGGTTTTTAATGAGTGACACTTTTTGAACTAAAATGTCAATTTTAAATTGATAACAGATTTTTTGATTCATACCGGGAATTTCATGTATCGAATTAGGGTTCGAATGATTACTATAAGTAAAAAATGACTTATGGATTATTTTAATACATTTTTAAAATAATATGAATTCATTTTATCAGTTTTTAGTATGTCAGTTGTCTTTTTTACTAAAATTATTATCAAATTTAAATAAAGAGACACATTTGGAGTCCTACCAATCACATCATGTGTCTGATTGAGGTGGGGATAATTCCTACACATCAAAAATTATTTATGGATAATTATCCTAAATTATAAAAAAAAATTGTTTTATCTATTTTGAGTGTGTTACTTGTCTTTTTAATGAAATGTCATTTTAAATTGGAAATACACACTTTGAGTCATAATGGTCACATCATGTGTTTGTTTTACATGAGGCTAATTCCTAAACACCACAAATATCTTATGAATCATTTGAATAAATTATCAAGACAATATGAATGCATTTTCTTAGTTTTTAGTGAATTAAAGTTTTTGAAATAAAATGTTAATTTTAAACAGATAATGAACACATTTAGTCATACTAGGAACATCATGTATCATATTGAGGTGCAGTTAATTCCTATACCTAAAAAATGACTTGTGGTTCATTTTAATAAAGTAAAAAAATAATAAAAAATCATTTTATTAGTATTTTATTATGTCACTATTCTTTTTTACTAAAATTAATGTCAATTTTAAATAGAAAGACACACTTGGAGTTATACCGGTAACAACGTACGTCAGATTGAGGTTTAGATGGTTCTTACACATCAAAAATGAATTATGGATCATTTTTGAAATGTATCAAAAATATAAAAATGTGTTTTATAAGTTTTTAGTATGTCGCATGAGTTTTTTACTAAAATGTTATTTTAAACCATAAACACAAAATTTTAGTCATACCGATCACATTGTGTGTCAATTTGACATGAGACTAATTCATTCATGTTAGAAATGACTTATGAATCGTTTTCCTAAATTATCAAGTCAATACAATATTTTTTTCTCAATTTTTTAGTGAATGAATCTTTTTAAACTAAAATGTTAATTTTAAACTAATAATGGACACTTTGAGTCATACCAGGCACATCTTGTATTAGGTTGAGGTATAGATTATTCATATATTTCAGAAATTACTTATGGATAGTTTTACTAAAGTATCAAAAGAATCTAAATTCGGTTTCTTGGTTTTGAGTATATCACTTGTCTTTTTTACTAAAACTAATGTCAATTTTAAATAGAAATACACACTTGGAATCATACCGGTCACACCATGCATTATATTCAGGCAAGTATGATTCCTATATGTCAAAATTACATATGGATCATTTTCATAAATGATAAAAACAATATGAATTTTTTTATTAGTTTTCAGTCTGTAACTTATATTTTTTAATAAAATATCATTTTAAACTAGAAACATGCACTTTGATTCATATTTTTCACATCATGTGTCAGTTTTATATAAGAATAATTCATACACATAAAAAATGACTTATGAATCATTATGAAAATTTATCATAGAAATCTGAGCATGTTTTCTTGATTTTTAGTGAGTGATGCTTTTTGATCTAAAATGTCACTTTTAAATTGATAACAGCCACTTTGAGTCCTACCGGGAACATCATGTATTGGATTGATGTGTGGCTGATTCCTACACAAAGAAAATGACTTACATATAGTTTTACTAAATTATCAAAACATTATAAATGAGTTTAATCATTTTTTAGTGTGTCACTTTTCTTGTTTACTAAAATTAATGTCATTTTAAATAAAAAGACATAGATGGAGGCATACCAGTCACATTGTGCATCGGATTGAGGAGAGACTAATTCCTACACATCAAAAATGACTTATGCATCATTTTACTAAAGTATCAAAACAATATGAATGTTTTTTCTTGGTTTTGAGTATTTCAATTGCGTTTTTTACTAAAATGTCATTTTTAAACTGGAAACATGAACTTTAGGACATACTAGTCACATCGTGTGCCAGTTTTAAGCCAGACTAATTCCAACACATCAAAAATGAATTTTGAATTGTCTTCCTAAATTAACAATACAATCCAAGTGCATTTTCTCAGTTTTCAATGAGTGAAACTTTTTTGTACTAAAATGTCAATTTTTAACTCACAACAAATAATTTAAGTCATAATGGGCACATCATTTACCAGATTGAGGTATGGCTAATTCTTGTACATCACAAATGACTTATGTATCATTTTACTAAAGTATCAAAATAATATGAATTCATTTACTCAGTTTTGAGTATTTCACTTGTCTTTTTTACTATAATTAATATCAATTTTAAATAAAAATACACATTATGAGTCATACTGGTCACACCGTGTGTCAGATTGATGTGCAGATGATTCCTACATGTCCCAAAACACTTATCTATTTTTTTTATAAAGTATCAAAACAATCCAAATGTTTTTTCATGGTTTTGTGTATGTCGCTTGTCTTTTTTACTAAAATGTCATTTAAAATTGGAAACACACACTTTAAGTTATACTGATCACATCGTGTGTCGCTTTGATGTGATACTGATTTATACACAGTAAAAAATGACTTATGAATCATTATATTAAATTATCAAGAAAATATGAGTGCATTTTATCTATTTTTATTAAGTGACACTTTTTTGAACTAAAATGACAATTTTAAACCGATAACAGGCACTTTGAGCCATACCAGGAACATCTGGTATCAGATTGAGGGGCATTTGATTCTTAAAAATCTCAAATGACTTATAGTTTTACTAAATTATAAAAACCATATGAATAATTTTTCTCAGTTTTGGGTATTTTAGTTTTATTTTTTACTGAAACTAATGTCAATTTTAAATAAGAAGACACACATGGAGTCATACCGGTCACACCGTGCATCAGATTGAGGTAAGGATGATTCCTACGCATCTCAAATGATATATGTATCATTTTATTAATGTATTAAAACAATATAAATGATTTTGATTGGTTTTGAGTATGTAATTTGTGTTTTTTACTAAAATGTCATTTTAAACTAAAAATAACCACTTTGAGTCATACTGATCAAATTGTGTGTTGGTTTGACATGATACTAATTCCTACAAGTCAAAAATGACTTATGAATCATTTTCCTAAACTATAAAGACAATATGAGCATGTTTTCTCATTTTCCAATGAGTGAAACATGTTATGAACTTAAATGTAAATTTTAAATAGATAATGGTCACTTTAAGAAATACTAGGCATGTCATGTATTGGATTGAGTTTATTCTAATTCCTACACATTAAAAATGACTTATGGATAATTTTCCTAAAGTATAAAATCAATTCAAATTTTTTTTCTTAATTTTGAGTATTTAAGTCGTCTTTTTTACTAAAATTAATGTCAATTTTATATAAAAAGACACACTTGGAGACATAGTATCCCACACCATGTGTAATATTGAGGTGTGGCTAATTTCAACATATCAAAATTGACTTATGGATTTTTTTTCCTAAACTATCGAAACAATATTAATGAGTTTTCATAGTTTTGAGTATATGATGTGTGTTATGAACTTTGAGGTGTGACTGATTGAGTATGCGATATTTTTTTTTTCTTTCAAATATTTAAAAAAAAACTAGAAAAGTTTGAACTTGTTCCATTATAATGGAAGATGAATCCTTATTCTGCCATAAAAAATTCATGTTTTAGGCAGCATAGGGTTTTCTATTCCATAAGAAAAGAATATATTATTTCATTTCTTTCTTGTTGCATATAGTTGAAAGAAAAATATGACTTCCCAAAATATTTTTGAAAAAACTAAATAAATATTACATAAAAATGATAAGTCAATTAACTTAAAAATAATATATAAAATGGTGAAAATTTTAATTAAATAAGTAGTGGGAATTCACTTTTTATGATGGTTATATACATTTTTGACCCATTTTCTTATTATCATTATCTCAATTGTATCCTCGAAGTCCAATCTCTCACAAGCACGAGCAGCTTTGAACAAACCACCCCATCTCAATCAAAATAATCTACCTGTATCAGAAAATAATTCATATGTTTGTAATACTATAAAAAAATTAAACATAAATATAAAACAGTGTATTCCAAGTCCCGTTATTTTAAACTAATATTCCAAACTATTAAATTTTTTATTCACCCACTGTGGATACATATGAGTAATTTTATATTCTTGATCCCAAAAACATGATATATTTAAAAACATTATAATAACATAACATTCATGTATTACAGAAAATTACCATAAAACCTTTTATCCTTTTGGGTTGGTGTAAAACTCATATACAAACATTTTCCTTCTTATTTTCTATAAAAATCTTGAATAACACATTATATATTCCTAGATTATACAAAACACTATTGTATCCCCTTATTTATTACTAGAAAACATTAACCATCAATGAAAACCTATTTTAGTCCATTGATTGAAATAAAATAAATATTTATATTTGAGTTTTTATGTAATATAATAAAATATTTCTTTCCATTTTACTATCATAGAGATTAAAAAATCCATGATAAACCATTTAACTTCATTGATGGAAAAAAACTTCAGTGTGACCCATTGTGTATTTTCAGAAGGAACTATACTAAATTATAAATTGTTTACCCCTTTTGACAATATTAAACATCAATATATACATTTATATCATCCAAATTAGATAAAAATCTGGAGCATCCATTAAGTCTTCCGGGATTGTGCTATGGATTACTATATCCTTTTCAATATTCTAAGTGATGATAACCTCTAATATATCATCATCATTATTTTTTAGACAAAATGGGTACATCCTTATTCTCATGTATTCTTTATTGAGAATGATGATGGGTTTTTTATTAATGATATTGTGAACATGGTTCATTTTATATAATTAATGTGCACATTCCAGTCAAAACTATTCATCTGTTTGGGCCTTCAGGCCACCGATTTAGGATTATGAGCCACAAGGCCTTTGATCCACCCAAGGCCTTTAGTCCATAGGGCCTTCAGGCCACAAAGACCATGGAGCATCCCAAATAACACACAAATCATGCACTGGAAGAGGATTCAAAAAAAAGTAGCAACCACCAGAGTAGAGCTAACTGAATTGGAATAATGAGAGGGTATGACAATCACCATCAGGACTAGGCACCATGCATCCATGCATGGGGAAATTCTAGTTGATCAGCAATGAGGGGTGGGGAGTTAGGAACCTTCAATAATACAAATTATGGGGAGGGGATGTTCTAGTGGGTTTGTCCTTCGGGTCATGTATTACGCATTATGCCTCTGGGATTTTGGGTTATGTACTGGGCCTTGTTCCACTAGGCTTACAGGTCATGTAAGAGTTTCCCCTCATCCCAATTAAAAAGGGGGATTATTCATAATAAATAAATAAAGGCCTTGGGCCATTCATGGAAATGTTCATATGGATATTATTAATGAACCCGTGGACACATGTTTTGATGGTGATCTAGTGAAAAGTATCTATATACATAATATGGATAGGTTAAACATATCTACTCATGTAATGATTGTGATATTCTATGTAATATAATGGTGGGATGATTTAATTTCACATCATATACATTCAAAATAATCAGTTTTAGTCAATCTATTTCACTAATGTAAATTTGTTGTGTTACTTGTATGTATTTAAAAATAATTTTTGATATTATATCATGTATCTAATTGATGATTGAAGATCCCAAATAATTACACCACCCATGAAAGTGAAACCAATGTATTATTATTTTCTTCTATTATTTATCACCACCCATGATATAACCTTAGATATGGAATTAGTCTAATTTTATTCTAAAAATTATAAGTAAATTATCTAAATAAAGTTGAAAAAATTATGAAAAAATTAACTAAATAATTAATAGCAAGTCACCTCTTCATGATTCCTGTATACATTCTAATACCATGTTTTTTGATCATTTCTAAAAAGTTTATTTCATCCATTATAATTCTCCTTAATAAACAAATAAAAAATAATATATAGGCATTTTGATAAAAATGATTCACACTAGAAATATATTTCTAAGGTCATAGAAATTATTATATCGTAAACATAGAAAGTAATCACCTAAATTTGTTATCAATAAACATTCTAACACCATGTATACTATGCGCACATCTCTAAATAAATTTACTTATTCTATTGCGTATGAAGGTTGTCGGAAATCTTGGTTGTACTGAGAAAATATAGATAAAAAATGATTATGAAATATTTTTAATGGTATTTTAATTACCATTAGAAATTACTTGCTCATGGATTCTAGTCTTTTCATGGTTTATGATCTCTCTCATAAATTTAAAAACATAATATTCACAATAATTTCCATTATATTGATTCATACACTATAGAAACATTGACCAAAATAAGTAAATTGTTTAGAAATATGTTTTTATAGGTAAATATATATATATATAACATAATTTTTTTCCATTTGAAGAAATCCATAGGCTTTTATGTTCATTCATTGACTTCATTCCATGATTTACCCTATATTTAATTATATTCCTATCATAATTTTTTTTCTTAAAACACAGACAAAAACATATAATATGAATTTTATCTATAAAATTTTGATTGATATGTATTAAAAATTCACAATACATATCATGTTTGTCTGGTTTGTTAGATATCCATACATTATATCCAAAATAAATATTTAGGGTATCAAGATTGAGTGCGATCAGTATCCAGTGTTTCCTAAAAAACAAAAACAAATAAGTAATGAAAAAAATAAAAATATATTTTATGTTCTTAGATTATAGGGTTTTACCCATTCATTTTAGGAATCAAAATGAGTATGTTATCTATTATTTTTTTTCTCAAACACATCATATAGATCATATTTCTTCTTCTCAATTTCTTAATTCTTGAAAGAAGTTTTTAAAAAAAATGATATAGGGATTAACAAATACAAATTGTGCTTCAGATGGTTTCCCCTTTATACAGTAGTAATAAAAATTATGTAGAAAATATGAATATTTATTAACTTTAACAAACATATTATATCACTATTCATACATATATGTTATGAAAATATACCTTATGTATGTATTCACAACTGAGGATCCTAGCCATTTAAACCGTAGAATCTCATTTATACTCTCAAGACCAACTATATCTGTAAAAAATGTAAAAAATATTTCTTATTTATATATATTGTAATATATATATCTATATTTAAATATGGTCTCTTCATGATGTTTCAATGATAATAAATGTTGATTTTGAACTGGCAGGGAGAAGGTACTCCCAAAAGGTCCTTTTGATTTCTTGGTTGATTCAATAGATTTTCTTAATCTGACCTTATGTTTCCCTATTGATTTATCCATCTATAATATTATACCTCACTTCAGACCATTTTCATCAAATTTATATGTTTTTTATAAGAAGATTTTTTAAATACATGAATCATTTATATTTATTAGATTAAATGGTTGTACTACAAAAGTTCCAATAACATCATTGATCGTTCTAATATATGTATCATCAAGTGGAATAGAATGATAAATGGTGGGATATTGTTCTACCTCAATCCATACTCTCATGTAATATTTTGGGAGTTATTTATTGTGTAGCTTGTCTCCCATAATATTATACACTAAACCCCTTGCAACAAGGAGGTTCATGGATATTGAAAGATATAATTCACATGCAACTTTACACTTCATAATTTTAGTAATATAATGTTATCAGAAGTTGTTTGATTCTAATTTAGAAGAAAGAGTAATGAAAAAAATTATTACCTCAGGTAAGGTATGTGGTTAAGGGGAATTACTAGCCTCAAATCTATCGGGGTCATTTAGTTCTTCATGTATGGATCTTTGTTCCACCACTAGTTTGGTTTGATCCTTTCTCATATATTGGTCTTCCAAACCAGACTGGACAATAATATCTTGAGAATAATATATTTATTCCTATAATCATTTAATCGTATTATATTTATCTTCTTTTGGTTTTATCTTCTTGAAATATGTTTGAGTATACACTCTAAAACCTACTCCTCTAACGTGATGATATTGTTCTGACCACCTCAAAGCTATTGAAAGTAGTTTTTATTATATTATGGTCACTGCTGATTATTATGTCTAAAATGTATAAATATAATATGAATATAAATAGATATTTTTATCTATTAATATTATAAATCATAATGAATTACTATTATTTCATACTTACAAATGTTTCACAAACTTCTTTTTTGTTTTCTTAAACTAGTTTTCCCTACTTATTTATGTGAGCCTCCTTCCATAGCACATGACATGGGATGAAAGTGGTTTTGGATTTTAATTCATAAATATTCATATAAACAAAGGAACATATGTTGTTTCATATCACATAAAACTTTTAATTCTGATTTGAAGTACATACCAGTTTTTTCTCTAGTGAATCATACTCCATGCATGCTTTGTGATAGGGGTATATTGGTTTTGATGCATGTTTTTTATTTTCAACACTCTTTTTCTGTTTCATAAATTAACAAATTTTAATCAAATTAGATAAAATAAATAATTTTAAATAATATAATATTTAATTTAAAACACCTAAAATTATTTTTCATCATGATGATTGATGAAATCATTCCATGTTTCCTACTTTATAATGTGTGCATAACTAACTGATGGGTAGAGATTGATTTTCCCCTCAGTATCCCTAATATGTATCTTGGTAAGAAGAGTCATGAATCCCCAATGAGAATTTATAGTAGCCAATAAGATTTATTTATTATGTAAATATTATAAAATAAATGAAATAGGAAAGGAATAATGAAAATTAATTCAATGTTTTTTAATATAATTTTTTGGTTAAATTGAGAATGTATATCTTAACATTACCTTTATATCTTCCCAAATGGTTTCCTTCATCACATTATGGATGTGGTTCCATGAATATATATCAATAGGCTCATTCATATTTGTTTTTACCCCAACATAAATAATTAAAATTGACTTGTTGGGATCAACAGGTAGGCTATATTAATTCCATCCAATCTCAAATTTTATACCTGCACTACTTTCCTCGATAATTGTTTCCAACACTGTGATACTACGTCATTATTGTTTCTTTTTCATCAACATACTATTGTTCCTCTAATAATTCTTTAGTTTCAACATCAACAATCTATTCTTCTCCAGGATTGGTAACATCATCATGTTCAGAAGATATTTTTTACATGAGTAGTCAAACATTTAATTTATATTATGTTAATGTAGTATAGGGAATATAATATTATGGAGAAAATAATAGTATATTAAAAAAAATTTAACCTTATCATTGAACACTATTTATTTTTTAAAATGTTTAAGGTATTTGGATCCTCTATTGAGAATTCAAATACCCTATTTTTGGTCCCCTCTAACATACATGATATTGTATAAATTAGGATCTATGTGAAATGATTGTGTTCTTCCGATGAAAGGGTTATCCTCTATTGAATTTTCATCTAACCCTATAGTTATGTTAGTTTATAGTAGTACAATCAACCAATTTTTGTTTACTAGATCTGAGACATAAAATACTTCCACTACTTATGATTACAATATGAAGGACTCATCCTTTTCCCCCTCCATACTGAAATTCACCTTCACGAATCCCATTTCATCAACTCTCACTGTACTCCTATTGTCAATCCATTTGAAATAGAAAATAGGCACTTGAAATGTTGTATAATTTGACTTGTATTTCTATTTGATAATGATTAACGATGACATATTCACATAAATTGGATTTCTATCATTGGAACTTGATATGTGCATTGTTTCTTCCATAAGCGTAACTCTACTATTTTATCATATTATAGTCATCGTGATATTTTTTATAGAACATGTTACCCTTGATTACAAATCCAATATAAGATATAACATTTTTATTTTTCCCCTATCTTTACATCAAAGTCATTCAATAAATGAATTTAGATTTTTAGATAGCTTCTTATACATTTGATCTTAGAACCATCTTATAAATTATTTATTATGTGTATTTGATATCCATCCTTCAGCCCTTTCTGGATTCAATTCTCTAAGAATTTCTTTTTGGGATTCAACATATGGATCAGGATCTTAAATATTATGTAAAATGTAAAGGTGAAATTTCTCCCACTCTGTGATGGTAATTTTAACAATAAATATTCTAAAAATTCATTTGTTCATAAGGTATCCACTATAACAAGACATTGGGAGATCGATGTTGTCAACATTTGATAGGTAATAATTATAGAATTTAACAAATTCTTTAATAATATATCATCATGAAGTACAACCTTTTTTACAACTTTGATTATTAAAAAACCCTTTAAAAATATTCATATACCATTAAATGGGGTACACCCATCTGTAATGGATAGGAAAACATAGTTGAATCCCTATAACCAAGTAAACAATCAGGTGGAATATTATATCAAAGAATGATGGTTGGAAGAACATCTCTAATTATGATAATATGACTAAAAACTCTTTATTCTTGATTGTAAGCATCATCGGGACTATAACTTTTCTAAATATAGATTTGAAAAATAATTAGATTCTGGTTAATATATGTAATTTATTTTTAGGAAGAATTCAATGTAAATAAATGAGCATCAAATCTTGAATCATAACATAACAGTCATACATTTATTGTCCCTATAACATCAAATTAGTTATTGAAATTCCATTCTTGATATTTAATTAATACACCTCTAGAAATTTTACACCATTAAAAAATTGAAAAATTGAAATTTTTTATTTCTAGATAGAGTTTAATCCACCGGAGGAAGAAAAGTTCACCCTTTACCCTTTACCGATTCCAACTCTTCCCTAATCCCCATATCAATCATGTCCAACCTAGCCTTAATGCCATATTTTTTCTAGTAACTTTTAATAATGTGACAATAAAACTATCAAATGCATTTTTTCTACATGAATGAAATCAAGAAAATGTCTAACATACAAATAGTTCCAATATGGTAATTAGAAGAAAATTGATATCTTTTTCAACATAATTTCGTAATGTTTCCCATAAATGTTTTACTAAAAGTAGTGTCCATATCTTTTACTTTATAAAATATTTAATCACCTTTTAGTATAGATAGTGTTATACCTTATTCTATATTCCCATCGAATGTTGTCATCTAGAATCTGTATTTATGTCATTGAGGTAAAAAAAATTATGATCTAAAAACACAGTCTTAGAGGAATTATTCAACTGAACTGGGTGTGTATATTCTTTATAAATGGAACACCCCAACATTCCTTTAATGCAATATCTTGAAAAAATTCCATAAATATGAAAGTAATTTATCATCCCGTACAATATGGATCTTAATGTTAATTATTCACTTCTAGGAACATCATATAATATTACACATGTATCCCATATCAATTTTAGATCTGTGATCAATAGAGCCAACTAGATATCAATATCATTACGAAGATTCTTTGGTCTAAATATAATAATCTACCACATAATTTTTTGTGCTTCATGAATAACCGTGGTGGAAAGTTATAATTTAACAAAATGATAGGACATGTACTATGAGTACTACTTAGTGCACCAAAAGAATTTATTCCATTTTTAGATAACTCAAGATGAAAGTTTCTCAGCTCATTTACAGATTTAGGATACTTGTAATTAATTTTCTTTCACTGAGGAGAATCTAATGGTTTACATAGGTTCCCATATTTAATTCTTATATCTGCATGCCATGTCAATTATCTTAGAGTTTCCTAACATCCATATAGTCTTATAAACCATGAAATGAGAGGAAGGTACCATATATATTTCTAAGTACTTGATTCATTTTTCTTGTATCAATCCGCGCCACACATAGGGAATTTTATGAGTGATTCATGGTCCTTGCGAAACAATATGAAATCATTTAGAAAATCTTTTATTTTTTAGAGATAAATACCATTGCATGTGTCATTCATTTAACACCATATATTCAACATGGAAATTCATTTTCTTCTATTATCATATCATTCAGGAGAACAAGTAGTTCTGTAAAGCTAGTGTATCTCTATCCTCTATCATCTTTCAAATTAAATAACTTCAATACAACTGAAAATGTTGTGTATATAGTAAAACCAATATACAATGATCTCTTGGCATAGATATTTAACTTATAAAACAACTTTTGACAATCATGAAGGTCATATTCAATTTTCATTGTCATTTCTTCTTTTCGATATCCATAATAATTTATATTGGTATTCATATCTAATGATCTATAAACCTCAGTATCATCCCAATTGGTGTGCACATTTAGTCCCTGTGTTTAGTCCAACATTTATATCTTTGACCTATTCCATGGTAAATAAAATGTTCTTCTAACTCTTAAGGTATAATTTTTCTTTAATAAAAACAATGCAAACATGAACAAAGGATTTGATAAGGGTCATATGCATGATCTATTGAAAATTTGATGAACTCTTTAACTCCATATTCATACGATTTTTTCATACTAATTGCGTTCATGAATTTTGGATTAATATCCATATAATTAGGTTCATAAAATATTAATTTTTACTAAAAATAAATAAATACACATAATATATTCATTATAAAAGGTAAAAGATATAGATAATTTGAATAAGGGGAACCCAACATTTTATTGTTTCAAATAATTTTTGTATGGTTTGAAGAAAATGGGTAATTAAATTTAAGAAAAGAATTAATGCCCTATGGCGGGTTTTATCCTATTAATTCATAAAAAATGACCACCAGTACCTAATATGGGATGGCTACTACTCAAACTAGTTTAAGAAACCTAGGTGTGTGTCTAGAAGATATGGGGGATGAGTCTCAATAAATAAAATGAAATAATTACTTTTTGGGATACTAGTTTGATGAGGATGAAATTTTTATTCTTAAATATAAAAGTTTTCAAGATGGGATTTGGTGAAGCACCAGACAACATTTCTTATTTTGTTTCCTAATGGTGAATAGTTTCTCAAGGACACAATGTCTTGATAGATGAGTTGATCATAAAATATATATTCACAGTGCCCTTACTCTTTTATAACCCTTTCCCCATTACCAATGGGTTGAGATACATGATCACATTAGATCAAGTATAAAAGAACTAATATCCATTGAATATAAAAACTGTTTCACCAAGACTACAATATTCTCTCATAGTGGAAACAGAAGCCTGATTTCCTAGTCTTATTTATTTTAGACAATATATAGAGGATCCTTATTAGTATAAAAGGAATAAAAAATAGAAATAATTTTTCCCAAAAATGAATGAAATAATAAGTGGATTAATTCCAAAAAAAATAGGTTTGGGGAAATATATTAATGAATAAAAAATTAATGATCTTATGACTATGAATGTTTTCCAAAATCCATATTGAAACCAACCTCTTTACAAACACTTTGCAAGAGACTAGAACTTGTTAAATTACCATATCTTAATTTAAAATTTCAAATATCATCTCAAATCCAATTTCAATATTAAAAGGGATCCTTTTATAAATTTTTAAAACACTTCTTGAAATTAGTTTATTTTTAATTCCATATGAAAATCGACAAATGTTTTTGAAATCACTTAATTGGATATAAACCCCTTGTATATAAAAACTATTAACATCAAGTGAAATTTTTTAAAATAATATTCAAAACCATTTATAATAAATTAAAATTTTAAAACCATTTCCATGGAAATATTTACACTTTGAAATGTCAAAAACTTTATAGGTTCATTTTGAAATCTCCTCACAAGTTTTAAAACACCGAATCCATTTTAGTTCATTTAAAGGGAAACCTAGATTTTTTTCATTTCAAAACATACTTTAACTTTTAAAACCATGTTTCCTTTTTCAAAACTGAAATTTAAAATAAGAATGACCATAAAAATACTAATTAGGAAACTACTATAAAGAAAAGCATGATTTGGTCGCAAGGTTTGTAGAATCATGTGACAACCATGTAACATACTCTCAAGAGTTCTCAATACCATACACATGGGTAATGAATTGTTTAAAAACCATGAAGTAAATGGGTTTCCAATAATTTTTCTTCAAATATTACCTAAAAACTCAAGAAACCACCAATATATAGGATTAAAATAAATGAGGATAAAAATATTAATCACCACATGTCAAAATCGATACAAAATCAATCAAAATAGAATCAAATTAAATAATTAATCATTATTACTCTTAAAAACTCATTTATTATCATGTATGATAGTGATCAATAACCTGCACATATCATACCTCATGGGTTTTGAAGTCATACCTCCATATAATATGACTCATCAAATAAAAGAGTTCTTTGATACCATTTTGTTATGAATATCCAAGCCTCAACCATCCAATTCACCTGAACTATTCCTCCACAATTTTTGAAGAGTGTTCCCTATTTCCAAGAGCTTAGGGAAAAAACCATGGTATCAATCTATAAATAATTGGGATTTATTTCACCCTTTAATAATATTAAACAATAATTTTAATCACTTTTGAATATCCAACATGGTGTGTCTATACCTTAGATATCTATGGATAAAAAATAAATAGTTAAATATTAATCATTAGAACAAAGGATTCATAAATAAATAAGTAAAAACTCACTTATTATACAAAAAAAATATGAGTAATTCGTAATAAGGTCTCATTGTAAGGGAAAATAAATTTAAAAAATAGAAGATTTTAAATTTTTCAAATAAAATAACATCTCAAAAGAAACCAACAACTAAGCCACGGCTTGAACACCTCCATGTGACCCATGGTCACTTACCTCCACCAAAATTTCCATAAATGGAATACATGAATGACATCCACATTGAGATCATAACCTTAGAACATATATAAAACTATAAAATCTATATATACCCACATGGATGTGTATGTAGGGTGTGAGCTTAATAGGATTAATAAGATTTCACTAAATAGTCAATTAAATTTTATTTATAAAAAATTTTACAATAAATAGCCTGAACAACATTTAAAAAAATGATTTAAAAAATAATCGTATAAAGGGATGAAATATCATACATTTTTCTCTTTTCAAAATCCCACGGTAAAACCTTTTTGGAAAATAAAATATAACCATGATTAAGATCAATATATTTATACTCATGGAGATAAAAAAATTCCTTAAAAACAATCATTTCAAAATCTAATCTTTACCATCTAAAAGATGGAACCGTAAATTTAAAAGTGAAAATATATTAAAATATTAAAATTTTGTACTTCTGATCTTATGAAAATAAATAAAAATCAATTTTATTCATTCAAAACATTTCTCAAAACACATTTTGTAATGAAAAAAAAACATAAAATCAACCATAAATTTATTATGGCATATAGATCAAATTAGATCTATTATAATGATGATGTATAATAATAGTAAACAAAAATAAATTGTTGCAACATGTCCATGAAATGTAAAAGGTGATGAAAATAATGTGTGTGGCGGGGATCTCTAAGATAATATCATCAAATGAAAAATCATCATGGAAATCTCATTGGATCCTAGGACATGGAAATATTAAACATATGCCAGTAGAATCAACAACCCAAGGGTTCCCATCTATAAAAACACTATCGTCAAAGAAATAAGGTCATCACGTCCCTAACATTATAAGTGAAGCTACATGGATATTACATCACTAATGGTACGGAAAAAGCAATAAAGACATTAGGTGCATACACTATGATTCATCTGAGAGAAACAAGAGGAGCACCGGTTGCTGGAAAATATATAGGTAAAAGAACCTTATGTCGAACCCAAACAAGAAATCAATGAGTGAAGACGAGGAGAAAATAACATACCTTGGATTCAAACCATGAATCTTACGAGAGAAACAAGTGGAGGAGTAGAAGCAGTAGGGGAATTCTGCAAAATCTTGAGAATCACGACTGAATCTGTCATGGTTATTGTTCTTTTAAATTGATCATGAGGGTTTTATCATCACTTCCAAAAAATATTGATAAAGATAAATTTTTTCAGTGCTAAATCAATATTCACTGATAAAAGATATCTTCATCAGTTCTTTTTTAGCGCTGATAAAATGCATATTTTTCAGCACTAAAACTTTAACGCTGATCAAAGATTTATAATTATAATTATAAATTAAAAAATGTAAATATATTTATAAATAGTTTTATATGATTACAAATGTATTTATATCATTATTTATATTTATATAATTATATATATATGTGTGTATATTAAATATATTTATTATTTAAATATATTTATTATAGCATTATAATTATTTAAATATATAATTATTTATTTTTAATTATATAAATGATTTTTTTAAAGTATAATTTTTTATTTATAATTATTAATATATAATTTTATAAATATGGTATACATTTATAAATATATTTATAAATAAATATACTTGTAAATATATTTATAATTATTTATTTGTAATTATAAATATATTTATATCATTATATATGTTTATATAATTATATATATATTTAATAAATATATATAAATATAAATATAGTGAATATAGTCATTATTTAAATATATTTATGATAATTTTTTAATTATAAATATATTAATATCATTATATATATATTAATATAATTATATATATATATATATATTTAATAGCTACATATAAATATTAATATAAATATAGTAAATATATTCATTATTCAAATATATTTATTATAATTTTATAATTATTTAAATATATAATTATTTATTTATAATTATGTAAATACTTTTTAAAATTAATAATATATATTTATATCATTATATATATATATATAATTTATTATATATTTAATACACATATATATATAAATATAGTAGATATATTCATTATTTAAATAAATTTATTATAATTTTGTAATTATATATAAAATTATTTATTTATAATTATATAAATAATTTTTAAAAAACACTATTTATTTATCTATAATTATAAATATATACTTTTATAAATAGAGTGAATATACATTTATAAATATATTTTTTTGTAAATATTTATTTTAAAATATATTTTTAACATTATTAATGAATATATAATCGTAAATACATGCATGTTAAAAATGAGTGAAATTAAATAATTAAAAATGAGTAGACTTAAGAAATAATGAAAAAACTGATATGTTTTATTAATTATATATAAATTATTACAAAATGTGAATATATATTAAAATAAAGATGAATTCATATTAAAAATATTATAACATAGTAAATAAATATTAGAAAATGCTTCAATTACAAAAAAAATATAATAAATAAAGAATAAAAAATATTAAAATGATTAAATAATACCTAACTATAATAGAATTAAAAATAAGTAAATAAATTTTACCGATTAAAAATATAATATATTAAATGTATCATGTTATAATGGAATTCTAAAATGAATTCTAAAATTTGAATAAATTACATAAATATTAGGTATATGTGTTTCTATATAAAATTTCATTAATTACATAAATACTTATGTGTGTGTGTTGTATATAAAAATGCATTAATTACGTATATGTATGTGTGAAAATAATAAAATACATGTTTGATATATGTTAAATTGAAAAATCAAATGATATTTAGTTATGTCCAATACTCGATACAACTAGTTAGTATTTTTAATTAATATTTATTTTTAATTATAAACCATTTTTCACTAAATATATAACTTATTTAATGTAAGCGTAATTATTTTTTATTATATAAACCATATTTTAGGAAATATTATGTATATTGATATATATATAGATAGAGAAATATATATTAATATATCTCTATATTAAATGTATTAATGAATAATTATATATAAAAACCATTAAAAATGAATAAGACATTAATATGTTTTTAATTATTACATATTTTTCATTTTCATTATTTATTTTTAATACATTTTTTTTATTACTATTTATAATTAATATATATATATTAAAATTATTATTTTTTATTAATAATTGTTTCATTAATATTTTTTAAAATATTTTTTTAATTTATTAATTTATTAATTTTTTGTTTAATTATTAAAATTTATTCAGTATTTATTTTTTTCTAATTATTAAAATGTATTCATTTTATATATCTATATTTAATATATAATATTTATTAACATTTACAATCTATATATATATATATATATTAAATTTATTCATTTTTATCAATAATTATTTAATTAATAAAATGTTTCATATTTTTCCTAATTTACTCATTTTTTTAATTTTTTTGTTTAATTATTTTATTTTATTCATTTTATATATCTATATATTTAATATATACTAATTATTAATATTTATAATTAATATATATTTATATTAAATCTATTCTTTTTTATCAATAATTATTTAATTAATAATTTTTTTAATATTTTTTAAATTTACTCATTTTTAATTTTTATTTGTTTAATTATTTCATTTTATTCAGGACCATTATAAGCATTAAAAATTACTGATAAATGATACCCTTTACTAGTTTAAAAAATATAGCGCTAATAAAGGCTATCAATGTTAAAGGCTTGTTTTGTAGTAGTGAGGGTTAATAAAACTTCCTCTTGAAAAGATGAAAAGGGAAGTATGAAGGTCATCATAAAACTACGTCTCCAAATTAGAGAACATTAGTAAGAACTAAAAATATGGACATGAAAATGAAAATGAACATCCAAGGATTAATAGAGAGTAATAGAGAACATAATCATGAGAAAGTTAACCATCATAAAACCATAAATCTACGATGGTCTAAAAGAAAATTGATATCTCGATTAGAAAATAAAATAGATAAAATTTTCATTTCAATGTCCTTTTCCTAATGTAAATGGATTCTTTGACTTTCTATATAAAGAAATCGATATAATAAACTTATTTGATTTTTTTTCACATCATAAGTATAATATCATCCCTTTGTTATGATTCTACCCATTTCCACTTCATCTCTTACACCAGTAAATGGATATTCAAGATGAATTATTTATGCATGAAGCCTTAAAATATTCATTTAATGAATCATAAGATTTATAAGTCATTTATATGACTTCTGAACACTTTCAAAAACTAGAACGGTTAGAAAAAATTATCCAATACGATAAATCATACTTTAAACTCAAAAAATACTATGAAAAGTTTGACTTAATCCATTCTATAAATAGTTAACCTTAAGGAACCTCCAAAATATATCGAGAAAAATTCAAAAATTTAAAAAATTAATAAATATGGTTAATACAATTCCAAAATCAACTTAACATTGCTCCCCAATAAAGTGACTCTTATTGTCACGTGTAAATAACTTTATCACATGGTAATAACTTAAATCACTATAAAACCCCAATAAAAATATGAATTCTTCCTATAATTAACTCTATTTTTATTCATTAAATATAATCACATGTTATATAATTTAAATTAAAAAATATAGTAAACTCCATCATGAATTACATTGTCATCAAATCACTAACCATTGTTAAGTTCCCTAGTACTATCCCATTTTCTTCTTCAATGTCAACCTTCTCCTTATCCCAAAAAAACTTTATTTACCCAAAATTAGGATTATATTAAGGATTATCTTTCCCTTATTCATGTATTCTCTAAGAATATCACCTTACCACTAATTCAATTTTATTGGTTATTAGTACCATTCAACACATTCTTTCAAATTATTAAATAAATACTACTGCATTACAATCCTTATACATTTCATAATTCTTATAACAATAACACCATTGATAAAATACTTATACAAAAAAAATATTGAATCTAAAACATAAATAATGATTCCAAATACATAAACACTTTAATTATTCTACTTTAGTAATAGTAATATTATAATCTTGACATTTACCCATTTGTTTCTTCTGAGTTATATTCCCTTTATGCATGGTAGATTTGTTTTTGTAGTGCCCTGTATCCTTATAGTTGAAACACTAAAATTTATAGGTTTAATTATTACATTTATGTGACTGATGTTCTTTATCCCCACACTTGATGAAAACTCACATTCCCTTCAAGAAAGAATCAGGGTGTTTCTTTAGACAATTATCACATGTGGTAACATCTTTCCTTCTCTTATTCTCCTTGTCCATTTTTTCTCTTATATCCTATTATTATATTTGTTTTATTTAGAGCAATAATACTTGTATAATTATTTATCTATCTTTATAGAACATGATATTATATCCTCATGTGATGAGAATCTTAGGGAGACTAGTTCCCTTTAAATTATTGACTTAATCCCAATAGTAAATATTTCTATTTGTACTACATATGTTGTCCATAGTATGTATAAATAACCTTATAATGTTATATTCATAATTAGAAACATTTTCATCTTCTTTTTGTCTTGTACTTAAGAATTGTATCTCCACATTTTCTCATTGTTCATGAGGAAAATATTTTTCTAATAAAAGTTCCTTAAAATCGTTATATTCTATCCTTGATATTTCATCCTCATCCTTAGTGTTTTGAATCAATTACCACCATTGATTTTAATCCCCTGAAAGATGATCAAAAACCATGACAACATTCTCCCTTTAATTACTTCCCCAAGTGAGAAATATATTCTCTAAAGAAGTTATTCATTTTTCAACTAAAAATGTATTTGAATTCCCATTGAATGATGGAGGTTGTTAATGCATAATGTGGTTTAACATTATTACAACATGTTATGGATCAGTAGCCTACTCTATTTGGTCAAGGTTATTTTTTATAACATGAGTTAATTTACCTAATATTGTTATAATATTTTCAGTTCCAAGTGAAACTCCAGATTCATTATCTCATCTAGAAGGGAAATACCTATATAAATTATGTGCATTGATATGGTCTTCATTCCTTCTTCTAGGTTCCATTTCTAGACAATGTCATACACTAGTTTAGATTATAACATTATGAATAATTTTGTATAATTTATAAACTAGTGAAACACTTAACATAAATTTAAAATTTTATATATATCTAATATCAAAATCATAATCTTGGTTTCTTTGGGAATATTCCCAAAGTCTATCTTAGGTTTATGTTATCTAATCTAAGATTTCCTAAATATAGAACCCAAGTTTTATACTGAACTTTTTCTAATACCAATTTTAAATACCCTGACTTTATTAGCCCAGAGTCAGTGGTTACATTATTACATTGTCACTAGATATAATAAATCTCATCCCAAAGGACTGAATAGTTTAGTAGTCTCGGAAAACTAGTCATATAGTTTAATATTACATTACATTTGAAAAAATAACAAGACATAATATTTTATTTTTTTTGATCCATTATTCCCTTTAGCATATCCCTGCATATCAATCATAATACACTTATTAGCATCCTAGAGAAAAATAAATATAATAAAGGGGTGATCTATGATGCTTAGTAAGGGTACATGTACATTAGAAGATAGCATGAATAAATAACACATAAACAATATGGAAAGGTAAATATCTGACAACGTATTTCATTTAATTAATAATATATGCATGAATAATAATATGTTATGAATAAATGATGATAAAATAATTTCATATAAATAATCATATGATTTGTAATTTTACCATGGATATAATTACTAATAAAATAATCACATGGATGTAAAATAAATAATATCATAACGAATAAATTCATAATGTATTGCATCATAAACATATCATCGAGGCTACATGCCAAGACATCTTAGATAAATGGGTAATTCCTCATCCAAAACCTAAACTAGTTTGTCTAATGAGACCTACTGATGCATCGAGGGGCTATATATGGCCCCTCCCATCACTTACTAAGTCCAATTCATTCCTCATATGAAGGTATGAAACATAATCAATATAAACATTCATATCAAAACTAGCATATGAAATGTTAATAATTACCCAATCAATAAACATAATCATAAATCATCCCGAGTAATAAAACATATTGTGTATAAAAAGTACATCCCCGGTCAAAATGATCATAAAAAATACAATAAAATATTGTATATAGTATCATAAGATAATAACATCTGAAAATTTTAATATTCAACAAAGGTTGTTTACATATATGAAAATACATTAAAAAGGAATTAGAAAATTATTGAGGAAAATATCCTTTTCACTTTGGAATCACTTATTTTTAAAACATCAAAAATATGATGGAAAGAACTTTATTTGAAAGGAACTATATAAAAATGTAAAGGAATGTTCATAGAAGATATTATTTATGATTAAGGTAAAATCTATTCATATCATATAAGTTAAAAAAACATTTTTTCACACGGTTGTAAAAAGGTTGAAAAGGGCATTATTTGGAAAATGATGGGAAGATTCCTTTCGAACCATATTATAAAAAGTTAAAAATGGGTAAAAATGTATTTAATAAATAATTGAATAGTAATAGAAATAGTTTTTAAAACACTTTAAATAAAATATTTATATTGAAGAAAAATATTTCCCTAGTGAGGACTTAAATATAAACAATCCTGAATAATGATAAGATTCTAAAACAAACCCTTAACTCATATCTGATTTCTTTAGTACATGTTTGAATATATAGTATAATAAATATTTGTTTATTATAAATATATTAAAGAACCATAAACATATATATAATACCATTTATGACTTACTTTTAATCTTTTATCACCTGTTTATTAACAATCCTTTGTTAAAATCACTATTTTAGATAATAACTCGTTCATTTTTTTCATGTATGTCTTGGTTTAGTAGTTTCAACCATTATAATTTTATAAAGGTTCCAAAATATCACAAATTTTAATAATTATATAAATATAATATATGTTTATTATATATATATTTAAATTAATCTATAAAAGTTGGAGATAGAAAATGAATTACACATTTCATGGAGATGGCAGGTTGTACGTATTCATGAACAACATTTTCACTTTTCAATGGATAGAATGAAATAAAATTAAATAGTAATTTACCATTAAAGAATAATTATTATATCATATAAATTATATATATTCATAAAATCCACCATAATTACCATATAATTATAATCTAAATGGAAAAAAATCACATCACTTCATAGAGGTGGTAGTCCACACATACACATGAGCGATGTTATCATTTCCCTACAAATCATAAGGTGAGAAGGTAGATATTATATTATCATTACATAAGTACAATATTTTCATAATTATCATATATAAATATTATACCCATCCATAAAATATGGTGACTGAAAATGAATTTTATCACTACGTGGAGACAGTAAGCCGTAAAATGCACAAGCAGACTTTCAATTCACATTTGATGGAAAGGAGGGTGGGTAATGGTTACTTCATAATCATAATAAAATTTAAGTATATTTAGGATATTTAATTTATTATTTTATGATAAATTAAACATATTTATAATAGGTATAATCATAATTAAATTAAAAGTGGTTGGGTAAGACAATTACCACTTCTTTGAGAGACCTTCTTTATATCCTTTCTTAAGGAACTTAATATTGGTATAGAAACTTAATTTTGGTATTTTAGGGATACCAATGGATAAAAAATATGGATAAAGATTTTTATAATATTAATGGACATGTTTTGGTCAATCTAGGTTTCTCAAAGTGGTATAAAGAAGTGAAAGAATGTGTGTCCTTATATAATTGAGGTGTAGGGAAATTTTAGAATTTATTAAAAGATAAAATTATAATAATATAATTATCTTGACAAAATTCCCCAAAATTTCAAAATATTTGAACATATTTTAGTATATTGTTGAAATATTGGCATAAAATAAAATTTGGGCAAGTTTATTTAGTGTTTTAAATCTTATCCTTTGGTTTAACACCTTAGTTAACCAATTTAAACATTAACCACAGTAACATATTTTTTACTCTTAAAATTCTATAATTTTACATATAAGGTGAAAAATGGCTGATAAATTTCCAAAGGAAAAAGTTTTCAACCATTTATTATCCAAATTATCCTATTTAGTGGTTTAAATTATTTTTAAATGATTTAATAAAATGTTATTTTGATAAATTATAATTAATGTTATGTTTGATAGTATTCATTTAATTTGACTTCAAATACATCATTAAAAAGTTGGATATAGAGTATAACTCATTTACACAACATTAATATGTCATATTAATTTAATAAATTCATGGAAAACTATAAATCCTTCAAATTATATCACTTTTAATATTTTGTTCATCATTTATTATATTTTTATATTAATTGAATAAGTATTGTATTAGCATTGAGTAAGAATTTAAGGTAATTATATAGTCACTAAAAATTATTAAAAATTTATCATCGTGAATATAATTTTATTATTAATAAAAATGAAATTTATATTCATTCATAACTTGATTGTGCCTATGTGGACACGTAATAGATATTTAAAACTAAGATAATGACATTTTATAACTTTCTTTGATTTAAATATTATATTGATCATTTTCAAGGAAAAGTGTCCATTAAACATATCAATTTGGAATCTAATATGACAAGGGTATAATTTAATTCATTAAATAAGAATTAATATGAAATATTATGACCTTATCACTTATTTTTAACCTAGATTAACCTGATTTACTCTTTACCAAGGTGATAAATTTAACCATAATTACTAATCATATTGAAAAAAGTAAAATGGTCCTCTTTACCAAATTTGATAATAGTTATTATAAATATGGGATCCATATTTTAAGACTCAATTTATCTAAGTTTTATGAATTAATTTTAAAATAAGTATCCAAAATGTGATGAAAATTTCTTTTTAGAAAAATACAGTTTTGAGCATAAAACTCGATTTACTCATATACTATAGATAAAATATACATGAATGTTAAAAATTTGATTAAATACATAATATTCAAATTTTATTAAAATAATTCACTAATAGTGAATAATTAAATTTATTATTATATAAATATATTGAACACAGAAAAACGGTTTTTCAGAGAAACATTTCTTTTACATTCAAATGATTATTTTTATTTTTATTTATAACTGAAAAAATTATTTTATAAATATGTAAAGCATATAATTTCATAATTTAGTTATTCATATTCATACCCATAATCTTTAATGTCTAGGTTATAGAAATCACATAATAATTGATCATGATTCATTTAAACCTGGTGTTGTGTGTAATGCAAGTTGTTAAAAAATTAAATTTATTTTAAAAAACATACTATAAAATTTCACAGTGTTACACTCAATTATTATATTCTTATTATTTATTCTTGATACAGTAAATACACTCTTTTATAATATTATTTTATTTTCTCTATATTTGATACTCAAAATATTCACTAGTATGCAATATCAATTTATTCTCAATTATCTCATTCTCAATGTCATGTTTTTTATTCAAATAATCATATGAATATTATTTATATATTTTGATTATAAAAAACTCATTAAATATCTAAAAATATCTTATATATAATTAAATTTCCAATAAAATATAACAATATTTAATCTTCCAAGAGACTTGGTATTTCTCTTCTTCTAAATATCCAAAAAAATCTGTAGGCATTTAATTTATGCTAGCATACAACATTCATGAAAAAAAACCTTATAGTGAAATATATCATTCATAGTGCAAGTTAAATCTTAATTTTATCCTAGCAAACATGGTGGTGGAATGGATTCTCATGTCATGATGTTACCTCAATCCATGATTCTTATTTTATAGCTCACTGTGGTGTAGCATTCATCTTACCAGATGAATGCCTTCATATTTTCAGAACCATCACTAGACACCTCATATTTTATCAAAAAATTAACATTTATATAATAAATTGTTACTATTACATATCATAGTGGTTATCTGGGACTTTTTTAAAATTTCCAATGAGCAATACCTTTATGTAATAAATTTCAACTCTTAGATATCACAGTGAGGACTTACGGGTTTTTCAAAATTCTAGTGAGAAACCCTTACATACCATATTTAAAATATTACACAAGCTTTAAATATATATTACATATAATAGTGTATCAATTCCTTTTTCATATTTATTTATTCACTATGAAATATATTACATATCAATATAAGGGTTTTTCTCTTTTCTGTATTTTTAGTAATCACAATAACAAGTCACTTATATATGCTTTAGTAAACTTTTTATATTGACATATCATTTTTTTATTTTTTCCATTTTAGTGGGAACTATAATATATATCTTACACATGAATTTAAATATCTTGTGTATCATGCATGATCAATCACTTTTCTAATTTTAGCAGACTTCATCAAAGTGTACATCTAATGTATCATCCTGAGAAAAATTTACATACCATATAAAATATGTTACGTATTACAGTGCGAAATCTCAAGGGATTTTACACTTCTTGAGTTTCATCTTAGAGTTCTTATTTTGTATTAAATGAGAAAAACTTATGTATCAAAATTTCAACAAAAAAAATTCCAATTATTCCATTTTTAGGAAATCACAAATATATTTGGTATGAAATCCATACTTTTTCAAATTTTCTTGAAACCTCTTTGAACATTCTCAAGGAAACTCCAATGACACTAAAACAACTCAAAATAACTAAAATAAATTTTTAAATTATCATAATGTTATAAAATATCTTCAATTTCATTTCCAAATCCTTGAACCACATCAATATTTTATGTGTTTTTATTTTATACATGTTTTCCACACCATTTTTGTGGAAAATATAGTTTTTCTCTGCTTCATTAGAGATTTTATTGGTAATTTATTTAATCTTGATGATTTTTTTAGAAATGTAATTATATGAATATTATTTGAAAATTTTAATTGTTGGGGATAAATTTATGAAGGTTTTGTTCTTAAATTTTCATATATATTTTGAATTGACTTATTGTTTGTTTGTGGTGGAATTTTTATTAAAACATAGTTTTTTGTAAAAAAATTATTCATTTTGAAATACATTCATAAGTGTTTAAATATTTTTATAGAATTTTGATGCTGAAAATTTAATTATAGATGTGTAAAATTTACCTCTCATGACAAGAAAATACATAAGATATCCACACTCTATCAAATTCTAGGGTGAGTGATACATGAAAGTACCTTTGTGGGATATCAAGGGCTATATAAGAATTTTTTAGGTTGAGCTGCTATGGACCCACACTTCTGAAACTGGTGCTAAAAACACAATATTTATAAACTGACTTTGATACCAAGTGATATGACCCAAGAAAATTTTCTTATATTTCACAATAATATTACATTTCATTATAATCTCACATAATCTTGTGTGTTGATTCCAAGATCAGTTTTTTCAGGTAATTTTCTAATATCAATATATTACTTTATAATGATAATAAATTTTTATTTTATCATATTATAATCATATTTTTTAAATATATAAATTCTTAATATCATAATATTCATAAAATATATTTTATAACCATCCATAAGGGGCGGTGATGAAAAATAGAACACACCGCTCCATGGATGAGATAGTCCGCATGTACACATGGACAATGTTTTCATTTTTCATAGAATTAAAAGAAGGTAGAAATTGATTAATCTTTTAAAAATATTAATAATTTTATAAATATCATGTTTATTCATTAAATACCACTTTTTAACCATCAATGTAAGGTGGAAGTTAAAAATGAAACATGTTTCTTTGTGGAGGCGGTAGTCCACACGTATACTCATTTTTCTAAGAAAGGGGGAAGGGTAGATAATAGTTATAGCATAAACATAATAAAATTTTAATACATTAATAATTATTATTTAATGATATTTTAATGTATAAAATATATTTTCAGGAGAAATATAGAGAATAAAAAAGGTTAAGAAGTGATTAATACTCACATTGATAATTTGAACCTTCTCTTGGAGTGCCTCTTGGAAATAGAGGACATAGGGATTTTACTAGGATAATAGGGATGAAAAAATAGAATATAGATAGATGGGAAATAAAAATAATGTAGGTATAAGAGGAATTTTAATTTTTAGAGCGTAAATAAAAGGGTGGTGGAATTCTCCTTTTATAAGTGAGGGGAGTGGAATTTTTGAAATAAGAGGTGGACTATTCTAGGAAAGTGTGTTCAAAATTGGGAAATAATGGAAAGAGGATGTGTTTGGTTCAAGAAAACCCTTAAAAACACTTTTTTTATGGTTTCAGGATTTTTAGGTGTTTATCCTTAGTTTTAGATTTTAATATAATTTACTTTTACCATGGTAGCTTATGTTTTTACCTTAGTAACTTATTTTTAGGCTAAAAAATAATATTAACATTATAATATAATTTTGATATCATGATCAATAATACTAAAACCATTTTAAAAAATAAAATATTTAATGGTGATAAAAATTAATTTTAATATTAGTACACTTATTGTGTAAAACCCATTTTTAAGAGAAATGGTATTTTTAAGCATAAAAAATATGTTTATCATAAAGTTATCAATATAATTTAGTTTCATATAATTAATTTAATTATTACTAAAAAACTAAGATTTATGTAGATTTTAAATAAAACCAAAACTGAAATCCATCATTTGCATATTTAATTCAAATAAAATACCAAAAATTATTTTTGTTAGAATAAAATATTACTTGAGCTTAAAAATTTTAAAGGTATATTTTCTAAATTTAAAATAGTATTTCTAAGTGAATACTTTTACTCCTTAAATAAACTTTTGTTATAAATTTTTTATAAATTTTTAATTTTTGATTATATTATGATAGTCACAAAATCTATTACATTGGTAAAAACCATTTTTTATTATTCACCTAAAAATCAATATTTTTAGAAAAATTTAAAAAAATCATCCTATGATAAAATTCTCATGATAAATCTAAAAATTAATTTCATTTAATTAAATTAAAATTATTAATTATTAATTATATCTTTTAAAATAAAATTCAAAATATAATGATAAACTATTTTTATGGAAAAATAACCATTTAAAATTTAATTATTCTTAATATCATTTCATATCAATTACTAATTAAGTAAATGTAAATATATTAGTTTATTAATTAAAATATTACATATTATCATATTTAACATTTAAAATTGATCAATTTAATTTATTAGGATTTAATACATAACACTTTAAAAATAGTTCTTTGAAAAAAATTCTATTTAACGTTAAACCATATTAATTATTTATCCTCTAAATATAATTTTTTTTAATTTATTGCTATATTTTTATTTACTATAGGATTTATTATTCTTATAATTTTTATAATAATGTTTATATATTATATTGTGGCTTGTTTTAGCTCAATTTTTCATGTGAAAAATGATATTTAATGTAATATTTGTTTAAAGATCAATTATTCCCAAAATCTCAAGGAATTTGATACTCACCCTTAAATAAATTAAATACTAAAAATTTTAATTACCCCTAGTTAATAAAAATAGTTATGGATATCTAAAATATAGACATGACTCGAGATATAATTTCTAATGATATATCCACCTAACTATCCTTGGTATGACTAGAAAACAATTTATCCCAGATATTCTTCTTATTTAGTTCTAAGGGATATAGATTTCATAGATGAATTTTCTTATTTCTATTTCAAAATAAATACCTAACCAAAATGGTTATGATAATATCCAATAAAATCAGATTAAATGGTCATATGAAAATGAAAACAAAATTCTAAGTTGTCTTCTCTTATTAAACCTTTATTTTAACCTATGATACTTTCGATTCAACGATAATAGTAAGATAAAACTATAACTCCATCATTCTAACTTAGGTTATCCATGGTCATTTTCCTATTAGGTTCTATAACCTTACTAGTTATATATTTAATCACCATATTCCATAAAAATTATTCATAATGGTTAGTAAATAGCATGTGAATCACCAATGTATATCCCCTAGGGGTGTAAAACTAAGTGTGAAATTAGGCCTATTTCTTGTGCACCTGGTAAAGAATTAGTTAACACCCAACCATCCGATTTAGGGTTATTACCCCTAGGTTCACCTATGTTAGATCATGTATCCACTTGTCTGTATCCATACATGAATTTCATTATTATGAAACTAAAAAATATCTAATTTACCAAAATTTCAGGATGTTACCTTATATTTAGACATTTATCAAGGTTTTAACAAATGTTATCTATTTATATCCGAAAAAATAACCAAACTAATCCCCAAATATAACTAAACCCTACTTTGATACCAATTGTGGTGCCCTAGACCCACAGCCCCAAGTCCGATACTGGAAAAAAATTCTTTATAAAATGGATTTTATACTAAGTGTGATTACCCAAGAAAAATATTAATATATTTCTCACTAATATTACATCTCATAATAATCTCACACAATCCTGATAATAAAATCCATGATGATCTTGTTTTGCATAATTTATCGATACCAATAGATTACTTTATAATGAATTCTAATTTTTGTTTTATCCTTTCAGAACTCTATTCATAAAATATATTATTCCTTAATATCATATATATTCATCAAATATATTTTACAACCATCCATATAGGGTGGTGATTAAAAACGGAACATTTCGTTTTATAGAGGTAGTAGTCTGCATGTGCACATAGATGATGTTTCCATATATCATCAGTTAAAAAGAAGTTATAAATTGATTTATATTTTTATAATCTTAATAAAGTTATAAATATATTATTCATTCAATAAATACTCCCTTTAAAAATATAATGTCCCGACCCGGATGCCACTAAATTTTGCCCTGAGCAGGTGGTTCACATGGTTTCAAGAGCACCTCCCCTTATACCAAAGGTTATCAATTAGTAGTGAGGGACTAGGTTGTGTATTTGGGGAGAATATTCCATCATTCCAGAGTGTAACACAATGATAAAAATCATACTGATCAATATCATAAGTAGTAAATTGATCATACCAAAAATAAACATCAAAGATAGGAATTTATAAACAATGCCCAAATGTGATCTAATATATAATGATGTGTTATGTAATATATGTAAAAAGATGTAAAAAGTTATAGAAGCATACATTATAATAGATTCATCTAAATAATAAAAATTCCAAGAAGTAATATCTCCAGATAGCATCACGACCCTAGCTTGGTCCCATGTTCCCCTACTTCTAGGCAAAGAACAAATCAAACATCGAACTGTGGGAAATTTCACTGGTCTCTACCTTCATCCAAGAAGTTTATCCATGTACCCAACAATTTCCCGAATAAGTTGAGAGATAAAACTCAATAGGCCTCCACCAATGTTGTCTATAACAATATAGGCTATGTGATATAAACAAAATCATTGGAAAATATATCATAGGTATAGAATTATAGAAAGTAAAGTGCCTATAGAATATATAGAAAATGTAAAGAGGTATTTTCTGGCTAGAAAAGGATTTTTGTAAACAACAATCAGGATCCCAACAACAAGGGAAACAATAATAACATAGATAACAAGCGATATTGTCTAGTCTACCCACTAGAATCTGATACCAATACTTGGGCCATCTAATAACATGCCAAATATCCATATAGACCTTTCCATGAAATCATGTGTAAAAAATATATTACATGCACACTATATAATACAAGTGTATACTCATTTACCATGGATATTCCATATAAAAAATTTATCCACAATGACCACTTCATTTAAGGAAAAGTATCATACTATGAAGGGTTGGATCCAAGGTATGGAAGACCAAGGCATCCATGTCAAGTATCAAGAGAATCTCGATAGAAACTCAGTAAAGACTTAGGTGGGGTGCAAGGGGAATGTTAAAAAACCATGTCAACATGATCCCAATAAAGTTAGATCCAAGTGGTAGCAAGGACCGTGGAATCCTATTGAATCATGACCCAAGTAGGAAACAGGTCCAAGGCATCCACTATGGTAATCAAGATATATGGGAGAAAAGTACAAGGAATCTAATGGAATTAGGATCCTATTTAGAAAAACCAAGGCATCCATTACAATTTCAATTCATCATTTCATTTCAATAACTATTTCATAATCAATTACATGTTATGAGTTTACCCACTCATTTGTACAATTTCTCTAAAATCCACTTAAACAATTAAGTCAATCAGCATCATGTTATCACATGGAAAAGAAGGAAAACCTTATCCCAATCTCTCAATTCAATTTTCATTCATAATAAAAGGTATTCCTCTAACTATTAAAGAACACACACACACCATAGGTGGTATAAAAAAATAAAAAACGCAAATGAACGACCTATGGGTGTCCTAGGTTGGGATCAAAACCTCCAACAAATCCAATGGAACTAGTAGGAAACCCTTACAGGTTCTAATTCATTCAATTCAATCATTAAATTAATTTTAGGGGTGATTTGTGTGTTCTGATACATGAAAAAATAAAAAATTCTTATAAAACACCAAACCCTAAGGAAAATGTATAGATCACCTATCATAGGTTTGTAGTAGAGAACTCATCTTATATCAGCTTATGATTAAATCTATATTATAAGATAATTATGAATGAATGAAGAACCTAGATATAGTTAATATTATCTTAAACCTAAATAACTCCATCAATATGAAGTCAAACATATAATGGAACAAGATTAATGAAGAACTCACTAGTTTGAATCCAAGGAGACCAACAATGTTCAATTCCTAGTTTGGATGGATAATCGAGAGACAATCCTATGAATTGGATTTCAAATGAGCTATCAAGAACCCAAGGCTATCCAATAGAGTATAAAACATAAGTTCTTAGGTTTTAAAACGTTTTAAGGGAAATAGGGAATTTTCCCAAGAAATACTGGGACACATGGTTTGGCCACATGGTTAGCTAAAACGTGTTCCCTTCACTATATCAAGGGGCACCTCACATGGTATCATGCACACAGTTTATAGATCCATGCACAAACTATTCTTATCCACTTTCAAAAACTACAAAGCCCCTCGCACAAGCATGTGTCCCCATCAACATGATTTCCATAAATTGTGTGCCTCCTGATAGAGGCTTATACCACCCTATATGATTATAAGTAATTGTGTGGCCCATCCTACATGGTTTCTTATAACCATGAAGGTTGCCTTACTTTTCCAAAAAGTAGGGCTCCGATCTTTGAACAAGACCTAAACACCCCCAATACATGCATTATCTCATTAGGCAATCACATTATGCCATAAAAATAATCTAAACAAGAAAAAAATGAATTATACCACATAATAAAACCCGAGATCCTATAATATCCACCCATTAAAGATATTAATCCCTGAATTTACCTCTAAAGGGTGGTTAATAATCTCCCGAGAATATGCCTGGCCACTTAGAACATATGTCAGCCTCCCGCTCCCAAGTCTCATCTTGAAAATATTCATACTACCATATCACCCATGCTAGAGGAAATGACTGGCCTAGAAGAACCGTTTTTATCTAATAAAAAACATGTATACAATGATCCTCAAAGGATTAATCTTATTGTAACTCAACCTCCTAATGATAAAAATAATTAGATGAGTCTGAATGATAATGATGAAGATGAGATATGTGGAAGATGTCATACATGGATCAGTACCTATGAAGTAACTGGAACCAATATTATACCAGACCAACTCTCTCTAGAATCTCAAATGGCCTAAAATAACACTATGAAAGCTTACCCTGTATCATGATCTTTCTATGTCACAGCCTTAGTGATACATGCAAAAAAACCTAATCCCTAACCTCAAACTCTAGAGGTTGTCGTTTGTGATCATCATAAGATTTATGTCTTTACTATTTGGTAGTCATCCTTTTCCAAATCAGTTATACCTACTCTGAATTATCCTATAAGAGACATGGTCCAAGCAATGTTACCTCACTTTCCACTAACTAGTATAAGGAAAATCAACATGAACTACCATCAAAATCATCATAATGTGACATATGTATATTTTTCTGATAGCTATAATTGTAGGAAAACTCAACAAGGGGTGTATGACTTTTCCAAGATTCCCCAAAATCCAAGACAAATGCTCAAATCATGTCCTCAAGCACTTGAATCATGTAATCTTACTTTCCATCAGTCTGAGGGTGGTATGTCGTTCTCAGAAGCATATGTGTACCCAGTTCCCTCTACAATATCTTCTTAAAGCAAGATGTAGGTAGAGTGTCCTTATCTGATACAATAGTATGGGGACCCCCATTAAGTCATACAATCTCACGGATATATAACCTCCCAAGTTCATCTACACTAAAGGCCTCATTAATTGGAAGTAAATTAGCATAATTTCTGAGCCTCTCTATAAAAACTCACACAACATCACTACCTCAGGGTGAACTTGGAAAATCAGTCATGAAATCCATCATGACATCATCCCACTTCCACTAAGGAATAGGTAACTACTGTAAAATTCTATTTGTTCTATGATATTTCTCCTTCACCTACTGATTGGTGGAATGCATCATAATAAAACCAGCTACCCCGCATCTCATCCCTGGTCAAAAATGTTGGTGACATAATTCATGACACATCTTGGTAACACCGGGACCAATCGCTCAAACTGAGGAATGAAACTACTGCATTAGCTCCTCATGTATGTCTTATGGAACCCATATGCGACCATGTATAGGTAGGATCTCATCCTTTCCCATAGTCAAACTAGGAGGTGGGTCCTCACCTTCCACACTCTCCCAAATACTAGGCCCTCAGAATATGATAGTTGCCCCATCCTCAATATATCTATAAGGGTAGAGTTCATAGCTAAGGATAAAATAAAATTCTCCCCTAGACTATCCTGCACTTCCAAGTGCATCTCTTATAAAAAATCCATAAGCTTCCACTCACTACAGGCCCCATGAACTATCTATATCAGATTCCTTCTGCTCAGTGCATTATTCACTGCATTTCCCTTTTTAGGAGTATAGTAAAGCTCTAAATCAAAATACTATAGGAATTCAACCCACCTTCACTTCCTCAAATTCATATCACACCATGAAAATATATACTTGATGAACTTATGGTATGTGCACACCATAAAACACTCTCCTGGTAAATAGTTTATCCAACAGCGTAAAACATGAACAAATCCAGCTAACTCAAGATCTTGCATTGAGTAATTCATCTCATGTGTCCTTAACTTATAAGACTCATACTCCATGACTCTACCCCTACATCAATACCACTCTTATCTCAATACCTAATGTATCATAGTATATTTTTTAGATACTATCTAACTCTAGAAGAATTAATACCGATGCTGAATTCAGTCTTCCTTTTATCTTCTAAAATATTGTCTCATAGGAATCTAACCATAAAAACTTCATGGAATTCTTAGTAAATCCTATCAATGGCGTTGTTGAGTGTGAGAAATTTTGTATGAAAATACTGTAATATCTAACTAGCCCCATGAAACTACATATATCAAAGATGCTTTGGGATGCTCCTAGGAAACTAAAACTCTCACCTTATATGGGTCAACTAATACTCCTTTCTCTGAGATAATATGACCCAAGAAATGAATCGTGTCCATACAGAAGTGTCACTTGTGATATTATCATATAACTAATGCTTTATTAGTGTATCCAAAAAGATATCAAGATATTTTGAATGGATGTTTTGATTATGAGAATACAGTAAGATATTATCCAAGAAAACTACAAAAAATAAAACCAGATAAAGATGAAAAACTCAGTACTTCAGCTCCATGAAAATTGTTTTCATGTTTGTGTGACTGAAAGATATAACCAGATATTAATATAGAACATAATTATTGTGAAATGTTATATAAAAAATTTCTATGGTTCAAACATTCACCTAATGATATCCTAATATCAAATCAATTTTTTAGAAAACCTAAGCTCCTCAGAGATGATAAAAAAGTAAATCTATCTGTGATAAGGGGTCATGATTCTTAACCGTCAACTAGTTCAAATTTTTATAATCCACACATATCCTAAGGTTACTATCCACCCTTTTTTCAAAAAGAGTATCCATCCTATTAGGAGGAATCAATAATGGTGTATCTTCTAGAACTAGTTCAATGGAGAAATCAACATCTCTCTTAGGAGGTAAACCAAAAAAATTATCCAAGAAAACATCCTAGAAATGATCAACCACTAGAGGTAAATATGCCTGATGTGATCCATGATCCACCAAATACAAACTAGGAATTTTGACTCTCATCTCACCCATCCTATGAATCTTTGGTATAGCCCTGCCATGTTGGACATCCCATTCATCCTTGTGAAGAAAAACTCTACACACTGGTGATGTAAAAGTCACCCTTTGGTGATATCAATCAACATAGGATCAATAAGAAACTAGCCAGTCAATTTTGAGTGTGATGTCAAACCCTATCATCTTGAGGAAAAAATGATCCCACATTAAGTGACACGCACCTAACTCAAGGGGAACTTCCTGAAATGATGTACATCCTTCGTTAGGATCCCTAATAGAGTATCGAGTGTCATCACGCCATCATAAAACTAAACCATGAGACCAAGGCTCTCTACAACATATATATCTATGAAACTGTGTGAAGTGCCAATATCAAAAAGCATAGATACTAAAGTATATGATACTAAAATCCTACCCATTATAGTAGAAGGACTAACACTCTACTCCTTAGGTGTATGATGTACAAAATATATCTGTTTTGAACCACAACCCTGTAACATAGCCTTGCTACAATGAGTGGGCCCACTCTACTGTCTAGGTGAAACTGGTGCCTTTCTACCTTGTCCATGACCACCACCACCTTATATTGAATGAATGGTACTTCCCTAGATCCCAATATTATGTAGATCTATAAATCTAAATCCCAAACCTAGAGTCATAATAGATCCCCTTCCACTAACTACTAGAGGAAATGTTATGTAAAAATGTTGTATGTGGACCAACCTTCCACAAACTCGGAACTCGACTAAGTCTCAATCATACAGATTCCTCATATTTCCCTATCTCTTACATTGGTGGCCGAATATATCAATACCATCACTAATAGTATTGATGGTACTCACCACATATAAATCTTCAAAACATCACTTCCTGACACTGTATGTTGAACCACTTGATCGAGAGGCTGAACTGCCCTGCTCTGTACCCCTAGATTCCCTCAGGTTCACTATGTAATAAGTTCTTTATTCAATATCTTAGTAATATTCATCAACATGAAAACATTTAATGGATATTATAAAACATTTCTAAGACCTTCCTCAAAGAAACTCTCCCTCAATATCACATCATCAAGGTATATTGACACAAAATGTTGCTACACTGTAAATAATACTGAATATTTCATCACAGTCATATCGCTCTACTCCAAATGCATAAACTCACTAGCCTACTATGATTTCAGAGTCTTAGGGAAAAGTTATTCATACAATATAGTTTAGAAATCACCCCAAACTATATCTCACAACCTATCAGCCTTGTTAAACACATCACACCAATGCTTAGCTCCACCTCAAAGAATATATGTCACGAGCTTCACTCTCCTATTAGAAGGTGTCTCCAGATGCCCAAATGTTGAAAACATAATCTCATGCCACATCTCGGTATCCTGTGGTCCACCATCCCTCAAAATCAAGGGTGGATTCTACTATTTGAACACATGCGCCAACTCTTCCATAGATGAGGCAGGTTGTGTTGGTCCCTAAAAAGACTGTACATAGCGTAAAACCCCTCACGAAATTGTTCCTCAAAACCTGTGAATGGTAAAACTACCAGTGCCTTAGTAGGAACTATAGGAGTATCCCCTGGTATCCCATGGACCACCTCCTCCAGAGCATGGTCATCACCACCCTCCTGGCATATGGATGGAAGTCATCATGGTGGCATGTCTCTACAATTCCAAACACATGATTCTAAAAGGATTAATAATGAAAGATAACTGATAAAAGTTTAAGATAGGTGGAATTAATCTTATAAATAGATCACACCCCTCTATCTGATCCTAATATAGGACCTATTAAAAATAAATAGTCATAAGCATAACTATAGACACTGCCTACTTCCCACTCTAAATTCGGGTCAAGGTCCAGTACTATGTTTCAAAAATTCAATTTCCATTTGATTTCACATTTATTCAACAATTCAATTTTAATGGTTGAACTAAATGGTTTACTAATTATGATACATTAGTTATCATATAGCTCATTAAATAAAATATGGCATCCACTCAATCCATACCATAACATGTTCCAGTCCATGTGACCAATGGTCCATGAATCAACATTCCATAATTACCTTCTTAGTGGGGCTACTGTAGACAAATTAGGAAAACACTATTTAGGTTACAGATGGAACTCTAAGTACCAACTATGTTTCTCAATTCCCTTCATGAACACTCGAAAGATAATAATTATTTCACACAAGGCACATATCAAAAATCCATACAGTCAATAAATGCATCCTATATGGAATGGAATAATGCATGGCATGCGAATCCTATAAAGTGACTAAAATGATGCATGGGATGAATAACCCCATATCATATGGCAATGATAAACATATCCTCAACCATATCAATGATAACATCATAATTCAAGTGCATCACCCAACGGTGGAATCAATTCAACTATAATAGTCAAAATCCAAAAAATCATGTTCTGTTCCAAGAAATTTATCATTTATATGTACATGGGTTAGAAACTCCTAGAAACTTATAATTATAAAATTAAAATTCCTTCCTAGTTCCCTTTATATTGTCACAAAATGGTAAGGCAAGAAAATAAATAAACCCTCTCATAGAACTTTAAAACATCATGATCCAAATGCTAATAAAGAGTGCCCTGAGCTGGTGGGTCGCATGGCCTCAAGTGCACCTCCTCACACACCATAGGTTGAAAAAAGTTATTGAGGTACTTGGGTGTGTCTATGGGGAGACTATTCCCTCTTGTCAAATTGTAACACAATAGTTTTAATCAAACAAATCAATAGTATAAGCAGTAAATCGATTAGACAAAAGATAAACATCCAAGACAAGAATATATAAACAATTCCCAAAAGTAATCCCATATATAATGATGTGTTAGGTTATGTCTCTAAAAATATGGAAAATAGGTATTCAAGCATCTCGTATAATACAAGTATTTAAATTCTAAAAATACCAATAATGGATATCTCTAGATAGAATCATGATCCTAGATTGGTCCCATGATCCCGTTTTCCTAACCATAGAAAAAATCATCAAACAATGGGTGATTTACATGGTCACTACTAGCTTCCATAAAGCCTGTCTAGGTACCCAATGGCATCCCAAACAGGGTGTGAGATAACACTATGTAGGCCACCACCAATGGTGTCTATAAAAATCTAGGTTGTGTGATACAAACAAAAGTAGTGTGCAATGTATCATGGGTTTAGCAGTACATAAAGTAAAGTGGCCATGGAATCTATATCAATATTAACAAGGTAATTTTCAAAAATAAAAGGATACATGGAAACAACATTCAGGATCCCAATAATAAGGTTATTATTAAAAACATAAATAACCAGTGATACTGTCTAGTCCACCCATTGGAATCTGATACCAATACTAGGGATATTTGATAACATGCCAAATATTCACATCATTCTTGTCGTGAAATCACATATAAAACATCCCTCATGACCATAGTGTATAATCAAAGTTTATAATCATTTACCACATCCATTCTATATAAACAAGTCATAGACAATGTAAGTACCATGTAATTTAAAATGTCATACCATGAAGGGTCGAATCAAAGGTATAGAAGACCAAGGAATCCACATTGAGTCCTAGTAGCATCTTGATGGAAACTTGGTAAAGGATCAGATGGGGTCTAAGGATCATGTAAACAGACCATGTCCAATGAAAGAATAAGAAAGATTGATCTAATGGGTATCAATGCCCAAGGCATCCTATGGAATTATGTCCCAAGGAGGAAACAAGTCCAAGACATCTATTATCATAATCAATATCCATGAGAGGAAAGAACATTAAATCTAATGAAATCATTCTCCAAGGTATACCAACCAAGGCATCCACTACCATTTCAATAAAAAATTCATAATCAATAAAGTTACATGATTTTAACCACTAATTTCAATAGTTTATCTAAAATCCAAATAAATAATTAAATTAATCAACATCATGTTATTAGATGGAGAAAGAGGAAAACCTTCTGATAATATCTCAATTCAATTATCATTCAATTTAAAATGGACTCCTCTAAATAGACAAGAACACACACCCCATGGGTGGTATAACAAAAGGGAAAATACAAAGACACACCCCATGGGTGGCCTAGGTTGGGGAAATAACCATCAATAATTCCAAAGTAACTAATGGGAATCCCTAACAGGTTCAAATTCATTCAATTCAATCATTCAATTAATTTTAGGGGTGATGTCAGAAAGTCTAGGGCGTGGCACAATGAAAACTATTCTTATAAAATAAAAAACCCCAAGGGAATGGTATAGACCACCTATTGTAGGTCCATAGTCAAACACTCATCTAGTATTAGATTCTAATTTTATCCAGATTAGAAGAAAATTGAAGAAAGGATGAAGAACATAGATGTAAGGGATATTATCTTTCACTAAAATAACCCTGTCGATATGAATTTAAATGAAGTATAACATAAGAGGAATGAAGAACTCATCGACACAAATCCAATGAGACCAAAAATACTCAATTACATGTTCATACAGAGAATTAGGATCCAACCCTATGAATTAGCTTTCAAAGAAGCTCCTAAGTTCCCAAGGCTATTCAACAGAGGAGAAAAGTGAAGTGTTTAATTTTTAAAACATTTTAAGGAAAAATAGGTAATTTCCCCATGAAATACTTGGATTCATGGTTTGTCCATACGGTTGCCCAAACCATTCACCCTTAACTATGTCAAGGGTCACCTCGCATAGTTTCATGCACAGAGTTTGGAAAACTATGTGCAAATCATGTCTCAACCATTGTAAAAATTTATAGAGTCCCTCACATGGGAATGTGCACCCATCTGCATGGTTTCCTTAAAACATGTGTCTCCTAACAAAGGCATGAACCACCTTTCATGGTTAGAAGTAATTGTGTGGCTTATCCTACATGGTTTCTGTAATGTCCCGAATCTGGGTGCCACTCAACGGGTGCCTCGAACCTGGTTGGTCACATGACCTCAAGCACATTTCCCCAAACGTCAGAGGCTAACGACTAGCATCGAGGTCCCAGGTCTGATAGTGGGAAAACTATGCCCTCATTTGTCAAAGTGTAGTGCAGCGGAAAAGATAAAAAACATACAACAGCGGAAGTAGTAAACAATATGCAAGTGAAATGGACAACTGAAGTAAAAGAGAACCAGTCGTCATATATATAAAGATACAGCATGTCCCTATTCTATGAAATCATCCAAAATAGGATACACTACAATACAATACAATACAATACAGCTCAAGTACAAGGTAAAACCAAACAAAAAAAGCAGAGTAAACAGAACGTAGTAGCATCGCAAGCCTAAGCTCAGTCCCATGCTCTCCTACTCCTCTGCTACAATCATGTACCTGTATAGGGAATCTTTCCCCTATCGATACCTAAAGAAATATAGTATGTTCGGTCCGAAGACATGACCCAAACAGGTTTTGAGAAATAAATCCCACTAGGCACCCACCAAAGGTTTGTACCCAACTGTCGGTGAAAATGTGAAACAACAGTGTGCAAAAGTAAAATGCAGTAAACTAGTAAGTACTCAAAAGTAACTATCACTACCAGTTTCATTGCCATTTTAATTATTACTTATCACCTTCAAGCTTGTGCTTCGGCTCGGAAGTTACAACATCAAAAAAAATCACCAAAGTGAATATATGAAATAAATGGTGTCCTCAGACATTCCAAACCTTACCCTCAGGTAATCAAAATCTTTCCCTCAGGCTAATAGAACCATTCCCTCAGGCTAATCAGAATCATGCCCTCAGGCCAGAATCATGCCCTCAGTCTAAACAGGATTACTCCCTCAAGAGATTTCCCTCAGGAATAATGAATATTTCCCTCAGGCGTATGAGATAATGCCCTCAGGCACAGAAACAACTACCCTCAGGCATATGAAACTTTTCCCTCAGGCTAAATAAAACACTTTCCCTCGGGCTAAACAAACACTGCCCTCAAGCATAAAGAACCGGGCCGATCCCCAATCATAAACAATAAATTTATATAAATTTTCTCTCAAGAATATTCATTACACAATATATTGATGGCATACCCTCAGGTATCCTGGCCAAACGGCTAAATAGAGGAACGCACCCCCGGGGTGGTCCTGGATCCAAGAAATGATCCCAAACATCAATTTTAATTTACCAAAAGATTATCTATGAAATTCTAAATATGTTTTCAAAAACTTCCTCATATATACGTCACCCTAACCATGGGTGCGTAGCACAACGGTACACAATTTCAACTCAACAGTTGGAAATAAGCATCAGACCACCTACCTTGATCGTCTCTGATCGGTATACGTGAACGATGCCTCCCGAATCGTTTAAGAACGACGTAGATATGGGATAAGATAATTCTCGTTCAAACGTAAATAACTTCCCTTAGAGGAATAATTGGTGAGAAAAATGCAAGGAGAGTGGATCGCTTACCCATACGGTTCCAACGTGATCGACGGAAACGGAAACGGATTCTCGGTGCGCGATCGGGTGTTCCTCTAATGTTTGGTCGTCCTCCCGAGCTCCAAATGGCGGTTCTGCTTCCTGTCTCAAATGAGGAGGCTACTGCCTATTTTAAGTGGAAAAAAAACAAACTACACGGAGTGTACTCCCAAGTACATGGCGTGTACTTTTCATTTTTTTTTTAATTGTTCCTCCGGCGGCTACTTTCCACCGCGGCATTGTTCATCCGTCGACATGAGTACACGGCATGTATTCCTGAGTACACGGCGTGTACTGTCACTCTATTGGCGACTGCCTCCACTGCCTTACTATTAACCTATTGACTAATTACATGGTGTGTAAATACAAAGTACATGGCGTGTAGTTGGTTTTTACACCCTTCATCACCGACAAGCCTACACACCCTGTGTACTCATCCCAGACGGCCAAAGTACATAGCGTGTGGAAAATTACACGGCGTGTACCCATAAAATTTGGGATTTTTTTCCCATTTTCTTTATTTTATCAAAAATACTTAAGGAAAAGGGAAAATAAGAAACTCGTACCTCAAGAATTAGAGCCGGGTTCTTACAAACTTCACCCCGTAAAGCATTTCATCCCCGAATTTCCCTTCCAAGGGTGGAAAAGATAAAGTTGTGGACAACTACGGCCACTGAGCTCGTACGTCTGTCTCCCGCTCCCAGGTTTCATCCTGCACTTGGCCATGCTTCCATAGCACCCGTACGAGAGGAACTAACCGGCCTCGAAGAACCTTCTTGCTCCTATCAACAATACGAATCAGATGCTCTTAAAAGGATGCATCAACCTAAAGCTCAACCTACTCAGGCTGAAAAATGTGAGACGGTTCTGAATGATAATGGAGTAGCTAAGATACATGGAACATGCCATGCATGACCCAGTACCTCTGTGGTAACTGCAACCGATAGGCAACCGATTTAACTCTCTCTAGAATCTCAAACGGCCCTACATACCTCAGTGAAAGTTTACCCTGTCTCCTGATCCGCCTGTATCCCAACCTCGGCGAAACACGCAAAAACACCTGATACCTAACCACAAACTCCAAGGGTCTTCTGCGGTGATCAACATAAGATTTATGATGATACTGTGCAGTATCCATCTACTTCTGAATCAACTGGACCTGCTCAGAAGTCTCCTGCACGAAACATGGTCCCAGTAAAGCTGCCTCACCTACCTCTATCCAGCACAAAGGTGATCGGCATGGCCTACCATATAAAGCCTCGTAAGGTGTCATCTCAATAGTTGGCTTAAAACAGTTATTGTATGAAAACTCGGCCAGGGGTATGTGCCTCTCCCAAGATCCCCCAAAGTCTAGGATGCATGCACACAGTATGTCCTTAAGCACCTGTATAGTACGCTCTGACTGGTCATCGGTCTGAGGGTGGTAAGTTGTGCTCAGAAGCACCTATTTACCCAGTGTCTTCTGAAAACCCTCCCAGAATTGATATGTAAAATGGGTGTCCCTATCTGAAACGATAGAACATGGGACCCCATGAAGACATACTACCTCTCAGATATACAACTTCTTGAGTTCATCAACACTGAAGGTCTCCTTGATCGGCAAAAAGTGAGATACCTTCGTAAGTATGTCTACAAAAACCCACACAGCATCACTGCCTCAAGGTGACCTCGGAAACCCAGTCACGAAATCCATCGCGACATCATTCCATTTCCATTACAGAATGGGTAATTGTTGTAACAGTCTGGCTGGCCTCTGATGCTCTGCCTTCACCTGCTGATAGGTGGAACATCTAGTAACAAAACCAGCTATCTCTCTCTTCATACCTAGACACCAATACTAACGTCTCAAGTCACGGTACATTTTGGTAAATCCGAGATGAACTACCCAAGATGAAGCATGAAACTCCCACATCAACTCCTCGTGTATATCCCCTGGAACCCACACTCATCCATGATATGCAGTACCTCATCATCGCCTATCATCCAACCAGGAGGAGGGTCCTCACTTGCCACTAACTCTCGTAGAACTAGGCCTTCTGAATCTGATAGTTGTATCATCCTCACTCTATCCAGGAGGGTAGAAGTCACGGCTAAGGGAGAAAGATAGGTTTTCCCCTGATTGTCGTGCACCTCCAAATGCATCTTAGAGAACAAATCCATAAGCTGCCACTCACCACTGGCCTCCTGCACTTCCTGTATCTGAGTCCTCCTACTCAGTGCATCAATAACTGCATTACCCTTACCAAGTGTATAGGCAAGCTCGAAGTCGAAGGACTGAAGGTATTCAACCCACCTTCACTATCTCAGGTTCAAGTCACGCTAGGTAAAGATATACTTGAGATTTTTGTGGTCCGTAAACACCAAAAAATGTTCTCCCTATAGATAATGTCTCCAACAGCATAACTTATGAACAACTGCAACCAACTCGAGGTCATGCGTCGGGTAATTCCTCTCATGTGGCCTCAACTGCCGAGACTCGTATGCGACAACTCAATCGTCCTGCATCAACACTGCTCCTAGACCAATACCTGATGCATCACAGTAAACTGTATATCTCTTCCCCTGCTTTGGAAGTATCAGGACTGGTGCTGATGTCAACCTTCCCTTCAGCTCCTGAAAGGCTGTCTCACAAGCTTCTAACCAAACGAAATTCACACCCTTATTAGTCAAACCCATCAATGGCACTGCTAAGCAAAAGAAGTCATGTATAAAGCATATGTAGTAACCAGCCAGCCTCAAGAAACTTCGTATCTCAAACATGTTCTTAGGATTCTCCCAGGAAACTAATGCTCTCACCTTCTCTAGGTCCACTGCAACTCCTGCCTCTGAGATAATATGACCCGGGAAGTGAATCTGGTCCATCCAAAAGTGGAACTTTAAGAGCATAGCATACATTTGATGATCTCTCAGTGTACTCAATACGATCTCAATATGGGTGGCATGGTCATGTCGAGTGTGAGATTACACCAAGATATCATCCACGAAGACTACCATAAAAGAATCCAGATAGGGATGGAACACACGATTCATCAGATCCATGAAAACTGCTGGCGCATTCGTGAGTCCAAACGGCATAACCAAGTACTTGTATAGACCATATCTTCTCTGAAAAGCTGTAAATGGTATATCCGATGGTCTAACGCATAACTGATGATATCCGGATCTCAATTAAATCTTCAAGAACACTCGTGATCCCCGAAGTTGATCAAAAAGATAATAAATCCTTGGTAAGGGATATCAGTTCTTGACCGTCAGTTGGTTCAACTTCCGATAATCCACACAGAGTCTGATGGTACCATCTGCCTTCTTAGCAAACAGGACAGGCGAACCCCAAGGAGAAGTACTGGGTAGAATAAAACACTTTACCTAAAACTCCTCTAACTTCCTCTTGAGATCCTACAACTCAGGTATGTCCATCCTATAAGGAGGAATGGACACTGATGCCGCTCCTGGCATAAGATAAATAGAGAAATCCACCTCTCTCTCTCTGGAGGAAGACCTGAAAAGTCGTTTGGGAAGATATCCCTGAAATGGTCAACTACTGGAGGGAAATCCTTCTGATAATTCCCTTGATCATCCAAATATAAACTCGAAATATGGGTTGTGACTCCACCTCTCCCACGATGCTCGGGTCCATCTTGGCTTACCTGGACATCCCACTCTCCCTTTTATAGAAACTCTCTTCCCTCTGGTGATGTGAAACTCACCCTGCGGTGGTAGTAATCTACAAAGGCTCAAAAGGGTACCAACTAGTCTATCCCGATAATTAAATCATAACTCGTCATCTCTAAGACATAGAGGTCTCATGAAAAGTGACACCCACCAACCTCTAGGGGGAACTCCATTCACTGACACATACATGTCATTCTAGTTCCCAACGGTGTTTCTAGCATCATGATATCAGAAGAAGAAGTAACACCGAGCCCAAGGCTCTCCACAACGGGCACAGATATAAAGCTATGTGTAGAACATGTATCAAAAAGTATTGAAGATAAAACAAAAACTACTATAATAGTACCTCTGACAGTAGAAGGTTAGGGATCCTTCTCTTGTTGGGTCTGTTTCACTACATATGCCTGCCCAGTGTCACGGCCCTGCGACACAGCCTCGCTACCCTGAGCTGACCTGCCCTGCTGCCTCTGAGATCCTGGTGTCTGGCTACCACGACCACGACCACCATCTCGGACTGCACGCTCTGACATATTCCAATTTCCCAACTGGTAATAAGTTGTTGGTCCTGCTCCTGCATGCAGAGTCTGCACAGAACCCCTCACACTAGCCACTGGTAGAAACTCCCTTCAAAAGCACTGCAGATGACCCATCTTGCTGCATGCTCGGCACTCCACTGGGTCACGTGGACACTGTGGTCACTTGTGCCCATCTCTACCACACTGGTATCACATTACTAGGCCACCTGAAGTATTCTTCGGACTAGTACTACCACCGTGAGACAAGTCCATCTGCCTCTTCCTCTTGCCGGTAGAAATAGTACCCGAAACTGGTGTCGAACTGCCCTGGCCCACACCACTAGCTTCCTGCAAGTTCCGCTCTGTAATCAGTGCCTGGTTCACAATAGAATTCACTATAGCCAACCTAAAAACATTAACCAGTGCTCAGATGTAATATCGAAGACCATCCTCAAAGTGTCTAGCCCTCAACGTCTCATCACCCACCAGAATGAGCGCAAAACACTGAAGCTCGGTGAAGCGAGAAAAATAATCCATCACTGACATGGTGCCCTGCTGCAGATTCATGAACTCTCGAGCTCAATATTCCCTCAGCGTCTCTGGGAAGAAGAATTCATAGAAGGCTGCCTAAAAATCTTCCCACACCATGTCCCTGTGATTCTTAGTCTGGGTGGTAACATCCCACCACCTCTTGGAAGAATCTCTCAACATGTATGTAGCGAGCTTGACCCTCCACCCTGGAGGTGTCTCAAGATGCTCAAAAATAGTCTGCATAGAACCTAGCCAAGACTCTGCAGCCTGTGGTCCTCCATCCCCTGAAAACATCGGCGGATACTGCTACTAGAATATATGAGTCTGCTCTTCCATAGATGTGGCATCCAGCGGTGCTCCCCGAAAGGTCTGCATAAACTGCATAAATACTTCATGGAATTGCTCATCAATGCATGTGTCCGGTATAACGGTTGGCACTACATCTGGACCTATTGGAGGATCTACTGGTAGCCCATGGCCTACCATATCAGGAGTATAATTGTCACCGCTCTCCTGGCGAACAACTGGTGGTCGTCTCAGTGGCATGACTCTACAAGGTCAAAGCACACCTTAGATCAAAATTTATCCAAGACTGAAAACTAGGATACCAAGAAGGGAATAGGAGAAGGAAAGCATTCAAGATTTACAAAACTTTACTACACAGCATGTATAAATACTACACGGTGTATTCTCACAATCCATCACATGGGCATGTACTCCAGCTTAAATTGGTCGTGTAACACCCCAACTACACGGCGTGTTGTCTTCACACACAGTGTTTACTCGAATCCGTCTTCCCTACCCAAGTCCTTATACATGGATTAAGCCACGCGTCTCTCCTAAAACAAAACTACATGGCATGTTAAGAGGTAGACATGGTGTGTACTCCACAAGATTTCATCGGCCCATGTTGTTCGTGACACGGCCTTTGTACCCAGGTCACACTACACGGCGTGTTCCAAAAAGACACGGCATGTACAAAGAAAGATAAAACCGACCCGTGTTGTTCATGACACGGCCGAGTACCTGGGTTAGACTAAATGACGCGTTCAAGGTAGACACGGTGTGTATGTCTTAAAATTTCCTCCGTTTGTGTTGTTAGTTATACGGCAGACACCGGGTCAACACTACACGGTGTGTACAACCGGTACACGACATGTTTCTCCCAAGCCATTCCCCACCCTGTGTCCCCACCCACACAGCCTATGACACGGTAAGATACTACATGGTGTGTACTAAGGGTACACGGCGTGTACTTAAAAAATTTCCTTTTCTTCCCGAACAGAAGATTAAACGGTGTGTAATCAAAACTACACGGTGTGTAATCTGGGTTTTTCCGGACAGTAAGCCTTCGAAACTACTCCAGAGCCCAAAAAAACACTGAAAACAACACCTAAGTTCCAGATTCCGATCCGTGAGGGGCCATACTCCCCACGAATCAAAGTTTGTCATCTTATACATGTTATAACAAGTAAACAATCAATGAGCCACCAAATTCCGGTCAATGAGGGCCCATACTCCTCAAAAAACAAAGTTTGGCGTTCATTCTACTATACCACACATAACCATAATCTATCAAATAATAGTTATTGAGAAAAGAATCTATCACAGCATCATGCTTTTCTAGCACAAGAACTATCACAACAACATGCAATCTCTAATGCACCTACATGGCATGGAAGGGATGCATGAAATGTGATTTATAGCATATACCTAAATGATGCATGAGATGGAATACCCTCATCTCATTGGGTTGAAACTAAAATAGAACCCACATATAACATATAAATAGCACAATTACAAGTGCATCACCCAACGGTGAAAATCAAGTCAACTGTCAAATTTGAAAAATTATAAAAATTGCAATAAACGAGGTAGATTGGCTTTTCCCTATACACAGTTTAGCGACTCCCGGGAACAGATTATTACCAAAAACCCTTTCCATCCTATCCCTGACTAAGGATCCAAATAGTAAGTCAAAGAAAAGAACTCCTTTGATACCACTTTGTAACGTCCCGGATCTGGGTGCCACTCAACGGGTGCCCCGAACCTGGTTGGTCACATGAACTCAAGAGCATTTCCCCAAATGCTAGTGGTTGCCGACTAATAGCGAGGGCCCAAGTCTGATAGTGGGGAAAATATTCCCTCATTTGTCAAAGTGTAGCACAGCAGAAAAGATAAATAACATACAACAGCGGAAGTAGTAAACAGTATGCAACTGAAATGGACAACTGAAGTAAAAGAGAACCAGCAGTCATATATATAAAGATGCAGTATGTCACTGTTCTATGAAAGCAGTCAAAATAGGATACACTACAATACAATACAATACAACTCAATTACAAGGTACAACCAAACAAAACAAAGTAGAGTAAACAGAACGCAGCAGCATTGCAAGCCTAAGCTCGGTCTCATGCTCTCTTACTCCTATAATACAATCATGTACCTGTATAGGGACCCTTTCCCCTGTCGACACCTAAATCAATATAGTCTGTTTGGGATAAAGACATGACCCAAATAGGGTGTGAGAAATAAATCCCAGTAGGCACCCACCAAAGGCCCGTGCCCAACTGTCGGTGAAAATGTGCAACAACAGTGTGAAAAGGTAAAATGCAGTAAACTAGTAAGTACTCAAAAGTAACTATCACTACCAGTTTCATTTACATTTTAATTATTACTTATCACCTCCAAGCTTGTACTTTGGCTCATAATGTACAACATCGAAAAAAAATCACCATAGTGAATATACGAAATAAACAGTGTCCTCAGACACGCCAAACCTTACCCTCAGGTAATCAAAATCTTGCCCTTAGGCTAACAGAACCACTCCCTCAGGCTAATCAGAATCACGCCCTCAGGCTAATCAGAATCATGCCCTCAAGCGAAACAGGATCACGCCCTCAGGCGGTTTCCCTCATGAATAACGAATATTTCCCTCAGGCGTACGAGATAATGTCCTTAGGCACGGAAACAACTTCCCTTGGGCATATGAAACTTTTCCCTCAGGCTAAATGAAACACTTTCCCTCAAGCTAAAAAAACATTGCCCTTAGGCATAAGGAAATGGGACTGATTAGTCACTGAAAGTGGCTAATATTAATTGTTAATATCTTTATATTCATTGTTCCAAATTCCATAAACATTGTTTTTAGTGCATTACATAAATAGAACTTCATTTCTCATCAAAAATGCAATTCATGTTTAAAATGAAAATTTGGGCCCAATCATTCATTTGTTTTTTGACAATATTATATTCATTTTATGAATTTGAAATTTTGGGATATGATTGATCAATTTGTTTGTAACATTTTATCTTTTAGGTCCGCTGGATGAATCCCAAATGAAGATGGAGAATTTTGCGCCTGAAGGCAGAAACTTTCTGGAAAAAGCATAATGGGCCTAAGGCCCATCAAAACAAATGTGGGGCCCAGAAACCAAGCCCAATGAAGCTCAAATTTATAAAGTAGAAATAAAAAAATATGAGGATCATTTTATTCAACTATGTACGGAGCTAATTCTGATTTTTTCATGATGATAAAGGGATCTGAAGTTGAGATTTAAATGGTGGACTCGACATTAATGCACAGAAATCCATCCTACCATTTCGACCATAACTTCCAAACGGATGAGACAAATTTCCTGAAATTTTTAGAGCTTCTATAAGACACATGGACTAAGATATTTCTCTTCTACAATCCCTCTGGATTCGGCCTTATTAAATTGTGAATTCACACGTCAATATGGTGGACGAATCTGGACAGTTTTCCGGGTCAAATTCAAAACATCAATTTCCTTTTGATTATTCACCCTCCATTTGACTCTATTAATTGTTGGGGGGTGAATTAATTGTTGGGGGATGTACCTAAGGCTCCTAATATGCATATATAAGGAGCTATTAGTGAAGGGAATAGTGGTGGATATTTTTCATATCATCTTTTGTTGCTTGTTTCATTGTAAGTTTATGCTTCCAAATTTCCTTTGTAATGTTTTCCATTTCCATGTAAGTTTCTTTTTTGTATCTTTATGTTCTTAATCAACTTCATTCACTTATATATTTTCCTTTTCTTTTATTAAAACTTTATTATCACAAAGCACAGTGATATATCTGTGTTTTTGTGAATTAGTTCACACATAGGTGTGAATTTCATTCACACACACGGAGGAGTGCTCGTTATTTCTGCGGTTTTAATTTTTTCAATCCAATTCTTGTTAGCCATCTTCTGCCCACCGTTGAGAGTATAACATCAATGGAGGGATAAACCCTTAATGGGATGATCTTAGGAGGATGCAAAGGCTGGATTGAATGTTATTTTATGAACGAATTGTTGTCAATTGGATAATTAATTTAAGACATTCATTCTTCAATTATTTCTACTCTCCATCTTTACTGTGTTTGAGAAAACTAAATTCAATTACTAAATGACCATATACCTCGGGGAGATAATGAATTTGTTTCTCTAAGTGTATACGGGATTAGTAATGGTGTTTAGTAAGCACCAAACCAGAAAATGATGAATGTAATGTTATTTTTGAAGAATGGATTCATCAAAAATTAATAAAACCAAAATTATCTAATGAAGTAAAATTCATTCAATCCACCCCGATCATAATCCTAAGATCAACTCATTTCCATTTAATTGAATTCAATTAGGTTTATTAGTGTTTTTTAAAAACCATCCAAAATCAAACCCAAAGTCGGATACTTCATAGCTCATCCTTCACACAGTCATAGCGTCTCAAGGTTACTTCTTCGGTCCCTGTGGATTCGACCCCTACAAGAACTACATCGATAGCTTTTACCAGTAGGGTAAATTTGGGCGCAACCAAATTTTGGCACCGCTTCCGGGGACCAAAGTAAGTTTTCTTAGACACCCACCTTCTATTCTCACCTAACTTCTCTTTTCTCACCTATATTTCTCTTTTCTTTTACCCTTTCTATTTTCGTGTGTCCAAAAAAATCCAAATCCAAATTTCATTCAACTCCAATGGAGTATCACCAACAATTTCCTTTCATAAACACAGGCTGAAATCAAATATAAAATCAACAATGGGAATCCCCTCAGATAGAAAATTACTTTGATCAACACTTGAATGATTACCCCACACCTGATAACATGAACAATCAATGGGATGCTGAATGTTTAAAATATCAATTTCCATACCTATCAAGAATGATTGAAAAGATAAATAATGAGGAAGTCCATGATGTACAAACATATATCAAACCTAATCCTGAAAAAGTTCTTGAACAATTGTGTGAACAAATGGATAAAATGAATTTAGAAGTTTCATATTTCAGATTAGAATTACAAAGCTTTAAGACTTTTGAGGAACCTGTTCCCACTCAAGATGTTCTATACTCATCATTGATAGATGAATCTTTTATCCCAAAAACATCCCATTGATTAAAAAAAAGAACTAACCTTTGGATATGGGATAACTGAACAAGATCAAGAAAATATTGATGGGTGGTTAAATCAAGAGGAAACTAATTTTTTGTATTCACAAGAGGGAAACTTGACATTGTGGATGGAGAGTCCTGAATATTTCTCCATTGATGATTTTTCAAAAACACAAATCACTAAACAATTGGGAGAAATACCAAACATTGAGCCCATTCCCACACCTCAAATTCAACTAGACACTTTTGGGAATGAAACATATTTTAAAACAGAACCAATTCTTTCTAAATTTTTTGGAGAAGAAACTGACTTTAATTAAAATTTCCAATCTTTATTAGGAAATTGCAATCGACCAGAACTCAAAATCATTATCCTTCCTTCCCCATACAATAATTCCATCATAGGTGATAAAAAAGACCTTGCAGTTTTAGTTCATTCATCTAATGAAGCCAATAATTTTGGAATGGTCATTGATGTCTTAGGAAAGAATATAAGTTAAAATCGATCAACCATTTCAGATATTCCTTGGATTTTAACAATCATTGTGGAAAATAGGATTTTACATGAAAAAAATTTCAAAAAAATAATCAATCTCAATCTTATTGAAGTGGAAAAAGATGGGTTAATTAAAATGCTGAAATTTGGAATTGGATAAGTTGGGGGGTAAAAGTAGAGCCAACGACGTTAAACAAAAGCGATTCATGGGAGGAAACCCATGGTTTTCATGTTTCTAATCATTTTGAATCATTTTTTTCATATAATAAATTACCATAAACTGTTGACCTGTTCTTCTTTTATGAGTACGGATGGGTATGAAAGGGGAGCGCCATATTCATCTGTGTCACGTGGTGTGATCTCTGAGTAATACCTTACCCAGAAAATATAAATAAGACAATGTATCATCACTTTATTTTGTTTTGTTTTATTTTTATGTTTTTATAGGTTAAAAAAATAAAAGGACATGTCGTAAGCCATAAGGAAAATCCATTCACCACCATCCAAGCCGCTGAGACTCAAATCTAGGATTTAAGGGAGACTATGGCATGCGCTATCATCATCAACCACCAGGTGACTTCATTCCATGATTTTCATTTTAAATTTCTTCTTTGAACTCCTCTCCTACCCCCTTCTAACTTTTCTTTTCTTTAAACACTGGGGACAGTGTTATTCTAAGTTGGGGGGAGATAAAAAATGATTTTTTTTTATTTTAAAAACATGCATGAAAAGAAAAATTCCATTAACCATAAACATGATAAACACACATTTCAAACTCTAAAATTGGATATCAAATAAATTTTGCATGCCTTGATTCTGATTTTAATGCAAGTTTAAGTTCATGAGCATAGTTTTTGAAAAGTGCGGTTGTCCGATGTGATTTTTTAATGTTTACATTTTCATCCTCTTAATAAAAATGCCACAATGAACGTCTACTGGATCGTGGGTGTAAATTTGAGTTCTTGGGTCCCTTTCATTATAGCTTAGGGTTCTGGGGTCACTTTTAGTTTAATTTGAGTATCCAAAAAAACAAAAACAAAAACAAAAAAAATGACCACATAGAGCAATGTTTTTTCCAAATGTGTGGCGTCCGGCACTTGGGGATCGTGACTCCATAGTTGTCTTTCCCAGAGTCAGGTTTTATATCTCTATTATAGAGCATGAAATTGACAATATGTGTGGCATCCGGCACTTGGGGATCATGACTCCATAGTTGTCTTGCCCAGAGTTAGTCTTTTCATATCTATTGTGGTTTAAAAAAATCAAAAAAAATCAAAAAAATGGATACTCATCTTAAGGTTTAATGTGATTCCCACCTAACACTTCCATTTTTTTCCCTTGAACAATAAAATGGGCCCCATATCTTTTATGATGCACAACACTTTATCATGCTTAATTGGAATTGGATGAAATGTGGCAATGAATTTGAACAAAGGAATGGGCTTGGGCTTGGGATATGCTTATGGACCTAGCTTGTTTTTAATTATTTTGATGGGTTTTCATAATTTTTTTGGTATTAGATATTTGGGTGAGCAATGTGTATTAAAATGTTTTTGGAAAAGGGGATTTAAATTTCATATTTGTAATTTATTTTTCTCGGGACTATCAAAACTCAAGTTGGGGGGTGTGATTAGTCACTGAAAGTGGCTAATATTAATTGTTAATATATTTATATTCATTGTTCCAAATTCCATAAACATTGTTTTTAGTGCATTACATAAATAGAACTTCATTTCTCATCAAAAATGCAATTCATGTTTAAAATGAAAATTTGGGCCCAATCATTCATTTGTTTTTTGACAATATTATATTCATTTTCTGAATTTGAAATTTTGGGATATGATTGATCAATTTGTTTGTAACATTTTATCTTTTAGATCTGCTGGATGAATCCCAAAGGAAGATGGTGAATTTTGCGCCTGAAGGCAGAAACTTTCTGGAAAAAGCATAATGGGCCTAAGGCCCATCAAAACAAATGTGGGTCCCATAAACCAAGCCCAATGAAGCTAAAATTTATAAAGTAGAAAGATAAAAATATTAGGATCATTTTATTCAACTGTGGCCGGAGCTAATTCTGATTTTTTCATGATGATAAAGGGATCTGAAGTTGAGATTTAAATGGTGGACTCGACATTAATGCACAGAAATCCTTCCTACCATTTCGACCATAACTTACAAAAGGATGAGATAAATTTCCTGAAATTTTGATATCTTCTATAAGACACATGGAAGAAGATATTTCTCTTCTACAACCCCTCCGGATTCGGCCTTCTTAAATTGTGAATTCACACGTCAATATGGTGGACGAATCTGGACAGTTTTCCGGGTCAAATTCAAAACATCAATTTCCTTTTGATTATTCATCCTCCATTTGACTCTATTAATTGTTGGGGGTGAATTAATTGTTAGGGGATGTACCTAAGGCTCATAATATGCCTATATAAGGAGCTATTGGGGAATGGAATAGTGGTGGATATTTTTCATATCATCTTTTTTTGCTTGTTTCATTGTAAGTTTATGCTTCCAAATTTCCTTTGTAATGTTTTCCATTTCCATGTAAGTTTCTTTTTTGTATCTTTATGTTCTTAATCAACTTCATTCACTTATATATTTTCCATTTCTTTTATTAAAAATTTATTATCACAAATCACAGTGATATATCTGTGTTGTTGTGAATAAGTTCACACATAGGTGTGAATTTCATTCACACATAGGTGTGAATTTCATTCACACACACGGAGGAGTGCTTGTTATTTCCGCGGTTTTAATTTCTTCAATCCAATTCTTGTTAGCCATATTCCGTCCACCGTTGAGATTATACCATCAATGTAGGGATAAACCCTTAATGGGATGATCTTAGGAGGATGCAAAGGCTGGATTGAATGTTATTTTATGAACGAATTGTTGTTAATTGGATAATTAATTTAAGACATCCATTCTTCAATTATTTCTACTCTCCGTCTTTACTGTGTTTGAGAAAACTAAATTCAATTACTAAATGACCATATACCTCGGGGAGATCATGAATTTGGTTCTATAAGTGTATACGGGATTAGTAATTGTGTTTAGTAAGCACCAAACCAGAAAATGATGAATGTAATGTTATTTTTGAAGAATGGATTCATCAAAAATTAATAAAACGAAAATTGTCTAATGAAGTAAAATTCATTCAATCCACCCCGAGCATAATCCTAAGATCAACCCATTTCCATTTAATTGAATTCAATTAGGTTTATTATTGTTCTTTAAAAACCATCCAAAATCAAACCCAAAGTCGGCTACTTCATAGCCCATCCTTCACACAATCATAGCGTCTCAAGGTTACTTCTTCGGTCCCTTTGAATTCGACCCCTACATGTACTACATCGATCGCTTTTACCAGTAGGGTAAATTTGGGCGCAACCAAATTTTGGCACCTCTTCCGGGGACCAAAGTAAGTTTTCTTAGACACCCACCTTCTATTCTCACCTAACTTCTCTTTTCTCACCTATATTTCTCTTTTCTTTTCCCCTTTCTGTTTTCGTGTGTCCAAAAAAATCCAAATCCAAATTTCATTCAACTCCAATGGAGTATCACCAACAATTTCCTTTCATAAACTCAGGCTGAAATCAAATAGAAAATCAACAATGGGAATCCCCTCAGATAGAAAATTACTTTGATCAACACTTGAATGATTACCCCACACCTGATAACATGAACAATCAATGGGATGCTGAATGTTTAAAAGATAAATTTCCATACCTATCAAGAATGATTGAAAAGATAAATAATGAGGAAGTCCATGATGTACAAACATATATCAAACCTAATCCTGAAAAAGTTCTTGAACAATTGTGTGAATAAATGGATAAAATGAATTTAGAAGTTTCATCTTTCAGATTAGAATTACAAAGCTTTAAGACTTTTGAAGAACCCGTTCCCACTCAAGATGTTCTATACTCATCATTGATAGATGAATCTTTTATCCCAAAAACATCCCATGTATTAAAAAAAAGAACTAACCTTTGGATATGGGATAACTGAACAAGATAAAGAAAATATTGATGGGTGCTTAAATCAAAAGGAAATTGATTTTTTGTATTCACAAGAGGGAAACTTGACATTGTGGATGGAGAGTCCTGAATATTTCTCCATTGATGATTTTTCAAAAACACAAATCACTAAACAATTGGGAGAAATACCAAACATTGATCCCATTCCCACACCTAAAATTCAACTAGACACTTTTGGGAATGAAACATATTTTAAAACAGAACCAATTCTTTCTAAATTTTTTGGAGAAGAAAATGACTTTCATTCAAATTTCCAATATTTATTAGGAAATTGCAATCGATCAGAACTCAAAATCATTATCCTTCCTTCCCTATACAATAATTCCATCATAGGTGATAAAAAATACCTTGCAGTTTTAGTTCATTCATCTAATGAAGCCAATAATTTTGGAATGGTCATTGATGTCTTAGGAAAGAATATAAGTTCAAATCGATCAACCATTTCAGATATTCCTTGGATTTTACCAATCATTGTGGAAAATAGGATTTTACATGAAACAAATTTCAAAAAAATAATCAATCTCAATCTAATTGAAGTGGAAAAAGATGGGTTAATTAAAATACTGAAAGTTGGAATTGTATAAGTTGGGGGTTAAAAGTCGAGCCAACGACGTTAAACAAAAGCGCTGCATGGGAGGCAACCCATAGTTTTCATGTTTCTAATCATTTTGAATCATTTTTTTCATATAATAAATTACCATAAACTGTTGACATGTTCTTCTTTTATGAGTAAGGATGGGTATGAAAGGGGAGCGCCATATTCATCTGTGTCACGTGGTGTGATCTCTGAGTAATACCTTACCCAGAAAATATAAATAAGACAATGTATCATCAGTTTATTTTGTTTTGTTTTATTTTTATGTTTTTATAGGTTAAAAAAAATAATAGGACATGTCGTAAGCCATAAGGAAAATCCATTCACCACCATCCAAGCCGCTGAGACTCAAATCTCGGATTGAAGGGAGACTATGGCATGCGCTATCATCATCAACCACCAGGTGACTTCATTCCATGATTTTCATTTTAAATTTCTTCTTTGAACTCCTCTCCTACCCCCTTCTAACTTTTCTTTTCTTTAAACACTGGGGACAGTGTTATTCTAAGTTGGGGGGAGATAAAAAATGATTTTTTTTTATTTTAAAAACATGCATGAAAAGAAAAATTCCATTAACCATAAACATGATAAATACACATTGCAAACTCTAAAATTGGATCTCAAATAAATTTTGCATGCCTTGATTCTGATTTTAATGCAATTTTAAGTTCATGAGCATAGTTTTTGGAAAGTGCGGTTGTCCGATGTGATTTTTCAATGTTTACATTTTCATCCCCTTAATAAAATTTCCACAATGCACGTCTACTGGATCGTGGGTGTAAATTTGAGTTCTTGGGTCCATTTCATTATAGCATAGGGTTCTGGAGTAACTTTTAGTTTAATTTGAGTATCCAAAAAAACTAAAAAAAAACTAAAAAAAACAAAAAAAAATGACCACATAGAGCAATGTTTTGTCCAAATGTGTGGCTTCCGGCACTTGGGGATCATGACTCCATAGTTGTCTTGCCCAGAGTCAGGCTTTATATCTCTATTGTTGAGCATTAAATTGACAATATGTGTGGCGTCCTGCACTTGGGGATCGTGACTCCATAGTTGTCTTGCCCAGAGTTAGTCTTTTCATATCTATTGTGGTTTAAAAAAAATCAAAAAAATCAAAAAAAATGGATACTCATCTTAAGGTTTAATGTGATTCCCACCTAGCGCTTCCATTTTTTTCCCTTGAACAATAAAATGGGCCCCATATCTTTTATGATGTACAACACTTTATCATGCTTAATTGGAATTGGATGAAATGTGGCAATGAATTTGAACAAAGGAATGGGCTTGGGCTTGGCATATGCTTATGGACCTAGCTTGTTTTTAATTATTTTGATGGGTTTTCATAATTTTTTTGGTATTAGATATTTGGGTGAGCAATGTGTATTAAAATGTTTTTGGAAAAGGGGATTTAAATTTCATATTTGTAATTTATTTTGCTCGGGACTAGCAAAACTCAAGTTGGGGGGTGTGATTAGTCACTGAAAGTGGCTAATATTAATTGTTAATATCTTTATATTCATTGTTCCAAAGTCCATAAACATTGTTTTTAGTGCATTACATAAATATAACTTCATTTCTCATCAAAAATGCAATTCATGTTTAAAATGAAAATTTGGGCCCAATCATTCATTTGTTTGTTGACAATATTATATTCATTTTCTGAATTTGAAATTTTGTGATATGATTGATAAATTTGTTTGTAACATTTTATCTTTTAGGTCCTCTGGATTAATCCCAAAGTAAGATGGAGAATTTTGCGCCTGAAGGCAGAAACTTGCTGGAAAAAGCATAATGGGCCTAAGGCCCATCAAAACAAATGTGGGGCCCAGAAACCAAGCCCAATGAAGATAAAATTTATACATTAGAAAGAAAAAAATATGAGGATAATTTTATTCAACTGTGGCCAGAGCTAATTCTGATGTTTTCATGATGATAAAGGGATCTGAAGTTGAGATTTAAATGGTGGACTCGACATTAATGCACAGAAATCCGTCCTACCATTTCGACCATAACTTCCAAACGGATGAGGAAAATTTCCTGCAATTTTGATAGATTCTATAAGACACATGGAAGAAGATATTTCTCTTCTATAACCCCTACGGAGTCGGCCTTCTTAAATTGTGAATTCACACGTCAATATGGTGGACGAATCTGGACAGTTTTCCGGGTCAAATTCAAAACATCAATTTTTTTTTTGATTATTCACCCTCCATTTGACTCTATTAATTGTTGGGGGGTGAATTAATTATTGGGGGATATACCTAAGGCTCCTAATATTCCTATATAAGGAGCTATTGGTTAAGTTAATAGTGGTGGATATTTTTCATATCATCTTTTGTTGCTTGTTTCATTGTAAGTTTATGCTTCCAAATTTCCTTTGTAATGTTTTCCATTTCCATGTAAGTTTCTTTTTTGTATCTTTATGTTCTTAATCAACTTAATTCACTTCTATATTTTCCATTTATTTTATTAAAACTTTATTATCACAAATCACAGTGATATATCTGTGTTGTTGTGAATTAGTTCACACATAGGTGTGAATTTCATTCACACACACGGAGGAGTGCTCATTATTTCCGCAGTTTTAATTTCTTCAATCCAATTCTTGTTAGCCATATTCCACCCACCATTGAGAGTATACCATCAATGGAGGGCTAAACCCTTAATGGGATGATCTTAGGAGGATGCAAAGGCTGGATTGAATGTTATTTTATGAACGAATTGTTGTTAATTGGATAATTAATTTAATACATCCATTCTTCAATTATTTCTACTCTCCATCTTTACTGTGTTTGAGAAAACTAAATTCAATTACTAAATGACCATATACCTCGGGGAGATCATGAATTTGGTTATCTAAGTGTATACGGGATTATTAATTGTGTTTAGTAAGAACCAAACCAGAAAATGATGAATGTAATGTTATTTTTGAAGAATGGATTCATCAAAAATTAATAAAACCAAAATTGTCTAATGAAGTAAAATTCATTCAATCCACCCCGAGCATAATACTAAGATCAATCCATTTCTATTTTATTGAATTAAATTAGGTTTATTAGTGTTCTTTAAAAACCATCCTAAATCAAACCCAAAGTCGGCTACTTCATAGCCCATCCTTCACACAATCATAGCGTCTCAAGGTTACTTCTTCGGTCCCTGTGGATTCGACCCCTACATGTACTACATCGATCGCTTTTACCAGTAGGGTAAATTTGGGCGCAACCAAATTTTGGCGCCGCTGCTGGGGACCAAAGTAAATTTTCTTAGACACCCACCTTCTATTCTCACCTAACTTCTCTTTTCTCACCTATATTTATCTTTTCTTTTCCCCTTTCTGTTTTCGTGTGTCCAAAAAAATCCAAATCCAAATTTCTTTCAACTCCAATGGAGTATCACCAACAATTTCCTTTCATAAACTCAGGCTAGAATCAAATAGAAAATCAACAATGGGAATCCCCTCAGATAGAAAATTACTTTGATCAACACTTGAATGATTACCCCACACCTGATAACATGAACAATCAATGGGATGTTGAATGTTTAAAAGATCAATTTTCATACCTATCAAGAATGATTGAAAAGATAAATAATGAGGAAGTCCATGATGTACAAACATATATCAAACCTAATCCTGAAAAAGTTCTTGAACAATTGTGTGAACAAATGGATAAAATGAATTCAAAAGTTTCATCTTTCAGATTAGAATTACAAAGCTTTAAGACTTTTGAGGAACCCGTTCCCACTCAAGATTTTCTATACTCATTATTGATAGATGAATCTTTTATCCCAAAAACATACCATGGATTAAAAAAAAGAACTAACCTTTGGATATGGGATAACTGAACAAGATCAAGGAAATATTGATGGGTGCTTAAATCAAGAGGAAACTGGTTTTTTTTATTCACAAGAGGGAAACTTGACATTGTGGATGGAGAGTCCTGAATATTTCTCCATTGATTATTTTTCAAAAACACAAATCACTAAACAATTGGGAGAAATACCAAATATTGAGCCCATTCCCACACCTCAAATTCAACTATACACTTTTGGGAATGAAACATATTTTAAAATAGAACCAACTCTTTCTAAATTTTTTGGAGAAGAAACTGACTTTCATTAAAATTTCTAATCTTTATTAGGAAATTGCAATCGACCAGAACTCAAAATCATTATCCTTCCTTCCCCATACAATAATTCCATCATAGGTGATAAAAAAGACCTTGCATTTTTAGTTCATTCATCTAATGAAGCCAATAATTTTGGAATGGTCATTGATGTCTTAGGAAAGAATATAAGTTCAAATCGATCAACCATTTCAGATATTCCTTGGATTTTACCAATCATTGTGGAAAATAGGATTTTACATGAAACAAATTTCAAAAAAATAATCAATCTCAATCTTATTGAAGTGGAAAAAGATGGTTTAATTAAAATGCTGAAAGTTGGAATTGGATAAGTTGGGGGGTAAAAGTCGAGCCAACGACGTTAAACAAAAGCGCTGCATGGGAGGCAACCCATGGTTTTCATGTTTCTAATCATTTTGAATCATTGTTTTCATATAATAAATTACCATAAACTGTTGACCTGTTCTTCTTTTATGAGTAAGGATGGGTATGAAAGGGGAGCGCCATATTCATCCGTGTCACGTGGTGTGATCTCTGAGTAATACTTTACCCAGAAAATATAAATAAGACAATGTATCATCAGTTTATTTTGTTTTGTTTTATTTTTATGTTTTTATAGGTTAAAAAAATAAAAGGACATGTCGTAAGCCACAAGGAAAATCCATTCACCACCATCCAAGCCGCTGAGACTCAAATCTAGGATTGAAGGGAGACTATGGCATGTGCTATCATCATCAACCACCAGGTGACTTCATTCCATGATTTTCATTTTAAATTTCTTCTTTGAACTCCTCTCCTACCCCCTTATAACTTTTCTTTTCTTTAAGCACTGGGGACAGTGTTATTCTAAGTTGGGGGGAGATAAAAAATGATTTTTTTTTTATTTTAAAAACATGCATGAAAAGAAAAATTCCATTAACCATAAACATGATAAACACACATTGCAAACTCTAAAATTGGATATCAAATAAATTTTTCATGCCTTGATTCTGATTTTAATGCAAGTTTAAGTTCATGAGCATAGTTTTTGAAAAGTGCGGTTGTCCGATGTGATTTTTCAATGTTTACATTTTCATCCTCTTAATAAAAATGCCACAATGCACGTCTACTGGATCGTGGGTGTAAATTTGAGTTCTTGGGTCCCTTTCATTATAGCATAGGGTTCTGGGGTCACTTTTAGTTTAATTTGAGTATCAAAAAAAAAACAAAACAAAAAACAAAAAAAAACAAAAAAAAATGACCACATAGAGCAATGTTTTGTCCAAATGTGTGGTGTCCGGCACTTGGGGATCATGACTCCATAGTTGTCTTGCCCAGATTCGGGCTTTATATCTCTATTTTAGAGCATGAAATTGACAATATGTGTGGCGTCCGGCACTTGGGGATCGTGACTCCATAGTTGTCTTGCCCGGAGTTAGTCTTTTCATATCTAGTGTGGTTTAAAAAAAATCGAAAAAAAATCAAAAAAAATGGATACTCATCTTAAGGTTTAATGTGATTCCCACCTAGTGCTTCCATTTTTATCCCTTGAACAATAAAATGGGACCCATATATTTTATGATGCACAACACTTTATCATGCTTAATTGGAATTGGATGAAATGTGGCAATGAATTTTAACAAAGGAATGGGCTTGGGCTTAGGATATGCTTATGTACCTAGCTTGTTTTTAATTATTTTGATGGGTTTTCATAATTTTTTTGGTATTTGATATTTGGGTGAGCAATGTGTATTAAAATGTTTTTGGAAAAGGGGATTTAAATTTCATATTTGTAATTTATTTTGCTCGGGACTAGAAAAACTCAAGTTGGGGGGTGTGATTAGTCACTGAAAGTGGCTAATATTAATTTTTAATATCTTTATATTCATTGTTCCAAAGTCCATAAATATTGTTTTTAGTGCATTACATAAATAGAACTTCATTTCTCATCAAAAATGCAATTCATGTTTAAAATGAAAATTTGGGCCCAATCATTCATTTGTTTGTTGACAATATTATATTCATTTTCTGAATTTGAAATTTTGGGATATGATTTATCAATTTGTTTGTAACATTTTATCTTTTAGTTCCGATGTATGAATCCCAAAGGAAGATGGAGAATTTTGCGCCTGAAGGCAGAAACTTGCTGGAAAAAGCATAATGGGCCTAAGGCCCATCAAAACAAATGTGGGGCCCAGAAACCAAGCCCAATGAAGCTCAAATTTATACAGTATAAATATAAAAATATTAGGATCATTTTATTCAACTGTGGCCGGAGCTAATTCTGATGTTTTCATGATGATAAAGGGATCTGAAGTTGATATTTAAATGGTGGACTCGACATTAATGCACAGAAATCCGTCCTACCATTTCGACCATAACATCCAAAAGGATGAGCCAAATTTCCTGAAATTTTGAGAGCTTCTATAAGACACATGGACGAATATATTTCCCTTCTAGAACCCCTACGGATTCGGCCTTCTTAAATTGTGAATTCACACGTCAATATGGTGGACGAATCTAGACAGTTTTCCGGGTCAAATTCAAAACATCAATTTCCTTTTGATTATTCATCCTCCATTTGACTCTATTAATTGTTGGGGGTGAATTAATTGTTGGGGGATGTACCTAAGGCTCATAATATTCCTATATAAGGAGATATTGGTGAAGGGAATAGTGGTGGATATTTTTCATATCATCTTTTGTTGCTTGTTTCATTGTAAGTTTATGCTTCCATATTTCCTTTGTAATGTTTTCCATTTCCATGTAAGTTTCTTTTTTGTATCTTTATGTTCTTAATCAACTTCATTCACTTCTATATTTTCCATTTATTTTATTAAAAATTTATTATCACAAATCACAGTGATATATCTGTGTTGTTGTGAATTAGTTCACACATAGGTGTGAATTTCATTCACACACACGGAGGAGTGCTCGTTATTTCCGCGGTTTTAATTTCTTCAATCCAATTCTTGTTAGCCATCTTCCGCCCACCATTGAGAGTATACCATCAATTGAGGGCTAAACCCTTAATGGGATCATCTTAGGAGGATGAAAAGGCTGGATTGAATGTTATTTTATGAACGAATTGTTGTTAATTGGATAATTAATTTAAGACATCCATTCTTCAATTATTTCTACTCTTCATCTTTACTGTGTTTGAGAAAACTAAATTCAATTACTAAATGACCATATACCTCTGGGAGATCATGAATTTGGTTCTCTAAGTGTATACGGGATTAGTAATTGTGTTTAGTAAGCACCAAACCAGAAAATGATGAATGTAATGTTATTTTTGAAGAATGGATTCATCAAAAATTAATAAAACCAAAATTGTCTAATGAAGTAAAATTCATTCAATCCACCCCAAGCATAATCCTAAGATCAACCCATTTCCATTTAATTGAATTCAATTAGGTTTATTAATGTTCTTTAAAAACCATCCAAAATCAAACCCAAAGTCGGCTACTTCATAGCCCATCCTTCACACAATCATAGTGTCTCAAGGTTACTTCTTCGGTCCCTGTGGATTCGACCCCTACATGTACTACATCGATCGCTTTTACCAGTAGGGTAAATTTGGGCACAACCAGGGATGATCCCTAAGAATAAATAAGCAATTTATATAAATTTTCTCTCAAGAAAATGCATTACACAATATATTCATGGCATACCCTCGGGTATCCTAGCCAAATGGCTAAACAGAGGAACGTACCCCCGGGGTGGTCCTAGATCCAAGAAATGATCCCAAACAACAGTTTTAATTTATCAAAATATTATCTATTCAATTCTAAATATCTTTTCAAAAAATTCCTTATCCATACGTCACCCCAACCATGGGCGCGTAGCACAACGGTACACAATTTCAACTCAACAGTTGGAAATAAGCATCAGACCACCTACCTTGATCTTCTCTAATCGGTATACGTGAACGACGTCTCCCAAATCATCCAAGAATAATGTAGATCTGGGATAATATAATTCCCATTCAAACATAAATAACTTCCCTTAGAAGAAGAATTGGTAAGAACGGAGCATGGAGAGGGGAGGGATTACTCGTACCGTCCCAACGTGATCAAAGGAAACGGAAACAGATTCCCGGTGTGTGATTGGGTGATCCTATAAGGTTTGGTCATCTTCCCAATCTTCAAATCGCGGTTCTTCCTCCTCTTTCAAATGAGGAGGCTACTTCCTATTTTAAGTGAAAAAAACAAACTACACGGCATGTACTCCCAAGTACACGGCATGTACTTTTCATTTTTTTAAATTGTTCCTCTGGAGGATACTTTCCACCGCGGCACTGTTCATCCATCGACATGAGTACACAGCGTGTATTCCTGAGTACACGGCATGTACTTTTTCTCCAATGGCAGCTTCCTCCACCGCCTTACTGTTCACATGTCGACTGGTTACACAGCGTGTAAATACAAAGTACTCAGCATGTAGTTGGTTTTTACACCCTTCATCACCGACAAGCCTATACGCCCTGTGTACTCATCCCACACGGCCAAAGTACATGACGTGTGGAAAATTACATGGTGTGTACCCATAAAATTTGGGATTTTTCCCCTATTTTCCTTATTTTGTCAAAAACACTTAAGGAAAAGTGAAAAGAAGAAACTCGTACCTCAAGAATCAGAACCGGGTTCTTACAGTTTCTTCTAACTGTGCAGCCTACCTTATTTTTTTATAAAGCAAGGCTTCGGGCTCCGAACAAGCCCCAAACACCCCTGATACACCATTGATCTCATTGGGAACTTGCATTAGTCCATAAAAAAGTATTTAAATATAAAAAATATCCCTACCTCATAGGAAAACCCAAGATCCTATAAAACCATCCATATGTGGTGGTTATGTGAAATACATTATATTTTTGTGGCGGTAGTCCGCAAGTACACACAAATGATATTCTTATTTTTATAAATTGGAGGGTATATAATTGTTATATCATTAACATTATAACATTTTAGTATATTAATAATATTTATGTTATTAAATTATAATGGGTATAAAATATTTAGAGGAGAAATATAGATAATAAAAAATGTTAAGAAGTGATTTACACTCACATCGAGAATTTGTACCTTCTATTGGAGATTCTACTAGAAATAGAATATTTGGGGATTTCACTTGGATAAAGGTACTTCCAAACATGGTAGATGGATATAGATGAAGTAAAAATGAGAATATATTAAATTGGAATTCTAGTTTTTAGATTTCATGTAAAAGGGTGGTGGAAGTATCCTTTTAGAAGCGAGGGGAGTGTCATTTTGGTAATAAGAGGTGCGTTATTCAAGACAGGTGACTTCAAAAGTGGGAAATAATGGAGAGGGGATGTGTGTGGCATGATAAAACCCTTCACAGCATATTTTATATAAGTTTTGATGAATTTTAGGCGTTTTCTCTTAATTTTTATCTTTTACCATAATTTACTTTTACAACAATAAATGTTTTTTTACCACAGTAACTCATTTTTTATGAAAAAAATAAAAATTACCATATTTGAAATTTTGGATATACTGATTCCATGTATTAGAAATTTTTTATAAAATAAAATTTTCAATGGTGATAAAAAAAATTAAATTAGTGCACATAACACGTAAAAACTAGTTTTTTAAAAGAAGTGTATTTTTAAGCATAAAAATTATATTTAGGAACCAGTTATAAATATTATTTATTTTAATAATACTAATTTCATATGTAATGGGTATCCCTCTACCCAATTAAAAGAGGTATTTTCTCTAATAATAAAATGAGGCTTCATCCCCAACCGTTTGAAAAAAAAAATACACTAATTTGTTTGTTCTTAAACAAATAAGATTTATTTTTCTTTCAAATAAATCCAAAATTAGAATTTATCATGTGCATAGTTAATTAAAAGAAAAGACCAAAAATTGTCTTTAATGGAATAAAATATTACATGCATTCCAAAAATGTTAACGATAGGTTTTATTAATTCAAAATAGTATTTATAAATGCATAATTTTAATTTTTAAATATTTTTTTTATAAATTTTTATGTCATTTTTACATTATGATAAATTTATAAAAGCTATGATATTGGTAAAAATTGTATTTTTTACCATTCACCTAAAAATAAAAATTTTCAAAAAAATATTAGAATTTAACCTTAAGATAATATTTTTATAATAAATCCAAAAATTAATTTCATTTCATCAATTTAAGATTCATAAAAACATAATTTTATCTTTTAAATAAAAATACAAAATATAAAACAACTTCTTTTATAAAAAATTACCTTTTAAACATTACATGTTCTTAATCTCATTTTATGTCAATTACTAATTAAATAAATGTAAAAAAATTTCTTCACACATTGAAATAATATATTCTATAATATTTATATTTTAAAAGTGAAAATTTTAATTTATTATGATTAAATACACAACACTTTAAAAAAGTTCTTGGAAAAATAATCCTTTTTACATTAAACCATAAAAAATATTTATCCTCCAAATGTAAGAATTTTTAATTGATTACTATAATCTTATTTATTATAGGTTTCATTCTTATTATCATTTTCTTAATAATTTTTATCTAATATGTCATGAAATATTTTAGTTTGGTGTTGGGAATGAAACAATCAATTTAATGTAGTATTAATTAAATAGAAATTAATACTAAAATCTCAAGGTATTACATGCGTGCTGAACAATATACATGATATTATATTCATGAATCACGTGAGATTAACACACATGTGATTAAATTCAAAATTTGAGCCTCAAATCAGATTAAATTTTCACTACTCATGAGCTTTATAAGGAGTGTCTTGTCGGTCCTAAAGCTAGAAAGATTCCCATTAAAGATTATATCAGGGTTCAACCTAGATCACATGTTATAAAATTGGTAATTCCCAAATGAATTAAATATTGAATTAAAATGGACTTATTAAACCCTATTACTCACACAACTCAATATTAAATAAATGGCATATGATCTTGATATAGTTGAATACTTGGGAAGTTGTTGGGGATTGTTAGATAAACTTAGAATATTGAACCATTCTGAGATCATGATCAGATTATTCTAAATTGTCTCCAATGTGTAATCATGTTGCAGTTCATCATCTATTTGGTTAGTAATCTCAATTCCACTTGAATAAGAAGATGAATACTGAAGGTTTCCACATAGACATCTAGGGTGTGAGGTGACGAGTCAATGGATGTGAGAAAAGAATTCTATATCCTTATAATTATCTTCATGACATCTTTTTTAATGATTCATTCAAATATTCATTGGTAAATACATTGAGGGTTTTTTTAAAGGGATCATCATACCAAGAGGGGTGCTTTAGTTCAGAGACATGAGTATCAATTTCTTAGAAGAAAGAAAGTTAGAGATAGATGGAGGGATAGAGACACAATGTTAACATAGAATAATCTCTTTTTACTTATTATTATTCATCATTAATTCTAATATATTTTTTATTGTGTCATCTAATTTTATTTTAGAAAAACATACAATTAATTCATAAAGGGGTTGAAGGTTTTTTTCATTTTAATTCATTTCATGTTCATGATTTATTTCATCATGATCATAATTAATTATTCTTATCCACATTTATTTAAATTTAATTATTTATATTTTCATGTATTTGAAGATGAAAATAATGATTGATTCAATTTTGAGATCATTTTAACCACTATAATAAATTTTAAAATTTATTAGATTAAATAAGTTGAATGAAAATTCACTGATGAATGACAGTTCATTTTATAAAAGACCCCCTAATCACTTTATTTTTGGTAATGTACAAGAAATAATCATTGACTAAGGTTATGTTTAAGTACATTGTAAGTGTTTAAATATTAATAGGGATCATAGAGAAACTAATAATGTAAAATAACATGTGTCACACACCTTTTAGTTTTCAAACATCTTCAATCATTGCTCCTATCTTTTCAGTTGTATCCCTTCTGGTGTCGGTAGGTTCGTCGGGTCTGAGACCAACTTCTCCTTCGTTTCCTCTATCACTTGACATGGAAAGGGTTGGAAGATATATAGTTCCATGGGAAAGGGATAGAGTATCTATTTAAGACTCTTTGATCTTGTTCCTTTGTTTCAGTTATTGTACTCTTCAACTCGAGGCTGCTGTGAAGGAACAAATTTTCATGGAAATGCACATTGGTAAACCCTTACCTATCACAACCAGTCTAAGAGGGGCTCATGTTGTGACTACCTAGAGCATGCCTCTGATAGGCCAGGGGCTTGTGACTATCACCGAGTAGGAATTTCCCATAAATGGTAGGAATTATCCTAAAGTACCTATACACACGCATAGATCTCTAAGGCACATAATGATAAAATGTAAAAAAATGATTGAATAAATGCATAAAACTAATATCCCACAACCAGATTACAACAGAAAGTAAAGTAAAATTAAACAGGGAAAAATAAAATCCCACCACAAAGATTCTATACAAAAGTCCAACTTAAACTGTAAAGAGTCCAACCTTCTCCAAGGGTGAGGACTACGTCAATGGTATGCTCCCAGTAAACACCTCGGTTTTCCCAGCTTCATTTATACTCTACCCACTCCTATTTCTCCTAGGAAATCATCAAAAGGGCTTCTGTATGCCCAAGACACGATACGTGCGAGCAAAGCTCATGTAGGGGTGAGTATAACAACACTCAGTAGGACACCCTTAAAACACTAATCACGAAGCACCAAGTATATTCACCTCCATACAAGATATAATAATCTATGTATAGAAAAAAACAAAATAGAACCCTGATATACTCTAGAGAGACACCACGCTATCAGGCATTCATGACCAATTTCAGCCACAAGACTCTGTTTGAAGCAATGTTTGTTATGGGAGAATTGGATCCTCAAGCCATGGTATCATCGGAGAAACTCGACAAAGAGTTATAGCTCATTTGGTCCCCACCCAATGAGAACAAATTAGTAAAATAAGACTATGATACACAGATGGGGTCATTCCTAGAACCACTAGGGGGCACCATGAACCTAATATGGATCAACCCACCACATAATGGATCGTATGCCAACAATTCCAAAAACCCTATTGATGTGGCCCGCTAGATGGAGGAACAATGACCTTCTCAAGGAGTTCACGTTGATTCCACAAACTCCACTAGTTATGATAGAGAATTAAACTATAGTATCGTGGAGGGACACCACAACTATATCTGAGACTCAACCTCTAGATGGGATTACAATCTAGTGGTGTGGATGTAATGTTGCACTGTACGCTCAAGGAAAGGACCAAGGGAACACACTCAACCTATATTGGTCCAAAATAGGAAAAATAAGATCCTAAAATATGAATAAGGTACCCAAAATTGTTCTCGGGTCGGATTTCTTAAAGTCAAGGACACACTACTATTGACGACATGCTATTTGGACGCTCCATTTATGAGTTATGACCATTTGAATGAAGCTGCACACAGAACTATTGGGGCCTACAGACCTACCGCCACAGTCAGTCCACCCACCACGTGGAATAGATGCCCATGGACCGACCATCAAGGTCATTCCACATTCCATACTTGGATGGATGTTGTGTTCGACTGTCGCGGTCGACCGCCCATGGACTGGTTGTGTGGTCACTATGCCCCGTGGAAGCATGATCTGCCGCAACACCACAATCAACTGCCATGGTCGGTCTCCATGGTTGATCTCCATGGTAGACCAAAACTGTGATCCACCCTGGTTTCACCATATCTAACCTGAATCTAACCTGGGTTCGACCCAGTTCCATCTTGTCTGACTCGGCCAACCGGCTTGACCTAGCCCACTGATCTGACCTGGCCCACTAGCTTGACCCAACCTGCTCTGCATCCGGTGTTGCATCTGCCTCTGTCAGCCCTGCCAGCCCCCTGATTTTTTCACTTCCATTCTCATCCGCACGTGCCTCTACCTCCAGCATGCATACCACCATCGCGCACCACCGCCAACTGCTGTCACATGTCGGCGGTCCCTTCCACAGAACACTACACCTCCTTCAATGCCTGAAAATTGAAATGATCATATATCTGAGCTCCTTGGGTCCTAATCTACACTGATCTAGCCTCGGTTGTTTATTTTCCTCAAATCCAGGGGTCTGATCAAGTTCAAAACAACACAAAAACATCGAGCTGGGACCATGGGGATACAATGACGAAGAACGTAAATAAAATATGGATAAAAGGCATAATAACAAAGATTTATCATCATTGGACAAGAATTCTAGGACAACGATCAAGAACATGGGATTTGGTTTAGAAAATTAGATCAAATAAATCCCATATAATAAAACCCTTGCTGCAAAGTGATCGATCTAAAAATCAATCTATTCATCGATTGATTTTCTTTCATCACAAAAATTATGAACAAGGAATAAAAAAACTGAAACATATGTCTTACCTTGATTTGGATTTATTGTTGATGAATAATGAATCTATGTTGCATTTTTTTCAAGATCCCTCAATCTTGTCTCACCCCCGATTGTTGATCTCTAGTTTGCAAAACCATCATCGGTATCATCCACCCACGGGGTCTCCTCCAACGCTCTAATGGAACTCATAAAATTCACCGGGTTTTGTGGATGACCCTATGAATTTTCCATAAGTGTATATTTAAATAGAGAATTAATTCATAGTGTCAAAAATAATTTTTATTAAATTATTTTATTCCTTTTACTTATGCGAAAATGTTTTCACAAACGACCCATGCCGACCAATGTCAGGTTGCACCTAGGGTAAAACCTCTATTCTGAACTAAGTGGTGCCCTTGAATTTCTGATCTGGGCACCCATTTAAGAGTTAGTCCACTTTTTCAGAGAAACTTCACGCACATGCTATTAAATTTTTGTAATTTTTCAAACATTTTTTTGGGCACACCGGGTCTTACAATCACATTTCGTCTCATCTCCTAGTCTTGAAAATAATCCATATAATATCTAAAAATAATACGTGGAAAATACGAGACATTACATTCTCCCCACCTTGGTGTTTTACGTCCCTGAAAATACAAAATAAGGGAAACTCAAATAGATGGGGGTACTAAACATGAATCTGAGCATCTTGCTCCCATGTGCTCTCCAGGAGATTCCCATGCTGCCACCAAAATGAAAAAAAGGAATCGATCACCCCCAAAGGATCCTCTCATGTTGATCCTCAATCTCTATTGGGTACTCAACAAAGGTTGTTACATCCTCGATGTCTAGCTTGCCCCAATCGGTAACATACGATGGGTCATGCACGTACCTCCTTCGTTGAGACACGTGGAAGACATTATGTATATGATCTAACTGTAGAGGTAGAGATAAGCGGTAACCACCTCACCAACTCTATATAGTATCTGTAAAGGACTGATGAACCACGTAGATAGCTTTCTGCCCCAGCCAAATTTCCATAATCCCCATTGAGGTGATACCTGAAGGAACACATGGCCTCCTTCCTCAAACTCTAAAGGACCCCATCATCTATCAGCATAATAATTTTGATGGCTCTGTGTAGTCTTCATCTTCTCTTGAATGATCTACACCTTTTCTTTAGTATCTTGCACCAACTCTAGGCCTAGGAGTGCTGACTCTCCTGGGTCAGTCCAGCAAAGTGGTGACCTGCAGGGTCACCCATAAAGAGCCTCAAATGATGTCATATCAATGTTATAAAGGTAGTTGTTATTGTATAAAAAATCTACCAGTGATAGGTGATACTCCCAATTATGGACAAAGTATAATATGCAAGCTCATATCATGTCCTCCAGAACCTGAATGGTATCCTCAATCTAGTCATCCATCTTTGGGTAAAATGTTATGCTCAAGCATAACTGTGTCTCAAACACTTCATGTAATCCTTTCCACAGTTGGGATGTAAAGCGATCATCTTGATCTGAAACTATCATCGATGGAACTCCATGGAGTCGAACTATCTTCTGAATGTAGATGCATATTAAGATCTCCACTGAACTCTTCTCTTAGATAGCTAGGAAGTGGGACGACTTGGTGAGTCAGTCAAAGATCACCCAGATGGCATCGTGTCCCCTAGATGTACATGGTAAACCCATCATGAATTCTATTTATATCTCATCCCAGATAAATGTTAGCACCTAAATGGGTTGAGTTAAACCCACCAGAACCTAGTGCTCATGCTTCACTTTTTGACAAGGCATCAAGAAACAAAATCTATAACTCTTTTCTTCATCCATGGCCACCAAAACTGGCATCGAAGGTCCTGGTACATCTTCACCACACATGGATGTGCCGCCAATGGGGATGCATGAAACTCCCCCAAAACCTCTTCTCACAATGCCACTGGTACTACTGTGCATTCTATGAAAAGAAAGGCACTCACCCCACCTTTTTAATATCCATTGGGAGCATGCAAGGTGGATATATGAGCATGTAGGGTATCGCAGTTGGTATCCCCAAGTTATACCTCCCTGACTCACTGTAAGAGTGGATGAGTGACAACCATAGACTATAGGTAAGTTGTTATATGTTCATCTATAAAGGATATCTATAATGAGTCCAACTGCTCTGATGCCTCATTCATTAATTGCAAAATGAATCTTCTACTGAGAGCATATGCTACCACATTTCCCTTCCTAGGAGTATATACAATCTCAAAGTCATAGTCTTGGAGGAAATCTAGGAATTTCCTCTGTATCATGTTAATATAAATCTATGATATGATATAATTGAGACTCTTGTGATCATAGTAGACAATAAACCTCTCTCCCAGTAGGTACTGTCTCCATATCTTCAATGTGGAGACTACCACAACTAGCTCAAGGTCATGGGTTGCATAGTTCTACTCATGTGGTCTCAACTGGTGTGAACCATAAGAAACCACCGCTTATCTATGCATCAGGAAACAACTAAGACCAGTATTTTAAGAATTAAATAACACCACATACTCTAAACCTTTTTTCTAGTAACCTCAATATGGGAGCACTCGTAAACCACTGACTTAGATCCTGAAAGCACTGCTGGAACTTTTCGGTCCACATGAAATGTTTCCCTTTTCATGTCAAAGTTGTTATGGTTTATTCCACTCTAGATATGTCAGGTACAATCATCCGATAGTACCCTACCAATCCATGGAAACTCTGCACTTCAGTAACACTCTTGGGTGGCTCCCAAGAAATCATTGCCTCAACCTTCACTGGATCCACTAAAACTGCAAACTCTGAGATGAAGTGTCCCAGAAAATGGACCTATCGATTCAGAAAGTAGCACTTAGATAGCTTTTGGTATTGTTGGTTCTCTCAAAGTGTGTCCAAAACTATCCTCAAGTGTCTCACGCGCTACTTCACAGACGCTGAATACACTAGGATGTCATCGACGAAGACCACCATGAACCGGTCTAAGTAAGGATGAAAGATCTGATTTATGAGTCCCATAAACACTACTGGGGTGTTTTTCATGCCAAATGGGATCACCAAGTACTCATAATTACCATAAATAAATTTGATGCCTGTATTTGGTATATTCTCATCCCCTACTCACAACTGGTGATAGCCTAATCTGAGGTTGATCTTCAAGAACCACCACACCCCTTTCAACTGATCAAAGTGGTTGTTGATCCTCAATAGTAGATACTTGTTCTTCACAGTCACTTGTTTTAAGCACCGGTAATCCACACATAACCTCAAGATACCATTTCCCTTATTGGAAAATAAAATTGGTGTCACCTAAGATGAAACACTTGGTCTCATGAAGCCCTTCTCCTATAAGTCCTGCAACTGTATCCTCAGATCACGAATCTCTACGAGATCCATCTAATATGCAGGTTTTGATATCGATGAAGTCCTAGGGTGTAGATCAATGTAGAAGTACATCTCCTAATATGGAGATAAATGTGGAACATCTTCGGGAAATATGTCCTCATACCCCTCCACCACTACATGAAACTTAGGACTCGTATTATCCACTACACCGAGGACTAGGCTAGCCAAATGATGAGTAATCGACCGCACCCTCCTATGTGTGAGTCCATCTTGCAATTCCTAGATTTCCCTTTCACCAAAATAGGAAAACTTGGTTCCATCACTATGGACACAGTCCACCGTTCACCTAAAATAGTCAATCTGAGCATGAACTATGGATAACCAATCCATACCAAGAATGAGGTCGTAAGGCCTCGACGTTGCTACCAAGAGATCCCAACCGAAACTCTCATATCCAAGAGTTAGGTCACACTGTCAGCACTAGCATGTGATCATCAAGTCTCCTCTAGTATGAGTTTCCAAGCATAAGGGTTTAGTCAAAGATTCAACCGAAAACTTCGAGTCTCAAACAAGATTTGTGGAAAGAAAAGAATTAATATCACCTATATCTATCAATACTATATATAAGGTAGAAAATACAAATATATTACCTCATATAATCCCTAGAGCCTCAAGGTCATACTCCTTCATAGCCTGTAGCTAGCCTCTTCCCTGTCCACCAGCTCCCTAAGCCTAGCATAGACCACCTGTGGGTGGTGGTGGTAATAGTTTGAACCTCCAACCACCTCCTTCTTCCCTAAAGACCCCTATGAAATTTAAACCACCCTATAGACCACCCTTATCCTGTCTCTATCTTTGTTTGGGTGGTCCCTCGACTATCTCTCGATCAGCTATAGAATGGGCCAGAAAATCTCATGCCAACCCTAACCGTCGCATGAGAAACACCATCTGTCCCTTGGATGAATCGTGCTACCTTAGGAGCCATGTACTATTTTCCCTAGGTCTTGGGATCACCTACTGAAGAGCCTGACCTACTTAGATCCCTATGATGGCATCAGCTACCTTCTGTCGAGGTCTCAGCTACCGGGTTCCCACTGTTGGCTCCCATGACTGGTGTCTGCTCTTCTAGAAAACTTCCTACCAAAAAGGTTTTCTCAAGTACCCCCACATAGGTAGAAATTATAAGGGATACCATAGATTCCCTGATATCCCGGTGCAAGCCTCGCTCAAAGGTCTGAGTCCTGAAGAACTGGTCTCACACCATATCCAAAGAGTAGTGTGATAGATCGGTAAACTTCGCTGAATACTCCGCCATAGTCATACTTCCCTAGTGCAGATGCAGGTGCTCATGTACGTGTACTGATCACAATGTGGTCGGATAGAATTACTCTATGAAGAGACTCTCAAATTCATTCCATGAAAGAGTTATCTTGTAGTGTGACTGGGTCACCAAGATCCACTATTGCCCCGCGGAGACTTGAAGAAGACTTGCGGTAATGATTTCCATCTGACCAGTAGGCATCCTCATAAGGAGGAAAGCATGAGTGACTGCCTCTAGCCAGTCCTCATACATCTAGGGATCTTTCTTACCCCAAAACTGGGAGCTTGTGATTCTCGTTCAAATTTACCCAAGAGATGAAGGAAGAACGGTCCTTGTAGTCTAGCTTGGGTTATCGAATCCACAGAGACCTAACAAGTAACCTATAGACACGCACATTCTAAGGACTGTTTTTGACTATGAAGTGGCCAAATTTGGGTTGATTTTAGATGGGTTTAAGTGAACTATAATATACTTAAGTGAATTCAAATTAAAATAATGAGTTGATCCTAGGTTATTGCTCGGGGTGGATTGAACGTATTTTCTTTTTAATGATTTCAATTTCTTAAATTTGAGATGGGTTCATTTAAGGAGATAAAACAACATCATCACTTACTGGTATAATGCCTAAACCCTTTAATACTAATCACCTATACACTTGAAGGATCAAGGTTTTGAGCACTTCAAGGTAAAGTTTCGTATTAGCACTTGAAGTGTGTGGCCTTAAATTCAACAAGGACGATGGAGTTTAAAACCCATCAAATAAAAATCTCAATTAAAGAAGTGATTATACATTAATGAGGTGATAAATAACATCCAATCCAGCCCCTTGATACTCCCTTGTATCAACCCATAAGTGGGTTATCCCTCCATTGATCCCATGGTTTCAATGGAAGCGGAAAGTAGACTCATAAGGGAGGAAATGGAAAAGTAAAAAAACGCAATAAAATAACAATCACTCCACCGTTGTGTGATAATCTCACAAGGTTTGGTATGAAAAATTTCACACCTTGAACCAATGGTATCAAAGTGATAAGTAGAAGAAAAGAATAATAAGATAATAATAACTTTTATTAAGAAACAAGGATGATTTAAAACAACTTACACGTGGAAGATAAATTTGAGACAACAAAACAGCAGCATAACATTACAATGAAAGGAAGCTCAAATATTATCAACTCCTCCACCACCACTACCTTAAATAGGCATTTTGGAAGCCTTGGGTCGAGATTCCAACAGTACAAAGCATCCCACTTGATTATGGTAGGCCTAGGGTGGTGGAAAGTTTGTGGAAAGAAGACTTTTCCACCCTTGACCCGAAAAGGCATCAATCTTTCATGCACCGCACAGACGTGCTTATATGACCTTCTATATGGCCGAATCAGAGTGGGCCATAGAAGAATCAAATGTATTCCCAGATGTATCCTAACCTCCTGTAAAATTTGGGCCCATTTGGAGTTGTATATTCGTAGATATAATCAGATTAGTGGGATTTTTTTTCTGGGCCGCAGAATCTGGCCCAGAATTGTATCTCTAACTTGGTCCGCCTTAATGACCACCATAGAGGCCGAATTAGCATTATATCATGAAGCGTTATTTGTTCCTAAACATTTCTTATATCATCTTACAAAATTTTGGATTCATTGGGCCTGTATTGTGGGCCACACAGTCTCATCAGTGGGCTGGTGTCCAATCTGGCTTCTCCAGAATTGTTTCCTTTCATCACAAAATATCTCCATCTTCTTCCATGAATTATCCATTGATCCATGAATCAAAAATGTTCATATTGAAGTGTAGATAAATCTCAAAAAATATCAAATTAAAATATGTATAATCAGATGAATCATTGGGTACTTCAAATGATGTTAAAAAATGTACCACATAATAGTGCATTTTAAGAAGGTATTACAATCATAATGTGAAATGATGTTCAAAGTGTAAAATGCACTAAAATGGTGTTTATGAATAATAAATAACATGAATATTATATATATTAACAATGAATATTAGCCTCATTTAGTGTCCAATCACACCCCCCAACTTGATTTTTTCTAGTCCCGAGCAAAATATATCTCAACAATATGAAATTTGAATTCCCTTTTCCAAAAACATTTTAATACACAATGATCACCAAAAAAACCTTATACCAAAAAATCACGAAACCCATCAAAATATTTTAATACAAGATAGTTTCATAAGCAGATCCCAATCCCAATCCCATTCCTTTGTTCAAATTCATTTCCATATTTCATCCAATATCAATTAAGTATGAGGATGTGTTGTGCATCACAATAGACATGGGGGTTCATCTTTATGCAAGGGGGAAATTACAAAAGCGCTAGGTGGAATCAAATTTCAATATTAAGATGAGTATTCATTTTTTTTGTATATTTTTTTTTTGTTTTTTTTTTTTGTTTTTTTTTTGTTTTTGCAATTTTTCCATGGTAATTGAAGTTTCACTCAAAAGAGTCAACCCATGTAGCGAGACTTTGCCGATGACTCCCAGGCTCAAGGACCTTAGGGCACCAAGTGAAACCCACATACTCGGGCATCATCTCCAGTTAACTCAGTCAAAAACAAATTCAAATTACCAAAAATAGAGATAAAATTACTAACTCTGGGCCAGACAACTATGGAGTCACGATCCCCAAGTCCCGAATGCCACGCATTAGGTCATTTCATTGCTCTACGCGCAATTTTTTTTTTTAATATTTTTTTTGAATACTCATATTAAACTAAAATGATCACCAAAACTATGCTATTTATTTAGGGTACCCCATGAACTCAAACTAATACCCCACTATCCAAAGGATGTGCATTGTGATCTTTTTTTCATTTGGATGAAAATATAAATAATGAAATATCACATTGGACAGCCACACTTTCCAAAATCTATGCTCATGAAATTATACAAGGATTAAAATCAGAATCAGGGCATGCTAAATTATTTGATATTCAATTTCAAAGTGTGCAATGTGTATTACCATGTTCAAAGTTAAAGGAAATTTTCCTTCCATTTTCAATTTTTTTTTTCAAATCATTTATCATATTTTTTTGACACAAAAGTATTTTTTATTTTATCTCCCCCCCAAATTAAAATAACACTGTCCCCAGTGTTTAAAGAAAATAAAATTTAGAAGGGGTAGAGATAGAGAATGAAAGTTCAAAAAGGAAATCGAAAATGAGGATCATGGAATGAAGTCACCTTGTGGTTGAAGTTGAAATTCTTGCTGCTCTAATTTAGTCCTTTGATATCCATGTCACTTGTAGAGTTCCCTAGTGGAAAAAGGAAAACAAACAAACAAAACAAAATATTATATATATATATATATATGTAAGTAAAATATAAGTATATATATAAAATAAAATAAACTGATGATACATTGTCTTATTTTTAAATTTCTGGGTAAGGTATTACTCAAGGATCACACCACGTGACACGGATAAATATGGTGCTCCCCTTTCATACCCATCCATACTCATAATATAAGAACAAGTCAACGGTCTATTTTTTTTAAATATAAAAATGATTAATTAAAATATAAATTTTATTAAAACAACAAAATGATAGGAAACTTAAAAACCATGGGTTGCCTCCCATGCAGTGCTTTTTTTAACGTCGTTAGCTCGACTTGAACCCCCCAACTAATCCAATACCAACTTTAAACATTTTAAGGACCACATGTTTCACTAATTCTACTGGGTTGAGATTGATTCTATGTTTAGAATTTGTATCATGCACAAACCTCTGTTCTAAAATGAGCGGGTAAATCCAAGGAATATCGAAAATGATGGATTCAATTTCTTTTGTAGTATTTTCTAAGACATTATGAATAATCACATATTTAGTGGTTTCAAGATAATAAATGGTGAAAAATGGAAGTTTTTGGCTATCCCCAATGAATGGAAACTTGAGGGTGGATGGAAAGTCCCTTTGTTCAAGTTCAGGTAGGATAAAACTTTCATACATAGGTTGGGACTTTGAATTGAACTCAGTTTCATTTTCAAAATTTCTCAACAGAATTGGTTCCTTTTGAATAGAATATTCAACCACCAAATTGGAAAGATCAGTTTCAGGAATGGGTATGGACTCAAAGTTTGTGATTTCTCTTAATGGTTCAGTGATTTGTGTTTTTGAAAAATCATCAATGGAGTTATATTCATGAGACTCAATCCATGATCTCAAATCTCCCTCTTGTGAATAAAAAAAATCAGTTTCCTCTTGATTTAAACACCCATAAAAAATTCCATGATCCTCCTCATCTTCCCCAAATCCAAAGGTTTTCTCTTTAGTAAATTCATGAGAGGTTTGTGGGAAACTAGACAATTTACATAAGGTTATGGAAGGGACAATTTGTGTAGGGATAGGTTCCTCACAATGTTTAATGCTTTGTAGTTATAACCTCAATGATGAAACCTCAAAATTCATTATCTCCATTTTTTGACACAATTTTTCAAGTAATGGGTGTGAATTAGGATGGATAAGGGGTTGAGAAAGATGTTCTATTCCAGGTGGATAATTAAGTTGTTGAAATTGCATAGGAGGGTGTTCTGATTGGCTTTGTGGGGATTGAATCTCATTATATGTTGGAATGTTTTGTGGATCATAGGAGTAAAAACATTTTGGATCATTAGGTTGTTAATGATCCCACAAGTAGGAATTAGGATGGTCATTGTACATCGTACATGGGGTTGGGTGATCAAAGTAGGGATAGGTTTCCCTTGTTTGGACTTGTTCAAAATTGACTTCCATAGGAGTGAGGGGTTAGAAAAGAGAAGTGGGATGAAAAAAAAGATGTTAGTTTCTAATATAACTTACTTAAGTCCCTGGAAATGGTGCCAAAATTTGATTCTCGCTCAAATTTACACAAGAGATGAAGGTAGAACGGTCCTTGTAGTCTAGCTTGGGTTATCGAATCCACAGAGACCTAAGAAGTAACCTATAGACACGCACATTCTAAGGATTGTTTTTGGCTATGAAGTGGCCAAATTTGGGTTTATTTTAGATGGGTTTAAGTGAACTCTAAGATACTTAAGTGAATTCAAATTAAAATAATGAGTTGATCCTAGGTTATCGCTCGGGGTGGATTTGACGTATTTTCTTTTTAATGATTTCAATTTCTTAAATTTGAGATGGGTTCATTTAAAGAGATAAAACAGCATCATCACTTACTGGTTTAATTCCTAAACCCTTTAATACTAATAACCTATACACTTGAAGGATCAAGGTTTTGAGCACTTCAAGGTAAAGGTTCGTATTAGCACTTGAAGTGTGTGGCCTTAAATTCAACAAGGACGATGGAGTTTAAAAACCATCAAATAAAAATCTCAATTAAAGAAGTGATTATACATTAATGAGGTGATAAATAACATCCAATCCATCCCATTTCTACTCCCTTGGATAAACCCATAACTGGGTTATCCCTCCATTGATCCCATGGTTTCAATGGAAGCGGAAAGTAGACTCATAAGGGAGGAAATGGAAAAGTAAAAAAAAACTAAATAAAATAACAATCACTCCACCGTTGTGTGATAATCTCACAAGGTTTGGTATGAAAAAGTTCACACCTTAAACCAACGATATCAAAGTGATAAGGAGAAGAACAGAATAATAAGATAAGAATAACTTTTATTAAGAAACAAGGATGATTTAAAACAACTTACACGTGGAAGATAAATTTGAGACAACAAAACCGCAGCATAACATTACAATGAAAGGAAGCTCAAAGATTATCAACTCCTCCACCACCACTACCTTAAATAGGAATTTTGGAAGCCTTGGGTCGAGATTCCAACATTACAAAGTATCCCACTTGATTATGGTAGGCCTAGGGTGGTGGAAGGTTTGTGGAAAGAAGATGTTTCCACCCTTGACCCGAAAAGGCATCCATCTTTCATGCACCGAACAGAAGCGCTTATATGACCTTCTATATGGCCGAATCAGAGTGGACCATAGAAGAATAAAATGGATCCACAGATATCTCCTAACCTCCTGTAAAATGTGGTCCCATTTGGAGCTGTATATTCGTAGATATAATCAGATTATTTGGATGTTTTTCTAGGCCACAGAATCTGTCCCAGAATTGTATCTCTAACTTGGGCCGCCTTAATGACCACCATATAGGCCTAATTAGCATTATCTCATGAAGATTTATTTGTTCCTAAACATTTCTTATATCATCTTACAAAATTTGGGATTCGTTGGGCCTGTATTTTGGGCCACACAGTCTCATCAGTGGGCTGGTGTCCAATCTGGCTTCTCCAGAATTGTTTCCTTTCATCACAAAATATCTCCATCTTCTTCCATGAATTCTCCATTGATCCCTGAATCAAAAATGTTCATATTGAATTTTAGATAAATCTCAAAAAATATCAAATTAAAATATGTATAATCATATGAATTATTTAGTACTTTAAATGATGTTAAAAAATGTACCACATAATAGTGCATTTTAAGAAGGTATTACAATCATAATGTGAAATGATGTTCAAAGTGTAAAATGAACTACAATGGTGTTTATGAATAATAAAGAAAATGAATATTATATATATTAACAATGAATATTATCCTCATTTAGTGTCCAATCACACCCCCCAACTTGATTTTTTCTAGTCCCGAGCAAAATATATCTCAACAATATGAAATTCGAATTCCCTTTTCCAAAAACATTTTAATACACAATGATCACCAAAAAAACCTTATACCAAAAAATCATGAAACCCATCAAAATATTTTAATACAAGATAGTTTCATAAGTAGATCCCAATCCCAATCCCATTCCTTTGTTCAAATTCATTTCCATATTTCATCCAATATCAATTAAGTATGAGGATGTGTTGTGCATCACAATAGACATGGAGTTTCATCTTTATGCAAGGGGGAAATTACGAAAGCGCTAGGTGGAATCACATTTCAATATTAATATGAGTATTCATTTTTTTTGTATAATTTTTTTTTTGTTTTTTTTTGCTGTTTTTTTTTTGTTTTTGCAATTTTGCCATGGTAATTGAAGTTTCACTCAAAAGAGTCAACCCCTGTAGCGAGACTTTGCCGATGACTCCCAGGCTCAAGGACCTTAGGGAACCAAGTGAAACCCACATACTCGGGCATCATCTTGAGTTAACTCAGTCAAAAAAAAATTCAAATTACCAAAAATAGAGATAAAATTACTAACTCTGGGCCAGACAACTATGGAGTCACGATCCCCAAGTGTCGAATGCCACGCATTAGGTCATTTCATTGTTCTACGCGCAATTTTTTTTTAATATTTTTTTTTGAATACTCATATTAAACTAAAATGATCACCAAAACTATGCTATTTATTTAGGGGACCCCATGAACTCAAACTAATACCCCACTATCCAAAGGACGTGCATTGTGATCTTTTTTTATTTGGATGAAAATATAAACAATGAAATATCACATTGGACAGCCACACTTTCCAAAATCTATGCTCATGAAATTATAAAAGGATTAAAATTAGAATCAGGGCATGCTAAATTATTTGATATTCAATTTCAAAGTGTGCAATGTGTATTACCATGTTCAAAGTTAAAGGAAATTTTCCTTCCATTTTCAAATTTTTTTTTTCAAATCATTTATCATTTTTTTTGACACAAAAGTATTTTTTTATTTTATCTCCCCCCAAAATTAAAATAACACTATCCCCAGTGTTTAAAAAAAATAAAATTTAGAAGGGGTAGAGATAGAGAATGAAAGTTCAAAAAGGAAATTGAAAATGAGGATCATGGAATGAAGTCATCTTGTGGTTGAAGTTGAAATTCTTGCTGCTCCAATTTAGTCCTTTGATATCCATGTCACTTGTAGAGTTCCCTAGTGGAAAAAGGAAAACAAACAAACAAAACAAAAGATTATATATATATATATATATATGTAAGTAAAATATAAGTATATATATAAAATAAAATAAACTGATGATACATTGTCTTCTTTTTAAATTTCTGGGTAAGGTATTACTCAAGGATCACACCACGTGACACGGATAAATATGGTGCTCCCCTTTCATACCCATCCATACTCATAATAGAAGAACAGTTCAACGGTATATTTTTTTTTAAATATAAAAATGATTAATTAAAATATAAATTTTATTAAAACAACAAAATGATAGGAAACTTGAAAACCATAGGTTGCCTCCCATGCAGCGCTTTTTTTAACGTCGTTAGCTCGACTTGAACCCCCCCAACTAATCCAATACCAACTTTAAACATTTTAAAGACCACATGTTTCACTAATTCTACTGGGTTGAGATTGATTCTATGTTTAGAATTTGTATCATGCACAAACCACTGTTCTAAAATGAGCGGGTAAATCCAAGGAATATCGTAAATGATGGATTCAATTTCTTTTGTAGTATTTTCTAAGACATTATGAATAATCACATATTTAGTGGTTTCAAGATAATAAATGGTGATAAATGGAAGTTTTTGGCTATCCCCAATGAATGGAAACTTGAGGGTGGATGGAAAGTCCTTTTGTTCAAGTTCAGCTAGGATAAAACTTTCATACATAGGTTGGGACTTTGAATTGAACTTAGTTTCATTTTCAAAATTTCTCAACAGAATTTGTTCCTTTTGAATAGAAGATTCAACCACCAAATTGGAAAGATCAGTTTCAGGAATGGGTATGGACTCAAAGTTTGTGATTTCTCTTAATGGTTCAGTAATTTGTGTTTTTGAAAAATCATCAATGGAGTTATATTCATGAGACTCAATCCATGATGTCAAATTTCCCTCTTGTGAATACAAAAAATCAGTTTCCTCTTGATTTAAACACCCATAAAAAATTCCATGATCCTCCTCATCTTCCCCAAATCCAAAGGTTTTCTCTTCAGTAAATTCATGAGAGGTTTGTGGGAAACTAGACAATTTACATAAGGTTATGGAAGGGACAGTTTGTGTAGGGATGGGTTCCTCACAATGTTTAATGCTTTGTAGTTCTAACCTCAATGATTAAACCTCAAAATTCATTATCTCCATTTGTTGACACAATTTTTCAAGTAATGGGTGTGAATTAGGATGGATAAGGGGTTGAGAAAGATGGTCTATTCCAGGTGGATAATTAAGTTGTTGAAATTTCATAGGAGGGTGTTCTGATTGGCTTTGTGGGGATTGAAACTAATTATATGTTGGAATGTTTTGTGGATCATAGGAGTAAAAACATTTTGGATCATTAGGTTGTTGATTATCCCACAAGTATTAATTAGGATGGTCATTGTACATCGTACATGGGGTTGGGTGATCAAAGTAGGGATAGGTTTCCCATGTTTGGACTTGTTCAAAATTGACTTCCATAGGAGTGAGGGGTGAGAAAAGAGAAGTGGGATGAAAAAAAAGATGTTAGTTTCTAAGATAACTTACTTAAGTCCCCGGAAACGGTGCCAAAATTTGATTCTCGCTCAAATTTACCCAAGAGATGAAGGTAGAACGATCCTTGTAGTCTAGCTTGGGTTATCGAATCCACAGAGACCTAAGAAGTAACCTATAGACACGCACATTCTAAGGATTGTTTTTGGCTATGAAGTGGCCAACTTTGGGTTAAATTTAGATGGGTTTAAGTGAACTCTAAGAAACTTAAGTGAATTCAAATTAAAAGAATGAGTTGATCCTAGGTTATCGCTCGGGGTGGATTGGACGTATTTTCTTTTTAATGATTTCAATTTCTTAAATTTGAGATGGGTTCATTTAAGGGGATAAAACAACATCATCACTTACTGGTTTAATGTCTAAACCCTTTAATACTAATCACCTATACACTGGAAGGATCAAGGTTTTGAGCACTTCAAGGTAAAGGTTCGTATTTGCACTTGAAGTGTGTGGCCTTAAATTCAACAAGGACGATGGAGTTTAAAAACCATCAAATAAAAATCTCAATTAAAGAAGTGATTATACATTAATGAGGTGATAAATAACATCCAATCCAGTCCCTTGATACTCCCTTGGATCAACCCATAAGTTGGTTAGCCCTCCATTGATCCCATGGTTTCAATGGAAGCGGAAAGTAGACTCATAAGGGAGGAAATGGAAAAGTAAAAAAAACGCAATAAAATAACAATCACTCCATCGTTGTGTGATAATCTCACAAGGTTTGGTATGAAAAAGTTCACACCTTGAACCAACAGTATCAAAGTGATAAGGAGAAGAACAGAATAATAATAGAAGAAGAACTTTTATTAAGAAACAAGGATGATTTAAAACAACTTACACGTGGAAGATAAATTTGAGACAACAAAACCGCAGCATAACATTACAATGAAAGGAAGCTCAAATATTATCAACTCCTCCACCACCACTACCTTAAATAGGCATTTTGGAAGCCTTGGTTTGAGATTCCAACAGTAAAAAGAATCCCACTTGATTATGGTAGGCCTAGGGTGGTGGAAAGTTTGTGGAAAGAAGACTTTTCCACCCTTGACCCGAAAAGGCATCCATCTTTCATGCACCGAAAAGACGTGCTTATATGAACTTATATATGGCATAATCAGAGTGGGCCATAGAAGAATAAAATGGATCCCCCGATGTCTCCTAACCTCCTGTAAAATTTGGGCCCATTTGGAGTTGTATATTCATAGATATAATCAGATTAGTGGGATGTTTTTCTAGGCCGCAGAATCTGGCCCAGAATTGTATCTCTAACTTGGTCCACCTTAATGACCACCATAGAGGCCTAATTAGCATTAGCTCATGGATATTGATTTGTTTATCAACATTTATTATATCATCTTACAAAATTTTGGATTCGTTGGGCCTGTATTGTGAGCCACACAGTCTCATCAGTGGGCTGGTGTCCAATTTGGCTTCTCCAGAATTGTTTCCTTTCATCACAAAATATTTCCATCTTCTTCCATGAATTCTCCATTAATCCCTGAATCAAAAATGTTCATATTGAAGTTTAGATAAATCTCAAAAAATATCAAATTAAAATATGTATAATCAGATGAATCATTGGGTACTTCAAATGATGTTAAAAAATGTACCACATAATAGTGCATTTTAAGAAGGTATTACAATCATAATGTGAAATGATGTTCAAAGTGTAAAATGCACTAAAATGGTGTTTATGATTAATAAAGAACATAAATATTATATATATTAAAAATTAATATTAGCCTCATTTAGTGTCCAATCACACCCCCCAACTTGATTTTTGCTAGTCCCGAGCAAAATATATCTCAACAATATGAAATTCGAATTCCCTTTTCCAAAAACATTTTAATACACAATGATCACCAAAAAAACATTATACCAAAAAATCATGAAACCCATCAAAATATTTTAATACAAGATAGTTTCATAAGCATATCCCAATCCCAAGCCCATTCCTTTGTTCAAATTCATTGCCATATTTCATCCAATATCAATTAAGTATGAGGATGTGTTGTGCATCACAATAGACATGGGGGTTCATCTTTATGCAAGGTGGAAATTACGAAAGCGCTAGGTGGAATCACATTTTAATATTAAGATGAGTATTCATTTTTTTGTATAATTTTTTTTTGTTTTTTTTTTGTTGTTTTTTTTTTGTTTTTGCAATTTTGCCATGGTAATTGAAGTTTCACTCAAAAGAGTCAACCCCTGTAGCGAGACTTTGCCGATGACTCCCAGGCTCGAGGACCTTAGGTCACCAAGTGAAACCCACATACTCGGGCATCATCTCAAGTTAACTCAGTCAAAAACAAATTCAAATTACGAAAAATAGAGATAAAATTACTAACTCTGGGCCAGACAACTATGGAGTCACGATCCCCAAGTGTCGAATGCCACGCATTAGGTCATTTCATTGCTCTACACGCAATTTTTTTTTTAATATTTTTTTTGAATACTCATATTAAACTAAAATGATCACCAAAACTATGCTATTTATTTAGGGGACCCCATGAACTCAAACTAATACCCCACTATCCAAAGGACGTGTTGTGATCTTTTTTTTATTTGGATGAAAATATAAACAATGAAATATCACATTGGACATCCACACATTCCAAAATCTATGCTCATGAAATTATACAAGGATTAAAATCATAATTAGGGCATGCTAAATTATTTGATATTCAATTTCAAAGTGTGCAATGTGTATTACCATGTTCAAAGTTAAAGGAAATTTTCCTTCCATTTTCAATTTTTTTTTCAAATCATTTATCATTTTTTTTTACACAAAAGTATTTTTTATTTTATCTCCCTCCCAAATTAAAATAACACTGTCCCCAGTGTTTAAAGAAAATAAAATTTAGAAGGGGTAGAGATAGAGAATGAAAGTTCAAAAAGGAAATCGAAAATGAGGATCATGGAATGAAGTCACCTTGTGGTTGAAGTTGAAATTTTTGCTGCTCCAATTTAGTCCTTTGATATCCATTTCACTTGTAGAGTTCCCTAGTGGAAAAAGGAAAACAAACAAACAAAACAAAAGATTATATATATATATATATGTAAGTAAAATATAAGTATATATATAAAATAAAATAAATTGATGATACATTGTCTTCTTTTTAAATTTCTGGGTAAGGTATTACTCAAGGATCACACCACGTGACACGGATAAATATGGTGCACCCCTTTCATACCCATCCATACTCATAATAGAAGAACAGGTCAACGGTCTATTTTTTTAAATATAAAAATGATTAATTAAAATATAAATTTTATTAAAACAACAAAATGATAGGAAACTTGAAAACCATGGGTTGCCTCCCATGCAGCGCTTTTTTTTAACGTCGTTAGATCGACTTTAACCCCCCAACTAATCCAATACCAACTTTAAACATTTTAAGGAACACATGTTTCACTAATTCTACTGGGTTGAGATTGATTTTATGTTTAGAATTTGTATCATGCACAAACCTCTGTTCTAAAATGAGCGGGTAAATCCAAGGAATATCTTAAATGATGGATTCAATTTCTTTTGTAGTATTTTCTAAGACATTATGAATAATCACATCTTTAGTGGTTTCAAGATAATAAATGGTGAAAAATGGAAGTTTTTGGTTATCCCCAAGGAATGGAAACTTGAGGTTGGATGGAAAGTACTTTTGTTCAAGTTCAGGTAGGATAAAACTTTCATACATAGGTTGGGACTTTGAATTGAACTCAGTTTCATTTTCAAAATTTCTCAACAGAATTGGTTCCTTTTGAATAGAAGATTCAACCACCAAATTGGAAAGATCAGTTTCAGGAATGGGTATGGACTCAAAGTTTGTGATTTCTCTTAATGGTTCAGTGATTTGTGTTTTTGAAAAATCATCAATGGAGTTATATTCATGAGATTCAATCCATGATCTCAAATTTCCCTCTTGTAAATACAAAAAATCAGTTTCCTCTTGATTTAAACACCCATAAAAAATTCCATGATCCTCCTCATCTTCCCCAAATCCAAAGGTTTTCTCTTCAGTAAATTCATGAGAGGTTTGTGGGAAACTAGACAATTTACATAAGGTTATGGAAGGGACAGTTTGTGTAGGGATGGGTTCCTCACAATGTTTAATGCTTTGTAGTTATAACCTCAATGATGAAACCTCAAAATTCATTATCTCCATTTGTTGACACAATTTTTCAAGTAATGGGTGTGAATTAGGATGGATAAGGGGTTGAGAAAGATGGTCTATTCCAGGTGGATAATTAAGTTGTTGAAATTTCATAGGAGGGTGTTCTGATTGGCTTTGTGGGGATTGAAACTAATTATATGTTGGAATGTTTTGTGGATCATAGGAGTAAAAACATTTTGGATCATTAGGTTGTTGATGATCCCACAAGTAGTAATTAGGATGGTCATTGTACATCGTACATGGGGTTGGGTGATCAAAGTAGGGATAGGTTTCCCATGTTTGGACTTGTTCAAAATTGACTTCCATAGGAGTGAGTATAGCATCCCGCCATTTTATAACATAAACTTTCATTACATTACACACAACTGAGGATCTTTAAGGTTTAGTGTCTTGGAAACCAGGAACATAGTACATGAAAACAACATAAAGCATTCTTCTTAAACACTTGAAAGGCTTCTCCTTAAGTTCATCCTAGGTTCATTACTGCATCTCATAACCTGGGGACATACATCAAAAGAAAGGGTGAGCAGAAGGCCCAGTAAGGGAAACAAGAGGAACATTTTACATGTGAACTTGATATACTTCAATAAGGACATGAAAAGAACTTTAAGGAATGAGAAAGAAAATCATGAGGCATTTCATAATAAAAAACAACATTTTCCATAGCTTGAAGATGTGGCTACATCATTTAACATAGACAATCATGAACATATCACCAAGGTCCATCCCCAAGGTGTCATTTGAAAATTACCAAGGTTATTCACCAAGGTATCATGAAAATTGTAATCTCTAGTGGTTACATCATTACCCAATGCATTGGAGCGCTATCAGGGCGCACCCTTAAATTTGCCTTTATTATCATGTGAGCCACATATATCATCATCAAACATTTCATAAATAACCCACATAGCATAAAATAAATGGGTTTCATTTCATAATCATAACATTTTAAAAACTGCTTTAAAGACATGATCTTTACGTCACTTTAAACCCACGGAAGGGAAGAGCGGGTTTCATGTATGTAATTCCCAGAATTTGAAACAAAACATTTTGATATATATGTGAATACCCTTGTAGAAATAAGAGCTTTGAGTATCCACTTTATAACATAAAATAATTTTGAGAAAAGAGAGAGGCATTTTGAGGGGAAAATTCTGCAGCATAACGGCTAAGTTTCGGGGTTTTAGAAAACATTGAAATGAGAGGGGACATGGGTCACCCACTCATAAATGATCCATAAAACAGTAGGGTGAAAGAATAAGAAGGACATATGGACATGGTAATGAAATTTTAGGGACATACCATTTGAAATGAAAAATATGGAAGGAAAAAGATTAGATTTCTCTTATGAAAATTCGGCAGCCTTACGGCGTCACTTAACTTCAAAAGAAAATGATTTGACAAGATCAAATAGGGTCCCTCATCATTTGATCATAAGAGATCAGTATGATAGATATAGAGATCATACCCCAGCATAATAAAAAGGAACTTGAAAGACTTGACATGAAAATCGAACTTGAAAATGAGAAGGGTGAAAGAATCCCTTAAAAATTCGGCAGCCTAACGGCGTCACTTAAACTTTCATAAAATGAAATGATGAGAGTAAGAGGGGATCTCTCATCATATAAATATGAAAGGGCAGTAAGAGGAATATAAAAGAACATCCTCTCACATATAAACATGGAGCATAATAGGAATGACATAAAAGAGATTACATGAAAAGAAAGAGAGGGGTCGGATCCCTTACCTTAAAACGTGACTCTTGAAACTCAATGGATTGGACCTTGAGGGCTTGGGGGCACCTTGGGAGGACTCCTTGGAAGGTAAGAAGACCAGAACTTCGTTGGGGGAGAGTTGGGAGTGAAAACTAAGGGAGGAAAGGGTGGGTATTTATAGGGAAAGTGAGGGGACAAAGCATTAATGGTCAAAGGACACCTCACTAGTGGTTTTGGCAAAACCATGGGCTTGCCCATGGTATTTGCCCATGGTATTGGCCACTTGGGACACCTCACACCTTATCTTACTATTCATAATTCGAACATATTGAATATATACTTAATACATCATTTAATGATGTCATTAAACACCCGTAACTTAAAAACTATACTTTCACTATTCACCGAAAATTCAACTTTCTCAGAATAATCCCAAAATTTCACCTTAACCAAATATCAATGCTATGATTTCAAAAATGAACACCATTTTATAAAAATAATTTTCTAAATATTTTTAATTTTATTTTTAAATAAATACACTATTCATCGAAAATTCATTTTTTCAGAAAAAATCCCCAAAAATTACCATAACATAATATCGATGCTCTGAGTTCAAAAATAAAGTCATTTTTATAAAAATAATTTTTTAATTATTTTTAATTAAATTTTTAATTAAAAACACTATTCATCCGAAAAAACTAATACTTGAATAATAATTTATGAAACTGTTATTTACCCATTTTATTGAATCACATTACTTAATCAAGGTGCCTAGATTATTTTAAAACTTTCTTTAAGTGAGATTACTAATCCATTTGGTCACATTACTAATCCTAAGCGTAAAATCACTATTCACTATTTACTATTCATAAAAAATTAAGTTGATCTTATTAGACTCCAAATTCCTTAATGAACACTTTTGTAGAAGACCATTTTTTGAAAATCATTACACATCATTAGTTATTTAGGGTTTACATAAATATTTCAAAATATCCCTTTTTCAAAATTCATCAATAAAATACATTCTAAAATTATCCGGACATTTGAAATTTCACAAACATCACTGAAGGAAGAAATCTCAATTTATTCACCCGAAAGGACTACACAAGGAAGCTAGGGTCTCGTCACATAGCCCCTTATAACACCGGCATAAGACCTGAGTGTAAGGTGTGCTATGGTGAGAGAATCTGAGGGAGGCTCAGATAACATTGCCCTAGTAGTAATCTCTACTAACTTGAACTTCTCCCGCAGGCGTTTCCGTTCAATCTTGACATGCTGGAGTTCGGCTTGGGCTTGGTCCAAAGCGAAGCCCACAGATGCTACCTCCTTCCCAAGCTCTGATAAGTGGGCTTCATAAGGGTCGAGTCTACTGGATGAAGCCATCGACTCCTCTTCCTGCATTAACCATTAACATCTTATTAAATTAATAATAGTAAGTTAATATACTACTCAAAAAGATTGGGTCGTTACATTCTTCCCCCCTTAAGAAATTTCGTCCCCGAAATTTATACTTGAGGCCTAGTCGAAAAGGTGAGGGTACTTTTGCTTCATCATTTCCTCAGGCTCCCACGTCGCTTCTTCATATTTATGATTCCTCCACAACACTTTCACAAGGTGGGTAGTCTTGTTTCGTAGGACCTTGTCTCTACGGTCCAAGATCTCCACTGGCTGCTCCTCATAAGAGAGGTCATGTTCCAGTTGTACCACCTCTGGGTTCAGTACATGCGAAGGGTCGGGTATGTACTTCCTCAAGAGAGATACATGGAAGACATTGTGAACTTGAGCTAGGTTCGGTGGAAGTTCTAGACGATAGGCCACTGCTCCTATGCGATCAAGGATTTCATAGGGGCCAATGTACCTAGGTCTAAGCTTCCCTTTCTTCCCAAACCACATGACTCTCTTCCATGGAGAGATTCGAAGGAAGACTTTGTCACCAACACCAAACTCCAAGTCTCTTCGTCAATTGTCAGCATAGCTCTTCTGCCGACTCTGAGCAGCCTTTATGTGTTGTTGGATGGCATGAACCTGTTCTGTCATCTCTTGCACAAGATCAGGCCCAAGAAGCTTTCTCTCACCAGTTTCATCCCAACAAGTAGGAGTTCTACACCGCTTTCCATACAGAGCTTCATAGGGTGCCATCTGAATACTCGCATGGAAGCTGTTGTTATAGGAGAACTCCACTAATGGGAGGTGTTGATCCCATCCACCTTTAAATTCCATTGAGCATAATCTCAACATGTCTTCGAGTGTCTGAATAGTCCTTTCAGATTGGCCATCAGTTTGAGGATGATAGGTCGTACTAAAATTCAATTCAGTATTCAGAGCATGCTGAAGACTTCTCCAGAATTTTGATGTGAATCTTGGGTCACGATCAGATACGATGGATAGTGGTACCCCATGCAGCCTTACCACTTCCTTCACGTATATCTTGGCAAGCTGATCCAGAGAGAAATCTTCCCGAATAGAGATAAAATGGGCTGTCTTGGTGAGACGGTCCACAATAACCCATATCGCATTGTTTCCTTTGGATGTTTTTGGGAGACCAGTTACAAATTCCATGGTGATATTATCCCACTTCCATACTGGTATGGGTAACGGTTGTAATACCCCCTTAGGAAGTTGTCGTTCTGCCTTTACTTGCTGACACACCAGGCACCTTGTAGTGTAATCGGCAATCTCCCTCTTCATGTTATCCCACCAATAATGATCACGAAGGTCTCTATACATCTTAGTGCTTCCCGTATGTATAGAGAAAGTAGAGCTATGAGCTTCATCCATCAGTTCTTTCTTTATCTCCGGAATAGATGGAACACATAGTCTTGTACGAAATTTCAATACACCTTCTTGATCAATATTGAAATCAGGGAACTTCCCATCCTTTATAGCCTCGAACTTCTCCTGCAGCAAAGGATCTTCTTTTTGAGCCTTCTTGATCTTCTCTAGTAATGAAGGTTGAGAAATCATTTGGGATAGGGTTGATGATGTCCCTTTCCTTATAATTCCCATGTCCAGTTTTACTAGATCTTTAATCAAGGGATCCCCCAGGATCCTCATTGTTGCCAGAACAACAGGATCTTTCCTGCTTAACGCATCCGCAACTTTGTTTGCTCTTCCAGGGTGATAATGAATTGAATAATCATAGTCTTTAATAAGCTCCAACCATCTCCTTTGTCTCATGTTCAATTCTTTCTGAGTGAAAATATACTTTAGACTTTGGTGGTCAGTGTATATATCACATTTCTCCCCATAAAGATAGTGCCTCCATATCTTTAGAGCAAAAACAACTGCCGCCAGCTCTAGATCATGCGTAGGATAATTCTGCTCATGAATCTTCAACTGTCGAGATGCATAAGCAATTACTTTGTCATTTTGCATGAGGACGCACCCAAGCCCTTTCAGAGATGCATCGCTAAAAATAACGAATCCTTCTCCGATAGAGGGTAGTGTTAATACAGGTGCAGTAACCAATCTCTTCTTCAGCTCTTGGAAACTTTCCTCGCATTCCTTTGTCCAGATGAACTTAACCCCTTTTCGAGTCAACTTGGTTAGTGGATTAGAAAGCCGTGAAAAGTTTTTCACAAACCTCCTATAATATCCCGCTAGACCAAGGAAACTACGAATCTCAGTTACTGTTGTGGGTTGAGGCCACTCCTCCACAACCATTGTCTTTGCAGGGTCAACCGAGATTCCTTCATTGGTTACGATGTGCCCCAAGAAAGCCACTTGCTGTAACCAAAACTCACACTTGCTGAACTTCCCAAAGAGCCTCTCCTTCCGTAGAGTTTTCAAAATAACCCTCAGATGATCTTCATGCTCCTCGTTACTTTTTGAATATATCAAAATATCATCAATAAAAACTACCACAAAGTTATCAAGGTAGTCCTTAAAGACTCTATTCATCAAATCCATGAAAATAGCAGGAGCATTAGTCAAGCCGAAGGGCATAACAGTAAACTCATAATGCCCATATCTTGATCGGAAGGCAGTCTTTGGAATATCTTCCTTCTTCACCCTCAGTTGATGATAACCAGATCGAAGGTCAATCTTAGAGAAGAATTGAGCCCCACGAAGTTGGTCAAATAAATCATCAATTCTTGGAAGAGGGTATCTGTTCTTCACTGTGATCCTGTTCAGTTCTCTATAATCAATGCATAGCCGCATTGATCCATCCTTATTCTTCACAAAGAGAACTGGTGCTCCCCAAGGAGACACACTCGGTCGGATAAACCCCTTCTCCAACAAGTCTTGGAGTTGTTTCTTTAACTCCTCTAGCTCCACATTTGCCATTCTATACGGAGTCTTTGATATCGGTTGAGACCCAGGTATGAGTTCAATGGAGAACTCTACCTCTCTTTCTGGGGGAGGTCCAGGTAACTCCTCAGGAAATACATCCATGTATTCCTGAACAATCGGAACATCTTCAATTTGTATGCTCCCTTTACCTTCTTCATCATCACCGATTAACTACATAAAGTAAGCTATGGGAGGTGCTTCTAGATAGGGATCAGTTCGGGATATCTCTCCTTGGAAGATAACTGTAGGTTGTTCATTCAAGACTACTGAGATTTCCTTACTTCTGCATTTGATCTTAGCATTATACTTTGAGAGCCAGTCCATCCCTAGTATAATGTCGAATTCCATCATGGTAATGACTACTAGATTTGCGATAAGATTGAGCTCACCAAAGTAAACACTAGAGTCTCTAAATACTTTTGATGCAAGGATAATCCCACTTGGAGTCTTGACTGACAACTCTACCTCTAGCAGTTCGGGGATTGATTCTATATTCCTTGCAAACTTGGAGGAAATAAAGGAATGCGTAGAACCAGAATCAAATAAAGTACTTGCTAGCTTTGAGAGGACAACAAGAGTACCTGCTACCACATCGTTCGGGACTTCAACTTCAGTTGTTGTGATAGCGAAAGCACGACCTTGCTCCCTTGGCCTCTGCTGAGGTTGATGGTGATTCCCCCCCACTGCCCTCGGATTTGGACATTGATTAGCAAAGTGCCCAAGTTGTCCACACTTGAAGCATGTGACTTCGGGTGGGGCCAGAACCATCTTTCCTCTGTCGTTAGTGTTGGGAAGTTGATGCTTCACATCACCACGACAATTCCGAGAAATATGGCCTTCTTTTCCACACCTATAGCACTTTCCACTTCCGATCAAGCAGTTCCCCAGATGCTTCTTCCCACATTTATTGCATGTGGCATGTTGCATATTCTTTCCACCTCTTTCCTGATCAAAACTTCTTCCCAGGCTCGGTTCTAGAGTTCTCTTCTTCTCATTAGATTTGTGAGACCACTGTGTCTCCCCAAACTCTAGTTCAACTTTCATAGCACTTCGAACTATTTCTTCATAGCTATCATAGTCCCTGTTGGCTAGATTCTTCCGCAGATGAGGTCGTAGTCCACCAAAGAATCTATCAACCTTCCCATTAGGGTCCATGACGAAGCTTGAGGTATAACGGGAAAGCCTTGTGAAGTTCATCTCGTATGTTCCAACTGATTCATTCTCCTTTTGCTTCAGTTCGAGAAATTCTTTCTCCATTCTCGTTCTCATCGAACGAGGGAAATACTTATTAAAGAATATTCCCCGGAACTCTTCCCACTCCATAGCTTCCATCTCTCCTCGTGGATTCGTGTTTTTGATCAGTGACCACCACTGATCAGCTTCTCCCTCAAGGCGGTAAACAGCAAGGGTGACTTTTTCTTGTTCCGAACAATGAAGTACAGAAAAGATCTTTTCAATGGAGCTTATCCATTGTTCCGCAACCAATGGGTCAGTAGATCCACTGAATGTTGGCGGTCGTTGACGCATGAAGGACTCAACAGAGTGTTGTTCCCTTCGTGGTGAGGTCGGCCTCTCAGCTTGATTCAAGTTATTACTCATAACTTGAGTCAGTTGGTTCATCATTCGCATGAATGTTTCCATTCCGGCTTCCATCGGAGGTCCATCAGCACATGGTGCATTGCGGTCACCATCGGCACGGTTTCTCCTATTGCCCACCATCTTCTAAAAGAATAAAACCTTAGTGAGAAACTTATTTCATTTATGAATCTTTTAACTAAGACTTCATGCTTAAACAATTATAGTTCTCTATAATTCCTTCATAATGATTCATAAAAAGCATGTGATTGACCAAACATATCCCCCGGGAGTGTCGTAACCAAGAGTGCAGCAAGGCCCGTTATCGTGCACCAGTTCCCGTTCGAGTCTAGCTCAAAGCGGTGTTTTCGGGTTTTACCCCTATGTACATTTGTGCCAGAGCCGCCTCTACCTGCTCGTATCCAGACAGGGATGTATTTGTTTGATAGACCACTTACTCAATACTTACCAAAATACCAGGAAGTTTTCCTATATTTAAACTTTTCTATAGGGTTCTTCCTAAAGTTTTTATATCCTAATTTCCACAAATAACTAAACCATCCTTTGATACCAACTATAGCATCCCGCCATTTTATAACATAAACTTTCATTACATTACACACAACTGAGGATCTTTAAGGTTTAGTGTCTTGGAAACCAGGAACATAGTACATGAAAACAACATAAAGCATTCTTCTTAAACACTTGAAAGGATTCTCCTTAAGTTCATCCTAGGTTCATTACTGCATCTCATAACCTGGGGACATACATCAAAAGAAAGGGTGAGCAGAAGGCCCAGTAAGGGAAACAAGAGGAACATTTTACATGTGAACTTGATATACTTCAATAAGGACATGAAAAGAACTTTAAGGAATGAGAAAGAAAATCATGAGGCATTTCATAATAAAAAACAACATTTTCCATAGCTTGAAGATGTGGCTACATCATTTAACATAGACAATCATGAACATATCACCAAGGTCCATCCCCAAGGTGTCATTTGAAAATTACCAAGGTTATTCACCAAGGTATCATGAAAATTGTAATCTCTAGTGGTTACATCATTACCCAATGCATTGGAGCGCTATCAGGGCGCACCCTTAAATTTGACTTTATTATCATGTGAGCCACATATATCATCATCAAACATTTCATAAATAACCCACATAGCATAAAATAAATGGGTTTCATTTCATAATCATAACATTTTAAAAACTGCTTTAAAGACATGATCTTTACGTCACTTTAAACCCACGGAAGGGAAGAGCGGGTTTCATGTATGTAATTCCCAGAATTTGAAACAAAACATTTTGATATATATGTGAATACCCTTGTAGAAATAAGAGCTTTGAGTATTCACTTTATAACATAAAATAATTTTGAGAAAAGAGAGAGGCATTTTGAGGGGAAAATTCTGCAGCATAACGGCTAAGTTTCGGGGTTTTAGAAAACATTGAAATGAGAGGGGACATGGGTCACCCACTCATAAATGATCCATAAAACAGTAGGGTGAAATAATAAGAAGGACATATGGACATGGTAATGAAATTTTAGGGACATACCATTTGAAATGAAAAATATGGAAGGAAAAAGATTAGATTTCTCTTATGAAAATTCGGCAGCCTTACGGCGTCACTTAACTTCAAAAGAAAATGATTTGACAAGATCAAATAGGGTCCCTCATCATTTGATCATAAGAGATCAGTATGATAGATATAGAGATCATACCCCAGCATAATAAAAAGGAACTTGAAAGACTTGACATGAAAATCGAACTTGAAAAATGAGAAGGGTGAAAGAATCCCTTAAAAATTCGGCAGCCTAACGGCGTCACTTAAACTTTCATAAAACGAAATGATGAGAGTAAGAGGGGATCTCTCATCATATAAATATGAAAGGGCAGTAAGAGGAATATAAAAGAACATCCTCTCACATATAAACATGGAGCATAATAGGAATGACATAAAAGAGATTACATGAAAAGAAAGAGAGGGGTCGGATCCCTTACCTTAAAACGTGACTCTTGAAACTCAATGGATTGGACCTTGAGGGCTTGGGGGCACCTTGGGAGGACTCCTTGGAAGGTAAGAAGACCAGAAATTCGTTGGGGGAGAGTTGGGAGTGAAAACTAAGGGAGGAAAGGGTGGGTATTTATAGGGAAAGTGAGGGGACAAGGCATTAATGGTCAAAGGACACCTCACTAGTGGTTTTGGCAAAACCATGGGCTTGCCCATGGTATTTGCCCATGGTATTGACCACTTGGGACACCTCACACCTTATCTTACTATTCATAATTCGAACATATTGAATATATACTTAATACATCATTTAATGATGTCATTAAACACCCGTAACTTAAAAACTATACTTTCACTATTCACCGAAAATTCAACTTTCTCAGAATAATCCCAAAATTTCACCTTAACCAAATATCAATGCTATGATTTCAAAAATGAACACCATTTTATAAAAATAATTTTCTAAATATTTTTAATTTTATTTTTAAATAAATACACTATTCATCGAAAATTCATTTTTTCAGAAAAAATCCCCAAAAATTACCATAACATAATATCGATGCTCTGAGTTCAAAAATAAAGTCATTTTTATAAAAATAATTTTTTAATTATTTTTAATTAAATTTTTAATTAAAAAACACTATTCATCCGAAAAAACTAATACTTGAATAATAATTTATGAAACTGTTATTTACCCATTTTATTGAATCACATTACTTAATCAAGGTGCCTAGATTATTTTAAAACTTTCTTTAAGTGAGATTACTAATCCATTTGGTCACATTACTAATCCTAAGCGTAAAATCACTATTCACTATTTACTATTCATAAAAAATTAAGTTGATCTTATTAGACTCCAAATTCCTTAATGAACACTTTTGTAGAAGACCATTTTTTGAAAATCATTACACATCATTAGTTATTTAGGGTTTACATAAATATTTCAAAATATCCCTTTTTCAAAATTCATCAATAAAATACATTCTAAAATTATCCGGACATTTGAAATTTCACAAACATCACTGAAGGAAGAAATCTCAATTTATTCACCCGAAAGGACTACACAAGGAAGCTAGGGTCTCGTCACATAGCCCCTTATAACACCGGCATAAGACCTGAGTGTAAGGTGTGCTATGGTGAGAGAATCTGAGGGAGGCTCAGATAACATTGCCCTAGTAGTAATCTCTACTAACTTGAACTTCTCCCGCAGGCGTTTCCGTTCAATCTTGACATGCTGGAGTTCGGCTTGGGCTTGGTCCAAAGCGAAGCCCACAGATGCTACCTCCTTCCCAAGCTCTGATAAGTGGGCTTCATAAGGGTCGAGTCTACTGGATGAAGCCATCGACTCCTCTTCCTGCATTAACCATTAACATCTTATTAAATTAATAATAGTAAGTTAATATACTACTCAAAAAGATTGGGTCGTTACAGTGAGGGGTGAGAAAAGAGAAGTGGGATGAAAAAAAAGATGTTAGTTTCTAAGATAACTTACTTAAGTCCCCGGAAACGGTGCCAAAATTTGATTCTCGCTCAAATTTACCCAAGAGATGAAGGTAGAACGGTCCTTGTAGTCTAGCTTGGGTTATCGAATCCACATAGACCTAAGAAGTAACCTATACACACGCACATTCTAAGGATTGTTTTTGGATATGAAGTGGCCAACTTTGGGTTGATTTTAAATGGGTTTAAGTGAACTCTAAGATACTTAAGTGAATTCAAATTAAAAGAATGAGTTGATCCTAGGTTATCGCTCAGGGTGGATTGAACGTATTTTCTTTTTAATGATTTCAATTTCTTAAATTTGAGATGGGTTCATTTAAGGAGATAAAACAACATCATAACTTAATGGTTTAATGCCTAAACCCTTTAATACTAATCATCTATACACTTTAAGGATCAAGGTTTTGAGCACTTCAAGTTAAAGGTTCGTATTAGCACTTGAAGTGTGTGGCCTTAAATTCAACAAGGACGATGGAGTTTAAAAACCATCAAATAAAAATCTCAATTAAAGAAGTGATTATACATTAATGAGGTGATAAATAACATCCAATCCAGCCCCTTGATACTCCCTTGGATCAACCCATAAGTGGTTTAGCCCTCCATTGATCCCATGGTTTCAATGAAAGCGGAAAGTAGACTCATAAGGGAGGAAATGGAAAAGTAAAAAAAACGCAATAAAATAACAATCACTCCACCGTTGTGTGATAATCTCACAAGGTTTGGAATGAAAAATTTCACACCTTGAACCAACGGTATCAAAGTGATAAGGAGAAGAACATAATAATAAGAGAAGAAGAACTTTTATTAATAAACAAGGATGATTTAAAACAACTTACACGTGGAAGATAAATTTGAGACAACAAAACCGCAGCATAACATTACAATGAAAGGAAGCTCAAAGATTATCAACTCCTCCACCACCACTACCTTAAATATAAATTTTGTAAGACTTGGGTCGAGATTCCAACAGTACAAAGAATCCCACTTGATTATGGTAGGCCTAGGGTGGTGGAAAGTTTGTGGAAAGAAGACTTTTCCACCCTTGACCCGAAAAGGCATCCATCTTTCATTCTCCGAACCGATGCGCTTATATGACCTTATATATGGCCGAATCAGAGTGGGCTATAGAAGAATAAAATGGATCCCCAGATTTCTCCTAACCTCCTGTAAAATTTGGACCCATTTGGAGTTGTATATTAGTATATATAATCATATTAGTGGGATGTTTTTCTGGGCCGCAGAATCTGACCCAGAATTGTATCTCTAACTTGGGCTGCCTTAATGACCATCATAGAGGCCGAATTAGCATTATCTCATGAAGAGTGATTTGTTCCTAAAAATTTCTTATATCATATTACAAAATTTGGGATTCGTTGGGCCTGTATTGTGGGCCACACAGTCTCATCAGTGGGATGGTGTCCAATCTGGCTTCTCCAGAATTGTTTCCTTTCATCACAAAATATCTCCATCTTCTTCCATGAATTCTCCATTGATCCCTGAATAAAAAATGTTCATATTGAAGTTTATATCAATATCAAAAAATATCAAATTAAAATATGTATAATCAGGTGAATCATTGGGTACTTCAAATGATGTTAAAAAATGTACCACATAATAGTGCATTTTAAGAAGGTATTACAATCATAATGTGAAATGATGTTCAAAGTGTAAAATGCACTAAAATGGTGTTTATTAATAATAAAGAACATGAATATTATATATATTAACAATGAATATTAGCCTCATTTAGTGGCTAAACATCTTTCTACCTCTGAAACTCATGCAATGCACTCAGCCTGCGTGCATCCTCAACTGGAAGTTCTTGTAGTAACTACTTCTCGACGGGTGGTGGTATAGCTGGTAAAATACCTAGAGGTGAAATCAATTATACATGCCCTTGTATCGATGCCTCATCACTAGGAGGATCATCCTTGTGATACCGTGGTGGAATCCTGGATTGCTATCTATGTGGAGGCATCCTAAAATAAAACAATATGTACCACAGTCAATAGAGTATATTTGGGGAGTTGAATCAAGGAGAAAATGGAAGACATAATCATTCCAATATGATTCATGTACCATTTTTTTCCTTCAACAAGTGTTTTCATATACTAAGTCAAAAATTAGGTGATCAGAGTCCTGATGTATGGATACATCGACCACCACACCAACACTGGAGTCTCTGACCAGAAAGCCTAACTTGAAACACTTAACATTGTTTCCTCAATCCAATATCACAGACTCCCATTCCAAAAGTTGAACCTAACTCCTCTGACACCACTCCATCATGACTCGTCCCAGAGGGGCCCATGCTATAACTCCCCAAGCCTGCCTCTGATAGGATAGGGGCTAGTGACTAGCACCGAGTAGGAATTTCCTACAAAAGGGATCCATTAGGCTAAAGTACCCATACACATGAACACATCTCTAAGACACACAATGTTGAAATGTAAAACAACTAATATAATGAAAGTATACAATTAAGATCCCATAACCAGAGTATAGAGGGATGAAAGGAAAAGTAAACAGGGTCAAATACAAGCCCGCCACAAAGAGTCTGTACACAAGTCCAACTAAAACTGTAAAGAGTCCAACCTTCTCCAAGGGGGAGGACCACGTCAAAGGTATGCTACTGATAAACACCTCGGTATGACTAGCTCCATATATGCTCCACCCACTCCAGGTCCTCCTAGGATGCTGTCAAAAGGTCAACCATCTGCACAAGACATGATACGTGTGCGAAAAGCCCATGCAGGGGTGATTATAACAGCACTCAGTAGGACACCCTGAAAACACTAAACACGAAGAACCATGTATAGTCAGCTCCATATAAGATATAACAATCTATGTATAGAAAAAACCAAAAGAAACCCAGATATACTCAGAAGATACACCACACCATCAGGCGGTCATAACCAACTGTCAGCTAGAGGATTATGTTCGAAGCAACCCTCATCCTGGGAGAACTCACTCCTCGAGCCATGATATCATCGGAGACACTCGACGAAGAGGTCTAGCTCATTTGTACCCCACCCAAAGAGAATGAATTGGTCAAAGAAGACTATGATACACAAAGAGGGGGTCATGCCATGAACTGCTGGGGGACACAACGAACCCAATCTTGATCAACCCACTATGTAGGGGATCACATAACAATGATTCCACAAACCCTACCGATGTGGCCTCATAGATGGAGGATCAACGCCCTGCTCAAGGAGTTCATACTGATTCCGCAAACTCCACTAGAGATTATAGAGGATCACACTTCAGTCTCGTGGAGGGACACCAAAACTCTATCTGAGACTCAGCCTCTAGAGGGGATTACAATCTAGAGATGTGGATGTAATGCTGCACAATACCCTAGAAAAAAGGACCAAGAGAATGCACTCAACCTATACTGGTCCAATCTAAGAAAAATAAGCACCTCAAATCGAAATAAGGTACCCAACATTTATCTTGGGTCGACCTTCTTAAAGTTAGGGTCACGCTGCCGCTGATGGCACACTGTTTGGATGCTACGTTTAGGAGTTATGACTGTTTGAACGAAGCTGCCTAGAGACCTGTCGAGGCATGCAGACCTACCGTCGCGGTCCGTCCACCTCCTGTGCTGGTTGGCCGCCCGTGGTTCAATCATCATGATCCATCCACATGCCCCACCTAGCTGACTGTTGCGGTCGACTACCCATGGATTGGCCACGAGGTCATTATGCCCCGCAGTGGCTTGAGCTGTTGTGACACCACGATCGACCACCGCAGTTGATCGCCATGGTCGACCACAACTGGGATCCGCCCCCGGTTGCCCCAGATCCGACCCGGGTCCAACCCAGGTTCATCTTGTTCGACCTGCCCCCTGGCCTAACCCGACCCACCGATCTGACCTAGCCCACTGACTTGATTCGGCTTGCTATGCATCTATCGCCGCTCCCGTGTCTGCTGCTGCATCTGCCTCCGTTGGCCCCGCCGACTCCCCATGTCTACTGCTGCCATTCCATGCTGCACGCGGCTCCACCACCTGCACACGAGCCACCACTGTGCATTGTCGTGTGCCACCACCAGTTATCGGCGCCGCTGCCGCGCGTCAGTGGTCCCTTCCGTGGACCACTACACCTCCTCTAATGCCCGAAAATTGAAATGATCATACATCCGAGCTCCTTGGGTATGGATATACACTAATCCATCATTGGTTGTCGATTTTCCTCAAATAAGGGGGTCTGATCGAGTTCGGAACCACCCAACAAAGTCGCATCGGGACCACGGGGGATCCAACAATGACGAATGCAAATAATGGAGGGAGAAAAGGCCTAAGAACAAAGGTTTATCATCGTTGGCCAAATATTCTTGACCAACGATAAAAAACAGGGGATTTGGGTTACTTCATACTTTAAATGAAAAAAACAAACTACACGGCGTGTAATCCCAAGTACACGGCATGTACTTTTCATTTTTTGAAACTGTTCCTCTGGAGGATACATTCCACCGCGGCACTGTTCATCCGTCGACATGAGTACACAGCGTGTATTCCTAAGTACACAACATGTACTTTCGCTCCACTAGAGGCTACCTCCACCGCCTTACTGTTCACCTGTCGACTGGTTACACGGCATGTAAATACAAAGTACACAGTGTGTAGTTGGTTTTTACACCCTTCATCACCGATAAGCCTATATGCCCTATGTACTCATCCCACACGGCCAAAGTACACGACGTGTGGAAAAGTACATGGTGTGTACCCATAAAATTTGGTATTTTTTCCCCATTTTCATTATTTTCTCAAAAGCACTTAAAGAAAAGGGAAAAGAATAAACTCGTACCTCAAGAATCAGAACCAGGTTCTTATAGTTTCTTCTAACTGTGCATCCTACCTTATTTTTCCATAAAGCAAGGCTTCGGGCTCTGAACAAGCCCCAAACACCCCTGATACACCATTGATCTCATTGGGAACTTGCATTAGTCCATAAAAAAGTATTTAAATATAAAAAATATCCCTACCTCATAGGAAAACCCAAGATCCTATAAAACCATCCATATGTGGTGGTTATCAAAAATGAAATACATTATATTTTTGTGGCGGTAGTCCGCAAGTACACACAAATGATATTCTTATTTTTATAAATTGAAGGGTATATAATTGTTATATCATTAACTATATAACATTTTAGTATATTAATAATATTTATGTTATTAAATTATAATGGGTATAAAATATTTAGAGGATAAATATAGATAATAAAAAATGTTAATAAGTGATTTACACTCACGTTGAAAATTTGTACCTTCTATTGGAGATTCTCCTAGAAATAGAAGATTTCGGGATTTCACTTGGATAAATGTACTTCCAAACATGGTAGATGTATCTAGATGAAGTAAAAATGAGAAGATATACAATTGTAATTCTAGTTTTTAGATTTCATGTAAAAGGGTGGTGGAAGTATCCTTTTAGAAGCGAGGGGAGTGTCAATTTGGTAATAAGAGGTGCGTTATTCAAGACAGGTGACTTCAAAAGTGGGAAATAATGGAGAGGGGATTTGTGTGGCCTGAGAAAACTCTTAACAGCATATTTTATATAAGTTTTGATGAATTTTAGGCTTTTTCTCTTTATTTTTATCTTTTACCATAATTTACTTTTACAACGATAAATTTTTTTTTACCACAGTAACTCATTTTTTATGAAAAAAATAAAATTAACCATATTTGAAATTTTGGATATACTGATTCCATGTATGAGAAATTTTTTATAAAATAAAATTTTCAATGGTGATAAAAAAAAATTTAAATTAGTGCACATAACACGTAAAAACTAGTTTTTTAATAGAAGTGTATTTTTAAGCATAAAAATTATATTTAGGAACCAGTTATAAATATTGTTTATTTTAATAATACTAATTTCCTATGTAATGGGTATCCCTATACCCAATTAAAAGAGGTATTTGATTTAATAATAAAATGAGACTTCATCCCCAACTGTTTGAAAAAATATACACTAATTTGTTTGTTCTTAAACAAATATGATTTATTTTTCTTTCAAATAAATCCAAAATTAGAATTTATCATGTGCATAGTTAATTAAAATAAAAGACCAAAAATTGTTTTTAATGGAATAAAATATTATATGCATTCCAAAAATGTTAACGATAGGTTTTATTAATTCAAAATAGTATTTATAAATGCATAATTTTAATTTTTAAATAATTTTTTTTATAAATTTTTATGCCATTTTTAAATTATGATAAATTTATAAAAGCTATGATATTGGTAAAAACTGTATTTTTTACCATTCACCTAAAAATAAATATTTTCAAAAAAATATTAGAATTTAACCTTAATATAATATTTTTATGATAAATCCAAAAATTAATTTCATTTCATCAATTTAAGATTCATAAAAACATAATTTTATCTTTTAAATAAAAATAAAAAATATAAAACAACTTCTTTTATAAAAAATTACCTTTTAAACATTACATGTTCTTAATCTCATTTTATATCAATTACTAATTAAATAAATGTAAAAATATTTCTTCACACATTGAAATAATATATTCTATAATATTCATATTTTAAAAGTGAAAATTTTAATTTATTATGATTAAATACACAACACTTTAAAAAAAGTTCTTTGAAAAATAATCCTTTTTTACATTAAACCATAAAAAATATTTATCCTCCAAATGTAATAATTTTTAATTGATTACTATAATCTTATTTACTATAGGTTTCATTCTTATTATCATTTTCCTAATAATGTTTATCTAATATGTCATGAAATATTTTAGTTTGGTGTTGGGAATGAAACAATCAATTTAATGTAGTATTAATTAAAGAGAAATTAATACTAAAATCTCAAGGTATTACATGGGTGTTGAACAATATACATGATATTATATTCATGAATTACGTGAGATTAACACACATGTGATTAAATTCAAAATTTGAGCCTCAAATCAAATTAAATTTTCACTACTCATGAGCTTTATAAGGAGTGTCTTGTCGGTCCTAAAGCTAGAAAGATTCCCATTAAAGATTATATCAAGGTTCAACCTAGATCACATGTTATAAAATTGGTAATTACCAAATGAATTAAATATTGAATTAAAATGTACTTATTAAAACCTATTACTCACACAACTCAATATTAAATAAATGGCATATGATCTTGATATAGTTGAGTACTTCGGAAGTTGTTGAGGATTGTTAGATAAACTTAGAATATTGAACCATTCTGAGATCATGATCAGATTATTCTAAATTGTATCCAATGTGGAATCATGTTGCAGTTCATCATCTATTTGGTGAGTAATCTCAATTCCACTTGAAGAAGAAGATGAATACTGAAGGTTTCTACATAGACATCTAGGCCGTGAGGTGACGAGTCAATGGATGTGAGGAAAGAAGTCTATATCCTTATAATTCTCTTCATGAAATCGTTTTTAATGATTAATTAAAATATTCATTGGTAAATACATTGAGGGGTTATTCAAAGGGAGCATCATACCAAGAGGGGTGCTTTAGTTCAGAGACATGAGTATCAATTTCTTAGAAGAAAGAAAGTTAGAGATGGATGGAGGGATAGAGACACAATATTAACATAGAATAATATCTTTTTACTTATTATTATTCATCATTAATTCTAATATATTTTTCTTGTGTCATCTAATTTAATTTTAACAAAACATACAATTAATTCATAAATGGGTTGAAGGTTTTTTTCATTTTAATTCATTTCATGTTCATGATTTATTTCATCATGATCATAATTAATTATTCTTATCCACATTTATTTCAATTTAATTATTTATATTTTCATGTATTTGAAGATGAAAATAACGATTGATTCAATTTTGAGATCATTTTAACCACTATAATAAATTTTAAAATTTATTAGATTAAATAAGTTGAATGAAAATTCACTGATGAATGACAGTTCATTTTATAGAAGAATCCCTAATCACTTTATTTTTGGTAATGTACAAGAAATAATCATTGACTAAGGTTATGTTTAAGTACATTGTAAGTGTTTAAATATTAATAGGGATCATAGAGAAACTAATAATGTAAAATAACATGCTTCACACACCTTTTAGTTTTCAAACATCTTCAATCATTGCTCCTATATTTTCAGTTGTATCCCTTCTGGTGTCGGTAGGTTCGTCGGGTCTGAGACCAACTTCTCCTTCGTTTCCTCTATCACTTGACATGGAAAGGGTTGGAAGATATATGGTTCCATGGGAAAGGTCTAGAGTATCTATTTAAGAATATTTGATCTTGTTCCTTTGTTTCAGTGATTGTACTCTTCAACTCGAGGCTGCTGCGAAGGAAAAAATTTGCATGGAAATGCACATTGGTAAACCCATACCTATCACAACCAGTCTGATAAGGGCTCATGCTGTGACTACCCAGAGCATGCCTCTGATAGGCCAGGGGCTTGTGACTAGCACTGAGTAGGAATTTCCCATAAATGGGAGGCATTATCCTAAAGTACCTATACACATGCATAGATCACCAAGGCACATAATGATAAAATGTAAAAAATGATATAATAAATGCATAAAACTAATATCCCACAACCAGATTACAACAGAAAGTAAAGTAAAATTAAACAGGGAAAAATAAAATCCCACCACAAAGAGTCTATACAAAAGTCCAACTTAAACTGTAAAGAGTCCAACCTTCTCCAAGGGTGAGGACTACGTCAATGGTATGTTCCCAGTAAACACCTCAGTTTTCCCAGCTTCATCTATACTCTACCCACTCCTATTTCTCCTAGGAAATCATCAAAAGGGCTTCTGTATGCCCAAGACACAATACATGGGAGCAAAGCTCGTGTAGGGGTGAGTATAACAACACTCAGTAGGACACCCCTAAAACACTAATCACGAAGCACCAAGTATATTCACCTCCATACAAGATATAATAATCTATGTATAGAAAAAAACAAAAGAGAACCTTGATATACTCTAGAGAGACACCACGCTATCAGGCAGTCATAACCAATTTCAGCCACAAGACTCTGTTTAAAGCAATGTTCGTTATGGGAGAATTGGATCCTCAAGCCATGGTATCATCGGAGAAACTCGACAAAGAGTTATAGATCATTTGGTCCCCACCCAACGAGAACAAATTAGTAAAATAAGACTATGATACACAGATGGGGTCATTCCTAGAACCACTAGGGGGCACCATGAACCTAATATGGATCAACCCACTACATAATGGATCGTATGCCAATAATTCCAAAAACCCTATTGATGTGGCCCGCTAGATGGAGGATCAATGCCCTTCTCAAGGAGTTCACGTTGATTCCACAAACTCCACTAGGTATGATAGAGGATTAGACTTTAGTATCGTGGAGGGACACCACAACTATATCTGAGACTCAGCCTCTAGATGGGATTACAATCCAGTGATGTGGATGTAATGTTGCACTGTACGCTCAAGGAAAGGACCAAGGGAACACACTCAACCTATATTGGTCCAAAGTAAGAAAATAAGAGCCTAAAATATGAATAAGTTACCCAAAATTGTTCTCGGGTCGGATGTCTTAATGTCAAGGACACACTACTGCTGACGACATGCTATTTGGACGCTCCATTTATGAGTAATGACCATTTGAACGAAGCTGCACACAGAACTATTGGGGCCTACAAACCTACCGCCACAGTCATTCCATCCACCACGTGGAATGACTGCCCATGGACCGACCATCAAGGTCATTCCACATTCCATACTTGGATGGATGTTGCGGTCGACTGTCGCGGTCGACCGCCCATTGACTGGTTGTGTGGTCACTATGCCCCATGGAAGCATGATCTGCTGCAACACCACAATCAACTTCCATGGTCGGTCTCCATGGTTGATCTCCATGGTAGACCAAAACTGGGCTCCACCCTGGTTTCACCATATCTAACCTGAATCTGACCTGGGTTCGACCTAGTTCCATCTTTTCCGACTCGGCCAACCGGCTTGACCTGGCCCACTGATCTGACCTGGCCCACTAGCCTGACCCGACCTACTCCACATCCGGTGTTGCATCTACCTCTGTCAGCCCTGCCAGCCCCCTGATTTTGTCACTTCCATTCTCAGTCGCACGTGCCTCTACCTCTAGCATGCATACCACCATCGCGCACCACTGCCAACTGTTGTCACATGTCGGTGGTCCCTTCCACAGAACATTACACCTCCTTCAATGCCCGAAAATTGAAATGATCATATATCTGAGCTCCTTGGGTCCTAATCTACACGTATCTAGCCTCGGTTGTTTATTTTCTTCAAATCCAGGGGTCCGATCAAGTTCAAAACAACATAAAAACATCGAGCTGGGACCATGGGGATACAATGACAAAGAACCTAAATAAAAGATGGATAAAATGCATAATAACAAAGATTTATCATCATTGGACAAGAATTATAGGACAACGATCAAGAACATGGGATTTGGTTTAGAAAATTAGATCAAATAAATCCCATAGAATAAAACCCTTGCTGCAAAGTGATCGATCTGAAAATCAATCCGTTCATCGATTGATTTTATTTCATCACAAAAATTATGAACAAGGAATAAAAAAACTGAAACACATGTCTTACCTTGATTTGGATTTATTGTTGATGAATAGTGAATCTATGTTGCATTTTTTTCGAGATCCCTCAATCTTGTCTCACCCCGATTGTTGATATCTAGTTTGCAAAACCATCATCAGTATCATCCACCCACGGGGTCTCCTCCAACGCTCCAATGGAACTCATAAAATTAACTGGGTTTTATAGATGACCCTATGAATTTTCCATAAGTGTATATTTAAATAGAGAATTAATTCATAGTGTCAAAAATAATTTTTATTAAATTATTTTATTCCTTTTACTTATGCGAAAAAGTTTTCACAAACGACCCATGCCGACCAATGTCAGGTTGCACCTAGGGTAAAATCTCTATTCTGAACTAAGTGGTGCCCTTGAATTTCTGATCTTGGCACCCATTTAAGAGTTATTCCACTTTTTCAGATAAACTTCACGCACATGCTATTAAATTTTTGTAATTTTTCAAACATTTTTTCCGGGCACACCGGGCCTTATAATCACATGTCGTCTCAGCTCCTAGTCTTGAAAATAATCCATATAATATCTAAAAATAATACGTGGAAAATATGAGACATTACATTCTCCCCACATTGGTGTTTTACGTCCCTGAAAATCCAAGATAAGGGAAACTCAAATAGATGGGGGTACTAAACATGAATCTGAGCCTCTCGCTCCCATGTGCTCTCCAGGAGATTCCCATGCTACCACCAAAATGAAAAAAAGGAATCAATCACCCCCAAAGGATCTTCTCATGTTGATCCTCAATCTCTATTGGGTACTCAACAAAGGTTGTTACATCCTCGATGTCTAGCTTGCCCTAATCAGTAACGTACGATGGGTCATGCACGTACCTCCTCAGTTGAGACGCATGGAAGACATTGTGTACATGATCTAACTGTAGAGGTAGAGATAAGCGGTACACCACCTCACCAACTCTATTTAGTATCTGGAAAGGACTGATGAACCATGTAGATAGATTTCTGCCCCAGCCAAATTTCCATAATCTCCATTGAGGTGATACCTGAAGGAACACATGGCCTCCTTCCTCAAACTCTAAAGGCCCCCATAATCTATCAGCATAATAATTTTGATGGCTCTATGTTGTCTTCATCTGATCTTGAATTATCTACACCTTTTCCTTAGTATCTTGCACCAACTCTGGGCCTAGGAGTGCTGACTCTCCTGGGTCAGTCCAGCAAAGTGGTGACCTGTAGGGTCACCCATAAAGAGCCTCAAATGATGTCATACCAATGTTTTAAAGGTATTTGTTATTGTATAAAAAATCTAACAGTGGTAGGTGATACTCCCAATTATGGACAAAGTATAATATGCAAGCTCATAGCATGTCCTCCAGAACCTGAATGGTCTGCTCAATCTACTCATCCATCTTTGGGTAAAATGTTATGCTCAAGCATAACTGTGTCTCAAACACCTCATGTAATCCTTTCCACAGTTGGGATGTAAAGTGATCATCTTGATCTGAAACTGTCATCAATGGAACTCCATGGAGTCGAACTATCTTCTGAATGTAGAGGCATATTAAGATCTCCACTGAACTCTTCTCTTGGATATCTAGGAAGTGGGCCAACTTGGTGAGTCGGTCAAAGATCACCCAGATGGCATTGTGTCCTCTAGACGTACAGGGTAAACCCATCATGAATTCCATTGATATCTCATCCCACATAAATGTTAGTACCTAAATGGGTTGAGTTAAACCCACCAGAACCTAGTGCTCATGCTTCACTTTTTGACAAGTAAGGCATCAAGAAACAAAATCTACAACTCTTTTCTTCATCCATGGCCACCAAAACTGGCATCAAAGGTCATGGTACATCTTCACCACACATGGATGCGCTGCCAATGGGGATGCATGAAACTCCCCCAAAACCTCATCTCACAATGCCACTGGTACTACTGTGCATTCTATGAAAAGAAAGGCACTCACCCCGCCTTTTGAATATCCATCGGGATCATGCAAGGTGGATATATGAGCATGTAGGGTCTCGCAGTTGGTATCCCCAAGTTGTACCTCCCTGACTCGCTGTAAGATTGGATGAGTGACAACCATAGACTGTAGGTAAGTTGTTATATGTTCATCTATAAAGGATATCTATAATGAGGCCAACTGCTCTGATGCATCATTCATTAATTGCAAAATGGATCTTCTACTGAGAGAATATGCTACCACATTTCCCTTCCTTGGAGTATATACAATCTCAAAGTCATAGTCCTGGAGGAAATCTAGGAATTTCCTCTATCTCATGTTAATATAAATCTATGATATGATATAATTGAGACTCTTGTGATCAGAGTAGACAATAAACCTCTCTCCCAGTAGGTACTGTCACCATATCTTCAATGTGGAGACTACCACAGCTAGCTCAAGGTCATGAGTTGCATAGTTCTACTCATGTGGTCTCAACTGGTGTGAACCATAAGAAACCACCACTTGCCTATGCATCAGAAAACAACTAAGACCAGTCTTTTAAGAATTAAATAACACCACATACTCTAAACCTTCCTCCAGTAACCTCAAGATGGGAGCGCTCATAAACCACTGACTTAGCTCCAGAAAGCACTGCTGGAACTTTTCTGTCCACATGAAATGATTCCCTTTTCATGTCAAAGTTGTTATGGTTTATTCCACTCTGGATATGTCAGGTACAATCCTCCGATAGTACCCTACCAATCCATGGAAACTCTGCACTTCGGTAACACTCTTGGGTGGCTCCTAAGAAATCATTGCCTCAACCTTCACTGGATCCACTGAAACTGCAAACTCTGAGATGAAGTGTCCCATAAAATGGACCTATCGATTCCGAAAGTAGCACTTCGATAGCTTTTGTTATTGTTGGTTCTCTCAAAGTGTGTCCAGAACTATCCTCAAGTGTCTCACGTGCTACTCCGTAGATGCTGAATACACTAGGATGTCATCAACGAAGACCACCATGAACCGGTCTAAGTAAGGATAAAAGATCTGATTTATGAGTCCCATAAACACTACTGGGGTGTTTTTCATGCCAAATGGGATCACCAAGTACTCATAATTACCATAAATAAATTTGATGTCTGTATTTGGTATATTCTCATCCCCTACTCGCAGCTGGTGATAGCCTAATCTAAGGTTGATCTTCAAGAACCACCACACCCCTTTCAATTGATCAAAGTGGTTTTTGATCCTCGGTAGTGGATAGTTGTTATTCACAGTCACTTGTTTTAAGCACCGGTAATCCAAAAATAACCTCAAGCTACCATTTCCCTTATTGTAAAACAAAATTGGTGTCGCCTAGGATGAAACACTTGGTCTCATGAAGCCCTTCTCCGGTAAGTCCTGCAACTGTATCCTCAGATCACGAATCTCTACGAGATCCATCTGATATGAATGTTTTGATATCGACGAAGTCCTAGGGTGTAGATCAATGTATAAGTCCATCTCCTAATAGGGAGATAAATGTGGAACATCTTCAGGAAATATGTCCTCATACCCCTCCACCACTACAGGAAACTTAGGACTCGTATTATCCACTACACCGAGGACTAGGCTAGCCAAATGATGAGTAATCGACCGCACCCTCCTATGTGTGAGTCCATCTTGCAATTCCTAGATTTCCCTTTCACCAAAATAGGAAAACTTGGTTCCATCACTATGGACACACTGCACTATTCACCTAAAATAGTCAATCTGAGCATGAACGATGGATAACCAATCCATACCAAGAATGAGGTCATAAGGCCTCGACGTTGCTACCAAGAGATCCCAACTGAAACTCTCATATCCAAGAGTTAGGTCACACTGTCAACACTAGTCTGTGATCATCAAGTCTCCTCTAGTATGAGTTTCCAAGCATAAGGGTTGAGTCAAAGATTCAACCGAAAACTTCGAGTCTCAAACAAGATTTGTGGAAAGAAAAGAATTAATATCACCTATATCTATCAATACTATAGATAAGGTATAAAATACAAATATAGTACCTCATATAATCCCTAGAGCCTCAAGGTCATAATCCTTTATAGCATGTAGCTAGCCTCTTCCCTGTCGACCAGCTCCCTGAGCCTAGCATAGACCACCTGTGGGTGGTGGTGGTAATAGTTTGAACCTCCAACCATCTCCTTCTTACCTAAAGACCCCTATGAAATTTAAACTGCCCTACAGACCACCCTTATCCTGTCTCTATCTTTGTCTGGGTGGTCCCTCGACTATCTCTCGATCAGCTATAGAATGGGCCAGAAAATCTCATGCCAACCCTAACCGTCGCATGAGAAACACCATCTGTCCCTTGGCTGATTCGTGCTACCTTAGGAGCCTTGCACTATTGTCCCTAGGTCTTGGGATCACCTACTAAAGAGCCTAACCTACTTGGATCCCTATGATGGCATCAGCTACCTTCTGTCGGGGTCTCAGCTACCGGGTTCCCACTGTTGGCTCCCATGACTGGTGTCTGCTCTTCCAGAAAACTTCCTACCAACAAGGCTTGCTCAAGTATCCCCATATAGGTAGAAATTATAAGGGATACCATAGATTACCTGATATCCCAGTGCAAGCCTCGCTCAAAGGTCCGAGTCCTAAAGAACTGATCTCACACCATATCCAAAGAGTAGTGTGATAGATCGGTAAACTTCGTTGAATACTCCGCCATAGTCATACTGCCCTAGTGCAGATGCAGGTGCTCATGTACGTGTACTGATCGCAATGTGGTCGGATAGAATTCCTCTATAAAGAGACTCTCAAAGTCATTCCATGAAAGAGTTATCTCGTAGTGTGATTGGGTCACCAAGCTCCACCATTGCCCCGCGGAGACTTGAAGAAGACTCACGGTAATGATTTCCATCTGACCGGTAGGCATCCTCATAAGGAGGAAAGCATGAGTGACTGCCTCTAGCCAGTCCTCATCCATCTAGGGATCTTTCTTACCCCAAAACTGGGAGCTCGCTACCTCTGAAACTCATGCAATGCACTCAGCCTGCGTGCATCCTCAATTGGAAGTTCTTGTAGTAACTACTTCTCGACGGGTGGTGGTATAGCTGGTAAAATACCCAGAGGTGCAATCAATTATACATGCCCCTGTATCGATGCCTCATCACTAGGCGGATCATCCTTGTGATCCCGTGGTGGAATCCTGGATTTCTATCTATGTAGAGGCATCCTAAAATAAAACAATATGTACCACAGTCAATAGAGTATATTTGGGGAGTTGAATCAAGGAGAAAATGGAAGACACAATCATTCCAATATGATTCATGTACCATTTTTTTCCTTCAACAAGTATTTTCATATACTAAGTCAAAAAGTAGGTGATCAGAGTCCTGATATATGGATACATCGACCACCACACCAACACTGGAGTCCCTGACCAGAAAGCCTAACTTGAAACACTTAACACTGTTTCCTCAATCCAATCTCACAGACTCCCATTCCAAAAGTTGAACCTAACTCCTCTGACACCACTCTGTCATGACTCGTCCCAGAGGGGCCCATGATATAACTCCCCAAGCCCGCCTCTGATAGGCTAGGGGCTAGTGACTAGCACTGAGTGAGAATTTCCCACAAAAGGGAGGCATTAGCCTAAAGTACCCATACACATGAACACATCTCCAAGCCACACAATGTTGAAATGTAAAACAACTAATAGAATGCAAGTATACAATTAAGATCCCATAACCAGAATATAGAGGGATGAAAGGAAAAGTAAACAGGGTCAAATACAAGCCCACCACAAAGAGACTGTACACAAGTCCAACTAAAACTGTAAAGAGTCCAACCTGCTCCAAGGGGGAGGACCACGTCAAAGGTATGCTACCGATAAACACCTCGGTATGACTAGCTCCATATATGCTCCACCCACTCCAGGTCCTCCTAGGATGTTGTCAAAAGATCCATCATCTGCACAAGACATGATACGTGTGCGAAAAGCCCATGCAGGGGTGATTATAACAGCACTCAGTAGGACACCCTGAAAACACTAAACATGAAGAACCAAGTATAGACAGCTCCATATAAGATATAACAATCTATGTATAGCAGAAACCAAAAGAAACCCATATATACTCAGAAGATACACCACACCATCAGGCGGTCATAACCAACTGCCAGCTAGAGGATTATGTTCGAAGCAACCCTCATCCTGGGAGAACTCACTCCTCGAGCCATGATATCATCGGAGACACTCGACGAAGAGGTCTAGCTCATTTGGACCCCACCCAAAGAGAATGCATTGGTCAAAGAAGACTATGATACACAAAGAGGGGGTCATGCCATGAACTGTCGGGGGACACAACGAACCCAATCTTGATCAACCCACTACATAGGGGATCACATAATAATGATTCCACAAACCCTACCGATGTGGCCTCATAGATGGAGGATCAACACCCTGCTCAAGGAGTTCATACTGATTCCGCAAACTCCACTAGGGATTATAGAGGATCACACTTCAGTCTCGTGGAGGGACACCAAAACTCTATCTGAGACTCAGCCTCTAGAGGGAATTACAATCTAGCGATGTGGATGTAATGCTGCACAATACCCTAGAAGAAAGGACCAAGAGAATGCATTCAACCTATACTGGCCCAATCTAAGAAAAATAAGCACCTCAAATCGGAAGACGGTACCCAACATTTATCTTGGGTCGACCTTCTTAAAGTTAGGGTCACGCTGCCGCTGATGGCACACTGTTTGGATGCTACGTTTAGGAGTTATGACTGTTTGAACGAAGCTGCCCGTAGACCTGTCGAGGCATGCGGACCTACCGCCGCGGTCCGTCCACCTAATGTGCAGGTTGGCCACTCGTGGTTTGATCATCATGATCCATCCACATGCCACACCTAGCTGACTGTTGCGGTCGACTGCCCATGGATTGGCCACAAGGTCATTATGCCCCGCAGTGGCTTGAGCTGTTGTGACACCACGATCAACCACCGCAGTTGATCGCTGTGGTCGACCACAACTGGGATCCGCCCCCGGTTGCCCCAGATCTGACCCGGGTCCAACCCAGGTCCATCTTGTTCGACCTGCCCCTCGGCCTAACCCGACCCACCGATCTTACCTAGCCCACCGACTTGATTCGGCTTGTTATGCATCTACCGCCGCTCCCGCGTCTGCCGCTGCATCTGCCTCCGTTGGCCCCGCCGACTCCCCAAGTCTACCGTTGCCATTCCATGCTGCACGCGGCTCCGCCACCTGCACACGAGCCACCACTGTGCACTGTCGTGTGCCACCGCCAGTTATCGGCGTCGCTGCCGCGCGTCAGTAGTCCCTTCCGTGGATCACTACACCTCCTCTAATGCCCGAAAATTGAAATGATCATACATCTGAGCTCCTTGGGTCTGGATATACACTAATCCATCATTGGTTGTTGATTTTCCTCAAATAAGGGGGTCTGATCGAGTTCGGAACCACCCGACAAAGTCGCATCGGGACCACGGGGGATCCAACAATGACGAATGCAGAGAATGGAGGGAGAAAAGGCCTAAGAACAAAGGTTTATCATCGTTGGCCAAATATTCTTGACCAACGATCAAAAACAGGGGATTTTGGTTTGAAAACCAGATCAAATAAATCATGTGGAACAAAACCATTCCCACAAAGCAATTGATCCGCAATTCAATCCGTTCGTCGATTGATTTGGGTTCATCGCAGAAATTAAGAACGGGGAATAACAAAACTGAAACACACACCCTACCTCGATTTGGATTGATTGTTGACAAAAAACGAAGTTGTGCTGCATTCATTGGTGAGATCCCTCGTTCTTGTCTTGCACTGACCGTCGATCTCTAATTTGCAAAATCGTCGTCAACATCATCCACCCATAGGGTCGCCTCCAAAGCTCTAATGGAAGTCGTCAAATTCATAGGGTTATGTGGCGAACCCTGTGAATTTTTTTGTAAGCGTATATTTAAAGAGAGAATTAAGTCTTTACATCAAAAAAACTTTTTATTATATTATTTTATTCTTTTTTTGTTTGCGATAGCTTTTTCACAAACCACCCGTACCAACCATTGCGAGGTCATGCCTAACGTAAAACAACAATTCTGAATTCAATAGTGTCTTCAGATTTCTGATTCCGATACTTATTTGTGAGGTATTCCACTTTTTTAGAAAAACCGTGTGCACTTGATATTAAATATTTTAATATTTTTCAAATATTTGTCCTGGATATATCGGCTCTGGGAATCGCACACCATTTCAGTAGATGGTATTAAAAATAATTCATATAATATCTAAAAATAATATACAAAAATCGGATAAGTTACTATGAGAGCGCATCCTCCTTCCCAGGTGTGTTATGCGGACTGACCTCAATCCGTGATTTATCGTGCACCTCCCCGTTACTGTTCACATTGTCACGTACAGGGCCACTCATTACGCCATAAAAGTCGTATGTCCGGCCAGTGCACTGCCAGGAGCGTCACTCGAGACATGATGGGTCCCCCTTTCCCACTGGAAGCCGATGCTTCCTCATTGTCCCGCTCCGATCAGCCGGATCGATCTCGAGAGCAGTCGGTGCCTCCATACCCCTCTTCTCAGGAGGTGACCTATTTCTCCCGATCCTGACGCCAATCAACTGCAGCTGGTGGGTCTGGTCTGCACCGATCTAATTCCCTACTCTTGTGATCCTAGCCCAGTCACCTGCTCCCGCTCTTGTGGTCTAGGGTTGTTTGTATTGTCGTTCCTCTCATCCTCTCCACGCAACAGTGCATGTGCGGAACTCCTTTCCATGCCCTCATGTGGCTGATATCTCACCGGTGGATATTGGTACCTCTCGCTGGTCGGGGGGATGATCGGCTATTGAATGGGGGTCTGGCCTTCTCAGATCTGGTTCCCTTCTCCCCATCTCCAAGATCGGCCGATATCTCTCACTCTTGCGGTCTAGGGAAATTTGACATTCTGTCAGTCTCATCCTCCACATGCAATGGTGCATCACCACGGGTGTGGACCGTCCCACCTTGCTGTCATGCGGCTGATTTCTCAACCGCGGATCTTGGTATTTCCTCTCGATCAGGGCCCCCCTCTTCCGCTTCTCCAGGCAATGGGCCATCGAAGTTAGAGATCCAAGACGAACTGGTGTCCCCAGCAGTGGTTTCCCCGGCGCCTCACAATGGTGTTTTCACCAGATCTCAATCAAAGCTCGAGGGTATTTCAGATTCATCCCCGATCTTGTGTGGCCGTCAGTCTGGGGCCAAAGTGAGACATAGCTCTTTCTAATGAAGTCCTTTATCATATGAAATTCTTGCGGCCTAGGTTCTTGGGTAAAGTCCAATTTCATAGCCAAGGAATTTATCAGCAACTCTGTGTCTCTTGCGACTGTGTTGGAGATGAAACAAATTCCTTATAAAATAACGGACTTAGCGCACAGAGTAAGGGAACAAAACTATCCGCATGATGACCCTTAGACTCTCTATATTTATCTATTCTAGAACCAAACAATTTCATTGGATTTGATTTCATCTTCTGATCAGTTCATAACAACAAAAAATTGTCTCTGGATCTAGCTACTTTTTTTTCTCATTTGTTTATTCTAAATGTGATGTTTAATCCGGGGAGGACCTATGGCGTGATCTTAGATCCTTAAATGCCAAAGGGGTGATTTTAACATTGTCACTGACCCGTAGGAGAATGGGGGGGGGGGGGGATCCTTTCTTAGAAAGGCCATCCAAGATTTTGTGTCTTTTATGGGCAGTAGTGGGATCATGGATTTGGGTTTTGAGGGAGACTGATTTACCTCATAAAATAATCCTAGAGGAAGGAAACCAGACCAGGTGTCATCTGGATCACTGCCTTGTGAGTTGTCATGCCATCTCCACCTTCCCATATATCAAGGTCTCCCATCTCGTCCGAAGTCTTTGACCACTACCCTATTCTTATTGTGGTATCACCAAGGCTGGATCGAGAAGAATATTTCAGATTCTATCATCTTTGCCCGGAGGATTCGGGCTTTCAGCAAATGGTTAGGGAATCATGGTGAAAACCTATACAGGGTTGTGCTTGGTTGAGGCTTCACAACAAACTCATATGCCTTAGGGGAGATCTCCAAACTTGGATAAGAAACCAACCACCTCGCTTTCAGGATCTGGAGGCAATCAATTTGGAGATTAAAAGACTTGAAACTAGTTTGGAAAAAACCTGGAATGATTCCATTTTTGATGATCACACCAGCATAAAAAACTCCTTTGTCAATTTGCTTCTCAAATAGAAGCGGATGTATCCAAAATAGTCTTAAATGGCTGCATGAAGGGGACCACAACTCAGGTTTCTTTCATGCATGTATTAAAGAGATATGTTGTATCAAGAGGCCCAACATATACATGAGTGATGGTTTTTACTCGAATGATAGTGATGTGGTGGGGAAATTAGTCGAAGATTTTTTGAGGAAGCTATTGGTTGGTCCCAACTCCCACATGAAAATCCGGGGGTACTGCAGATTTCTTAGAGGCAATACTTCGCGTGGTCACAGAGTCTGTGAATGAGATGTTTGAGGCCATCCCTGATGAGAGGGTGATCAAAGATGCAGTTTGGAATCTTAATCCAGAAATTGTTTTAGGTCTTGGCGGTTTCCCTAGGTCCTTTTATAGGGGATCTTGGGACATGATGAAGGAAGAGTTGGTGTAGGAAGTTCATGACTTTTTCAACGGTGGTAACCTACCCTGTGTTGCTTCTGACACTAAGCCCAAAGGTGAAGGATCCTCATTCCCTTCAAAAGTATAGACCAATATGCATGTGTAGCTTCCCCTGTAAATTTCGAGCTTCCATCCTCAATAAACGGTTGTTCGTTCATCTGCCATGTTGGATATCCGAAGAGCAACGTGGTTTAATTAAAGGGAGATCAATTTAGGGGGCCATTGGGGTGGCTCAAGAAGTGCTTGGTGATATCAATCAAAAGTATTTTGGATCCAATATAAAAATTAATCTTGACACGAACAAATCCTATGATTGGTTGGAGTGGAATTTCATTATCAAAGTGCTTCCCAGCACAGGTCTATCTACATGCGCAATTGATATTTTATTTTGGTGTTTTAGGTCTTCATAGATAGAAACACCCTTCATGGGAAAAAAGTATGGATTTGTTAAGGCAGTCTGGGGTCTAAGGTTAGGAGACCCTCTCTCCGCCACCTTAGTCATTATGACTCTAGACTCTCTTAGTTGACATGTTAAGAAAATCTTCGACTTGGGAAGTATCCTCCCTTATCGTTTCAGGTATAATTAGTGTTGTATATCCCATCTTATGTTTGCTGATGACACCATTGTGTTTTTGAATGGAAGTAATAGATCCATCAGGGAATTTAATGGGATCCTTGAGGACTACTGCAAATAGAGTAGACAAGTGATTAATAAGAGCAGGAGCATCATCTTCATCTCGAGAAGGTGTTCAAATAGCATGGCTGAATCCTTGGAAAGAAACCTGGGTATGCATAGAGGTGCCTTCCCCATGGACTATTTTGGTGCCCCAGTCTATCCTAGGAAGTTCTCCATCTGACACTTTGAGATGGTGGTTGAGAAAATAACAGGAATAATCTTGAATTAGAAATTTTTTTCTTTTGTCGTTTGGAGGAAGAGTAACTCTAATCAACAGTGTGCTACCATATTTCCTCGATCAAGGTCCTGGAAGGGGTCATTTCTCACATGGAAAATATCATGGATTCCTTCTTATGGGATGCACAACTAGAAGGGGAAAATCACTGGATGACATGAGATAGGCTGCACAAATCTCTGTCCAAGGGTGGGATCAATGTTAGAAGTGTCGCAGTAACAGTGCAGGGTCTCCATGGTAAGCTGGTCTGGGAGGTTCTTGAGGGGAAATCACTCCGGGGGAAGCTCATGCATGACAGGTATGGCATTGACAGGGGTCTGCTACCCCGGCTCATGATTCAACCATATTTATTGAACCTCCAACAACATACTCAATGGATCGTGGGTAGAGGGGACATTAATCTTGGGAAACATAATCAGGCTGGAGTAAGGCTCGACTTCCCTGGATGTCCTATCCTAGACATCACCTTCAGAAAAATGAGTGATCATCCGAGTTTCATCCATGATATTCTGGAAATGGGACAATGGACCATCTATGATAATATATTGATGAACTCTAATCCGTACAAATGTGTATTCATGGGATCTTACTCAACTATCTTCACAACCAAATACTTACATAGATTGCAAGTAGCAGACGATGATTATGATGAATGGGGCGAAGTGCTATGGCGTAGAGGGATCCCAATGAATTTCAATTTCCTGGCGTGGAGGATTACGAACAAAGCTCTGCCTACTGTGGAATGAGGCTGATACAAGGGAGCTCCAAGTACCAGAATGGTTCTGATATTCAAAACCAGGAATGTTTTGTCGGATCAAATTCATATATGTAAATCTTGTGAAGATTTTCCCTCCATCAAGCCTCTTCTCGCTAGAGCCATAGCTTAAAACAATGCTCATAGTGACATACTGGGGAAATGGGTTCACTGGATCCCCCATCATATGGGCCTCAAGATGAACACCGACGGTTCACACATCATGGGTTTTTTTTGCGGGGAGGTGGGGTGGTCCAGGATACAAGGGGTTTGGCGGTTATATCTTTTTGTGCTTCCCTTGGAAGAGGCGATTCTCTTCAAGCGGAGGCCCATGCAATGCTTACCGTGTTACCACTATGCAGCCGGTGGAATGTCCATCTTGCGGCTATTGAAATAGACTCTCTTGTAGTGTACAATGCTTTGTGCAACCTCAGCTTTATCCACTGGAAAATTGAATATACCATATGGAGGTGTAAGAGGATCCTGAATAACAATATGTTGGTTTGTCATATATGTTCAATAGGGATCATATATAATTTTTCTTGATGAAGTTTGTGATTTGTTTTGAATTATTTTCCTAGATTTATTTTCAACAATCGATATCAATTGGATTTCCCCTTAAATATATTTTTAGTGTGTTCCTATTCTATTAACTTACTACTAACTTGTTATGTGTTTTGGTCATTAACCCTATTTTTTTAATCTCCCATAACTATTTTATTTATAAATTTTCCACCAATAATTCCATGCTTTCACCTCTTTTTTTAGAATTTGTGAATATCTTGAAAATGCCGTTAGTCCTTCTATATGGGTTAAACCCTGCTCTATCGTTATACCATCTTAGTATAGGTTAAAAAATAAATATTTTAAAAGTAAAAACCTATCAAAATTTGGTGTCATTACTAGGGAATGAAAGGAATATTTATAGAATATATCATATTACACTTTACTTGATTGAAATTTGAATTGAAATTGGTTTAGTGTGATAAAAATTCTAAAAATTTGGAAATCATTCCAAATTGTAATCATAGGATATCAATTATATCTTGTGTTTTCTATTTTATTTGGTATAGTTTACGGAGTTGGTTGTAATATATAAATTTTTTATTGGATCATCTGAATCAAAAAAACTTGGGAGCCTAAAATATTGGACATGAATACTACAAAACAGAACTTAAAATGTGTTTAGTTAATTAGTAGCTTCACACAATAAAACTATGAAACATTTTATGATTCATGGGAAATATTTAATGTATTATAAGAGAAATTTCTAGAACATAAATTCCCATTAAGATTGATCATGATTTTCTTATTTGATGGACTAAAATATGATGATAAATATTAGTTGGATAAGAAGACCGGTGAATTTCTTATTTGTTGTAGTGATGAAAATTTGAGAGAAACATGTTTTGAAAGTGATGGGGAACAAAGAGTAGTTGTATTAGTGGTTTTTGAATTTAAAAAGTTATCTTAGTATTATTAAAATGAAATTGATGAAATCAATAAAGGGCCCACTATCTTGGATAAAAAAATTTAGAGAATGAAAAAATTACTAACACTTTTTTAGAGATTAATAGATGAAATATTTTAGGAAAATGAAGCTAAAAATCAATGTTTTCAAAATAAAAGAGGTCATGTTATTCGCTAAATGGAACATGAAGAGGTTGATCTTAGTGTCCCTCTTAAATATTGGAAAACCATAGCTCTATTTTTTGAAAATGAAGTGGGTAATCAAATGCTTTTGGAATTGAATTGATGAAATTTGAAATGGAACTATTTCATCATTTTTTAATAAATAACATTTCATTTGCTGTTGAATTGGAAATAAGGGTGGATGAACTTGACTTTGAATCAGAGAAAAATATGGAAGTTGATTTAGAATCGGTTTTAAGTGACATAAAATCTTTTCAAATTTAAATCGAAGAACCTCTTCTTGAAACTATTTTTTTAAAATAAGAAAAATTTTCATATATTTTCATAGATTATGAAGAAGGTTTTGGTGAAGAAATCTATGAGAGTATTATCACAACCTTATAAGTACCCTATTATTTGTTACCCAATTTAAAAGGACTTTCAATGGGTCAAATATTACTTCACTTTCAAAGTGTACAACAAACATGTTTTCAAATATAACCCTAATTTCAAAGCCAACAAGCTATTGTTTGTTATTATAGATGGGGTCTTCAAGGATGTGCGGTTTTTAGGAAAATCAGTTACTTCCCTAAAAGCTTTAGAGGAAATGGTATTAAAATTTCAACTAAAAATGACTAGAAATCACACATGAGGTTCTTCCTAAATAGGAAACCACACCCTCCATTAGACTTTGGTAATATTTTAAGGGAAGGCTAGATGAAGACTATAAATGTTGTACCATATGGGTGACAACCTATGATTATATTACTTTTAAAAATGTTTTATCATTCATTCATTTATTATTTTATTTTAGTTTTTTAAAATTATTATTATTAATTACTCTTTTCAACTCTTTGAACTCAAATTTCAGGGATTTGGTATGGTTACACTATGGGAGCTCTTATCTACATCAAAACTAGAGTTGTACGATAGTTGTTTGGTTTTGTTTTCATTGTGAAAAGAAGGAAGTTGTCTTATGTTGGATAAAATCACCACTGGCATTGAGCTCACTGATATAACTTCTTTCTCTAAACTTGGTTGCATTATGGTTGAATCCTATATATTGAAATCTAATGAAAATTTGATTTATCTTGTAGATTTTTTTGTGAGAAAATGGGTTGTTTTAAATGATAAAAATAAGGACAGTTCTCATATTTTTCCACATGATACATCTATTTTCACTTCATTTTAGTGGATCAATTTTTTTTTCAATTAAATATTTCAATGTTTTGTGATTAAATTGGTTGGATAGGGGCCTCACTCCAATTTAATACTCTTAAATTTGGTTGTTTTTGTCTGATTTTAAATGTTGTTTTTAATGATTATTCAATCTTGACCCCTAGGTTCCGAAGTGAATGAAAACATATGTTTAATAACGATGCAAAGGATGTAACTTCCTAACACATGAGCCACTAAAATAGTTCTCTGAGCTGGTTCTCCACATGACCTCAAGCATGACTCCCCATATGCCAGAAGCTGCCGAAAAGCAGCGATAGTTTAGTGGTTTTACAGTGGGAGACTATACCCTTTAGATCAGTAATAAATACATGAGAATAAATAGTAAATGAAAGGTAGTAGAAGATAAATAACTGAAAAACTGGCCAATATAGTAAATATAAACGCATGTTGTGCGCTGGTTCCTCAGGGGATACTTGACCAACTATACCTACTTCGACCTAAGTTGGATGTATTTCAACACTATATCTAGTAATAAGTAGTTCCATTTACAATAATAAGGAATTATATGTTGAATAATTTAAATATATGACAAGGGATTCCATTCCCAATAAAAAGGAATTCCATGTCAGTAATTTCTATAAGCGATTAGAAACATCATTACCATGATCACCTAACCATTTATAATCATTCAAATCAATATGCCTCATGATCCCATCCAAGACATTTTGTATCAGAATCCAAGTATCATTCCAAGCATACTAATAATACATAGTTATATTCCATTTAATAATTAAATATAAGCCATGGGAATATCCAATCCAAGATGCGATTCTTCATGATCATTCATTTCAACTTAATCACAAGTGATGAAGAGGGCCATGTGAAGAAACATGTCATATTACAATTCAATGCAATTCATTCCAATCGAATTCCCATTTCAATTCAATTAATTACACTCAACACCTCATTTATAATTGAACAAGGGCCAAGTGACACGGTCTGACTATTTTCATTTCATGTAATTCATTTAAATTACTCCAATTAGGAGACAAGCCAAACCCAAAGAGAAAGTTGTTTGATCACATATGCATTTATAAAGTGTCAAATGTTTTTTTAAACACACCCAAAGGTAAGTTATTAGTTGAGGTATACATCTGTAGATAATGTCAAGGATCTATGGGAGTATATATAACAAGGCTAACCAATTTAATTTAATGATTTTACATTTTAATAGAAATGCATGAAAATTCTAGCCAGCAGTACAATGATTCTTTTTATAAGCATGTGGTAATATTTGGGAAAATCCATAGACCACCTACCATATATCAAGGAATCCTCACTCATGCATTATTGAGATTTTATTCATCCTAGAATGATAAAAAACAAAAGAATCGAAAAAATCCCTGAAAATAGGGAATATGAGCTCAGATGGAAATAAAATCCCGGAAAGAGAAATGAAGAAAAGAACTAATAGAATTGTAGAATTACCAATGTTGATCTAACATGATCGATGAAATTCAAAATAGTGCTTGAATAGAGAAGATCCACTTTAAAACCCTAAATGCGGAGGGAGAAGGCGTCAGGCTACTCCTCCGGCCGAATGACCTTCCATTCCCCCTCCGTTATGTTTTATTTCTTTCTTTACGTTTTTCCAAGGGTGAAAATTTTTACACTGTAAAATCCAGGTTTACGCTGTAAGACATGTGGCTCCCTTCCAATAAAGGCCGTTTTATGGCATAAACCAAGGTTTTGTATTGTAAAATTCTCAGACAGAGTGGATATCCCCTATTTGACACATTTACATCGTAAATAGTATATTTAAGACGTAAATGACAGCAGCTTGCATCCATTCACACTCTAGGTTATCCGATTAAACTAAATCCTTTCCTAGGTCACTCCCAACCCCCAGAACACCTAAAACCCCATAAAACATGACACTTCTAAGCATTCTAAATCTCATTATTCCATTCAAATGTTCAGTTCAAAGTTTAGCCTATCCACCAAATGAAAATTCAGAATCATCTAGAGTTTTGGACCCATTCCAAAACACTGGATGCTACAACCTCCACACCATAGATCTTATCACCCAAGAGAATCCTTATAGAACAAAAAACATATTCTCACCTACTTGGGCTGAAAAACCCTGTTCAAACGACCATGCTTCATTTTCAAATGACCAATGTTCCAACAAGGGGTAGTTTAAGAATTAGGTACTAAAGATGCTATAATTCCAACCTACACTCATAACCAAAGCTGAAAGATCCATACGACACTTTCTCATCCCTTTCCAACCCGAGACACGATCACATCATCATCTATTTCATCATTTATCTAATTTCTCTCCCCACCATAAGTTCTAGGTTTAAACGACCAATTCCATGTTAGGTACTCCCACCATTGGAAATTCCCATTGAAGCAAAACCATAGAATCATAATGAATCCCTTGGCATGATTCTCGATATGTCACACCTGATAGAATATGAGGACATTGCCTCTAGTCCATGATTTAATCGAAATGGTTAAATTCCAATCGACCCAGCATAGTTTGGTCATGCTAGGTTTTCCTTAAATTTCCATGGAAAACCTTTACACTAAACCTGTATCATTCAAAATGCATGACTAATATGGTTACTCACCAACCACATCCAACTACTAAAAGGAAAACAATTCAATCCACCATTGACCGACTATTTCTAAAAATGATGGGCTTTAAAGACCAAAATATTTAAACCAAATCCTAATGAATTTAATTTGAGGCACACTGAGATTGTTTTAGGCATGTTCACAGATGCTCAAAAACAACTTATGGTGACATCTCCTAGCCAAACCATCTTCTATTAATTTCAATTACTGTTCCACAACTTGAACACCGGTATAACCTCGATCCAACACCCATGGATTATTATAAAAAAAAACATCAACTGAGCTTGACTGTAAGTCCAGGGTAACCTCATAACCAAACTACTGGAGTCCAAGGCACTCATCCAAGTAAGTCCATACTCTAGATTATATGAGTTTAATGATGATACACAACCTATACTTCTACACATCGGAACCACTAAATTTTCCCAAAGGTGGTATGTCACTTGGCAGCCGAGTCAATGAATCTATCGGTGTCCATGAGTCCATCCAAGGAATTTCTTCTTAGGAATCAAAGATTCACTCAGGACAAACCACACCTATATAAATCCAGGTCTAGCTCAAGTATGACATACACACTCAAGTGATTGAGCTAATGCCAAGAATTTTACCATGAAATCTAAACTTACATTACTTTATTGAATCAATGTTATAAAAACCCAAATTAAAATCAAATGAATGATCTCAAGGTTTGACAACCCTTCTTCATGTGAATGTCTCCCATCAGCGATTGTTATCTTCCTACCCACCTTAGGAGTAACCCCAAAATCTCATCAATGATAAGAAAACTTGATTACATCAAAACTATTTCTATATCCATCCTTGGAAAAAGAAATTGGCATGGTTTCAAACCCACTCAACCCCTAGAGATAAGGTAAAATTCACCCATAACATGTTCCCATTAATTGAGAATGGTTTTGTTGATGCACAATGATATTTAACTCAAAATGAGGTTCATGAACCTAAAAAAGGCCAAATGTGTACTTCCCACATTATGGATTACCTTATACCATTCCTCGAGTGTAACCCACGAGGAGTACCTCTCATCATACTCGAAGAAGATATTTAGGTAGCTTGACTTTATCGATGCTCTGTAAAAATACTTTAGATGATGTTAATATTTTGGGCATGCTCTCCTCTATAATAGGAGTATAATAAGATTCCATTGATAGGAATTTATAGCTCTATCCATGCCACTCTCACATCAAAACAAGATATATTTTCCTCTAATAAACTCTTGACACCACATATCCTAACAATGTGTTTCCAGGACCAACCATGGATCAACCATCTAATGGTACCTGGTTCATTTTCAAATTATCCCTCATCAAAGGGTAAATACTTATAAATTTACAAAAATCTTTGCGTTTCCATGTCAGAAAGTGGAAATTTTGAAACCATCAATCCTTGGCCCGCACCTAGCCACTCACTTATGTTCTAAATCAAAAAATTCCCACAAAAAACCAGTGTGAACTAGACTTTTCATACATAGTGGGTTCACATCATGTACAACCTAATTCAAAACTCAACTCACGCTCCCATGATTCATCCATCAACATGTCCAAACTGACCATGCTACATGGGACACCGGTTTTTTAACCTATTAGGTTCCCACTTGGAACTCCTCTTCATAATTAGGCATTCACATTTTCCATAATTTATTTAAAGAACACCCACCTCAAAGTGTTGTTTTATAGTTTAATTCCTCATCCACACAACCACTGTCCAACTTTCCCAAGAACCTGAAGAACCCTGCCCATTATATCCAGTCTCGATACCCAAGGACTTGAGTTTTTTTTGAAAACTGAATGAATCATATGCCTAAATTTCAAAACTAGATCACCTTCACAAATCATTTTTTAAAAAAAGTGTAAAACCAAGATCACTTCCTAAAGAGGCATCCATAAACTCGATCCAACATCTCCAATAGGATTCCCTCGATCAAACCAAACATTGCTGAACCACTTTGGTCTGAGTTGAAACTAAGGGTCCCTAAGTCTTCCACATATCTCTATTTATCAAAACTCAAAGATAAGGACACCAGGTCCATCCATGTATCCCTAAGGTCTCTTTCATGAGAAACATATCCCCACTTAAGAGCCTTTATCACACAACATCCAACATGCTTAAAACTATATCAAGAGAGGTAAAACTAGAAGCATGATAAAAATAACATTGAACTACATGGGTTGATTTGGTCATCATAATTGTAATGAAATCATCTTATAATAATCGACCTATCAGACCCTAATACTCTTTGAGAATCTACATAAGGGAGTCCCTAAAGGGTCCTAATGCCAATGTATGGAGATAAATAGCTAACAGTCATCGAGTGTCCACATATGGTAATTCCCCCTTGAGGTACATCTTACTAGATGAACACGCACCTCCCTATGGTGTAATTTCACTATCTAAGATCCCTACCTAACTCAAAAGATTATAAAATGACACTTAACTTCCCTAGGAACTCAGGTTAAAAGTCTATCAGCTTCCTATTCTCAAGGGTTCTACCTCAATCTGGCTAGCCCCTAATTTTTGCACAAGGAATCAACCATTTAATACCAATTAATGCCTAAAAGGGCACTAGGATATACCATATAAACTTTTGATCAAATGAAAAAAATTAGACTACTGAAAACTACAGGAAACGTTTGCATTCCCATATAAGGTGAATCTTAAGGAAAAACTAAAGATAATAATTACATGAGGATTCAAGATATTAACACAAATTAACAGTTTTATTTAATCCATTAAATAGTTTCACATTCATTTTAAACCTTAATGAGTCACTGAAATATGCATTTTAAAGTTTTCATTATAAATGAAAATGTTTTTCAAATTGTAAGTAACAACCTATTTAGATGATGCCCTGTAGTATCAGTCAAATTATCTCATAATTTTTTTTGAAACCATCATTTTTTATCCATATGTTTCAAAAAATGGATTATTTAAAGAAAATTACAATTCTATGATATATAGGAAAACACCCTTTAGGTTGTAATTGGAATTCTAATTAACTAACCCCACATATAAATAAGTTCCAAAGTAAAAAAATGAATTTTATCAATTAAAGGGAATAGTTTTAGTAATATTCCCCCATAAATTTATATGAAACACCATATAAGTGGTTGTTAACACTTTAAATAACTATCCATGTTTATCACAAGCATACCCCCAAGGGGTTAAGTACTAAAGAATATAAAGAAAAAGGTGATATATGAGGGTCCCATCAAACCAACCTATATTTAGTTATATGGGAATCCATTCCCAATATATAGAGGCAACACTCTATAAATTACAAATGGCATCCCATTTAAGTGCAACCCATTAAGAGTCAATTTATCACGATTTTATCACACCCTTTAAAAGGTTATCTCATAAACATATAATGTTAAAACTCACCTATAAGGGCCGAGTCATGCATAGAGGAATTTATTCACATGGTTCATAATTCCCAGGTCATAAAGGTACTATTCTTAATTATTTATAATTGAAACTCCATTTAACAGACATCCATAAGAAATATCTTTAATTTATTTCAAATTAACCAATTCCTACCCATTTTCAAGAATCAATTTCAAGATAATTTCACTTCTTTAATTAATTAGGTTAGTTATATAGAATCCCACCATCAAGCTATGTGGGAAAACACTGTTTAGGATGATGTATAAACTTTATTTAACCAATCTTACATCATCTCTATAATTTGGAAACTATCACATAATCAAGGAATACAAGCATACAAGGTAGACTATCACAGAAGCATGGTATACAAGTATGCATGCCAAATAATCACACTATCATGGTGTATAAATAAATTTGGCACATAATCAATCAAGAATTGTATATATATAAGCATGATAATGACATTTGAATCATATGTACCTAATTAATTCATGAATGCACCCCCCTTATCTTTCTATACCAATCCATGAGGTAAATCACATAAACCTATAATCAGTGGAAAAGTACACCAATCACTCAAGGTGAAATAATAATCAAGTATAATATTAAACCACATCAATAACAGTTCCATCTCTGGAAAATTGACCACCCCCATGCCTCCCTATACACCAGAGGCTTCTGACAAGTAGTGAGGGTATAATAGTTATACAATGGGATGGCTATAACCTCTGGATCAATATTAAATAATGTATAAGCAATAATAAGTGAAACGTGATAGATGATAAATAATTGATAAACTGACTAGTTCCAAATAAATAACTAACCATGTATGAACATGCTATGATATAAATATAAAGTAGCTAAAAATATATTAGATAATACAAAATACATGGCTATAATGATAAAAAAATAAATAAACAATAGACTCAAACTTTGAAATGATGCCTGAGTATATGCTTATCCACTACTCCCATTCCATGTCCTAACCAAAAAGTAAAGAAAAATAAGAAGTAGCATAAGCCAAGTTCTAACCAGCAGTCAGGAGATCTATCTGGGTACCAATCAATGGCCAGAATATGGTGCGAATAAAACTTAGTAGGACACCACCAATGGTATTTAATTCATAATCCAGTCCATGAATATAAAATAATCAATTTGAAGGTATATAAGAAGTAAAATGGTAAAGTCAATATAAACCCATGTCATGCACATGTTCTTTAAGGGATACCTAGACAACTATACCTACTTCGGCCTAAGTCATATGTCTATGAAAAATTTCCAACACACACCCAAATATATATATATATATATATATATGTATGTATGTATGTATATGTGTGTGTGTACTGGGGAGGACCTGAGGCTCAAGGATAAGGCATCCATTCTAAATATCATAAGGCCTTATATTGATAAATAAGGGATGACATAAATAATAATCTTAATAAATTATAAGTGATTCCATGACCAAAGATTTAAATATATGGTCTGGGATGCCACACCCAATAACAAGGAACACCATGTCCAGTAATAAAGAATTCCATCTCCAATAATAAGGAACACTATGTCCAATACTTTAAATATATGATAAGGGGTTTTATACCCAATAACAAGGAACACCATGTCCAATAATTTTTATAATCAATTAGGAATTTCATTTCCAACATCTTTTAACCATTTATAATCATTAAAATCAATATGCCTCATAATCCCATCCAAGTAATTCTGCATCAGAACCCAATAATTTCTCTATTTATACTTATAATAAATAGGTATATTCCATTTACTAATTAAACATAGGCCATAAGAATAACTATTACAAGACACGATTCTTTATGATCATTCATTTCACCTTAATTACAAGTGATAAAGAGGTCCATGTGAAGAAACATTCCAAATTAAAATTCAATGCAAATCATTCCAACCCAATTCCCATTTCAATTCAATTAATTCTATTGAAAAAATCATTTATAACTAACTAAGGTCCAAGTTTCATGATTTTAATATTTTCATTTCATATAATTCATTTAAACCACTCTAATTAGAAGATAAGACAAACCCACTTAGAAGGTGGTTTGATCACATATACACTTATAGAGTGTAAAAATAATTTTATTAATCACATGGTGATAATAGTTGAGGTAGACGACCTTTGAAATCATTAAGGATCTATATGAGTGTATCTAACAAGGTTAACCAATTAAATTTAAGGATTTCACATTTCAGGAGCAATCCATGGAATGTATGGTGTGCAACACAATAATGATTTTTATAAACATGTGAGACTTTAAGGGAAAATCCATAGACCACCTACCTTATAACAAGGAAGACCCATTAATATATTATCAAGATTTTATTTACCCTAGAATGAGAAAAATTGTAAGAATTTACAAACACATTGAAAATAGGGTTTTAGAGATTGCGTGGAAATAACATCCAATATGGTGAGAGAAACAGAGAAAAGAACTAAGTGGACTCGTAGACTAACTGAGGGTGATCCAACATGACCAACAATATTCAAAATAGAGTCTTAATAGGGGATATCCACCTTGGAACCCTATGCACAAAGGGAGAAGGAATCACACTACTCCTTTGTCCAAATGGACTTCCTCTATCCCTCCTTTATTTTTTATTTCATTCTTTATTTTTTCCCCAATAAGACACTTTTACTTTTTATAATCCGTGTTTACGCAGTAAAACCTGGGGCACCCATCTTGTAAAGGCTATTTTATAGCATAAACATAAGGTTTATACTATAGAAATTTCTGAAAAGGGGATCTCCCTTCTCAAACACATTTATGACATAAATAATATATTTACAACATAAATTTCCATAGCTTGTAGGAATTCACCCTTTGGGATGTTTGATTGGCCTAGAACTTTCCCTGGGTCAGTACTAACCCCCAAAACACCTAAAAACCCACCCAAAAACAACGCTTATAAGCATTATAAATCTTGAAATTCTATTCTAAATAACATTTCAAAATTTTTCATTTCCACCAAACAAAAATTAAAAATCATCTAGATTTTTTGAACCCTTCCAAAATGAAGGATGTTACAAAGGAGGATCCCAACTATTTCCCACCCTTTATAAGCTTCATAATTTTTTTTATTTGCTAATCATTCTGATTTCTAGTTGTATTTTCAATTGTTTTTCAAATGTTTTTTCATAATTTTATGATCAATTTAACTTTTTATGTTCACAATGGAAGTAATCTGGATGATTTTAATTTGAAGGAAATTGAGTGTCTTGGATATTATTTCAGTGTAAAAAGATTCATTTTTAGGGAAGATTATTATTTTTAATCCTTATTTACTGAAACATAATAGATTATAATTTAATAAATAAAAATATATTAAATTTGTTTGTATTATAAAATCATTAGGAAATTTCTGTTGGTTACTGATGTTGTTTACATATATTTTTGTATTAAAATAATGGGTTTTAATGATTTTTTATTAAAAATTTAAAATATTTTGGAACCATAAAATAAATAATTCAATTTACCTTGAATGTATTACATGTTTACTAAAAATTATATTTTATAGCTAGATAGAAGACCATTTCATTATTTAAAACTATCTGTTTGTTGTATTGTGGTGGTAAAAATTTTGTTTTTGAGATTTATTATGACCATTTATTCTTTATTTAAACTATTGAATCATAAAATACCTTTTAACTATAACTATTGATTTTTCCACCCACCTTGAAGTTCAACATTAAACAGAATTATAGGTTTTATGCTGGGGTTATTGAGTAATAGACAACCATTATCTATAGTTTTTAAAATAATATAATACTCATGTTAAAATTAATCTTAACTTGAGATATTTTTTTGAGTTGTTTTTTGTGTATTATACTAAAATTAGATAAACTTAATTTTGAATTATTTTGGATAATTTTTTTGGATATCTAATTTTTTCATTCAAGTATACATTCACCGGATTTTCAAGAACTATTGCAGTGCATGACTGACTTCATCAAAAGATAAGGAGATATGTCAAGTACATAGAAAGATAATGAAGATACTTTCGATGTAGTTAAAAAAACCTAAAGAATATAGAATCTGTTGACTGATGGTTTTCCTATAAAATGAACTAAAACTTCAAGTATATAAATAAGTAGAAACACACTTTATAATATTTCAATCACTTGTAGTCTGTAATATCTTTTTATTATGAGAGTACTTCCAATTGTATTTGTTTTATGAGTATTTTTATAAGATATCATTTGTGAGGCTTTTACTGTAAATATCCTAACATCCATTATTGGGATCATTATTGTGTTTTTGATCCTTAAATATCGAGGTATTATAATTGTAATAAATATTTGTTGTCAATGTTCTGATTGAGGGATTTTAGGTTTGGAAGACATAATGATTGAGGTAAGGACAATAACCCCTTATGAGAGGTTTGTAATTGAGGGTTTTTAATGGATAAGAATAATTTTTTTTAATAGTTTAATATTGAGGATACCAGAAATACCATTTAAATATTTTCCTTATACTTTGGATTGAAGCGTGGTTTAATAATATCCATTAAGAGGTGCTTGATTTGTTAATCAGTACTGCATGTTTTGTTTTTTACATTATTCTTACTACTTTATGTTGTAGTTTATATTTCAATTATGATTATAATTATATTAAAATTTTATAAAGTTTTGACACTATAAATTTTTACTATGTGTATATGTTCTTACTATAATAATTTGTGGCTTTATCAGATATTCATGTGTCTAGTTGTTTTACTCTTGTGGGGGATAAAAACTGTAGTTTTGTTTTTAAACTAAAATTCATCCCCACCCCTATTGCAGTTTTCTTTCCTCGAATATCTAGGTAATCATGGTGAGGGGTCTTCTATATGATAATAATTTTTTAATGGAGTACATATTAAAAATCCATGTTTTTTTTCAAAATGGAATATTCTTGAGTATTATTTTGGAAATCCAATGGGTGTAATTTTTTCTTAAGTTTAGAGATTATATTTATAATTTGAGTGGTTAGTCACTTTTATTTCCCCATGGATTCAATTTGGAAAAATATTTTTTATTTTTCTCTTGAAAACAATTTTCTTGGTGAATTTTTTCGATTATGTTTTACATTTTCAATTGAATTTGAATTTCTTAATTGTATTTAAACTCGTAAACTTTTTATTTGAATTTTTTAGAACTAAATGCCTAATCCTAGTTGAGTTTTGGGTGTTTAAAATGACTATTGAGTTTAATTATGTTGAGATGTTGATTATTTTTTATTTTCACTTATCCATAATGTTGTGTGTTTAATTATGTTGAGTTTCTATGTTATGGTTAAATATTGGGTTGTGTGTTTTCACCATGGAGAAAAAGAAAAATTTGGAAAAAAACTTGAATACAAATAGAGGTTGGTTAAATTGATTTAAAAAGATTCCTAATATGACCATCCTTTGAAAAGCTATAAAACATCATTTTTTCTAAATATTTTTATTTTGGGAGAGCAATAATCCATTTTTTCTAGAAAGACTCCATAGGTGGAAATTCATTTTAAAAATAAATTCATTAATGGAATTTTAATTCTTGATTTTTGAGATGATTTGCCACATTTTTTGATATATTGAATATATTTCTTGAAGAAAATACATAGATTAAGTGTGAAGGAAATTTATGTGACTGCGTTTTATAAATATTGTCCATATTCCTATTTTATATAATATGGTGTTTCTATTCCTTATTTCTAATTTTGTTGGAAATTTATTGAATCTTGATAATTCTATATTGAAAATATAATTCTTTGTATATTTGTTAAAAATGAGATTCTTTGGTTATAAATTGATTAAGGTTCTATTCTACACTTTTCATATATCTTTTGAACAAATATTTTTATTGTTTTTAGAAAAATATTTATTGCAATTTTATTTTGGAAAATTTTTATTGGTTTTGAAAAATTTCCATAGGTGTTTATTTTTGTCATAAGTCTGATATGTAAAAGTTAATTATTGATATTTAAAAGTAAACTCTTGTGCCGATCTAATACATAAGAGTAAATTTTTTTAAAATTAAAGGTTTACTGATACATGAATATAACTTCATAGTCTCTAAAGGGCTATATAAGAATTATTCATGTGTGGAATTAGGTATGTGATATTAGCTTCTCACCTCACATTAAATTAAATAATTTATGATTAAACTTAAAATTTAATCCTTGCATAAAATTAATTAGTTATGATTGAAACTCATGTAGTATATAAATGAAATCACCGCAATCAATGTAAGTCATGTCTAGATAAATGTTAATATATAAAAGATTAACTATTTTCTATGGTAAATTAGACCAGTTTTCAATATGGATTTTGTGTGATAAAAATAATAATTCAATAAGGTATTAAATTTTGACTAAAAAGATACACATTAAACCATATTACTCTTGAAAAAAATTATATATATGGGATATGATCCTGAAAAATTTTATTAAATGGGAAGATATTGAATATTTTTAGAGAAGCCTTAAATATTGAACTTATTTATGATTGTGACTAGATTATTTTACCTTTGATCCAATGGATATTCACATGGGGGAGCATCACCTTTTTATGGAGTAAAATTGAGTCAACTTAACAAATATGTTTAATAATGAAGTCTTCTATATAGAGATTTATCATTTGAGGTGATGAGCCAATATCTATGAAAAAAGTATTCAGGATCCTTCAAATTGTCTTGGAAACTTTATTTTTAAGGATTCATTAGTTAATTCATTGGGGGAAGCATTAAGGCATTTATTAAAGGGAGTATAAGACTAATAGGAGGTGATTCAGTTCAAAGACATGGGTATAAATTTCATGGATGAAATAAAGTTGAATATATATGGGGGATGGAGACACTATCTTAATAAATATAAATCTCTTTATCTATATTATTATTCTTCTATATTTCTAATATATTTTTCTCATGTGGTCTATATACATTTTTAAAAATGTTTTGTGGTTAATTCATTGAGGGGATTAAGATTTTTTTTGATTATTAATTCATTTTATTTCCTTTATTTCATTATTTATGATTAATGCCAATTATTATTTTTCATACTTCTTTTGATTATGTTCTTAATTTTTTATGATGGATCAACATGTAAAGATAAAGATTGAAACTATTTTGAAATCATTTTACACACTATAATAAATAGATAGATTAAGTAAATGGAATAGTTGAATGAAAATTAATGGGTGAATTGTAGTTTATTTTTTTAATGGATCACTGATCATTTTATTTTCACTATTATACAAGAACATTTCCTCCCATATGTTTTTTTAAGTGTATTAGATGTTTTTGAATCTCGATAGGGATTATAGATAATTTTTGTTATCAAGTTTGTGAGTTGTGTTGAATTATTCTTCAATAACAATTTTTCTCAACAAGATACATTAATTATACTTCCCCTTTATTATATTTTTGTGTTTTAATATTCCATTCCCACTTCTAACTTGTTCAGTGTTTTTTTCATTAACTATGATTTATTTCTGTCTTTAACCACATACTTGTTTAGAAAATTTTTACCACCAATTTTATACTTTCACCTTATTTTAAGCCTTTGTGAGTATATTGTAAATACCATTAGTTCTTCACTATGGGTTCAACCCTACACTTATGATATACTATCTTAGTATAGGTTACAAATTAAATATATTGATAATAATTATATATCATTACTCAACTTATAGTTATTCAATATATCTCCACTGCTTTATCAATTATAGATTCAATCTAAACATTATCCAATCATCACCCATGTGATAACCTCTATTTAATGAAGTATCCATTATACTTTAAAAATACAAGGATGGATTTTAAATATTTTAGCCTAAATTTATACTTATTTAATGACAGATCCATAAGATTTTCAGTGTCCACCTAACTTCATAAGGAATATATTATAGATAGTGATTTCACCTTCCATCATCCCTTGTGTTTGATTCTCATTATGACCAACTCTAAATTCATCATATTTTAAGGCAATTTCCTTTCAAGAAGCATATCAATATCATTTTCCAACTAAGGAGTGGATATCCATCAACATGTATAATTACAGAAAGCTTTAATACATATAGTATAATGGAATTCCAAGTAATATCTCAGAATTAAACCTCTTTATTCATTGAGACCTTCCTTCTAAATTGAACAAATATTAATAACCAAATTAATCATTTAAAAAAAAATATAATCATCATTATCCATTATGATATTCAAATGATGGTTATATGATAGTAACGTATCATTAATTTGGGGCTATGTTATTGAGATGTTTTATCCACCATGAGATATGTGATAGTGATGTGTTATTTACTAAGGGGATCTGGGTATAATGATAAATAATTCACCATAATTCACGATACTATGGGTCATATATCTTTCTCCCTTGAGTTGTGTTCAAACCATGGTGGTATCATTATATCTTGATACTGGTCAAGGCAGGTATGAACATTTATTTTCTTGGATATTTTGAAATCCATAGAACAACATTTAAAATTTGTATTTGTTTCTTAGGATTTCATATTGAGCATGAACTTATATATTCTGAGAATTTTTAGGGACACTATTGGTGGCAAAATACTAATTTGAACTCAAACCATTAATATAAATCTCAATGTTCTTACATTATGGTTCATGAAATAGGAAATTAAAAGGGTCTTACTATTTACAATTGAGTTAGAATTCCATTTTCAGAACTAGGAGACGAGGACCAATGGAGACTTGGGTCATGTTTTTAGTAGTATATATATATTTTTTTTATTTTGGACCATGCTATATATGATCATCCAATGGAAATATTTTTTTATTTTATGTGAAATATATGACATTAGAATAATTTATTTTGATATATAATGTGGTATATTATCCCTTTATGGTTGGTAGGTAGCAGTAATGTCCACATTGAATTATTTATTATGAAGATTATTTAACATTTATTACTTACACTATTATTTGTGATTAAATATACTAGATGGAATAATCTCCCCAATGATCACATATAAAACCTTTTTTCTAGTTAGTATCCTCTGGCATAAGGGGAGGTCCACCAAAGGTTATGTAGTTCCCTCTGATTCAGATCCATTTGGGTTGACTGGACCAAGGATATTAAAAATTCATATCAGAGAAATGTATTGATTTGTCATACTATTTGGGAATGGAATTTCATGTTAGGATATTTTTGAAACTAGGTATAGACCATGTACATGGGATTAGTTAACCCATGCATAGGGAAAGTACAAGTTACCAGGGATGTGATTTTTTTCTTTGTTTTTGAGTGTTATGATTTTATGATTCTAAAGAAATATGATTTTTGAATTATAGTTTATCATTTTAAACTTGGATTGGGATAGAAGTAAGTTTGTTTTAATACATCATTCTTAGTATGTAGGATTCACATGAAATTTATATTCTTGTATGTGATTAATTACTATAGTAAAATGTTGGGTTCAATTATTTAAAGTTTCAACAACAACTTATATAGTTATTTCTTATATAACATGTTTATATAACTTTAATTGACTGGACCATGGTTTATAGTTATTTAATATACTATATGATAGATAGTTATAAGGATCTATATGTATTTATACATGGGCTGGGTGTGGGTGGGTTGGGATAAAATCAATCTAGAATGCATGGATCCCTTATTTAATAGGGTGTGTGTGCATAGTGTCGTAGAGTGCATTTTATGTTTCTATATATCCAAAACAATAATTTCTAGAACTGTGATAGATATGTTCTGACACATTTGTTTTTCATTATACAGAATGTACACCATAATAGGCTCTAGTTGAGCTACATGTGCATACCCCACTTACATTGGAGATGATTCCTTATATGATGTTTGTACCTACTATTGATTAGAATCTATGAGGGTGTCTACTTATAGTTTTATAGTCCATAAGACATGGGTTGTTGAGAATCAGGATATCCATTTCAAATTGACCATGTATTTTAAATAGTATCATCCATTTCTTTTTATAGGATAAGGTGGAAAACATGCACTCTTGTATTGTTTAAAGTTTATGAAAACCATCCTTGACAAGATCAAGATATCCCTATAGAGGTGGGGGAAACTTGTTGTCAAATTACTTCATTGATTAGCCAAAAAATGGTGGGTTTTCCTCATCTAGGTTGGTCATCATGTGAGGTTATCTTGGAAGGAATTTTAGGATTGTTTTTTTAATAATTCATTCCCTAAGACTTTTGGAGTTGATATATATAGATAGGTAATGCATATTTTTTAGGGAATCATGTCAGTGATAGAGTATTATACTTGTTTTACTAATCTATTCAGTTTCCACCCATGTTGGAAGTTGATGAGAATTCCTGGGTAAGGTGATTTGAGGATAATATGAGGCATCATATTTGATAATAGGTGAACATTTTCACCTGAATTTGTTTTCCAAGGAAACTAATTAGGCCCTAATTATTGAGAGGAACCCGATTTAGGGTTGACCATATGAGTAGATTTAATATTTTAATAGGTATTGGAGTGGATCAACAAGTAGTATAAATGATAGGTATGAGAAATATCTCAAAGGCGGAGATAGAAAACCTTGTTTGGATATACATTCACCTTTTCCTCTAAGAGGAAGGGCTTCTGTCGAGTGATATTAGTATGGGTAGCAAGGGAATATATGACATTATTATGACAGAACAATGAAGGGGTTCTATTATTAGGAAGAGATTTGAAACCTATAGGGGTTCTATAGAATTGTGTCATGATTAGATGGTGGGAATGGTTCTAGGAAGACTCAGGATTCTAGAGTAGGTATAGGAGCACCAATGTAGTATAATTATTAGGGTTACTTAGAATGTTTAGGATGTGGAAGGGGACATGGTGCCTAGGGATAAGGGAAACAACATTAAAAGGGGATACCACTCTAGGGATTTAGGATATGTTAGTTCATGTTAGAGGCTCAATCCATCTTTATGTCATCAAATTTTTTTTTATTTATTATGGTGAGGGGTCATCAACTGTTTGAGATATGATTCTATTGAAATCCATAGTATCATTTATTTTATTCAATATGGGTGTGTTGTACTCACTTATATATTATTAGTTTTTTAGGGATATGGGATTGGATATAAAGTATCTATATGGGGTGATGTCTATTGATACACATTTTAAGGTGTGATCTAAGTGTGTTTGAAGTTTTATAGAGTTCACTCTCATGATCGATGGGTGTATGTTTTTATGGGATTTTTTATTATATATGATTATCTTATATGTAGTCCTTGGGATGTATTGGTTGACTCATTATCAAGCACACATTGATTTATACTAATTATGGATATCCTTCACATCCATCGGGGGTAATTTCCCTACCCATATTAGAGAGTGGGATTTATAGGAAGGCTATTTAGGACCTGAGCATTGGTATATGAGAAAAATTTAAACCTAATAGGTTATCATTATTATGGGTGATGGATAAATTAAACAAATGTCATTCATTCATATTTTAAAACTATTTAAGGATGTTTTTCCTGATTATTTCTTAGGGTTTCTACCCAAAGGAGTGGCCAAGTTTATAATTGAACTAATGGAAGGTACATAAAACATACCCATTATTCCATTAAGGATATATCATATAGATATTAGATAGATTATGTTAAATATAAAGGAAATTTATTAACATAGATTTATAAATATGATAAATTATTCTTATGGTGATTCTATTTTATTATCCAAAAAGGGTGATGGTTCATTATATTTATATATGGATTATCAGAGGTAAACCAAGTGATGGTCAATAAATGATATCATTTTCTTCATAGAAATGATTTTTATTAATCTAGTGGAGCCAAATGGTTCTCCATAATAGATATGAGATATAGATATCACCAACTATGGGTGATTCCAACTGATATTTCTCATACTTCATTTAAAATCTAGTATTGAATATAGGAGTTCCTCACTATTTTGTTTGGTTTGATGAATATTTTACATATATTTATGAACTTGATGAATATAGTATTTCATTATTATCATGATTAATTTATTGGAGTCTTTGTCAATGATATTTTAGTAGGATCTCAGTCAAGGAATGATCATACTCAATATCTAGAGATAGTATTGGGTACACTAAGGGAGCATCAACTATATGTCAAGTTCTCAAAATGTCATTTTTAGATCAAATAATTTTACTTATTTTTGAATATGATATGATAGGTTGGAATATTGATATACCCTAAGGATTTTGAGGCCATAGTTTATTTAGATATTCCCAATAACATTTTTCAGATTTGTAGATTCTTAGGTTTGGCAGGCTACTGTATTAAATTCATTTAGGACACCTCTTGAGTGGTGGCTCTGATGATGGCCTTGAACAAGAAGGGGGTAAAGTTTTAGTGGTATTATCCTTAAGAGAGTTAAGTATAAGATTTTAATGGAAGGTTGAAATATGAACTGATCCTGACATTACCTAATGTGGGTATGGTGTATACCTTTTATTATGATTCATAAAACATAGATCTAGGAATGGTGTTGATAGAAGAGGGGTGATTAGTTTCTTATGGGTCTAGGCAACTGAAAACAAAAGAGTTGAACTACATAACACATGATTTGGAGATTTTGGGGGTAGTTCATGAACTAAAATGTTGGTGTAATTACCTTTTGAGTGAAATGGTTTTGGTATACACTGACTAAAAGAGATTAAATTATAATATTTCAAAGATAACCTAAATATTTATTAGATAAGGTGGGTTGAGGTATTTTAGTCCTTCGATTTCCTTGATTTAAAGACTATATGAACCCATAGAAATGTGAATGTCATATTTTACATGTTGAGTAGAAAGACTCATGTGAAGGTTGTGTAAAAGGCTAGTAACATGTTAAAAATAATAAGAATCATTACAGAGATGCATCTTAATTTATAGGAGTACTAGGGAAAAGATAACATTATAGATTTAACCATTAAATTCTCACCCTTTGTTTGAGTAAAGTAGATTTATCTATCTAACTCAAATTTCCAGGTTATGATATATGTAGTATATAATAGGAAGTCACTACCTAATTTGATCCAAGATGATGATGGGATTATTTATATATGTGGTCGACCTTTAGTTTCTATCACCATTCATGAGGAGATGATAATTGATTCATATATATCAAGATTTTATATTCACATATGGTTGAATAAGATATATAATTATATTCATAAGAAATATTCATGGCCTAGGATGATGAAGTATATTACATGTTTTATTCCATGATTCGTCACCTATCAGCTAGTAAAGGCTAAGCATCAATGGACCACATCTCTTATTAAACCTCTACACATTCCCAAGTGGAAGTGAGATTATGTGATGATGCATTTGATTTTAGGGTTACTGAGGTATCCTTAAGACATTGACTCAATATGGATCATAGTTGATTGGTTAAATAAGGAAGAACATTTCTTACTGATCAGGGAGGCTAAGTCATTTAACATGTTGAGAATAATTTATATCAAATAGATAATATGATCATATGGTTCACCTTGGAGTATCATATCCAATAAAAATGAGTTATTTTTGTCACACTTTTCATAGATGTTTATAATGGTTTTGAATTTTATGATTCATTTGAGCATAACATACTATCCTCAGATATAAAAGCAGTCTGAGCATAACATATGGGAATTGGAGGGCATGATCTAAGCACATTTACTAAATTTTGGTTCATCATGGAAAAGTTATATCATACGTATATCATTTACCTATATAAATATATATGAGGAATTTATTTAGATGTCATCTTCCAAGACCATGTATGGAAGGTCACCCCAAAAACCTTTGTGCTGGCTAAAAAAAATAAAGTCATTAATTTTTAGGTTGAGTCTCATATAAGAGATAATAGAAAGTAGTTGGTCGATTAAGAAGTAGTTATAAACTACTCAGAGTATACATCAATCTTATTTTGATCGGTGATTTCATCCTTTAGATTTCAATATGAGCGATTGGTTATTATTTTGATTGTCACCTTAAATGGGATAAATATAGATTCAGAGGTAGGTAAGGTGGGTTCCTAGGTTCATGGGGTTATTCAAGGTCATCTAGAGGATCAATATCATGGAATATTGGTTATCACTTTATCTAAGATACATTGGTATGCATGGTTTATTTCATGTATCTCAACATTTTAGATACCACACTAACCCTTCTCACGTGATCAATGTTGAAGACATTGAGCTAGGGTTTGACGTTTCATTTGAGTAAATTCAATATCAGATAGTGAATTAGAGTGAAATGATCCTATAAGATAGAAGGGTAACTTTTATATGCATGAAGTGGAGGCATGGTCATATATAGAATCAGTATTGGGAGTGGGGATAATATGTGAGTGTAATGGATGGATCCTTTTTTCAGTAAGGCACTGTGATGAATCTTGAGGACAATAGATTATATTAATGGGTGGTTTTAACACTATTCATATTAAAATGTATGAATTTGTTTTAATTTTTTTTCAGACAATGCGTATTTTTTTAGTTTCATGATGTTGGATTTGTTGGAAAAGGAAAAGGCTATGTTTTTGGGAAGTTAATCCTAATTTTGGGAATCTGTTTTGAAAATAGATGGCCTGGAGTAATTGAGGCCAATGGATCAGGTACCTTCTATCCCCAAACAAAAAGAAGAGAGGACACATTATCCCACCAACCACATGGTGGCCTTGAGGAAGGTACCCAATAGGGAACCATGTACCTGGAGAAGGGTTACTAGGAAACTGGTGGTGATCAAGATATTTTTAAAAAATATATAATTATTAAAATTTAAGAGTTAAAAAATAAATTAAGTCCTCACCCCACTCATTTTCTCTCTCATCCACATATCCCCCCTCTCAACACTCCCTTATTCTTCTTTTAGGTTAGATTACAGTTGTTCATGGTCCGATCGATGAGACATTTATCTGATGAGATCGCTTCAGGTAAGACTAATGGCCATATTCCTTCTGTATTTTGTTTCCCTTGATGTTTCACCATTCTTCAACACATATACTTAATATATATGTTATTATAATGTTTTTTTTCTTCTATGAGAGGATAATTCATCTTACTATATTCAATAAGAGTTATCCTACAATGATGAGTTAGGCATTGTCTAAATTTTCATTTTAGTTTATATGAGTTTCATGATTTATTTGATAAATAGTCTATGATGAATTTTGGAACATTACATGGAAATTAATTTAGATAGTTTTCTATATTCCCTAAAGAGTGAGTATGGTCGATTAAGTCCATGAGTAATCCTTTGTGAGTTATACATCAAAATCATGGTTGTTGATGGCCATATATCTCATTCAAAATGTTATGGAAGTGTGAGATTAAGACTACAATGGGTGAATTCACTTAGGGTGTAACATTAGGATCCTTATGGGGGTGTCTTAGACCTTTAATGGATAAAGTAAGGATTGAGAGAAGTTTAGGCTAGTGATGAACTAGCCTAGTTAGGGATCTTTGGTTGGGATAGTGGTCTTGTTAGCCTAACCGTTAATGAATAATGATAATTTATTCACTTAAATTCTTATTTGGTGATTTATCATTTTCCTGGGGTTATTTGATAGAGATGTATCATTCACTAAGGATTATGTAATAGTGATTTATTATTCATTGTAGATTATAAGATGATGATCAATCATTCATCAGGGATTATGGGATGGTGATGCATTATTTATCAGGGGTTATGTGATGAAGTTGTATCATTCATCATGGATTATATGATAGTGAAGTATCCTTCCTTGGTGGATTTGTGATGGGTATGTATTATTCTTAGTGTACTTTGTGATGGTGATTTATTATTCATTGAGGTCTATGTTATAGTGATATATCATCCATAGGGGCATAAGTGATAGTGATGTGAGATTCATCTAGGGTTATGTGATGATGATATATCATTCACTAGGGGATATGTGATTGTAATGTATCATTATTTGGGGGTTATATAATGGTTATGGTGAGGAACTATTCATTGGGGGCTATGTGATGGTAATGTATCATTCATTGGGGTCTATGTTATTATGGTGTATCATTCACTGAGGGTTATGTGATGGTGATATATCATTCAACGAGGTCTGTGTGATGGAGATTTATCATTCATAGAGGCTTATATTAATGTGATGTATCATTCACCAGGGTTTATTTAACAACAATGCATCATTCACTGGGGAATATGTGATTGTGAATTATCATTCACTAGGGGAATATGTGACGGTGATGCATTTTTCACCGAGGGGATAAGGGTATAATGATAACTCATTCACCATAATTTCTGTGATAAGGGTAAATAGATAGAAATTGTAAGAACCCAGACCTTATTTTTAGGTATGTTTTTCCTTTTTTGGGAGTTTTTGAGAAAAGAGGAGTTTCTGGAAATTTTTGAAGTACACGCCGTGTACTTTATGAGTACACACCGTGTACTTCGATGCCGCGTGAGGCCATGTTCGGGACACACAAACGGTCATGTGGGGTGATGTGGAGGCCACTTAAAGTAGAGTACAAAAAATCCTAGTACACACTGTGTACTTTATTTTTTTTTTCATTAAATGGATTGGGCTCACGTCTGATCACCATAAACATCTTCTTATAGGTCTCGTTCGACCGAGAGAAGCCGTACAGCCGCAGAACTTCTCCAAGCCCCCGAACCTCCGTCTGTCCTCCGAATCGACCGCCGTTGATTGTGTTGGAACTGTAGTGGTAAGGTATTCCTTCTTCTAGAGCATAGTTTTCCAATTCCTTCTCCTTTTCAAGTTATCATGGGTTGAACATTTTGTGTGTTTTTGTAGATATACGACATTATAAGGAGATTAAGGACTCTTGGTTCTAGTATATTGATCTCCTAGCATTAAGGTAGGTGGTTTGTGCCTTTCCATTCATAGTCATTGAGTTTTATGTGCAAATTCCACCAATACCCTTGAACGGGGTATTGCGTGTTTACTGTTTTTCCCATGTTGTTTTCTTTCCTTGCTTGTAAGATTGTGTAGAGGTATTTTGGCTATTTATAAGGATAATTTCTATCCTTGTATGTTTTTCCCATGCCTTGTTCTATTTACGACCTTTTGGTCGTGTTCAGCCTATTGGCCGTTACACCTGTTTCCATGCCTTGTGACCGTAGGATGGAGTGTTGTTCCCTGACATGCTTGTTATGCTGTAGAATGGTTAGACAAGTAGCTCTGTAGGTTTACTTTGGACTTATAGCATTATTATGAAATTACTGACACGGGGCCATGAGAACTTGGTGCTATAGACTATAAGGGGATAGATCGAGTGAGCTTCCCAGAGAGTCTTGGAAATTATAGACTATAAGGGATAAACCGAGTGAGCTTCCCAGAGAGTCTTGGATATTATAAACTACAAGAGGATAGACCGAGTGAGCTTCCTCAGAGAGTCTTGAGCTTTATAGACTATAAGAGGATGGACCGAGTGAGATTCCTCAGAGAGTCTTTGTTTTGTTTGAATTTCCTTAAACCATTCTAGGCTATAGGAGGAATTTACCGAGTGAGCATCCTCAGAGAGTCTGTGATCATCCTGAGGCTATAAGAGGAATTGACCGAGTGAGATTCCTTAGAGAGTCTCTAGACCTTGAGTCTATAAGGGGAATTTACCACATGATCTTCCTTATAGAGTCCCTTACTACCTTAGAGTATAAGGGAAATTGACTGAGTGTGCTTCCTCAAAGAGTCTTATAATTTCGTATGACTAAACCAGAGGGGTTAGGCTGAGTGTACTGCCTAGAGGGTTGTTGGAACTTCTTGTATAGGACCAGAGGGGATGGCTGTGAGTACTTCCCAGAGAGATTTCTATTTGTGGTTAGCTTTTTGATTCACTACTTCTTGTTGATCTATGGATTGTTTACTATTGTGTATTATCCTGTTTACTACTTACTATTACTGTTTACTGTAATTTACCTACCATATACTCACTGATTGTTAGGAACAGGTCTTCGGGTGGTTGCCTACTGGGATTTAGTCTCACACCCTGTTTGGGCCATGCTTAAGGGCCCAAAAAGATTATATTGTTGTAGGTATAGATAAGGTAAAGCGCCCTTCCACTTCAGGTACTTGACTTGCGTTGGAGCAGGAGAGCATGGGACCAAGCCGAGGCTTGCGATGCTGAGGAGTTGTTTATCTGTTTTCTTTTTTACTTGGTTTAGTACTATATTCAGCATTGTGACTTGTTTGGATGATTTACTATACATATGTATCATGCATCATTTCATATATATATGTGTTCCAGTTGGTTATTGTTTTAGTCTTCCACTGTTTACTGTTGTTGGTATTTACTGCTTCCGCTATTGTATGTGTCGTTTACTTAAGCTGTGTACTCTGCCAATGAGGGCATAGTTTCCCCACTATCACACCCAATTCCCTCACTACTATTCGGCATCCTTTGGCATTCGGGGAAATGCGTTTGAGGCCATGTGACCAACCGGGTACAGGGTGCCTCTAGGTGGCTTCCAAAACCGGGATGTTACAAAGTGGTATCAAAGGAATTCTTTTCTCTTGACTTAATGTTTGGAACCTTGTCTAGGGATATGACGGAATAGGTACTTGGTAATAAGCTGTGTTCGGGAGTAGCTAACCCGTGTACAGGGAAAATCCATACTACCTCGTTATTGAAATTTTACTGGTTTGAAAATTTTACAGTTGATTGATTTAACCTTTGGGCGATTCACATGCTTTGTGTTGTTACCGTTGTTGTTATTGCGGTTCTATTTCTATCGCAAATCAATGAGATGAGGGTATGTCATCTCATGCATCATATAGGCACTTCTTAGAAATCACATGCCATGCATTCTTGCCATGCCATCTAGAATGCATTAGCGATTGCATGTTGTTGTGATAGACGTTGTGTAGATTATGCATGCTATTGTGATAGATGCTTTGATAGAATCTCTACTGTTTGATAGAGAATTTGTTTTTATAGTAATTTTCTTAGATGGATGCCAAACTTTGGTTCTTGAGGTGTTATGGGCCCTCATGGACCGGAATTTAGTGGATCATTGCCTGGTTTCCTTGTTATAACTTGTATAAGATTCCAAGATTTGATTCGCGAGGAGTATGGGCCCTCACGGATTGGAATTTGGCACCTTAACTCTTGTTTTCTGTGTTTTCTGGGATTTGGAGCAGTTTCTGAGCTACTGCCCAAAAAAAACCAGAATACACGGCGTGTACTTTATTAAGACATGCTGTTTAGTTCTTAAACCGCATCACTGACTGTGTGGGAAAAAACACGGGGTTGTGAAAAATATTCAAGAACACGCCGTGTACGGTAAATACATGCCGTGTTGTAGTGAATGTGTGTCTACCCGTGTGGCTAAAGACACAGATGAATGAAACTTTGACTTTACACACTGTGTCCTGTCATCACACACCGTGCCATATAACCTAAGTACCCGACCGTGTCACGAACAACATGGGTCGGGGAAAACCTTCAAGTACATGCCGTGTTCTCAGGGAGCACACCGTGTAGAGTGAACCGTGTATCCGGCCGTGTAACTAACAACACAAGTAATTGAAACCTTGTCTAGTACATTCCGTGTACATCGTGAATATACAATGTAGTCTAGGATTAAGAGGACCATGTGGGTTAGCCGTGTAAGGAGACTCGGGAAGGGGAATAGAGTTCAAGTACACGCCGTGTGTGGGGACAACACGCCGTGTGGTTGGGTTGTTACACGACCGGATTAAAAAAAAGTACAAACCCATGTGAATGGCTTAAAAGAACACACCATGTAGTTTTTATGCACGTCGTGTAGTCATGTTTTGTAAAAATTTTAATGCTTCTTTCTCTTGTTCCCCTCTTGTACTCTTGTGTTCTCAGTCTTTGATAATCCTGATCTAAGGTGTGCTTTGAACTTTCAGAGTTATGCCACTGAGACGTCCTTCGGTTGTACGTCATCTGCCAGATGGTGATCAGACACCAGATATGGCCGATCAGGGACCTCTTGTAGATCCTCCTACTGTGCCATCCTTGGCACCAGCAGTTATACCAGTTTCAGGTGCCGATGCGCAGTTTAGGGAAGATTTTATGAGGATGATGTAGACCTTCCAGGGAGCGCCGGCTCCTGCCCCGTCGATGGAAGAGTTGATGTGGGTTTTCCAGCAGCAACATCCTCCTACTTTTTTAGGGGAAGGAGGACCTCAGGATGAAGAGTCATGGATAGAGGCCACACTGACAATTTTTGAGCATCTAGAGATACCTCCAGAGAAGAGAGTGAAGATCGCTACCTATATGCTCCGAGACTCCGCCAAGAGGTGATGGGAGGTGATCTCACAGTCAAGAAACCAGTAGAGTATGACTTGGGATGAGTTTCGGCGCATATTCTATGATTAATTCTACCCAGATACCTTGAGGGCCGATCGATCCCGGGAGTTTATGAGTCTGGAGCAGGGTACTCTTTCTGTTATGGAGTACTCATCTCGCTTCACTGATCTGTAGCATTTCACGCCTATTCTAGGAGGCGATGAGATGTTCCTTGCATGGAAGTTCGAGGATGGTCTGAGGCACACCATCTGATCGTAGGTGAACATCTTCAGGTTGACTTCGATATCCTCTATCGTCAACCAGGCACTGATCACCGAGCGCAACATGAGGGATTCTGGAGCAGTGAGCCAGGGCGGTTCAACATCCAGAGTTAGTGTTCCTCCTACTTATAGAAGAAAGCACCGTAGGGAGTCTGTTCGAGGAGATCAGAGTAGGTGGAATGTATCTTCAGGCAGCCAGGTAGTATGCTACCAATGCGGGAGGAGCGGGCATACTAGGCCTCAGTTCCAGAGAGACTCGATGGAGTGTCAATCTTGCAGCAAGATGGGTTATCTTTAGCATTTTTTTTTCTGATCTTCTCACCTATAGCTGGTGGTAGGGGTTCTTCTATGACCCCACGTTTAGAAGATGCATCACCAATTTCTCACCAGATTGGGAACAAGAGTTCTTCCGGCCGTTCGGGCCGAGGTGGAGGTTGCGACCATGGTGGTAAGTCACTAGGCTACCAGTAAAAGCAGAGTGGATCTGCTCAGAGTGGTCAGGCAGGGTCACAGGGCCGCGGTACAAGCCATACTTTTGTAGTGGAGTAGACCCATCAGGAGCAGGATCCCGGTCCTTCTACAATTCGAGGTATGATCTTACTAGCCTTAGTTTTATCTTTAGCTCTTTTAGATACTAGTGCTACGCATAGGTTTATCTCTGTTGCTGTTGTGGAGAGACTTGGGCTTTATATCTTTTCCTCTATCGATACTTTGACTCTAGACACACCGTTGGGGACTAGAGCAGTTAGTGTGCGTCAGTGCAGAGAGTGCCCTCTTGAGGTTGCAGGGTGTCACTTCATATGGGACCTCTATGTCCTAGAGATGACGAGCTATGATGTCATTCTTAGAATGTACTGGTTAGTCCCCTTCCAGGCAGTCTTCGATTTCTATCACCGCAGGGTGAGTGTCATATCACCAGAGGGTGGATCTTTTCTTCATAGATGTGAGTGGGATGTCCAGGCGAGCAGAGCGGGTCCAGATCATCGTGGGTTGGGAGGAGTTACAACCCAGATTTCTAGCCTTTATCTGGATGACCAGGGGACTTCACAGTTAGACTTTCCTCTAGTAGTGGATCATTTTAGAGATGTCTTTCTAGAGGACTTTTCAGGTTTTCCTCTGAAGCAGGAGGTAGAATTTTCTATTGAGCTCATGCGAGGAGCGACACTAGTGTCCATTCCTCCTTATAGGATGGCTACACCTGAGTTGCAGGATCTCAAGAAGTAGTTGGAGGAGTTATAGACAAAGGGTTTCATCCGACCTAGTAATTCTCCTTGGGGTTCTTCTATTCTATTTGAGAAGAAGGAAGATGGTACCCTTAGGCTTTGTGTGGACTATCGGAAGTTGAACCAGTTGACGGTCAAGAACCGACATCCCTTGTCGAGGATCGATGATCTATTCGATCAGTTTCGAGGAGCCCGAGTGTTCTCGAAGATTGATTTGAGATCAGATTATCATCAGTTGCGTGTCAGACCATCTGATATACCTCTTACAGCCTTCAGGAGTAGGTATGGTCTATACAAGTATATGGTTATGCCGTTCAGACTCACGAACACGCTGTCAGTTTTCATGGCACTGATGAACCGAGTGTTCCATCCATACTTGGACTCCTTCTTAGTGGTTTTCATAGACGAAATGTTGGTGTAATTTCACAATCGACACGACCATGATACCCATCTTGATATAATTCTGAGTACACTGAGAGATAATCATTTATATGCTAATCTCTCAAAATGCCACTTTTGGATAGACTAGATTCACTTCTTGGGTCATGTTATCTCTTAGACATAAGTATCAGTAGACCTAGAGAAAGTGAGGGCAGTAGTTTCCTGGGAGAAACTGAAGAAAATATTTGAGGTGTGGAGTTTTCTAGGGATGGATGGATACTACAGATGCTTCATACAGGACTTTTCACGCTTAGCAACACCACTGACAGGTCTGACCAAGAAAGTGGCAAAGTTCTTGTGGTTAGATTCTTGTGAGTCAGCCTTTCAGGAGTTGAAAGGGAGGTTGACATCAGCACCAATACTAGTCTTTACAGAGCTGAGAAAGAGCTATACTATTTATTGTGATGCTTCAGGTATCGGGATGGGAGTTGTGCTGATGTAGGGAGATGGAGTCGTTGCGTACGGGTCTCGGCAGTTGAGGCCACATGAGAGGAATTACTCGACGCACGATCTGGAGTTATCAGTTTTTGTTCATGCCCTATTCTTTTGGAGAAATTATCTTCTGGGAGAGCACTTTGTGGTGTTAACCGACCATAAGAGTCTGAAGTATATCTTCACTCAGCGTGATCTGAATCTAAGACAACACAGGTGGGTCGAGTACCTCCAGTCCTTCAACTTTGAGCTTGCCTACACGCCTGGGAAAGGCAATGATGTGGCTGATGCACTAAGTAGGAGAAATCAGATACAGGAAGTTTAGGAGGCCAATAGTGAGTGGTAGCTTATGGATCTATTCTCCGAGATTCATTTGGAGGTGCACGATAGATAGGGGAAAAATTTTCTATCTTCTGTAGCTGTTACCTCTACTCTTCTCGATCAGGTACGGATGAGGCAGCTATCAAACTCTGAAGGCCTAGTACTGTGGGAGAGTGTGTTAAGAGAGGACCCTATTCCTAGATGGACAGTAGGTGAGGATGATATCTTGTGTTTCTAGGGACGTGTATGGGTTCCAGAAGACATACGCGAGGAGCTGATGCGGGACTTTCATTCCTTAGTTTGGGCAGTTCATCCTGGCGTCACCAAGATGTCTCGTGATTTACACCACCAGTATTGGTGGCCAGGTATGAAGAGAGATGTTTCTAGGTTTGTAATGATGTGTTCCACTTATGAGTAGGTGAAAGTGGAGCATCAGTGACCAGCAGGGATTTTATAGTAGTTACCCATTCCGGAGTGGAAGTGGAATGATGTCGTGATGGACTTCGTGACCAGTTTTCCGAGGTATCCTTGAGGGAACGACGTAGTGTGGGTTGTCATTGACAAAATCACAAAGGTTTATCACTTCTTTCTAATCAAGGAAACCTTCAGTGTTGATGAGATGGGGTGGTTGTACATCCGAGAGATTGTACGTCTGCAAGGAGTTCCACACTCCATTGTTTCAGACAGGGATGCACGTTTTACTTCTCAGTTCTAGTAGGGGCTTCAGAAGGCTTTGGGTACACAGGTACTTTTGAGTACAACATACCATCCCCAGAAAGATGGCCAGTCTGAGCGTACGATTCAGGTGCTTGAGGATATGCTCTAAGCATGCATTTTTGACTTTGGAGGTTCTTGGGAGAAGCATATACCTCTTGTTGAGTTTGCCTACAACAACAGTTTTCAGGAGACTATTCATATGGCACCTTACAAGGCTTTGTACGGTAGTCCATACCAATCACCTTTATGCTGGTTGGAGGCGGGAGAGGTAGCTTTTCTAGGACCTCGTCTTGTTCAGGAGACCTCAGAGTAGATAGAGTTGATTCGGAATAGGATAGCTACAACACAGCCTCGACATAAGTCTTATGTTGATAAGCGAAGACAACCTTTGGAGTTTGAGTTTGGGGATCAGGTTTTCATGCGTGTCGCATCAAGGCTGGGACACAAGAGGATTCAGAGATAGGGTAATATTTCACCACGGTATGTCGTTCCGTTTTAGGTTTTGGAGAGATTTGGGCTAGTTTCCTATCGGTTGCAGTTACCTAAGAGGTACCGGGCTATGCACGACGTCTTCCACATTTCTCAACTCCAACATTACTTTTCAGACCCGTCTCATTTCCTTCAACCTGATGAAGTTGAGCTCGAAGTGGATGTATCATTTGAGGAGAATCCTATCCGGATTGTCGATTGCAGTATGAAGTTTCTCCATGGCCGGTCTGTTCCTCTAGTACGGGTGCTATGATAGCATGGGTGAGTACAAGACGAGACTGGGGAGAGAGAGGTCGATGTACGATCATAGTAGCAGGAGCTGTTCAGGGTTTCTTCTTCTACGCCTCTCTAGGGAAATTTGGGTACAAATTTCTTTAAGGGGGGAAGTTTGTAAGAACCCAGACCTTCTTTTCAGGCATGTTTTTCCTTTTTCAGGAGTTTTTGAGAAAAGAGGAGTTTCTGGAATTTTTTTAAGTACAACCGTTTACTTTATGAGTACACTCCATGTACTTTGATGCCGCACGAGGCCGTGTGCTGGCCATGTCCGGGACACACACACGGTCATGTGGGTTGATGTGAAGGCTGCTTAAATTAGAGTAAAAAAATCCTAGTACAAATCGTGTACTCCAAAAGTACATGCAATGTACTTTATTTTTTTTCATTAAATGGACCGGGCTCGCGTCTGATTGACATAAACATCTTCTTATTGGTCTCGTTCGACTAAGAGAAGCCGTATGGCCATGGAACTTCTCCGAGCCCACTAACCTTTGTCTTTCCTCTGAATCGACCACCGTCGATTACGTTGGAACTGCAACGGTAAGCTCTTCCTTCTTATAGAGTATCTTTTTCCAATTCCTCCTCTTTTGCAAGTTATCATGGATTGAAAGTTTTGTGCATTTTTGTAGATCTATGACGTTATAATAAGCTTCAAGCCTCATGGTCCCAGTATATTGATCTCCTAGCATCAAGGTAGGTGGTTTGTGCCTTTCCGTTCATAGTCATTGAGTTTTATGCGCAAATTCCACCAATACCCTTGAACGGGGTATTGCGTGTTTACTGTTTTTCCCCTATTGTTTTTCTGCCTTTCTTGTAAGCTTGTGTAGAGGTATTTTAGCTATGTATAAGGATAATTTTTATGCTTGGATGTTTTTCCCATGCCTTGTTCTATTTAAGACCTTTTGGTCGTGTTCAGCCTATTGGCTGTTACACCTGTTTCCATGCCTTGTGACTGTAGGATGGAGTGTTATTCTCTGAAATGCTTGTTATGCTGTAGAATGGTTATCCAAGTAGCTCTGTAGGTTTACTTTGGACTTATATCATTATTATTCACTAACTGGCTCGGGGCCGTGAGAACCTGGTGCTATAGACTATAAGGGGATAGACCGAGTGAGCTTCCTAGAGAGTCTTAGACATTATAGACTATAGGGGATAGACCGAGTGAGCTTCCTAGAGAGTCTTGGATATTATAGACTATATAAGGATAGAACAAGTGAGCTTCCTCAGAGAGTCTTGAGCTTTATAGACTATAAGGGGATGGACCGAGTGAGCTTCCTCATAGAGTCTTTGTTTTGTTTGAATTTCCTTAAACCATTCCAGGCTATAGGAGGAATTGACCGAGTGAGCTTCCTCAGAGAGTCTGTGATCGACCTGAGGCTATAAGAGGAATTGACTGAGTGAGATTCCGCATAGAGTCTCTTGACCTTGGGGCTATAAGGGGAATTGACCGTGTGATATTCCTCAGAGATTCCCTGACTACCTTAGACTATAAGTGGAATTGAATGAGCGTGCTTCCTCAGAGAGTCTTATAATTTCGTATGACCAAACCAGAGGGGTTGGCCTGAGTGTACTGCCTAGAGGGTTGTTAGAAATTCTTGGATAATACCAGAGGGGATGCATGTGAGTACTTCCCAAAGAGATTTCTGTTTGTGGTTAGCTATTTGCTTCACTGCTGCTTGTTGATCTGTGGATTGTTTACTACTGTGTATTATCTTGTTTACTGCTTACTATTACTATTTAATGTACTTTACCTGCCATATACTCACTGATTGTTAGGCACAGATCTTTGGGTGGTTGCCTATTGGGATTTAGTCTCACACCCTGTTTGGGCCATGCTTTTGGGCCCAAACAGATTATATTGTTGTAGGTATAGATAAGGGAAAGCACCCTTCCCCTTCAGGTACTTGACTTGCATTGGATCAGGAGAGCATGGGACCAAGCTGAGGCTTGCGATGCTAAGGAGTTTCTTATATATTTTCTTTTGTACTTGGTTTAGTACTGTATTCAACATTGTGACTTATTTTTCTACTTTCCTAGACATATTTATCATGCATCATTTCATATATATATGTGATCTAGTTGGTTATTGTTTTTGTCTTCCGATGTTTACTGTTGTTGGATATTTATTGCTTCCGATATTGTATGTGTTGTTTACTTCTTCTGTGTACTCTTCCAATGAGGGCATAGTTTCCCCACTATCACACCCAAGGCCCTTGCTTCTAGTCGGCAGCCTCTGGCATTCAGGGAAATGCGCTTGAGGACACGTGAACAACCAGGTACGGGGCGCCTCTATGCGGCTTTTGGAGTCGGGACGTTACAGAAATCACTTGAGTTGTGTTCTGGAAATGTTTTTAACATCCCATATAAACACTGGTAGAAGCAGGGATGTTCATTTATGTGCTTGGTTTTTTTGTAGACCAGAACACGGATATTATATTTTATGTTTGATATATTATCATTTTATATTGATTATTCACTAATATAATCTATATTTATTTATGGACACCATTTTTGATGGCCTATTGAGTTGTACTCACACTTTTTAGGGAAATATAAGTATGTTTATAGAATTTATGGTCTATGGAACAGGTTAGGAAAAGGGATTTTTATAAATAGTTAAGCCAGAATGCCATGATTAGAGTTGAGAGATGGTACTAGTTAGGGACTTAGGCCTATTTTCAAATTTATTTTAATCCTTTTTTATTGTGGAAAATGTTATATATTAGTGTCCCATGGGTGATCATTTTTATATATCTATAAATCATATGAAATCACGATATCTAATTTTGACATGTTATGTGGTATGTAATACCATTATGCTTGTCTGGTAGCTGTAATGTCCATATTATACTATTTATTATCATGACTATTTATCATTACTACCACAATTATTTATTTTTACCTATACCGAAGTTTATAGTCTCCCCACAATCACATATAGAACCTTTCCCCTAGCCAGAATACTCTTGAATATAGGGACATATGTCTAAGATTATGTGGTTCCTTCCATCTTAGATTTTTTCTGTCCATCTAGGCTAGAGGTGTTACAAACATGATTAATTAATGTCTCCATGTATCATTAATAAATAATGTGCATACAAAACCAACACCATAAGACATCATCATCTAACATAATAGTATTTATGTTAATTTCTTATAAATCTCCCCATAACTCTTCATATTATCACTCAATAAATAATGATGTATTTATTTGTGTGTATGTATATATATATATATATATAGAATTCATGTTTTTAAAATATCATAATAATAATATACCCAATGAGCTATGTTCCTCTAGAGGGCCACTAGGTACTCTTGGCTCTATTTTGAACCATCATCATTAGAGAGTAGATCATGTTTTTATCCCCCTATCAATCTAGAGAACCATTATCCACCTCTATTTATGGATGTTTGAACTCATCCATACCACATGTGGATGGTAGTCATGTAACAGAAATAACATATCAAGAAACAATAATATCATCTTATATCCCATTATAAGTTTTTCTCTTGACTAATCACCCAAAATTATCTATCATTTCATGATGGAGAAGTATCTCTAAAAATAATCTCTTACTATTGTTGAAACTATACAACTGATTCTATTAATACCTAATTAAATGGGTGATAAAATAATGAGTACTAGGTACTTCTTTATCTACCTCAATCCCATAATTGATGAAGATAAATAATGTGAAGAATTAATTAAATCACTCTCTATCTCAATCCCAAACCAATGGATGAGATTAAGATCAAATTATCAAGTTTATAATCAGTAGTCTCTAACCTAGAAATATGAGTAAGAATAAGAATATATATATTAATATTTAATTATTGGACTCTGACCAAGAGTATTGGGTAAGAAATGAGTAAATAATCAAATATATTCATCTATAACCAAACCAAGTGAGTGGTTAGGTGGGTGAGTAAAAATGTAATTTTTATTGAATACCATCACTATCAATATCTGATAGTCATTAAACTAAACCTCATGTTAATTTAAGAGAAGATCAAATCAATCACATAACCCAATTCATAATAAATATATCAGTCATGAGAACCATCATACATAATATTTCATGATATCTTCATATATTTCTACTTAAAATTTTACATCATAAGATCATAAAAATCCATTAAAAATTTATCATATTTTATTATATTACTCAGTTCACCAAATCATTTTAAAAACAATACCAATTCCTACATTATACTATAATATCACATAATGAATATTCCAAATTATTATCATAATATTACCCATTGATCTCAAATTTTTATCTAAATCCTTTTCTATACTAAAATCCCACTCATATTACTATGGTTAAAGTAATCATTTCATTTTACATATCTAATAATCACATGTTCAAAACTAAAAACTTATAACATCATCCAATACTTACTTTATATTTCTTAAAATTATAAAGTTCAATATTATTTTTTGTTTATCGCATACAAAAATATTATTCAACACCATCTTGAAATAAATCATCAAATTATTTCATATTAAATTATTTTAATAAATAATATATATAAATATATGTTCTAATAAGTCAAATATATTATATTTCATATTTAATAAAAAATTAAAGTCATTATATTTTCTAAAATAATTTCCTTAACTTAAATGATTAAATTATTTCATTTTTATGCTATTTGATATTATCATTCATCTTATGATAATCCTATTTTATTTCCCTTAGTTATGAGAAAAAACCTATATAATACCAAAACAATCATTACAACCTTTCTATGCACTAAATTTCATCATACAATTCTAGTTTTATCATAATTATTTAATTATTACATTTAAAGTTATCAAGTTATCATAATAAAAATAATTAATAATTAAATTATTCCATCACTATAATTTAAATAAATTTATTTATACCATCATATTTTTTAATAATAAATATAATTAACTCATATCCTTCATATAGTAATTCTATTTATCCTAGGAAGATCATAAATTCTAAAAATTATCACAATATATTGGTGTAGTAACTTCACTTAAATTTTTAATATATCAATTATAAAAAAATTTATTAATTTATTAATAATTATTTTCTAAGTTATCATCAAGTTTCAATCACTTGGATATAAAAATATTTTTAATTATCACAATTAAAGTAAAATAATATGAAAAAACATATATATAAAAATAATGGAAGTATCTATTAGAGGTTGAGTAAAATTTATCTTAATCTCACAAGTCTCCTTTAATTAAAATAGGTAATTTTTTCTAATAAGATTCTACAATTTTTTTTTAAAATATTTTACTGGGTTTGGGGTATTTATTTGAGTCCAAAAAAATTTTTTGTTACCAAATTAGGTTCCACATATGATACCACACACCCTATAGGTTCTTATCATATGAGGGGGTGCAACATGGGATCCCTAAATGTCAAAAAGTACACCCCCATGTGAACTAAACCATTTCATCACATTAACTAACCTCAATAATTCAATCATCCAATAGAATGAACTTATAAACTCTGTGTCAGGCCACCTCAAGTAATTCCACCTCTATCTATAGTCTTCTAATCAAATGATAAAACAACTCAAGTTTACATGTATCATTCTAATGATTCATTAAAATAGAGGGAAAAAATATACCCTCCTAATCCCCACAATCATTAATTTAATGAACTAGAAACTACACCATCATCCATGTATTATTGTCATACCATATTCCATCAACCAAGATAAAACCCTAGAGATATAATACATCTGATTTTTTTCCAAAAATTCATTGAATTTTTATCTCATCTTTAGGTTTTGAAAAATACAATTTTTAAGTCATTGATCAAAAAAATATACCACAAAAAATTAGAGTAAATGTAAAAAATGAAATAAACTTATAACTTTAATAAATATTAATTCATACATTATATTATCTCATTCTTCATCTTATTAATTTTTTTTCAATATTATCTATACAATGGAATATCATTTAGTGAAGATTATTCACTAATTTAAGTAAATGTATAAATTATCATAAAATGGAATAAAAAACTATCTATAAAATAACTCTAAAACTATAAAAATAAATTTAAAAAAAAATATTAATAGATTTTATTTGATACATTTAATCAGATTATATAATTATATAATCATGAATTTTAGGTTTTAGCCTTAAAATATCAGATATAAGATTGAAGTTATTGAACTTCTCATTAAGATTAACCATCATCCATAGCTTAGATTAATGTCATTCTAATTTTATTGAATTCATATTTATTTAATTTTCTTGATACATGAATTTATTATTAATAATTTATTCACAAAATAGGGGATTCCATATTTAATAAGACATACAATAATAACCACATAAAATAACATTGGATCATATACAAACATATTCTTTATAGATTCCTCATTCTCTGGGTAATTCCAAACTCTATTGGAAGCCTCCACATTTATATAATTCCAAACCAAAAATCATCTTGAAATTAAATTAAAAAAATGAAATATTGGTTTAAAATATAGTTTTAAATAATAATAATAATATTTATCTAAAATATCTCACCATCGGCACAAATTTTTTTAAATGGTGTCATACAAACACCAATATAAAAATGTAATTGAAACTCCCTATCCTTGCCTCAATGATAAAGTCTATTTTTTAATCAAACACTTTGTTAAGGATGCAATTTTTTCCCTTTTAATAAAAAACCTATGTTATTTAAAAAATCATACAATTTTTTTAACTAAACCATTATAATACCTCATTTAATTAAAATAATAAATTCAGATAAAACTAAAAAAATATATTCTCCTAAATCATTCATTTATAAAAGAAAACAACTTTTATCAATCATTCAACCAATAAATAGAAACATGAAAAAAAATATAGATTATTGAGATATACTATAAGTCATTACACACATTTTTACCACCCACATCCATTATCCAAAAAATATACCTTCTTATTCAAACTATAAACAATAAAAATATTAAATAGTCACATCATTCCAAACATCAATTTTCTATCAATAATATCATTTTAATTAACATCATCTTTATACCAATTCTAACATCACTTTAAAATTATCTACCAAATTCCTCATAATAGACAATTTTTAATTACCAAACATTCATCATGACCATATAAATGGAAAGGGGAACATTCTCAAATATAACATTTCTCTCATGTTTCTATGAATTAAAATATTAACTTATCATTCTAGAATAAAACTCAGTATTCATATTCCCTCATAATATATAAGGAATACAAATAATCAATTGATCAACACACAAAATTTACATAATTATGGTATGGTATAATTTATTAATCCAATTTTTATTTTCACAACAATCATAATTTAACTTTCTAAAAGGGTGATATTGAATCAAAAATTTATACCAAATCTCATCAATATATACCATTCATCTTTGGAAGTGAAAGTGAATATCACAATCTTAAATATAAAATTTTATAGAGTTTCACCAAGAATATTCAATCACAACCAATATTTTCATCACATGCATCTCAAAAGATCTCAACACAACTAAATAATAAATAGATATTTATATAGCTTCACTAACATCATATACAATATATTTTAATTCATCACTTAAAACACTCATCTACTCTTGTATTTTACCTTAGATGTTAGTAGTTTTAAGAAGAAAGAAATATAGTATTCTTTTATGATGGAACCAATGAACAAAGTTTGATAGGAATATTGGTATAGAACCAAATCATATTGACATTAAAATAAGAAAATTACACAAAATAATCCAATTTAAATTTGGAAATGATTAAGAAAATAATCATGGAGTCAATTTGACTATTTCATCACTACTTAATTTCCAAGAACTACTTGTGGAATTGTATGTTACTACATATAGACGTTAACATGTATTCACCACTTTCTTATAAGTACATTTCATCACTAAAACTCATTATAACACCCCATAACATATTAGTTTTCATCAGTTTACAAAATATCACCATCATATTATAATAACTATAGGTCATTAACACATTACATTCCGTATACCATAATACACATATTACATTTCATTATAATCATTTACCACTAGTCAATATGACCAAATCAATAATGAAAACGTTTTCATTACAATGAAATATAGTAACTTCATGTTTCCCTATTGAAACCATAGAATATTTTGATAGATATTTTTGGATTTATTGTAGAGTATTCATGTTGTTTTGGGGGTTGTGGGGCCCCAATATTGATATATTAAAGATAATGTATATTTTTTATCTCATGCAAGTGAGTTTTTGAGAAAAATGATTTATCTTAAAAACTATATCTTAGATGGAAAATACTGGACCATATTTCTATCTGGAAAGGTGGTTTTACCCAAGGATAGGTATAATTTTCATTTTCATGGGAACTTTGCGATGCGTCATCATAGGGGGATAACTAAATTAAATTAATTAATTAATTAATTAATAAAATTATAATCCTAGTATTTTATAAGCATAATTAATCACTCTAATTTGGGTTATTATTAATCCATAATTAGATTAAGGGGAAGGAGGGGGAGGAGTTTCAAAGAATTTTGGATCTTCTGGTGGAATAGACATGAAGAAATCGTAAATCACTGCCAGTGTGAGCATGATTTTCATTAGCAATACTAATCTGAGGTAGGGATTGTATTTCATTTTGTTTTTTTTATTTTCTATTTTTTATGTTATATTTTTTGATATTTATTTTAATTTTTTTCTACAAACATTAATTTAGGGTAGATATTTATCATGTAACCACCCTTTGTTTAAATTTTCATTATGATGTTAACAGTGAATCTATGTCTATTTATTTTGGACAATTTTCATGATTACTTATCATGGATTGGGGCCACCAACCATGTTTAGTGGTTCAAATTTTATAGGAGGTTTCAGATAGTGCATGGATGTGGTGGCTTGAGGCATCAATGTTGGTCGGGTTTCCTGAAGTGTTCAGTGGCAGTGATGTAGGTTATCAGAAAATTGACATGGGGTGGTTTAGGATGACACCCGATAAGAAAGGATGAACACATTGGTGGTCAATAGTGGTGCAATGAGGTTAGATATGATAATTTATTGGTGGAATGGGGGCCACTTCCGCAAGGGATGATAAGGCGAATCAGAAAGAGGGAGGGGAAATATAAGGTTTCCCCTAACCATCCAATCTCACGGGATCAGATGGATCCCCACCCACCACACGATGGGTGGGAATCCCACAAGATCTGGACTGTATTAATAGAATTTTGGTAAGAATATTACATCTAGGAATCACACCACAAGTTAGTTCCACCCAACTCAATATGGGCTAGAGAGCATGGGGTGGTCGAGCGACACACCCCAAGACGGGTCCCCGTGACCTGACCCAGGCATGCCACATGGTGTGTGTGGGTTCCATGCACTTGTGCATGGATTCATGGAACACATTGGAACCAAGAACCTATATTAGGGACCACCACACACTTTCAAAACTATATATGTATAGGTAATGTACACAATATAGGCACAAGCACATGCTTCCTTCCCCTAGAACTACATTTTGCGCTTGGGGATGATCATATGAAACATTCCTCACCTTTGTAGAATATTTTATAAATTTATTCTATCTGTGCCCATTTTCAACAAATGAATATATTATATTGAGTATTATTTCACATAGATCTCAATTTATTGGTCTATTTATAAATATGAGGCTATTTATAAGACAATATATATAGTTTTTAGATTTAAATTCATAGGGATAACGACTGGGTTTTGACATAATGATCAGAGTGTTATTGGGGTTGGAATCCCTTCCTGACATTAGGGTTGTGTCAGGGTGTTTATTTTCAACCACCATACATAGGATAGAGTTGGTATCCACCCCCACCCCATTTCCCTTGTGCTACTCAAGGACTTGTATCCTCTACCTGCTGATCAAATAGGCTCGATATCCCACTCCACATGTACTCAAGGTGTAAGATCCTATATATGTAGAATCGATACCCCATATATAAAGATATCATATAGGTAATGATATCATCAACTAGAGAAGGTATCCCCTACCTATAACGGGACTCTATATCCACCAGAATAGTTCCATAGAGGTTATATAGGTTACATATTTGGGGTAGTCAAATTTTTGGATTTTCATGTTAGTTTACACTAATTACTTTCTAAAATGAAAAATATTCTTCAAACACAATATGTTAACTTATCTATAGATTACCTGGATTATAAGTGTTCTTCTATACCTCCTTTATGGTTTTGAGATGACTTATCCTTTATTTTTCCCTTGCGGTTTAGGGCCATCCTACTAGGTAGGTATATACTCACTCCTTCACGGGTTTACTTTTCCACATGTGATGTGTCTTATGCATATTATGTAGACTTCCATAGTGACCTTTGTGGGTATGGTGCCAACAAAGCATAGTGGTGTCTGTATATTTCTTTAGCAGGTAGTGTTTTTGTTAGGAACATGTCATCTTAGGGACCTATTTTGTATTATTGTTTAGGTTAGGGTTTTCTAGTGTTTATTATTGGTCATGTATTTTTACCCATTCTATAATTTTCAATTTGATATTGGTTATTCATTTTTGGGACTTAGTTTTAATTTCATGCATGTTTTTTATATATTGCAGTTGGTTCCTTTTTATTATTTTTCTTTACCATTCCATGGGCGAAGGTGTGTGTTGTGTGCAGTTGCATTAGGATATTGCCTCCCATTATGTGATATATTTCTACTTGGTACTAGTAATAATCCCTTGTTGTATTTAATGTGGGATTAGTGTGACATTATTGGATCAATGCCATTGATGAGGGGTCCCAGTGTGATGGTTTATGTTAGAACGGTATTAAAGAGACATTGTATCCTAGGGATAGAGCTTGGAGTTTAGTGTCCAGTGATAATTGGTCTGGGAGTTATAGAAATAATGTTAATGGATATCAAGATAGAGTATTACACTAGGGAACCTAGTATTGGTATAAAGGCCAACATATTCATCCCCAAGGACTATGATTACTTTTTTTTACTCAAAGTCCTGAGGTGTAGTTTATAGTGAATAAGTTACTACAAAAGATTCATATAGGGAAAATGTCTTATTTTTCTATATATTTATCGAGTCAGTATCCAATAATTTTTTATTAATAATGTTATTTTTTTTAAATTTCAAGATACCTAAACAAAAATAGACAAATAGGGTTACAAGGTAGGGTTGTGACATTTCCATCTTAGTTTTTGAGGCTCTTATTACTGACCAGCTGAGTGAAAATCCTTCTTTCCATGGGCCAAATCATTATGTGTTTCTTCTAGGTGTGTGAAAGTAAGTACCTAAACCTACCAAAAAATGAGAATATCCACCCCTATTGGTGAATGTGGATGTGCTTAAACCTATATTGAAATTGATTATCCTAGCATATATGACAATTATGTTCATAGGATGATCACATTGCATGAGTTTCAGCATCAGAGACCATCTGGTTTTTTAGGTGATCTTGATGCTCTGGAATACAAGAATTGGCTTATGTTAGTTGTGTGAGTGTTCCACCTTATCTTTAATCCTATAAATAATATTTAATTACTTTCATCCAGTTCTATATATGGAAAATAGGTTATTGGATGATATTGATCTCCTTGAATCATGATGAAGTGATTCTTCTTTGTGAAAATATTGTACCCCTATTTCATAAGGATTATTACTATATGAATATGATATTTATATGCATCCAATAGATATTAAATCTAGGTAATTATGAAGGTTATTGAGTATAGGTATAGATTCACTGATATCATGTGACACTCCATTGGCATCATATAAAATGGGTTCTTCCAATCATGGAAGTTCAAGAGAGGATTCCACTATCATATTCAAGAATGATTTATCTCCATTTTATCCCCATATATAATAGGGTACTAGAATGAACCTTGGTGATGGATATCTTCATGGATGGAGGGTAACATATTCCATGTTCTAGCACTAATTGCCCAAAATATGGGACCTAATCTGAAGCCATCCAATATCAGGATTAAATATCGTAATGTCCGAGGCATCATCATGAGTAGCCTCATAATAGAGGACCTATATCATAGGGATCATTATAAGGACCCAACAAGACAAATGAAATATGATATTATTCCTATGAGGGATATAGTCACCTAAAATCTGATTTCCCAACCTTCAATGTAGTAAAGGGAAGTCAGACAGCTGACGAGACCCCATGATAGAAGTTGTTTCATGACCAAGGACCTTATCAATGAGGTAGTGGGGGACCTCATGAAGGTGGTTTAATAAGATGAGATGGTTGTCCATCTAGAGGAGGAGAAGGATGAGGATGATGAAATAACCTACTCCCACCACTTTCACCTATGGGAATTTTTTTCTAGGTGATACATGTCGAATATAATTTTTATCTTGTACTAGAATACATCAGACATAATCTATTACTTTGTTCCCTCATCCTTATCCTGAGAGTTTAAGATTACACTGGATCGCCTAACCCAAACTATACAGCTATATATTCCTATTGGATGTAACCACATGGTAAATCACATCTATCAGTGATATGATCTCATTCTTAGTGGTGATAGGTTTTCAAAAGATATCATGGTAGCTGGCATGGACTGACTATCTTTAGTGTATCCCTAGATATAATATTTTAATTAAACATTAAGGTAATTCTAGGAATAAATATCAAGATTCACCTTTATAGTATATTGTGTCTTTTAGATGAGGTAGGAAGGTCCTTTTCATATAAAGTTTCATCTGACCACTAACCAGTTAGATAGTTTGACATTTTTTGTGATTGATACAAAAAATTTATCAGCTTCAAGTGGTAGTAGATTAGTAGATTTATGTTTTCTCCAAGGATATACCTAGATTTATCCCTTATTTACAGGTTGACTTTTGCATCAATATACACCTCAAGACCAATCCTATATCTTCTGTAACATATCATATGGACCCAACTAAGCTCATGGAGTTAAAGATATAACTAGAGGATCACATTGACAATTGTTTTATCAACCAGAATGTGTATATCTATAAAACCCAATTCTATTCACCAAGATGGTGGACATGACCTTTAGTCTTTGTGTTGAATATCACCACTTAAATCAGGTGATAGTAAAAAAGAGTTTTATCTACCTTGGATCGATGAACTGTTTGATCAACTATGGAGAGTGAAGTTGTTCTCAAATATAAATCATAGGTTTGGCTATCACAAACATTGGGTTCATAAAGAGGATATACCAAATACATAATTCTAATACCACTATATACATTTTGAGTTCTTGTTGATTCCCTTCTATATGAATAATTCCCCAGCTATGTATATAGGCCTCAAAAACTATATCTTTCATCCTTTCTTGGAAAATTTTGTAGTTTTTTATTAAAAATATCCTCATCTATTTGGAATTAGTGCATTATCATCTGAATCATCTAAATATAGTCCTAGACTTGATTTGTGAGAAACAATTTCATAGTAATCTCTTGAAGTTTTAGTTTTGTATTAGGGAGTTCCACTTCCTGAGTTATATTATCTCAGGGGAATTAGTAGTTGTGGTACCAATAAATATCGAGGATATGTTATCTTGGGAGTTATCTAAGAGATTATTTAAGGTGCATAGATTTTTAAGCCTATAGAGAAACTACTATGGATTTTTCCTTGACTTCACTATTATAATAGGACCCTTGACTAACCTTAATTGGAAGGGGTATACTTTTTTCTAGTTTTATAATTTCTAGAGATATTTTGAGTAGCTGAAGAATAAATTGATGAGGAATCATGTTCTGAGGCTTCCATTGGAGGGATTTGAGTGTGTAATGAGTGATCGGTAATTCTTCTAGAGCTAGGATGGGATGTGTTTTGATGTATAGGTAAGTGGTTATTACTTATGAGTTTTGATAGTTAATTCTGTATGAGAAAAACTACGTGACCCATGACATATAATTGAAAGTAGCAGTATTATCCTCGAAGCCTTGGAGTCACTATCTTCTAAGTGAGTGGTTAATAGTCTATACGGACTACTAGAGTCTAAATTATATCATTTCATTGAGATATATGAACTTGAAAAAATGTATTGGTTAAATTTTATTCATGATTATGATTTTAGGACAGTCTATACTCTGGGAAAGGGTGATGTGGTAATTGATTCTTTAAGTATGGATTTTTACTTTAAGTTACTAGAGGAGGTGTCATAGGAGATGAATATGTTAAATTTTTACTTATTATTCAAGGGATATGTAACTTATATATGATCTATGGTGTTGGCCCCTCCACTCCTTTAGCACATGAGGGGGGGGGGGACACATTGAAGGATATTTATTGTGATATTTTTCCCAACCATATATATTCTCAAGGGATGTATTCAATAGATTTTATGAAGGTGAAGAGTGTGTCATTCACTTTTTTAGAAATATAATGGTTTTGGTTTCATTGTGTGAGGAGGTGTTAAGTGAATTACATACTTCATCCTTATAGGAGAATCCTAGCATGAAAAAATGTACTAGGACATCAAGAGTTAGTTTTGGTGGGTACGTATGAAAATGAGAATTTATAAGTTCATATATTGATGCCTAATTGATAAGGATGTGAAGGTAGAGCACTAAGTCATAGATGATTTGGGTTAGCCACTCAAGGTAATAGAGTGGAAGTTGGATGGTATAACCATGGATATCATGAAGGGTATTCAATATTCAATGAAAGGTCATGATGTTATTTGGGTGATTATCAATTGACTAACTAAGTCTAACAAATTACTGAAAATTTGGGAGTAGAGGTAAAAAGAGATCCTAGGATACTTATATATAGAGAATATTTTCTAATTTCATGGGGTACAATCAATGATCATTTCTTTCTGTGATGCTTAGTTCATGTCCTGATTGTAGAAAGGCACGTAGGAGGCACTCAAGATGACCCAGTTACGATTGAGCACCGCGTTCCAACCTTATATGGATTTGAAAACTAAGTGGAAAATTAAGGTATTTTATGATATGTTAATTGATTTTTTTCAGATTATGGATTAATATAGTAGGATTAATTTTTCATGGTGGAGTTCTCCTATAACAAAAAACACCACTCCACCATTGTCATGGTTCTTTTCAAGGCCCTATATGGGAAACCTTTGAAGTCACCTCTATCTGGGAGAGGATGAGGACTGCTCAAATCTATCATAATTACTAGGTGTATTGAAGATAAAGGAATTTAGATTTTAAGGCAGGGATCATGTTTTCATAGAGATCTATCCATGGTGTGTGTTTCAGATATTTGTTTATAGAGGCAAGTTATTCCTAAGATTCATTGGTCTATTCCAAACTATACCTACAGTAGGTGAGGTAGTCTACCACCTAGAATTTCCATCATAGTTTCATTGGGTGCACAACTTATTTCACATGTCACAACAGAAGAGATACTTTCATGATCCATCACATGTCACTAATTAGGGAGAGAAGTACATCAAGGATGGTGTAACTTTCTCATAATACCCATTGAAAATTGAGGACCATCTAGAGAGGAATCTTTATGGGAGAGATATTTTATTTTTGCACGTCCTTTGGTAGAATGGGAACCATAAAGATATCTCATTGTATCATGAGACCTAGATGTAGGCCTGATTCCTTACCTTTTTGAGTATTTTATGCATTTTAGGGTGAAAATCCTTGAAGGTGGGGAGGATGTATAAACTATACTTTTCTGAGTTGAATATTTAAATTGATATTTTGGTATTTTTATGTAGTGATGGCATAGAATTATTGGGGAAATAGGGCCCCAATATTATTATATTAATGTTAATGTATTATTTTTAGTGTATGTATGATTATTTTAAATAAAAATAATTTTTATTAAAAATTTAATCTTGGATGGAAAATATGAGACAACAGTTGTGTCTGGAATTGTGATTTTATTCTAGGATAGGTACAATTTTCATTGTCATTAGGAACATTAGGGTGCATCAATTTTGGAGGAATAATGGATAAGATTAATCAATTATTTAGTTAATGAAACCCAAATCTATCCATATTGACAATAAACCATAATCCCTCTAATTAGGGTTCTCCATAAGCACTAGTTAGAGGAAGGGTAAGAAGAGGGAAGATGTTCAGTGAATTTGGGTGTTGTGGGTAGTATCAATGTGAAGTTATCAATAATGGATATTGGCATGGGTACGATCTTCATCAACTAACCTAATATGAGGTAGGGGTAATTTTTACATTTTGATTCTAATCTTATATAATTTTCATGCCATATTTTATTTTTGATGATGTTCCTAATTTTTTCTTCTAACACCATTGATTTTTTTGAACAAATTTATCCTCTACCCCCAACCTTTGTTTAGTTTTTCATCATGGAATTTTATGTAAAATCCCTCCCACTTTTTAATGATCCATATGCTTCTTTTATGTGGTAATAAGCCATCATTCATGGCTGGTTTTGCGATGAATATGGGAGGTTGAATCTAGTACACAACCACAGTGGATTGAGGCATCAATAGGGGTCAAGTAGCATGGGGTTCTCTACAGTGGTTATGTGGGTTCTCAATAGGGTAGTGGGAGGATTATAGGTATGACACTCAGTGAAGAGGGTCATCCGTGATAGTGGTCATACATGATTCCAGGAAGCCAACTATGCTCAGTGGATGGCTATGTGGGGGTGGTGGCTACAAGGGACACCATAGTGGATCAAGAAGAGGGAATAGAATTTAGGGTTCACCCCAACCATTTGACCCCATGATTTGATGGATCCCTACTCACCACATGGTGGTTTGGGGCCACTTGAACTCCACCCAATCGTGGACCAAGCTGGGAATCGTTCCTCAGTTTGGGTTCGCCTGACCTGAACTAGGTATTCCACATGGAGATGTCCTCTCTTACGCAATGTATTTTAGTGCTTTCTTCATTGAGTGACCATTTTATAAAAATAGCCCATATTTACATTTTCCCACATATATCATAATGGAGGGTCCATTCATCCATCTGATTCCATTTATAAATAAATATAGGTAGTTTTTAGATTTAATTCTTAGGGGATGGTTATTGGGTTTCGGGATGATAATTAGAGTGTTCTTGAGGTTAAAAACCCTCATTGGTAACATGATTGTGTCAAGGTGCAGGTTCCCCCCCACCATTTATAGGATAGAGTCAATATTCACTCCCCATTTTCTATATGATATATGGGGTCCAATATCCTATACAGGTGGATTAGATAGGGTGGGTATTCCCCCATGTACTTGGAGCACAAGATCCTATATTTACAGAGTTAGTATCCCCCTTATCTAGCATAAAGGGTATAAAACACACAATAGAAGTAATTAACCTTAAAAGGAATCAAATTATAGAGATAATATGAAAGCCTCCAACAAAAAACATAGAATACAAATAAAAGAAACCATCATCTCATTTTCATTTTAAGTAAAAAAAATTAAACTCCAATACAAAACAATACCAAGGGAAAATACTATGGTAGAAACTCCATATAAAATCTAAAATCTAATCTAGTAATGTACAACTCAGTCTCTGAACCTATCCTAAAAGAATAGAAATAGTTTATATATACATAGAGAGATCACAACATGTATACTCAATAGGATCATACCTAAGGTCTATTATAAAAATGTTAGAAGAGTATGTTGAAACACCAATGAATAAAAAGTTGAACTAAAATGATCCTAACTAGGTCAACTAACCCTCCCAACCCCACCAAGGCCCACTCACCAAATCATGTATCTTGTGTAGTAAAATATTATCAAGAGAACATAGATAAAGGAACCTCATATCAATTTCCCCACCAAGTTTTCACTCTCATTCCCCAATGTCAATTGTCCTGTGCTCCCATCCCTTCCATATACTAGAAATCACATATCAAGTTGAGTATAATGTGAGTTGGGTTGTAACCCTACCTACCCCAACCTTCCCTTGAGAACAACATCCTATTTTGAAGTTATTTAGTATCCATATATCACTTGTTTTTGTCACATCATCATCCGTACCAACACATATCCAACCACAACCTCATAACCAGTGTGGTAGGGTATCATGAACATGAAGGACATAAACATCACTCCCTCATCCAACCATGAATGACCCCACAAAATATCATGTCATCTCATCGTCAAGTATCACAACCAAATTTTTCATCATCACGCACTACTACCAAAGGGATAGTGGAGAAGAGGGGTTAATTATCCATATATTCCCCCACATCCTGAATGATGGGGAAAACACCCCTAAAAAAATTTGGGTGTCATTACATAATACCTGATGTGGGTGGGGCACATATAGAAGAAACATATAAATACAAGGATATTATATAGAACAAAATATAAAACCTCAGGGTTCACAACACTGATGTTATCTTAGCTCAAATCACTACCACAACCTCTCATGAAATCCATCACTAACTATTACCACCACTAAATCAGGTTCCACCACATGAATCAACCACAAAAAACCCAAAATTCCCTCTTTATCTCCAAGTTTACCCAATTTTTATACTTACCAATTTCCCATCCATGATTTTTTCATTAAGACATTTAATTACATATTTAATGGAATACAACTATAGTCATATACCACTTTTATTCTCATTCATTTATCAATATTTGATTCATCAATCAATTACCACACATCACATTTCTAACCCAAGATTAATTAATTCCATTTTATCTTTATCAGTGCATTAAATAACCACCTAGAATCTATAAAAAATAATATACCACAAAACCCCTATAATAAAAATACCACTAAAAAACTTCCCACAACACATCCCATGTCAAACCATATACAACCTCGCTACCCATCAAATTTCATACCCTAACCAGTCACCTTTATCACTATATAAATCCAAAAAGATCCACATAATCATTGAAATAGTATCAAATTCACCACCATGGATGAACAAAATATTTATAACTAGAAAAATAATAACAATATAATTTAAGCATTATATAGGTATTACATAACATCTCAATAACACCAAAATAATAATTTCTACAAAAAAATCTAGATTCTCACACATCAATTTTATTAGCCATATATAAGTGACTAACCATTTATTAATGGTGAGAATAAGAAAAAAAATCATAGTAAGTGCTCATAACTTATAACAACTAAAGAAAACACATAATAACATTGTATAAGTTTCAAGAGAAATCGGGTAGAAATAATAATGGAATAAATGAACACATATAGAATCATACCTCCCCCTTTTATTTAATTTATCTAGTTTATTATCTTGTTTATTTCAGTATATAATTCCCATAAAAAGGAAATTAAGTGAAGGATAAAATCACATATGCACAAAATAATGACAGAAAAAGGATCCACTACCATAATTAGAAGTTCAAAATTCTCTGAACATTAACAAACAATCAAGGATCAACCACCATTGAAGGAAACACAAATAAAATTGAAGTAAAACTCACCAAAATTTATCCATAGAAGTGAAAAATTAAATATTTCTTAATTTAAAACCCAAAATAGAGTATCCCCACCAAAAAAACTAATAGAGAGATAAAAACAAGGAAAAGCATAGAGGAGAGGATGTGAGAGAGAAACCTGATTTGTGATAATTCTATCCAAATGAACCAAAGTGATTAGGATCTCAAGAGTATAGTTGGAAGGTGGTAATATGTGTAGGAGTTGGATAGGGTTTTAGAGAAGAAGTAAAAAATTATGAACCAAGGAATCCAAGATGCCCTATTTATAGAGGAGGCATTAGAAGTCGCCACCAAAATTTAGTGAATTTCACTACAAAATTGGGTCTCACTAGTAAAAATGAAATCCATTTATTCACTATTTAAATTGTTTTATCACCCCACTTGATTTATACATGTTTTAAAACCCATGTTGATTCCTTTTAACCACTACCATGGCTTGGCCACATCATGGTTTAGGGTGTTTCAGACCCCAAACATACACCATGAGCAACCACTATATGGTGAGATAATCACCTATCCATTTCACATCACCACTCCCAAGATTACGAAATAGGGAGATCTTTCTCACAATCCCCCCTAGATCCCTTCTATGCTCAACTCCACAAAGCACCTCACATTCCAACATGCCTAGCCCCATGGTGTGGTGGTCTCCACACTTCCCATTTCTCATAAGAAGACCGAGTGAGTGCCACACCTATACAAAATCCTCAAAATAACCACTGTAAAGGCATTTCAAACACCTCATTACCATTGATGAATTCCCCATGTGAAATTCCCTTCAAAACGACTGTCTAGGCCATTTCACTTTTCGTAGTGTAGCCCAGCACAAAACATCCAATAGTACAACCAATATACAAATTCCCAAGGACAAAACAACCTTCCACACACTCAAGAATCTAAAAGAGATTTAGAATGGTTAGTACCATGCCATCCCCTACTATACGGTGACCCTATAAATGACTAGAAACTCATATATATCCACCAAAACTCCTTTAGATTCACCAATGATATATCCAAGACTAGAGAAAACATAAAGGATTGTGTTTTGAAAACTAGTACCTTAAAAAATTGGTTCCCTCTAGTTACTACTGGATGAAATTATGGTACTTCTACCTATATTTTAGGTTCAATTATCTAAGGTATATCTTAGTTATAAGTGTTCTTCTCTCCTTCATTCATGGTTTTGAGCTAACTTTTCCTTTTTTTACTTTGTGGGTTTTCAGGAGTCCTACTATTTATGTATATACTCAATCCTATATGGGAATATTTTTCTATACATGAAATTTCTTACGAAGATGACATAGAGTTCAATGGTGACCTTAATAGGTATGGTGTCAGTGGAGATTAGTGGTTCTTGGAGATTATTTTAGCAAGAAATGTTTATAATAAGAGGTTGACGTCTTAGGAAATTATTTCCTACAGTTGATTAGATTAATACTTTACATTATTTGTTATTTGGATTTTATTTTTCTAATTTCAATACTTTGAAATTTGATGTTAGTTATGCCTTTGTGGGGAATAGTGGTTATACCATGCATGCTAATTATATATTTCATTTGGTTTCTTTTTATCATTATTCATTACCATAACATGGATGGAGGTGTGTGTTGTGTATAGGTTAATTATGATAAAACCTCCCATTATGCTAGATATGTCTACTCAATTCTAGTCACCGAACCTTGGATTATTAGAGGTGGGATTGGGGTGATACATTTGGCTCACTTCCACCAAGGAGGGGTCCTGATGGGTTGTCTCATGTCAGGAAACAACAACCTCGTCATTTCACCATTGTTTTCATGCTACATTATGACCCATCATTATAGATATATTTATCCCTATTCAAACCTATATAAATTTAACTCCAAATAACTAAAGTGAGCCTAAATTCTTCATCTCCTCTAGAAGATGTTTTGACCAAATTAGTTCCACCTTATTATGGAAACTTCTATAAAATATACCTAATATATATTAAGAATACTACCACCTATAACTATTATAAAAAATGATTAATAATTTAATGAGGGCCTATGACACCTTATTTTAAGAAGATGGTCCTAAATATATGTATATAATAATGATCACTTGTTTAAGACCCTATAATAACATTTAACAACTCATAGCCACACCATAACCCATATCCCTAGCATATTCAATCAACCATCGCTACATAATAACAATAAAATATTTTTTGATTTCTTACTTTGATAACATGATAAAAAACTATATATAACCTTCCATTGAACTAATATCTATACTAAATATTTATTAATATAATTTTATCTTATCTTTTAAAAAAATTACACACTAGTCTCCATAATGAATTTTTAAAAACTGAAAAATCCTATATCAATATACAATACATACCTAAATGTGAAAAATAACAATACACCTAATGAGGTGTCCCCTTATTTGGAATCTGAGAATAAATTAAATATTTACTTCTAATTTGGAATATTTTATTTAATATATTAAATATAAGGAAAATTTATTATATAATAAAATTTTCATAAAATATATAGGTTAATATAAGAAAACCATTTAACCAAATTTTATCCTACTAAGTTTTACTGTACACCATTAGATTATACCCATAATAAATCCCAATAGGATAAAATATTATATATTTCTTAAATATATAGATTTTTTTGAAGGACCAAGGGTGTGGGTATCCACAATATAATACAAAATTTTTTATCATGTTATAATCAACCACATATAGTACTTTAATTGGTGAAAATGCAGTGGTATCAAAACTCAGTTTCATATAGAAGTCCCAAAAATCTTAAATTATCACACATTTAAGACTCAAAAATCCTAAAAAACACAAATAATATAAGATAAAATTTTATTAAATATAGATAGTTTTAATTTTCTTCCTAGAAAGAGTTACTACAACTAGAAAAACTACTTTCTGAGTCTACTTGAGTATTCTAAAAATATCTATCTTTGAAATCATAAGAGATCTATATCAAAATATTTAAACCCTATTTATATTATTTCATTGTCACAACCATTTATGAATAATGAATCATCATAATATTAGTGAACACTAATCATTGTTTACATAACAACATCCTAATCTCGAGCTCATAACACGTGATGTAGAACTCAATAGATCTTTCCAAAATCGGTCCCACCCATACTTTCCCAAAATTTAATTAATCCTAGAAAACTTTGAATCATAGAGTAATTAACTTGATAAACATGATGAATTCTAACCTATTTTTTACCCATGGTTCTTACACTAAGGTGTTTTAGTCACAATTCATTAATACAAGTCATACTCAAAAAAAAATTAGACACCCATAAGACAACTTGAACATACGATAGTCATGAACATGCATCCAATTTCTAATTATAAAATAGTGATTTGAGTCACGTGGAGGAATCATAATGGGTTTTTGGACTCAACCCTTATCTATATTGTGATGCCCTCGACCTGCATTCAAAGATTCGGTGCCATAAACAAATACTTTACATACTCACTTTGATATCCACTATAATATCATGGATATAACCATCCTTAATTTCAAAATAAAAAATGAATATTGTGTATCATATATTTTTAGGATATTTATAGGTTTATAAATTTAGAGAAATAAGACCAAACATAAACTAAAAAACCCATGTTATTCATATCAAATATCCATTTTTTCTACTATATATGAAACTAATTAATTAATGACAAGTCTTCAACATATCCCATAAATTATTTCACACATGTTCTCCTTTTAAACATGTTACATGTACTAATTTTATTTGTAAAAAAGCAAAATATATATAGAATTAGGGTGAGATCAAATACTTAGTGAAGGAAAACATATAGTTGAGGAAAACATGTCACAATCATAGAATAAATATTGTGGTAGGAATAAGTAAACAACATGAATCCATGATAAAATTTAAATAGATATATTTCTATATACATGACAATAAATGAAAAAAATATCAATATAACTAATCCCATAGTAATGTAATATATAATTTATGACATCAAAAACATATTTTCATGGCCTTGTTCCAAGACATTTACTTATTGTTGAGACCGCAATCAAGACATATTATGGAATTGGGTAGGCATACACCAACTACCCAAATATGTTTTGTCTTATGAAACCTATAAATTCATCAAGGGGTTATATAATTTTAGTCCCCACCCATAACTTGTTTAAGTCTAATGAATTCACCATAAGTTTCAAAAATACTTTTCATACCATTACATAAGGAACCTCTCACTGAATAAAACATGGATATGTATATAATGAAATATAAATAATGATTATACATGATCAACCTATGTTAGTAGTCAACAATCATCAAGAATATCAATACTTATCCCCATGTAAATAAAAGATACAACTTAGTTAAAACCCATCCAGATAAGGAAGGTATATGGTAAAGGAATTCATAGTCAACATTACTATAATAATTTGTATTAAAATAACAACAAAAAAATGCCAATACTTTTCCTCATGTTGATAAACTAACATTATTTTTAGGTGAACATAATTAAATCTAAATTATATAAAAATGTGATGTTCACACCATATACATAAATGATTATATGGATAAGAAAATACTATAATAAAATTATTATAATTCATCCTAAGTAATAAGGTGGATGGTTTCAAAAGAACATATCCTAGGTGTAACAAAGGAAACTTATAATGATATTGACATAGATAAAAAAAATCCAAGTAAAACAATGCTTGGTATCACAAAACAAGGGATCAATAATTTAATTGTTTGATATTGTGAGTTCAATACACCAAATGGCATCATATATATATTAGAGGGAAAATCATGAATCATAAACCCCATTAGGGTAATTCATTTTGAAAATGAAAATGGTAGTTTAAATGAAAACATAACAAAGATTTTATAAAACATTTTAAACATTGATGTAAAATAAAAATTTATATGTCACTTTCAAAGGTTAATTTTTGAAATGGTGATGTAAATGATTTTGAAAAAAATTTAATTTTGAAAATAATATCCAATAATGGATCCTTGAAAAAACATAATGTTTATCTTTAGGAAATGAGGATAGGATGACAAAATATATAAAAGTGAAAGGATAAACCCTTTTTATTAAATTAAATATACCTTTATTCAAAACTGACATTGTATGAAGAGTAAAAAAATTAATTTTTATTAAAAATACATTTTAATAAATAGAGTAATAAAATACCATATAATAAAATAATATGGTTTAATGACCCAATCGTGGAATAAATAAGTTTATGATGAAAAATATAACTCATTAAAATGAAACTTGAGTTATCAATATCACTTACAAGAAACATACTCCATGAATCATAATACAATTGAAGGGTTTCATGTGGTAAAAATGAAATAAATAATATAATACCACATGACATATTCAAATATAATAATTTAACAACTTATATGAAATAATTTTATCTGAATAATCCTAACTTAATGAATAAAAATTGAGTTAGTAGAAACTCTTATGATTGGGGTAACATTTGTGTCAAAAAAATTTAAATAAAAGAACATTATTTGGATTAGTTTATCCCATGAATTAAAAGGAAAAATATATAGAACATTAATGGTATATTAAGTCAATTTAACCCCATACAAAGAAAACATGGTGCATAACATGTATTATGAATCAAAGAATCAGAATTGAGACAAAGAATAACCCTTATAGCTTGAGTCACACATTAATCAAAGACCATTGAAATATAAGGCTATTAGTTGAACTTAAAATACCATAAATAAAATATAATTCATGATATAATATCTCAAATTTGATGTATATACACCACATAAATGAAATTAGGTTCATGATTCCAAAAATGCCTCAAAGAGAAGAGCTTGAGATGAAAACTCTTACCTTGTTTCCTTTATTTGTCAATGAAACTCTAGAATAATATAAAACAAACATAGATTCCCTAATAATATATTTAATAACCTTATTAATAACAATTACCATTTATATTAATAGTTTATAATAATTATATACATATTAGTTTTTTTACCTATTTTTTAAGACCAGGTGTTGGTAATATTTATCTATTTAAAATGGTTTCATAAAAGTGTTGTTGGAATATATTGTTTTCCAAAATTATATATTTATTATACCATATAATGTACTGTAATATATGTTAATATATATTTTATAGTGTTATAATATCATTTCATGATAGTTTTGGTTACGACCCATGAGGTTTAAATCGACGACAAGCATGTTTCAGTGTTTCTTAATGAACGAAGAGAGATTTCTAAATTATGGACATAAATATTCATATAAAATTACTAGAACCAAAATATAAAACATTATTTACATATTTCTATCATAATATACCATTATACAAGTTCTTATAGTCATCCATGATATAAATGAATAGTATTTTTCAAGAAGGTGGTAAAAATGACCCAAACATAAACCAATCATGATTAATGGTTTTTTTAAAACAGTGATGCCTTGGTCAAAAAAACCAAATCACTAAAATTTATTAAGGAAAAATAAAAGTTACAAAATTCAAAAAGTAATTTTTTTAACAATCTTTTTCATACATAGGAGTATGATCTTTGGAAGGTTATCCAACAATGTTTCACCGTCATAACATAATAATAATGATCTTATTTAGTGTATATTTGTGTGATATATCATAATTTAAAATATTTATAATGAGAATAAAATTTATATAATGTCATTATTAAGAAAAAGAGGTAATTTTCCTCTTTCTGCTCGTTTTAAATGATTGAATTAATGATAATTGTTTGTTGATCATATCATGAATAGGTTATGAAATTCATTATTCCATAATATTAATGACACCATAAGAATCATATTTATCCTTTAATACAATCCTCATTACCAAAAATATAAGGAGGTGAGTAAAATAAAAATTAAAATCAATTGTTCCATGGAGGTGGTATTCCTCACATACGCATGGTTGACACTTTCATTTTCTAAAAAACATGATAAAAGAGTAATATAGTTTATTATTTCATAATTATAAACATGATATAAACATAAAAATTATTTATTAAATTATACTTTTATACCATCCTTCTAAAACGATGAAGGGAAATGAAATATGTTGCATTGTGGAGGTGGTAGTCCACACAACGCACGAGTGATAGTTTTGTTTTTATTAATAGAATAGGAAAGGTGGTTAATTATTGTACCATAATAATAATAGCATTACATTATTTTAATTTTAAATATGTTATTATCTTAATATTTTGAAAACAATTATGATAAATAAAAGTGCACAACTAAATAGGAAATATAAAGAGAGGTTAAGAACTTATACCTCACTTCATAGACTATCTCATTTTCAAAGCATATTAACCCCTTGAGGGATGATTTTTGAGAAGTAAAGAACCTAATTAAGGTGGATAGGAGTGTGGTGAATAGTATTGGGTAGAATTTGGGCTAGTCCAATTAGCATGTGTTGTGAGGGAAATTGAGGAGAGGGGATTATTATTTTTAAGTGAAAAGGGATGACATTTTGGAAAATACCCAATTTTTTCAATAATTAGAAGTCAGAACCAAGGAAAGTTACTCCAAAATTGATAAATAATAGATATTATAAGTGATAAGTATTATAAATTCCTTAAACACACATTCCAACACATGTTTTAAACATGTTTGTGGTCTTTTACTCCTCAATTTTTTTATATTTACCATTTTAGATTTTACCGTGGTAAATAGTTTCAACCTAAGGTAAATTATCCTTTATAAAAAGAAAATAAAATGACCCTTTTTATATAATTTTTAACAACTTATTATAAATATAAAATAAATTTCATTCGGCTCAATTTATAAATGTGATAAAATTAAAAACAATTTTTTAGAAAATATTACTTATGTTCTAAAATATCAAATATGGGTTTGTAAATTAAAACCAACATTTTTAAAATTATAGTCATATATAAAAAAATACTAGGTCTTATAATGATTTTTCATGAATGTAAAATTCATACTTAAGTAAAAATAATTTCATAAAATCTGTTTTATTTATAAAAACGATATTTTCATTATTTACCTAAAAAAAATTATTTTTAGAAAAATCCCAAAAATTCATATTAAAATTATATTATTATGATTAATCAAAAAATAATGTTTATATTTTCGAATAAAATATCTAAAATTTTATTATTCAACATTTAAATAAAATCCTAATATATATAGGAAATCTATTCATATTTGAATATATCTTTCTAAAATATTAACTAATAATGATTCTTATTTCATATCAATTACTAATTTATTTATTATTAATATATTATTAATATTATCAATATATTTATTTTAGTATATAATCATAATACACTTAGTTTCTTGAAATAAAACACTAATTTTTTATAAATAAATTTATAAGCCTAAACTGATTTTCTTAGTTGTTTTAAATTTCATTCAAATTAAAAGTGGAAATTATTTTCTTTCTGTAAATATTTCATAAATCGGTTACTCCTATTCATTCATGCTAACTCAATATCTAGGTTTGAACATTCATATTTAAATATTAATATTTTATCTAAATATATCACAGTTTCATTTAAGTTTGGTGTTGCATGTGGGGTAAGCTATGAAACACATTGGGTAATCATATATTAAGATACTAGGGTGTTATATACATATAATAAATAGTATTTAATGTACATGTACATGATTTAATATTTTGATTTAAATTACAATAACCATCTTGGAGTTGGAGATATATCATTTGATGTGTAGTGTATTGGAGGTAAATGATTCAATAGGAGTCAGTCATGTGAGTTGGGTTATATGCCATTGTATATTTTATTTCATTTATTTTTATGTATATGTATTGTTTAAGGATCAATATGTTAGGTATTTAATTTTATTCCTATGATAATTATTTTTTCTTCTATTATTATATATATATTATTAAATCATATAAATTATTTTATTTTATATTTTGGATTATATAACACCCTCATGAATCATTGTTTTATGTCTATAATGTTTTTATATTTATATTATATATACGGGTAATGATTTTTTTATATATTTTAGCACAAACATTTTAATTTTTATTTGAGGGAATAGTCTCTCCATGACTATTCAAGGATCTTTCCACAATTTAGTAGCCTATGTTGTATAAGGAGGCACACCCGATGTCAGTTGGTGGCCCAATTTAAAAACTGATTATGTAGATCAATTTGGGGAAATTAAGAAGTAGTATAAAAACACTTTTTTGGTTGGGAAATACTCAATTAGTGGCGGGGAGAGGATATTGGGACATAAAAGGTAGGATATATGCATTCCTCTCCAATATAGATTTTATTAAATACCATATTAGTAGAGGATGTCCTATATATGGAGTAGGAACTCTAGTTTGAGTGAGGTTTTGGATTGGGTATTTTGAGATGATAAGAACATGGGGATTTCTATAGGTATTACCTAGTATCCATTTTCTTTTTCCATGCATCATGGTAGTGTTATATATCGAGAATGATTCAAAGGTCTAAATGTACTTTTGTTTGACATACTTCCTTGAAAAGTTATATTAAAAACTAAAATTAAATAATAACCTATTTCTTTTTTATAAAATAGATTATAATGGTATTATATATTAATATAGTAAAAACAGGTTTCTTGTTTGATATGATTGGTTCATTGATCTTGTTCATTCACAAAAGGGAAATGATTTTTTAGTGTTTTGGATTTTAAAGGGAAACCTATTTTTTATATGAAAACTCATGTAGTGACACAAGGCTTGTGTAAAACTACTCATATGATTATTTCACTTGAAATGGATTATGGATCCATTAGTTTCAAAATAGAGTGGGGTTTTGAGAAAAATAATTTTTTTGAAAAGTGGGTTTTTTTTCATTTCATAGTGTGTATAAAAAAGTTTTATGATGTATTTTTTAAAAAATAGTGGGCATGGTCAAGGATGTTTTGGGATTTTATGGCTTGGAAAAAGTCAATTAAGGTTAGTTTGAATATGTATATAAAAAATTGGTTTTGAAACCAAATTTTGTTTAAGATAATACCAATAAAGTGATATATTAAGAATTTTTTTTGATAAAAACCTTGGATTCCAAGTGGTTAGTTAAATCTTTGGTGAGTTTTCGTGTGTATAAAATGATACAATTGGTTTCTTAAAATAATAAAACTAATGATAAATGACCATATCTTATTATTTTTTAGTGTTTATATTGAAAGTTGATAAGAATTATGAACTATGTGTTTTATTAGGTGCGTTTTTATGATTAGACAGTTCCATGTGATTTAAACTTGAAGGATAGGTGGTTAGAATGAGGCATAAGTAGTTAGATATGGTAATTAATGGTTTTATGAATTTAACCACTTGGGGTTAATTTTTTATAGATGATTTTTATGATGGGGAGAACCATTATATATAATTGGAATGTAGTAGTTAGTCTGTATAGGGGGGAGAACTATAAGGATTAATTTGATTTGAACAAATAAGTTTTGTGATCACAAGGCATGTTCATGCATTATCTTGATGTAAGGAGGCTAAAAATGAGTGGGGTGATCGAGTGATAAAAATAGTATTATGAGATGGATTATGGGTGATTTAAAGTGATATGATGATAATAATGATAAAACGATCATATAAATGTTTGTGGAAATATGTATAAGTGAGTGACATGACATTTGATGAATAGTGTGCTTGGTTTTTGGCATCACACAATAAAAGTAAAATTTATATTAAGGGATGGAACTCAATGATTCAATGATGAATTGATGAAAATTTTAATTTTATTTTTTCCATTTAATGATAAGTGAGGAATATGAAGGATTGAAATAATTATGGTAGGGATATTGTAATGAACTATTTTTATATTTATTGGTAGAACAGAAGGATGATGAGACTCTAATTTATTTCGTGATAAGGTTATTTTTTACCTTTTCATTTATATTGAAGGAGGGGAGTCTAAGTAATATTTTAAATGTCTAAATGTATGTTTTAGACATGGAAGGATAAGTTGAAATGTCCTAAAAAAATTAGGTGTTTTTTAATTAAGTAAAGTTTAGAAGGTGGATGCAACATCCACCTAATTCCCAGTCCAATCAAACTAAGTGTATTTTTGAATAACAAGATTTACCAGACCAATACTTTGGGAATTAAGTTGTTAGTGTTCTTACAATAGGTACTCGATGAGGCACTATATACCCAGTGGGAGGATACTAGGAAATCAGTAGACTGCAGTTCCATTTTAAAAAGATAAATTGTTAAAAAGGTGATTTTACACCCTTATTGTTTATAGCCATACACAGAGGTTCCCTCTTCAACTTGGCATGCTTAGAGGGGAGGCCAAATTTTCCTCCCCATTCCTACTCTTTACCCATGATCAATATGATCTAGGCTGGTTTCAACACACCAATATATGTATATTTACCCTTCTTTTTTATATTTTTTATTCCTCCCCTATTTAATCTAATTTTTATTTTTTCACCTAGATTTTTAGTGTCTGATTCCACTGGATTATGGTGGAATCATTTCTTACCGATTTAGTTTTCATGTATGGTGTATAAATGAGGCTAAAAAGGATGGATCATCCCCATTACATGGTTTTTGGATTAAATTTTTTTACCTAATGAGTATTCCATCAAATTTGGAGAAAATTTAGTGAAATTGATTACTAAATTCATGTACAAAATTTGGTATTTTATGAATGGTGGTCTTAGGTGTGTCAGAAGTGGACCACACCTCTTCAATCAGTGTTTTGTCATCATATCACCACATGGTGAGTTTAAAAATGGTTAATCCAATTGGTGTATTTTAATTTAAAAATATTGAGTTATTAAATTGTGATGATTATGTATAATTCAATTGATATTTGGAGTTAATGGAGGCCATTATAAGCTTAGGATTATTAAAATGAAGTATATATGAAGTAAGAAACCTTTTCCCCTTAATAATAGTGGTTTTCCAGTTGTTTTTATTGACAAAATACATATTATGTTAGTATGATGATGATGGTTATTATAATGATTATGCAGCTTTACATTTCTCTATAAATGTGATAGACTCATGTCATACAAATAGTCAACAAGAACCATATAACATTCTAAATGGTTAATATATGGTTTTGTGGTCGAATGAGTGCATTCGGTCCATTTTTATGGATTTTTTGGGTGGTGTGAGTTGGTTTTGAAGTAGATTTACAAAGGTAAATGTTATTTCATTTAAAATAGGGTTTTAAATAAAAATTTATGAAAATGAATTTCTAAAGAGATGGTTATTTAAGGGAATGGTTTCAAAATATATTTCAAAAATAAAGTATTGGGTTTTTCAAAGGTTTTCAATAGATATCATCCTTGTGAATTGAATAACTAAAGAAACCATTTATTGTTTTTAATGGTTTTTTAAAGATTCTTCTAACTCAAAATTTTAAATTAAATTCATTTTTGGTTTATTTTGATAAGATATTTAGTTTGGTTTCCCTTATTTAGGTGATTCCGTATTTTTTGAATATTTTACTCGTGTTTGATCCCTCTTTTGTTATGACTACCTTGTGAGTTATGTCCTATTTTATGTTAATGAATGATAGGATAATATTCATAATTAAAAAATTACCTCAAGTGATGGGTTAATTAGAGTAGTCCTAGAGGTCTAACAAGATTCATAATTACGGGATATTCAAGAGACCTAGGAAGGTACCCATGTATATGATAAAAAATTCAAGGAATATTGTGTAACCATGACTACATGGAGTGATTCATGGGTTTTAGTAAAACATTAAATGAGTGATCAAACATGGGTTGTGTTTAGGTCATGGGATTTCCTTTAGAGGGTTTAAGATACCCTAATATTGATTGAGTGATAAATAATACTTTTAACCATAATCCTTCAGGAACTATTTGATTTAATGAGTTGTTAGATGCCTTAGATATTTTTGGAGTTCCCTATTTATTATAAACCAGTAGTGGTGGTGGTAAATAGTCCTAATAATTTTATGATTTATGAATAAGTCTGTATTTTTGGGAAGTTATACCAGTGTTGTGATGATCCTTTATATGTATCAATATGTCAGATTAGGTGAGTGGTTTCATCATTAGTACTGTTTATAGGAGGATATTGGTATCATTCTAGGTGATTTTCTCTTTTATTTTGTGAAATGAGAACATTCCCAAGAGAAAAAGTATCATTTAATGAATAAAAATGAAGTTCAAAAAGTTTGAAAAGTTCTTTTTTACAAAATTCATGTTCCTAGAAGGAAAATATATAATTGAGAATTTCATTGTGAAAATTCATCTTGGTGGTCATAACCCCTTTTTCTGCATCCCAATCTACCAAGTAGTTATCTTCTTAGAAAACATGAGTTATGATATAATCCATGGATTAAAGGGATTGTATAAAATTAATACATTTAGTAGGAAACATCCATGATAGGTTATTAGTACCATTTCTAATTGTCTTCACTATAGTGTTGGAATCACATTTAATCCACAAGTTAATCCATCCATATTATTTTTCCAACTTCACCACATTGATAATGCTGACCATCTTAGAATCAAGAGATGTGGTGAATCAAAATGGACCAAAGAGACATCCCATTCAGTTTCAAGTATGATTATTGATAATATAAGCATACCTAGAGGTATCATGATTTCCTCTTAGTCCACTATCTGTGTTTCATTTTATCTAGCCTTGAAAAGGATAAATCTGGATGAATTAAAAGGTTCTAGAGGGAGGGTTATATTTACCCAAAATATTAATAAACTTATGTACAATGATATCATGCATATAGTTACCACAAAAACTAGATTTGTGATCATTTTCACTTTTAACAGCAATAATAATTCTGGAAATCATAGACTGTAGACATAATAGGGTGTCTTCATGATTCTATTTACTTATACTGTACCAGATCAAATGTTATGTTTCATAGTAAGCTACAATGAGCATATTATAGAGATTATTTGAGCTAGTATTCTTCATAAAAGAAATAATATGTTCATTAATATTATTAATATAGGGAAATGTGACCATAAACAGAGATCCCACTACTATTAGTAGAGAATCCATCGTAACACAACTGAGCAATAAGTGATCAATGTATTACCTACATTGATTACAAAGGAAACATCTCAAGTGGATATTAATAACCATAAGCTATAAAAAATCACATTTAGGAAGATTTTAACGTATTAATCTCTAATAAAGAGTTATTATAGATGGATGAATCCAAGACCTGTTCAAGTATTTCAACAAATTGCTGGTATACCCCTATGTTATCACCTAATAAAAAGTTTTCAAAGATAATTTTCCATTTATTGAAGGATGAAAAACAATAATTTCATCACCATTAATGAAATTATAGTTAAAAGAATTCCTTTATGTCCACTGGAAGGATATCCAAATACTTTTCCATCTGATCCTTAATCGACACATTTGTATCAAATAATATATCATGAGAGATGAAGTTATTAAGGAAATGAGTACCTATATAGTTATCTAAATATAAATTGAGAGAAGAAATGGTGCTAGCTATCCAGTGAGAATTGATCAATATAATGGAGGAGTCTTTAAGAGCAGTCTGTATAGAGGATTTTATTTAATTTTTAAATTCTAGCTTTAAGATCTACTAGAAATACAACCTCTAGAAAAGAAATTGCTTCATATTTCCCCTCGATGAGTCTCCACATAAAATTATACTATAATGTTTTATTTAACTTTTTGAGATTCTTGATACCAATCCCACCATAGTCAATGGGTTTACATCATTATTTGTATGGAATAGTGGAAAGATTTATTTTCATAATGCTACTGATCCACACAAAATTACTTATAGAGGAACTAATACTTTTATTAGGTAAATTGACCATTTATAAACCATAATGGAATAATTTTTTTTTGAAATAATAACTGATTTCACAAGGATGATCCTTCCTACCATTGAGAGAGATTTACCTTTCCATGAAGAAAGCTAATTTCTAATATGACTCAAAAAGTGTGAGAAATTCCCAATATGAGATTTTACCCAAAACATGGGGACACCAAGATAGGTAGAAGGGAACATTCCTTATCTAATTCCCAGTTCATTGATGATATTCAATTTTCTAGAAACATGAATGTTTTTATCAAAGAAAAAGTAATATTTGTTCCAAGTAATCAGCTATCCTAAAACTTTTTAATAATGAATAAGATCATTATTGATGATCCTGATGTTTCTTTTATCACCTTGAGGGAAGAGGATAATGTCATGAACATACAAAAAATGAGTTGGGGAAATGACACCTTTTCCATCCCTGATAGGAATAAATTCTTTGGTACTCACCTTGTTGAGAAGAATCATGCTTAAATATTCCTTATAAATAGAGAATAATATTTTTTTAAAAGGGTTAAATTGTTTTATAGTTATTTGGTAGGTAAAATATCCCTATGGAGATCCATTTATTATCAATGAGATGTAGGAGGATCATAAGACTTTAACCTAATTTCCAAAAATCATATCAAAGACAAATTTTGTTAAAACATTACAAATAACTCCCCATACAAGAGTATAAAATCATTTTAACATAAATCTTGGTGGAAATATTACCACATATTATAGATTTTCTCATTATATTAACACATTAAAAGGTAGTAATAAAGAAATCCAGAATAGTTCATCCTTTAATAACACCCAATTAATTTGAGGACACAATTCTATTAGAAATTCTGTCAAGTTTATTGGCAATAATTTTCCCAATAATTTTTTAAATAGTGTTGACCAGGTCCACAAGTCTGAAAAGTTGAATCTCATTTTTATTCTCTAATTTTGGAATCATGGAAATAAATTGGGAATTGATTCCTTCTATAATATGGACAACTTTAAATAAGTTATTAGCAATTCTACAGACACCCCATTGAATGTTACCCCAATAAGTTTGGAATAAGAAATTTGTAAAACCATTCGGTCCAGGAGAACTCCTAGTGTTTAAGACAAAAACATAATTATTAATATCAAATTCAAGTGAAATGGAATAAGGACTTGAATTATCCTCATGGTTGAAAATCTTGGAGATAATTACTTCCATTGCATCAATGCAAGAGTTTTGATCATCAAATATCTTCATGTATGAAGATACAACATGGGTAGCCATATCATCTTTATTATCAAAGAAGTTCTAATCATCATTGAGAATAACTAGGGGCCTATTAATGAAACCGAACCTTTTAAGATAGTTAAAATATTTAGTGTTTATATATCCTTCTTTGATCCAATTGAATTTATAATTCACCCTCTACATTTCTTCTTGAGGTTAGGTAAACAAAATTTGGTCGTGAGTTATCTCATTTTACTATTGAAGACTAGTGGGGAGGTCACAACCAAAATTATTTTCTTGAATAGAGTGAGGTAGAGAATCTATATGGAAAATATTTTCATCAAAATAACTAAAGTAGTCTCTACTCCAAGATTTAATATTTTTTTTTATATTTTTGAGCTTTAAAATAAAATAAAGGGAATAATCTTTAATGTTGAAATATTTCCAAGTATCCTAGATAAATTCTATAAATTATTGGTATAGATTCTAAGAATTTTTGAATCTGAAGGGAAGAAAATGATTTTAACTATTTTTAAATAAGTTTATACAAGAAATGATAATGATAATGTTAAATCTTTCCAGGGTAGAGTAAGAAATTGAGGCCTAAGAATCAAGGGTCATTATGTTGAAAAAGGTTTCTATACAGTTTAATTTACACCATATTAGTGAGATTATTTCTATACAAAGTGTACTTAGAACCAACCAAATTGACCTCATAAAGATTTTTTTCAATACAAGAATTGAAATATCTTGTTGAGTAAGAAGAAAAAATCATTCCTAGATATTCATCTAGATTTATAATTGCATTAAAAATAATAATATGGATTAAGGACAGTTTATAGAGATACTCATGTCCTGAATATTTTTTCATAGCTCCCTTATTTCATAATATCCATTTAAGGAATATATATAAGAGAACTAATGTTATATTACCAAATGGTTGTAGTGGAAACAGACAATTTATTTTGTATATGTAACAGCATAAATACCATCTAGTCTCAAGTGTGTAAAAACCCAAAGCCTTTTTTTTATCATTGGTGGACTGGTTTGTGCTCATAATCTAGTAACCTAGATTTTCAAGAGGAGAAATATTCTCAGAGAAAATACTATTTGGTTAAAAAATACCAAGAATATCTGCATTATTATTTTTTATAAGAAGTTTAAGAGCCCTAATTGTTTCAGGGTTCTAAATCACCTAACAATTACAGAAGAGAATATTCATTTAAACTTACATTTAGAGCAAGAGATGATTTTTTTCTTCCCTCTATAATTTCTGTTTCTGGTAGATTTTCTAGTGGGAATTTATTTTTTATCATCATTATCTGGATAATTTTCTTTTCAATATGTCACATGAATTTGTAAACTCATAGAATCCATCTAATCTAAATAAGTTTCATCATCATTACATTGAATCACCATTGGATTATAATCATTACTATATTTAGAGATCAAGATACTCTGGTCATTATAAATCATTGTATTGTCATTCTGATTGACCACTGTATATTGGTTTTCACTATTGATGATAAAATAATCATCCAGAGATGAATTTACAATTGTGTTGGTAACATTAAGAAGGTAGTTAGGCATGTTCCAAAATTTATCAATTCTTTTTGAATCCTTTTGAGAAAGAAGATCCACTGTGATGGTAGATTGAGATAACATATTACCAAATATAACTTGTGAAGATGAATGAGGACCATATATCTATGAATGTGTCATATTTTATATTACATCATTCAGAGAGTCCAACATATGTTATGGATGTCTAAGAAAACTGAGGTTTAGATTCTCTATAACTTTCCTACCCGAACCATCATCAAAACTCACAGAGGCATTGATAATCCTGTCATCAGTTTTCCTAACTAACTCAGAAGTTCTAGCTGTGATATTATAATTAGGTTGAGAGGCTGCAACATCTCCATTCATTTTAAAGGATCAATCATGGTTTCTATCTATAGGTAAGCAACATGGCTTGAAATATAAAGGGAAATTTCAATATAAATATTCTCATACCCATTAATTATAACTCCATTATGTGTCATATATCCACCTAAATACCTAGGGGTAATTAAATTTTTGGATGGACTAGATAGGACAAGATCCATTTCCTCTTCATCGAAAAGAAGGGCCCAATATTTTCCATTGATTTTTTACATTATAGGTTCTTGATTTCTTCTTCACCCACTTCACAGACTCATCCTTTTTTGATAAATCATTTTTTTCTAGGTCAATAGCCTTGCCTTTATTTTTTATATTAACATCCTTCCAAGTACTAGTGCGAGGAGAGGGAAATAATTACTTCTATATGAATTTGTAGTTGGAAATGATATTCCCTATATTTCTATAGAAACCACAAAATAGATGGACATACTCATACACCACATTTACCCCTATATTTTGATCATTTGTAGAGAAATTAATAGATTATTATCAAAGTGAGCATCAAATAATATTCTGGAATACCTAGGCGATGTTCTCTTAGGATAGCATGATATATAATTAATTGGTGTATAGACTATTAGGTAGTGATTTAGCATAAAAGACCTATTGATCATGATATGACCCTATAATAGGTGATATATAAGATGAAATTATGGTTTAGTATATTTCTTGAAAATCTTGACTACTTTTATTTTTTGAGGCTATGTGTGTTGATTATTTTCTAGTTGGGATTATATTTTTTCTAGTTGTGCTATACTCATCAACAATATGGATATGATGTGTTCACTAATAGGGATCCATGCAAGATGATGAATGATACTTGGGATAATTTTCTAACTATATGTGATTGAAAATATCTAAATATTTTAGTGATCCACTTATAGTAATCCCATGACCTTGAAAAAAACATTTATTGATGATGATATTGATGCATTATCTAAGGGACCAGTGTTATTATATTATTATATGGTAGTATGGCATAGTAAATAATTATAGGTTTTTATTATTAATTATTGGTATCCTAACATGATAGTGTCTTGAAATATGGGATAAATCCATAGTTTCTCTATTGTTAGTTATGTGAATAACTCTTATAAGTACGAGTGAGATAATATACGATAAGATATGAGCATTGAGATTGTTATTTTGTGAAATTGGGCCTTATTATTTGTTTACTCATTTGTTTTATCATGTGATTTTTATTATGATGATATTTGATACTTTTGGCACTCCTCTATAGCCATTTTTTGTTTTTATTTTCATTTGAAATTTTTAATTGATGATTAGTTTATATTTTATTACATATTGTTATCATTCATGATATAAAAAATATTTCCCATGAAATTTTTCATTTTTTATATTTTATAGGTTGTGAGATAAAAATATGTTACAAGTAATTTAATGATAAAGACTTTATGGATTTGTTAAAATGACATTTATATTATGTTATAAGAGACAATAATGGTTGTGTGATATACCGCATTGGAAAATGAGGGTATATTGGTCATCGATTATATATTGGTGGGACATGACCTATGTTGGGTATCTAGAATAAGTATTCGATGGGGTGCATATGCCTTATTACCATGACTTAATATAGGAATTGAATGTATTATTAGGAATTAGTTAGGATTTTGGGTGGATTTTTTTACTTATCATATAATTTCATTCACTACATACATGCACATACATCCACTTTTTCACTATCACTCATGTGTAAGGGAATCATACTAACACATTAGACTCACCCCTAACCATATAAATGAAATTAGTTTTAATGTACATGGGTAGGACATGATGATTTATTTTTCTAGATAGGCATTATTTTGGATTTTATTATATGGTTCAAAAAGAGAAATTTATTAGATGTTGATGATCTAATAAGAGTTATCATGTCATTTATGCCAAAGGCCATTGCATATTTTATTTTTGTTGTTATACTACATTTATATCGATCAAGGGAGTTCATTTTATGTATTTTTTATGATTATAATGTATATTTATACATATATTGATTATCTATTATATATTATTTAGATATATATACTTTTTTACTTTTACATTCTATATCTTGGGATTCCCTCTTGGTTCCTTGCTTTATGTCAATAGGTTCTGGGTATATTGGTTAAAGAAATTTTTCATGAGGAAATTTCTATAGATACCCTAATGCTTTATATTTATGGGAAATAGAAACCCAATTAATTTTTTATTTTTATATATCATTACTTATGAAAATATTATTTTTATCTACTCTATTATATTATATAAGATAAGGAATATATTTATAGGAAAAGTACATTGTGTTTCTAATATATAATAAAAATTTAAGAAAAACTAACAACAAATTTAGCATGAATAAGTGTTTTAAGAAGATAATATGTATCATAATAAAAAGGAAACAAAAATATAACTTGAAAAAAGTGAGGGAAACTAAATATTATAGTAAAGAAATGATTACTAAAGGATAAATTGATTGACATATATTGATGACATAATTTATACTATTGTTAAAGTTATTTATCACAACTATGAAATACTATGAATAATTATAGTTGATATAACCCCATTATTTCATTGATAATAAAATATTATTCAATTAATTTTCATTAAATAATTATTTTTCAATCATCATCAAATGTGATGAATTTTTATTCTATAAAAAATTAATGGGTATTATTCTTCACCATTTAGTTCACTGAGAAATACATTAAAAAAAATGAAAACACATCTTATAAATTATCATTTCATAAAGAAGTAATGAAAATGGAACCCATGAGATGAGTTTGATAATAATAAAATAAAAAAGAATTAAAATTTTTGTTCTACTAATGATTATCATCCCAATATATTGATTTATGGATAAGGAATATATTAATTTCTTATTGATAAACTTGTTATTTTTTATCTTCAATTGTTAGAAAATCATTAAATAATAAAAATAAAAATATATAGATATAATAAAAAATTAAAATACTAAAAAATCGTGTAAAAAGTAAACAAGAATAGTAGAAAATTAGTATCATTCAATAAAAATGTGTTCCCCTAAAAATATCCAACCACAGAATATTCTGAACTCAGTATAGAGTGGACTGAATTCCATGTAAAATAAGTAAAAATAAAGTAATAAAATATTTATAATATTTAAGAGACTTCTCTACTAATAAATTATATATATATCCTTATATGTCTTCCTTCTCTAATAATATTTGTTTAAGATATTATCTATTCCAAGATATCCCCCTCTTTTATAAATAAGCCCTCTCTTATACTATTCAATAATAAACTTGAAGATCTCACTAGATTTTAATATCCTTATCCTAAAATATTTTTAGATTCTTATCAACTCATCCATTTATCAAACTATTTATCTATAAACAATAAATAAAATAATAATAAATCATAAGGGTGGTTTATTATCTATGCTCTTGTAGATAAATATTACCATATCCTTGTTCATTTTCACCCAATGAGGCCTACTTTTTCCCTTTACCCTTACACTTAATGATTTTTTATTTCACCATTGGCCTACCTGATCACCACTTCAAATTATTGTCAGCTGATCATTCCTCTTCCTCTAAAACCATAGGCACTAAGTCCCCATACCATAGTATATCCTGTTTTATCCTTCAATTTATATGTTCTTTATTTAATTTATAGGTTCTTGTAGAAGTTTATAGTTTGGTAGATATAAAAAATTTGATTTTAGATTCACATAGCCTATCGACCAACTAAGGAAGAATGGTTATTATGAATGTTTCTTAAGATTTATATTAATATTTTATTCTTAGAGTTTATAGATTGGTTCATATCCTTTCATTTATCTAAAAATATTTATGGTTGATCTTGGAATGATGTGTTATTTTTTATTATATTTGATTTATAAAAAATACTTATAGAATCCTTAATAGGTATTATATCCAACCATTAATGTTTTTGATTAATCTAGATAAATATTATAATTTATAATATTGAAGATCATTATTGTTATATGGTATAAAATAGGAATTTCATAAAACCAATTATGAGTTTTTATGTTTTGGTTGAGAAACATCACATATGTTTGTAATATCGTATAAAAAAATTAAAACTAAAAAATATAAAAAAATTGAACAACTTATCATAATAATGTTATTATATAATTCATACTGTATGAATTAGTTGAATCCTGCCTTTTTTATTTTGTTATATTATATAACCATGGGATTTCACACAAAATAAAACCAATTCATATAGTTCAATAATTAATATTCGGTAGAGTAAGTCTCTATTTTTATTCTATTTATATATATAATATAAGTTAGATTATTATATAACTTTACCAATGATATATAATATCATTCTATCAAAGTATTTATCACATATAAGATAAATAATTTTTATTATAAAACTTTAGCACATAATATAAAATATCATCCTAGTATTAGTTGAATTTTTATATGTTTTATTAGTGTTTCCTATTATTAAAATTATAATTTTTAATATAAATTGATTTAATTTCATTATAGTTATTGTAATGGGTATGGGTATAAAATTTATATTTCAATCAACCATCTATATTTTAATTTATTACACACACTAAATGTGTTCGTTACATGAAATAATTTTATGGGGTTTATTTCATTTTGATTTCATGGTGTCTTCTATAAATTCATTTCAAAGATCAAAGTGATTTTAAATAAACCATTTAAAATGAATTTATTTTTCAGTATAAAATGTTTATTATTAAAAAGAAATTATAAATATTTTTTATAGTACAAGAAATTATGATTTTCTTAAATATTTAAATTTTTTTTTTATTCATACATATTTATCTAGGAAATTATTTTTTTCATATTAAAGATTAGGAAATTAGTTACATGTGGATACAAAATTTATTAAATAACTCTCAAACACACATCATAATGTTAACAGTTTGGATGTCATTTTATATTTTTCAAATGAAAATTGATATGCAGATGGAGGAATAAAATGTAAAAAATTATAATTTTCGATGATGGTTGAATAGATATATGTCATTTCAGAACCTAATATTGAAATAGTTTCATTCAAAATATGTGTGGTGGATTTTTCATGAATAATAAAATATTATAGAATGTTTGAGAAGTTATTTCCATCAACATAATAAACAATCTAGTCCCCCAATAATAGAAAATAAAATATAAAATTTATTAAATTATAATTTTATCATTGTAGGTAAACATCACCAACATCATGACACATTAGTAAGTCATACTATTGATGTTTCACATACTGATCTAGTAAAGATATTTTCAAAACTATTATAAATCCTAATAAATATGGTAACACATTAGTGGATGATGTTGTGGAGACAGATACGAGGGAATAATTATATATGAAAATAAATTAATTTTATAAAATAATTAAAGATTTAAATCATGAATTGCATAGTGTATATTCCAAGTATTCAAAGTTAATTTTTTTCTAATGTTATATCATATCAAGTTCCCATATAGAATTACATATAATGTTATTTTAATGATATTATAATTTTTTTGTGATCTGTTTGGTGAGGTTAAGATCCATGAATCATTTTATGAGATCAATAAAGTTAGTAGTGATCTTATACTCAATCATATAGTGATACATGCATATCCCAATGATTTTATTCTATATTGGGGAGAAGATTAAAATTGATATGTTTGATAAAATATAATCCTTCTAGATAGAAGTTAATAAAAAATAACTCTTGTCTAGATTAATGTACTATAACTAGGAAGTATAAAAATAAATTTTATGTGATGATTTTTCATTAATTTTATATAAAAACATGAAAGTAAAAATTATTTAGGTCATATATAATTTCTAAGGATAAGAATTTTCATTCCATGGATAATATAAATTATGGGTTCATATGACATCTGATAGATTAAATATCATCGAATAGATTTAAATCATTATATGAAAATTTCTCTATTGATCCTATTAATTTATTCTTAGGATTTGAAATTTATGGATTCAATCCTTTTATAAATTTTAGTAAAATTAAATCATATGGGTGTTTATTTTGATTCCTTTCAATCTACCACCCTGGATGTGTATTCAGTAGAATTCATTCATCATATTGATGATTATTTTAAAAAATGATATTCATACAAATAAAATTGATTTTTTCCTTTTTCCTCTTATCAAAGAGTTTTATGGGTTGTGAAATGTTGGTGTAGAAAAATATGATGCTTCTAGAGTGTAAATGTTTAGAATTTTTTCCCTAATTTCGATGATTAGTGACTTTCTTGAAATATGAAAATTTTATGGTTGGAACACTCACATAGGTTTGGATTTACTAATTTTTATTTTTTTAGTCTCATAAAATTATCTATAGTAGAAAAAGGATTTTCATGTGTCATTATTGATTTTGTGACATGTCTCATAGGTTTTGGGTTAATAAGGCATGATTTAATGGAAAAGAATTTTAGGCCTCCACCAAAATTATTATAGGGAACAAGAATATTAGAATAATTATTAAATATTAATACAATGTTAAAAAATATTATCAATTGAATGTTGGTGGGAAAAATATTGTACCCCATAAAATGTAATTGTACCACAACAATATAAGATAAAGGGAATACTTTTCAAAAATATATATTTGGAATTTCACTTGTTATATAATAATATTTATGTTATTTTCATTGAGAAGAATGTGTGTGATAATGTTATTTTTACATTTATTATTGAACAAGGAAATTTAAAGATCATATAACTACTCATAAATACTTAAAACCAATGAATATTAAGCATGTCCTATGAAAAAATGACAATAGGAAGTATGTTAAAAAAAATTCATAAAAAAAAGAAAAAATATGATTTTTCTTAAAATATTAATGAATGTTAAATATTTTATTTATATTCAAGTAAAATCTTCAGATGTGTTGAATTAAAATATAATAAGTTACATGGATTGAAAATTAATGACTCACATATATTAATGGACTGAATGCTATATTTTACAATGTGTAATTTTTTATCATAAAAAAGAAAACTATAATACTATTGAAATTTACACATTCTTTAAAAAACTTTGGGATAAAACCTTACACCATTTGATCTTGAAAATATCAAGGAAATTATTGTAAGGACTCTTTATCATTTGGAGATTATATTTCTCCCATGATTTTTAACATGATAATTCATTTAACTGTATGTTTAGTGTAAGAAGATAAAGTTATATTACTAGTATATTACTGATGGATATATCCCATATAGATGTATTTTTATTTTCATATCATTTATTATTTAAAATTTTCATAGTTAAAATTGAAAGGTTTATCATGTTAATTTATTACAACTTTTTAATAGGTACTTAGGTAATTTGAAGTCTTATGTGAAATATGAAGGTCAACTAGAAGGGTTAATAATTATTAGTTACCTTATAATATAGTATTTAACCCTTAGTTTAATGTATATTTATTCAATATAGATAATATTCAATGAATTTTGATGTTTTAATGACAATAAATTTCATTCTCATGCCAAAAAAAATCTTTAATCTTTTCAAATTTATGATAAGATGTTGGAAAAGTCTATTCATTTTCATTGACAAATTTTTAGTTATTGAAAGAATATTGATATGTTCTATTCAATAGTGATATTTTTTATCAATATATTAATAAATTCAAGACACACACAGATATTCATCTTAATTGTTGAAATCCAAATGAGACAAATATAACAAAAAGTTACAAATAATGAAATTATTGAATGTGTTGGAATTCATGTAAGTTTATAATCAAACACATATTTATAATATGTTGATAATTTTCTTATATAATTAATAATATTTTATATCCATTAATATAGATAATGAATACTGATAATTGGGGTGAAATATCAAAATATTTTAAGTATTTAGCTCATAGTACTTTGAAACATGCTAAGAGATCCAACGGATATAATATCGATGAAAACTTTTTTCATACAAAAATTCATGAAGTTAGTTTGAAAATGTAAAAAAATGGTATATTTAATATTTTTGAGAAGGTATACTATAGAATACTGATTGATATTATCAAGTTAAATTATCAAGGTAAATTCTCATCTATGTTATTTAAATTCAAGTGGTGTTGGAAATGTGCACAAAAGGAAGAAACATGACATAGTGGTTTAGAATAGATTGTATTTTACACAGGTTTGGACCAAGTTAATGTTGGGGTAAATATGTTAGGTTAATATAAATGGTAATATACATGATATTTGGTAACATTTGGCTCCACTTTCTTATACTATGCCATGCTATCATCTTCAGTTGATTATTATGTGATGATGATCTAGAGGATCTTGAAAAACCCTAAAATTTGTTAACACATTATAAAATAAATCACAATGATGAGTTATAAGTTACAAAGAGTTGCAACTTATGAATTGTTTTTGAATTGTTTCATTTAATAGAAAAATATTTGGAATCCAAAAATTCACCTTATATGGATATATAGAAGAGATCATAGTATTTGATTCATGGTGTATTCGACTATGAAACTCAGTTTGAGAATTTATTTCAAGATGACCTTTTATCTCTCTCATTCTCTCTATCTTTTTATATTTAACCTAATAATAGAGAAACTATGTATAAAATAGGATCCTTCCTTGATGTTGGGAGATTTATCCAATATGTGTGTACTCCAAGAGGGAGTTTCTCATTGGTTTCATCTCAGTTATCACTATCAACCTCATTTGTAAGATGTTGAATGAATTTAGGATTAATAGGGAAATAAGGTACATTATTATTCATTTATTTTATTCAATTCAATACTAAAGGAAGATAATTTATTTTTTAGGTTTTTGTTGATGTATTACACTAACTTTTGATAAGTTTTATCTCCTTTAAAACTAATCATCAAAGGCCATTCTATCTCATTTAGATTGATTATTTGATTGAAAAAATAAACTGGTAAAAATATATATATTGGATTAATGGTGTATCCCATTTAAAAATAGGAATAGTTCATGAATATTTCAAGAACCATGAAATAAGTTTTTTTGAAATACTCATGGTCTTATAAAGGTTTTAATCCAATGAAATAATTAATGAAAAAATAGATATATAAGACCACCATGAAAACATATCATCATTTTCAGACATGACCATGATGTGGTCAACATATCTCTATGAAAATGTGTTATCTTCCATGATGTAGGACCATATAATGGTAGGAGTTTACAATCCATCTAAAATATCTTGGATCCAGTGCAAATTATAATTCCCTACATCCATATTGGTGTTTGAATTTCTAGATAAAATTTGAATTTTTGAATTAGTGGTTGGGTAGGGTTTTGAATTAGGATTTATAATGGAATATTGAGAGTTTGAGTGTCCTAGGGGGTATTTTGGATGTAGATTAAGGATTTTAAGGGATCCAGAGGACTAAATAAAGCTATGGGGGTAGCTCAAGGTGGCTAGGCTATTGGTAGCTAGCAACCTACATCCACCGGATAACTGGAGGCACGGAAAATACACTTGTATGATTTAGGTGGACATGGGATTGTTAATGATATTTTTATAGAGTAAACTTACACTTTTATATACCATCATTTCTCATTATATTTGTGTGTGTATCCTATAGGGTCTACCCCTATCCTCCCCTAGTTCCTATTTAGTTTAGAAATTATTTTATTGTTATTTTTGTGATGATTTACGATAAAACCTCCATCCTATTATTCTATTCTTCTTCCTATACCCCTTCATGTTGATTCATTATGTTTTGGTTTTGGGGTTTGATGTTGGTTTCACAGAATAATGGTGAAAACATTCGATTCTCATGAGGATTTCATTAAAACCTTCTAAAGTACATCTTGATATAATGTCTAGATATTTTTTCATGCTGTTTAATTGAGGTATGTCACCAAGGTGAATTTTATTATGTTTTTGTTTAATAATAAATTAATTTGGTTGATGAATAGACAACACATTATAGTTTTTTATGACGATATTTCTGAGGCGCTTCCATGAGTTTTGATGCACGTTGGGGTCACATTTTCCCCCTACATTCCCTCTTTCCATAGGTGGGAAGCTTTCATCAATTTAAATGGTGATGTATTCTCCATGATCAAAATGGGATGATGGTAAGTCAGTTCCTACTTTCGTGGATTGATACTTGGAAAACATCACACAGTCCTAGTCTCCTTCATAGAGTTAATTCATGTTCATGGAACTCATTCCTAGTGCCATCACATTATAGATTCTGATTAATTACACTATTTCTGTTTGGACATTACAATGGGTCTTAACAGGGTAGTAACCTTTAGTTAGGAGAGTATTTATATTGGACATCGTTGGCATGTCTAGATTATAGGAACATTGGTCACCTATATTATTATTCATAGGAGGGAATCACATTGAGAAATATTAGGCATAGAACCCAAGGAATCCCATGTCGATCATCAGTTATCTAATTCCAAAGGAATGTATCTTCCAAGGCTTTGAACTTAGGCATCCAACGTTTATAATGAGGTATCTGACACCAAAGGCATATATATTCTAAGGATTTTACCTCAGGCATCCCATGTTTAGACTGGGGTAGAATCATAAGATAGGTCATGGGTTTAATGTCTTATAGAGAAGGATCTGAATTATCAAGACACCACATAGAGGAAAATCAAGGCGGTACTTCCCTGGAGGGAGAACTCGTAAGGTTTACTAATGGGTGGATTAAAACTCCCTGGGGAGGATAATATAGGAGGTGTGTCCCATAATGAGAATATGTCATACCCTGAAGGTTGATCAGAACACCCCTTGATATGGATTAGGGATCTACACCCCTTAGAATGGGGGAACCTAGATTTACCATTGGATAGGATTGAACCTCAGTGAGGCATCTTATGTACCCTATTTAGAAGACATGGATCAAAACCCACATAGTTCGATGCCGATGTTTTAAGTCATGTTATAGGACTAGTTCATGCAATTTATCATCATGTAGTAAAGATGCTCACACCGTGAAAGAATCATCCACGAGGGATGGTATATGAATTATGCATGTATGATTACCTTTGTAAGAGGATTTCTATTGGTAGAATATTGTGGGGATTAAGCATGGGAGCTACCCAAAGGGACCTAAAGGATATGCGGTCTTTGGGTAGGGGAATTATCTTACCAGGATATGGCGGCCTGAGGAAAATTATGATGGATGTGGATGATGGGTTTGGACCTCAAGGAGGATTCCTATGTATACCATTTAGTTGAGAATCAAGTCCCACGTAGTTTAGGAACAGTTGGGGCTTACACCTGAGGAGGAGTCCCATTGATGTGGATCATGTGGTTGGGGTTTATGAATATGAGCTATCCAATTGTGGGTACATGGATGTTTGGGATTAAATTTAGGAGGATTCTCATTTGAATAGAGGTCTAGGGATTACATACATGGAGATGGAACATGAAGCATGTGATCATGGATTACACACAGACATAGCCTGTATGGTGATTGGGAAGATGTCAAAGTCCCTACTTACCTCTTAACCCATGTGATTCATGATCAATGTGAGAAACATGAGAAAGTAGTATACCTGACACTAATTTCGTGAAATAAGTGTCAACAAGAGATGGTGCAGGGATCATATATGTAAGCTTCCCAAGGAGGATGTTGTTTCATGTGGAGAGGACCTAAATCCATGTGAAGAGGGTACCATTCCCTTTAAGGATAGGAATTTTTGATACCATCACTTTCTAGTCAGACATAGATCATACTGTGTCTTTCACATAGGGTATGTCCACAGTTTAATGTCATGTGTTGAGAACATTGGTACTAGGTAGTGTTATGTCATACATATCGGATGTGGGTGACTCACTCCTTACCCCTTAGGCTAATATAACTATAGCTCATGCACCCTTGGGTGGGTCATGTCTTTAGTAATGAAAAGGTGTAATGGTGTGGAGGAGTGATCAATCACGAGGTCCATGTTAGCATGCATATCTTGAGAAGCAACAAAAATTAGCATACCTATGCTGAGAAGAAAAATATAGGTGGCAATATTGGTCCATACCTGAAGTGGAATGGGATATATGAATAGGTGGCATAGGTCACATAAGAACTTGAAGTACAGCTGAACCAATCCTGGATAGATGCAGGGGATCTGGGAAATCAACCTTAATGAAGAGGTGTTAGTAGAAGGGAGGAAATATAGAGGGTCCCAGGAGAGGGGCTTTAGTAAAAATAGGGACTTTCATAGTAGTGTTTCATGAATCTTAGTTTCTTTGAGGAGTTTAGGGTATTCTTGAAGGATTAGGCTTCATGTAACAGGGTGACCTCGCCTTGAGATGAATTCATGGCTCATGAAAGGAATGATTCATGAAGGCTTAATGCTTTTCAAAGCATTAAGTTTCCATGACGGAATTATTCCTTCACAAATGGAATAGTCCTTTATGAAAGGAATCCCAATATTAGGTGGAGGTATTCAAGAAAATGTGTAAGGGGGTTTCGTGAAGCTAGGATACCTTGGATTATCCATTTTTGGTCTGGTTCATGATGCTTAGGTGATTCGTGAATTTAGAGAAATTCTAAAAATAAAAGTTCAGGGTAACCTTTTCCCAAAAGTTGGAATTAGGAGGGTATTTATAGGAAAGGGTTTTGTGGACCTTATGAATGGGTTAAGCTATATCAGACTTGCAAAGGGACTATGCCTAGCTTCATGTGGTTGCGAAGTGCCATTGGACTTGAAGAGGGACACCATCTGACTTCACATGGTTAAAAAGAATGATCAGAAAAATGGAGGGACTTTGCTTAGATTTGAGAGGGAATGGAGGAGATTTCATTGATGGGAGATCTGTGAGCTATGCCATTCACGATGAAGCAAGGATTCACAAAGAATACCCTTAAAGGGTTTTTGGGGCCATTTTGGCTTGGATTTGATCTAGAATAGATTTATTTTCCTTGAGTATTCATATGAAACATATTTCTATTGAAAAAAACTTCTCCCCCTCATAAGAGAAGCCAATAGGGAAAAAAAGGAGGGATAGATTCTAAAGTAGAACCACCAATTTATTTAAAATGTACTCCCTTTCACAAAGACCACTCACAATGATCACTCATAATGGGGATTCATGATGGGAATGAGTTATAATGATATCAAGAAGTCAAGGCATGCATTGTGTATATAAATAGTAAAAGGGGGACCTCAAAAAGCACCAGACCTTCATGTGAAAAAATTATCTTTATCTCTTTTCATGAAGATCTCTATCTCTATGAACACACTCCATGAATGCTATCTTAGAAAATAGGACTTCTAGAATTTCTCCACGAATTCTACTTATCAAACTAGACACCACAAACCCAAGATTCATGAAGTGATATCTATGAGCTAGTGCTCTGTGAATGGCCTCTATGAATAATCTTTGCGAATGAAATTTGTGAACCAGAATCATAAATACATAAGTCTCAAATTAAATGGTCACTTAAGAAGTCACTTAGGGATCCATTGCATATTTTTCTTAAAGGTAAGAGATGGAGGGAAACATTATGACTAGGGAATGAATATGGAGCACTTAAGATGATGTTTCATCTCTTTAAATTACATCAGAGGCTCAATGGGAATATCCTTTGCAAAAGAGGATATTGTTTTATGGATTCATATTGAGAGACAATGTTTTAATTGAATAGGAAATAAGGGATGAGCCTTCCTACTAGTTTAGGGGATTAGTAGGGAAATACTAGTGGTACAGGGTTGCTATGGACCGCGTTAGGAAGGATCACACACCCATATTAGCAGACCTTCTCTACAACCACATCAATAATGTCAATGAAGAGAATATGGAGGATGAGATATCCCATTTTCATTTTTATATAATTATCAAGGTAGGTTTAGGGGATCCAAAAAAGGGATGGAATGATGGATGGGATCTACACCAGGGAAGAAACTTCACAGATGAGTGGACCTAGACCTACTTGGCATGCACATCATGTCAAGAATTTGAGGTAGATATAAAGTGTCTAGGACTCTATGGAGATGCATGGGCTCCGCAGTCTCATGTTTGTTAGCCGCTGGAGACCATACATGAATTGTTGAGTAAATGGTAATCAAAGACCAATACATTTCATTTTCATCATGAGGAGGTCACCATTAGCCTCTAGTATTTTCAGAAAATATATAGAATCCCAATCCTGGGGGATATTTAAATGAATTTATCTTGAATAGATAGTATGGGGATACTAGGAACAACTGATGGATCTAGAGAAGGTATTGGTAGATTTGGTGTAGGGCACTGGTGAGGAGAATCTGGGAACAAGGGATATTCCCTTCAAGCAATGGTTTAGATACTTATTAAACAAACTAGTGGTAGAACCAGTTGAAGAAGAGGATCCTTTTGAGAATTTGGTGATTAGGCCTCAGACATGTCTCAGGAAATACCAAAGGGGAAAAGAGGGCTCTAATAGGTGAATTTTGGAAGTGATCTAGTGGAATCTATGTAGATACAATATTTAGACCAAGGATCAAGCCATAGTTAGGCTAGAAGGACTAATCATGGAACACATTTGTGGATGTATACTCCTGGTGAGGTACAGATACATGGGGGTGTGTCCATGAACTTTCATAATGGTGGTGATGCTAGCGATAGGAAAATAGGTCAACCTCAACATCCTAGTGCCATCGAAGTTGCACAAGGTACATTGGTATGTCAGTAAAGGGAAGAAACCATTGTATGTGTGAGGCACTTTTCACAGATGTATAGATGGGAAGCTATACCCATGGGGGTTATGAGTACCAAAACCCCATTTCCACTCCCATGAAAAAATTTTGACCATTGGTTTTGAATATCATGGGAAGTATCCCATTCTGGTTGGGTTTAGTGAAAGTTCTAGATAAAGTCTTGTTGGCAGAACACATCATGTTTAATATATTTTATCTATTTATGGGGATGGTAACCAATTATGGTAACAAGACTGAGGTAAAAAGATCGAACCTCCTTCTAAGGTGGAATACTGGTGGATAGAGTTGACTACGTGCTGGTCTGTGAGCCATACAATCCACACCGATTTGCAAGGCTATGTAGTTGTCTATAGTGAATGACCCTGAAGGTGTAATCAGAGGTGTATCATGAGTGTCACCCTTTGGTGATGAGGTAGTTTTGGCTCATGTCTACACATGAATATGGGAGGATGCAAAATTAGTTTGTTCCACTCAATGCTACGTACAAGCTTACTCATGACTATGATCAGAGTTGGGAGAATGCATAACTTGGGGTTATGCTAAGGTAGTGGTCCATACGGGAAAATTAAGGGGTGATTCCTCTACTATGGGGTTGGGGATTAATGAAAGTTAGAGGGTTACATGGTGGGATAACTAGTCCAATGGGTTGGATAATAGTAGTGGGTTTCATAGTTCATGGGCCCGGATAGGCAGGAGATGTAGGAGAAGAAATAAAACTGGGTCCGAGTCTCATAGGAAAGAAAAAATATGAAGTAGGTGGGTCCTCTAAGGTGACCCTGGGGGCTCACATTCTAGGGATAGGGAAATGAGTGCATCGTCTAAATGTTCCCAGTGACACTATGTACCCCAATGCTTAGGATTCATAGGGACTTAACAAGCAGATTACCACTCCTCATGGGGTGTGGTAATACCTCATCACCAATGAGATATTCCTCACAAATATGGTCCATGAACATGATGGTTTCCATGATCCCAATGTCTAAGCGATGCGGTATGTGGTGGATCTGGGGGATGTAGTCTACTCCTTGGGCACTACACATCCTTTGACTGACTAGGTGAGGAAACTGTTGGGAATGTACTCCCTTATAGACACCCTTATAGGCTGTGAAGAAGTGGCTACAGGTAAAGAATAAGAAGAAACCTAGGGGAAGGATTCCTACTAGATATTAGACATAGACTAGTGTCTTGTCACTAATTAGGTAAAATCATAGATCTTTACATGCTTCAAAATAATATTTGATCTCCACGATCATTTCCTGATCCTCTATTTATTTTTTTAGTAATCAGTGAGCCTTGAAGAAGGGGAATTCCATAACATACCTCATGAAAAGGGTGAGGTAACCACAAAATGTAAATGGGTGAGTTTGAGGACCCAACCTAATGTTGTGGATGTGTATGATCAACCATTGGCACCTTCTACTGAGGTAGTGGTTGATGAGGCTCATCCGACAGTAGAATATGATACCCTCACAATGGAGATGACTGAGGAGGCTATGGAGGTTGGGATAACCTCCAAGGAACCTTCATAGGGAACTTCTAAGACTACACCCACGGTGGAGGGGGTTGAGGAAAGGCCCACAACAAGACAGGATGAAAAATCCATTGTGGTTGAGCCAATCAAAGAGGTGCCACTAAAGGTGGACACTAGAGCCATAGTTGCTATGGAAGGGGATGAGACAGGGCCTTCAATAAGGATACCCAAAAGATCCATGGTGCAGAGCCTATGTTAGTGGAATTATAAAAAATGGATGTTGGTGGTGAAAGTATGGAGGGGGAAGCGACAATAGTGTCAGTGGATGAGATGACTAGGGATGCTACATTGGGCATGCCTGCTGCTGAATTTCCACCAGTGGAAATTGAGGGGGATGAAGATGAAGTCATGTCACCATAGGGAGTAATCAAGGAAGATAGGATAATTATTTCCACCTCTATGATGACTTAAGTTTAAATGGAATATTTTTTTATAGGTGGATAGTTTGAATAGGGATTATTCCCTTGGATGGTCATTCAGTAGCTCACACTTAATGATATGCAACTAGAGGACCCATCTGAAAGCTGGTGATCTTTCCTCCTTACTAGCCATCAGAACCTAAATATTTTTATGATTCTATCCCATAATTCACTGAGTATAACTATTTCATCCACCATAAGGCATGGATAAATGTACAAAATTTCATCACTTGCATCCGAATAGCTGAACGGACAGAATGGGTGAGATCTCTCATCCATTGGTTGGTCAATATAGGGACCGATGGGATGGATACTAGCACTTTCCATATATTATATCAAGACTTCCTCATCATGTTAGAACATGTGTAAGGGTAGGATATTGACATGGGATAGAGGAAATACAAGGATGAGGGATCCCTAATACTTCAAAAGGATGAGGTAGAGATCAATCATCTGGATGGGATGACATAGGAGATTGCGATATCTGCTGCTACTCAGGTTGAGACCAAAAGCATTCTGAGGGCTCAACTGGTAGCTCCCAAGGTGAATGAAGCTGTGATAAAGAAGGTGGAGGTTGAGTGCCAAGAAAATAAGGACAAACAGCAGATCGAGGCTAAAGATGTTCACTCTTAGACCAATAGGAGAAGAAAGACCTGGTAGTGTGGCAACATGATTTCAGAATCACTCAGTGAAAGTTGGCTAATCTTAAGCACTTAATCTATGAGGCAGATCCGTAGAGGAACATTTTGTTGAGGTAGAGTCTCCAATATGTGTATGACACTATGAAACTATGTTGTTTCATTTTTATGCTCAAAAAAATATCCTTACTCTATTGTCTTACTTTGATTATATTTCATAGATAACTAATAAAAAATCCCTAAGCTCATGTGGGTCATGCCCAGTGTAAGAAATAAAAGATGACCATGTGATTTCTCTTTATATGAGAGTACTGGACAATCAATAAACATATGAGGTGAGAGAGGCTGTGGCTAGGGAAGTGAGATCTTAGAACAACCAAATTCCATTTACAATGTGTGCTAGTTCATGAATGGGATAACACCAGGGGTGTTTAATTGGACTCGAACGAAGGGGAGTTGGAATTTTGAATCATAATGACCAAAATATAGAACACAAGGAAAGTGGTATAAAGAAACCAGATAACTATTGAATGTTTTCTAAACATATAATTCATACCATTATCCTGGAATGGAAAAAAATAAATGATGGTCAACCGATTACCATTTTTGAAACATGAAACCTATCTCAGAATTTCATTCGATGTCTTCCAGCACATGGGTCAATGATGTTAGGTGATCCAAAAATGTCATGAGACCATGCTAGTAGGGGGTCCCTTAAAATGTGTAAGAGGATTATGATCCAAATAAGGGAAACAAAAAGTGTGAAAATAGAGTGATGGAATGTTTCAATGGATTTCAATACTCTTGTAATTACACTACCATCACTCAGATCACATTGGTGTAGGTGTATTGGTTTGAACATAGATCAAACCCATATTCAAAGGGACCTCTAACTAAAATGTCGAGCAATGGATGAGGGAAAATGAGAAATGAAATAGATGGCTAAAACTAGAGGAAAGGTTCTCTTGGGTGAAGGCCTAGGATGCCTTGATGTTTTATGTTTTGCAAAAAAGATGACAAATACACAATTTTACATCATATAGTGAGGATGTTGGACATGCAGTTTAACATCATATTGTAAAGATGAATCATTGTATAGTTTAACTTCATGTGATCATGATGCATCTCATAGTTTAACATCATGTTACTAGGATTTGGAACACAGTTTAAGGTCATACTTCTTGGATCATGGGTTAAATATCCTAGATTGGCATGATTAGTCTGATAGGGTAAAAAACCTAGCATGAATGAAGGTCAAGGAGACCCAAAAGACACACAAAATATCCTTAGGAAGAAAACATGAATATAGTTTGAATTCATGATGATTTGACTTAAAACCCCCTTGTTTAAGGTCATAGAGTCTAGACTATGGGATTCTTTGTGTATCTCAACCACATCAGAAAACACCCTACAAAAATTTCTAAGCACACACGAGTCATTATTGGTGTGGGAAATAAGGAATTGTAAGGGGATTTTCTTGACACGTGGAAGTGCACATTTGGGGTGAAACCATTTATTGGAATTCCAATAAGATACAAGGAAGTGGAAAAGAGGTAAATTGAGTCTTTCAAGACCTAGAAAAAGATGTGAATGGTAAGTAGGGATAGACTATTGAACATGTTAAAAATATAGGAACCACAACCATACATGACATAAATGGGGTGAAAAAGTGCAGGATTGAGTATTGAGCATGTTTGAAACATAGGATTCACCATTTTATACTAGGGATACATTAGGTCATTGTCCTAGGATGGGATGTGAGCCAAAATGGAATGAGACCATCACTGTTAGGGGGTCCTTCTAGATTTGAAAGATGATGGAGATGTAGACTGATAAAATATTTAAGTGTAGAAAAAGGTGTATCAGAATATGGGATTCAAACTTGAGTATTGAGAACAATTTATGATCATATTGCATGGACCATAACTAAGGCCAAGAGACCTAAAGATTCCCATAGATGGGGCTGAAGAAAAAATGTCCGGGCATCGTTATGTATCCCGTAAGGATGGGAATCAAGACACACTTAGTTATTAGAGGTGACACACATAGTTTAAGGTCGTACGGTATACACTATAGTGGATGGTTTAGAGTCATTTCATTTAGACTATAGGTAAAAAATTCATACTAAGGGGGTATGTATGGAACACAAGAGGTAAAAACCATTGTGAATGAGGCCGAGAAGGATCATGTGCCACGTACACACCTTAAGATGAACTGAATATATTTCAAGGTCATAATTCTTGGACCATAACTAAGTCTAATGGGATTAAAGTTTAATGAACATGTGTTTGGGCCTATAGATGAGAAGTGTAAGTGTTTCTATGTATACCATGAGAATGGGATTCAAACCATATATAGTTCTAGAACACAACTTTGGAAAATACTAACACTAGTGAAGATGAGCTTCTCTAAAGAGGGAAATGGAGGCATCCCACAATTATCATGTGGAAGACTACACTTGGGACATGGGTTTACACTTTTAACAATCACATATAATTGTATGAGGCATCATGATTTAAAACATGATAAACATCATCTCTTACTTGAGAGTTACCTTGAACTTGTTTAGGTTAAGACAACATTTTAATGTCATCTGTTGAGGACCCCAGAAGAAAGTATTCTGAAAGAGATGTGCACAATGCAATAGTTATAACATGACGTGAATGAGGACTAAGAAGGTCCAATCTATACAACACACTCCAAGGGAAGACTTGCACACAGTTTAAAGTCATGATGTTGGGACATTGACTTCTAGTTTAAGGTTATGGAGTTTAGACCAAATAGAAGTGTAAAAAGAGGATATGAGTAGTGATATTAATGATGGAAAATAGGAATTGACACCACACAAAAAATTCCTAACAAAATTCTCATACATTTTAAGGTCATGATATGCAAACATTCCATAAATAATTTAAGGTCCTGTTTCATGGGGGATATGGGGCCAAGTGGTAATGAAATTACATATGGACCTAAATAAAAAGTTCCTGGGTGTCTCTATGTATCCCATAAATATGGTAATAAAGACATTTGTAGTTTTAGAAGTTGATTAACAAATTTTAAGGTCATACGACTTAGACCAAAGGAGCAATAATTCTAAATTCATGACATATGGACCAGGAAAGGTCAATTTATAGGGAATATGTGTTTTACATGAGAGGATTAAATCAACATGAATGGATCCAAATAGGCTCATATAACACATATAAACCTTGAAATAGGATTCATGTAGTTTAAGTTTTTAATTTCTGGACCATAACTGGGGCCAATGGGCTGAAAGTGGTTGATTTTATTGTTGGGCCAAAGGAAAAATGTTTGGGTGTCACTATGTATCTCATAAGTATAGGAATCAATCCGCATGTAGTTCTAAATACACAACATGGTGAGAGACCAACATTGGTGGGGGAAATCCTCTCTGATAAGGGAACTGAGGCATTTTTCGTTTAACTTGAGGCATCCTGAACTTGTCCAGGGTAGGATCATAGTTTAATGTTGTGTATTGAGAATGCTAACTCCTATTTTAGGATCATAGAATTTGGACCATATGGTTCTTAGTTTAAATTTTTATAATGCAGAATGTGGAGTTATTATTTTAAGGTTATAGATTTTGGATTATGGGATTCTTCAATGATCATATATAACATGGAAGATTGAGACACTTGAAGTGAATGAGTGCTAAATAATCCCAATGACACACCCCATATTTCTGAGGATACTCACACAAAATAAAAGTCTTGATTCTTGGACTGATTTTGGCCTCATAGACAACCATATGGAATGAGTAGAGGATGTACCTGATGTGAACAATGAAAAAGTAGGCCCATCTTTCCATGAATGGGGCCTAAGGGTGAAGGAGAGTTGATGAATTTTTAGTTAGGCCTAGAGATGAGAAGTCCGAGCATCACTATGTATCCCATGAGGATGAGAATCAAGATACACATAGTTCTTGAATTGAAACCTCCCTGCATAGGTTTGACCCATACTCAAGGAAGGGAATTTTTTTAAAGTGGATGGACTAGGATGTAAAAATCTATGCATTGATATATATTTTATGTGGATAATAATAAATCCATATGTAGTTCTTGAATATGGCATGGAAGATAACCAATTCCAAGGGTGGAATCCTATCAGGTAATAACATCATGGTTTTGTGTAGTTTATCATCATGTGACATATAAAATGGTTGTTACATAGTTTAACATCATGCAGTAATGATGGTTGATGCTATGAAATTTATCATCATGTGTCTACGAAGATGGTTCATATGTAGTTTAATATTGCGAGGCTAGGATGATGGTTGTTTCACATTTTAACATCATGCAACTAGGATGTTAGTTCTATGCAGTTTATCATCATGTGGATAGGACATTGGTTGTTACATAGTTTTAGGAAATGTAACTAGGATGTTATTGCTATGCATATTATCATTGTGTGTCTAGGATGTTAGCAACACAGTTCAACATCATATTTCAGGGATGATGATAGATCCTCACATGAAGTACAACTTGAGAAACCTTTCATTGGTGGGAGGAGTAATGTGCTCTTCATCTATGGTTATCAAAGATTATACACTATTATAATAAACCTTGTGAATGATGTATGGCCTCTCCTACTTGGGATCCAACTTTGGGGATTATTTCTAAGATCATTGGCATTATGAGATCAAACATCGTGTCACCTTGGAAGAAGAAGCTAAGGAAAAAATTATTGTTTAATGTTATGGATATATTGTTATGGTGCCTCTCTATATGATAAATTCCTAGAGTTGGCTCTCTTCTAGGGCTTCTAGCTTAGTAATATGGAATTATTCTATTTTTTTAAGCATCTTCTTTTCATAAACATCTATTCAGAGTGATGGAATCTGAATCCCGATGGCAAGGAAATCCTCAATCCCATACATTAGGGAATATGGTGTCACATGTGTGGAATTTTAGGTTATCATCCAATAAGACCATCAATCATTGAGGAGATTGTCCTACAAACTCTTCATATTCTATCCCACTATCCTTTGTAGAATACTGGAGATGATATTTTGAATGCCTCGATCTATCCATTTAACTACAAATGGTATCAAGATGTATAGTTGGACTGGATACTATACTTGGCATACAAATTTCTTAGATCAGCTGATCAAAATTTAGTGTTGTTGTTGATGAGAATGGATTGAGGGACTCTAAATTTATTGATGATTTTGGATCTCATGAATTAGACCATGATCGAGCCTTGACTTCTTTAAGAGGAATCACTTCTTACCACTTGGATAATAAATATACCGCGATCAAAATGAACATGAACTAGCGAGTTGTTGCTGGTGGATATGGTCCCACGACATCGATTCCCTAGACTACAAAGGGAAAAGAATAAATTTTGTAATGAAGGGGATTTGGTGGTATATGCATTAAATTGGCATGAATATAACATACAGGGCACCTCTTGGAGAACTAAATATATTCATGGACCATGGTAGGCCAAAAATAGCCCAACCTATGAATTTCGTGAGACAGATTTGACCCTTCTTGATGAGATCCATAACAACCATCATTAAATTCCTACATAACCTAGGGAATATCATCTATTTTTATGAAAAAATTATAATTCCATCAAACTCAAATCTATATAGAGTCTTCCAAAAGTTAGGCCCACTTTGGAAGGTGAATTGCACTGCACGCTGAAAAATTCATTCACGTTCAACTCAATCAATTAGAAGGGTATCATGTTAGGGATACTTGATGAAAGGAGTTATCCAATATGAGGTTTCCTCCTCTGTAGTGGGGATCTAGGGGTCTTTACATAGAAGCATCTATAGTCACATGGTTCGCCTACTGGATATCATCCTCATCTAGAATGATGGTAGAAATGACTCTATGATGAGCCACATGCATGACTAAATCATTTTGGTTAGGCTCTGCAAGAGATAAAACTAGAGTATCCAAGGCATCATATCAACCATTATTTTACTAGGAAACATGATTCACCTATGGTTGATAAGGTAACTAGGCCATCATCCAGCAAGTGTGCTCCAACAAGGGCTTGAGCTCTGAATTTCTGAAGATATAGTCACTATTGATCTGTTTAATGAAAAACCTGAAGTCTCACTTCATATGATAGTGGGGGACATTAATATTGAGATTGATATTGAGATAAGGAGGGATTGATACTCTGCCTCATTTTTTGTGCAACCTTCTAATAATAGGGATGAGTAGGAAAAAACAACTTGTGTTAGGGTGATAAAGACAATCCTCAATCTGAATCTGTTGAGATTTTTATCATTGAGAATTATACCTTCTGGGCTATGGGAGGCATCATCAAAATGATTTTTTTATAATTTTATAGCCTGATCCACTGAATGGATATCCTCATATAGGAAGTATAAATCTAGAGGCTACTCTTCGGGGGAAAGATTAGTGGTTGTAAATTATTCCAACACCTAACCCTTGATGGCCTTATGCAGAACAAACATGATGTCAAACTAATTAAGGATCACTTCCTAGTGTGCTTATCATCCCATAAACATCAGGTGATTTGGGATAAAAATTAACAGGTCCACTTGAGACACCTATATCTCATGATTCTATATATAATGTATCAAATTCTACACTGCAAAAAACAGTTTTAGGAATCTCTTCTCGAAAGGAGAGTGTCTGGACTCCATGTCGAGGAGCATGTGACTGATATAGTATAAACTATCCTATCTCCATTAATTATTATTTTGGGAGAGAATGGAACCAAGGGATTATTCTAGGGAGTTCAAATAAAGAACTAGAGGCTTCCCTATTATAGGTGGCATCAGAACCAAATGTTGTAGTAGATAATATGTGATATCCTCAAAGGTGTCCTGGTACTCTTCATTCCACTGGTAGATGGTACCTTTATTCATGAACTTGGAGAAGGGCCTACAATTTCTTGAAAAATTCACAATAAATCGGTGTATATAGGCTATGTGACCTTGGATTACTTAGATCTCCTAGAGGTTACTTGGAGGAGGTATCTAGCTAATGGAATTTTTCTTCTTTGGGTCAATATTGATGTGTTTGTATCTAATGATGAAGCTAAGAAAATTTCCAGAGGTAAACCTAAAGGCACACTTCAAGGGGTTCATCTTAAAATTTTGGGAGTGGACGAATTCAAACACTTTCTCAATATCTTTTAGGTGGTCCTAATGCTAGAGGTATTTTACCATAAAACCCTCTATGTATCATCCCACTAGTGTCCCAATGATCATTTTAAAGATGTTCTGCACAATTTGATGACATGTAGCTCTTGCATTCTTCATACAAAATGATTCACCTAATAGTATAAAGTCCCTTAAAATGATTTAAAGGTGGTATAATTCTCATCTTCAGGGCCCATCTGGATCTGTTTGTATCTAGAATACACATCCATGAAGGAGAGTGCTTGGAAACTAGCAGTGGAATTGATCAATAGTTCTATCACCGGAAGGGAAAATCATCATTTGAACTATAGTGATTGATATACCGAAAGTTGATATAGAATTTGATATTCCCATTATTATTTCTAACTGGAATGATATTGGATATCCACTTGGGGTACCGAAATTCCTTTATGAATTTGGATTTGATAGGATTATACACTATGACCTTAACTATGACACCATGAGGAGGGTGCATTTTCTTGGGAGGCTTCTTGTGCCCGTAATGAATCATTGGGAGACCAAGATAGTGGATGGAGACTTGAGGGTCTATTCCTAGAATCTAATCATGTCTCTAGGTTAATAAATCAATATACTAGTTCAGGAAATCCATGTACCTCTACTATGCCTCCTAAGGCATAGCTGCACTGACCAGTGTTGGCATCAGATCATCCTTAGTACCCGAGTTCACTTGAAACAACTCATAGATAGTGGTGGAAATTACCTCTTCAAATGTGGGAAGAGTTTTTTTTCCAAATACTCCTCATATTCTAAGTAAAGGGAATTAGTGGGAGGATATGGTTCAACCAGGCCAGCTGATTTTGGGGGAACATTGATACCATCTTGGGAAGATGTGGAATACTCACTGGGAGACTCTTGCTCTTATGATATCACAGAAACCAAGGATGAAAAATCTATTCCATTAGAACTTTGACCATGGGGTCTATGCTTGATGTCAAAGAAATGGTGGCTGGTCAACTTCTATCAGTTTAATCCGTCTCAAAAGAACAGGCAAGTATAACGTACAATGGTATCTAAGGGGTGAAAAACTTAGTACATCAAATGGGTAGGGGTTTCTGGTATCAATCAGTCCTAGACGTTGTAGGAGTACGAGGTAATATTTCTACATTAATTTTACTTAGGGACATGGATCCCTTTCTTCCTAGAAAGAACAAAACAATTCCCCAAGTCAAGTGTCATGGCCTCCAACTGGTGAATCAAGAGAACAAAAGCATCATCTAGATCTGTCCACAGGCTTGCTTCAATGGTTGTGTGCTCAACCTCTATGGACTGAACCTGCTTATCCTTGTTCTTGTAATAGCCAAAATCCAGATAGCATTCTTCATTGGAGTCGAAGGGGAATGTGTCACCTTTAAGTATGCCTACTTAAACATTGAGGGAGTACTTAAGGTATTGGTAATACAAAGAGATAACTACTACATGCAAATGGATACATTTCCTTGACACCAACATGTTGTAAGTGTTATCCTGTGAGATAACCATGAACTTATGGTTTTCTATCAAGCTATAGAAATGGATCTTCAAATAGATTCTGCCACATGGTCTTTGCTTGGTCCTATCATAACATTAAATCTTCAAGTTAGAGAGACTAAAATATTCTTTAGTCAGTCCCAACTTATAGATCATCCGAGTTGGGATGAGATAGATCCAGGAACCTATGTCAACCAGACAATGATTAACTTCAACACCATTGAACTAGCTGGTGATGTATAGTAGGAATATGTGCCCCTATAGACGGGACCTTCATATTCTCTAGAGAATGAGATGACGAATGGAATTATTCTTTCTCGACCACCAATATATAGATGTTCTTTGCAGCCTCTATATATATTTTGAACTGTAGGGGGATTTTCAAAGCATCTAGAATGGCCTTTCTCATATATTTTGAAAGGAGGAGGGACTCGAGGATCAAGATACTTGAAGGTATGATGGAGAAGTGTTTCATTAAGTCTTAATTATATTAAAAATGCATATTTTTCCATTATAAGGTTCCTATTTTGCAGGAGGCATGATGGGTACTTTTGGATGAACCACTGGATTTTGGTTAGTGCTGGAAATCTCATGCTACTCATCCAATCACATGCCCAAAACTACTACTAGCTAACTATCCGGTGGTTGAGACATGGATTTAGCTGGATGTGGTTTATCATGATGAATTTGTGGCTGTTCTTATTGACTAGTTAGTATAGTCAACTATGGATACCTAGCTAGTGGAGTAGGCTAGGAGGACTGCATCTACTAAGCTCTGTGTAGAACTTGACTTCTGGTCCTGGTTTTATGCATGACTTGGCTTGGAGAACTATCCTGATAATTTTGGCGGTTTTCATTTACCCGACTTCTTATTTGATGACATTGACTAGAGACACTTGGGAAACTTTCCTGATACTCCTCATCGTCAAGGAATATGAAAGTATCTACCAACTCGATGGTTTTCATAGATGCACACTCCAACTCACCATCAGAGAAATATTATAATGTTGGGTGGAAAATGTGTGAAATTCTCATATATAGAGGCATTAAATTACTAAGAGTACGATATAAATTTGGCACCAGTAGGGTACTTTTATTTCCCTTACATCACTAGTTCTTAGTCATCTAATATGTAGAGGGTTGTGAATTGGATATTGAAGAATTTCCAAAATGAGGTATGTCAACCTTAGGATATTTTAGCTGGCCTATTTGGGTATGAATGAATTCATGGGCAAGAGAAACTACTCTACATTCTGAACAATCATCATAATTTTGAGTCCCATGGTTTCAAACCTACAATCAGTCACCTTCATTGTCGATGTAGGTCCTAGTGAAGATGCACACTACCAAAGATGGGATGTTTCCTAACAAGACCAGACAAGTATCCACTTGGTTCTGTAGCCAATACATGAACACATAGCATTGTTTGATGGTAAATACAAGGATTTTGTGGTGAGGGAAGTGGTTAAGGTGATCAATGAGTTCAGCTTCATGGGTCTTCTTACACTCTGAAAGTGTTAGAATCCCCTATTCCAAAGCACTAAGGAAATAACTAGGAATGTATGAATCCTTAAAGGAATAGGCCCAGTCCTTACTATCCAATATGGTAACTCTAGTAGCTTGACATTGGTGAGGTGATGTATCCTAACGAGGGGTTGGTTCCACATTCTCTCATCTAAGAAGGTGTTCTGGATGGGGAGGTACCTTTTGGTTCTATATTGGGTGAGGATGATCTTGATAAGGCTATTGAACCTAACAAGGATATTCTTAGTAAGGTTCTGTTGGAAATAGATATAGTAGATTTGGGGACACTACCTATAGGACAGTGTCAATCTCTACCTTGGAGGTTCTTCTTAAAGTAGCTAGGATAAGAAGTGATCATTCTTGTTTGGTCTACTGTATGGATTCCTACAGGAATTGGGATTTTTCATAGAAATCCTAGAATCATCATTTGAAGATCTAAGTGACGAGGGTGGGAACCTACCCAGTTTTGACATTTCCCGCGCACATCATTAGTAATTTCTCTTGGGTAAGTGGAATATTGAGTGAATATATGAGGCCCTTACACCTTGAGATGAATTGTGAGACACACTCATCAATCAGTTGTTTTCACTTGAATAGGTCTTCAATAATTTTCTTTCATGTGATGGAGTTGAATTGGTAGAGAAACTACCTTTGGAGCTATTCCCAACTAGTGATGGACCCTATGGGTTATTGGTTGTACCCTAAAAAGTTAGGTATTTCCAATATCTATACAAAGCATCAAATCTTGGTAGAATCCAATTGTTATAGGGTTCTCAACATGGGTCCACACCTTGAGATGAAGTGCATAAAATGTTGCAGCATGTCAACCATCCCATTAAAGGGGTAAAGATGGGGTTCCCAAAATCTAGATGTGCTCATATACAACTTCCCTTTAGGTGGTATTTCAACCAATCATGTCTCTAGGGATTCAAGGTTAGAGATGATAATGATTATATGATCATGGTTAAGGTTCCTATCTTGACGAGGATCCGTGAACACCAGTGTATTTACATTCTCATAAACTTGGTAGGAATGCTCATCGGCTCATGGAGCGTATTTATTGGGGTATCAAGGAAGATTATAAAGTTTCTCATCTGGGTTAGGTGACTCATACCATAGTAACTTTCCATACAATCCCACATCTTCTTTACTGGGGCATGCAAAATCAGTGAGATCAACTGGAAGTAACTGACCAAGGAGGACTTATGCTTTCCAAGAAAGAGGAGAAATAATATCCTATTAAGAAGATCCATAACCAAGGATCCACTTAGTAAGGAGCTTATCAATGATCCTCATATGATCTGTGACCTTCTAGGGAAATACAGTGATAGAAGGATGGACCTATGTATTCTATGTGATGACAGATGGATTAGAGGGATTAAGATTTCTGTTTCCATTGTTGGTATTTCAATTGAAAAGAAATGATGTGGAGGGATCCCCAAGGATGAGTGTCAGATTTTTTAGGTGAGTGAGAACACCTGCATTAAGGTCCATTTGGTACTACACTGCCCCAAGGGGTGATTTTTCTTTATTGGACCCTATGTCAGTGCCCCTATCCTTATAACTCTTAGTGAAAACCATGTTCACTACAACTATACCCAAAGGAAAATATAAAATTTCAATGGGTAGGTCTAGCTTACAAAGGATAGAGATAAAGTGGATAGGATCATACAATCCCTAACCTTAGATCTGAATGTACATGGATGCCTCTTCCATGATTCTACAGAGCACTATTAAGCTCTTGACACATCTTTGTTGGAGGGTTTGTTGGTATCCAAGTGACGTAGGGTACTGAACCATTGGAAGTGATGCCAAATAAACCATGTAAAACTTTTGATCAATTTCTCAAAAGTTCTCCTGGATTATTGGATAGACCAAATGATGGTCATGGAGGTGAAAATGCGTCATCTAGATAGTCCAGTGGAAGTACACAACCTATCCCTCAGTGAGGAACTCTAGAATATCAAAGTTGGAAGTTGTATTTGGCCAGAACATGACTAATAGATGATCGTATCTTGAGTATTCAACATAGTCTATTTCTCAGAAGTGGGGATATCCCCTTGGTTGGACCAAGCTCTAATTGGAACATGCTGAGATATTAGTGGCAACACTAATATAGATCAGTGCAGTAGTGAAATTGCTAGTGGAGGATCCTCTACATGATTCGACTAATCACTACACACTAGGTCATCACTCGAAGGATGATCCAACTGCATTATTAATTCATTATAGGAATGGGTGTACACTACTAACTCATGTGTTAGGGAAGAGACACTCAATGGTGACTCAACCATATACTCTTCATCTATCCCATTCTATAATATATCTCCATGATCTTGGGTAGAGTTAGAGATGGAAACTAGTGATGATATAGATGGCAACACCGTTGGCCCCTAGAAAGAAGGCAAAACTTCCTCCACTTGCATGTACCAGTGGAGGTATTTTATAATTTTGTGAATATCACCTTCTGAGATGACATAATTCACCTACCGGGTTCCTTCCCCAGACTCTTATGCTAAAAACTAGTGTGAAGGTTTCATTATTGAATTAGATTCTGCCTCAAAATCTGAGATGTGAACATGATGGACAATGAATTGGTGCTTCCCCTAATTTTTCCTTTTGTGGTTGCGATTTGAACTTTTACCCTAGGGTGGTTCTTTAGGTAAGGTAAATTCTTTTTCATGAGTAGGGACTCCATTATTGTGGGTGATAGTGTGGGTAGAGGTTCTACTTTGATTAGATGGGATAAGGGGAGGCCCTCCATATCGGTTGTTGTCCGAGAAGGGAGTACCTCCTATTTGACTTCTATAGGAGTGGGGAGTACCTCCACTCTAGCTGATAAAAAATTAGGAAACACATCTCTTTTGTTGTTGGGAACGTGGGGAGGGCATCCATGTTGACTGTTGAAGGAGTGGATAAGACCTCCACTCTGGTTTGATGTGGAACAGGGAGGACCTTCATGCTGATTTTAGATGAATAATAGAGGACCTTCACTTGGAGTGATGATGGTGTGGGGAGGGCCTATTCTTGAGTTAGGAATGGCGTGAGATGTACCTTCACACTTATTGTCTATGACATGATGAGGGCCTCTATGTTGGATTGTTCTAGAGGTACTAGGAGGACCTCTGTACTCATTGTTGATGAAGTGGGGAGGACCTCTAATTTGGTCAAGGAGAACATGGGGAGGACCTCCATGATGATTGTGAGAGTGGGGAGGACTTTCACTTTGGTTGGAAATTGTACATGGAGGACCTCCATACTAAATGTCATCATCATGGGTCAGCCTGTAATGGTTTTTGGGGATGACATAAATTGATATATTCATCTTAGCCTCTCTGTATGGAGGATGAGGTCTCGATCCTAATTAGAAAAAGATGGGTCCCTACTCAGTAAATTTAGGGATTTGGTAGAATGAATTGATAATGGTAGGATCCACGAGAGCTATGGAACATGATGAACCTTTTTGAGAATTATCTTGGGCTTTCACCCAATGATAACATTGGGTAGTCCAGATCAGGGGTGGAGAATAGGTGTATAGTCCACATATCCTTTATCCATGAAAAAAATTAATTGCTGGAACTCATAAGGCATAGTAGTATCTCTTATTGGAGGCTTCTAGGAAGTAGTCACAACTAGGATGACTCAGGAATCCCCAACCTCTCTATCCTATAGAAGTGAGTCATAGGATTTCTCTAGGGAGAGGTTCTCAGAAGTCATTAACTTTTGGAGTGGGAAGAAATTTCTCTCTATGTATCCCTTGGGGGCATTGGTGTCAGTGAGGCAATGAATCCTCCAAGTCCTGGAGGGACATGTCCTTTGTGGAAATGACCCCCCCTACTTGTATAGATGTATGAGGGTGTCCCCCATGATTCTCTAGATAATTTCAGAGGGTGATATGAATTATGGGTGCTCTGTAGTCATAATCATAGTTGAAGTCATGGCAGAGGTGGAGTCATGCAGTATTTCTACATTGAAATTTCCCATACCCCTACATCTATGGACATTGGGTGGATGGTTTACTATAGTTTAGATCGTGAAAATAAGGCAGATTCAACTATTGGTACATGTTCAAGGAAATCAATGTCCAGTGCCCTAGAATCGTCCAATCATCCAAAGGTGGAGAGAGAGATCTGCAATGAAAACATTGTAGATCAGAATTGACAATATTTAACTGCCCTGATTTCTAGTGATTTCTATGTCAGGTCCACTGTTTTCTTGATGGGACCAAGCATCAGATATATGGATCCAAGGACATGATAATTTGTTGATTTATCAAGCACTACTAGTCCCCATGTTGAGAAGCAGAGTTTCATGTCAGGTTCACCATTTCTATTTTTGATAGTTTCTCAGGGTTTCTCTGCCATGCGTGTTGATGTGTTCTGAAATCATATTTTGTTTCCCCATGTTCCTATTTTCCAAAGGAATGTGGATTTCATCTTTTTCAATGGTGATTTCTCCTCCTTTATTGAAACATGATTATGGGATTTCAGTTCCTCCATTCATGTATTTCTACTTGGAACTCGTCACCTAGTCCATATATCCTTCATAGAGTTAAGTAATGTTCATGGAACTCATTCCGGATTCCATCTCTTTATGGTAGTTGGTTAATTACACTAATTTTGTCCAGTCATTCCAATGGGTCCTGATAGGGTAGTAACCTTCAGTTATGAGAGTAGTCATGTTGGGAATAAATGGAATGTATGGATTCTAGGATCATTGGTCACCAGTATTCTTCCTCATAGGAGGGAATATCATGGAGGCATCTTAGTCATGGAATCCAATGCATCCCATTTTGATCATGAGGTACCTAACAACGAAGGTTCATATCTTCCAAGGATTTCACCTCATGCATCCCAAGATTAGCATGAGGCAGCTGATTCCAAATTCATATATCTTCTAATATTTTCACCTTAGGCATGCAATGTTTAGAATGAGGTAGCATCATGATACATATCATGAGTTTAACATCCCGTACAGACATAGTAAACTGATAAAGATGCCCATGTGGGAAGATCAATGAGGTACTTCCCTGGGAGGGATAACTCAAAAGGGTTACCAATTGGTGGATCAAAATACCCTGGTGAGGTGGATCTGGGAGGTGTGTCCCATAAAGAGAATATTTCACACCGTGAAGTTTGACCAAAACACCCCTTGAGGTGGATCAGGGAGGTGCACCACTTAAAGGGGTGTAACACCTAGTTTTACCAATGGTTGGTATTGAACTTCAGGGAGGTTTCATACATACCATGTTTAGTTGATAGGGATTAGAACCATGTAGATTGATGCCGTAGTTTAAGGTCATGCGACAAGACCATTTCATGGAGTTTAAAATTATAACAACCCTACTTTTATTACAGACTTAAACATGATTTATTACATAAAATATTAACTTGATACCACATGAAATATCGATAGGTCTAGTTTCATTAAGTATTAGGATCATTACATAACAACTTAAAACATGAAATAAAACATCTTTATTGAAAACTTCCTTTACATGACCACTACATTCCCTCGTACTTTTCATTGCATGAGATAACCTGAGGACATGCATAAGAAAAGGGTGAGATATAAATCCTAGTAAGGTAATAAACATGTAATAACATGAGGAATAAAATAAATGTTAGAAAATAGGCATATAAATGGAGTACATGAGAAACATTAACATAAAATCATGATAAAGCATGATAATCATAACATGGAAATGTGGCAACAACACTTTACATGGAATTATCATGAGCCAAGGCTCATTTCACATGGAGCATGTGTAAACCCTCATTGAACATGAAGCATGATTAAAACGTCATTACACTTGAATTATAATGAGTCAACACCCATTTAAAATGATGTATCATGATACTATACTTTACCCAATGCATTGGAGCGCTATCAGGGCACACCCTTCTTAAACATTTCATTTCATGCATAAGTGTGCCACATAGATCATATAACATGGAATCAATTAAAATCAAAAGTTATTCCAAGATTAATTAATTTGGAATAAATACATGAAAGTACCATTAAATATGTATATGTGCATAAAGGTGAATACCTTTGATAGAGACATGGGTATGGTATTCACTACACAATGATCTTGGCTTGGAATAACACGGTGCAATTTCAGCAGCATGACGACGTGACATAAGGATTCATGAGAATGGTTGATGAGAGAGAAAGGGTATCTAATAATATTTACATGAAATGGAAAATAATGGGGTCATATAGATACATGTCCCAACAAACGTAATGGATTTTAGATGCATAATACAAAATAATTACTTGGATGTAAAAGAGGAGAGAGAAACCCCTCACGGAATTTCGACATTGTAACGGGTGTACATGGATGACATTAATGAGAGAGAAAGTTGTCTACCATCATACAAACATAAGTAGAGTTGTATGGGGGAGGTGAAAAATCATACCACAACATTTTTAATTGAAAAAAAGGGCATAACAATTTAAAGAAAATTGGACAAAAATGAGAAAGAAAGAAATCCCTTACTTGGAAGTGTGATCCCAAAGGCTTGGGAGAGGCTTGAGAGAGGATTATTGGGAGATTGGGGAACTTTGGGAGGATACTAGAGAGGGAATATCAGGTGTTGGTCGAACTCCAAAGTCTTCGAGTGAAGAGGAAGTGGGAGATTGGGTGGGTTTATATAGGAAATGAGAGAGAATTCTTTATTATTTAGTTTTGGGATACCGCACATTAAACTAATAAAAACCAAAAACCATACCATGGTTTTTGCCCATGTTTTTTCCAAAGGGTAGTGAAAAACAATATTTTATAATTCCAATTGCCTAACTTCTTAAAATAATAGGGTTGCTTATGTGAAGGTGAGTCACACTCTCAAGGAAAATAATTTAAAAAGACAAAATGTTTTATAAGCCTTTAAGGGTCCACTAAAGCTTTGTAAAATATATCAAAAAACCCAAAATCAAATTATTTTAATGGTAAAACATATATTTGACGAAAATAATGTTCATATTATTTTATTACATCACTATTGGGTCATTATGATGACATAAAACACATTATATATTTAAACAGTATTTAATTTTTACCCAAAAATTCGACTTTCTCAAAAAATTATGAAAAATTCAACATTGGATAATTTCGACATACTGATTCAAAAAAGAATATTCATTTTATATAAATATTTTTTTAAATATGTGAATTTTTTACTTTTAAAATAAAAACCAACCTTTATCGAAAATTCATCGGTTTTGAAAGAAACAGCATTCAAACCTTAATAAAAATTACAATTATATTCATAAAAATAAATTATCATTAATAAAAAGTAATTTAATAATAATAATAATTTATTAAAATTTTATTTAATTCAGAAATCCATTAATTTATCAAAATATATTTCTTAGTTTAATATTAACTAAAAATACTATTTGTGCTTTATAAAAACTATTTAACTATTTACAAAGTAACAATAATAAAATGAATGCACATTATTTATACAAAAATAATATACATAGTAATAGTTCTAGGGTCTTGTTACATAACCCCTTATAACACCAGCATAAGACCGAAGGGTAAGGTGTGTGATTGTGACAGAATCTTGGGATGGCTCGGATAACATCACTCGGGTGGTAATCTCTATTAACTTACACTTCTCCCGTAGTCAGTTTCGCTCAAGATTAATGTATTCAAGCTCAGCTTGGGTTTGGTCAAGAGTGAAGCCCAATAACGCCACCTCCTTTTTGAGCTTCAAAAAACGGGCTTCGTACAGGGCAAGTCTACTGGTTGAGGCCATCACTTCCTTTGTCTGAGTAAATTGGATTTGTTAAAGACCTATATTTATACTAATCATGTGATCACTGTTCAATGGCTATATTAGAAACAGTCACGATGCATAAAGGTATTTTAAAATACAGAAACATAAAACCAATGAAGTTCACATTTTATATAACCATAATAATACATTTAATTAGACCAAGAGAAATTTTCATTAATGAATGTTTGGTTCATTACAATCTTCCCCCCTTATGAAATTTTACCCTCAGAATTTCTTTTTTACACACTAAAAAAGATGAGTGTAACTCTGCTTCATCACTTCCTCTGATTCCCATGCTGATTCTTCAAACTTGTGGTTTCAACACAACACCTTCATGAGGGGAATTTTCTTATTTCATAGGACTTTTTCCCTACAATCTAAGATCTTCACTGGTTTCTCCTCATAAGAAAGATCATCCTCTAGCTGTACTACCACTGAAGAAAGTACATGTGAAGGGTCTGGTATGTACTTCCTTAAAAGGGATACATGAAATACATCATGTACTTTGTCCATGGTAGTTGGAATTTCTAGTCGATAGGCCACAACCCCAACACGATCAAGAATATAGAAGGGGTCGATGTACCTTGGAATTAACTTCCCTTTATTTCCAAACCTCATGAACTTATTACATGGATATATGCATAGAAATACCATGTCTCCAACTTTAAGATCAAGGTCTCATCGGCGGTTATCTGCATAACTCTTCTGTTGACTCTGGGCTGACTTGATATGCTACTGAATGGTTTTTACCTTATTCACCATTTCTTCGACCATTTCTGGTCCTAGCAGCTTATGCTCACCAACTTCATCCCAACATGCTGGTGTTATGAAACTCTTCCCATACAGGGCTTCATAAGGTTCCATTCAGATGCTTGAGTGGAAACTGTTATTTTAGTAGAATTCAACCAGAGGATGATGTTGATCCCATCCTCCTTTGAAGTCCATTGATCACGCTCTCAACATGTCCTCAAGTGTTTGGATAGTCCACACGGATTGGACATTATTTTTAGGATGATAAGCCGCACTGAAGTTCATCTCAGTATCTAGAGCATGTTGAAGATTCTTCCAAAACTTATATGTGAATATTAGATCTCGATCAGATATAATAGATAGTGGTACTCCATGAAGCCTTAACACTTCTTTAATATATATCCGTTCCAGTTGATCTAATGAGAAATCCCCCCGAATTTCAATAAAGTGTGCAAACTTTGTAAGACAATCTACAACAACCCATATTTCATTGTTTCCTTTGGATGTCTTTGGAAGTCCAGTGACAAAGTCCATGGTGATGTTCTCCCATTTATATGCTGGTAGGGGAAATGGTTGCATCATCCCCTTAGACTTCTGCCTCACTGCCTTCACTTGCTGACACACCAGACACTTAGATGTATACTCAGTGATCTCCTTTATCATATTATCCCACCAATAATGATCTCAGAGATCTCGACACATCTTTGTGTTTCCTGGGTGAATAGAGAAATTTGAACTATGTTCATCATCCAAAAGTTACTTATTCATCTTTGGACTTGATGGAAAACATATTCTTTTCCCAAATCTCACAATTCCTTCTTCATTAACATTGAACTCCGAGGATTAACCTTCCCTGATAGCTTCCACTTTATTCTGAATTCCCACATCATCCTTTTGATCATCCTTTAACCTTTCCAAAAGAGGCAGTTTAACAATCATTTGTGAAAGGATTGATGATTTTTCCTTATTTATGATTCCCATGTCCATCTTCAGAAAATCTAAGAAGATTGGATCCTTCTCAATTCTCATCAATGATAGAATTGCTGGGTCCTTTCTACTTAGAGCATCTGCCACCTTGTTCGCTTTCCTAGTGTGGTAATGGATTGAGCAGTCATAGTCTTTGATCAGCTCTAACCATATTCATTGCCGCATGTTCAACTCTTTTTATGTGAATATATACTTGAGGATTTTTTGGTCTGTATATATTTCACACTTCTCCCCAAAGAGATAATGCCGCCAAAATTTTAAAGCAAAGATCACCATAGCCAACTCCAAATCTTGTGTTGGATAATTATGCTCATGAACTTTCAATTGACTTGAATCATAGGCAATGAATTTGTTATTTTTCATCATCACACAACCTAGGACCTTCTTCAAAGCATCACTTAATACCATAAAAATTTCTCCACTTGTGGGTAAAGTGAGAACGAGCGCAATGATAAGCCTCCTTTTTAACTCCTTAAAGTTTTCTTCGCATTCATCACTCCAAGATAAATTTACTCCCTTCTGAGTTATCTTGGTAAGAGGGTTGGAAAATCATGAGAAATTTCTCACAAATCATCGATAATATCCAGTTAACCTCAAGAAGATACAGATATCCGTTACCGATGTTGGCTTTTTTCCATCCCTCAATTGCATTTATTTTAGAGGGATCAATAGATATCCCATTTCTTATGATGATATGGCCCAAGAATGAGACCTACTTCAACCAGAACTCACACTTTCTGTACTTTTCATAGAGATTCTCCTTCTGCAAGGTCTATAGTACAATTCTTAGATGCTCCTCATGATCATCCTTGGTTTTGGAGTATATCAGAATATCATCTATAAAGACTACAATAAATTTGTTGAGGTAATCCCTAAAGACTCTATTGATCAAGTTCATAAAGATTTCTAGAGCATTAGTGAGTCCTAAAGGCATTACTATGAATTCATAGTGCCCGTATCTTGTACGAAAATTATTCTTCGGAATATCTTCCTTCTTCACCATTACTTGATAATATCCTGATCTCAAATCAACCTTGTAAAAGTATTGTGCTCCACACAACTGATCAAATAGGTCATCAATTCATGGGAGAGGATACTTGTTCTTTATTGTGAGTTTTTAATCTCATGATAATCGATGCAAAGGTGCATTGACCCATACTTATTCTTGATGAAGAGAACTGGTGCACCCCATGGTGAAGCACTTGGGCATATAAACCCTTTATCCAGATTCTTCTGTAGTTGTTTCTTCATCTCCTCAAGCTCCACAATAGCCATTCAGTATGGAGTCTTGGATATTGGCAATGCCCCAGGTATATGATCAATTTAGAATTCAACATCTCTTCTAGGAGGAAGACCAGACAATTCCTTGAGAAACACTTCAGCAAATTCCCTCACAATAGGCATGTATTCAAGTATGGTTGCCTCCTTATAATCAATCATCTAAGCCAGATATGCGTTCTCATAGGGTAGTAGTATCCACTCTTGAGATGATGGAGATAAATAATATTCATCTTCCTCCTTGCACTTGTACAAAATCGGAGGTCCATTCTCCACATGGAGAGTGATTTCCCTCTCACAACAATTTATGTTGGATATATATAATGAAATTCAATACATGCCAAGAATTGCATAAAATTTCACCAGAGGGAGTATGACGAGGTTTGTTGAGAAATTAAATCCACAGATTAATACAGGGGAGGAGTTATATTCATGGGATGCAATGATTTACCCATTTTTTGTACTCACCGACATCTTCACTTCCATGATTTGTGGTGGTGCTGGGATTGTTCTACTAAACTTTTGGGATATAAAAGAATATGTAGAACCTGAATCAAAAAGTAAATTCACTATTTTTGAATGAATAAATAGTGTACCTATCACCACTTTGTTTTCAGGGTCCACTTCGGCAGTAGTGATTGTAAAAGATTTCCCTTGCTACCTTGGAGGTTGTTGGTTGCCTCCGAAAACCCTTGGATTAGGGCACTGATTTGAAAGATGCCCTGTTTCTTTGAAATTGAAGCACTGAAAGATGTGTTGAGAGTCTAATAGAGCGTTCCTATCCTCTGTCACATATGTGGGTTTTTCTTGTCAGTAGTTAATGGCTAAGTGCCCTTCTCTTCTACACCTAAAGCATTTCCTCGTCCCCTTCAGGCAATTTCTGGGGTGCTTTTTTCTGCACCTTTGGAAAGTGGGGTGTTGGATCTTCTTAGCACCATTGGATTTATCCATTGGACCACCATAATTGAAGTCCACCTTACAATTCTTATCCCCATGATGCCCCTGAGATTCTTTGACCTCCATTTCGACCTTGAGTGCACATAGGACAATTTCCTCATAGCTGTCGAAGTCACAGATCACCAGCACCTTCCGTAGGCTAGATTTAATCCCACCAAATAAGCGGTCAACCTTGCATTCAGGAGTAACAACAAAGACAGAGGAATATCGTGCAAGAATTGTGAAGTTTTACTCATACACTCTGATAGATTCATTGTCTTTTTGATTGAGGGAAAGGAAGTGCCCTTCCATCTTAAGTCGAAGGGTGCACAGAAAATATTTATTGAAAAACATCTTCTGGAAATCCTTCCATTCCAACGCCTCAATATCCTCCTTAGGATTCATATTTTTGATCAAAATCCACCATTTATCAGCTTCACCCTTCATTTGATAAACATCCAGGTGAACCTTCACTTTTTCAGAACATTGAAGGATAGAGAAGATCTTTTCAATTGAGTTAATCCATTGTTCGACGATTGAGGGATCAGATGATCCATTAAAATCAGGAGGCCTTTGTCTCATGAAGCTCTTGATAGCGACTTGTTCTTTCTTAGGAGAGGTTGAACATTCCTCTTGACCCATGTTTCTATTAAAATCTTGAGTTAACTGAGATACAATTGTGACAAAGTTCGCGATTACTGCTCCCATCAGATTGGGCATCTCATTAGCACAATCATCACATTGATCTTTACATCAGTTGTTAGCCCGAGTCCTCATATTACCATCAATTGGAAGGAATAAAAGGAAAGTTAGGGGTAACACATAAAGGGTAATCTAAGGACAAAACTGATGACTTATAAATAACATTTATTTCCTTTACTTTTGAATCCATAGGCTTCAATCTATGCTATTCATGATCTACTTTCTAACATATATTCTTAGGGGCATTTTTTTAATTCCCTTAATAAGGGTTCATACTAAGCTTGTGAATTTACCAAAGCATATCTCCCTGGAGTGTCATAACTAAGAGTGTAGCAAGTCCCATTTTCGTGCACCAGTTCCTATTCAAGTCTAGCTCAAATCTGTGTTTTAAGGTTTTACCCCTAGGATATATTTGTTCCATAGCCGCCTCTACCTACTCATTTCCAAATAAGGATGTATTTTCTTGATAAACCACTTACTCAATACTCACCAATACTTAGGGATTTTTTTATTGTACTTATTCTTGTCTCTAAGTATTCACTAGGGTTTTCTAATCCTAATCCCAAAAATAACTAAACCTATCCTCTGATACCAACTATAACAACCCTGCTTTTATTACAAACTTAAACATGATTTATTACATAAACTCTTCACTTGATACAACATGGAAGATTAAGAGGTCTAGTGTATTTGGTGCTTAGGATCATTACATAACAACTTAAAACATTAAATACAACATATTTATTGAAAACTTCCTTTACATGACCACTACATTCCCTCGTACTTAGCATTGCATGGGATAAACTGAGGACATGCATAAGAAAAGGGTGAGATATAAAGCCCAATAAGGGAAAAAACATGGAATAACATGAGGAATACAATACATTTTAGACAATAGGAATATAAATGGATCATAAGAGAAACATGGACATAAAATCATGATAAAACATGATAATCATAACATGGAAATGTGGCAACAACACCTAACATGGAATTAGCGTGAGCCAAGGCTCATTGCACATGGATCATGAGTAAAACCTCATTACACATGAAGCAAGAGTAAAATCTAATTAAAATTGAATTAGAATGAGTAAAAACCTATTGCACATGATGTATCATGATACTATACTTTACCCAATGCATTGGAGCGCTATCAGGGCGCACCCCTCTTAAACATTTCATTTAATGCATAAGTGTGCCACGTGGATCATATAACTTGGAATAAATCAACATCATATGTTATTACACGATGAAGTAATTCATAATAAATAAATGAAAGTAATATTCAATATGTATATGTTCATAAAGGTGAATACCCTTGGTAGAGACATGGGTATGGTATTCACTACAGAATGATCTTGGCTTAGAAAAACACGATGCAATTTCAACAGCATAACAGTGTGACATAAGGATTCATGAAAATGGTAGATGAGAGAGAAAACAATGTCTCATCATATTTACATTAAATGGACAGTAATGGGGTCATATAGATACATGTACCAACAAATGTAATTTAATTTAGATGCATATTACAAAATAATTACTTGGATGTAAAAGAGGAGAAAGAAATCCATCACGGAATTTCAGCATGGTAACGGGTGTACATGGGCGGAATTAATGAGAGATAAAGTGGTCTCCCATCATCCAAACATAAATAGGGTAGTATTTGAGAGTTGAGAAATCCTACCCCAACATTTTTAATTGAAAACAAAAGGGCATACCAATTTAAAGAAAATTGGACAAAAATGAGAAAGGAAGAAATCCCTTACTTGGAAGTGTGATCCCAAAGGCTTGGGAGAGGCTTGAGAGAGGATTCTAGGGAGATTTGGACACCTTTGGAGGATTATAGATAGAGTATATCATGATTTTGTCGAACTACAAAGGCTTAAAGTGAATAGGAAGTTGGAGCTTGGGTGGGTTTATATAGGAAATGAGAGGGAATTCTTTTTTATTTAGGTTTGGGACACATCACATTAAACTAATCAAAAAAACAAACCATCCCATGGTTTTTTCCCATGTTTTTTGAAAAAGGGGAGTGTAAAAAATTATTTTATAATGCCAATTTCCAAGATTCTTAAAATAATAGGGTTGCTTATGTGGAGGTGAGTCACACTCTCAAGAAAAACAATTTAAAAAGACAAAATGTTTTATAAGACTTTAAGGGTCCACTAAAGCTTTGTAAAATAAATAAAACAAACAAAAAATCACATTATTTTAATGGTAAAACATATATTGGCCTAAAATAATGTTTATATTATTTTATTACATCACTATTGGGTTGTTACGATGTCATAAAACACATTATATATTTAAACGGTATTTAATTTTTACCCAAAAATTCGGCTGTCTCAAAAAATTATGAAAAATTCACCATCGGATAATTTAAATTTCCTGATTCAAAAAATAATATTCATTTTATCTAAATAATTTTCGAAATATTGAAATTTTTTCTTTTAAAATAAAAACCGACATTTATAAAAAATTCACGGGTTTTGACAAAAACAGCTTTCAAACCTTAATAAAAATTACAATTGCATTCATAAAATTATATGATCATAAATAAAAAGTAATTTAATAATAATAATATTTTATTAAAATATTATTTAATTTAAAAATATATTAATTAATAAAAATATATTTCTTAGTTTAATATTAACTAAAAATACTATTTGTGCTTTAAAAACTATTTATAAAGTAACAATAAAAAAATGAATGCACATTCTTTATACAAATAAAATTTACATAGTCATAGTGCTAGGTTATTATTACATAACCTCTTATAACACCTGCATAAGACCTAAGGGTAAGGTGTGTGATTGTGATAAACTCTTGGGGTGGTTCGGATAACATCACTCGGGTGGTAATCTCTATTAACTTTTACTTATCCCGTAGTCGGTTCCGCTCAAGATTAATGTGTTCAAGCTCATATTGGGATTGGTCAAGAGTGAAGCCCAATGACTCCAACTCCTTGCTGTGATAAAAAAAATGGGATTCATATGGGGAAAGTCTACTGGATGAGGACATCACTTCCTTTTTTTTGAGTAAATTGGATTTGTTAAAGACCTATATTTATACTGATCATGTGATCACTGTTCAACAACTATATTAGAAATAGTCACAATTATTAATGGTATTTTAAAATCCAGAAACATAAAACCAATGAAGTTCACATTTTATATAACCATAATAAGATATTTAATTAGATCAAGGGGAATTTTCATTAATTAATGTTTGGGTCGTTACAAAAATCATATGGTAAGGATGTTTTCACCGAGAAAGAATCAACAATGAGGGATGTTTTGGGGATTACGTATGTAATCATCCCTTCACAAGAGAATTTATCTTGGTTGGATGGTGTGGGATTTACACATGGGATCAACCCAAAGGGACCCAAAAGTGACGTGGTCTCTAGGTAGGGTCATGATCTTACCGAGATGTGGCGGCCCAGGGAAAATCAATATGGATGTGGATGATAGGTTTGGACCTCAAGGAGGCTTATTATGTATCCTAGTTAATTGGGAATAAAATTAAATGTAGTTTGGGAAGGTATGGGGATTACACCTAAGGAGGAGGCCCATGTAACTGAAGCATCTGGTTGGGTTATACACATAGAAGCATCATATTTTAGGGGATATTATTAACGGGGATTATATGTAGGAGGATTCCCATCTGAATAGAGGCCTAGGGATTACATATATGGACTAGGACCATGGAGAATGTGATCAAAGCTTATGCATGAACACAGACCATAGGGTGATTGAGAATATTTCATAGTCCCTACTTACCTATAATCCCATGCGAGTCATGATCAATGTGATAAATAAGAGGAAGTAGTAGACCTAATGCCTGTGTCGTGAAAGAAGCATCAATGAGAGATATTGGGGGGGGGGGGGTTATGCATGTCAGAATCCCAAATATTATGTCATTACATGTGGGGAGGATATAATTCCATGTGAGGAGGATCTAATTCATTATGAGGATAGGCAACATGGAGACCATCCATTTCCAGTCACACACAAATAATCCCACACCTTTCTCACAGGGTAAGTCCATATTTTAACATCATGTTTTGAGGATGTTGGTACTAGGTATTTTTATGTTATGTATCTCAGATGTGGGGAACTCACTCCTTACCCCCTTAGGATTAGATAAACAAATATCACACACCCTTGGTTGGGACATGGATTAAGAAATGCCAAGGTGTGATAGTGTCGATGATTAGTTGATCATGAGGTCCACATTAATGTGCATATACTAAGAAGAAACATAAATTAGTGTATGTCAAAAAGAAAAAGGTAGGTACGAATCTTGGGACAAAAATTAAGTGGAGTGGGCCACAATAATAGATGGGACTGGTCACATAAGGGCTTGAAGTATACCTAAACTGATCTTGGATGGATGTGGGGGCTCTAGAGACTCAACCTTTACTAAGAGTTGTCAGTATAAGGAAGGTAGCATGAAGAGTCCTAGAAGAGGATCTTTGTGAATCATAGGGCCTCACAAAGAGGTGATTTACGAATCTCAAGTTCTTCATGGGGGTTAGTATCTTAAAAAAGGAGTAGGATTTGTGAAATAGGGTGACCTTGCCTCTAGATGAAGTCTTGTCTTAGTAAACGAGTTCTTTGTGAAGCCTTGAGTGCTTATGAGGGCCTTCCTCCTTTGTGAAGGGAGTAAGACTTCACAAATTGAATCCCCACCATAGGTAGAGGTATTCAACAATATTTGGAAGGGTTTTTTTAAAAATCTAGGATACCTTGGATGATCCATTTTTGTTCAGGTTTGTGATTCTCAGGCACTTTGCAAATTGGGAGTAATTTAGAAGATAAAAGGTCATATTAACTGTCTCCTAATGGTTGGAATAAGGTGGGAATTTATAGGCATGGATTTTCTTGAAGGTTAAAAGCATCTTGTGAATAAATTGTGGTCTTCACGAATGGGGGAGACTCCACCAGACTCATGATGGGACTCTGTATGACTCTTCATGGTTGCAAAGAATTATCTGACTCATAGATGGATTCTATCTGGAATTTTTTGGTTATGAATTACCATCGAACTCTTGGATGGAATCCATCTATCTTTTCATAGTTGCGGAGAAGATTTCACGACTAGGATCTCTGTGGGCTATATCATTCATGAAGATATAGGGCTTTATGAATTAGACCCTTAAGGGGTTTTTAGAGCCATTTTATATTGTTTTTTTCTCTTGAATGACTATTTTGTCCTTAAGTATTCTTGTGGAACGTTTTTTTATGTCAAAAATAGGTGTTTTATTCTAAGGTGATGTTGGGGTTTTTATGGACCTCGTATGTGATATTGGTCATTTTTTAGGCACAACAAGGTTATATGGTGAGTTTTTAAAGGTTATGGATTTATTAAATCAAGATCATTAATTAATTATAAATGTATTAATTAATTGTTTTAGACTGTGTGGAATGAGATAGGGCCTCACATGGGTTGGCGATGGATGGGTGAGTTAGACGAGCTAGGTTGGACATTGGATGAGTTTAGGAATAGTTGAAGAGTTGTATGTTTTTAAAAAAAATATTATAATTAGATATGTGTTCCTTATTAGTTTCATTATATCTTAACACTTTTCATTATATTCATGTGAATGTGTGGTCTCACTGATGAGGTGGTTTACCTTATATTTTTTATTGATTTTTTTAAATTAATAAAATGTGTTAAAGTAATTTAATTTGTTAGAATCATATGAAATTATTAAAAATTAAAATTGAAAAGTTCCTAGGGAACCAAAATCCAATTACACCAACTGGATTCCTCAAACACTTATGTATGAGTCCTGGACTAATGGTATGCCTTAATACTTGAACCCCTCAAGGGGTATTAATCAAAAAAATTGAAATAAATTAGACCTATTGGACTTTTTTAGGAGCCTCAATACCAACTAGATTTAGTAGAATATGGAATTAACTATGAAATACCTTAGAGACATTGGTATCATCAATATTTATTATGTGGAGGGTGATTTTTCCCTTGATATGTTTTCTCCTTGGTAGATGGGACTTAGACAGGATAGACTTGGGTTGGGTGAGTGGACTGACCTAGGATAACCTTGAGCTTTTTAGTGGTTCATGATCTATCTCCCATGATATTTTCCCATGAAACATACCTCATGTGGTGTGTGAGGAGATATTATATTTATAACACTGATCAAAAGTGTGATATCCCTTATGAGATGGGATAGGACTAGGCTGACTATCTTGATACTGATTAACCCCAGTAGGGTTCCTTACCTTCATGTGATGACCCAAATGACCCCAAGTAGGATTCCCTTGCATTTTGTTTACCAAGAAGACCCCAAATTTTGTTCCTCCCTCTTGAATTAATTTAGGGGACACTAGTAGGTACCCCAATGATAGATCGACCTTGAGCGGCTGAATTTGGGAATGGGTAGATATTGTTGCAGATGTCACCATAGAACTCATACCTTTCTTGTGAACCAAAGGGGATGTATATTGTGGTGATGGGTATAAGAGTTAAGAAATAACATGTATTTTATTTTCCCCTTATTTATTTATTTTGATATATTATGGATTCCTTGATGTATTTTGTAGGTTATTGCTTATGATCCTGATATGAAATTTCAGTAGTGATATTGGGGATTCCCATAGGTTCTTGTAATGACTCAATCATCTCATATATAAATATATCATCTTTGTAGATGAATTTTCAATACATTTGAAAAATAAATTCCCAATTACTATAATTATTTAGTTCATTTAGATACTATTTAAAAAATATTATTATTTAGTTAAAGATTTTTAAAATATCCCAAAAATATCTTCACCTTTGGCACTCTTTATAAAAATACCCTACTTAAAACCTTTCTTCATAACCTGGGGAAAGGAAACATGAGAAATGGTGAGCTCAGAGGATCTATATGTTAAAACAGAGGATATATAATTCTATGATCATATGAAAGTATAAGATAAGAATAATGGTATGAGATCATGATCATAACTTACAAAGTTCATACCTAACCTATCATAGATCATAAACACAAGTCATGGAATAAATCATTATCATTCCAAAATACATGATTCAAAAAAGTTTTAAATCATTTTAATTCATGAACCATATTCTCATGTCATAAAAGTGTGTCACTAACAAAGATATAGAAACCATTTCATTTCTCAAGGTTAACTACCAAGACTATCAAACATAGTGGATTCAGCCACATCACTTGTTTCTTATGGTGGATCAAGACCATTATCCTATTTCCCTCTGTGGATCAATCCCATTGGCCTATTTCCCACTGTGTATCAATCCCATGAACTTGTTTCCCATTATTATATCATGAGATATATAGCTTTACCCAATGCATTGGAGGTAGATATATGTCCCACCCATCACATAATGAAAACCATAAATATTTCTTCCATAAGAAAATAAATAATTCATTATATCAAAATCCATGAAAGTAAACGGGCTTCATAAATATTCCATAATTTACTAACCTATGTAATATATACAAGTTTCATAAACATTTCATCATTCCATCATAAAATAACCCATGAAAGAAAGAATGGATTTTTTAAAAATATTATCATTATAACCATAAATGATTCAAATAAATAATAATAATGGTATCCTTGGTTCATATCCTTTGTAAATATTAATTAACATCAAAGTATTTCATTTTATATAGAAAATGATTTTGAAGGAAAAACACATGAAACATTTCTAGAAGAAAATAACCATTCTTTGAAAATATAATTTATAAAGTTCTAAATGCATAAAATATTGTGGAATTTTTTTTTGAAATTATCCTTGAAAACATATAAAGTTATATTCAAATAAATTAATGGTAATAATGGTGGGAAATTATGTTCACACCATTCATGTTAAAAAATATTCCTTTCACAATTTTGGTAAAATCCAAATGTGCCTTGTTTGGAAAATGTTATGAGGATTCCTTTTACTGATTTTTTTAAAAGTAAAGAAAAGGAAAAAATGTATTTAAACCATAATTTTTGAGTGTTAAAAACTTTATTTAATTTAATTTTTTAAAACATGGATATGGAAGAAAAAAGGGTTTTCAACCGAAGAGAGAAATGAAGTCGTTTTTTCTTAAATAAAATAATTCGAAATCTTGAGTGAATAAAGTGAGGAAAATGAAGGAAAAACTTTTATTATCCTGACATAACCAGAGGATAAGAAAATTTATTAGTTTCTTTATATATTTATCATAATATTTCATCATTATAAGCATAAACATAAGGGATCCAGTTAAACGATGAGATTGCATCATAAAACCCTTACAACTTTGGTAACATTGAATCGTAAGCCCCATAAAGCATAAAATAAAATTAAAATTTAAAAATAATTAATATAAATATATTAATGATATGAAATTTCAATGGGGAATTATATACACCATGTAAAATATGACAAGTACATAACACAACAGATGTCTCAAAGAAGGAAAATTGAGGCAGAAATCCCTTACCATAAGTCTCAACTTCCTTTATACACGTACGATAATCCTGTATAATAAATATAGGTTTATTATAAATATATTATAGAACCATAACTATATATATTATACCATATAAAATTTACTTACGGATTTTTTTACCCACTTATTAAAAATTCATTTTCAAAATCACATTTCGGGTAATAACATCTTTGTTTGTTAGGAGTGTTTTGCTTTGGTATTTTCGATCCTTTTAATTTATTCATGGTTCCATAATCTGATTTCTTTGAACATGATATAAATATACCATTTATTCATTATTTATGTATTTATATTAATCAATAAAAAATATAGAGAGAAATTAAATACACCATTCATGGAGTTGTTAGGTCATACGTATGCATGAACGTTGTTTCCATTTTTTGATGGATGAAATGAAAGAAAGGTAAATAATATATTACAAATAAAGAGTAATTTTTATTTCATATATATAACATATTTTCCTTAAAACTATTCTTATTAATTTTCATGTAAAGCGTAAGTGAATAATGAGTCACATCACTTTGTGAGGCAGTAGTTCACCGTACACAAGATTGGCGTTATTGTATTCCCACAGAATGTAAATTAAGAAGGTATATGTGACATTATAATTAAGTAAGTATAATAAAAAATATATATCATATTTAAATAATTAATAAATCATTATATCCATCAAGGAAGGTTAGTGATGGAAAATGAATTACTTCAGTTTGCGAGGCAGTAGTCTTCCGTATACCCGATCAACAGTTTCATTTTCCATTTAATGGATGAGGATAGGGATATAGGTTATTAAATTTACATAATAAATTCTAATTATATGATAGATACTAGTGTTATTATATTGTAATTAATATAATATAAATTAATTTGTTAAGGGAATAATAAAAAGATATTTAGACCAGTTTTGGTTAAGAAAAAGGGCTTAATATGTTTAAATAAGTGAGGGGATGAGGTGGCCTTTTATAATGGGGATGAAGTGTCATATTATTAAATAAAAAACTATTAAATAATAAGAATTAATTCTAACACCAAGTGCCATAAAATTTATAAATAATGTATTAGATGATAATATTTCTGATAAAAATCTCCAGTATAAAAAAAACATATTTTTTAAACATGTTATTCCTTAGCCTTTAAGTTTACTTAGTTTTACTATTTAAGTTTTCAGCACGATAACTTGTATATTTTTAATTACATTGGTAATTAATCCATTAATAATAAAATTATAATGATCCATATTATATAATTTGTACCCAATTATTCTAAATATTATAAATAAATCATTAAATAAAAATCCAATGTGTGTAGAAAATCAATTTTAACACAAGTGCATGAAGCGCGCAAAACCCCATTTTAACCTTAATCGCGATAATTAATTTTTAATTTCTTTATTAATATTTATGAATAGAAATTCATTTGAACTTATAATATAATATAAATTATTATTATTTAAAATATGGGATCCATTTTATCAAATTCAAATCATATAAGTGGCATAATTTAGTTTAATATTAATCCTATAGACACGAAAAAAAAGTGAATTTCTAAATAGAAAATTTTAAATTTTTAAAAATTTTATATATAATAATTAAATATAAATTAATTACAATGAAATATATTAGATTAATTATAATATAATTTATCTAATATTACTTTTTAAACCTTTTTAAAATGAAAATGGAACCGTACAAATTCTTTAAACAGAAAGGTAGTTTTCAGAAAAAAAAACCCAGTGTTTTTCACTATTAATTAAAAAATTATTCTTTTTAGAAAAATAAAAATAATCACTATAATATAATTATTAGATTTTTAATAATAAAATTATTTTATTTTTATCAAATAAATTTTCTAAAATATTCAAAAAATAATTTTATTAATTGTTCAAAAATATTAAAAAAATAATTTTATAGAAAAAGTTTTTTCAAATTAGATAATAAAATTCCTAAAAATTAGATAATTTTCTATTTTTATGTTTTATTTATGTAAAACAACTAAAATTAATGTTTAAAAGTTTTTTATTTCTATTCGAACCTCTAATTTTAATGGATTGGTTATAATGGCCACGTTTAAGTAATAATATAACTTGTATATTGTGGTTCGTTAAAACTTGATATTGCCGGTAATGCAAGATATCAAAGAATTTAAATTTTATCCAAAAAAATACATAAAATATCTTGGGGTCACATTATACCCCCCTTAAAATATATTTTTCTATTGGAATTATGTCACTTTGGTAAAAATAACTAATGATACTTTTGCCTCATTACATCCTTAGGTTCTCGCGTAGCTTCCTCAAGCTGGTGGTTTTACCACAAAACTCTAAATAGTTGAGTGGTATTGTTTTATTGAACTTTATCTGTAAAATTTATAATATTTGATGATTTTTACTCATAAGAAATATCATAATCCAATGGTATGACCTATGTATTCAGTACATGTTTTTCAGAAATTTACTTCCTTAGGAGAGATACATAGAACACATCATGAACGTAAGAGAGGTTTGGTGGAAGCGCTGAATAATAAGATAGAGTCTTAATATGATCAATATTTTTGAATGGGATGATATCTCTATTTCATAGTTTTACCTTATTTATAAATCTCATTACCTTATTCCATGGAAAAATAATTAAAAACACCTTGTCTGAAACTTTAAATTATAGATCACTCCAGTGATTATCAACATAACTTTTCTGCTGATTGTGTGATGCATTTATGTGTTTATGAATAGATCAAACCTTCTCTAAAATTTATTCCTCTTGATATAGTCCCAATAGTGTTCATTCTCCAACTTTATCCTAGCACTTTGGAGTTATACTCTTCTTTCCATAATGATTTTCATAAAGAGCCATTTGAATGCTCGAGTGAAAAATATTGTAGTAAGAAAACTATACAAGAATAAGGTATTGATCCCAATCAACTTTGAAATACACAGAACAAGATCTCGATATATCCTCTTAGTTTTTAATTGTTTTCTCATAATAACCATATTTCTAATTATGAATCGCAGTGATGAAACTAAACTTCATATCCAGACCCTTCTTATGAATTCAGCAGGACATTGTGATAAACCTCAAATATTGATCGAGCATAATAGAATGTGGTACTCCATGAAACCTTACCACTTAATGTATATCCTAGAAAATTGATCCAAAGATAAATATTATCCAATATTGACCAAGTGTGTTTACTTAATAAGGTGTTCAAATAAAACCCATATTACATCGGGACCTTAAGATGTTTTGGGGAGTCTAATGAAAAAATACACAGAGATGTTTTCCCATTTCCATTCTTGTATAGGTAATGGTTGTAACACACCCCTTAATTTTTTTTCTCTTATCCTTAACTTGATGAAATACCAAGAACTGAGATACAAACTTTGTGATATATCTCTTAATGTTATCACCCCAGAAATACTCATTCAAATATCAATAAATCTATATACTTCCCGGATGAATAGAGAATGAAGAACTATGAGCCTCTTATAAAAAATCCCTCTTCAAATTAAGAATGTATGAAACTAATACACTATTAATAAACCTTATCATTCCATCATAATCAAGGTTGAACTCGGGAAATATTTTTACCTTATTCTATAGCTCCACATCATCCTTACGTTCCTCTTAATAATCACTTGGATAGATGGTTGAACGCTCATTTTACCAGGATATTATTTCTCTCCTTCCTCTTTGGTTTCCATATCAATCCATTTTAAACCCATAAATATTGGATCATCTATCATGATCCTTTTGAATAAAATCATCTTCCACCTTGTTCACTTTCTTAGGGTGGTAATGTATTGAGATTCATAATCTTTAATCAGCTCTAACCACCTTTTTTGGTGCATGTTTAACTCTTTATGTGTGGGTATATAATTAAAAATTTGGTGATCAATATATATATATATATCACATTTTTTTCCTTAGATATAATACATCTATATATTTATTGAAAAAATTACCATTTCTAACTCCAAATTATGAGTTGGGTAATTTTTCTCAAGAACCATAAATTTTCATTAGGCATAAGCTATAACCATGTCATTTTACATTAAAAATATTCCCATTACCTTCTTGGATGAATAATTATATATTAAAAACCCTTATCCACTATAGTTTAATGTAATAAAATGTAAGATGACTAATTTTCTCTTTATTTCCTCACATTCATCCATCCAGAAGGACTTGTCTCCCTTCTATGTTGACTTGGTGATTAGATTATATAGTCATGGGACATTCTCAAAAAAATATCAATAATATCCATAAAAACCAAGAAAATATTAGATCTCAATTACTATGGTTGGTCTAGGATAACGTTCAATAACATATTTCTTTAATGGATCCACTGATATACCCTCTATTTATATTATATGACCCATAAATGAAATCTTTTGTAGCCAAAATTCCTATTTTTAAAAATTTTCATACAGTTTCTCCTCACTTATGGTCTTTAGTAAAATTAATAATTAATAATTATGATTTTACTTGATCTTTGAATATATAATAATATCATCTATAAATACCACCACAAACTGATCAAGGTAATCTCTAAAGACTCTATTCATTAAATTCATGAATATAGAATGGGAATTAGTAAAACCAAATGAAATCACTATATAATCATAGTGTCCATACCTTGTATGAAATGTTGTCTTGGGTATATCCTCCTTATTGAGCCTAAATTGATGATATACAGAATAGAGGTCAATCTTGGAAAAGTATTGATCACCACACAGTTGATCAAAAATGTCATCAATATGAAGTAGATGCTACTTTTCTTGATCATACTTTTTTTGAAATCTCGATAATAAATGAAGAGTTATACCAATCCATATTTCTTCTTAAAAAATAGAATAGGTGCACCCCAAAGTGATGCACTAGGGTGTATAAATCCTTTTTCAAGAATCTCTTGGAGTTTCTTATTCAATTCTTGCACTCAATTGGGGCCATTCTATATGGTGTCTTCAAAATAGGTGAAATGCCATGTATGAATTCTATTGAGAACTGAAATTCACAATTTAGTAGAATACTAGGAAACTCTTCTAGAAGGAAATAAAAAAACTCCAAACAATAACCATATCATAATTTTTAATTCTCTAAAAAACCATATAAGACAGATAACCGTCATGGATAGGAATTAATACCCATAAGGTAGAAGTAATTCCAATCAAAAGTTTGTATTTATCCTCACACTGATAAACGAACATGGGTTTATTTGGAATATGAAATGTGACTTCACATACTTGGAAATTAATATGGGATTCATATAAAGAAATACTATCCATTCCTAGAATAACATAAAACTCAACTAAAGGAAGAATCACAAGATTTTTAGAAAGCACATTCCCATAAACTTTGATCAGAGAGAAACTATAGACTTGTGATGTGACCATCATACCATTAGGATTTTTTTACCATTAACTCAACATATAATAATCGATATTGAAATTCAATCCCCATTCAAATTAATTAGATATAAAAATTGGTTAGAGACAAAATAAAACAGGATATTATCGATTCTTGAGTGGATGATAATTTCACCTTTCACCATATCATTATCCTAACCCACTTCGGTAATAAAGATCACATGAGATTTTACTTTATCTTTGGTATTAGGAGGATTTTGATGTTGATCATCAAAAAACTTTTCATTAATTAACTATTTGTAATAATTCCCATACTCCTTGTATTTGAATAATTGGAGAGTGGGTGGTACATTAGTTGGCATCCTCTTCTCCTCCATTGATTTAATCGGTATGTTCATTGAATTTCGACATTAACATGATTTATGACATACCCTTTCACATTTAAATCATATCATAGTTCCATTAAAACAATTTCCTTGATGTATTTCCCCATTTATAATATGTAAATGGTTGGAATTTCTTTCCACCATGTGATTTATTCAAGTTTTCAGGAGACTCAATCTTCCTTTTATTATTGAAACCATGGGATTGGTGGGAATATCTAATTTCCAACTATACCTTGAGTACAAATCATATAACTTATTCACAACTACTAAATTATCTTATGGATAACTACTTTTGGAGACTTTATTTTAATCCACTAAAGAAATCGATCAATTTTCTTTCCATGATGATGACTAAACCAGAGGAACACCTTGAAATCCTTGTAAAATTATCCTCATTGGCACCAACAAATTCATCTTCCTTTTACTTCATCATAAGGAATTCCTTTTCCATATTTTATAGAGAATAAGAGGGAATTACTTACTAATAAATATCCCCTTAAACTCATCCCATTCTATAGATTCAATTTCTTCCTCTTGCCTCATATTCTTAATAAGGTTCCGCTATTGATCTGATTCACCATTTAAATAATAAATAGCTAAGAAAACCTTCCATGTTATGTTCAATAGAGAATAAAAAATATATTCTCATTGGTGTCGTTCCATTACTCATCCACTAGTGTATGAGGATACACACTACAAGAGGTTGGATTATATCTTATAAATGATTCAATATAACATTGTTCCCTCCTTTGATCGTTTGGAATCTAAGCATACTTTATGTATTTAGAATGTTTTGTGAGAATAGAAATAAAATTTTACATCTCATCAATCATAGAATTTTGTTTCTCAAGTTTAAAATCATTTCATTTTCCATCAAATTTATCATTACCATGGTTCCCTTAGCTTCTATCCATTGACTGAAATGAAAAAACATAGTGTGAGAAATAATATTAATAGTGGGAATCCATATAATCATAAAAAATAATTTATAGGATGTCTAAATCATGAAAATTTATTTTCAATATAATAAACCTTAGTCTTATCATAGACCATTCATGATCATCATCTATTCAAATCCTTCACGATGTTTTATAAGAAGTTTTTGAATTTCCAAAACATATCCCCTGAGAGTGTCAAACTAGTTGTGCAATAAGGAACGTTTTCATACACCATGTGATGATTGAGTCTCTATCAATGTGCCCTTTTGGAGTCATTACACCCAGGTAAAACTATTCTAGAGCCACATCCATTTGTAGTATCCATACAAGGATGTGATTTCTTAAATACCACCAAATCTACCCTTCACTAAAAATCTAGGATATTTTCCTATACTATGACTTATACTTAGTCTTATAATTTGAAATATCATTAGAGATATCACAAAAGTTTTATCATCATGTTTTTAAAAATGTGAACTAAAAATTTCTTCCAATACTAACTATAAAGACCTAGTGTTCTCGTATAAAAATATCACATATTTTTAGATGAATATTCAATACCGTTCACAAATACATGCCCAATGACCATAACAATTTAGTTCCATTGGATACTAGGTATAAAATATTATTATTTAGTGAAATATATTAAACATCTCCCCTAAATACCTTCCCCTTTTATACTCTTCATAAACATACCCTATGTAAAACCTTTCTTCATAACATAGGGAAAGGAAATGTAAGAAAGGGTGAACTTAGATGACCAGTAAGGGAAAACTTGGGACATATCATTTTATGATCGTATGAAAGCATAATATAAGAATAAGGGAATGGGATCATGAACATAAAATTCAAATTTTATAACCAATATATTTTAGATCATAAACAACATTCATGGTATAAATTAGTATCATTCTAAAATACATGATTCATTAAGGCGTAAAATCATTATAATTCATGAAATATAATCTCATGTAAAAAAATTATGGCACAAGCATAGGTATAGAAACAATTTAATTTTTCAAGGTTAACTACCAAGACCATAAAACATTATGGATCATGCCTCATCATCTATTTTCCATTATAGATCATACCCATCGACCTATTTCCCATTTTGGATCAATCCCATCAGCTTGTTTCCAATTGTGGATCAATCCCTTCGACTTATTTCTAATTGTTATCTCATGAGATATAAACCATTACCCAATATATTGGAGGGATATATAAGTACCACACATTACATAATATAAGTCATAAATATGTGTTCCATATTATCATCAAACATTCATCATATCAAAACCCATGAAAGAAACTAAGATTGATAAAGATTTCATCAAAGAATAACATGTGGAAATTAAAAATGTTTCATATACATTTCATCATATCATAACCCATTGAAAAATTAATGGGTTTCATAAAAATCTTATCATAATAATCATATAAAATCTAGATAAAGAATAATAATGGTATCCTTGGTTCATATCCCCAGTAAATATCATGTAATGTCAAAGGATGTCATATTAGATGGAATTTTTTTAATGAAAAATCACTTGGAAAATTTAGTGAGGAAAATAAACTTTCTTTGAAAATACAATTTTTAATGTTATAAATTCATAAAATATTGTGAATATTTTTTTGAAAGTAACCTTGAAGAATTATAAAGTAATATTAAATAAAAATAATGGTCATTATGGTTGTAAATTCCATTCATGTCATGTATGTTGAAACAAAGATTACTTTCAAACTTTCAGTAAAATCCAAATGGACCCTATTTTAAAAAATGACAGGATGATTACTTTTATTTTTTTATAAAAAGTGAAAAAATGATAAGAAATTATTTATAAAATAATTGTATATTAGTAAAAAATATATTTTTATCAATTTTTTAAACATAGATATGGAAAAAATGTTTTCAGCCAAAGAGAGAAATAAAGTCATTTTTTTTTAAAATATTATTTTGAACTTTTGAGTGAATAAAGAGAGAAAAATGATGGAAAAATTTTATTATCATGAAATAAAAAAAGTATAATAATATTCATGAGTTTATTTGGTGATAGAATATAATATTTCAACATTGGAAGAATAAACATAAACAATCTTAAAAAACTATGAGATTGTATCGTAAAACCCTTACCACTTTGGTAACATTGAATCATAATAAACATGAACAATAAAATAAAATGAAACATTAAACATCATTAATATAATTATATTCATGATATAACATGTCAAATGGGAAGTATATACACCTCATAAAATAAGACAGGTAAATAACACAACATATGTCTCAAAGAAGGAAAATTGAGACAAAAACCCCTTACCTTAAGTATTGACTTCCTTTGCACACATTAGATCCTATTGTATAATAAATATAGGTTTATTATATAAAAATTAAATAAACATTAATATATATATCATACCATATTTTATTTACTTATGACCTTTTATTTCCCATTTATTAACAATTCTTTATTAAAATCATGTTTTTGTGTAATAATTGCTTTGTTTTTCAGGTATGTTTTGATTTGGTATTTTTAATAATTTTAATTTGATCATGGTTCCATCATATATGGAGTTTTAAACATGATATAAAAATAATATATTCATATTATTTGTATTTTTATTTATTTTAATCCATAAAAGTTAGAGATAGAAAATGAAATACACTGTTTATAGAGACGGTAGGTCATACATACACATGAAAGATGTTTCAATTTCCTCAAAGGATGAAATTAAAGAAAGTTAAATAATATATTACCCATAAATATTCAATTTTATTACATATATATCACATATATTTATTAAACCTTTCCTTATCACTTTCCATGTAAAGAGTAAGTGAATAACAAGTCACATCGTTTCACGAGCCGGTAGTCTGCCGTACACATGAGCAGAGTTATCATGTTTTCAGAGAATGGAAAGTATGAAGGTATATTTTATATTATAATTATATAAGTATAATAATATCATAAATATCATATATAAACATTAAATATATAATTATATCTAGTCGTGAGAGGTGGTGATGGAAAATGAACTACATCAGTTTTTGAGGGTCTGGTGTATACACGATCGATGGTTTCATTTTAAATTTGATGGAAGAGGAGATAGATATTGGTTATTACAAAAAAATAGTAAAATATAAGTATATTATTTATTTATTATTATTTTTCAATTAATAGAATATTAATGATGGTGGTAAAAGAAGAATTAAAAAGAAAGTGTTTAGTAACGAAAATTACCTTCTCTTAGAAAACCCCCTTTGGATATCCTATTAAGGATCCTATGGTTGGTATTTTTGGAATAATGTAATATCTGGAACATAGATAAGGATTTTTAAGATTTATATTTTTAGGTTTTGGTAAATCCAAAGGGATTAAGAGGAGTGATGAAGTAAGGGTAGGATGTGTCCTTTTATAATGGGGGAGGAGTAATTTTTATTTGTAAATACCAAAAACTAGTCAATAATGGGATGTCAATATCACCTCAAGTTCCTCCAAAATAGAAAAATAATTTATTAGAGATATTTTTTTTTATAAACACCTCTACCAAGAAAACACATTTTTTAGACATGTTATTCCTTAGCATTTAAGATCATTTAATTTTTAAATTTTAGTTTTCACCATGGTAACTTGTATTTTTTTTATTTTCCAAGGTAATTTATATTTTAAGACTATAATTAAAATGAAACTTATTATATCATTTGGACCCACTAATTATAAATATGAAATCCAATTTATTAAATAAAAATCTTATGTGTGTGGATGTAGCATCCCGACCGAGAAGCCACTTAACTAGTCCTCTGTACCAGAGGGCCACTGAGACTTAGGTGTGCCTCCCTATGCACCAAAGGTTTTAGAGTAGTAGTGAGGGATTATTAAGTGATTTTAGGGAGACTATAACATCTGGTGATAATAATAATAATTCTTATATAATACGAGCACTATGGACACAACAAAAAAACTCAAGGGATGCAACAATAAACAATGGAAATAACAAGCTAAAATCAATAATCATACATATTAAATAGAGTATAAAAATTCCATATCAGTTATACAAAACATGAAATATCACATGGAGGATGATCACATAAGTGGATACTCAAAATCCCAAAAGAGACTCCATATCAATGCATAAGAACCCCCGTGGTCCATATGTTATCCATCCCATTCACCCGTGCATCCCTTCTCACTATGGTCCAATGCATGATCCCGGTATCTTACCTAATATAAAATCTACAAACTCTACATGCATCCTAAGGGGCCCATGAATTGTGTGAGTATGAAATTGGTAGTCCACCACCAATGTGTTCCTATCTTATATCCATATTTATACCAATGTATGCATATATAAATGAACAACGTTAACTCACACATTAAAATACATAACCCAATTCACTTGTGATCAATAGTTACAAGAAAGCATTTAACTAACTTAGCCAACAATGGTATAGAAAGATATATCTATGATATTTCATATCAATAGAACCCTCAGTCCCCCAACCATTTATATATACAAGTCACTAAGTACCTTATTCAAAATAATACTTCATGTGTCACATGTCAAGTAAGTAAAAGTCCCATCGACATTCCCAAATAATATGTCACAACTCCCTTAGAATTCCATTTAAACAATATCCATTATCATATTAGCCCAACATTCCAAGTCATGGCGATGCCCATCAATCTATATATAATGAACCACCAACGAATTTATAGCCTAACTTCCTAAGGCATGATGAGATTTATCCATCAATTATCCTGTCCCATTAGCACAAATATATATGGAGAGCCTCATCCACCAACCGATGGTCTCACTCACCCTCAACCGTGACTTTATATAGTGAGAACCTCCTATATAACTTATGGTCAACACCATCCCCAAAGATGGTAAATCTACAGAGACCTCCACTAACATTGAGTGGTCTACACCATATCACAGAGTCCTTATCTATGTTCATGTGACTCTAAAGGTTCTATCGCCCAAACACAGTGATTGGTAATCACCAACCATACCTAATCCACACCAACCAATGAACATCATCGCTACATGTGAACCATGTCACTCAAATATGGTATGGTCATCACAATTCACCTCTACTTGATGATCACATCACCTTAATCCCATTGGTCAACAACATCCTATATAACTCTAGACATGCCCAATATGTTCCAATGGGGCCAATATAATAACATCAAAATTTAATTAATTAAAAAACCAAAATATGATTCCAAACGTAAATCAAAAACCATATTTCACAAATACCATTCCATACCTAGCTCAATACATTTAAAGAGATATGCATATATCCATTAGTATCACACAATAATTTGATTTGAATTTAAGAGTTTATTTATAAGGGTTTCACCCAGGAAACCCAACTAATGTGTATTTAATCATGAACCCCATAGAACATGTATAAACTAGGATAAAGATATGCACCACCAACCTTACACTCATAGAAAATCACTCATGAAGATCGACCTATACTTTATGCTGGGACGAGATAAATTAGGATTTTAGAAAAATTTCCTAGAAATAGGAAAAAAGAGTTCTCATGGAATTATCCTTCAAAATGGTGAGAGAAAAAAAGAAAATAAAAAAGATAAATGAAAGAATCACCATTGGATATCCGACACAACCGACAAAGCTTGAATTGAACACCAAAAGAAGGAGATCCAAAGGGACCTATGTAGAATAATAAATGAACCTCAGGCTGGAGGAGATAGGAGAAATGGGAGAGGAATAAGGAGGAATAAATTAATAAAGTGGAATAATTAGAATAGTAATTTAAACCCTTTAATTATCCACATGATTAAGATACACTATTTGGCTAGCTGCATGCAAACCGTAAAGTGACACTATCCAAAGCACACCATATAACATAAAATTAGGTGCATGATTTTTCAAAATGTGTACAACTGATGTAGATTACCTTTTAAATAAATTTAAATATTCTCACACAACTATGCTCCCCAACCTGTATGGTTTGAATAACTATGTTTTGGAATAAAAAAAGGTCCACACAATTTCCCTTAAAGGGCCACATGATTTGAAAAAATGGTGTGCCCAAACCTACATGTTCCAAAAATATTTTTTAGGGGTTGACACTCCAAAAAACTCATTCAAACCCCCAAGGCACTAATTGGTCCTTAAAAACCATCCAAAAACAAAAAATTAAAGTGATCAAACTTTCATATTTCAGTTTTGAACATCAAATTCCATGTTAGACCGTCCACCAAATGAAAAATTAAAATTTACCCAAAATTTATTCCTATTGAAAAACATGGGATGTTACAAATAACCTACCATAAGGTATCCCATACCCAAGCTATGTAGTTACATGATGAGATGATACAGAATGTACCCACATCATATCATTAAATTAGACTACATTAGTCACTACTTATATCTTACTTCCGCTTATGGAACTCTACACCTTAAGAGTTTTCATACTTATTTAATCACTAGCCCAACCTGACATTCTAATGGTTCCTCCCACCACCCTCCAGACATACACATCCCCAAATGACATAACATAATTCATGTACCTCCCCATGTGTTCAATTTTTACCTATATCACTCATAAAATCCACAATCCCACATTGCTACTGATTCCCAAGAGTTCCTGCATCACATCTTGTTGATGAAATCCTTCCAATATCTTCTATGAAACCAACAAGGTCCTGCACCATGGAAAATGATTGAAAAACCTCATCACATTTGATTAAAAAAACCATTTCACAGACACAAACACACAGACACACACACACACAAACACAGACACAGACACAGACACACACACATATATATCACACCCAGAAAAGTTCATGGATGCTGATGCACCCATACAAGCCATGCATCATTGGTGATTCCCACAGATTAACTAGAACCTAATTAATTCAGTTACCACATGTGCACCATGTTCAACCATATCATCCATTCTAAAAAAATGATATTATCTCAATCATGGTGTGCTTATAACTATTGTCGGTTCCCTAGCATAATCTAACCCTTCCAGATCAACAAAGCACCTAGTTAGAATCTTGACTACCCAAGGCCTAACCTCCTTATAGAGATACACCAGCTACTAGACAATGAAACCGATTTTGGGTATCTCTATATTTACCACAACCTAAATTTATAATAGTATCCCGAAAATTAGATCTCATTACTTCTCTTGGTCCTACCTCATATCCCCAAGTCTGACCTAGTTTCTAACCTCTAGTTACCCGAGAAGTCTTTTGACAAAACCTCTCCAGATGTACCATCTATCCACATTCTCAACACTCCTTCAGAGGAAAATCACACCAATTTTAAAAATTTCTTCACTGCCCACACTAGAAGAACTCCACCGGTGACCCAGTCATTACTAGTCTACCCAAGTCCTTGACTGAACTACCTTACTGAGTCTCCTCATGGACCCACATCGATTTACTTGAGGAACCACATCCTAACTACACCTAGAACCATAACTCGGCTCAAATAAGTTAGTTCTATCAATATTATTTCACCTATGAAGGACTGGTTCACCACCTATGAGAATGAGTTCAACCTAAAGAAATTTACCTAAATCCTGATTACATTCTTCAATCCATCATAAAATCTCCTCACCCTAGAAATTTCATCCCTTTCCATAAAAGGCACAAAATGGGATAGGTTTGTGAACCTTCCATCATAAACCATAATGGATGTATACCTCTATGAAAAGTTCGTAAACTCATAGGATTGGTTCCCCCTCAACTTATCTAAGAATAAATTTTTGAAAAAATTGTTCTCTAAATCATTCCATACTAGTTCCTGATTCTTATAAACCTGTACCTATATGCTCCACTAGTTTGTTTCCATTCCTCTGAGCATATAAGAATCTAGATTCACCCTCTAATCTGGGGGTATCTCAAGTTGGTCAAATATCATATACACAGACTCGATCCAATCCTCTGCTACTTGTGGTCCACCCTCACACTCAAATAACAGTGATTGCTAATTTAGGAGATCCTGTGTTATTAAAGAACTGTATCGATCATCTATTTTAGCTTTCCTATCAACACTCTATATAACTCATACCAAGCTCTCCTTGAACTACTAATATAACCATTTCCCAAAATATTATATCTAATGCAGCTTCCTCACCTGTCTTGGAGCCTCTACCTATGGATCATGATCATACTGACCCTCAGGGGTCTCATCCTAACCCTTAAGGGCCTCATCCTGACCCTCAGGCTTCTTATCCCATGCATTCTCCAGCGGTACTACATCTCTTCACTCTTTATTATCCAATGGTTCCCATCTATGTGAAATTACATTGAATACCAAATAACATGGCCAATAATAGTAATAACAGTCATATATCACAAAAAGAGAAGGATATAACAAGAAGTGCATATCACCACCCTTACACTTACCTACCATACCCTCATCATATATCATCTGGACTCATGTCCCACTGACCCACCCATATCATATTCAGGTATTACATATCATGCATATCAAAAATCACTTTTCTGGGTGGCTGGTTAAGTGGAATTCCACCAAGAGACTATACATGAAAACACTATTGATCCATTTTTTTGAAACTTTAAATAGACCAACCCATTTTCACCTTTTCCATGTTCTAAACAATAGTCATAAGAATATACACATGTCATATGAGCCTAATTTTCTATCATGAATCATAAATAAACCTTCCATGTCATATCGGGTTAAGCATTAAAATTCCACTAACTAATAACATCACACCCAAGTGCACCGCATGAGATCAAAATCTATCAACAGTAAGAGAATAAAACATAAAATCAGTTTCCCACCCATAATAACTTGGTTTATCCCCTATTCATAAAGATATATCCACCCAATCACAAGATCATACATAGATCTGACTAAATCGTAGTCTCTAATCTAAAACAAACCAGATAATAAGATAAAAAACACATATGATACCATTTTTAGAACCCTCACATAGTATCCCCTTATCTATTGCTCTAGGATAGAGTTTTAATGGGACTTAGGGATTCCTCCTCATATTCCAAAGGGTACCGAATAGTATTAAGGTTCTATTAAGTAATTTTGGGGAGACTATACCCTCCAGTTATGATAATAATAATGTCCATATAATACCATAACCACATATGAATTGGAAAAACACAATGGAAGAAATAATAAAAAAATAAAATAATGATCCAAAATAAATAGATTCATACATATAAAATAGAGTAGACACATTCCATATCAGTCATACAAAACTTTCAAGATCTCCCTAAGTCTGATCAAATAAGTTCCTAATCAGAATACCAAAAGAGACTCCAACTTGATGTAGAAGAAACCCCATGATCCATCTACCATCTATCCCATGAAAATGCGTATCCCTACTCACTATGTTCTATTTCATGATCCCAGTCCCTTACCTTATATTAAAGCCATAAATTTTGCACACATCCTAAGAATCCCGTGTAGTGTGTGAGTATGAAATAAATAGGACACTACAAAAATTTGAGTTTCTTATATCCATATTTATACCAGTATATTCATAAATAAATAAAAGTGTTAACTCACACATAAAAATATATAACCCACTTCACTTGAACTCAACAACCACAAGGAAGTGTTTACCTTCCTTGGTCAATTTCAGTGTGGACTGATATATCCAGGATATGTCATACTAGGAGAACCCTTATTTCCATAACCATTTCAATATACAAGTCACCCAACACCTCATGATATCCAATTCTCTATGTGTCACATGTCGAGTCAACTAACATCCCATCGACATACCCACATAATATGTCACGACTCCCTTGGGATTTCATTTAACCAATCACTATCATCATATTTTCTCAATGTCCCAAGTCATGGTGATGTCCACCATTCCATATATAATGAACCACTATTAGCTCGATAATCTGAAATCACAATCCATGGTGAGATCTATCCTTCAATAATCTCAGCCATCAACCCAAGCATATATGATGTGCCTTATCCCACAACTAATGGTCTCACTCACCATCAATAGTGGATTTATACGGTGACAACCTACTCCATAACCAATGGTCAAAACCATCCGCTAAAATGTTTTATCTACAAAGGCCTCCACCCAAATCTTGTGATGAACACCACTTTACTGAGTCATTTTTTGTGTGCACATGACTCCAACAGTTCTATCATCAAATCATAGTGAGTGACAATCACCAACTATACCTAATCCACATAAACTTGCGAATCACATCACTATAAGAAAACTAAGACACTCAAGTACAAAGTGTTCATCACCATCCACCTCAACATGATGATCACATCACCTCAATTCCAATGGTAAACACCATCACACATATCTCATGCCATACCCAACATGTTCTAACAGAACCATTGTAATCTCATCACAATTTAATTAATTAACTTACTAGAACATCATGCTATACCGAAACCAGAAACCCCATTTCACATATACCATGCCATACTTTTCTCAAAAAATTTAAAGTGACATGAACATGACCATAAAAATATAACTATAAAAATAATATTATTTAAAATCAATCATTTATTTAAATGGTTATAACCTATACAACTCCATATACACATGTTTAATTATGCACCCCATATCATGCATATAAACTAGGAGAAATCTAGAAACCACATATATTACACTCATAGAGAATTATTCATTGAAGACCGACCATTTATTAAAGTTATGATAAGAGAAATAAGTATTTTAGATGAATTCCACAAAAATATTAAAAAAGAGATAACAAGAAATTAGTATCCCAAACGATGAGAGAAAATAATAATAAATGAAAGGGGAATCAAGGACTCACTGTTAGCTATCCAATTCAACCAATGGATATTGATTTATTCAACACATAGAGGATACCCTAAGGTACCTAGGTGGAAGAAGAATGAATCCCCATAGATAGAAGAGGAACATGAGATGGGAGAGAAAGAGGGAGGAAGAAAGAAATAAAGAGGGAGGGGTATAATAATAATTCCACATATTTAATGATCTTCACGGTTAGGCTAGAAAGTTTCCCTAACCATGTGCCAACCATGGGTTCCAATATCCAAAGGCCACACATCCTCATATAGTTAACTGCAGAATTTTTCAAACTATGCACAACCCTTGAAGATCACCTCTGTAATAAACTTCAGACTTCTCATGCTATTGTGCATCCCACCCTACATGGTTTGACTAACCATGCTCAAGAAAAAAGTAGTCTTCATGGTTTAAAAAAACCATGAAACCCAACCTTCACCTTTTAAAAATTATTTTTCATGGCCCAATGCTATTGAGACTCATCTGAACCCCTAAGGCACTCACCAAACATTAACCTCTATCCAAAAACAATACATTAGAGGGATCAAAATTCCAGATTTATGTTATGAAGATGATAATCAATGTTATCCCATGTACCAAATGAAAAATTTAAATTAACCTATAATTTATACCATTTTAAAACCTTGTGATGTTACAATATAAATTTTATATTAACACAAACACATATAATATGTAAAACTTATTTAAACATTAATCATAATAATTATTTTTTAATGTATTTATTAATATTTATAACAAAAAATTAATTTGACCTTATTATATAATTTAAATGATTATTATTAACAATATGTAATCCATTTTATAAAATCTAAATCACAGAACAGGAATAATTTAGTTTTAGATTAATCCCGTTGATGTAATGAAAAAGCATATTCCCAGAGAGAATATTTTCAAAATTTTTAAAAGTTTCTATATCATAATTCAATATTAAATTGATTTTAATGAAATATATTAGAATAATTATAATATAATTGATCTAATTTTTATTTTTAAACCATTTAAAAAAATGGAATCTTATCAATTATTCAAAAAAGATAGTTTTCAGTAAAAAACATTATTTTCACTATTCATCAAAAAGTTAATCTTTTATGAAAAATCTAAAAAAACACCTAAGATAATTTTGAAATTTTGATTACAAAAATGAATTTGTTTTTAAAAAATACATTTTCTAAAAGTTTCAAAAATTAATTTTATTATTATTTTGACAAAATCAATACAAATATTTTTTTTAGAAAATATATTTTCAAAGAATATAAAGACTTTACTAAAAATTAAGTAATCTTCTATACATATGTTTTATTTATATAAAAACATTACACTTAATATTTAAATGGTTTTTATTTCAATTTATAAATTCAATTTTAACTACTAGGTTATAATAGTCATGTTTATGTAATAATATAAACAATATATTGTGGTTTGTTAAAACTCAGTGTTGTGTGTAATTCAAGCTATCAAAGAATTTATATTTAACTGAAAAAATATTTCATTAAATATTTGGGTGATATAGTGCTTCATGGGACTAGGATTTTGATCCCCATATGATATGATTATGAGATTGATGTGGATGCCTGATGTACATCATGCTATTTGGATATGGATCCATGTGAAGAATGCTTGAGATGTTGGGATTTGACCTAGGGTTTTTATAGGACACCCTAGATTCCATACGCTCCCAGGATTCCTAAAATGTCTAGGATTTAACCTTTCAGTATTAGAGGATTATTATTATCATTACTATTATTATGATATGCCTAATTCTTCCCAATGATATGTCTAGTAGAACTTGATGATATTATATGTTCCTCATCGAGATTCCCATGATTTCACAGATCTAACCAATTATCATGGAAAAATAGAGATGGTTCTGATCCTATGTTTTTATGGGGTGTCTAGGAATCAACTTATATCCATTAATTAAAATGTAGTTTGGAGAGATTCCTAGGAGTCCAAGGATCTGGTTGTTGAGTTATTCATAATGGGATGTTTGGACATTTGAGATTGAGCTTTAAGGAAGCATTAGTTACACCCTATGATCTGGTATTTATATGGTTGGAACGATCACATGACGTGCTCGGAGACACTATGGAACTAGTCAAATATGGCATGATTGATCAAGGTTTTGGAACAAATGATCGATAATGGAATATTTATTTATTTATTTCCAATAGTTTATTTATTATTTTCAGCTGATAATTTCACAAGAATATATCACTATACTTATAGTTATGTACAAGACCACATTGGTGGTGCCCTAAAAAGTTATGTAATCACACCCTACTCGGGCCACCATTGCACTGTGGTACCTTTAATTACTCTCATTGGTTGTAGGAATATTTTTGACAAATCTTTAGCTTTTTTTCATTGAGTAGGATATCTTGGACTCAAGAGATTAAGATGAGGTGTAGATAAAAGTAGTAGTAGGGACTCCTGTCATTATTCTCTTATTTATTTTATTTTGATTACGTGATCATCCTAGTGGGTGATCAACCTTTCATTCCTATTTTAATTCATTATTTGTTATTATAACATGTTTGATTAATTTATTATTTTAGTGAAATTTTATATGAATAATTCTTTGTTATTAATTTACATATATAAAATCTGATGTAGGTAGTATATTCTCCCAAAAATAACACCTTATACCCTCACTACTAGTCATTAGCCTCTGGTGCATGAGGAGGTGCACTTGAGGTCATATGGTGATTCGGTCCAGCTGCTATTCTAGTGAGTTAGGTTGGGATGTTACAAGGTGAAATTAGAGGTTATCTTTTCCATTTATTCTTATAATTTGTGATATGGTATCCAAGAGATAAAGTAATGTGTTAAATCCTATAACGGATTTCAGGCTAGTGCGTCATGTATGAATGTTCTGGTAAGAAGTCCAAGTTACTAGGGGATCAAGATTGATGTTCTTGGCATGTGTTGTTATCATTTGTTTTATTTTAACCTTGCATTAAGAACATGTAGTTTGTCATTGATGATGAATTGATGGATATTTGGATCTTGGAAAATTTTCAAGAATTTGGTTATGGACTTGAATCATATCCCATAGAGGAAATAGGCATACCATGCATCATGATTTGGTAGATAGAGTTTACCTAACATGTAGGCTTCCTACTGTGATCATTATAAATTATTACAGAGGATCGATTATTTAAGGTATCAACAAAAAATTAAACATTTTCCCATATGAGTTCTTAGTGACATTATAATCATATTGACTAACATGTATTCATTCTATCTGATGGTAGGTTATTTGGATCCCATGGAAAGATGGCTGACAGTGACAGTGGTGATACAACCACTCTAATAGGGAGTATGTAGTGACCCTAGTAGCTTGAATTGGGAACATTATACCTTAGGGATAAAACCATTGGGAGTGGTTAATATTTAGGTTAATTAATATAAATTTTTAGTAATTTCCTATATGGTGTTTTCCCCATATAGCATGGAATGGAATTTTAAATGATTGATCTAGTGATTGGGATTCCCTTGATATGGATCATCTTGGATGATTTCATTAAGTATATGTATAAATATTGTCAGTTTAGGTGTTCATGCCTATGGAGTAGTCCTATAGGAGGATTCTTGGTAAGGATCAATTCCCTTATAGTCTAATCAGTTTTCATTTGATGCTGTTATGAGTATATGAGTCCATGGAGTGGGTTTCAACACATATCCTACCTTGTGGTTTAAGAAAGGAATATGATGTTGCCAATGAGTTAGGAACCTTTTAAGATATCATACTTGGATTAGATTGGATTCATAGAGACCCTTATATTTTACTCAGAATTTAGTGAGTCAATTCCTAGTGATTTATGAGTGGAACCCATGAGAGGGGGTAGCATGGGATTGTGTGACACCCTTAGAGGGTTTTGAGAAATATTGAAAATTAGATGCCTTATATGTTCATGAGAGAAATTACATGAGTGTTGGAGCTATAGTTTCGGTTGGTTTTGAAGGCCATGATCATTTTGATGCCCAACCCTATGGTTTTGAGAAGCATATCTCGTCTTGGTTAGAGTGTAGTTATATGATCAAGTTTTGTAAGTTTTACTGAGTGATGGGTGAGTGTGTGTTAGACCATGGAACTAGTAAAGTTCCCTATTTAGAAGAGGATATACTAGGGTTCTCTTGGAGATAATTTGAGGTAGGTGAATTATCATTAGTTTTGGGTGGTGAAAGTTGACATAGGTGAGATGTTAGGCCATTTTTAGAAATTATAATATGAGATTCTTTGGTTGGGTGAAATTGAAATCATATAGAGAATGATCAGATTGAATAGATGATGTGAAACTCACTGGATTGTGAGTTAAGTTCCAATGATCATGTGGTACAAGGGAATATACCTATTATGTTTTAAAGATATTGAGGTGATGAAAACTATCATGTGTGAGACCTATTCAATTTTAAATCAGAGAAGGATGTGGATGGGTTGAGGACTGTTGGTGTTTTATGTGTTACTTATGGAGCTTTTATCATAGTAATTTGATGATAATGGGTCAAGAGTAGTGACACACATATGTTTATATATGAACCTGATGAGTTTGTGCTTATGAATTGGTGTATGTAAAGTGATTTAGTGGGGTTTTCAGTAGTATTTGGTTGGGGGTGGTGACCCATGTGATGAATTGAATTTCTAGGAATTTCAGGCATAACGTTTTTGTGAGTTAGGAACTAAACATGAAATGATTTTTAGTTTTGGAAATCATACATAAGTGATATGGACACATCTATCCATCATATTTGGTGATGGATGGAATGTTTTCCATGATGGCGGGAATTTGGTTTGGTAAAGAAATTATAATGAAACTCATATGGTGGGGAGCATGATAATGGTCATGGATAATATGAAACTCATGTCAAAGGGTCATGGATGTGTTGTACCACTTATTAAATTGTTGCATTGGATTTGGGATGGGGGTGAGTATATGGGTATGGTTCATCTAGATTCCTTGGTGAATTCCCTATATAGCATTATTTATGATATTTAAGGTAGTCTAACCATTTTATTTAGGCTTAGGATAAATTTAGATGATCTAAGCATGATAGATTCAGAGGTGCATCAGAGCTCATGGTAAAGAAAGTTTGTGGGTTTAGGCAGTTCATGATTCAATTGTGGAATTACACTAAGTTTCAGGTATGTGAATCATTATGGGAACTTAGATGATCATGGGATTCCTCTAGTGATAAAAACATCATGATCGAGTAATTTGGGGAATTATTTGGTGGATAAAGTTGATAATCTTTGAGATAGGTCAACCAAAGGAGGTCTGATTAATTATTTGGTGTGTAATTGGATGCAGTGGGTTAGGAAGCACATTAGATGCAAAATGTTGGATGTGATGTTTGTATTTCATGGATCGTACATGTATTTTTGAGGTAAATTATAGCTTATGGGAATGGTTTGTTGATGATTAAGGCTTTCCTATTTATTTTAGAATTCAAGAATGAAGAAGGGAATTGTTGTTTTTTTTTGTTTTTTTATTCTCATTTATTATATATTTGTTCATAAGAGAAATATAAGAGGAAAATAATACCCATATCATGGTGGAAAAAATGGATTCCTAGAAAATCTCTGCATAAAATATTCTTAAAATAATATGGTAAATATCCTAAGGTGGTGAATAAAATTATTCTCTAATCTGGACTACCTTTATTGGTTAGAGAATATACTATGTGGTTCCCTTCTCTCTAGGTGTTCCTGACATGAATCCCTTGATTGATGAAATTTCTGGATCTTATAATTAAATAGTACAACTCCCATGGAACAATTTCCTTTTTAAGAATGTCAACTAACACTCTAGAGTTCGATTATACTTCATTAATTTGAACGTGACAATGATCGCATAGCATAAGTCCTATGTCTAGATCTCATGCCTCCACCACAATAGAATTACCTAGACCATAATTGGAACTAAATCCCAATAGCATTGATCCCCTAATATCTATGACTAGGCAACCTCCATTCATCATTCTTTCCATACAATATCCATCGACATTCAACTTATATCCCATATACAGGTGCTTCCACCTTACTAAATGGGCATGAACATTTCACCTGGTATCTCCCAAGATGGAACAGGTTCTTGGGAGTATCCTCTTGAGGAATTGAGAATTCTCACCACCCTTAATTAGTGACCCTAGCTTGAAAATTAACATCTTGAAGCGTACCTATAAAAAACCAATGAATTCATCCTCTCTTCTTTTTTTGAGTTTTATTCCTCCCATATAATCCAACATGCCGATGAAAAAGACATGGATTGGACCCTGATCTTTTCACCTTGATATTTGATGCCATTAAACCATTTTTCCAGAATCCCCTGAACCAACAAGCCTTTATTCTGTATGTTCATACCATGCCTCCAGAATGTCTAAAATTTTATCACCCAATTACCTTGGAATAATATGTGATAGATTTTTTACTGGTAAGATTGGCTATAGCATTGACACCTAGATGACAATTTCACCCTTTATTCTATACATGATCATTTTTTGGCAAGACATTATTCTATATTATATATACCAAAAAATTCATCTTACTTGAAATTTATTTGCACCACAATCTGGTAGCCCAATTATCCAACTCACATGTTGAATATATCATTCTCTTGTATTCCCTTCCACTGAAATTACCTGAGGATGATTAAAAAAACACACATAAATATGGATCCTCATTAATAATAATACTATCATAAACATTCATCTGGTCATTATTTTGAATGGTTATGATGATGTTTAGAACCATGATAACCTCTATAAATGTTATATTTGGCACTAGACACCCTGGGAATATGATAGTATTACCTTCCCAATAATTTAGAAACATGCTCTCCTCCTCTTGAGGAATTGTTAATTCACACCACCCTTATATTTGGACTGGTGATTTCTCATAGTTTTGTGTGTAGTATAATGGAAACCACACTATTCATTCTATTAGAACATGATTTGGGTGTTCAATTAGGCAATTTTGATGGTGGGAAGTATCACGACTTAGAATCGTTCATTACATACTAAGACCTATAGTTGGGAGAACCATAGGGTGAATGATTAGTTGGATTAAGAAACATGGGTGTCTTTGGATAGATGAGTGTCATGGGGAATTATCTTGGTTTTTTGATAATGTATTTTATTATTGGATCATGTTTTTGTGGGTTGAGTGCCTTATGATGGAATTATTGTTGAAAAGTTCATTAAGCATATAGAAATGGGAGGCATCCAATTGAATGGGAATTGGTGACCGAGGTAGGTCGATATAGATAATTTTATGTCCAATAATACTACTTGAGGATGAGAATTATTATTTTGGGTATATTTTAATACCCCAAATACATAAAGGTGTTTTAATTTTAAAAGAAATTTGAATTTTTGAATTAGTGGATGGGTCAGGTTTTGAATCGGGAGTCAGAATGGAGTTTTGGGAGTTTGAGCATTTGAAATGGGTGTTCTAGACTTGGTTTGTGACTCATAAGGGAGATGGGGAACTTGGGGAAGTATAGAAGTAATCCTAGGGTGGCTGGGCTATTGGTAGACAACATCCAGCAACCACCTGCTAACCACTGGTGAGTCACCAGCTAGTCGGTGGAAGGGAAGAGCAACCAGTATTCTGTATGTGGTCACCAGCTAGCCAGTGGGATCATTAAGGGTAAGAATTAATCTTTTTCTCCCTTAATGTTATGAGGAGTAAACAACCTCATTTGTAATTCATTTTTTAACTATCACTCATAACTTCTTCTTCTCTCCTCCCCTTGGTCCCTCTTCAGTTTAGAGATCATTTGATAGTGATTTTGGTGTTGATTTAAGGCACATACACCATCCTCTTCTTCCATTACTCTTCCTCTCTCCCTCATACTAATTCATCTATTTTGGTTTATGGTTTTTATAGATATTTAACCAGATAAAAGTGTATTCATTTGATTCTCATAGGTATTTCATGTATTCTCGATATATAACATCCTGAGATGATGTATCGATGTTGTTGTATTCCATCTCAGTCATGACCTATATCGCATATAGTCTAAATACTTCCAAATCTCCAACCTCAGTCTAATAAAATAACGATATATATGTTTTTTCATATTAAACATCAAAAATAGCCATGATAATGGAAGAAAATTAGCTATTATTAATGTAAAACTCCTATAATGGGAGGTGACTCACCCCTGATCCACCAAAATCTAAAGTGAATTTATACAACACATTATCTAGAGACTCGATGGTCTACTCCATTTGAGGATGGAAGGAAGTGCTAAGGCATAGCTAAGAGCCAAAATAATTTTGAAGAAATGTCCATAATCATGATTCAAAATGAGGATCCAAATTATAAATTATGTTCTTTGGTACTATGTGAAGCTTCATTATTTCATCAATATCTAGTCTCACCAAAAAATCAATTGAAATCGACTCCTTGATTTTTAAGAAATGTAATGATTTTTTCAAATGATCTATAATCACCCAAATAGTGTAACATCATCCTTGATCTCATAGAAACCTAATCATAAAACCTATCAATATTTCCTTCCACTCTCATTGGATAATATCCAATGGTTTCTACAATCTACTAGGAACATGATGCTCTACCTTCACCTATCGACATAAAAAACAACGTGACACAGATTCCACTATGGGCTACCTCATCCCCAACCACTAAAACTAGCTTCTCAAGGCATGATAGATCTTGGATATACTAAGATTAATTTCTAAGGATTATCTATGAAACTCATTAAGAATATTTTCATGCATCACTAATGGAACAAACTCCCTCGAAACAACAACTAATAATGATTATCCTCTGACTATCCCTAAGGAGCATCACTATAAAAGGCTTGATTTCACATAATCTTTACCTTAGTGTCTCCCAACTGAGACTCCTACACCTATTCTAGTAAGGATAATTTCACTATCATATGGTATAAGAAAATTATTCCACCATCTTCCACTATATAAATATGGATTTCCACAACATCCTACATCACTCATGAAGAATCATGTGACTCTCAAATAACATCACTTAATGGATTCCTACTCTACATATTAGAAACAACATTACTTTTCATAGGGTGTAATAGTTCTTTAATTCATAGTCCTATAATAACCTCATCCACCTATATTACTATATATTAAAATAACAATGATAAATATATCCCTAAAGCTATTGTTTTTAGTAAAGACCACAAAGCAATCATTGATGAGGTAGTACATCCATAGAATTAGAGAAAGCACCACTACAACTAACTCAAGATCATGGGCGGTATAGTTACACTCATGATAAAATTACCATAATTACCCATATGAGATTATTATTATATGTTTTACCAAGAGATAAACCAAATAAATATGAGATTCATTTCATAAAACCTTCAACATAACAACCACCTATAGAAACCAAAGGATAAGAGCACAAACCAACTTCACCTTTGGGTAATCAAAATCTGTCTGAAACTGATCAATACATTTGAAATAATGGTTATTATTAGTAAAGGATATCATTGAGTCTTTAATATGAGATAAATTTAACATGAACCTTTGATAATAACCCATGACACCTAGGAAACTACAAGCCTTTATAATTTTATTTAGTGCTTCCTAAGAAACAACTTCCTCGATCTTAAACGGACTAACTTCTACACCCTAATAAGACACCACATTCTCAATTAAATTCACCTAACACATCAAAAACATGAACTTGAAAAAAACCAAAGATATGATAGAGACAAAGGAATTTTAAAAAATCCCTAACATGTTCAGTATGATCTTATACAAACTTCAAGTAAATGAGGATATAATTGATGAAATCTTCCTTGAATAGATCCAAAAACTCATGAAACATAGATTCCATGAGTACCATGAATATATATTTGGAATTAATTACACAAAATGACCTAAATATGAACTTAATGTTCCAATAATGACCCTTAAAATCATTCTTTGGGATATCCCCCTCATTTAACCTCACTAGACGGAACCTATACACCATGTCGATCTTTGAAAACTAGATAGGTATTTTTAACTGATATAACAAATAATTAATACTAAAAAGATGATAAAATTTCTTGATTGTTATGTAATTTAATCATAGTAATCTATACATAACTTCATATCACCATACACCTTGGAAAAAAATATCGTAGAACCCCACGATGATACATAAGGCTAGATTAAACCTTTCTACATCAAATCATTGATTTGAATCCTCAACTCATGTAGTCTAGAAGTTGTTATAAAATTAAGATTTATCAAAATCAATGTATCATTAGGTTTAAAATCTATCCTGATCTTAATAAAATGTATTGGGGTTAGTAGCATAAACTTTTCAGGGAAACCATACAAAAACTCCTCGACGACTATAGGGAACAAAACTTCTTGTGCATATACTAAACCCAATGATTATTAAAGTTTGAAATTTTCATTAAAATTGTTACTATTTTTTTAAAACTAATTTATCACAATATTTAATTAAATTCAAATTAAATTATTATTTATTAACATTTATTTAAATAGTAATCATTTTTATTTACATGTCCTATTTTGAAGAAGTTAATTAAATTGAGGATAATCAAGTAACCCCAAGTTTTTTAATCTATGTATGTACCTGTTCTTCATTATGGTAGTGGAATGATTCAAGTATCAATGGATGTTACACCCAAACTACCTCGAATGGTAGATCAATGGATGATGGAGGCTCCATTCAATCAATAGAAGAACTGCCAAAATCCACTAATGGAATATCCATTAAAAGGTAGTATAAATGGTTGAATCTCCCTACTATAGTAATGGTAGGTCACCAAAAATAGAACCTAGAATCCACCATAATAGTAGCTTCCCCAGAAACTATTCCATCAGTGATAGTTGTAGTGGATGCTTCAACTGTCAATAATAGTTCTTCAAATTCTCAATGCAACGGTAGTTCATTTCACTTCACACAAACACACTGGTAGTAGTGTATTATTTTGTCACCAATGATATCTAATAATATGATGGTTTCCAGTATATGAACCCATAATAGTATCAACCACCATTCAACATAGTGATAGTATATCCTCTGCTCCATACACCAATGATAACACCATGTTTTTTCAATGGTATATAATGTTTCAATGGTGGATCAATGGTAAACAATAGTAGATCATAGTATTGTGTGATAATGATAGTAGATCAGTAAAATAGTATGTTTTTAGTGGTAGAAACACCATGATTCCTCCAGGTATATCTATCATATACCATTAGTTCAATTATTTTTCTAAAAATATAATTCTTATTATTTTAATTTTTTTAATTGAAATAAATATTTTAAATAATTTTTTATAATTTTTCCTGAAAATATAATTAAATTTTGTGTCAAAATTATTTTAAGAATATAAAATTTATATATCACACATAAGAAATAAATTTTATACATGTAGGATATATCACCCTATATTTTTGGGTTTCTAATATTTCAAAACACTATTATTTAATTTATATATTTTAACTATAACATTAATTTGTATTGTATATTTTTGTTCTAATGATCATGATAGAAGTTGTATATTGATATTTCGTATATAAATAAAGGAGCATGAAACGTATTTTATATTCACCGTGGTATTTACAAACAAAGGTAATGGTAATATTATATTTTATTATGTGCTAACTCACCGAATGAAATGATTAGATCACATGACACTTCAATAAAATCTCCAAGTTAATGAAGTCGAATTAGTATGTTGAAATATGTTCAAGTTATTAAAATAAACTTATATAGTTTATTTTTTAATAACATACTCAACTTTCTATTAATAAAATTTATTATTACGAATCACAAAGTGACTTCTACTATACCACACTATATTCCTGTAGTGATCAATATCATCAAACATCATCATCCTCATCATCATATCTTTCTATTGGGTTTCATTTGAATATGTTTTTCTTTATGTTATTCAACATTTTTGTAATTTTTAGTGTCTGTTTTATGTTTTTCCTAATTATATTGACTTTTTTATTCATTATTCCACCACCCAAAATGGAGTTATAGGTTGTGAATCCCAAAAAAACGTTAGTTCACAGACTTGGTTAAGTATCCTTTTAAAAGTCAGGGTTGTACCTCTGGGTATCTGTGAAAGGAAGAGTTTGTAATAGGTTCTCACACCATTAAAAGTGATTTTATTAGTGTGTATCAATATTCTCACTAAGTAAATAATGTTGAAGAGTAGAGAAGGTACTTGGTTATTTGAAATAATCTAAAAATCTCCATGTTCTTTCTTTTTTATTTCTACTGGATTTCATTATATGGAAAAATTACTCACTAAATAAACTTTAATTAATAAATTTATGATTATTTTTATTTAAATTTATAAATTATTATTTACCCCCTCTATTAATTATTTCCATAAATTACAATAAAAAAATTAGTATCAGGGCTTGGTCTATAATAATCCATCCTCTCTATTTGTTTTAATCCGATACGATGGAATTGGTATGAGCGATAAGTTAATATCTTTGTGGTTCTAATACCAAAAAATTGTTATTAGATCCTAGTATATGATTATTTAACATATTTTTTTTGTTTTAATCCATCTAGATATAGTTTTGTTTCTTATTTATAACTCTATACTAACATGATCATCGTAGACCTAATAGTATAAGGAATATCATTTTAGTTCTATTAGATAGAATGTGTCAATTCCAATAATGGATGTATTCCAAAAAAACCACTATTCTTTGATGAAAGTGACCATGGATGATAGTAATATAGAATGAAATCACATCTAAAAGAGTTAATTGTGTATCATTGGACTATTATGGAGAATCCATATTAGCTACCCAAAGTTGATCTAGAGACACTTGTATGTAATGACATTGTGTTCTGACTCTGAGGTGGTGCACTTCAGGTGATGGTGAAATGGTCCGATGAGGATCATCCCCCATCCATTTTTCTAAAGATGGTGTCCTATCAAATTCACCATTTCTTTTGTTTTGACCCATTCAAGATCATTATCCTTTAAAGAAGGTTGGATTAACCTTGTAGGGACTAGAAAATTCAACCCTTTCACATTGTGATGGAGATGCCATAGTCAGTCAGTCCCAGCGGGCGATTACAAGGGGTAAAGTAATTGTTCAATTAGTCCTCCTCTGATTAACTTCCTCAAATGGTCTCAAATGGGTTTATTTGTGGATCCAAAAACACCCACCAGCCCTGGTATCCACGATTCATGGAATTTATTTCCAAAGGTAGGCACTCGTTGATTGATGATTCAGCCAATGACACTTGAGGACTCCATTGGTCAAGAGGATGGGAAGTCAGGCTCACTGCACCCTTTTTGGGAAATATTATTGCCTGTTTTGGGACTCTCTTATAGATTTAAGTTATGTTCATATGTTCGTGAATCCTTGGTTCATTCCTGAAGAGTGTATCCATGGGATACCGTTGATTTGAAAGATCGTTTTAGGTATGCATATATTTGATGATACGGAGGTACTGCTGACTTGAGCCATATAATAAGGTACTCTAGAGTGTATCATCATATAGGGGGGATGAATGGTGATTTTATTATGGGATCAGACCCATAATATGGGTTTCTTATGTATCCTCAGGAGAGAAATTAGAACCCACGTAGTTGGGAATTATGTGGGGCTTATACATGGAAGATTCATGTTTGGTGGGAACATGGTTGGGTGGAACCTTTATGGGAGCGAACCCTTTTGAGATTGGGCCTTCAAGTAGGCATCCTACATATCCTAGTCTGGTTAGGAATCAGAGTTCTCATAGTTCATATTGTGTGGATGTTGTAATCTTCACAAACCTCTATGCCCACGTGAGTCATGCTCGATGTAAGAAACAATAGGATGTGAGAGACCCAACCAACCACATTCTTCCTCTCCTGTTGGTGGGAGAGGGAGAGCCCAAAATGGAAGAGGCTGGGCCAACCATGGGTGAGGGTGAAGAGTGATGAACCTTTCAATGTAAAATGACATAGAAAGTCATGTGGCTTGGACACAAAAAATTGGGGACTTACCTGAATGGGAGGGCCCCAGAATACATTCTGGGAAAGGGGAGGAGTTTCTTCCTCATCAAAGGAGAAGTGAAAATAACTCCTTCGGCTGATCACTATTCCTCATTGAATGGAAAATCAGGTGATCACCCTTAATTCATAGAATGGGGAGGTTCACGTCGGTATCCCAAGGTTGGACTTTAGGTTACCATGGGAATGTAGACCCACATGCATTCCCAAAGCCTGAATTGTTGTGGGGAGAGCCTTCATGACTCTGCATACCATGGGTATTTAGATGAAAAGGGGCACACTGATGCACCCGATGGTATGATCAAACGGGTTTAGTGGCTTTGGAGGAGGTTTTGGTCTAATGTTAGAGGATTGGTTCATGGAGGTATTATGGAGGACTGGATGGTAATGGAGGGGTGAGGTTGGAACCAGAAGAAAAAATACCTGAAAATACTCCATTCCACATACTAGTTTCTTATGCGGTATGGGGGAGGGTCCACATACCATAGTGGTATGTGGGAAAACCATCCACATACCGATGTGGTACGCGAGCATGGGTATAGATCACCGTGTACCATAGTGGTGCGCAGCCCATCACGCCACCTTAGGTTCCATCCGCGTACTGATGTAGTACGGGATGCCGGGTTCAGTCCGTGTAGTGGTACACTAAGGAGACAACCACATTGAAGGAGGGTCCGAGGGATTACCGTTCACGGGAAGTTCATCCGTGAGATGTATGTGGTTTTCGGTTCAACAATTAGGTTTGTGATTCTATTATTATTATTATTCTATTACCCCGTTTTATGGTTCACGGACGACTGTACCTATAGAGAGCATGGTTCACAATTTGGGCGTCGTCAATGAATCAAGACTAAATCCAGAATCATCTCCGAACTCTTTCTTCCAACCTCAGGGTTCCCTTCAATATTTTGTCATCCATACATCATCTTTCCCCTACTATGTTGTTTTTATAGAGCATCAGGGAAATTGTATCTATGGGCATGTGACACCATTTGCAGAGGCCCAAGAGGAGATATCCTGACCCATGAAATACTCGGTCAACCGCAGTTTTGCGGAGGCTGTGGTTTACGATAATGGTTCATGAAACCTTTCCTGTTTTCTTCGTCCATGAACTGATGAGTTTGTGGAACGGTACACGGATGAACTTTATGCACATGATTCCTTAGTGAACTGGTTTGTGGTTTGTTGTGCTTTCCGGCCATCACTCTGCGGTCCAGTGCCTCATGGATCATTCTACATACCTAGTGGTTCGTGATCCAGGCGGTCCACAAACCTTTCCTGGTGATGGTATGCTGGACACTTGAAAATCCTTGAATTCCTTCAAGTTTCTTCTAAAATTTGCAACGTAATTTGAGTCCATTCCCCTTCCTAAACTTGTAGGAGTACTTTATTCCTTCTACAAAGTTGTTTTGGGGGTATTTTCTTCCCTTGGAATAATTTTCATGACCCTACAAATTCCGCCATCATAATGGGGTCCTTTTGGAACGAAAAAGAGACTATTCCGATGTAGAAGCGGTTCTGAACTGAAATGGTTCGTGGTAGAATATATGGGGTCGGTAAGAGGGAACCAAACCAATATATAGAGGTCCATGTCATTTTTATTTTATATTTTCTCATATAGAAAAGTGATCTCGACTTTCCCTCGACTTCCTCTGCATTCGCATATCGTGATTCTTGCGAAAATCCCGTTCATGAACAACTTCCTACATTCTGTGAACCGAAATTTCCTCCATTTCTCTGCCTATATACCATATTTTGTTTTTCACAATCAACATTGTTGAATTTTAAAATTAAAATCTGGATTACAAGTAGGATAACGCTATGCTTCTTGTGTGTCCACATACCGATCTTGAATAGGATAACCAAAATTTAAGAATTAATAATATAAACTTAAAATTTTAACCCACGAATTTGAAAATGAACTTAATCAAGGCCTAGGTTCACAATATCCACCTTCTGTGAACCTTTTTGTTCACCGGCTAATGATCTATGGGCCAACACATCACAGATGGTTCGCATACCATGGTTGTACACGGTGAAATGCATCTGTGTATCGTAGCCATAGGCGGGGTTTCTTCTGCATATCATGCAGTACATGGATTGTGCGTTCTGCGTACTATTTATAGGAACATTAAATGGAGCCTTAGGCCAAAATATTTTTAGTACTTTAGCCATTATTCCATAGCCTTTATCTAACAATTTTTTATTGGAATAATTTTTTTTTCAGATTCTGGATCTTCTTGTGCAGGTTACAATGGATTCTTCACAGGATGCTAATGACGTCGCTGCTTCTTTCGATTATATTATTACTTTACCTCTTTCTACTGCTAATGAAAGATCGAAGAATATGGCAGATTTGACGAAATAATCCTGGTTGTTCCATTTCACCAATCTCTGACAAATCTTTTTATAGTGGGCCAACGAGAGTACCTGACTTCAGACATGTTTACTTCTTATGAGTTTTGTCTCTTGTCTAACACAATGATCCCAACGCGAAATACGATTTATCATTCTACTGCATGGATAATTAATAACTATATTCCAAATGCATTTATTTATTTCAAGGGGCTATACCTTCATAAGGATACTAGCTCTGGGTCCTTGCTGAACTATGCACCTCGAACTGTAGAGGGAGTACAGTGGAAGATTAACCAGACAACCCACTATTATGAGAGCATTGTGAGGAAATATACAATGAATGAGCAATACAGTTGGTCATCCCAGTAGGATATTTGCTCTGGAGGCTCGTTTGTCTTGGACTGGGGGTGGCCTTTTTGGGTTCGCCAGAGTCGCAAAGAATTCCAAACCGAGCTACAAACTGTGGGAATGTATAAGGCCTCTTGGGTATCTCAGACATACACCAATTTTTCTACCGCCCTTATTTCACAGCTCTTAAGCCGGTGGAGTCCAAACACCAATACCTTCCACTTGACCCACGAGGAGGTCATCATCACTCTTTGGGACATCTGGCTAATTTCACGAGTCCCTATCACCGGGGACATGTATGATGAATTTATTCCTCCATCCTCTACTTGGGATGAGGATGAAAGAACCCCCCTTTAGATAAGAAACTTATTGTCCAAGTGAAGGTGCTTATGAAGGAAATCTATTCCTGTCTGAAGTAAGAAATTTCTTTTGATGACAGGTTTGGAACTTTTATTAAGCATACTATTCTAGAGCCTGATCCACGGAGACCTAGGGCTTGTCCTACCAAAACCACCCGGTGGAAAGTATGTACTTACTGGACCACCCTAGAAGAGGGGAATTTTTAGAAATAGGGATGGGGGATCATGCCAAAAGTCGATCAATTATTTCGACTAACGGCTTTCTTGGCCATGCTTCTGAGTGGGTGGCTCCTACCAGTGTGGGAATCTGGTGGCGTAAGTTCCTCAACCTTTATCACGGTCTCTCATTTTTCCATTGTTAGATGAATTTATTTGGCTATTCTAGTATTGGCCAAAATTTACCGACTACTGGTTCGAATCAATGAGGGAGGGTCACCGTATCGGATGACCGGGCCCTTCCAAATTCTTGGATGGGAGCCCACATAGGATGTTATTCCTTCGTTAATTCCTTACTAATTATGCATTCCACCCTATGAACATACCTTCAAAGCACCAACGGGGTCATGCCGGCGGCTAGGGCTTCACAAGATAAGAAAGAAGAGGAAACCGAAAATAACGAGCATGAATTAATGTCTTATCTCAACATTTATGAACATTTATCTTATCACCCTTATAATTCCCCTACTAGAACTATTAAAAATAGTGCATCTGAAAACTTCGTCAATTGGGGTTGCTTTTTTTCTTTGAGAGAAGGAGTCCTGGTCACCCGTATCGGAGGGGAGCTTATTTGCGAGGGATATTCACCCTGCAGATTTAGTCAAAAATTCAACTTCATTCAGAAGTTGTGTCCCCTTACTCTCAATAGTTCTTGTTAGGAGAAACATCAGATGAAAACCCATCAATTATGGCTAATGTTTACTCAGGAGGTCCCTAGAGCTAGGCCAGACTTCTGAATCCTAGGGATTCCATTCTCTTCCTTACCAAGAACTATGTTGAGTCTTAGGTTAAATCATATCCTGATGGCCAATTATCCGACCTGGTGCCTATTGTGAAAACTTCTAAGGCATCCAAGGAGAAGGGAAGGGAGAAGCAGAAGGGAGTTGTGGAACACTCTCGACTGGGAAAAGTCCTCTGAAGGCCTCTTGGTTCCCACCAAGAAAATTGTAAAATACGGGGTTATGACCTCACGGGTAGACGAACAGGCTACTAGAGGTACTACTAGAAGCCCATCATCTATTCCTTTTAAGGCCGATTTTCCAGTGGCCTGGAGGAAATGATGCCTTTTGAAAGGCCATCCATATACCCGTGACCAGTCCCCTCGTGATTTATGGAAGCTCCTCCAGACTAGGTTAGTTGACCTTATTGGCATTGGCTACGTTTCAGTATTAGATAACATTTATTTTGATGAGGATTCGGAGAGCCTGATTTGCTATCTTAAGGACCTTGAGACCCTCATCCACTCCCAAATTGGTTGCCGTAAGTACTCACATCAGGTACTTACCATGCTGCGACCAAAAACCATTGATGAGGATGAAAATGTCGTTGGATTACCTATTTTGGATGCCACGAAAAAATATTCTTACTTTATACCTTCACCTCATAAATGTTCCTATTCTTGAGGTTCTGAATTTTCAGGGACACCTAAGAAACATTTTGCAGTTGTTGAAACCCGCTCCTCTTATCACGCCCCGACCCCAGAAAACCTGGAGCCGATGTGTTAATAAACATGGTGTGTATTTTTTTATATAAAATGAAATGATGATAAATTACACATCGTTCCATATAGAGGATATTTATAGTTTATGTTCTAGAAAAATAAATACAAATGATACACTTCTTCAAAACCAAATGAGAAAGACTCCATAAAGATTCCACCATTTTCTGTAACTCAAATATACTAAACCAACAAAAATTAAATTGAAAATGTAGGGTGAAAATAAGAATTCCCCGTAAGGGGGTTTTAAAATAAATATAATATTTCAAGTAAAACCCTTTAAAAACTTCCCTTAAACAAAAATGACCACAAAATATTTTCTTAAAAGAAAACTGGAAAACATGTAGCACAACATTATCAGTTTTCCAAGATCTCTAGTAAATTTTTTTGGAAAAATTAACAGGTATATATATGTAACACATTCCAATAATATGCATACTTATACAAAATTAACGTGTGCAACATATAAATCAAGAGTTAATCAAACTATACTAAGTGTGACATGCGAGATAGAAAGTATAGAATTTACAAATGAAAGTAATACATGATCATAGTTTCACATAAAATGATAACATTAATTTATTTCTTCACTAATTTCAAATCATAAAATGGCAGATAAAATACTAACATTTAAATTAAAGTTCAGAAAATGGGTGCTGAATAAACATTGTTCCATGTGCATTTACTTCTTCCGATACTCATAAGTACAGGCTCTTAAACAAGCGTATTCTCCAGTTGAATACACACATGGTTAATTAAATAATATAAAGATCTTAACCAAGAATATTCTCCAATTGAATACACACTTGGTTAATTAAATACTATAAACATAATGAGGGAAAGTATAATTCCAGACCATGTCAAGGCCTCATGCCATGACCTAATTTCTCTCATGAGTACTACCGATGCATCGTGGGGATTTCATTAACCGGTCCCCAACCCGTAGGGCTTTCATTAACAAATCCCCAACTCATAATGATTTCATTAATCAGTCCCAAACCCATTATATAATGAGTCTAATACATTCCTCATATGTTCAGTAAGGTTATATATTCAAAGTGTCCCATACCACTTTGAATATTTAATTTCTTATCTCATATATTCAAGGTATCCCATACCACTTTGAATATTTAATTTCTCAATTCATATTATTCAAAGTTTCCCATACCACTTTGAATAATTTAGTTATTAATCAGAAAATGTTCATAATAGTTATATTTCATTCTTTAGAAATTACATATAAAAGTGAATCATGCATTAATTGTCAATACTAACAATTGTATGGTTATAACAAATTAATCAATGACATGTGTGGATAGGCAGACATACTATAACACATGTGATGATAACTAATGAAAACAAGATAAATGATTATTCAGGCTTTGACACATAAAATGATAACCCCTAAATTTTAAAATCCTTATTTCCTAAAAATACACATTTTATATTCCCAATTACATAATTTTAAATTTAAAATAGCTACCATTTATATTTAAAACATATTATTCTAAATGGGAATGTCTTAAAAAAATAAAATTCAATAACTAAAAACATTTATTGTGGAAGATTCTCTATGAATTGAAGTTCAATAGGTTACATGGTAAAAACAATTGTTTAATGTGAAGAATTCATGCATAAGAATGTAATTAAACATATTTCCCTACATGTGCTTATGCATGTATGTGTATTCATGTATAATCTAAAGACTATTACCACCTTATATAAATTGTAATGCATGCATGTGAAGTCAATTTTATTAACAAGGTGATGTCTTCCTTTAAAAGTTTTAGGCACCCAATAACAAAAAAGGTTTTGTTTTTGTTTTCCAATATAAAATTGCATCATGTTTATTGTATATAAATATTTAAACCATGTAAAAAAAGTGTATAAATGAAGACATGACTTTGTGTGATTATGGTTCTCATACATATATGTGTGGGTTTTAAAAAAAATTATAAATAACCATGTAAACACAAAGTTTATACAAGGGACATTCACAACCAAATCAAGGTTTAATAAAATCTTATAAATATTGTACATCTCAAAACATAATTTAATCACCAAAAATCGGTTTTATGAAAACAAATTTCGGGTTATGATAAAAATATATAAGTATATACATATAACCTTATATATATATATATATATATATATATATATTTGTAAACACAAAGTTTATACATGGGACATTCACAACCAAATCAAGGTTTAATAAATTCTTATAAATATTGTACACCTCAAAACATAATTTAATCACCAAAAATCAGTTTTATGAAAACCAATTTTGGGTTATGATAAAAACCTATAAGTATATACATATAACCTTATCTATATATTTGTATAATCCATTTAAACAAAAAAATGAAGGATACTTACATGATTCTAATGTATATAAAAAAAGTATACTTTTACCATTGGAAAAAACACATAAAAAACTGGTTTGTTTCATAATGAACATATATATATATAAATAAATATATCTATATATACAAAAAGTGTATATATGGGTTTTATACAACAAAACCGAAACTGAAAAATAACATATAAAATTGCCATACATTCTTTAAAAACACGATTTAAACAATGATAAACAACACTAAAAAGACTTAAAAACCCGTTTGAAAGGGGTCTTATATAAACTCTAAGACTATATATATATATATATAACTTTATATAAAAAGTATGTATATAGTTTTTTCACAAAGAATACAAGGTATATTAAACCCTTACCTGAACATCAAAGGCTGAGTGGAGTCAGGAAGAGGTTGGAGATGAATTTGGAGATGACAACCCATTGGTTTTCTGGGTTCAAGAGAGTGTTTATATAAAACATAAATATATGTTTTATATAACATGGTTTTCACATAAAAAAAGCAAATAAATACTTAATAAGAGACTTAATCTGAAGCAAAAAAACACTCCAATCAATACAAACTTAAATAAAATGGCTGTTGATAAGGTGTAAGAATATATATATATATATATAATATGGGAATCTTATGTGGAAAACAAAGGAGGTTCAATTTTAAAATAAACTGAGGGTGTCGGGTCTGTGGAAAAGAAGAGAGGAGGGGATGTGGGTGTAGAAAGGTGGAGTCACAGACAGAGGAGAATAGGAGGACTTTGATGAAGGCTGGTTCAGCATTGTGCGATGCGAAGAAGAAGACGTGACAAAGAAGAAGAAGTGGAAAATCATGGATTGTCACGATCATCCGGGATTTGATTGGACGGTTGAGAGGCATTCGGGGTTTTAAAAATAGATGAGCGATGGAGATCACGTCGTGCTTCTGATCGAATGGTTAAGATGAAACTACGGTTTTTAAAAAAGGATGGAGGGTCAAGATCATCTATGTCCACGATTGGACAGTCTAGGGAAATGCGATGTTAATTACACGACAAAGGAGTTCGCACCCAAGAACGGTATGGATGGATGAGATCTCACGTGGAGAGATCCAGCGACTAAGATTCAATATCCCTTAAAGAAACACATCCCACATTGAAATGTCTTGGGTTTTGATCCCACCTTATAAGACTCGATCTCCCAGCCACTCGCCAGATTACTCCCTCTCCCCCCGGTACCGTCCCCTACCAGTTCTCTATGGCCGCGCTTCTGCACCTACCCCTACCGTCGTGCCACCCCGCATGGAAGCGTGCTATGGTTCCTTCACGCCCATGTGAGCGCCTGTACCCACTGCTGGCCTAGATGAGTGGCTAGGGAGACAAGGATCAGCCACACCATCATTGGTGCATGCTGCCTCCCCCTGCCGGTTGGCTATGGCTATCTGGCCTTAAAAAGGCCATTTTTTTGTTTAAAAACCTAAAAGAATATTTAGAAAACACAAAAAAATAATTCACTAAATTTCTTCATTTAAAACATAATTCAAAATTTAATTTTATGTTTTAAAATATTATAATTCAAAAACCAACATATAAATTATGCCATTATAAAAATTAAATCTTTTTATTAATAAGAGTATTTCAAAACATTAAATTTCAAAATTCATGTCCTAAAATCTAGAAAATTACAGATATTATAATTTTTAAAATATAATTATAAATTATTTTTTAAAACTATGTTATCATTTAACCAAATGTATTTCTTCAAAATATTTACATTTTCCCAATGGTCAATTTTAAATGCAACAGTCGTCTTAAGACTCTAACAGCTATAAAAAGAAAATAACAGTCATATGTATTTCCAATGGTCAAGGCGACCCTTATAAACACATGTTTAGGGTATTTCATATCTTTAAATCAGTTTGGATTACCAAGATGGTTCTCTATATTCCTATGATACTTAGTACTTGTTCCAATCTTCTAGTAATTTTATTCATTACTACAATTTTTCCAAGGGATTAGGGATACCTTATTGGTCTCATTATGATGATAGGAGGTCTCCTAGTGGCACTTCTCAGATTTTCCACTAGTTTCCTATGCTAGATATGGTCTTTTGGCCTTATTGTATTGTAATCGTTTCAGTGTTTAATTGAATTAACTATGTCTTGTGTTTATTTGAAAAAATTGTTTTGGATAGTACATAAATTAAATGAAGTAAAACCGTAAAATATTATTATTACACATAAAATAGGTTCGGGGTGTCACATTATCCCCCCCTTCAAAGAATTGCGCCCTCGCAATTCAATCATACTCACACAACTCTAACAAAAAAACCAGACATACTTCACTCTCGAGGTCCCTTCACCAGGACCACCATTGTGGATAGGCTGCTGATGAGCTTAGGTGAATTCCTAGGGTATTATTCTATTCCTCAACTTCTTTGGTATAGATACACTATAAGCAGTTAGATTCAAACCCATTTATAAAACACTCGACCTTCCAAAGAGAGGCACGAGAGGTGTGGAGGTCGGAGATTTCAGAGTCGAATCCTTCCCTATAAATCCCTCAAACTACATCATTCTTGAGAGCTTTCATGTTTTAGAGTTCCCCGTACATACTAAAACTTAGAAATTGGAATAGATAGGCTGCTCAAAGGTCACCCTCCATTAAAAATTATTGAAATTTTCTTACGTCTTGGTAGTTATTGGCCAAAGTGAAACATAGAAAGAGACCTTTGTGATACTTTCCTCTTTGCCTATATTCTAAATTTTTTGAATTTTCAATACTGTAATAGGAATAAATGTATCCTTGGTAGAGTCGGAGGATATTTGGGTTTATCTAAACCCGGTAGAGTTGTTTGCATGACAGACATATGTTTGCATAGGGATGGTATTCTTCTTAACACGTCTTGAAAATTATAATATCTATTAGTTCGGTAGGAAGCGATGAGAGATTTGTTGGTGAACCCCCACCTTCCATCTAAATTTTTTTAAGAAATAGTTCTTAGTAAAGCATAATTTTTTTTAAAATAGAAGTTTTATTTCACAAATTCATATTAAAGTACCAAAACATAAAAAAAATAACATCATCCATTTAAAACAATGTTCATAAAACTCAAGGTGTTACATAACCATTTGTTCCCTCTCAAAAATCACTGGTACAAATTTCCTAACATCCATTGTGATGTCCCATCACCGATATTATTGGCGTTGGAAATTCCCCAGTTCCCTATTAAACGGATTCCTAAAGTGGTTCCAAACTATTTGATCTCTTTGGTCCAGATGCAGCACATGCAACTTGGATCAATCACATGTGGAAATCTAATGTTACATGAGAGAAAATCATGAAGTGTATGAAGATGGGTGACATCAGCATGAACTTGATGTATATAACATAAATGGGTAGACTCATCCTCAAGAATTTAAAAGGCCATATCTTTACCAGAAAGACCGTAGGTCAACAATTGACAAAGATACGCTGCTCAGAGGTCACCCTCTTGTGCAGCCTATCAGAAGTCCTCCAAGGATTGAAAATTCTTAGCTAGGGTGAAGGATTTAAATAAAAAATCAAAATAATTTCCTTTACGTGCATAGAATGGAAGTTTTACATGCATCATAAAGAATTAGTCAAAGCCCGATCCTCGGTGGAGTTAAAGTACACGAGGAGAGTTTGATACATGGTAGAGGTGTTTACATAATAAAAGAAGGTTTTCAAAAGTCTCATAGCCTTCTAAACATAACTTTTATACTATAATATCTAATATTTCTGTTAGAGGAGACATAAGGCTTGTTTCATATTCTATCTGAAAATTTTAGGAATAATTTTACTTAGTAAGACATAATCATGTTTTTAATGTTGTTATAATTTTCCAAGGTTTTCTAAACCAACCTCTGATACCAACTGTCATGCCCCGACCTCAGAAACCCTAGATCTAGTGTGTTAATAAACATTGTGTGTATTTTTTTCTATAAAATTAAATGATGATAAATTAAACATAATGTTCCATACAAAGGATCTTTACAGTTTAGGTTCAAGAAAAACCAGATACAAATGATACACTTCTTCAAAACTGAACAAGAAAGACTCCACAAATCTGCCACCATTAAGTGTAACTCAAATATACTAAACATGTAAAAATTAAATAAAAAACGTAGTTTGAGCATAATAATTCCAAGTAAGGGGGTTTTAAAATAAATATAACATTTAAAGTAAACCCATTTAAAATCTCACCTTAAACAAAAGATGATCATAAAACATTTTCTTAAAAGAAAACTAGAAAACATGTAGCACAGAATTATCAGTTTTCCAAGATTTATAGTAAAAAATTTAGGGAAAATTAAAAGGGCTATATATGTAACATATTACAATCATATGCATACTTATAAAAAATTTATGGTGTGCAGTATATAAATCAAGAGTTAATCAAACTATACTAAGTGTGACATGAGACATTGCAAGTAAAAAATTTACAAATGAAAGTAGTATATGATCATAGTTGCGCATAAAATGATAACATTAATTTCTTTCTTCACTAATTTCAAATCATAAATTGGCTGATAAACTACTAACATTTGAATTAAAGTTCAGAAAATGGTTACGGAATGAACATTATGCCATGTGAATTTACTTCTTCTAATACTTATAAGCACAAGATCGTAACCAAGTATATTCTCCAGTTGAATACACACTTGGTTAATTAAATAATATAAATCTATTAACCAAGAATATTCTCCAATTGAATACACACATGGCTAATTAAATACTATAAACATAATGAGGGAAAGTATAATGCTGGACTGTGTCAATGCCCCGTGCTATGACCTAATTTTTCTCATGAGAACTACCGATGCATCGTGGGGATTTCATTAACTAGTCCCCAACCCATAGGGATTGTATTAACCGATACCCAACCCATAGGGTTTTCATTAACTGGTCCCAAACCCTTTATATACTGAGTCCAATACATTCCTCATATGTCCAGTAAGGTCATATATTCAAAATGTCCCATACCACTTTGAATATTTAATTTCTTATCACATATATTCAATGTGACCCATACCACTTTGAATATTTAATTTCTCATTTCATATTATTCAAAGTGTCCCATAACACTTTGAATAATTTAGTTATTAATCCAAAAATGTTCATAATAGTTAAATTTCATTATTTAGTAATTACATATAAAAGGGAATCATGCATTAATTGTCAATACTAAAAACTATATGGTTATAACTAATTAATCAATGACATATGTGGATAAGAAGAAAGACTATAACACATGTGATTATAACTAATGCACATAAGATAAATGATTATTTAGGCTTTGTCACATAAAATTATAACCCCTAAATTTTAAAATCCTTATTTCATGAAAATAAACATTTTATATTCCCAATTGCATAATTTTGAATTTAAGATAGCTGCCATTTATATTTAAAACACATGCTATTAAATGGTCATTTCTTACAAAAATAAACTTCAATAACTAAAAAAATTTAATGTGGAGGATTCTCTATGAATTTAAGTGCAATAGGTTAGATGGAAAACAATTGTTTCATGTGAAGAATTCATGCAAAATAATGTAATTAAACATATTTTTCTACATGCGCTTATGCATATATGTGTATTCATGTATAATATAAAGAATATTCCCACCTTCTATAAATAGGAATTCATGCATGTAAAGTCAATTGTATTAACAAGGTGATGTCTTCCTTCAAAAGTTTTAGGCACCTAATAACAAAAAAAGGTTTTTTTATTGTTTTCCAATATAGAACTGCATCATGTGTATTGTATAGAATTATTTAAACCATGTGAACAAAAAGTGTATAAATCAAGACATGATTTTGTGTGATTGTGGTTCTCATACATATATGTGTGGGTTTAAAAAAATTATATATAACCATGTAAACACAAAGTGTATACATGGGACATTCACAACCAAATGGTTTAATAAATTATTATAAATATTGTAAACATCAAAAAATAATTTAATCACCAAGAATTGGTTTTATGAAAACTAATTTTGGGTAATGATAAAAACCTATAAGTATATACATATAACCTTATATATATATATATATATATATATTTGTATAATCTATTTAAACACAACAAGGAAGGATACTTACATGATTTTCATGTATATAAAAAAGTATAATTTCACCATTTGAAAAACACATAAACAAAATTGGTTTGTTTCATAATGAACACACACACACACATATACATATATACATATATACAAAAAGGGTATATATGGGTTTTATATAACAAAACCGAAACTGAAAAATAACACATACAATTTCCATATGGTTTTTAAAAACATGATTTAAACAATGATAAATAGCACTTAGAATACATAAAAACCAGTTCGAAAGGGGAATTATATAAAATATAAGACTATATATATATAACCGTATATAAAAAGTGTGTATATAAGTTTTTCAGAAAGAAGAAAAGGTATAATAAACCCTTACCCGAACATCAAAGGCTGAGTGGAGTCAGGCAGAGGTTGTAGATGAATTGGGAGAGGAGAACCCATAGGTTTTTTGGGTTAAAGCGAGTGTTTATATAAAAAATAAATATATGTTTTATATAACACAATTTTGACATAAAAAAAGTAAATAAATACTCGGTAGGAGACTTAATACGGAGAAAACAAACACTCCAATCAACATAAACTTAAATAAAATGGCCGCTGATAAGGTCCAAGAATATATATATATATATATATATATAATATGGGAATCTTACATGGAAAACAAAGGTGGTTTGGTTTTAAATTAAACCGAGGGTGTCAGGTCTGTGGAAAAGAAGAGAGGAGGGGCCGCGAGTGTAGAAAGGTGGAGTCATGGACTGAGGAGAACATGAGGTCTTTGATGAAGACTGGTGTGGATCTATGCGATGTAAGGAAGAAGACACGACGAAGAAGAAGAATTGGGAAAGCATGGATGGTCACGATCATCCAGGATTTGATCAGACGAATAAGAGGCGTTTGGGGTTTTAAAAAAAGATGAGCAGTGGAGATCACACCATGATTCTGATCGAATGGTTAAGGTGAAACTGCAATTTCTAAAAATGGGTGGAGGGTCGAGATCATCTGAGTCCATGATCAGATGGTACGGGGAAACACGTCATTAATTCCATGGTGAAGGAGTTCGAACCCAAGACCTGTATGGACAATTGAGATCTTGTGATGCAAGATTTAGTGGCGGAGATTCGATCTCCCTTAAAGAAACACATCCCACATCAAAATGAATGGGGTTTTGATCATTCCTTATAATACTTGAGCTCCTAGACACTCACCAGATTACTCCCTTTCCCCCCGGTATCACCCCGTAACGGTTCTCTGCTGGCGTGATTCTGCAACCCCCCTCCTTCCATGCCGCCCCGCAGAGAGGCGTGCTCTAGTTCCTTCACACCCCTATGGGCGCTCGTACCCACTACTGGCCTGGATAGATGACTGGTGAGATGAGGCTTAGTCGCACCAACATTGGTGCATACTGCCTCCCCCAGCTAGCTGGCTGGCCTTAAAAAGGCCATTTTTTGAATAAAAACCAAAAAGAATATTTTGAAAATAAAGAAAAATAATTCACTAAATTTATTAATTTAAAACATAATTCCAAATTTAATTTTATGTTTAAAATATTATAATTAAAAAACAAATATATAAATTATACCATTATTAAAAGTATAAACTTTTATTAATAAGAGTTTTTCAAAACATTAAATTTCAAAATGCATGTCCTCAAATCCAGAACATTATGGCAATTATACCTTTTAAAATATAAATATAAATTATATATTAAAACTTTGTTATCATTTAACCAAAAGTATTGCTTCAAAATATTTACACATGCCCAATGGTCAATTTTAAAAGAAACCGTCATCTTAAGACTCTAACGACTATAAAAATAAAATAACTATCATATGTATTTCCAATGGTCAAGAAGACCGTTATAAATAAATGTCTAGGGTATTTCATATATTTAAATCAGTTTGTCTTATAAAGATGGTTCTTTATATTCCTTTGATTCTTAGTACTTGTGCCTAGGATATCTATGGTCTTTTTTCCTTGTTGTAATGTAATTGTTTCAGTGTTTAATTAAATAAATTACGTCTTATGTTTATTTTCAAACAATGTTTTGGATAGTATGGAAATTAAACAAAGTAAAATCATAAAATATTATTATTACACATGAAATAGGTTGGGGGTGTCACACTGCTTCCTTGAACCAATCCTCAAGTGCTGGCTATCCCAATTACACCTACATTTACAGACACCTAGAGAGTCTAGGATGAATTGAGGGAGAGCATTTCAAATAAATATATATGGAGGCTTCTTTAGAGGGAATGATTTGATATTCCAGGTTTTGGGGGATCTATCGCTCATACCAATATTTCAGCCGATGAAGAGCCTGATGAGGGGGATACTTACTCGACTGAAATGAATAAGTGTCTTCAAACTCCTACGGACAGGCATTACTGGTGGGACCGCATGGTGTTGATGTAAGTATTCCTGTAGTTGAAAGGAGAGGTTGTTCTGGATGAAACCACTAGACTTAAATTATTTTATTATAAAGATGATAAAAGTTCCCCCCTTCCCCCCCTTTCTATTTAGAAGGGGACTACAGGATCTTAGGAAATGGATTTTCCCCAATTTATTATCCTAGAGGTACTGCGGCTGGGCGGTGTGCCCCATCAATAGTAAAGGGTACTAAGGAAGGATTTCCTGGAGCCTAAGAACACATGGAAGCAGTAATTTCAGTTCCTTATAGGGTGTTTCCTCCTCCAACTCCTCTTGGTGATCTCATTCAGGATCCATCTCCTCGACAATCAAATAAATGCAAGCAAGCCTCCCAACTATCCAAGCATATTTGAAGGGGGATCACAACTAATTATCTATTCACCTGGTGATTGAACCAAGTAATATTATCTTATAGATTCACTGGTACATATATATAATTTGACGTAGGGCCTATTGGTGACCAGACGATGACCATTCAGGAATCTACAAATCCTATCCCTTTTTAGGGTATAGGAAGTTTCACCATCTGTTGTGGCTAACCGAAATAGGGAAACAGGGCTATTTTAAGAGAATGGGGGTACTGTTGAACTTTCAGGTGTTCCTGCTCCTACTCAAACAATCTACACCCCAATAATGGAAGGACATCCAAAAGTTTAGGGCTCACTTGACCATGTTGAGATTACTCTCATAGAGAGAGACAAGGTGGTATTTATAATAAAGGCTGAGTCTAGTAGCGAACCCTAGGACTTGCAAGATCTTGGAGGGGATTTGAATATCGAGGAGAAAATTAATCTTGATTGAGTATATTTTTCCCCTATGGAGGGAGTCGCTTCAAAAACTGATATTACACCTGATCATGGTGGCTCTGGGGAAGTCACAGTCGGGGAAGCTGATATTCTGACCCCTAAAAATTTGGAGAGGTCTATCGTGCCCTTTTTCTAGTTCTGAGAGGGATTATGTTTTCTACCCCCAGGATTCTAAGACTAGTACCCTTATTTGGAAGGACTATCCCCACAATCCTTATATTAACTAGCACCTTTTGAGGTCCGCCTTGAGGGATAGTGTTTCGGCCGATCAAGGCCCTGGGTATTCAGTATTACTGCATATCTACAGAGCACAATGAATGATCGAAGATGTAGTGACACCTGTTCTAGATAGTAGTATAACTATGGGGGTCAGAGGTATTGAAGTCGTCTCCCCCCTATCCTCAGAATCACAACCACAAGACTTGGCAATAATGGAAGACACCCCTATTTTTTCATCCATTACAATTACCAAAGACAAGGTTTCTGTAGGGATGAGCCACACTATAGCTACTGAATCAAGTCCCTATCTTGTAATGTTCATTAATGACTACATTTCATCTCCAGAGAGTGATTATGATAATGATTGAGAAATCCTTGTCGATCTTCATCCCACTCGGAAAAAAGGAATGGAGGAACATTTGGAGATTAATCTCCAGAATTCCATTGGTTTAGATGCCAGTGAAATTTACAAATTTACACCACCAATTTGTGGTCTTGGGCTTTATTGGATTTAACTATCATGGTATTTATGAAATAGTAAGGTAGGTGGTTGTTGCTCAAGAAGCAACTAGTGTGCTTTAATCTCAACTTTCTTTGGCAGACTTGACGGCTTGTTTGTCTACTACATGGGAAATTATTATTGACAAAGCCTCCACTCATGCTGGAATGGTTTCAAGGCTTCAGAACAAACTCATGAAGCAAGAGTCTTTGATAGAAAAAATTTACTAGTAAGTGGAGTAATAAATCCTAAAAATGGAGTGACACAAATAGGAGTTGGCTCGGGCCATGGATGCTGTTGAGGAGGGGCGATGAAAAATACAATAGGGAGAAAGGACCGGCCTCGAATCCATAAGGGATGAGTAGGAACTATGGGTGAGCGTGTAGGCTGAGACTGTGAATTTATTGAAGCTTCACCAAGATATTGAGGAGTCGTACCAATTGATGATGCAACTCTGTGACTCTACCGAATGTCTCTTGTAAAGATCTTGTCTTTCTTACAAGGAGAGGCTCCAGGCTGTGGATTCCCACCACATAATTTCTTTATGAAATGTGATGGAACCAATTTGAGTTTGAGTGATTATTATTTTCCTTTTCCTATCATATCAATTGATCGTAATCAATCATATAAACCTCATTTCAGTCAGGTATTAAATTTAAACCATGATTTGAAACCAATAAAATGAAATAATCGAATTGGGCTCTAATTTTTTCCTGATCCACAAGACTCAGTGAGCGTAGTTAGACTTTTTCTAAGGTTTTACGGAAAATCTCATGAACTTTTATGTATTTTCCATTATTACCCTAATTTTTTCTTAAGCTTGCTTGGAACGAGCTTAGCGGGCATAAATTTACTTTTTCTTAGGCCGCCCATTGGGGGTTTTTGACCTAACAAGATTTACACCTTTTTTTGATGGCTCAATGTTTTTTTAACGAACTGATACTTGAATTTTACCTAGAGGTGCCTTCTGCGGATTTTCCCTCCGGAAATTATGGTGTCTTTTTTTTGGCAGTTCACAGTATTTACAATAAAACTTATTACTAATATTTTAGGTCAAACAACTTTGACCAAAATTAACGGGGTAGGGCCCTAATTCGGGAACATTAGTCGGGAATGCTCTAATATCCTTCAGACATGGATTATGGATTTTTCTTGACCCTATATTTGTGAGTTTGGACATGCATGAGGCTTAGGAGCAATTTTAGGTGTACCGAAGTAGGAAAGAACTCTCTTGGGGATGAATTTTCCTTTGATTGACTGCCGTTTTTGTGGGAAACATATGTAGAGCCATCAGGGTATGATATGCATAGTCAATTAAAGGTGTCTGCTGGACACTGACCTTCCATTTCTGATGGTCTTGGTATGATTTGCAACACTTTGAATTTATATTGATGTTGGGAGGCATAATTAGTAGCTGACCTAAGGAATGGTGTTTGAAAACATCAGGGAAAGTCATATCAGCTTTGAGTGGGAAACTATTAATGCACAGTTCTTGTGTGAGGGATAGCTGGTGAATGGCTAGTTCAGTTAAAATTCTTTTTTATTTCAGGGGAATTTGGAAAGAAGACGGTATGTAATCCGTTATCCAGGATTTTTCCAAATCTGGGGTGTGACAGGAAATGAATGTCATCCAAGCATACAGAAACTGGAAATGACTCTCCTGAGAAAAAAATTGCATTTTATTGATAGATGTTTTGTAGGTGATATATGCAGAGCCACTAGGGCATGATGTGCATAGTCAAACAAAGGTTTCCATGGGACACTGGCCTTCCATCTCTGATGACTATGAAGGATTATGGATATTGGGAACTTTCTGAATATAGTATGCAACCTTTGAAAAGGAGTGCACCTGAACACAAATGGGGGGAATTTTAACTAAAATTTTCTCAGAAATGAGTGGGGGGACTCTTCTTTTGTATACAGATCAAATTGGCGCATATATATGGGGTATCTTTAAAAACCTCAAAAGGGACCAGAGATGAATTAGGCCCACATGTTTTGATATATCCAGGACGTGTGTAGGGAGGGAAATGTAAACCATGACTTTGAGGGCCCTTGAATCAGGAGGGATAGAACGAGGCTTGGAAGTCATTGGGCGTGCTGAGATAGGATATGACTCTCCTAGGGATGCATTTTTTTTGATTGATGACCATTTTTGTGGGAAATGTATGCAGATCCACCAGAGAATGATGTGCATAGTCAAAAAAGGTGTCCACAGGACACTGGACTTCCGTCTCAGATGGCCTTAGAGGGTTACGTGGATTCAAGATCACTCAGAGTACGGAGATTGGAGTATGGCAGGAGTGTATCCAGACATATTAGGGACATTTGGGATGCAATTTAGTCATGGAATCAGGTATCCCTTATGTGGATATGAATCGTATCCAGGGAGAGTCATTCATTCCATCTTTTGGGTACCTAGTCATTTAATGTCACATGGCCTAGACGTGGGGTTCCTCTCGGGGAAGGGATCCATGAAATGCCTTTTAGGTTCACATACCTAGGACCAAATTTCTGAACTATTTTTCCATAATGTCACGGTGGATCTCTCACTAAGATCCCTAAGCTCATGTGCGCTATTCTTAGTGTGAGAAATAAGGGATTACGAGGATTCTAGATCATTCCTAAGAATAGAAAAATCAAAACCAAAGGTAACTTTGGGCTTAAACAATTGCTATGCAGTTTAACTTCGTACATCAAGGATGATTTTGGCCTTGCAGTTTAATGTCATGCGGTGAGGACTTAATGCTATGTAGTTTAGAGTCATGTAGTGAGGATGATAATGTTGTCATAATGATCTTTAATAGTTTTGAGTTAATCACAATCAGGATTTTCCAACATTCATTAGATGTGAGTGACAATAGAAGGTGTTAATCATAGTTCTGGGGGAAACTTGAATCAGGAGGAATGGCGTTGAGCTTGGAAGCCATTGGGCGTACTGAGATCGGAGAGGACTCTCCTAGGGATGAATTTTCCTTTGATTGATGGCTGTTTTTGTGGGAAACATATATAGAGCCATAGGGGCATGATGTTCATAGTCAAACAAAGGTGTCCATAAGACACTGGCCTTCTGTCTCAGATAGCCATGAATTATTATGGGGATCCAAGTTTTCCCTGCGTATAGAGTTTGAAAAATAGGAAAGATGTTCTTGGGAACATAATGAATACCTAGACCGTGACTAACCATTATCTACTAGAGCTTCCATATAAGTATGACTCTTATGTATAAGGGGAATCATAATATTCTAACTTCTCATGTGGGTGGGGGGCATGTGCGGGATCTCGTAACACTGAGAGCTGGGCCACACACAACTCTTGAAGAATTTCCTAGTTTATTGTCATGCGATTAAGACATTTCATGGACTCCCCGTACATGTCTGACCTACGCACGGGGAAAGGGGAATTTGTTTTATAGTGGCTGGGCTAGGATACCAAATCCGGGTGTCACTATGTATCCTACGAGGGTAGGAATCAAACTGTACATAGTTTTTAATGTTTCCTACAAATGTTTGCTCGATGTGTAGGGACATGTGAGGGATTTTTTTTTGTTAACTGGGCTGAGATACCAAATCTAGGCGTCACTGTGTATCCTGGGAGGGCAGTAATCAAGCCAAAATTAGTTATGAATGTTCCCTATACCAATATGGCTCAGTCCATGTGTGAGGACATGTGGGAACATGTGAGGGAATTTTTTGTTTCATTTTGTATAGGTTTTGGGCCTACTATATTTCCCTATAATTTGTTGGTGTAAGAGAATCCTTACCACTGATCCTAAGCTCATGAGAGTTATACTCGATGTGAGAAACAAGTAGTGGACATAGGGTTTCATTTACAAGTGTGTGTGGGGGGGGGGGGTAGAGGATATGATGGATGAATTTTTTTAGGGGGGGGGGGGCTGGGCCAAGATCGAGGATTAAGGCATCGCTACGTATCCTGTAAGGGCAAGAATCATGCCATACGTAGTTCTGTGATAGGTCATGCAGTTTATTATCATATTATTAGGATGATTTGTGCGATGTTGTTTAACATCTTACAACAAGTACATGAGTCATAGTTTAATTTCATGCTTTAGGGAATATTTACTTACAGTTTAACATCATGTGGAAAGGACAACAAATTACTATTTAATGTCTTAGATTTTGGACCATGGTTTCACTTTATTGGTACTCATAGTTTAAGGTCTTAGAGTTTGGACCATGGTATCACTTTATTGGTACTCATATTTTAAGGTATTAGAGTTTGGACCATGGTATCACTTTATTGGTACTCATAGTTTAAGGGATTAGATTTTGGACCATGGTATCACTTTATTGATACTCATAGTTTAAGGTCTTAGAGTTTGGACCATGGTATCACTTTATTGGTACTCATAGTTTAAGGTCTTAGAGTTTGGACCGTGGTATCACTTTATTGGTACTCATAGTTTATGGTCTTAGAGTTTGGACTATGGTATCACTTTTTTAGTACTCATAGTTTAAGGTCTTAGAGTTTGGACCATGGCATGGATTTATTGGTACTCATAGTTTAAGGTATTAGAGTTTGGACCATGGTATCACATTATTGGTACTCATAGTTTAATTTCTTAGAGTTTGGACCATGGTATCACTTTATTGGTACTCATAGTTTAAGGTCTTAGAGTTTGGACCATGGTATCACTTTATTGGTACTCATAGTTTAAGGTCTTATAGTTTGGACCACGATATTTCTTTATTGGTACTCATATTTTAAGGTCTTAGAGTTTGAACCATGGCATGTATTTATTGGTACTCATAGTTTAAGGTCATAGAGTTTTGACCATAGAATGGATTTGTTTGTACTCAAAGATTAAGGTCTTAGAGTTTAGACCATGGTATCACTTTATTGTTACTCATAGTTTAAGGTCTTAGAGTTTGGACCATGGTATCAATTTATTGGTACTCGTAGTTTAATGTTTTAGAGTTTGGACCATGGCATGTATTTATTGGTACTCATAGTCTATGATCTTAGATTCTGGACCATGGCATGGATTTATTGGTACTCATAGTTTAAGGTCTTCATGTTTGGACCATGGTGTCACTTTATTGGTACTCATAGTTTAAGGTCTTATATTTTGGAACATGGTATCACTTTATTGGTACTCATAGTTTAAGGTCTTAGATTTTGGACCATGGTTTCACTTTATTGGTACTCATATTTTAAGGTATTAGAGTTTGGACCATGGTTTCAATTTATTGGTACTCATAGTTTAAGGTATTAGAGTTTGGACCATGGCATGGATTTATTGGTACTCATTGTTTAAGGTCTTAGAGTTTGGACCATGGTTTCACTTTACTGGTACAAACAATTTAAGTTCTTAGAGTTTGGACCATGATATTAATTTATTGGTAATCATAGTTTAAGGTCTTAGAGTTTGGGCCATGGTTTCAATTTATTGGTACTCATAATTTAAGGTCATAGAGTTTGAACCATGGTATCACTTTATTGGTACTCATAGTTTAAGTTCTTAGAGTTTGGACCATGATATCACTTTATTGTCACTCATAGTTTAACTTCTTATAGTTTGGACCATGGTATCACTTTATTGGTACTCATAGTTTGAGGTCTCAGAGTTTGAACCATGGTATCAATTTATTGGTACTTATAGTTTACAGTCTTAGAGTTTGGACCATGGAATAACTTTATTGGAACTCATAGTTTAAGGTCTTAGAGTTTAGACCATGGAATGGGTGGATGCTACTACTCGAAGTACTTCTTCAAGAACTTTGCATTTTTGGGAGCCGTGATGAGCTATATGTCCATTGATATTAGAGAGTATGCTCCATTTGAATAGACTCTATGTATGACATATGGTCCTCCCCACTTTGGTTCATGCTTTGGGGGATTATTCTTGAGTATCATTGGGGTTCTGAAGATTAAAAACATTTCTCTTTCGAGGAATGATCGAAGGTGAACCTTTTTTTGAAGGCTCATGCAATCCGATTTTGGTATATTTTCAAATGGTGCAGAATGTGCAGCCTTTTTTCATCTAGCTACTCCAACTTATAAAACTGTCTCTAGGATTTATCATCCATAAAATGTTGATTGAAAATGGCCACATTAAGTGATGTAACTTATATTTTGATAGGAAACACCGCCTCTTCGCTGTATACTAGTGAGTACAGGGTCGCCCGGGTGGCGATGTGGGTCATGTTACGGTAGGCCCATAAAGCATGAAAGAGATTGTATGGACATGATTTCTTATCCTTATCAACCAGCTTTTGAAGTATGTTGGATAGGGTCTTGTTGAATGAATATATATTCCCATTGGCCACCGTGTGTTAATGAGACGATTGGTTGGATTTGATTCCATACTCATGGTATAACTTGTCCAACTCAACAGAACAGAATTTGCTGCTGTTTTCCATCAATATCGTATGAGGGACACCAAATCTGTTAATGACGTTGGCCTTCACAAAGCTAACAATTTTTTTCACCCCAAATTCTATAAGGGGTATGACTTTGGCCCATTTGGAAAAGAAGTTGGTCGCTGTGAGTATGAACTTGATTTGTCTAGATGTGGTAGAAGGATATGGTCCCAAAATATCCATCCCCCAGGTGGAGAATGACCAGTAGTACATAGCTGTATGAAGTAACTCCAAGGGTCTGTGTATAAAATTAGCATGAACTTGGATATAATGGAACTTCTTGGCGAATATGTCACAATCTTGTATCATAGTGGGCCAATAATACTCAAGCCTTTGGATTTTGTGAGAGAGCTTAGTTTTTGATTCATGCGCTCCACAAGATACGACATTCACTTCTTTCATGATGACGACAATCTCTTCTCCATCAATGCACCTAAGAAGGACTTCATCAAGGACTATTTTGTAGTGAAACTTTTCTTGGTTTCACCCATTGTATAATACAAAATTGACTTACCATATTCGGACCTACTCTTTTCCATCCCTATCTGGTGGGATTTCCCCGTTTTGAAGGTAATTTAAAATGGGCTTCATCCAACCAGTGGTGTTAACATAAGGCTCATAAATGTGGATAATTTAATCAATCTCCTCCATATTTCTCTAGATTAATGGAAAGACCATCCAGTGTTGGGAAATGCTAATAACCGTTTCATCCTAGTCTAGATCAGCCAAGGCTGTGGCTTCATTTTCCAAAGCATCGACTTGTTCAATTTGTGACAGGGGGATATAGGTCAACATTTATTATGATGAGAATACTTCCATCAGTTCTCAAACATGGCACATCAAGGGGGCCAATACTTATTTTTTAATGGCATAGTCACCATTGACCTGTTTGATGACTAGATCTGAATCACCCTTTATTTTTAGGTGTTTGGCTTGCACATGAAGTTCATGTTCCAGGCTTGCAATGAGGGCTTGATATTTTGCTTCATTATTCATACACCCTTCCAAAAGTAGGAAATAGTAAGGAAAGAAATTTTTTTTGGGGGATACGAGTATAATTTCCAGAACCACTTTATTGTGCTTGGGATCCTTCATCCTTTTAATTTTTGGGATTCAGGAAGCACCATCGAAGTACATTTCCTATGTCTGGGGGTCCTCCTAGACGGAAAAAACTTCTTCATCCGGAAGTTTGGAATCCAATGGTGTTGTTTCTTCTGAGGGGTACTCTACCAGGAAGTCTGCTAATGTCTGTACTTTGATGACATTCTGGGGTATTTACCATATGTCAAACTACTGTAGAAATACCACCAATCATGATAGGAATCCATTTAGCATGGGACAGTTGAGGATATATTTGAGCGGGTTGTAGCAGGAGATCAGTTGGACCTCATGGTGCTGTAGGTAATGCCTAATTTTCTAAACCGTAAAGATTAGGGCTAGTTGGTTCTTTTTAATTTTTGAATATCGATTTTCAGCATCAATCATTGTTAGGCTGAGGTAATATAATCTATTCTCACTGCTGACATCATTATTCTGCATGAGAAAGGTGCTAATGACTATTTTAGAGTAGTTATGTACAATATGAGGGGTCTCCCCTCAACTGGTGGCATCATCACTGAAAGACTTAGGAGATATCTTTTGAGATTGTCGAACTCTTCTTGACAATCATTATCCCACTCATATGTAACCCCTTTCCTCATCAGCCTGGTTAAGGGTAAACATTTACCCACCAAGTTGGCTATGAAGTTCTAAATGTAGGTATGGTGCCCCTGAATGTAACACCCTGAGATTTTATGAAAAATATTCTTTTAATTTCATTAATGTCTTGTTTTTTATGCTACACCAAGATTACCTTGTGCTATACGCAACACCGTATTAGCTTGCAGTATACACAACACTATTCTTGGATCGTGTTACACACAATTTTGATAATAGTTATTCTACGCAACATTGAGTATATATATATATATGTATTCAATGTATAAATGAAATATGGTTGGATTCTGTTATATGATACAATGAAAGATTCTTTCACAACACGCAACCCTGACTTGGCTTGCTTTACACGCAATCACAACCTTCCTCGATAGCGTGTGTTGTACGCAATACCGGGTTTTACTAAACAACGATATATTATTATAATATTATTATTAACTAGACGTTATGAATATTATTAACTAAATTTTCAATTTTATAACATTATTATTCATCTTACACATTTTCTAGAACATGGTATAAGAACAAAATAATTTTTTCGGGTAAAGTAAGTATTTTTAAAAAAATGCAGTTTTGTCGCCTTTTGATGGTGCACCCACTTTAAATCTAGTTTTTGACATGTTTATAAGTTTCATTTGACAAAATAAAATTATTCTTTGGAATCAATAAATAAAAATTTACTTTGGATAAATTTTTCATTTTATTCTGATGACTTTCAAATTTTAATAAATAGTAAAAACACGCTATATTTTAATTAAAAACAACTTTTTTCATCGTAATATATTATGTGGTTAAATTATAATATTGAATGGTTTTAAAGTATAAATAGAATATATTTTTACCATTTAATATAATTTATGTCATTAGCATTGATTTTAACATGAATTCGTAGGTTAAATCAATTCAATCTTTTGCAATGTTTTAAAGAAAAACCCGTTTTCTTTCGACAACGAGATCAATTTTAATTTAATTTCTGCAACTTTTGTGTATTGAATTTGGAAAAATTGATTCCATATTTGGAATCAGTAGGTCCAAATTATGTTAATATGCTACTTTTTATTTTTGAGAATTATGAATAGTAACTACGATAAATTTTATTTACCATAGTTAAAGGTAAATCGAGTAATTAAGGGTAAATATAATATTATAAAATTACCCTAACACATGACAAAATTCTATTGTATGGCTAAAAGTAAACCCATATCAACTAAGGGTCGGATTAGATTCATTTTATGGACTTTTGATCATGAAAATAATTTAATTATTATTAAAACCAAAGAAAGTGACAACATGTCACTCTCTTAAATACTATAAGTATAATAATTTTAAGTTAGTGATAAACTTCATGAAACTTAGAACATTAATAGTCTAAAGAAAGATAAATAAATTTTCTACATCATGAGAATTTATTTAGAATTTTTTGGGATTAAATAATTATAATTAATTGTGACACAATAGTGATGCAGAAATTATTTATCTAGTGAAAAATCAAGAATATAGTTTTTATTAAAATAATAGTGACCATAAAAGGCACAAAAACCTGACCAAAACTTATTGGTCATGTAAATTTAAACTATAATCATCCAATGGTCGAATATTTGACCATTTGGCGTCTTATACAAGCAATTATGACACTTATATTATTTTATTTTAAATGATGCCAAAGTTGTCACCTTCATAATTTAATAAATATAACAATTTATATATTGTGATTTTAAGATGATAAATTCCAGTAAAAGTATTATTGTGACGGTTAATAGATTTATCTTCATCATAGGATTTTATTTTAAATTTTTATGCAACAAATCAGTATATTAAATAATTATACAAAAATGTTGTAGTAATTATTTTATTAATAGATAAACCAAATAAATGGTTTTAACAATAATAAAATAAATATTATATGAACTATTTAATGTGATCCACTAATTTTATAGATACATATTACCTTTTATTAATCTATTAAAGCTTTTAGTTTGAACATATATTCTGTATATATTTTATTTAAATTCAAATAAATGAATAGTGTCAAAATTGACACTATTGTTATTTTATAAAAATAACATATTATAAAATTGTTTAAAAATCACAAAAATATTTAAAAATTACAAATTTAAATTTATATGGTCTATAATGTTATAAACTAAACAATTATGGAAAATTCACAACAAATAATTAATTATTTGTTATAACTTAAAATTTAGAATTTTATTACCACAAATAAACTTAAATAGATTAAATAAGGATAAATCAAAATGATAAGGTTTAAAATAAGATCCAAACATGTCTAAATTTTATTGGTTGATGAGATTACAACCCTATCTCATCTAATATTTAAATATGAGTCATTTTTGGAGGTTTTTAAGTGGGGTTAAATTTATTATAAATTAATATTTTTAAGAATTCCAAAGGTGCCCCTCTCCTCCCTTTAAAAAGGGCACCTCCTCCCTCTCCTCCTCACACCAATTTGAGCCTTCAAGATTGGACAAAACCTTCCAAATTATCTTCTCCACTTCCCTAGAAACATCCTAGAGGTTCTGTTCTACTTTAAAGACCAATCTTAGTGCCCTAAGAGGAGGTTTCAAAGAGGCGTATCGAAGAAAAAGAGGTTCGGATACATACGAAGCATATCAGACATAAGGTAAGGGATAATTTATCAATCTCATTTTATCCGAGATTGTTTATTCGTAAGTATTTACTGGGGTTATCTTTATCATCCAAGCCCATGTTTTCTAAAAATGGTTTCATATATGTTTACTATCCTTTTTACCCATTTTTGACTTTTACTACATGGTATGTAAGGAATATTTCTTTTTTTTACGTTACGAGTTACTTTTTGACTTTTCCGGAAAAAGTACGAGAAGAATGTTTTTTTAACTTATACGGCATGAAAGGATTTTTACGGTTTTATAAAGCCTTATTTTCATGAAGCTTCCTCCAAAATATTTCATGACTATTTTCAACAAAATATCTTTCTCTTAAAATTGCATGACGTTTTGTGAAAAGAAATTGATTTTGAAGAAGAAATGATATTTTCCTCAAGAATTCATTTCAAGTGTTTTATCAAAACCATTTTCCATCTGAGATGATATTATTTCATATGTGTATGTTTCAAGTATAATTTCTCTATGATTTACATGGTTTCAGTTTTCTTATGATGAAATGATATCCATTTGTTTTATATGGATTATGTTATGATGGAATGATGTTTATGAAACCCATTTTATTCTTTGGGTTATGATGAATGTTTTAAGTTTATTTTTTGGCACAAGTAAGAATGATTTCATTAAGAGATGGGTGGGACCTATATCTCCCTCCAATGCATTGAGTAAAGATTTTATATCTCATGAGATAGACATGGCTGGAACGGTAAGTTAATCCAGTTCAGTGTTACCGGATTGAAACGAGGAGTGAACTCGATTCAGAATGGGACTTTGTCCACTAAGATGGTCTTGGCAGCAATGCCTTGGCTACTATAGAAATCATTACATGTTCTTAATGGATTCCACAATTACATGTTTTATTCCCATGCAATTTTATCATGGTTTATGTTCTTTTATGATCTATGCCTTATGTACTTCCATGTTTTATGTCGTTGCTCAATATTTTAATGTGTAAACATTATGTTCATGTTTTTTAGTTCCAATGTATATGGTATGTTTTATTTTATGCATGCTTACCCTTACTGAGCATTTGAGCTCACCCTTTTTATGTTTTATTTTCCCCCACGATCAAAAGAAAGGTTTTAGGTCAGGAAACAAAAAGTGGAAGATATTTATGGTAGATGTTGAAGATCTTTCACCACGATTAGAAGATTACGTTCCAAGTTTCCAAAGACACTAAACTATTACGGTCCTTGTGTATCTGTTTTTGTTATGTATTAAGTATTTCGCAAAAGTAATGTAATGTCCATGTACGTCATGATTAGGGTCTCTACAGTTGGTATCAGAGGAAAGGTTTAGTCAACCTTTGGAAACTAGGATGCGAAAACGTTAGTAAGATCCTTAGAGATATTTCTAAGGTATGTCTAGGGATGTACCTAAGGATAAGAATACGTATAGGATATAGTCCTAGAACTATGGTAACGATCTTAGAATTTAACCTAAGATGTTAGATATTGAGGGTGCTCCCCCTTTACTATGTTGTTTTCCCTAGCATGATTTTTGCCTCTCACACTATTATTTTTGGGTTTTAGAAAATGGCTAGAAACAGGAAGATTCATGATAATGGAGGATATGACGGACAATGGAATAATTTTCTTCATGAGAAACCAAATGAAACGGGATCTGGAAGTCCAAGCATCGTTATTATGCCTAATCAGCAATCTCATAATATGATCAATAATCTCAACTTTGGTAAGTTTCCCAACTCAGATAATAAGAGAAAGATGGAGTTTCATGATGATCATAGAGGAAAGAAAGTTCAATTTCCCTCATGTAAATCATGTGGGAAGAGGAATCCGGGAGATTGTTTCAAAGGAACTGGAAGATGATTTGGGTGTGGAAAAGAAGGACACAAAGCTAGTAAGTGCAAAGGAAAAGGTTCAGTTAACACCATGGACAAGGATAATGGTATTGCCACGACATCAACAATGATTAGATGTTTTAAATGTGGAATATACAGGCATTATGCAAACCAATTCCCTAATGGAAAATCTCATGAAGAGAATCAGCATGGTCATATGGGTAGTATTTATGTGGATGATGATGAGGAGACTACAAATGATATATGAGCTAAAAGAAGTGTTGAATCTCAGTCGGTTGTTTTAAAAGGTAGTGGAATGATTGTATGTTTATCGAGAGTTATGTTGTATAGTTAATGGTACTATGGAATAAAGAATCATCTAAGGATTGTTACACTATTGTTTTTACTAAAAGTATTTGAAAGTATATATTGAATGGTACCAGTAACCATGGAATGTTATTCAGATATTTTTGTAAAGTAGATGATATGCTCATAATGAAGGAATAAGAAGATAATGAGATGTTTGATTGTATTCATGAGCTCATGATTGATATAAGGACTAAGTGATATCATGGTTTGAGTATATAGAATTTTGAGGATTTTGGTATGTGGAAAGTGTTAACTTTTAACTGCATTCATGTTTTCACTAAGGTTCAATGGGTATTCATTTTTCAAGAGAATACATGATTAAGGCCTTCGAACATTTGTAATGTGACCAACAAGACATATCTTATGATATATGGGGATCAACGATGGTATTAAAATGCTTCTTATATGAAATCTCTGGTAATCGTTTTCACTATAATATGACAATGGACTGCAATATTATGGATAAGACTAAAGATTGGAATGGATTATGTTGGACATAAGTTAGTATTTTTTAAGGATAGAACCTTTTTTCAATATTATTGATGGGATGATATAGTAATGTAGTTTTAAAAAAAAGGACAACCTGTATGACGGGCGACAACCCATCGCGTCAGACAAGGCTGTGGGAATCGAACCCACAACCGAAGTGCGACTGACCTTTATCTCCAACCACTGGCCTACAGGAAGTCCCTGGTTAGTAGAAACTATTTTTATTTTATTAAGCGGTATGATATATGAAGTATAAGTTCATTTTTGGAACCATATACGATTAATCTAACCATAAGATGGACTTATAACTTTTGCCAACCTTTTGTTTGAAAGAGATGGAATGACACATCATTCTATCACATGATCTGCTAACACATCACGAATAACAAATTCAACTTCATTTCTTTAAGGGATGAAGTGAAAATTTTTCAATTCACGAACAACAGTGAGATTGTACCAAAATCATGCAAGTATTTCTTTTAATTCATCAACTTTAGGGAAATGATCTTGAAAACCAAAAATGTTGTCCTAGTTCCCTTATATCCGATGAATCAGATGGTAACTTAGATCATCACAAATCAATAGCTTTGTGATTGTTGTCTTTTTCATAGCCATGTTCTCTACCACTCTCCATCAGAACTTGATGGTTAGATTTTTTTCCATATCCATATTTTCACCTATGTTCTCCTACGTGGAAACCCAGTGATGAGTTAATTTTGGTAACCGTTACATTTCATACTTTAGTTTTTAAAGCCATGTTTTGTTATTCCTTTTTACAATGTGGGTTTCTATTAAACAAACTTTCGATTAGTAAACCATTTATAACCCCGACGAATTTCGAGGGCGAAATTTATTTTAAGGGGGGTAGAATGTAACACCCCGAGATTTTATGAAAAATGTTCTTTTAATTTAAATAATGTCTTGTGTTTTATGCTACACCAAGATTACCTTGCGCTATATACAACACTCTATTAGCTTGTAGTATACGCAACACTATTCTTGGATCGTGTTACACACAATTTTGATAATAGTCATTCTACGCAACATTGAGTATATATATATATATATTCAATGTATAAATTAAATATGGTTGGATTCCTTTATACGGTACAACGAAGGATTCTTTCACAACACGCAACCCTGACTTGGCTTGCATTACACGCAATCGCGACCTTTCTCGATAGCGTGTGTTGTACGCAATACTGGGTTTTACTAAACAACAATATATTATTATAATATTATTATGAACTAGCCGTTATGAATAGTATTAACTAAATTTTGAATTTTATAACATTATTATTCATCTTACACATTTTCTAGAACATGTTATAAGAACAAAATAAATTTTTCGGGTAAAATAAGTATTTTTCAAAAAATGCAATTTTGCCACCTTTTGATGGTGAACCCACTTTAAATCTAGTTTTTGACATGTTTATAAGTTCTATTTGACAAAATATAATTATTCTTTGGAATCAAGAAATAAAAATTTACTTTGGATAAATTTTTCATTTTATTCTGATGACTTTCATATTTTAATGAATAGTAAAAACATGCTATATTTTAATTAAAAACAACTTTTTTCATCGTAATATCTTATGTGGTTAAATTATAATATTTAATGGTTTTAAAGTATAAATAGAATATATTTTTACCATTTAATATAATGTATGTCATTAGCATTGATTTTAACTTGAATTCGTAGGTTAAATCAATTCAATCTTTTGAAATGTTTTAAAGAAAAACCCGTTTTCTTTCGACAACGGGATTAATTTTAATTTAATTTCTGCAACTTTTTTGTATTGAATTTGGAAAAATTGATTCCATATTTGGAATCAGTGGGTCCAAATTATGTTAATAGGCTACTTTTTATTTTTGGGAATTATGAATAGTAACTACGGTAAATTTTATTTACCATAGTTAAAGGTAAATCGGGTAATTAAGGGTAAATATAATATTATAAAATTACCCTAACACATGCCAAAATTCTATTGGATGGCTAAAAGTAAACCCATATCAACTAAGGGTCGGATTAGATTCATTTTATGGACTTTTGACCATGAAAATAATTTAATTATTATTAAAACCAAAGAAAGTGACAACATGTCACTCTCTTAAATACTATAAGTATAATAATTTTAAGTTAGTGATAAACTTCATGAAACTTAGAACATTAATAGTATACAGAAATATAACAAAATTATCTACATCATGAGAATTTATTTAGAATTTTTTGGGATTAAATAATTATCATTAATTGTGACACAATAGTGATGCAGAAATTATTTATCTAGTGAACAATCAAGAATATAGTTTTTATTAAAATAATAGTGACCATAAAAGGCACAAAACCCTGACCAAAACTTATTGGTCATGTAAATTTAAACTATAATAATCCAATGGTCGAATATTTGACCATTTCGAGTCTTATACAATCAATTATGAAACTTATATTATTTTATTTTAAATGATGCCAAAGTTGTCACCTTCATAATTTAATAAATATAACAATTTAAATATTGTGATTTTAAGATGATAAATTCCAGTAAAAGTATTATTGTAAAGGTTAATAGATTTATCTTCATCATAGGATCTTATTTTAAATTTTTATGCAACAAATCAGTATATTAAATAATCATACAAAAATGTTGTAGTAATTATTTTATTAAGAGATAAACCAAATAAATGGTTTTAAAAATAATAAAATAAATATTATATGAACTATTTAATGTGATGCACTAATTTTATAGATACATATGACCTTTTATTAATCTATTAAAGCTTTTTGTTCGAACATATCTTCTGAATATATTTTATTTAAATTCAAATAAATGAATAGTGTCAAAATTGATACTATTGTTATTTTATAAAAATAACATATTATAAAATTGTTTAAAAATCAAAAAAATATTTAAAAATTGTAAATTTAAATTTATATGGTCTATAATGTTATAAAGTAAACAATTATGGAAAATTCACAACAAATAAGTAATTATTTGTTATAATTTAAAATTTAGAATTTTATTACCACAAATAAACTTAAATAGATTAAATAAGGATAAATCAAAATGATAAGGTTTAAAATAAGATCCAAACATGTCTAAATTTGATTGGTTGATGAGATTACAACCCTATATCATCTAATATTAGAATATGAGTCATTTTTGGAGGTTTTTAATTGGGGTTAAATTTATTATAAATTAATATTTTTAAGAATTCCAAAGGTGCCCCTCTCCTACCTTATAAAAGGGAACCTCCTACCTCTCCTCCTCACACCAATTTGAACCTTCAAGCTCGGCCAACCCCTGCCAAATTATCTTCTCCACTTCCCTAGAAACATCCTAGAAGTTCTGGTCTACTTTAAAGACCAATCTTAGTGCCCTAAGAGGAGGTTTAAAAGAGGCGTATCGAAGAAAAGGAGGTTCGGATACATACGAAGCATATCAGACATAATGTAAGGGATAATTTATCAATCTCATTTTTATCCAAGATTGTTTATTCGTAAGTCTTTAATGGGGTTATATTTATCATCCAAGCCCATGTTTTCTAAAAATGGTTTCATGTATGTTTACTGTCCTTTTTACCCATTTTTGAATTTTACTACATGGTATGTAAGGAATCTTTCTTTTTTTTACGTTATGAGGTACTTTTTGACTTTTTCGGCAAAAGAACGAGAAGAATGTTTTTTAACATATACGACATGAAAGGATTTTTACGGTTTTATAAAGCCTTATTTTCATGAAGCTTCCTCCAAAATATTTCATGACTATTTTCAACAAAATCTCTTTCTCTTAAAATTGCATGATGTTTTGTGCAAAGAAATTGATTTTGAAGAAGAAATGATATTTTCCTAAAAAATTCATTTCAAGTGTTTTATGAAAACCATTTTCCATCTAAAATGATATTATTTCATATGTATATGTTTCAAGTATAATTTTTCTATGATTTACATGGTTTCACTTTTCTTATGATGAAATGATATCCATTTGTTTTATATGGATTATGTTATGATGGAATGATGTTTATGAAACCCATTTTATTCTTTGGGTTATGATGAATGTTTTAAGTTTATTTTGTGTCACAAGTAAGAATGATTTCATTATGAGATGGGTGGGACCTATATATCCCTCCAATGCATTGGGTAAAGATTTTATATCTCATGAGATAGACATGGATGGAACGGTAAGTTAATCCGGTTCAGTGTTCCAGGACTAAAACGAGGAGTGAACTCGATTCAGAATGGGACATTGTCCACTAAGATGGTCTTGGCAGCAATGCCTTGGCTAATATGGAAATCATTACATGTGCTTAATGGATTCCATAATTACATGTTTTATTCCCATGCTATTTTATCATGGTTTATGTTCCTTTATGATCTATGCCTTATGTACTTCCATGTTTTATGTCGTTGCTCAAGATTTTAATGTTTAAACATTATGTTCATGTTTTTTAGTTCCAATGTATATGGTATGTTTTATTTTATACATGCTTACCCTTACTGAGCATTTGAGCTCACCCTTTATATGTTTTATTTTCCCCCAGGATCAAAAGAAAGGTTTTAGGTTCGGAAAAAAAAAGTGGAAGATCTTTATGGGAGATGTTGAAGATCTTTCACCACGATTAGAAGATTACGTTTGAAGTTTCCAAAGACACTAAACTATTATGGTCCTTGTGTATCTTTTTTGAGAAAAGTGAGCGCGAGGGCTTTAAAATTGATAAAGGAAAAGTTACACAATTAGGAAGAGAGGAATTTTACATTTTTCTTTGGTAAGAAGAGGCTCCAGGTCATTGGGAAGGGTGTTGCTGTGGATGCATCTTTCTTCCAACACCCCTTTGTTCGCCAGGCCATCCGCAATGTGGTTCGCCTCACGGAATGTGTGTGTTATAATGTAATTTAAGGGGGAGAGCTTGTCAAGGCAGTTTATCCACTTACCAGCCCTTTTCCATGCCAATCTGGTTTGACCCATTCTTATTGCATGTACCACCATTGCCGAGTCACATTCAAACCAAATGTTGTTCCAATGTTGTTGACAGACAATGTCCACCGCGCTTATGATCGCCATCATTTCCGCTTCCAGGGCTGTCGAATTCCCACAAGTACCATAGCTACACATCACAACCTCCCCGTAATGGTCTCTAAAAATGACTCCGAACCCTGAAGGACCCGGATTGCCCTTCGAGGCCCCGTCCGTGTTGCATTTTATCCATCCAGTAAAGGGGGCATTCCAGATGACCTCCATCATGCCTCTTGTCTTAGGATAGTGACCGTCAACATTTAAGCGCTTGAGGATCATAAATTCTCTGACCGAGTTGTAGCAATTCCCATTGGTCAAGTCATTGGCATTCTGAATGGCCACAAGAATACTGCTAATTGCAGTAGCTTCATGAAAATTTGCGTGCTTATGAATGTAGTTGTTGCGAGCCCGCCAAACCACATGGATAAGTTTGGAGCAGGCAACCTGCAGCAGTGCCTTCAGCTGTTTGGACTGTTGGAAGACCAGCAGTTTCTGTACAAATTGAGTGGCCGAATGGGTATTGGGCGGCTCAAGATCAAAAATATTCAGAATGATGTTCCATAGTGAAGCAGCCGTTTTGCAAGATAAGAACAGATGGTCCACATCTTCCCTATGCTGACCGCATAGCACACATTTCGAGCATAAAGAGATTCCAAGTTTCTGAATGCTCACCTTTACTGGGATTTTGTTGTGAAAAAATCTCTAGATTAGAGTAAATCTGGAAGGAATTAAGCAGTTCTTATCAAGCTCACCCATCCAACTTCGTTCGGCCTGTAGCAGGTATATGTAAAATGTTTTTGAATCCAGCATGCCATCCTGCGATCCTTGCCATTGCAGCATGTCTGCATGATTAATAAAATCATAATTGTCAATAATAGAGGTGATGGGGGTTGGAAGTTCCTCCCTGTGTTGGAGTTGATCCTTAATGGATCTGCTTCTGTCAGTTGGCTGTTCCCCATTAATCAAGCTGTCCAGAAGCATTGTACCAGTCCAATTACTTGTCCAGAAATTTAGAGCTGAGTCTGTAGTGACCACCCATCTTGAATGTTGCATGATTGTAGTGAAAACCAATCTCAGGCCCAACCAGATTGAAGATGCCATGTAATCATACTTCCCAGCCATGAGTCTTGCAAGAATTATATTCCTCAAAAAATCAAGAGAGGCAGATCGGCTGTGGATAAGTTTCCAGAGGAATTTGGCTTGCAATGCTTGATTAAAGCAGTGCAGGTTCTTAATTCCCAGCCCTCCACTCTTGTCAGGTAAACAACATGTATCCCATTTAGCTGTGATGAGCTTCCTTTCCAAAACATTTCCACTCCACACAAAGTTCCTCATCATGGAGTTTATTGTTTTAATGACAGAAGCAGGCCACATGTAGACCATGAGAGAATAGACCAGTTTTGAGATGACCACATGTTTAACAAGACATATTCGTCCTGCCATCGATAGAGATTTTCCCTTCCAAGAAGCAAGAGTTCTTCTAATCTCTGATATAGCTTGTGCAAAATGAGCAGCCCAGGGTTTCCACCAAAACATCGGGACACCAAGGTACATGAAGGGTATGTTTACTTCTTGGATCCCAAGATAACTAATAAGCTGAGACTTCCTCGCCGCTGTGATTCCTTTTCCGAAATAGATAAAGGATTTATTCTAGCTGATTTCCTGCCCTGAAACCTTCTCATAATGCAAGAGTTATTCTCTCAAGTGTTTGATGTTATTTTTATTCCCCTGTGTGAATATGACGATATCATCAGCAAAAAATAAATGAGAGGGAGCAGAGAGACCTCTAGAAGCTTTGATGGTTGACAATTTCCCATTATTCACCATGTTGGTAAGAAATCTGCTAAGATAGTCTTCAGCTATTGTGAAAATAATCACAGAAAGTGGGTCCCCCTGTCGCACCCCCCTTGAGCAGGTGAAGTATCCTGTTGGCATCCCATTGACCAGAATTGAGATGTGGGCAGATTCCATCAATTTTGTAATCCAATTCAAAAGGGTCTCACTAAAGCCAAAGTTGATCAAAATATTTTGAATGAAGCCCCAATACATTGTGTCAAAAGCATTTCTTATGTCAAGCTTCATCTCCACATTCCCACCTCGTGTTGACTTCTTCAGAAGATTAAAGCATTCTGAAGCCGTGAGGAGGAAATCTTGAATATTCCTGCCTTTAACAAAACCAAACTGATTCCAGGAGATGATTTTGTCAATCACACAAGCCAGCCTCTTGGCCAGGAGTTTTGTAATGATTTTGTGCAAGGTATTCACGAGAGCAACTGGTCTGAATTGTCCTATTTCACTTGCATTTTCCAATTTGGGAATAAGGGAAATGAACTGAGCATTGAACCCAGGGGTGAGGACTCCTCCTTTGAAGAAGTGCTTAACAAGGAGGCAAACCTCATTTTGGATGGTGTCCCAATAGCTTTGAAAGAAGAAGTTGCTAAACCCATCAGGTCCTTGTGTATCTTTTTTTGTTATGTATTAAGTATTCTGCAAAAGTAATGCAATGCCCATGTACGTCAAGATTAGGGTCTCTACACTAAATACCTCTCAACTCGGTGAGGTTGTGAGGTGGGGAAATTCCAATGATGGATTTTGTTTTCTCAGGGTCGACTTTGATGCCACGATGGAATACGATGAAGAAAAGTAATTTTACCGAGGTAATTCCAAAGGCGCACTTTAGGGGATTCATCTTTAAACTGTGATGCCACAATTTTTTGAAGAAAGTCTCAAGACCGGCCAGGTGGTTTGAGCACTGTCATGATTTAACCACTAGATAATCGACATAACAATCGATGAATTTTCCCAAGAAGGGCTTGAAGATGTGATGCATGGCACGTTGATATGTGGCGTTGACATTATTTAGTCCAAAGGGAATCACTTTATAATAGAAAACTCCATGAGGGGCCCTAAAAGCAGCAGCTTCTTCATCTCCTCATACCATTTAGATCTGGTTGTATCCAGAATAGTCATCCATAAAAGATAGAGCCTCATATCTGACTGTTGCATCAATCAACAATTCTGTGATCGGGACCAAGAAATTGTCTTTTGGGAAATGCTGATTAAGGTCCATGAAGTCAATGTAGACTTTAATCTGTCCATTCTTCTTTTTGATAGGTACTATGTTTTCCATCCAGATCATATATTGGACCTCTCATATGAAGTTGACTTTGATCAGCTTGTCAACCTCAACCTCTATTTTGGACGCATGTGTTCGGTGGGTCCTTATGGCTTCATGATTATAGTCCTTGTGATATTCTGGTAAGCTCAGATGATGGGTGGAGACCTCAGGATCAAGCCCTGAAATTTTTGTTTAATTCCAGGAAAACACATCTCAATTATTCTTTATGAAGGGGGTATATGCCTCCTTCTTTTCAACAATAATAGCCACACTGATCAAAGTGGACCGCAGTTCATCTTTGGTTCCCAAGTTTATCTCCTTAAGTTCATCGATTGTGGTGCAGACACCTTCTTCGAATGCAGGAGGGGTATCTTTGAGGTATTCTTCTTCTTCTTATTCTTCTTCATATTCATATTCATCATCTTCTTCTTCTTTTTGTTTTGATAGAGAGAGGATTTTTGAGATGAACTCTCCAAGGTCAGGAGATAGATCATATTTTTCCTTATTGAGTAAGGCAAGGGCAGTCTAGGGTCCCGTGGGCAGGCCGAGAGCATTTTTGGTAGGGATTCTCTTGGAATCCTGGGATTCATCCTATTTTTCTATGTATTTGGACTTGACAATCGTAACAAAGACCATGAAGATGATTGATTCTAGATCCAGACTTGCACTTATGAATTCCACTTGGTTGATGGGTAATACATACTCTTCCCCAAGCTGCTGGAGGGGTCGGTGGGAGCTATTTCTAATCCATTCAGGGGCAGTAATCTAATCAATGTTTTTGGCCAAAAGATGTTTTTATTCCTATTTGTAGAACCCTACGTCGATATAATGTGACTCACATGACTCAAAATGGGATTTATCAGTGTGAAATTCCAAATTTTCCCCATTAGTTCAATATTTGATGCACCGATGGTATGATGAAGGAATTGCAACATGCTGATGTAGCCAAGGCCTCCCTAACAGGATGTCGAAGGATGTACTTTTCCATACTACCAAGAACTAGGAATCTGACATGAGGTCTCTGAGCTGAGTTTTAATCTTGATTTGTCCCAATGGTTTCTGCTTTCTTTTGTCATATCCCAGCAGATTTATAGTGTAGGGTGTCAAGCTGTCTTCATCATAGCCCAGTTGAAGAAGTGTTCATAGTGGGAGTAGGTAGACTCCAGATCTGTTGTCGATGAAGATTCTCTGGACATCAATTCCACTTATCTTTCTGTATACATATAAGGGTTTGATGTTCCCTTGCATGATGGCATCTTTATACCTGTCCATGAAGGAGATGAAGGCATGACATTCTTCGGGATTGGTCTCCATAAGATAGACTTTGGCTATTACTACTTCAACCTCAAACTTTTGGGGACTTATTAAGGCTTCAGTGAGTGCCTTCCTAAGATCTGCAAATAGAATTAACACATCTAGGATTGAAATCTTTGCTTGTACTGAAGCTAGCTACTTTAGAATATCATAATTCTACTCCAAAGGTCGGTGATTCCCGACTCGGGGTTTCTCTTTCACAAATATTTTAGAGGTTTGGGATTTGGACATAGAGGGTTCAACCTTTGTGACCAGGGCTGATGGTGTTGCGATCCTTTCCAGGATTGGACGAACTGGTCCGCCTGCATGCCTTCAGTGATTTGATATTTGTTCTTCCCCTGATGGATATTTCAAGATAAATGGGCTTCGATTTATTCTGAAGGGGGAATATAAGCATTTCGGTACTTGTTGTGTCTGCCAGAGGGTCCTTCTATGAGTTTCCACAATGTTAACAGTTTTAATTATGGTGTGGTAGAGAATTTGACTCCTACCATGATCATGCCTTCTTGGAAAATTCCGGCCTCTTCCTCCGGCTCTCCAGTTGGGTGCGGGGAATTTGGGTTCATGGTCATAGTCTCCATCTGAGAAGGATTCCATAAAGTGAATGAAATTAATGGAGCTGAAGATTAGTTCTTGATCCGACACTATTTTTATCTAACTGTCTCCTTCTAATGGTTCCATTTGGCGGGGTGGTGCCCATTGTGCCATTTGGCGGGGCGGTGCCTATTGTACTAAGTCTGTTGGCATGAATTCAGAAAGCATCAACACTGACTTAAACTTTTTGTGTCAGCTCATCTTATTGATCTTTCTTTATTTACTTTTGGCCTTTAGTAGACCGTGAGTTTGAGGAGGATGGATGTGTTGTATTATGAGATTTTGGGGGCACAGTTGGTTGTTTCAACTGTTCCTGGAGGATTCCATGGAATTTGTTGATAATATTTTGAGTCATCCAATCTTCAAACTTTTCTCCTTATTAATGGTGACTATTTTCCATTCCTCTTCCTCTATTGGGTTTGAGGTGGAAAAATATGCTACTTGTGCTCCTGGCAGGCCCAAATTGACTTTCCTAGTATTCCACCATCTTTTGTAGGAGATCCTTGAAAACAAAGAATTACAAGATGGTATGTCCCAGTTTTCGATGATAGGGACAGTAATATGGATGGTCGTCGATACCCACTTTATCAGCTATCTTTGGATCTAGTATCTAGAGAAAGAATCAATTCATGGAGTCTATGAAGTATCCACGGACCTGGTCATCTCAGAATGAGTAAACTTTATTTATTTGTTCTTCAAACTAGTTTCTTTTAGAACCCCGTCGCTCATATTACCTAGGTGGGGGTGACTGTTGGTGTCCAGGGGGTCCTTCACGGTTCGCTGTGGGCCTCACAATTGGAGCTGGTGTTGGGGGTGGCTTAAGCATGACATAAGCCGCTTTAGATTTTCTTGTTCTTTTTCTAGGGGATGATGGGGCCACTCAGGACATGTGTTTGGTCCGTTTCAAGGAGTCTTCTATTCTTTGGGCAATGGAAGAGAAATATCTAAACCCACTTGTGTACTTCACCGGGATGAGCGGTGTTCGCAATTCATCCCAAAGTTCATCGATCCACATAGTGAGCATTTCATCTTGGGGAATTGGTTGGTTCAGGGAATAAGTTAGGCCTTTCCATCTGGCAATGAAGTCTAAGACCCTTTTGTTCACTTACTTCTTGCAGTTCCTGAGGTCACTGACCATCGTCTTAGGCAGCGTTGAACTGAACTAGAAGAGAAACTATCACCAGAGGTCCGTCGAGCCTCTGATTGAGTTAGATGGAAGGCTAGTATACCATACAAAATCCGAGCCCTGTAGGGTTTGTACAAAGCACCTGATCTTTACTGCTTCTTTCTACTCTAGAGTTCCCATCATGAGGTCATAATAAGAGGTGTAGTGAATCAAGTTTTGTTCTGGGTCCCCCTGAGCTATTGAACACTGGGAATACATGGTTCCCAAATTTTGGTAGTGGTGGAACATTGCTTACCCAATCAAGTTAGGGTATACGCTCTGGATGTATCGGAGCACGTCACCCCTCCATGGATTCTAGTCTAGCGGTTAATTAATTTACGATGTTCAAGATCCCTTGATGCATATCCTATCAGGCTTGAGCTTGGGATGGTCCAATAGTGGCCAATACTGGGTGTGCCAATGCTGCTGAAATTTGGGGTTGATAACCAGCCAAGGGTATCCTTTGTGGGTTTACCTGAACATATATTGGTTTCCTTCTCAGTATATAGAAGTCTTTCTATCCTTCTAGGGCCAGGTTTAAGTAGGTTTCCTGTCCTAATGTCAGATTGAACGAGCCACCGAGATTGGATTCATTTTTTGATATTAGTGCCTATGGTATGGGAATCTCTTCTGGGATCACCTTCTGACATTCCTTAGGGGGAACACATTCGGTGAGATAACTCCCTCGATGTAGCTCAACATTAATTTTCCTGAGATATTTCATTTCTTCCTCCTACTTGGAGAAACTTTACTCGAGGGTGAGGAACACATTTCCAAGGGGACAAGGTGAGTCGTAGACAAACTTGGATTTATTCTTCTCCTCTTTGAGGTTTCACATAGGTAGTAATGTCGAATTAACTGAGGGGGGAGCCCAGATTTAGGACCACTCTCTGGTTCCGGTTATGCACACTATCAAGCTCGGTGCGAGATGCCTCTACGAGGGAACCATATTCCTTCAAATCCTCTCCCTCTTGTCATAACTTGTGAGATCCATGGGGTTGATGTTTAGCACGTTCACTAAGGAATACCGCATTGGGGGAGGTGTGCCCAGTTTAAAATGGTAGGAAGTATATCTACATCCTTTGTTGGACTTTTTCATTCCATTCTATGGTATTCTTCAAGTATCTTGGAGAATATAGATCCAGAGGGAGCCCTGGTCTGACCTCATAATGCGCCTTTGTCTCCGAGGGTGTGAACCATGAGAATGGGTGGAATGGGTGAATCCTCTGTCCAACGTTCTTCCTAGAAGATGGAAGATATACATCCACTATGTGGGGACTTGAGGTAAACATTCCCCTAGCCCTGTGGGATGGGGTTGTTCCAGTTCTTCTATTGATGCACCACAACATGGATTTGTTTCTCTTATGGGGGAATTCTGATTTAAAAATTCCCCCAACCATATGAGATGGGGTTGTTCTTGCATTGCAGCAGCAACTGCCACTATTTTCACCTTTTCGATTTCACGTACTCTTGTACAGGGTGTGAGCCGAGTATGGGATTGGGCTTGTATAGAGTCTATGGTCTTTTAGAGATAGGAGCATTGCTCGCTGGTTAGATTCCCTTAGGCGGGAAGCCTACTTGATGTTCTTGGTTATCTGACTCAGAAGATTTTTTGATGTCTTTTTCTCTTTGGCCCTGACATTTTTGAGACTTACTCTAAGACATATTTTATTGAGTATCCTATATTTCATGAGTAGGGGTTTAATTTTATTTCCTCCTTTGGGCGATGATATTGCACGATGCCATTTCCAATGGGGTTTGCTGGACTAGATGAGAGGTGAAGTGTAGATCTCCATGTTCTCCCCATCTCTGAATGTGAACTCTAGTTAGGGAGTTTCAAATGAGGCAACGCAACATGTGTAGATCATGGAGGCAATCCATTTCAAGGTTTTTTCTTTTGCCTTTCTAATTGTAGATATCATTCGGATGAGAGATCTTCTAGGTCTATTAAATGAAAAATACCCCCTATCATGTTGACATGGTCCTCATACCCTTCACAGGGTAGGAATTTTTCTTCAAATCATGAAGATTCCTCTATATATTAAGGTGAATGTCATGCATTCATTTCCCAGAAAACTCTCCTAGTATGTTGAAGTGAGAAGTGGCCATAGGCCAATACATCACTGGTATATTATCCTTAGCTAGTTGTCTTCTCACAAGCAACACATCTTGCTTTTGTTCATCTAGAGGCTCCTCTACTTGATATTCCCAGCTTGATTGCTTCTTAATAATTTCACTCAAAGTGATCGGGTTGGTGGGATCCTTATTGATATGCAGATGACCCAAGGGTGGATCAAGAGATGAGTGTGGCCCCATGCCATCCTCTAGTTGAGAGAGGATATCACTCATGATGGACAGAGTGCCTGATGTGCCTAAATCCATCTTTCCAAGTGCCTCAACATAAGAGGGATTTCTCATATTTTTTCCAATAAGCGGAGGACCTTCCTGCCAGTATGAATTTTGGTTTCAAGGAGGACCTTTGCAAATGGTGCTGCAATGGCGAGAGCTACTATTTTAACTTAATGCCCGACCGTAGGAAATGTTTTTATGGAATATACCTGGGGGAGGACCTTTAGGGTGGGCTATGGAGAGGGGAGGACCTTATTTATGCTTGAATTCATTGTGGGTAGGAACTTCATAGCAACTACCATTGTGGGGAGGGCCTTCTCAATGACCGTTATCATGGAGAGGACTCCCATCATGACTTGAAACCTGGATGTAGGGATAATTTCTGTAGTGAACATCCTAGAGAGGGAATTCAGGATATACTACAATGAGGGGAGGACCTTCTCGTTTCTTGGTGTTACTATGTGGATGACCTTCACTGAAACTACCATTGCGGGGAAGTCCTTCTCAATGACTGTCGTTATGGCAAGGACTGTCATCATGACTTAATGTCCGACTATAGGGAAAATCATATCTGTAGCATATACCCTATGGAGGATGACCAGGGAGGACGACAACAAGGGGAGTACCTTCTTACTATCTGATCTTCAGTTCAAGGGGAGGGCTACCCTGACGTGCATCATGTTATAGGCTCTCGTGATCGATCATTCTTGGCCCATGGAGTGAGCCCCTGTGGGTGCTCTATAGAGGACCTTTAGAGCTTCTGGTAGCAACATTGCTGGGAGGGACTTCGCAACTACTACTGCCACTTCCATAATTTAGTAATGGACTGACAGAGTCTTGAGCCTTTATTGATATATGTTTGAGGTTGTTAAGAACCCCGACTTCCAATAGAGTAGGATCATGTATGTGCTCTTCATTTTATGGTTTCCTTTGGAACATGTCATTTTTAAGCACTCTCTTGAGGGTAACAGAGGACATATTCTGTTAGTAATGGCCTTCATATATGGGTCCCGTGATGTTGTCAATATACACCAACGGACATCTTGAGTTTTGGTAGGAATATATGCTTTCCCTGGAGTGGCCACCATGTTGGACCAACGTCCCCCAGTGGAACGGGTATTTATTCCCGATCCGGTTGTCCTTGTATCACAAGACATTGCCATTGACCCTCCTGGACTAAATTTGGGATTCATAACTGCTTTAGAGTGACAAACTCATTTTTCGAGTGAGTCATTCCATTTGAGGAAATTGGGTCATGGGCCTGGATTCTCACCTTTTCCACCGATGCAATGATATCTTGGTATGTTTGGAAGATATGGTCTGGAATAGACATATGATATTCCATCATTTATAGGATGTGCTGAGATACATCTTTGGCTGGAATGGGTATGAAGGACCATTCTGATATTGGAGTTGGAGTTTGGTCCTACTTTGGTCCTCCATGAGTTGCTAGTAGATATTGGCAGTTCTCCTGTGTCGGGACAGAGGAACGAGTCTTCCACCGATTGTCTTCTTCGGTTACCACCATATTTGACTAGAGGTCTTCATATTCACGAGTAGGGATTTTCATCTTATCTCTTGCCGCTGTATTTGTCTCACGAGCTTTGTATTCATCCACAGGAATTTGACTCTGCTCATATTTTCTTTCCACCCTATTTGGATGACGGGCTTGATATGCGTCAACAAGTATTTGGGACAGTATATTATTGGTTGTCACCCTATTTGAATTACAAGATTGATATGCATCAACAGGTATTTGTGCCTACATTCTGCCCTATTTGGATGACATTATTGATGTGCATCGACATATATCTTCATCTGCCTGTAGTTTTCTGCTCTGTTTGCATGATGGGACCGACGAACACTAGCATGAACATGCATGTGCTTGTATTGTTCCACCCTATTTATATGGTGGGATTGAGTGGAAGGAGAAGATTCGTATGTATTCCCATTGAATTCCACTACATTAGTACGTCAAAGTTTCTCCTCACGAACCAGGGTGATAGTGTGTTCTTGATTATATATTCGCCACCCTTGGCGGGCAGGCTGAGGGGCCCAGGTCACCTGAAGTTTGGCAGGTTCCCTCAGCATAAGGTCCTCTTCGGTGGGAGGTGGTATGGTCGTCCAATGTCGGTGAAGACACTTTCTAGATGGGGACCATGAGTAGGACCCATGTGAAGTTGAGATGAAGTTGTTAGCACTGAATTCATGTTCCTCCCTAAGGTAAGGGAGGTACTCGTTTTCACATTTTGGGGACAGAATCCCAAAACGGTTTGAGACGACCACTGGGGACTCCTTGTGCTGGGGTGCCAGTTGTGGCTGAAGAGGTTACTGGAGGACCTTTTCATACCGTAGGGCTTCTCTCACAACCTATAGTGTGGATAGAGTACCATTTTGGTGGTACTATTTGATCAGCATGTTGGATACCCAACGTTGAAGATGCTGGGTAGGTGAGGGGGTCTTGCTCTTTGTTAGGGCCTCGAATGCCTATAGGATCAATGATGTGTGTGTCTGTATTGGTCTTCAGGATGTCATTTGGATCAAATGTTGCACTGTGAGAACCTGCAACATGCATATATGACATACAGACCACAAGACCTCATTAAAGTAACATTATTTTAAACATATGCATATTTGGAAATTCTGCTTGGCCCCCTTCCTCTCTCTTTTTTTTGTTGTGGGGTGAAGGGGCTTGAGTGGGTTAATACTAGAACCTTGGTTAAGGATTCACATCAGGTTCACCATTTTTGTTCCCCCTCCGATGTGGTATGCTTCGGGTGATGGTGAAATGGTCCGAAGAGGATCATCACCTATCCCTTTTTCCAGAGACAGTTTCATGTGAAATTCACCATTTCTTTTGTTTTGACCTATTCTGCATCATTATCCTTTAGAGAAGGTTGGATTAACCTTATGGAGATGAGACAATTCACCCCTTTCACATTGCAAAGGAGATGCCACAGTCATCCGGTCCTAGAGGATGATTGCGTGGGGCCAAGTACTTGTGCAATCGGTCCCCCTCATATATAAATTCCTCAGATGGTCTCCAATAGGTTTATTCATGGAGTTAGAAACACCCAATGGACCTTGTATCCATGATTCATGAACCTTATTTTCAAAGGTAGATGCTTGTTGATTGATGATTCAGCCAAAGACACTTGGGGACTTCATTGGTCAAGAGGATGGGAAGTCAGGCTCCCTCCACTCTTCTGGGGAAAGATTATTTCCTATTTTGAGACTCTCTTATAGATTTAAGTCATGTTCACATGTTTATGAATCCTTGGTTCATTATTGAAGAGTGTTTCCATGGGATACTCTTGATTTTCAATATCGTTGTAGGCATGCATATATTTGATGCTATAGAGGTACTGGTGACTTGAGCCATATAATAAGGTGCTCTAGAGTTTATCATCATCCAGGGGGGACAAATGGTGATTTGATGTTGGGATCAGACCCAGAAGATGGGTTTCCTATGTATCCTCAGGAGAGGAATTGGAACCCATGTAGTTCAGAATTTGGTGGGGCTTACACATGGAAGCTAACCATTTTGGGGGAATATGGTTGGGTGTAACCTTTATGGGAGGGAACCCTTTTGAGCTCAGGCCTTTGAGTAGGTGTCCTATGTATCCTAGTTTGGTCAAGAATGTCACGACCCGCCCTCGGGGTCCGTTCCGTGACTACCCCAAGCCCGCCTTCCATAGGCCAGGGGCTGGAGACTAGCACCAAGGCGTAAATCCCGGTAAAAAGGGAAGGCATTGCCTTTGTAAAGTAAACAAACACCACAGAGTAAGAAAGCGGAAAGTAAAAACTAAGCAAAAGCAGAGTACAACTGAAAGTGCGGAAAAGTAAATGGGCCAGTATACAAACCCAAACTGAAAGTAAAGTACAACTCGAAAGGGAAAACAACAACTGAAAAGTAAAAGCCGCTACACCGAGCTGTCCACTGGAAATCCCACCTGAAGGGTGGGTACAGATAGCTCCACTGCTCCACGGGTCCCGCCGTCCGCTCCGAGCACGTCCCGCCCAGTGATCCTCCTCCAGGTACCGTCCTGCTCTGCAAGCCTCAACTAAGGTCAACGCTGTCTGTCGTCTGCAACCAACACAACATAGTGCGGGAAAAGCCCGTGCAGGGGTGAGTATAAGCTACTCAGTAGGGACCCCGAGACCCCTGAAGGTCTCTCAAAATCCACAAAGAATAAACCACATAGAAAGGTACAATCACGAAGTAACAACCGAAACTGCTTAGGTATATGCCCATACATATACCTAAGTCATCAATTTCAAATACGCTCCAACCTCCGAGCCCAAGTACAACTCAGTCCACACAGGAAAGTAAACGTATTCCACACAGGAAAGCAAAACGTAATCCTCACAGGATAGCACAACACAATCCACACAGGAAAGCAACAGGATTCAGCTCACACAGGTATACTTCTTCGAAAGACGATAAAGATGATCTCTGATCCATCTAAGTCGTCGGACCCACGAAGGATCGATAGGTAACTAACCCCCGCAAAAGACCCACACAGGACCGGGCCCACACAGGACCTGTAGCATTGATCCACGTAGGATCGCTGAGTGCTGTAGTCGTCGTCGTCGTCGAATCCACACAGGATCTCTGTACTGTCGTCGTCGCAGTCACAGTAGCAGTAGTAGCAGTAGTAGTCACAGTAACAGTCGCAGCCAGCACTAGGGTTCCCGCACACAACAAGCTCGTTCGGAGGGTCCACTCCACGAGCCGAGAGGCTGATACATCAACTGTCACAAATTCCAGAGTTGATGTATCCAAAAGTTCCGTATCGTCTACAGGAACTCAACGCAACAGACGGCGCGTCGATCGGACGCCCGGTCTGAGAGTTATTGGCATTTTTGTCTCCGGGGCCCGGTTGGTTTTTAAGGCAAAACCAACCCGACCGTACTCCACCTGCGTCCAAACCTCGGGCGGAGTATGCCAAAAGATCCGTCTCACTAAGAGGAACACAACAAAGCTGACGGCACGTCAATCGGACGTCCGTAGCTCAAGATATGAGCGTTTCCGCTCCGAAGGCCCGGTTGGTTTCGTGAACGAACCAACCCGGCCGAACTCAAAGTTTTCCGAAACTTTGAGTGCGATATACCAAATCGACCGTCTCGATCTAAGGATCTCAATGCCGCTGACGGTTCGTCGATCGGTGGTCCGTGGCTCAAGTTATGGCAAAAAGACCGAAACTGATTCGAAACGGGGGGTCCGGGTCTGGGCCGACCCGGCCCGACCCCCCCTGGGTCGGCCCGAACCGGGTCGACCCGAACCGGGTCCGACCCGACCCGACCCGGACGGCGCGGCGGCCTGGCGGTGCGGCGGCGCGGCGGCCTGGCGCCGCACGGTTGCAGCGCGTGGGGGGCAGGGCCCCCGCTTGATTGGATTGGCGGCGCGGCTTTTAGCCGCGCCTTTGGAAACCGCCCCCCCCCCCCCTCGTGGGGGGCCTGCTTTGAAATGAACCGGGGGGCCGCCTGCCCCCCTCAAGGAAACCGCCCCCCCTCATAAATGGGGGGGGGGGTTTAGAGAGTTGACCGGGGGGAATTTATTCCCCCGGTCTTTGACCTTCCGGCCGGCCACCTGGCCGACCGGTTTTTCTCCAACGGGACCGGCAAGCCGGTCCCCTTTCCGGCTTCCGACGCCGGCGGCCCGGCCGCCGGTCTTCTCGTCCCGCCGTGGCCCGGAACCGGCTGCGGTGTTCGTCGTCCGGCGCGGTGCGACGGCACCACGCCCCTCCGCCGCGCCTTTGATTCCCTTCGACGCGGCGCGACGACATCGCGTTCTTGATGATCCTCCCACGGCGCGGCGCGACGGCGCCGCACAATACAATCGTGCGAATATCCGCGTGGTGCGATGGCACCACGCCATCTTGTTTCACCCGCAAGATAAATCAATCAAGAACAATGGAGGGGGTTCGGCCGTGTTCATGCAGTCCGGCCCCCCTCACATTAAACAATAACACATAATTAAAATCCTCATGTTAGTCATGCTAGAACCACGAACAAGGATAAATAAATAAACAATAACAACAACCCCTACCTTGGGTATAAGTTCGAAGATTTGTCAACGTCCCACGGAAGACAACGTCGCGGAGGTCGGGCGTCGCGGTAATCGTTCGTCAAATCCGTTGATGAAGAGATACATCCGAAGAGGTACGTCGTTGGAGAATCTTCGTATGCCGATGAAGGAAGTCCGAGGAGGAAGCGGCGTTCCCTCTCGTTGACACGGAAGACGAAGAAGAGAGGAGCGGCGTTCTTCGTCGGAGCTTGAGCGTTCTTCGTCAAAGCTTGATCGTTCTTCGTCAAAGTTTGAAGAAGAAAGAAAAGCTCTCAAATCCTCTCAAGATGGCTAAACGAATCTAACCAAATAAAATAAGCTAAGAGCTTATTTTATTAACTCAACCAAACCTTTTTGAATTTCAAAGGTTTGAAAAAGTTAAACAACTCAACCTAATTAATAAGCTAAGTTGTCAAAACATTTAAAGAGGGGTTAAAGGGAGTTTTGAGAGAAGTTGAAAAGTTGGGTTTCGTGTGGGCCCCACCACACTTAATCCTCCCAAGGGAGGTTAAGTGGATGTGGGTCCCACTTTTAACTCCCTTTGAGAGGAGTTAACCAACAAGAAAGAAAAATAAAAAGTGTTCCAAAATTTTATTTAACTTCTTATAAATCTCCCAAAAACTAACTTTCGTCCCGCAATAAACGAAACTTCGGAAAAGGTCTCCTTAAGAGAATATCGGCGCTGCGAGTTCATCGGTGTCCTCGGATTTCAATTCTAAGCACCGGATCAAAAGTTAGAAATTCCCACTCGTTCATTCACTGAACGTACCCGAGCCAAACTTCGGAAATTGATTCCGGGCACTCCGGGCCTCGGAATCAGGTGCCGTCAGAAACCGCGCTCTTGTAAAATTCCAAAGAAAATTAAGAAAAAATTTCCCTTGAATTTTACGGGTCTTTACATTACTCCCACCTCAGGGATTTACGTCCCCGTAAAGATACATCAAAACTAGGGAAACAAATGAGGGTACTGAGCACGCATCTGAGCCTCCCGCTCCCATGTGCTCTCCTGGAGATTCCCGTGCTGCCATCTGATGCGCACAAGAGGAATCGATCGCCCACGTAGGACCCGCTCCTGTTGATCCTCTATCTCCACTGGGATCTCCGTAAAAGTCGCCCCATCGTCAACGTCAATCTCCCCATGGTCAATGATGTGCGTCGGGTCGTGCACGTATCTCCTCAGCTGAGACACGTGGAAGACGTCGTGCACCCGGTGCAACTGAGGTGGTAGAGCCAGGCGATAAGCCACCTCACCAATCCTGATGAGGACCTGGAAGGGTCCGATAAAGCGCGGAGATAACTTGCCGCCTCGGCCAAATCTCCGAATACCACGTCGAGGTGAGAACCGCAAGAAGACGTGGTCGCCATCCTCGAACTCCAGTGGCCTCCGCCTCCTGTCAACATATGACTTCTGCCGGCTCTGAGCTGTCCTCATCCGCTCCTGGATGACCTGGACCTTCTCTGTCGTGGCCTGGACCATCTCCGGTCCCACAAGTGCTGACTCCCCAGGGTCTGTCCAGCACAAAGGAGATCTACAAGGTCGGCCGTACAACGCCTCATACGGTGCCATCCTGATGGTGGAGTGGTAGCTGTTGTTGTATGCAAACTCCACCAAGGGTAGGTGGTCCTCCCAGCTACGACCAAAGTCGAGGACACATGCGCGGAGCATGTCCTCGAGAGTCTGAATGGTCCTCTCCGTCTGACCATCCGTCTGAGGGTGAAAGGCTGTGCTCAGACGTAGCTGCGTCCCGAACGCCTCTTGTAACCCCTTCCAAAGCCGGGAAGTAAAGCGAGCATCTCGACCGGAGACGATAGATGATGGCACACCGTGGAGCCGCACACTCTCCTAAACGTAGAGACGTCCCAAGCTCTCCACTGAGCCCTGCTCTCTAATGGGTAAGAAGTGTGCCGACTTGGTGAGTCGGTCAACAATCACCCAGATGGAGTCGTGACCTCTGGAAGTGCGTGGAAGTCCAGTCACGAAGTCCATAGATATGCCGTCCCACTTCCACTCCGGAAACTCCAAGGGCTGTAACAAGCCTGCTGGTACCTGATTCTCTGCCTTCACCTGCTGATAGGTGAGGCATCGAGAAATGAACTCTACCACTGCCTTCTTCATGCCCGGCCACCAGTGCTGTCGTCTAAGATCCTGGTACATCTTCGCCACTACAGGATGTACCGCCAAAGGAGAAGTGTGAAACTCTCTCAGCACCTCCTCTCGCAAAGCGACTGGTACCATGGTACGTCCTTTGAAAAGGATTTCGTGCTCTGCTCCAAGGGAGAAACCATCAGGTTCCTATCCCGAGGATATCTGTGCACGCCGTGTCTCACAGTCAGCGTCATCACGCTGTGCCTCCCTGAATCGCTGCAGTAGTGGAGGAGTGACTGTGAGAGACTAAAGGAAGGCTGCTCCATCTCTATCCACGAAGGATATCTGCAAAGAGGCTAGATGCTCTGTCGCCTCCTCAAGTAGCTGAATGCCCGTCCTCCTACTGAGGGCATCGGCTACTACGTTCCCCTTCCCAGGAGTATAGACTATCTCAAAGTCATAGTCCTGGAGGAACTCGAGCCATCGCCGCTGTCCCAGGTTCAGGTCCTTCTGCGAGAAGATATACCTGAGAATCTGATGATCGGAAAAGACTGTAAAGTGCTCGCCCATCAGATAGTGTCGCCATGTCTTCAGAGCGAAGACCACTGCTGCTAACTCCAGGTCATGGGTAGCGTAATTCTGCTCATGCGGCCTCAACTGACGTGATCCATAGGTGATCACTTCCCGCTCCTGCATCAGAACACATCCGAGTCCGGTCCCTGATGCATCGCAGTAGACTACGTACCCTACTCCCTCCTCAGGCAACCTCAAGATAGGTGCACTAGTCAATCTCTGCCTCAGCTCTTGGAAGCTCTGCTGACATCTGTCTGACCACACGAAGGGTTTCCCCTTCTTCGTCAATGCTGTGAGTGGTGCCGCAACTCTAGAGAAGTCTGGCCCGAATCTCCGATAATATCCAGCTAGACTCAAGAAACTCCGAACCTCAGTCACGCTCCTGGGTGGTTCCCATGCTAACACAGCCTCAATCTTCGCGGGATCCACTGCAACCCCCGCCTCAGAGATAACGTGTCCCAAGAAGTGGACCTCACGTATCCAGAACTGGCACTTCGAGAGCTTACCATAAAGCTGGTGCTCTCGGAGTGTGTCTAGTATAACTCGCAAGTGATAGGCGTGCTCCTCCTCAGTCGTAGAGTAAATCAGAATGTCGTCGATGAAGACCACGACAAACCGATCGAGGTATGGCTGAAAGTTACTGTTCATGAGAGCCATGAACACTGCTGGAGCATTGGTTACACCGAAAGGCATAACCAAGAACTCATAGTGGCCATACCGACATCTGAAGGCCGTCTTCTGCACATCCTCGTCTCTGACTCTGAGCTGATGATAGCCTGACCTGAGGTCTATCTTCAAGAACCACCGTGCTCCCTTGATATGATCAAAGAGGTCATCAATCCTCGGTAGTGGATACTTGTTCCTCACTGTCACCTGGTTCAGGCGACGATAGTCAACAAAAAGCCGCAGGCTCCCGTCCGCCTTCTTGGCGAACAAAATCGGGGAAGCCCAGGGTGAAACACTGGGTCGGATGAACCCCTTGCCCTGCAAGTCCTCTAACTGTACCCGTAGCTCTCGAAGCTCGGCAGGGGCCATCCGATATGCTGGAGTGGATATCGGGGCTGTCACGGGGTACAATTCAATATAAAAGTCTACCTCTCTGCGAGGAGGTAGCCTTGGGACGTCGTCGGGAAAAACGTCCGCAAACAGATCCACCACTGCAGGAAAACCAGGACTCCGCACGTCAACTGCTCCAAGGATGAGGCTAGCCAACTGATGAGTGATGGGCTGTCCTCTACTCCGCGGAAGTCCATCCTGTGCTGCTAAGGCTCCCTTCTCGCTGGTGAAGGTGAACCTGCTCCCGTCGGTGCGTACACATCGCACCTTGCGCCTAAAACAGTCAATCTGCGCATGGACCGTAGATAGCCAATCCATGCCCAAGATGACGTCGTAAGGCCTCGACGCTGCTACAAGAAGATCCCAACCGAAGCTCTCTCCTCATAGAGTAAGCTCACACTACCGGCACCAGTGCGTAATCGTCGAGTCTGCTCCCGTAGGAGTCTATAGTCGTAAGGATCGAGCCAACAGCTCTGTTGGAATCTCCGAGCTCCGAACAAGGGCAACGACTATGAAAGAGTGACTCGCTCCTGTGTCTATAAGTACTGCAGCAAGGGTGGAATAGACACAGATAGTACCTCGAATCATCTCGGGTGCGCCGTGCTCGTAGGCCTCTACTGCCTGGGGATCTGTCTCCCCGTGAAACCTGGGTGGTCGCTGGCGCTGAAACTCATGCAGTGCGCTGAGGCGACGTGCATCATCAGCGGCTGGTGCTGGAAGCATCGGGGGCTCGGCGGGTAGAGCTACCGCTGGTGCCACTGCTGACAAAGGGACCTGCACCGAAGCCTCGTCGCTCGGTGGGCTGTCGTCACACTCGACTCTTGGAACCCTAGCTGGCTGTCGTCGTGGGGCCATCCTGAAAAGGAAACAGGTGCGCCACGGTCAGAACAGTATACCTGGTGAGCTGATATAAGTAATCACAAAGAAAACTTGAAACACACACGCAATCAATGTTTTCGTGCATTAAGTCGGAAATCAGAAGTTAGGGTCCTGGTGTACGGATACGTCGGCCGCCGCACCAACACTAGACTCCCTGGACTGATAACCACACTCAATACGCTAAACATTATTGCTTCACATAGAAAAGATCAGAGTTTGCGGTAGAACCGAACTCCTTTGATACCAATTTGTCACGACCCGCCCTCGGGGTCCGTGCCGTGACTACCCCAAGCCCGCCTTCCGTAGGCCAGGGGCTGGCGACTAGCACCAAGGCGTAAATCCCGGTAAAAAGGGAAGGCATTGCCTTTGTAAAGTAAACAAACACCACAGAGTAAGCAAGCGGAAAGTAAACACTAAGCAAAATCAGAGTACAACTGAAAGTGCGGAAAAGTAAATGGGCCAGTATACAAACCCAAACTGAAAGTAAAGTACAACTCGAAAGGGAAAACAACAACTGAAAAGTAAAAGCCGCTACACCGAGCTGTCCACTGGAAATCCCACCTGAAGGGTGGGTACAGATAGCTCCACTGCTCCACGGGTCCCGCCGTCCGCTCCGAGCACGTCCCGCCCAGTGATCCTCCTCCAGGTACCGTCCTGCTCTGCAAGCCTCAGCTAAGGTCAACACTGTCCGTCGTCTGCAACCAACACAACGTAGTGCGGGCAAAGCCCGTGCAGGGGTGAGTATAAGCTACTTAGTAGGGACCCCGAGACCCCTGAAGGTCTCTCAAAATCCACAAAGGATAAACCACAAAGAAAGGTACAATCACGAAGTAACAACCGACACTGCTTAGGTATATGCCCATACATATACCTAAGTCATCAATTTCAAATACGCTCCAACCTCCGAGCCCAAGTACAACTCAGTCCACACAGGAAAGTAAACGTATTCCACACAGGAAAGCAAAACGTAATCCTCACAGGATAGCACAACATAATCCACACAGGAAAGCAACAGGATTCAGGTCACACAGGTATACTTCTTCGAAAGACGATAAAGATGATCTCTGATCCATCTAAGTCGTCGGACCCACGAAGGATCGATAGGTAACTAACCCCCGCAAAAGACCCACATAGGATCGGGCCCACGTAGGACCTGTAGGCGCTGGTTCACATAGGATCGCTGAGCGCAAAGACCCACACAGGATCAGACCCACACAGGATCGGGCCCACACAGGACCTGTAGCATTGATCCACGTAGGATCGCTGAGTGCTGTAGTCGTCGTCGTCGAATCCACACAGGATCTCTGTACTGTCGTCGTCGCAGTCACAGTAGCAGTAGTAGCAGTAGTAGTCACAGTAACAGTCGCAGCCAGCACTAGGGTTCCCGCACACAGCAAGCTCGTTTGGAGGGTCCGCTCCACGAGCCGAGAGGCTGATACATCAACTGTCACAAAGTCCAGAGTTGATGTATCCAAAAGTTCCGTATCGTCAGCAGGAACTCAACGCAACAGACCGCGCGTCGATCGGACGCCCGGTCTGAGAGTTATTGGCATTTTCGTCTCCGGGGCCCGGTTGGTTTTTAAGGAAAAACCAACCCGACCGTACTCAACCTACGTCCAAACCTCGGGCGGAGTATGCCAAAAGATTCGTCTCACTAAGAGGAACACAACAAAGCTGACGACACTTCAATCGAACGTTCGTAGCTCAAGATATGAGCGTTTCCGCTCCGAAGGCCCGGTTGGTTTCGTGAACGAACCAACCCGGCCGAACTCAAAGTGTTTCCGAAACTTTGAGTGCGATATACCGAATCGACCGTCTCGATCCAAGGATCGCAATGCCGCTGACGGTTCGTCGATCGGAGGTCCGTGGCTCAAGTTATGGCGAAAAGACCGAAACTGATTCGAAATGGGGGGTCCGGGTCCGGGCCGACCCGACCCGACCCCCCCTGGGTCGGCCCGATCCGGGTCGACCCGAACCGGGTCGACCCAAACCGGGCGACCTGACCCGGCCGGCCGGCGGCGCGGCGGCCTGGCGGTGCGGCGGCGCGGCGGACTGGCGCCGCACGGTTGCAGCGCGCGCGGGGGGCAGGGCCCCCGCTTGATTGGATTGGCGGCGCGGCTTTTAGCCGCGCCTTTGGAAACCGCCCCCCCCCCCCCTCGTGGGGGGCCTGCTTTGAAATGAACCGGGGGGCCGCCTGCCCCCTCAAGGAAACCGCCCCCCCTCATAAGTGGGGGGGGTTTAGAGAGTTGACCGGGGGGAATTTATTCCCCCGGTCTTTGACCTTCCGGCCGGCCACCTGGCCGGTGGGTTTTTCTCCAACGGGACAGGAAAGCCGGTCCCCTTTCCGGCTTCCGACGCCGGCGGCCCGGCCGCCGGTCTTCTCGTCCCGCCGCGGCCCGGAACCGGCCGCGGTGTTCGTCGTCCGGCGCGGTGCGACGGCACCGCGCCCCTCCGCCGCGCCTTTGATTCCCTTCGACGCGGTGCGACGGCGTCGCGTTCTTGATGATCCTTCCACGGCGCGGTGCGACGACACCGCGCAATATAATCGTGCGAATATCCGCGTGGTGCGACGGTACCACGCCATCTTGTTTCACCCGCAAGATAAATCAATCAAGAAAAATGGAGGGGGTTTGGCCGTGTTCATGCGGTCCGGCCCCCCTCACGTTAAACAATAACACATAATTAAAATCCTCACGTTAGTCATGCTAGAACCACGAACAAGGATAAATAAATAAACAATAACAACAACCCCTACCTTGGGTATAAGTTCGAAGATTTGTCAACGTCCCGCGGAAGACAACGTCGCGGAGGTCGGGCGTCGCGGTAATCGTTCGTCAAATCCGTTGATGAAGAGGTACGTCCGAAGAGGTACGTCATTGGCGAATCTTCGTATGCCGACGAAGGAAGTTCGAGGAGGAAGCGGCGTTCCCTCTCGTTGACACGGAAGACGAAGAAGAGAGGAGCGGCGTTCTTCGTCGGAGCTTGAGCGTTCTTCGTCAAAGCTTGAGCGTTCTTCGTCAAAGTTTGAAGAAGAAAGAAAAGCTCTCAAATCCTCTCAAGATGGCTAAACGAATCTAACCAAATAAAATAAGCTAAGAGCTTATTTTATTAACTCAACCAAACCTTTTTGAATTTCAAAGGTTTGAAAAAGTTAAACAACTCAACCTAATTAATAATCTAAGTTGTCAAAACATTTAAAGAGGGGTTAAATGGAGTTTTGAGAGAAGTTGAAAAGTTGGGTTTCGTGTGGGCCCCACCACACTTAATCCTCCCAAGGGAGGTTAAGTGGATGTGGGTCCCACCTTTAACTCCCTTTGAGAGGAGTTAACCAACAAGAAAGAAAAATAAAAAGTGTTCCAAAATTTTATTTAACTTCTTATAAATCTACCAAAAACTAACTTTCGTCCCGCAATAAACGCAACTTCGGAAAAGGTCTCTTTAAGGGAATATCGGCGCTGCGAGTTCATCGGTGTCCTCAGATTTCAATTACGAGCACCGGATCAAAAGTTAGAAATTCCCGCTCATTCGTTCACTGAACGTACCCGCACCAAACTTCAGAAATTGATTCTGGGCACTCCGGGCCTCGTAATCAGGTGCCATCAGAAACCGCGCTCTTGTAAAATTCCAAAGAAAATTAAGAAAAAATTTCCCTTGAATTTTACGGGTCTTTACAAAGAATCAGAGTTCTCATAGTTTAGATTGTGTGGATGTTGTAATCATCACAAACCTCTAAGCCCACATGAGTCATGCTTGGTGTGAGAAACAATAGGATGCTAGAGACCCAACCAACCAGATTATTCCTCTCCTATTGGTGGGAGAGGGAGAGCCCATGAAGAAAGATGTCAGGGAGACCGTGCATGAGGGTGCAGAGCGATGAACCTTTTAATGTGAATTGACATTGAAAGTCATGCGGCTCAGCCTCAAAAAATTGTTACCTTAGTGGGAGGGCCCCAGAATATGTTCTGGGAAAGGAGAAGAGTTTTTTCCTCATCAAAGGAGAAGAAAAAATAACTCCTTTAACTAATTACTATTTCTAATTGAATAGAAAAGTAGGTGATCTATCTTAATCCCTAGAACGAGGAGGTTCACATCGGAATCCCAAGGTTGTACTCTGGGTTACCATGGTAATGTAAACCCACAAGAATTCCCAAAGCCTGAACTCTTGTGGGAAGATCCATCGTTACTCTTCTTTCCAGGGGTATATAGACTCAAAGGGGAGCGCTGATGCACCTAATGGTTTGATCATATGGGTTTGGTGGCTTTGGAGGAGGCTTTGGACTGATGTAGGAGGACTAGTTCACTAAAGAATTGTGGAGGATGGGACGGTAATGGAGGGGTGAGGTTGGGACCTGAGGAAAAAATACCCAAAAATACCCCATTCTTCATACTGGTTTCTTATGCGGGATGTGGGAGGCTCCACATACTGTAGTGGTATACGGGAAGAGGGGTTGTAAGTGTAGTAATGCAGGAAGAGGGGCTGTATGAGTACTGATGTGGTATGTGGTCATGGGTATAGATCACCGCGTACCATAGTGGTATATGGACCATCACACCACCTTGGGTTCCATCCACGTACTGATGTAGTACGTGGTGCTGGGTTCAGTCTGCGTAGCAGTACACTATGTGGAGCACCATATTAAAGGAGGGCCTGGGGGATTACCATTTGTGAGAATTTCATCAACGAGATGTATGTGGTTTTTGATTCACCAATAAGGTTCACAGTTCTATTATTATTATTATTCAACTCCCCTGTTTTATGGTTCGTGGCTAGTTGTACCTATGGAAAGCATGGTTTACAATTCAGGATTCATTAATGAATTAAGACTAAAGCCAGAATCTTCTCCGAACTCTTTCTTCCAACCTATCGGTTTCCTTCAAGCTTTAGTCATCCATCCCTCATCTTTCCCCTATTGCGATCCTTTTATAGAGCATTGGGGAAATCATATCTATGAGCATGGAACACCATTTACAGAGACCCATGATGAGATATCTTGACTCGTAGAAGACTCAGTTAATTGCAGTTTTGCATAGGATGCGGTTTGCGATAATGGTTCGCAGAACCCTGCCCGTTCGCTTCATCCATGAACCGATGAGTTGCATAACGGTACACATATGGAATTTATTCACATGATTCCTTCAACAATGCTATTCGTGGTCCTATGTGCTCGCTGGCCATCGCTCAGTAGGCTAGCACCTCATAGATCATTCCGCGTACCTGGTTATTCGCGATCTAGGCAGTCCGCGAACCTTTCCCAGTGACGGTACTTAGGACACTTGAAAATCCTTGAAAACTTGATTTCCTTCAAGTTTATTCTGAAATTTTAAACTTAATTTGAGTCCATTAACCTTTCTAGACTTGTATAAGTATTTTATTCCTTCTAAAAAGTGGTTGTGGGGGAATTTTCTTTCCGTGGAAGAATTTTTAAGACCCTACACATGGTAAAATATTTTTTGAATTATAAGGTTAAAAATATTTTTTACTCTTCTATTAGTAGAAGTATCTATAATCATTTTTGATCCTATAATATGACCCATGACATATGGAGAATACTTCAAGAAACTCACATGGTAGTGAAAATATCAAATAAACTAATCTAGGAATGCTTCAATTAGAATACTATGAATTCAAGATGGGAAATGAAGAGTCAATGGACTAGGTATTCTATCAGTTTAAAAGTATTAAAAATGGTATGAGTTCTCTTGGTGAAGTAATGGAGAACATGGCTCAATTTGAAAGAGTAATGAGTGCTCCACTTAAAATAAAGAATACAAAGAAGGTTTCCATTGATGTGAGTAAGAATATTGAATAATATACCTTCGATGAACTAATATTCTCTCTACCACAATATAAGTAAGAGTTGAAAAACATTATTTATGAGGAGTCTACAAAGAGAAAAGGTATAACCTCTTTATCCAATATAAATGAAATCTCTAAAACTTATAATTTTATGTTCTAGGAAAGTGAAAAATATATGGATCACTTTTAAAATACGTTTTCCATTTTCAAGAAAAAAGGTGGTAAGAGGTAGTTCAAAAAGGGTTATAAGAATGGTAATTCTAATAATGATGATGAAGTTTCAGAATTAATATGTTATGAGTGTAGGAAGAAAGTATAAATTAAGATAGACTATCAAAAACTCAAAAATCCATATAAATACTAATAGAAAAGGATAAAATAGAAAATTTATTTGCTTGGAGGTCAGGACTGATAAGATAGTTCAGATTCTAGCAGCGATTCTGAAGTGAATATAAGATAGGGATACTTTCTTTGTTAGGCATATAGTATAAGGAAACTGATTGATTTTTATCTAAACTAGTTACTCTTGATAATGTATACCATAATTCTATTTCTAAAAAAGAAACATATTCTGATTCTAATTATTTTAATTCTAAATTCAAACAACTACTTATGGAAATTGAGGGACAAAAAAATAATGGAGTTAGGATAATTGAAAATTATATTGATATAAAAATGAAAAATAATATTTTGGTTAAGGAAAATTTGAAACTTAAAATGAAATTTCATAATTTGAAACTTAGGTCTCATAGAAGGTGGAATCTAAAAGGAATTATGATTCTAAGAAATTGAAACTAAAATAGGAAAATGACATAATTAAAAAAAATTGTAAGTGAATTATAAAGATCAATAATTAATATTTAATTATATTATGAAAGATTTAACTAATTTTTATAATTAATATAAAAATATTATGAGATAAAATAAGAAACTGAGAAGCACAACTCCTGGATCTAATGGGAAAGTTTATATTGATTAAAAGACAATTCAAAAGGATAACATGATTTTTAAATTGGAAGTTTTAAATATTAATGGGAATTTATCTACATTTGTTTAAGGTAAAGAAAAATATGATAAAATGATTTCATTGATGAAACTAAACACCAATAAAAATGGTTTTGATTATAACATTTTATCTCCAAGGATAAATAAAATAAATTTATTAAAATCTCAAAAGGAGGTATTTCTAGTGTAACCTATTTAAATGTATAATTAAATTGAATAATTCCAAATAATGTTCAGTAATATATACACAATATTTTGGGTATACAAAGACATTTATTTCTAGAGATTTATTTTCTAAACAGCACTCTAATGAATGTTTTAAATCTATTTGGGTTACAAAATTCACTGCTACTAATTTAGTTAGACCCTAGATTTCATAGGTACCAATAAGGTCTGTTTTATTTTTTAATTATAGGAAATATGCCTTATAATTATCAAATAATTATGGTATTTAAATAGTGGTTACTCTAGGCACATGACATGTAAAGTTTATAAGTTTTTATCTTTTAATTCATGTGATGGTGGCCTAGCCTCATTGGGAGACAACTCTAAATGTCATATTAAAGATATTAGTGAAGATTTTTTTCTAAGACTATTAAAATTTAAAAATTATTAATTTTAGATGGTTTGAAACATAATATAATAAGTATATCATAGCTATATGATGATGGGTCAAATGTTATTTTTTAAATGATAAAAGTAAATTTTTTGAAAAATTAATCTATTTTATTTTCAAAAAATAGAAAATAGAATTTTATACTATTTATTTTTATGATATAAAAAGGTAAAGTGTTCAAATAATGTATAATTATATGGAATTTAGTGGCATATGAGGCTTGGGCATGGAAACTTTAGACTGTTTCACAAACTGTCTAAGTATAAACATGTTCTATAATTTCTTAAGATACATACAAGTAAATATTTTATGTTTGATTCATATTTAACGGGTAAGAATCACAAAGAAAGACTTAAATATGTAAATAATATTAGTACTGTAAGATTCTAGTAACTATAACATCTTGACTTTTATAGACCTATAAAACCTATAAGTTTTTCTAGTAATAAATAGGTATTTGAAATAGTAAATGATTACAGTGGATTTATTTATTACCATATAAAAATGAAACTTTAACTAAATTCTGTGATTTCTGTAAACTTATTCAAAACATAAATAATCTATGAATCATATCTATCAGAAGTGAAATATGTTTAGAATTTTTTAATTTAGAATTTGATAAATTTTGTGAAGAAAATGGATATAGAAATTATTTTTCATCCCCCAAGACAACACAAAAAAGTGGTGTGGATAAAAGAAAGAATTTATTTATACACAAAATGGCTAGATCAATGCATATTGAATTTAATGTGACAAGAAATTTTTAGGAGAATATTTAAATACAACTTGTCATTTTTTAAATTGAGTACCTATTAGACCATTTTTAAATAAGACCCTTTATGAACTATTTAATGGGTTTAAACCTATAATTAGTTATTTTAGGGCATTTGGTTGAATATTATTTATCTTCAATACAAAATATAATTTTGAAAAATTCGATGCTAAAAGTGATGAAGGAATATTCTTCTGATATTCCAATACAAGAAAATCATATAGAATTTTCAATAAGATAATTTTAGTTTTAAAAGAGTTTTTACATGTTAAGTTTAATGAAAATGAAAATAATAATCAAAATTATATTTTAAAAAATGATGATGATGAATTTAGGGAATTTAATTTTGATTTATGTTAATTACCAAGAAAATGACAATGACCCAATTTTGGGAGATCAAATATCTTCTTAAACTAATCCTAAATAATGGAAAACACTTTGAGACTATCCAATTGAAAAATTAATTGGTAATTTATAATCTTTTATACAAACCTAAAAATCTATTTCACTATATTTTGGAGATTTTTCTTTCATAAATTATTTTGTTCTGATTAATATTGATAATGATTAAACTTATTAAAATTGGATAAATTCTATGTATAACGAGTTAAAAATATTTGAAAGAAAAAACTGTGTATTCTGGTTGATTTCTCAAAATAAAAACCAATAATAAGAATTAAGTGGATTTTTCATAACAAATTATATAAAAAAGGAAACATAGTTAAAAATAAAAAATAATATTAGCTCAAGGTATTACTTGGAAGAAGGAATTTACTTTAAAGATTATTTTTCTCATATTTATAGGATGAAAGAAATTATAATTTTATCATCCTTTTTTTTTCAAAATATAATATTATTTCAAATGGATGTAAAACATTCATTTCTAAATGAAATAAGTTCTATAGAATTTTATGTTAAATAACCCCATGGATTTGAGAATGAGAATTTTCCAAATAATGTTTTTAAACTTAATAAAGACTTATATGGTCTTATGTAAGGTTCTTGAGCTTGGTATGAAAGAATAACTCAATTTATAATACATAAATATTGTTTTAAATGTAAGGATGATCCTACATTGTTTATAAATATAGTATAAAATGATATACTGATTATACAGATTTATATTGGTGATATAATATTTGGATCAACAAATGATTCATTATATAATGATTTTTCTAAACTAATGAAAAGTGAATTTGACACAAACTTAATGGGAGAACTAAATTTTTTTCTTAGTTTAAAAAATTAATAAAAGACAAAATGGTATTTTATTAAATCAAGATAATTATTCTAAAGAACTTGTTAAAATGTTTTGGATTGATTCTATTAAGACTATGGAAAAAATGAGTGCCAATTCCAAATTAGAGTTTGATAAATTTGGAAAGTTTTTTGATATTAAACTGTAGAGGCATGATATCTAGTTTATTATATATCACCACATATATACCAAACATAATGTTCAGAGTCTATTTATGTGCTACATTTTGGTTTAAACTTAAGGAAATTCATATTAAAGTATCTATGAGAGTAATTATATATATTAACGGAACTCTAATAATTGGTTTATTTTATTCAAATCATCATTTTTTTGACTTATTATCTTATTATGATTTTTTCTTTGGAGGTTGTAGTATTAGCCATAATGTAACAATAGGTATGTTTCATTTTCTAGGTAAATGTTTTATTTCTTGGAATTAAAAGAAACAACTATTAGTATAACTATCAATGGATAATAATGAGTATGTTTCTACTATTAGTTTTTGTTAACAATTTATTTATATTAAATAAACATTATATTATTTTAATATTGGTTTTTTATAAAGTTATATTTTTTGATAATTCTAGTGATATTTTGATTTCTAAAAAACCTCTAAAATAGTATAGAACATAACATATAGATGTTAGATTTCATTTTATATGGGATCATGTAAATAACTGTGTAATTTGTTTAAAATTTGTTCAAACTGAAAAAAGGTGAAATACATATTCACTAAACATTTTTATTCTATCAAATTTGAAAAAATAAAGTTTGAACTGGGTATGCTTGAAGTATAATATTTCTGTTTAGTATAATTATTGATTTGCTAAAAAAAATCAATCTTTAAATATCTACTTAAATGTGTACTATAAATAATTGTTAATTTTTATGGAAAATTTATCTTATATAATCTAATTTTTTTAATACTGTTTAAGAAGGAAAATGTTTTAAAGATTAAATTTTATTTTTATTTTTGATAAATTTCAAAATGGGAGAGAATGTTTTTAAATGTTTAATAAATTTTCAGTTTTAAAATTAAAAAAGGGGGATATTGTTAGATTCTAAAATTTTATCAATATTTTAATAGTTGTTTTGATAAATTGCTATTTCAAAAAAAATTAATTGAATTCAAACTAAATTATCATTTCCTCATATTTATTTAAATTCAAATTATTTAGAAAAGTAATGTTTTTTATTTTCATGTGGTATTTCAAAGAAGTAAATTTAGCCAAGGATAATCAAATTACACCAAGAATTTTCATCCATGGTAGTACATGTTCTTCAGTGTGGTCATAACATGTTTCAACTATCAATGGATATTTCACCTGGACTGCATCAAATAGTAGATCATTGGAAAATGAAACCTTTATTCACAATATGGAAGCACCACTAACCTCCAATAATGGAAGATCCATTCTATAACAGTAGAAATGGTTGACTGATCCTTCTTCAATAATTTTAGGATGCCAACAATGGAAGCTATACTCCACTATAAACCTTTCCTTCAAAAATAGTTGTAGTGCTTGCTTCAACTATCAAAGGTAGTTGTTCCCAATCTCATTACAATTGTAGTTTATTCCATATCTCATGGATTCACCTATAATAGTGCATAAATTCTCATCCAATGGCATCTAATCCAACAATGGTAGCATGTCCATGCACAAATGGTAGTATCATCTACTATTTTACACAATGATGGTAACTCCTATATTCCGTAAACCAATGGTAGCACCATGTTTTTTGAAATGGTATAAAATGTTGCAATGGTGGATCAATTTTCTTCAATGGTAGAAGATAGTATCATGTGGTAGTGATAGTAGATCAGTGTAATTATTGATTCTTAGCAGTAATAACACCATAATACCGACATGTATTTCTCTTATATACCATTAGTTCAAACATTTTTTCTAAAAATATAATTATATTTATTTTAATTTTCATAATTAAAATAAATATTTTAATTACTATTTTACGATTTTTTGATAAAAATATAATTAAATGTTTTGTTAAATTTTTTTTTGAGAAAATAAAATTTATTAATTACACACATGAAGTAAATTGGATACATGTAGTATATGGCACTCTGTATTTGTGAGTTTTTAATATTTCAATAAACTTCAATTTAATTAATATATTTTAAATATAATATTAATGTGTATTATATATGTTTATTATAATGAAAATGATGGAAGTTTTATATTGATATTTCATGTATAAATAAAAGAGTGAGAAACCTTTTTTATATTCAGCATGGTATTTAAAAACAAAGGTAGCAATAATATTATATTTTTCTATGCGATAACCTGTGGCATGAAGTGATTAGATCACATGATTCTCTGAAAATATCATTGATTTAATGAATCCATATTAGTGCATTGTTACATTTTCAAGTGATTACAATAAACTTATGCAGTTTATTCATCAATAAAATACATAACTTACGAGTGATACACTTTCTTATTGTTAATATGATCAAGAACTTCTATGACTTATGATTCATTGTTGAGATCACAAAGTGACTTCTATTGTACCATACTCTATTATTTTATCTATCAAGATCATCAAACTTAATCATCCTCATCATCGTATATTTCTACTAGGGTTCATTGTTTCTTTTTTTATTCATGTTAATATTTTTTTATTTTTTTTTGTAATTGTTCATGTCTAATTTATGATTCTCCCAATTAATATTAGGTATATTTGTTATTAGTTATTACACCACCAAAATGTATGCTTTGGTTTGTGAATCCCAAACAAATGATTGGTCATATACTAGGTTAAGGAAACTATAAAATTTTTGGGTTTTGCCTCTAGGTATTTGTAAAATTCAGAGTCTGTAATAAGTTCTAACACATATTAATGTGAGTCTCATAATGGGTAGCAATATTATTGCTGAGTAGAGAAGGTTGAAGATTCGAGTAGGGTCTCGGTGATCCGAACTACTATAAAAATCTCTATGTTATTTATTTCTATTTTTCCTGAATTTTATTACTTGTTCATTGTACTAACTAATGAATCATTAATTAATAAAAATATTGTTATTTTGTCTTTAAAATTTTAGAGGACTTTCCACACCCTCTCTATAGTCATTATTTATGATCCAATAATGACAAATATTCTAGATGAGACAAAATAATCTCTAAATTCTTACAACCCATCTGATGATATAACTCAATAAAGAACACCATAGGTTGGCCATTTACATCATAAAATGAAAGTATTCTATAAAAGTAATTTATGAATACATGCAAAAAATAAATCTAATATATTTTATGGATTAAATCATATGATTAAATCTAAAGAAAGATGAAATCCCCCAATAACTATTGTTTCCCCATCATCATATCATAACCTTCACACACATAAAGAAAACTATACCGACCTCCAACTAGGGTAGCCAACTCCAAGGGTAGTGGAAACTTCTCCCCCAAGAGTCTAAGGTGTAAACCAAGGTGGATGAAATAAAGGAATGCAAATCTATATAATTATAAAGTCTAAAATATAGAGTATAAGATAAGTATACGGTACCTCGAATGATCTTTGGACCACCTAGAGTTGGCATCTCCCTAAATTACAGTTGACCACACACAACTCCTTTTTCTCATTGGCCTTACTATCAACCACGTCCATGGTCATAGTCTGCCCTATATCCTTGAGGAGGGGGGACATCATAAGGTTTTCCTATGCCTTCTCTCTCTACCATCAGCTTCCCCAAAGCCTAGAAATCCTAATATTGATATAGACTATGAAGAAACTTGTACTATTACTAAAATATGAATTAATCTTATATGTTAGGATGGCTATTGGGAATAGTTAAACACTGAAATCACTAATGATCATGAACTCCATAATAAAATCACATGGGAATTTGGCCCATTAAATATATATAAGAACTACCATATCCTAGTAAATAAGATGGAAATTATTGTATTTGATTACATACTAGATGAAACATCAATTTCCTTAACATTTAATATACTCCAACAATATCTCTACTCATTGAGGAGTTTTGATGATTTGACTTTAGGGGAGATCTGATCGCACATGCATCCCATCAGTCACCTCTTCCTTCTTCATCGCTCCCAAGTACAAGGGAAATGTAAATAAGGTAACCATATATTGAATAGTCAGGCACAATTCCTCCTTTAAAACCATTATCTATTTTTATCATATGGAAAAATATTAGGGGAAAAGTATAACAGATCCTTGAATAAAATATCATGCTCCTACACACTCTAGCTCATTTGATGAACGGAGAAAAACTCATGCCTCTTCTTCAAATTCATTATCAATGAAATAAACTCTACTCTAAAATTATTCCAAAAAATAAGTCAAATAAAAGATTCAACTCATTGAGGTCTTCAAGAAATAGAATCTACTAGTAGGGTAAAAATCCTCTCATCTAACTAACAACCAATGAGACTTGAGGATCTATCCTAATATAGATCAAATTGAAAGTGATCTTTAGGTCCTTCAACTAGTTATCTATCTCCATATCAAATTCAATCCCCTCATAATTCTCTAAACATTGATGCTGGAACTAATAAAAATATCCTCTTCTAAGACTTACCACCCTTAGTTGGTTTAATCATTTTATAGTTAACCGGATCATCCTACTATACCTATTTAATATGAACCAAAAGTGAATGATGATTAGTTTTCATATCTATAATAATGAAAGGAAACTATAAAGCCTAGTATCATGATATTTATAGGATCAATTAATTATATTCATTTAAAAATATATAAATGCATACCAATTTTACCACAAGTGAAAAGAAATATGATTCATGTACCTATTTTAGGTCTCTATTATATAGTTTTAATTACCTTATATTAGGCGTTAAGTAAACTTAATATCCTCCTTTCAGATCATAGGGGGGACTAATCACAAATTTCTTAGCTTGTATCCCTTTCCACATCAGACAATATGTTTTAATAACACTATTTATTGATCCAAAAGACTGATTTTACTCCCATTGCTTTAAAAATCACAATACACTTTAAACATATTTTGGTTTAACTTGAACTTTGTTATTTAATTTTTATATAAGAATATTATATCTTTTTATTATATATTTCATTACCAGAATCTAATATATTAAATTATACAACATGTAGAATTAATTTTTAATATCAAATGGAATAATCTTTGTTCCTTTTGATGTTGTTGTGACTAAACCTGAAGATTACATATTTTATCATTGGAGTTAGTTACACTGATGCCTTTAAATTGGGTTGAGGACTTTATGGAATGATAGATATTACAATGAACTTAATTTTGATTAAATTAGGAATATCTCATCCAATTTCTTTGAGTTATTATATGGTAACATGTTAGTGTATTTTTATAGAGATTTTAGTATAATAACAACAATGTAAAATCTATAAGTTTTCCTCTATAATTATTTTGACTATGATATTCATGATCAATGATGTATCTATAGTGGTGTGGAATTATTTCTAGTGTACTATAACCGATACATATCAGGAAAATAAATGGGAAGATACACCTCCTGGGTGGGACACACCACTATCCCCTATGGCATCCATTTCCTCATGAAGACCTTGGGTGGAGAGACATTCTTCATCCAACACTCACACGTGAGAGTTACCAAGGATAAAATTCCTTCCTTTTCCTCTGATACCAACTATAGTGACCCAAGAATTTCATAAGTAGATATTTTATCTTTTTACATGGTGATTCATTACATTACACAAACACACATATGAGGACCATAAAGGTATAGTTCCTTTGGAAACTTAGATACATAAACAACTGGTCCTTAAGAGTTCTACATAATCTCCCACTTAGTTCTCATAAATAGAACCCTTATTATACACATCACATGCAATATTTATCATCACAACCACAGGAAAAGAAACATAATAAATGGTTATATCAGATGATCAGTAAGGTTAAAAAATGGAAATACATAAATATAACATGAGAATAAGGATATTGGATCATGATCATAACAGATAAAAACCATACCATGCATATCAAATATCAAAATCTTGAGTCATGAAATAAATATTTCTAGTTCATAAGACAAGAATCATAAGGTAATCAATGATAATGCTTCATGATAGAATAATAATGGAATAAGACATGGAATTGTTTCATAAACATAAGCATAGAATTTCATTTCCTTATTATTCAAGGCTTACTTCCAAGGCTATCATAGTGGAATTATTTCACTCCCCAAACCATCGTAGTAGTTAAGGTACAAATCAAAGACTATCATTTTCGATTGGGTTCACTCCCCAAACCATATTAGTAGTAATGGATCACTCCTATAAATATCATAATTGAAAAATTCCCTCAATAAAATAGAATAAATCACTATTATATTCTTTTTATCTTATGAGATATGAATCTTTACACAACACATTAGAGGGATATATAGGTACCACCCATCACATAATGAAATTCATTAAAATGTGTGCCACAAGATCATAAACATTCATTATATAAAACCCCCTAAAAATAAATGGTTTTCATAAATATTTCATCATAGAATGACCTATGGAAAATAAATGGGTTTCAAAATCATTTCATCATTTCATAAAAGTATAAATCATGGAAAAAGAAGCGGCTTTCGTAATCATTTTATCATGGTATAATCCATGGAAGAGAAATGAGTTACATAAAAATATTTTTATTATAAATTTAAATCACCCAAATAAATAATAATAATGGTATATTTAGATCATATCTATATTAAAAAAAATTAACTTTAAAGGAGTTCATCTTAGATGGGAAATTATTTTGAAATATTACTTTGGAACATTACATGAGGAAAATAAAATTTTCAATTTGAAATAATTTATCTAAAAATTTCACTAGTAGAAAAATGGTTTTTAACATTGTCAATTTGATGTCGGTTTCTTATAAACCGATGTAAAATATTTTTGTAGAGACTTTTTGGAATCAGTTTATTAAAAAACCGATGCCAAAAAGGAAAAAATAATTTGTTTGGATGTAGATTTTTTTAAAAACTGAAACAAAAAATTAAAAAATACATATTTTTGGAATTTGTTTTAAATAAAATGATGCAAATAATTATATATTTCTTACTGTGTTTTAGATTATTTTAGAAGATTCTATTTGATTGATTGCAGAGCAAAAATGGAGTAACAGATTATAAGTTATGGATGTTAGAAGTTGATCTTCTCTAAGAGATGTCTTAAAGAAGTCCAACTTTCAAAGGTCATAACTTTTAATCCGTAACTCCATTTTAGCTCTACAACTAGTCAAATCGAAGCTTAAATAATTATCTAAAACAATGTATTTTTTTAAAAAATTTTGGCATCGGTTTTCATAAAACCCATCAACATTATTTTTGTTTTTTGCATTAATTTTTCAAAAAACAGACGCGAAAGTATTCTTTTTTAAAATTTTAGCATTAATTTATTTAAAAACTAACACCAAAAATATTTTTTTTACCTTTTGGCATTGGTTTTTAAAAAAAACAACACAAAAGAGAATTTTTTTACTTTTTAGCATCCATTTATTTAAAAGCCGACACCAAAAATGATACCGATTGGCATTTTGACATTTTTTTCTTAAAAACCGATGCCAAAAGACCATTGTAAATCATCTTTTTCATCAGTTTCATAGAAAACTGATGCCAAAGGGTATTCACCAATACACGAGATCATAATTTTAATTTTTTCACAACAAATGTTTAACTTTATAAAATCCCACCAAAATTTTCATATAATTCTATCAAGAATATTTTCTTTTACTATATATAAATCCATTTTCTCCTTCATTCATCACTTTCAACCTCTTCAATTTAATGAAGTTTTCCACGCAGCTTCAATTGTTAATTTGAACATGGTACCTACTCTATTCATTTATTTTCTTTATTATTATTATCCTTCATTTATAAAAAACTCAATTATCTTGATTATAATGATGATTTATTCTTATTATCTAGTTACAAATATAAAACATTCGAATGAGATTTACCAAACGTGGTGTAAATTTAATTATCGATCACCATTTACATTATTGCAAGAGTTATACCCTAAATATAAGAGATATGATGATAAAAACGTATCATTTGAATGGAAGCTCCTAAAACCATTAAAATATATTTGAATTATTTTGTTTATTTTATCTCATTTTGTGTACATGATTTTAATTCATGTTTATCATGTTTTATTTGAAAGGAGTTGTATCAATCAAAACTTTGACAAGTTCAACTTCCGATGACCATAACTTTTGATCTATAACTCCGTTTTAGCTCCACGACCAGTCAAATAGAAGATTAGGAAATTCTATAAAACACAGAAGAAACAAAATTTACTTTTTTGGAGTTGTTTTTAGTAAAAAATGATGCCAAAAATAATTGTTTTATATTTATGGATTTGGTTTTTTCAATAACCGATGACAAAAATATTTTTTTAACTTTTTGATGTCGGGTTTTAAGGAAACCGATGCCAAAAATGATACCAATGGTTTTTTTGGCATTAGTTTTTTACAAAACTAATTCTAAAAAAACAAATTTAATTCGTTTTTGGCATCAGTTTAAAAAAACCGATGTAAAAAAGTCATATTTTTTTACGTCGGTGGCTTCAACATCGGTTAAAGACCGACCTCAAAATTTTAAAAAAAGCGACATTAAAGACCATTTTTATACTAGTGTTTCCCAAATATTTTGGAAAAAATATTCTTTGAAAAGAAACTTGAAAAATGTAATGGAATATTAAAATAATTGATCATTCATGACAGTGAGAAATATTATTCTTATCACGCATGTTAAAAAAAATATTCCTTTCACATTGCTGGTAAAAACCAAATGGTCCTTGTCTGGAAAATGATATGAAGATTAATTCTAAAAAACAGTGTAAAAATTAAAATATGTATAAAAATGACATTAATAAATCCTTTGGATAATTATAAAACAAATTTGAAACCATTTTTAGGAAACATGGTTATGGAACAAAATGTTTTTCGACCTAATAGAAAAATAAAGTCAATTTTATTTGGAAACATAATTTTGGAATCATGAGTGTATAAAGAGATTAAAATGAATGAAAACATGTATTCTAAAGAAATAACCGAATTTTAATAAAATAAATGAGTTTCTTGATAGGTATATTATATTAATTCATCATAATAAACTTAATCATAACCAACCCTGATAAATAATGAGATTGTAACATAAAACTTTTACTACTTGGGTATCTTCTGAATCATAATACCCATGGAATAAAAATATTAAATTAAACATATAATTTCATCATAATAAATAAATTCATGATATTACATGTAAATGGGGCTGTATATACACTTTATAAAATAATATTGTTCTATAATATAATGTATTTCCCAAAGAAGGAAAATTGAGACAAAAATACCTTACCACTTTAGCAATATTTTGGATCATAATCCCCATTAATGAATAATATAAAATAAAATTTAAATATCTAGAAAATAATTATATTCATGATATAAAATTTCAAAGGTTAAGTATATACACTACACAAAAGAAACGAGTGGTAATTATGGAATATGTCTCCTAGAAATAAAAGAGAGATTAGAAATCCCTTTCCTTATGTATCAAATTCCTTCATAAACTTATAACCTCCTGTATAATAAATATAGATTTATTATAAATATATTATAGAACAAAAATTATATATATCAACCATATATGATTTACTTATGACCTTTTATTACTCATTTATTAACAAATCCTTGTTGTAATCATGTTTTGGGTAATAACTGCTTTATTTTTCATGTATGATTTGATTTTGTGTTTTTGATAAAATTAATTTGATCATGGTTACATCATATCATGAATTATAAAAATTATATAAATTTCATATATATTCATTATATATGTATTTATAGTAATCCATAAAATTTAGTGATATAAAATGAAATACATCATTCATGGATAAGGTGGGTTGTACGTATGCATGAACTGTGTTTCCATTTTTTAAGGGATTGATAAAAGAAAGAAAAATAATAATTTAAATTTTCATAATCATTATTATTTCATATATATAAGATATATTTATTAAATTTATCCTTATTACCTTCCATGCAAAGCATTAGGGAAAAATGAATCACATCGCTTCGTGAGGTGGTAGTACACCGTACACACAAGCGATGTTATCTTATCCCCCACGAAATGGAAGGTAATATGTTATATGTGATATATAATTATTGAGGTATAATTATTTTACAAATATCATATATATTCATTAAATATGTACATATTACAATCCATGTTAAATAGAAATGAAAAACATATCACATCGGTTCGTAAGGGAGTAGTTCGCCATAGATATGAGTGACGCTATTGTTTTCCAATTGGCTGGAAAATAAGAATTTAAAAGTGATATTATAATTATATAATTAGAATAATATCACAAGTATATTATATATAAATTAAATCCACCATTATATATATCCATGATAAGTGGTGATGGAAAATGCATAACATCTGTTTGTGAGATGATAGTCCGCTATACACACGATCGACATTTTCATTTCCGATTTTAGGAAGAGGAGATAGATATGGGTTATGAAATCAACATAATAAAATATAATTATATTTTAGATACATCTTTTATTACATTAACTTATTTTAATAAATTTTTATGGTGTTAGAGGAATAAAGATAATGAAATTGCCAGTTTAAGGACTATAACTCTTCTTCTAAGAACCATTATAGGAGGGATTATAAATTAAAATAATCCATCTAGGATGTGGGGAGGGAATTAAGGAATATATATTTTGAATGTATTGGATAAACTGAAGGGTTTTGGAAGTGTTAAGAGGAGAGGATATGGGGTGGTATTTTATAGATGCACATGTAATTCTTGAATAGAATAAAGTGTACCATTGTTTTTCAAATGAAAAAAGGTCAAAAATAGGTAATTATAGAACCATAGAGGTGATAAGGTAAAAATATATACAAATAATTGTTTTTTACATCTATATTGGTCATTTTACCCCTTATTAGTTTTATGTAAACCCCAATACACTCCTTTTAACCTTAACTGTGGGTTTTACAATTCAATTTGATCAAAAATTAATTTGAACATATTATATAATATAAATTATTATTATTACAAATAATTAATACATTTCTCAAAATTCCATTCATAAAAGTTCTAAATTTTAATTAAAAATTAAACCCATGTACATAATGAGAAAACGACCTTCCAAAGATAAAAGTTTCTAAAGTTTAAATTGTTTTTATATAAAAATTCAATATTAAATTGATTAAAATGAACTAAATTGGATTAATAAATATATAATTTTACTAATTTTACTTTTAAAACCATATTAAAATAAAATTTAGATTGTAAATTCCTTGAATGAAAATATAGTGTGAAAAAGGTTATAGAACTACTTTTAAAAAAATATAATTTTTATTCATAAAATTGGTTTTATTCTTTTCACATGGATAAAAAACATAAGATGAATGTTAAAAATTTGATTGATTATATAATATATAAATTTACTTAAAATAATTCACCAAATGTAATTTACTTAATTTATTAAGATAAAAAATTCTTGTGCACATAAAAATACTTTTTTTATAAAAATATTTCTTTTATCTTAAAATGGTTTCTTTTATTTTGATTTCTTATTTAATGAGACAATAAATAATTCATTTTATATAAAAGTTTAAACCATTTATTCTTAAAATTTATTTAATCATATTAATACACTTCATTCTAATGGCTATGAGATAAAAATAATATTAAATAAATATATTTAAAGTACGCTGTGTTTTGTTAAAACTTAGTATTTCATGTAATTCCAAATATCAAAGAAATTAAATTTATTTGAATTTAATATTTCATAAAAAACTAATACCATTGTTGTACTAGATATAGAAACATATTTTCTTCAAAAAATTTATTTTTATTAAGCTCATGGATAGATCTTGTTTCTACTGATCATGATGATTAAAGAAAACTCAGGGATAGAGACGCCTACTTCCAACATTCTATTAAAGAAGTTCTTGGTGAAGAACTTGTTACAAATAATAGTTTGAGTCAATGAAATTCAATTTTGTATCATGTATGATAGTTTTCTAGTTTTATGACCACCTATTTCTTTGGTATATAAGAAGGTATTTCCTTGATTAAGAACTATTAGTAATATAACACCCTTTAAAGTTGATTTATCTAATTATCCCTTACTCAGTGATTCGTTTCATTTGAATTATTATTATTAATTTATTATTGTTTATTTTTATCAGCTAAGTTATTTAATTATTTATTATTTATTTCATGATGCATGTATTACATATTTCTACTTCGATTTACATTGATTGTTTGGACATTATAACATTTCGATAATTCAATTTTAAAGTTGGTGAAAAATGGTGAGTTTGTTTTATGTCTTCAATTCACCTCCTCTTGAAGCTTCCATAAGTTTTAATAATGGGCTAACACATTTTAATTATGCTTTAATATACCTTTTTTATGAAACAATTTGTATCAAAACTAGTTTATATGTTTGATCTAGATTCTGTAATTTTATGTTTTCCCTTTTATTATCAGTGATTCTATAAATTTCCTTACAAAAATGTGTTATATAGGAATTATATTTTTGTTTTTGATATTTTAGGTACTATAATAGTAAAAACTTTATGGAAAATTAATCCAAACCAACCACTAGTTTTTATGGTGTTGACTATGAATATTTACATGATGGGATGAAAACATATGTGATTAATACCAGAGTGTAGAACTTTCAATTGTTGATTGGTAAATAAAAGATTATTAATAAGCTAGTCTAGAGTTTTTCTCATGAATAAAAGGATGAATTTTAAAATAATTTTTTATCTTCTAGAAATTTATGTATGATATGTAATGTATCATCTATAGTAATATCTTCTCTTTTATATTTTTATGTGGTATATGGAAGAAAATTTAAGTGAATCATTTTGGAATTTTAATAGTTTAAGATATGATGATATCATTGTTGTAAGATGATTATTTTTCATTTGAATTTAAATAAAATAAATCCATTACTAAAATGTGCTATAGGATCATGAAGATTTTTAATATTCTACGATCAATTAATGAGTATGAAATTTTGGATGAATAGTTGGTTTAGAAAATCATAGATATTCTATTAAAAGAAGATGAATCCAGGAGGATTGTCATTGATGAAACTAATCAAATCACTAATCTAATATTGTATGGTCAAATTGTAACCCTCTTGAAATATAATAATATTTTTAAAATATATATTGATAAAAATAAAAAAAATAATGGAGTTGTATTCACTTTAACTTTTAGAGGAACTTCTTCAATTTCAATAACATATAAGAGTAATTCGAGACTATATTCGGATAATAGTTCTTCAGAACATAGTGAAGGGGATATTTATCCTTTTTATGGGTGGATAAATATATTTATTATAAATAATAAATTCTATAGAGATAATTTAAAATATAGAAAAGTGAAATATAGGAACAATTACTCGTTGTTTTTTATGAGTGAAAGAATCCTATACATATTAGACCATATTTTCAAAAATTTAAAAGGTAGATGAATTTAGGAGTATTTATAAAATTAAAGGGAAGAAGGTTATAAATGATATAGACATATAGAGTTCAAGAAATGATTATTTATCTTCTGATTACTTATAGGATGATAATAATAGAAGCTATAAAATAATACGTTTTATACTAAAGATTATAGAAATGAACTATGACAGATGGAGAATATGTCTTAAAATCTCTATTATATTTATATCAAAGTGATAATTATCAATTTTATTTGGATTATTACAATAAAGATGACACTCCACCTGAAGAAATGGATAAATATGTGACTACTTTGAAGAAAATAAATAATTGATTAAAGAAAGAATATGTTGAAGTAATGATTGATCTTGAAAACTCTATATATGAGTTAGTCAGGTATAAAAATATGTTTTTTAGTTGAAAAATGAAATTTCTAGACTTAACTTCAATCTTCATGTGAATTATAATTATGTTATTATATCATAATAAAATATTGAATCTATTTTATTGATGTATAGGGTATAGAGGTTTAAAAAGTATCTTTGAAATTTTACTTTTTGAAGGAGGAACATTGGAATGATTTACAATTAGTGGAAGCCAAAAAGGAAAATTTTCAGACTTGGTTATAAGACTACTAGAATGTCACATTATCAGTCAAACTATTTTGTGCTAAATAGTACAATATTCTATACAAAATTCTAAAGGGTATTACATTATAAGAAAAAGTGTTCACTAAAAAAATTGAAATCCTTAAAAACTCCTTGAGCATATATATATAAGGAAATTTTGACTATAAAAAATTGAATATGCCATGAACCCCTCCCTTTAATGATTTCGAAATGAAGGGAGAGGGATAATGACCGTCAAGTCCCACCTCTATTAGGCCCTAGGTGGGGACTAGCACCGAGGGTAAAAAAATCTCATAAATGTGAGGCATTACCCTCTATAATAAAACAAGATCGAGAGATACGATAGATTAACTTCAAACAAATCCATGAAATAATATAAAAAATACACCAAAACCATCCCATAATGCATGAATAAAATAATCTGATATAGATAAAAGTCTCCAAAGTAAATACCTAAAAGAAAACTAATGTATTGACATAACAAAAGTCCCCAGATTTGAACTATTAATTTCTAGCACATTCCACATAATCCTCTTGGAAACCTTAAAATCAATTTATATATGTAGGGTGAGCATACAAAGTATACTCATTTAGAAAACCAAATAATCTTATGAACTTGTGGAAGAATTATACTAACGAACCAATGAGAAAACAAGAAAACCAAACAACACGAAAAGGGTTGAACAACCAAAACCATCCTCACTATGGCACACTCACCAAATAACACATCCAAGTATAATAATATAATAAGAATCATATCAATAAAGGGATCTAAGTGGATACTTTCTATTGGGGTTCCACTCTCACACTCCAACATCATACATCCTAGCTCTCCCATATCTTTCATATAACATCGCATATTGCCTCCCCACATTATGACCATCACATATCAACTGAAGACACTAAGGACATCACACCACACCCACTTTCCTAAACAGAGTAGTAGGGCACCATGAATATGAAGGATATAAACCTTATTCCCTCTAACGACCATGCATTAAACTCATAATAATCCATCCCACATCATTTTCACATCACATATCACCACCCCACAACACGATTACATCACATCTCACTTCCCCACAACATGGTAAAATCATATCTCACTCGTAGACACCTAGTTTATCACTTAGAACACTATTTAACCTATGTAAATCATATCTTATGCCTATCTAATCAACTAGAAGAGAGAGAAGTAATGAGAGGGTAGCCATCCATCCATGCTCATCACTAATATGTTAGAAAAACACTCCCATATTTATATATATGAGTATCAAAAAATAGTGCTAAATAAGAATGGGGTGTGTATTGAAAATCATAATGAATATAAGAATTATATATATATATATATAGCTACACAAAGAACCAACCTATGGGTTTACAACCAGAAAGGATACTTACCAACTCACAAAAAATACCCACTTTTACTTCCACCTCAAAACAGATAACACCACCCCATAAAACACATGCCATATTTCATCTTTTTTCTCAAATAAATCCATTTTTCTAGATTTCAACTCAAAATATGATTCAATTTATTTATCCCAATTAATTTAAATTTTCCAACCCACTTATTTCACATTTAACATTAGCTATTCAAACCAAATATCACACTTTAATTCATACATTAGTCAATTCCATCCCATTATCCAAATCATCCCATGTAATTTCAATAATTATTAACCAATTCATTTACTACCTAGGGAACTAGATTAAAAAAACACATCCACTGCACACAAATCACATCTCAACCGCACATCACCACCTCGTATGACAACCATACACTACCACCCCACAAAATAACTACATACCAAACACACAATATCTCACCGCCCCACAATATAGTCACACAATAACACATTATCCCCTCACTACCCCACATCACATACACATATTTTCACCCCACATCACAACCTCATACCATCCACACAACATCTTACCCACAAAAAGCTCATGCAACAACACATATCACAACACTTTTCAAATTATATTCTTAATATCTTTTCAAATTTAGCATGGGTTTTCCATCAAATTTCACTACTTTATTTATGTGAATTATCAAAAAAACCATAAATCCAAAGGAAACCATTTTTTTATCCAAATATAAGTGGTTAAAATTTTCATTTATGGTAATAAAAAACAACACACAACAATGTTCCACATTAAATGTCAAATTAGCGCAAACAAACCCCCCAAAGACCTTGATTTTCAATGGGAAATAAATCCTATACAGTCACAATATCAAGGCAATATCAAAAGTTTTAAATACATGTTTATTATTCCCATTTCCCCTTAAATTTCCATTAAACCAACTCATTATCTTTTTTTGATGGTGAAAACTATATTCTCATAGAAAAACATGGGAAAAACCCTCTAGCATGATACAAAAAAGAGAGAAATGAGGGATTCTCTACCTCAAATAAGGGTTTCGAGCACATTATGTGCCACAGGGAATAGAATAAATGCCCAAAAAACACAACCAAAAAAAGGAAAACCATGTATAAATCTACACTATATCAATGGATCATCAAAACATAGCACAAATCACCCCTAAAATGAGGCAACACCACTATAGTGGGTCTTCATGGAAAAAATGAAAGAAAAAAAACTGGTAAAGGTGGATAACTTGCCTAATATCACCAAAAATCAACTACCCGAACCTAGGATTGAAGAAGAAGAAGGAGGGTTAGAAGATACTTCAAAATATTATAGGGTTCCACAAAAAACAATAGAAAGAGGTAAAAATTTAATGTGAAGTAATTTTCCAAACAAACCTATTTATAGCCTATAAACCACATAAAATATGGTGTAAAAAACACTTTTACATTGTAAGTTCCAAAGGTCATGGATTTTACACCATAGAACCCGCCTTTTCATTGTAAATCATCCAAAATTGAAAAAATGGATGAAAAAAGGAAAATAAGGCTTGAATTATCTTACACATTAAAACCTTATCTAACAATGTAAACTAATTTCACACTATCCCCGAACCAAATAAAAGATGTAAGATGGACAACTGTTTTCATAAAATCACTCAAGTAAAATAATTCTACTGAGAAGTCTCAAAAGTGGAAGATATATGAAAATTTTCCATTAGATATTGAACCCCCATCTAAGAAGAAGAATAAATCAAGTAAGTGATTAGATGAAAATTAAAAGTAACTATTTTAAAATAAGGGGAATACAAGGGGAAGAAAGATGAAGAATCTCAGTGGGATCTAGAATACGGAAAATCATGTAATTATAACTTTGAATTGAGTAAATCAGAAGATAAAGATCAGAGGGAAGAATAGATCTATCATGATTTATCTGATAATAAGAGACAATTTTCTTTTAGTGTGAGTAATTATTAGACTTCTACCTTATATATCTATCATATAACCTGAACTAAAGGTTTATAAGATATTAAAGAAGAACAAAATTTATCTAGAATCTAAAACTAGAAAAGGGAAAGGTAAATTAGTGGAAGTTAACGTTAAAACATCCTAAAAATCACTTTAACCACATCTATTAGAATAATGTGATAAGGGGGGATTTTTTTAAAACTATTTTAGAATATTATCTAATTTATTTCACACTACATGAAGTTTTTATGTTAACCTCATATGATATTTCTTTATCATTATCCAAATAATATTCATCAGGGAGTACATTAGATGAATCACAGAGGACAAAACCCACTTTTATGGATGTAGAGATATTATAGAAATAATTTATATAAGAATATCCTAGACATGATAAGTTAGTTGAGCTTACAAATTATGAGAAAATTATTTCTATGTAAGATATAGGTTGATATAAAAATAAAATTCAAGTTAAATAAAAAGTTTAGTGTATTGATCTTGTTGATGTTATAAATTTTACACTCGAAGAGAAGACTCTTCAAAAATATCATATGATAGATAGAAATATTGAATTCAATCAGAATGTATGATATTTTAAGTTGGTTCAAGGTCATAGAGTTTTGATAAATAGTTTTATATGAAATTAGAATGACTACCTATATTTAATATTATCATTTTAATTATACCTCAGGTAGATTCATGAATACATATTTTATAAGATTTTGGTTTTTATTTTCATAAATCATGGTTACTGAAGTGGATGTTAGAACAAAAATAATAGATGAAGGATGATTTACTGAAATTTAAAGATGTATGTGAAAAAAAATTTAAAAATATTAATTAGATAATGATGTACTAGAAGGATCATAACATCAATATTTAATATTTGTTAGACTAAAATATTTCCTTGAATAAGGCACTAAACGAGTCAAAAATTATTTCTTCTCATCAAGAACAAAAATTAAAATAGAAGGATTGTAAATTAAAAGAATGATAAATTTGTATGGAGGAATAGAAGAAATAATCCAAGGAAGTAATGAAATCTCTATAAAATAAACCTAAAAGGATACAAAAGTTAGAGAAACTGGTTTCCAAATCTATTTAAAAGAAATAAATTTCTAATTTCATTTCATTTTTTGATTCTTGTTATAACATTTGATAGGTGATAATTTTTTTTGGATATTTATTATACCATTGATGATAAAATTCATTGAAGTTCTTTTTTTATTCCTCATTTATTATTGGTTTTATTTTATGTGTTTTTTCAACCAAAAGGGGGTAGATTTGTTTGTGTGTGATTCATTTAATTCAAATTGAGAATATTATAAATTAATTTGTTGAAAATTATTTCCCATTATCATTAATTTAAATTAAAAAATAAAGAATTGTATCCCAGGGATAAAAGCTAAAATTTAATAGGAATTAGTTTTTTAACAAGGGGGGGGGGGTGGAGATTACACTTCCATATTCATTTGATTGAATTCACTAAATTTTAATACTATATATTATTATTAATATTTAAATCTCTTTGATATTTTTGTATGCTTTTGAAAATTAAAATGGGGAATAAGTTGAATAAATGGTAGTATTTTCCTTTGATATACTAACAAATTTATTTTTCTATGTTTTAAATGGCAGTGTTTTTAGTTTTCATGTATTATAGACAAAATTATATTTAGTGGAATTTATAGGGAGTTTAATATTTTAATTTTCAGTTAAACTTGTCCTTTTATTTTTCTTTTATTGTATATCTTGTGATTATCAAAAATGGGAAGATTTTTGAGTTAAAATACTACTTTTGTTTCATTTTTTTGAACATCAAAATACACTTTAAAAAGAACATGAATTTGGATGTTTCAATTTTATATGAGTAAAATATATCTTTTTATTTTATATTCTATGAGTTGAATATGATTTAATATATTCTAGAACATAAATAAGAAACATTGAAGAATATAATGGAAGAATATGTGATACTTAAATTATTGTTTTAAACAAACCCAAAGGTTTTCAATATTTTATTTTCTATTACATGTATAACATATTTTTACATTGATTTAATCTGATTTTTCAAAAATCATAAATTTTAGAGAATTTACTCCCTATGCGGGGAAAATATATAATTTCATTTTATGACATAAATTCACCCCACCCCCTCTTGAAGTTGGAATAGTTTTTCCTACATGGAAAACATTATTTCCCTACCAAACCTAAAAAATCCTCACTATTACCAAACCCAATACTTCATCCTCATTCTTATACATACCTTTAAAACAATTTTTTTCATTCCCCCTAAACCCTTCCAATACCTACAGTGATGGTGAGAGTGTCCCATAAATCTCACCTCTAATAGGACATACATTAATGACTATCACATATGGTATTAAACACAAAAATTGGAGTCGTTACCCTCATAATCCCAGGAATAAATCCATAAATAAACTATATAAAATAAAATAAAAACTAATATAAAAAACTCATCAAATTTTCATATAAAAACAAAGTCTCTAAAATAAAATTCAAAAAGTAAATCCCTAGGATAACAACTTTTACAACAACTCTAAGCCTTGATCTAGTAATATTGAACTTGATCACCAACACCCCCTGGGAAACATGAAAAATAGATTTATATATAGGATTGAGTATACAAGTATTCTCAGTATAATAATTCTTAACAAGTCTACAAAACAGTATTTTAATAACACTAAAATTATCCTTTTTCAGTGTAAAAAGGAAATAACTACCAGAGTGCAATAAAAATCCCTATGATTTTAACAACACTAAAAAAAACTAACAAAGGGATCCTATATCAATGCTAAAAAAGTGTTGACAAAAGGGTGTATTTATCAGATATTTTAGAAGCGCTGATAAAGAACCACATTTATCAACGCTTTTATTTAGAGTTGATAAAGTGTCATACTGCAGTGTACAATTTACAACACACTGTATCACTAGAAACCGCACTAGAAACAACCAAAATACTAATAATATAGATTTTAAATGAAATAAAATTTACACAAAAAATATAATAAAAAAACTACATTATAGTCATTTATATCATTGGTTTATAAAATTATATGTGTAATTAAAAATATTCACATACATTAAAAACATAAATGTTCCTTTGTATTTGGTCCCTAACCCCCACTCATGCTACTACTATACAAACCACCCCAGGTTGAACAAAAGAATATACCTATATAAGAAAAAAAAATCTAATGTTATTATTAATATAAATAAATAAATTAAATAGAATGTGTTAATTTTAATTTAAACATTGAGTCATAATAGTAACATTGTGCATTATATTATGTTGCGGTTGATTCATATACATCACACCATTTATTGTTCATCTTCAAGCATTATCTCTATGAAAAATTACTAAATAAGTATAAGATAAAAAATAAGGAAATTAATTAAGTAAAAAAATATTTAATTTTGATAAAACAATCTAGGATCATTTTCCTAGTTTTGGTGATGTAATACACATTTTAAACTAAAATTAAACTTATATATTGAATACACATACATGGAGTCACACCATTCACACCGTGTGTCAGATTGAGGTGCAGCTAATCAGTACACATCACAAATGACATATGGATATTTGTATATAAATATCAAAACAATTTGAATTCATTTTATTGGGTTTGAGTATGTCAATAATGTTTTTTTATGAAAATGAAGTTTTGTACTTGAAATACACACTTTGAGTGATATCGGTCAAATAACGTGTCAGTTTGATATGAGAGAAACTCTTATACATCAAAAATAAATTATAAATCATTATAATAAATTTTAAATACAATCAGAGAATGTTTGCTCAGTTTTCAGTCAGTGATACTTTTTTGAACTAAAATGTCAATTTTAAACTAATAACAGACACTTTGAGTCATATCTATCACTTCATATATAGGATTGAGTTTAATCAAATTCACAAACATAAAAAATGACTCATGGTTCATTTGACTAGAGTATTAAAAAAATATTAATGTGTTTGATCAGTTTTGAGTATATCAGTTTCCTTTTTTACTAAATTAATGGAAATTTTAAATAAAAAGAAATAATTTGAGTCCTTACAGCCACACAATGAATCATATTAAGGTGAATATGATTCTTACATGTCAAAAATGACTTATGTATGTTTTTATTAATGTATCAAATCAATATGAATGCATTTTATCAATTTTCAATATGTCACTAGTGTTTTTTTTACTATAATGTCATTTTAAAATTGAAACACACACTTTGAGTCATATTGGTCACATATGTGTCAATTTTATTTGATATTAATTCCTACATGTAAAAAATGACTTATTAATCATTTTAATAAATTATAAAGACATTACAGGAATATTTTCTTTCCTTCTAGTGAGTGGGATTTTTGAACTAGAATATCAATTTTAAACTGATAACAGACACTTTGAGTAATACCAGATGCGCCATGTATCAGATTGTGGTTAGTTTGATTCCTAAATGTCACAAATGATGTATAGATAATTTTTCTCATGTAAAAACAATATGAATGTGTTTTCTTAGTTTTATGTATGATAATTGTCTTCTTAACTAAAATTAATTTCAATTTTAAATAAAAGAAAAAACTTTGAGTCATACCAGTCACGCTGGGCACGATTTTGAGTTATAGATGATTCTTAAATATCAAAAATGACTTATGGATAATTTTACTAAATTATTAAAATAATATAAAATCATTTTTTCTATTTTGAGTATGTCACTAATCTTTTTTACTAAAACAACACATTAAACTGGAAACACACACATTGGTTCATACCAATCACATCTTATGTCAGTTAGAAATGAGACTAGTTCCTACACATAAAAAATGACTCATTAATATTTTTCCTAAATTATCAAGAAAATCCAACTGAGTTTCCTTAGTTTTTAGTGAGTGAAAACTTCTTGAACTAAAATGTCAATTTTGAACTGATAACGGAAAGTTTAAGTCATACTGGGAACATCATGTGTTAGATTGAGGTTTGACTGATTCTTTTACATCGAAAATGACTTATGGATCAATATACTAAGGTATCAAAACAATCTTAATGCATATTCTTATTTTTTATTATGTCACTTTTATTTTTTACTAAAATTAATGAAAATTTTAAATAAAAAGATAAACTTGGAAAAATATTGATCACATCATACCTCATATTGAGGTGAGTCCAATAAATCCATGTTGAAAATGACTTATGGATCATTTTCCTAAGGTATCATAACAATTTGAGTGTGTTTTCTCAGTTTTGAGTATGTAACCTATCTTTTTTATAAAAATGTCATTTTAAACTAGAAACACTCACTTTGAGTCATAATGGTCACATAGTGTGTCAGTTTGAAATGAGAATGATTCTTTTGAATTATGACTTGTTTTTAAAATTTTTCAATACAATTAAAGCGTGTTTTCTCATATTTTAGCGAGTAACACCTTTTGAACTAAAATGTTGGTTTTAAACTGAAAATGGACTCGTTGAGTCATACCGGGAACATCTTGTATCAGATTGAGATCTATCTGATTCATAAATGTCACAAATTACTTATGAATCATTTAAATAATGTATAAAAACAATATTAAAGGGTTTTCATGGGTTTTGAGCATGTCACATTTATTTTTTGCTAAAATTAATGTTAATTTTAAATAAAAAAACACACTTGGAGTCATACCGGTCACACCATGCATTAGATTATGGTGAGGCTGATTCCTACACATAAAAAATGTTTTAGGGATAAGTTTTCTAAAGTATCAAAACAATACAAATGTGTTTTATCTATTGCGAGTATGTCACTTGTTCTTTACTAAAATGTCATTTTAAACTAGAAACACATATTTTGACTAATACGGGTCACATAATATGTCATATTGACATGTGAATAATTTCTACATGTCAAAATTGACTTATGTTTCATTTTCTAAATTATCAAGAAAATCTATTGATTTTTCCTTTGTTTTCATTGAGTGAAACTTTTTGATTTTTTTTTTCAATTTTAAACTAATAACAGAAACTTTTATTCATATCGAGCACATCATGTATCAAATCGAAGTGTATCTAATTCCTACACATAAAAAAATTACTAATAGATTATTTTCCTAAAGTATCAAAGTTATATGAATATTTTTTATGAGTTTTGAGTATGTCACATGTATTATTTATTAAAATTAAATTCAATTTTAATTAAAAATACACAAATAGATTCATACCTGTCACACCATGTGTTAGATTCAGTGAGGCTAATTCCTACGCATCACAAATGACCTATGGATCATTTTCATAAAGTATCATAATAATCTAAATATGTTCTATTGGTATAAAGTATGTCACTTGTGTTTTTTATAAAATGTAATTTTAAACTGGAAACACGCACTTTGAGTTAGATCGATCACATCATGTGTTAGTTCAATGTGAGACTAATTACTGCACATCAACAATGACTTATGAATTATTTTCCGAAATTATCGAGACAATCCAAGCATGTTTTATTGGTTTTTAGTGATTTTAAGATATTAAAAAATTCTAGGGATGTATCGATCTTTTTTAATGGTAATATTTTTAATTAGTTTGAATATATCTTGGTTGGGTTTTATATTGGGAGTTTCTGGGTGAAAAATTTATGTTTTTTGAAGGAAGAGGGGTAGTGCATGGTTGGTGCATTGTATAACCAAACCATGCACCTAGCCTAGAAAACCTTGTGTACCTAGAAATAGGATATTCAAATAGCTCACACACGATTTACCAAATCATTTTCCCTCTTAGGAGTAACCTTGAACCCCATTAGATGAGGCAAATGGTTAAGGTGAAAAATTTGGAAAACTGTGCACCCCTTCCCCAAAAACTATGTATGTGGAATTAAATAATATGAAACTTGGTTTTAAAATACGAAAAATCCCAAAACATCACCATAACTCAACCCAATTAAACCCTAAACATTTTATATAATTTTTATAGGATCTCAGATGGATTCCAAGTCCTTCCAAGCTCAATTCTTGGGAATGAAAGTTTTGATTGAAGATCTTCACCTCTCCCAATAAGAGATACTCATCCCGTGTAGTTTCCTTTATCTCCCATATATCTTTCCAGATAAAAGGTGGATGATTTTACTTCATTGGTTATGGATCTAGATATAGTTTTTATGGATCTTCATTCTTCTAATCTGGGTTATAGGTTTTGTATCCAGATCTTATTCTTTATTATGATATCGGTTGTTCCTCTTTAATTAAGGATTTCTGTTGGCAAGAGTTCATATTCTATTTTGATGTAAGTGGTGTAAATCCAACTACAATAGTATTGAATTCAATTTGCATGTATGTATTATAGAATTTAAATTGGCACGTTTGAAAATTGAATCTTGAATTAAATAAATAAATTGATTAATTAATTTAGGAAATCAGGGAGTTGATTTTATTTAATTCCCATGTGATAATGAATTTGGTTTAATTTGGGGAAATTGGAAATGGGTTAAATTGGATAAATTAATTGGTTAATAAATTAATGTAATATTTTAATTGTGGAATTGGTGGGATATTGGGATTGATAAATTGATCAATTAATATGACTATGAATTAATTGACAATATAAATAATGAGATGGTTGAATTAAACATTAAAGAATTAATGGGTTATATGGTTAAATGTTGATAAATGGATTAATGATGATTTTTATACTTTTCCATGTGATTAAATAGAAGAACCATGTTTTTTTGATAAATTTTTATGGTACCTTGATTTTAAGTGTTGGTAAATGGTTTGATGTTGATTAATCATTGGTTGATTTGATATATGTTATTTTTGTGATAAATTGATAAAAGTGCGGGGGGCATGGACAACTGCTTCAAAATCCCATAGTGATAAATTGATAAACATGTGTGGGACATGGACTAATTCATTAGAATCCCTTAGTTATAAAATGATAATTGAGTGTGGGACATTGACTATTTATTAAAAATACCACATGTGTGATTGTTTGAAAAATGAGTTGTGTGACACAGACTGTTGCTTCAAATACCCATAGGTTGCTAGACATTGTGATCTCAGATCAAATTTTTGGCATTAGACTATGATTCTAATTGACTATAATATGAATTTAAATGAAATGATAATTTATAACCATGGTATTATGATATGGTTCAGACTCTATAATGGGATAAATTAAGTATTAAAATTGAAGCGTCCTCAGGAACCCGATGGGTGTATGTGGTTAAATAAAGAATAAATGAATATATATAAACTATTTACTTTATTAATTTTATTTTATTATTTATATAACTATATACACTGTTATTGATGTGATATTGTTTTAGACACTGTTGGTGGTGGCCTACTGAGTTGTACTCAAACCCTACTCAGGATTCCTGAATGGTACCCTTCATGTTTTCAGGATAGGATAAGGGAAAGATTCCTACATTAGATGGTTGATTTGGGATGGATCATGGATGAGGGAACCATAAGTGATTCAGGACCAGCTTGGGAGTTTTAAATGTATATTTATTTTGGGTTTTCTCATATTGAAAATGACACATATTTGGAATTACATATCTATTATTCAGTTTTGGATATTGTATTCCTGTTTTGGTCATCATGTCATTTTGGTTTGGATTTGTTATTGGTTATATAATTTGGTTATTATTATTTATTTCCAATGTTTTTAAACTTTGATAAAGGGGGTATAGTATCCACCAGATCTATATTAGACCCTCGCTGCTAGTCAGCAACCTCTGGAATATGGGGCGACATGCCTGAGGTCACATAACCAACTGGCTATGGATAAAAATGATCCTCCAGTAGTAGAACATGGGGCACCAATAGTTCCCGGTGAGGAAGTCAGAGAGAAATTATAAGAGATCATTGCTTGCTTATTGCAGTTTCAAGATATAGATCTAGGTAGGGTTATGAAAATAATTTCTTATATAACATGGTAGTTTCAGTTACAACACTATATTACGTTTACCAGAGAGGGTGGATCTGAGGTAGCAGAGTTCTTAATAGATTCTATCAAAACTATACATGAACATTTGAATACTCCTATTGAAAAGAGGGTTGAATTGGCTGCTAATATGTTATGTACTCATTTGAATCATTAGTGGGACATACCGACTTGGGATGGACAGTTTGTGTACATTGAATTGAAGGAATTTCATTAGAAGTTCTTGGAGAACTTTTACCCTAAGATGCTCATGCAAGAGAGAGTATTTGAGTTTATGAGGTTGAATCAGGGGGTTTTTTTTTGTGATGGACTATGATAGACACTTCAAAAATTCATAGTTCTCTATTTTATCATTATAAGGAGTTGAAACGATTGTGGAAATGTGGTTTCAAGATGGGATTAAATGTGAAATTAAGTACCAAGTTAATATCATTAGGCTAAATACGTTTTCATAAGTGACGAATCAAGATCTTTTTTCTGAGGTGAACCAGAATGAGGCTTCTGGTGGGGGATAAATGGTTTCTACTAAACGGTAAGGATTTATGACTTTTGAGAGTATGAAGTTTCATTATAAGAATGTTGACAAGAGTAGTGTAAAGAAGAGTGACTAGGGGGAAGGATCAGTTCCCATGAACTTACTTGAGTAAGCTATCACTAGTGTAGTAGGTCAGGTAACATTCTTAGATAGTTCCCTCAACCAACAATAGAGTTCCAATCCTGTGTCAGGATGGTACATCTATAGAGGTTATGTAGGAACCCTCAACATATGGGTAATGATATAGGTTCTAGGAAAAATCAGAGTACGGGAAGGAGATATTCTACAATATATTAGTTTGGCAGATGGAGTTCCATTGGTCGTGGAGGTAGAGGTAGTGGATGTGGTGTTTCATAGAAATATATACATTATTAGTATATTGGTTCATCTCAGGAGACTCAAATTGAATCACAAGAAAGAGGGTCATGACAGTTGAATGTAGTTCAACCTATACTACTGGATAGTGAGGCTAGACCATCAACAGTTAGAGGTATTATTCTTGTATCTTCTACACTATCATGTTACTTATTTGATACTGGAACCTCTCATTCTGTTATATCATCCCAAATTTTGAATGTTTTGAGCCTAGCGATGGAATTCATGAGAGGGGTCATAATGATAGATACACATTTGGGAGTACAGTCAAGGGGCCTATGTTTGTGCATGGGTTGTTCCCTTGAGTTGTGGAATATCGTTTTAGGTAGGATAATTACATCCTTGACATGTCAAGGTTTCACCTAATTATGTGTATGGAATGGTTAGTATTATACTAATCCCACATAGATTTTTTTCCACAGAAGAGTGATGTTTACATGTCCTGAGGGTGACAAATATATTCACCATGGAGAGTGAGATATCCAAGTAGGATGACTAGGGATAATTCATTATAAAACAGGGGAGCTAAACACCTAGGTTTATAGTCTATTTAGAGATGAAATATAGGTAAACAAGGATGTCTTTCCACCCATGGTGGATAGGTTTTAGGATGTGTTTCCCAAAGATTTATCAAGGATTTCACCTGAGATAGATGTGGGACTTACAATTGATCTCATGTAAGGGACTTGGGCCAGTTTATATTCCACCATATAGAATGTAACCAACAAATCTTCAAGAGATAAAGAATTAGCTATAAGAGTTGATGGGTGATGGGTTTACCCATCTGAGTATGTCACTTTATAGTTCTATTGTCTTGTTTTCTAATAAGGTTGATGATACTCTAGTATTATGTGTTGATTAATGAAATTTTAAATAGATGAATATGAAGAACAGGTATCCTATTACATGTATTGGTGATCTATTTGACCAGTTGAGGGGATATTGTGTTTTCTACAAGATCAAATTGAGATTAGGTTATCATCAGTTTAGAGTTAAACCTTCTGATATACCTTAGTCCACATTCTAAAGCATGTGTGGCCTTTATGAGTTTGTCATTATTCTATTTGTGATTATGAATGATCCTATAGTGTTTATGGAATTGATGAACAAAATTGTCCATTCATACCTAGATCAAATTTTGGTTTTGTTTTTGGATGAAATATTAGTGTACTTCAAGACTCCTAATGATAATGCCCCACATCATGACATCATCTTTAGTACATTGAGTGTGAATCAGCTATACACCAAGCTACACAAGTTTTAGTTTTGGATTTATTAGGTAGACTTATTGGGTCACATAATCTCAGAGTAAGCCGTGTTAGTGCACCATAGAATGTTTTGGTAGTGTTTTTTTGGAGTATCCCATGAATTGTTTTGATATCCATAGTTTTCTAGGGTTGGAAGGTTATTATTGGAGGCTAATTTGGAAATTTTCTTGATTGGAAGAACCTCTTTCATGCATGACCAAGAAGGGATTAATGTTTGGATGGATAGGATCATGTGATAATTCCTTATAGGAGTTGAATAAGTTCTTGACAATGGAACCAATCTTGATCCTTAACAAGACATATGAGAAGTATATGGTGTTTTGTGGTGCTTATAGGGTTGGTCTTGGAGTAGTTTTGATGCAAAGAGATCTAGTTATGGAATATTGGCCATGGATGTTGAGGCCACATGAATGAAATTTCCCTATGAACAACCTCAAATTAGATGTTGTGGTTTATTCATTGTGGTGTGGGAAATTTTATCTTTTGGGTGAAAAGTTTACTATAGATACCACTCTCAATATCCCAAAGTATATATTTTCATAAGGATATTTGAGTCTCTAGTAGTGGATATGGGTTGAGTATATGAATTCGTTTGATTTTCAGCTAGCATATATTCTAGGGAAAGGAAATAGTATTGTTTAGGCTTTAAGTAGAAAAAAGAAGACTTCAGAAATTTAATAGTTCAGTGCTAAGTGGAAAATAATGACTTTACTATTTGAGATGCATGATGTGGTTTAAGAGAGCCAGGAGAATATGAATATCATATCAGTTTTAGTAGATTATATACTTTTGAGTTGGATCAGTGAAAGAAAATATGATGATCTGGAATTTTTAGCTTTGAAGGAAATCCTTCAAGGTGGGGAGACACCTTTAGACTGGTGTGACCAAAATATATAGTTACCTACAATGGCTGTTTTTGTGGCCGGGAATAAAAAATGAGATATCATTGTTTGTGACACGATGCTACACCTATCAATAGGTAAAATTTTAGCATCAATGAACTAGAGGTTTACTATATTTATTCCTCATTACAAAATAGAAATGGGATTATGTTACCATATAATTTATGGAGGGTCTCTCAAGGACATCTTAAAAGATGATTCTATTTGGTTAATTATAGTTAGGCTAATGAAAGTAGCATATTTCTTACCTATATGGAAGACTTTCTCAGTGGGATAGTTGGGAGAGTTATATGTTCAAGAGATAGTCCATCAATATAGGGTGTCACATAGTATTGTTTCATACCATGAGTCACATTTTACTTCACATTTTTAGAAGTGCTTGTATAAGGAACTTGGTACACAGATCTTTCTAAGAATGACTTTACACCCATATAAAAATAGGCAGTCGGAATATACTATAAAGCTGTTTGACGATATTCTTAGAGCGTGTTTCATAAACATTGGTGGGTATTTAGATAAGAACCTAACATTAGTGGATTTTTTTATAACAAAATTTATTAAGAAACAATTTATATGGCACCATATGAGGCTCTTTGTGGTAGTAAATTCATATAACCTCAATTTTTGATAAAGGAATGTGATTTAGAGTTTTTGGGACCGAGTTTTATACAAGTTACGTCAGAGAAGGTTCATCTAACTTAGAAACATATGGATATGGATCCAAGTACACAAAATCCTTTTTTCTAATAGATGTAATTGAACCCTTGAGTTTATAATGGGAGATTTTGTATTACTTTGGGTGTCTCATAGATTGGTTCACCATTGGATTTAGAGATAGGGAAAGTTGGCATCCAAGTTTGTTGGACCATTTAAGGATGTGGGGAGAATTGGGTCGGTGGCATACCGAATGGATATTCCATAGAGGTAAAATGATATGAATGATTTCCTTCATGTGTCATAGCTTCAGAGGTATCATTTTGAACCTTCTCATGGGATATATGTGGATAATTTTGAGATTGAGACTAATGTGTCCTTTGAGGATCATTTGATACATGTGTTGGATTATAGTGAGAAATTATTGTGGGTAAATACCATACTAATAGCTCGGGTATAGTGGAAACATGGGAGTGTTCAAGAGGATAATTGAGAAAGAGAATTGGATTTTCAGGCTTTGTGTCATGATATTTTTACCTCTGAATCTTAGATATTCTTTGGTTTACTGCTCAAGGATGAGCTATTATAAGGTGGGGATATTATAAGATCCCTACCTTCTTAAGGGATGTCTGAAGTACATTTATAGTTACTATTTTTCTTTATTTTTAGTATATCTTGGTTGGGTTTTATCTTGTAAGTATTTGTGTGAAATTTGTATGTTTTTGGAAGGAATAGGGATAGTGAACAATTGGCACATGGTTTTCCAAAACCAAGTGCCCGACCTAGAAAACCATGCAAACCTAGAAAAAGATTATTTTCAAGGATGTCACACTATTTTTCATACCATGGCCCCAATTATGAGTAACCATTCCCACCAGAAGAGATGCACAATTTAGGCATATGGTTTGGAAAACCTTTCTCCCCAACCAAGGAAACAGTGCGTGCTTGTTTAATTAATATGAAAATTGGTTTTAAAATTCCCAAACCCCCCATACATCAACCTAAGTTGACCCAATTTGAACCAAAGTGTTTTATCTCCATTTTGAGGCTCTCGTATAGATTCCAAGGCCTTCTGATCTCTATTCATGGAGAATCTAAGACCATATTGAAGATATGACCCACTCCCAATAAGATATTATCATCCCATGAGGTTTTCTTTCTCTATTATCTATCTTTTTGGGTTAAAAAGGGATGGTTTTACTACATTGATGATGTATCTAGATCAATATTTAATGGATCTTGATTATTTTTATCTTGGGTCTTGTTTTTGGATCTAGATATCATTCTTCATTGTGATCTTGGTCGTTATTCTTCATTTGGGGATTTTTGTTGGCGAGTGTTCACTGTCAATTTTTAGGTAGGTTGTCTAAATTCAATTCACATGGTTTTCTCCTCCAATGGCCCGGAGGCCTTCATTTTTTATTGATTTTGATAATCCACCTTTCAAGGGGTGAGTTGGAACCTTTACAAGGCCTGTAGGTGTAAGTATTACATGGCCCATAGGCCTTAGAGGGATTCATTGCTCGTAGGATTCAAACATTACATAAAACCTAGACTAACTACTTGGAGATGCTCCTCCCCAACATCTTCATCATGAAATCACATCTCCACCTTCGCATGGATGTTTGGATAGGATTTCTCGTGCATGCACAGGCTTGTCCTGATGGTAGGTGCCATACCCTCTCATTTTTTCAATCCTTTTAGCTTATTCTATGGTGAAATATTCTTTATCATACTCATTCCGGAGCTTGTTTGTTGTAGGTTTTCTGGCTTGCATCTATACTTAAGGTGGCCCGAAGGCCTTACTAACCCGAAGTCCTGGGTGGACTGAAGGCCTTAAAGGAATGGTGGACCAAATCGGTGGCCCGAAGGCCCAAATGGGGGAATAGTCCTAGGTTATACAGTTCCAAATAGTACCTACTATAGTCCCCACTACAGTACCTATGACAGTGCTACTACAGTACTGCTACAATACTACTATAACACTTCTACAATTCCCATAGTCTTGAATTTGAATTTATTGTATGTATTGTAGAATTTAAATTGGAATGTTTTTTCAATTGAATCTTGAATTTTATAAATTAATTAATTATTTAATTTATGAAAGCATGGAATTAATTTGATTTAATTTCCATGTGATGATGAATTGGGTTGAATTTTGGGTAATTGGAACAATTGGATTAATTAATTGATTAATTAATTAATGGACTATTTTAATTGTGGAATTGAAGGGATATTAGTGTTCAATAATTGGACAATTAATATGATTATGAATTAATTAAAAGTTGGAATTATGAGATTGTTGAATTTTCCATTAATGGATTAATGGGTTATATGGTTAAATATTGATAAATAGATTAATGGTAACGTGTTCACAATTTTTCCATGTGATTAAATTAAAGATTCGTGTTTGTTGTGATAAACTGTGATGGTACTAATATGTGAATTTCACCTAAAAGGATTAATTTTGATTAATCTTTATTGATGTGATATATGTGATTTGTGAGATAAATTGATAAATGTGGGTGGGACATGGCTTGCTGCTTCAAAATACAACAGTGATAAATTGATACAAATGTGTTAGACATGGATTACTGCTTCAAAATCCTATAGTGATAAACTGAAAATTGAGTGTGGGACACAAACTACTGCTTTAAAATCCCACTTGTGTGTTTTTTTGATAAATGAGTTGTGGGGCACAAACTACTGCTTCAAATAACCACGATGCACTAGACATGGAAATATAGGCCCAAAATGTTGGAATTGTACTATGGTTCCAATTGACCATATTATATATTTAAATGAAATGATAATTGAAAAACATGGTATTGTGATATGGTTCAAACTCTAGAATGGACCAAATCAAGTATTGAGATTTCAGTGTCCTTTATAACCCAGGGGTCTATGTGGTTACATAAATAATAATTTAATATATGTAAACTATTTACATTATTACTTGTATATTATTCATTATATAACCACATACACTATAATTAGCTAGATATTATTTTAGACATCATTGGTGGTGGCCTATTAAGTTTTAATCACACCCTAATCAGTCTTTTTGATCATTATTAGAATAGATTTTATGCTTACGAACCAGATAAGGGAAAAAAACTTGTGTTAATGGCTGATTTGGGATGAAGCATGGATGTGGGAACTAGATGTGATCCGGGACCCACTTACGATTTATCAATGTCTTTGTTTATTTTGGGTTTCAACATATTGAAACTTGTCACATATTTGGAATGACATATCTACTCTTCAGTTTTGGATATTGTATTCATATTTTGGTCATCATGTGATTCTAGTTTGGATAGGTTATTGGTCATATCATTTGGTTATTCTTATTTATTTCCGCTGTTGTGATACTTTGATAAAGGGGGTATAGTCTCCTCATGATCAATATTATACCTTTTTTTCTAGTCATTGGCCTCTAGCATATGGTTAGGCATGCCTAAGGTCACATAACCAAATATCTTGGGACATCAGTGTATGGTACCTGAGCTAGGATGTTATAGTGAGTGACAATTTTGAACTAAAATGTCAATTTTAAACTGATAACAGACACATTGAGTCATATTGAGCACATCATGTGTATGATTTTGGTTTAGATGATTCCTACACATAGAAAATGGCTCATCTATCATTTTCCAAAAGTATAAAAACAATCCAAATGCATTCTCTCATTTTTGAGTATGTCACTAGCCTTTTTACTAAAAATAATGTCAATTTTAAATAAAAAGACACACATTGAGTAATACTGGTCACAAAATGAATTATGTTAAGGTGAAAATGATTCCCACACATAATAAATGAATTATGGATCATTTTCATAAAGTATCAAAACAATATGAATGCAGTTACTTAGTTTTTAGCATGCCACTTGTGTTTTTTTACTAAAATATCATTTCAAAATAAAAACACACAGTTTGAGTCATACATATCACATCGTGTGTCAATATGATGCGAGACTAATTACTACATGTCATAAATGAAATATGAATCATTTTACTTAATTATTAATATAATCCAAGTGTGTTTTCTTAGTTTTCAGTGAGTGGTACTTTTGAATCTAAAATGTGAATTTTAAACTGATAACATAAAATTTGAGTCATATCAGCCACATCATGAATCGAATTGAGGTGAGGCCAATTTCTACATGTCACGTGTGAATTATTAACAATTTTTCTAAAGTATAAAAACAATCATAATTTGATTTATCCATTTTGAGTATGTCAATTTTATCTTTTACAAAAATTAATGTCAACTTTAAATAAAAGGAAATACATGGAGTCATATCGGTCACACTGTGTGTCAGATTTAGGTTCAACTAATTACTACACTTTTCAAATTAATTATGGATCATTTTAATAAAGTATTAAAATAATGTAAATGTATTTTATTGGTTTTGAGTTTTTCACTTGTCTTTTTTACAAAATTTCATTCTAAACTGAAATCACACACTTTGAGTCATACCGGTCACATTGTGTGTTAGTTTTATATGGGAATAATTCATACAAATCAAAAAGAACTTATGAATAATTTTCCTAAATTATATATTAAATCCAATCATGTTTTATCAGTTTTGAGTGGCTGATGGTTTTTGAACTAAAATTTCAATTCTAAACTGATATCGGACACTTTGAGTCATACCGACTACATAATGTATCCGATTAAGGTGTGATTGATTACAATAATCAAAAATGACTTATAGATCATTTTAATAATGTAATGATTTTTTTAATGTTTTTTATTTTCTTTGAGAATTTCAGTTGTCTTTTTTACTAAAATTAATGTTAATTTTAAATAAGAAGACACACTTGATGTCATACTGGTCATGCCAGGCATCAGATTGAGGTGAGGCTGATTCATACACATAGACAATGATTTATGGATTTTTCAAAAGTATCAAATAAATATGAAAAATGATGCTCTATTTTGAGTATTTCACTTGTGTTTTTTAATAAAATATCATTTTAAACTAAGAAACAAGTACTTTGACTCTTACCATCCACATCGTGTGTCAGTTTGATGTGAGACTGATTCCTATAAATCACATATTACATATGAATTATTGTACTAAATTATCAAGTTAATCATATAATTTTTTCTCATTTTTTAGTTATTGACACATGTTTTGAACTAAAATGTCAATTTTAAGCTGATAATAGACACTTTGAGTCATACTGGGCACACTGTGTCTAAAATTGAGGTATGCCTAATTTCTATACATCACAAATGATTTATGGATCATTTTTATGAAGTATTTAAACAATGAAAATGTGTTTGATTGGTTTTTGAGTATTTGAGTTGTCTTTTTTACTAAAAGTAATGTCAATTTTAAATAAAAAAGACACATTTGGAGTCATACCGGCCACACCATGTGTCAGATTGAGGTGTGTCCATTTATACACATCAAAAATGATTTATGGATTGTTTTAATTATTTATCATAACAATATTAATATGTCTTATTGAATTTGAGTATGTGATGTGTGTATTAAACTAAAATGTAAATTTTAAATTAACAACATAAAGTCTAAGTAATACCGACACACAATGTATTAGATTGAGGTGCAACTGATTGAGTATCTTATATGTGATTTGATTTCAAATATATGAAAAAAACTATAAAAGAGAGTATGTTTTCTATTATGATGGAAGTAGAAACCTCATGCTACCTCAATCACTTCACGTTTCAGGTAGAATGGGGTTTCCTCTTCCATCATAAAGGATTATGATCTTTTTTTCTAGATTGTTGTAGATAGTTGAAAGAAAAATATGACTTCCCAAATTTTTTTTTAAAAAATATAAATAATTATTAGATAAAAATGATAAGGAAAATAACTTATAAATAGTAGATAGAATGATGAAAAAATTAAATAAATAAGTATTAGGAAGTCATATTTTCATGATGGTTGTATACATTCATGGACCATTTCTTTATTCCCATTCTCTTAGTTACAAACTCAAAGTTCAATCTCCCATGAGCACAAGAAACTTTGAACAAACCCCCACAAACTGAGAAAAAGAATTCACATGTAAAAGAAAACAATTCTTATATTAGTAATACTATAAATAATTAAATTAAACATAAACATGAAATGATTCATTCCTTGTCCTATTATTTTAAATTATGATTCCAAACACCAAATTTTTTAATTCACATACTGTGGATACATATGAGATATTTTATAATATCAATCCCAGAAATATGATATATTTAGTCACTTTATAGTAACATAACATCCACATATTTAAAAAAATCCCATAAAAACTTTTATCCTTTTAGGTTGGTGTAAAACTCATATATAATCATTTTAAATCACATTTTCTACAAAAAAACTAGCATAAAATATTATATATTCTTGGATTATACTAAAAATTAGTATATACCTTTATTTATTCCTAGAAAAAATTAACCATTTTGGTAAACCTATTATCATTCATTTATTGAACATAAATAAATATTTACAGTTGAGTTTTTATGGTACATAATAAAATCTACCTTTCTCTTTCCCCAGCATAGAGAGTAAATACACCATGATAAACTGTTTACCTTTATTGATGTAAAATAACATTAGTGTGACCCATTATGTATTTTCAGAAGACACTAGAATCCATTATTAACTATTTACCCCTTTTTGACAGTATTGAATATCAGTATATCCCTTTATAGAATCCAAATGACACTAAAATATATGTATCTATTTAGTATTCTGGGATTGTTCTATGGATTAGTATATTCTTTTCAATATTTTGGTTAATGATAAAATCTAAAACAACACCATCATTATTTTTTCATGAAAATGAAAACATCCCTATTCTCATGTGTTTTTTAATGATAATGATGATAAGTTTTTTATTAATGAGCTTGTGAACATAGATCATTTTACATAATGAGTGTGCATATTAATATTAGTGATGAACCAATGGACACATTTTTTATGGGTTTTTAGTGAATAAGTATCTATATGCATAATAAGGATCAGTTAAATACCTCTACTCATTTAATTATTGTGATATTCCATGTGATATAATGGTGGGATGATTTAATTTCACATCACGTGCATTCAAAATAATCAATTTTAGTAAATTCATTTCACTAATGTAAAATTCATGTGTTACTTTTATGGATTTTAAAATAATTTAGGATATTATATCATGCATCTAATTTATGATCAAATAGTCCAACGAATTCCACCACCCACCAAGGTGAAAACACTTTATTGTTCGTTTATTATATTTTTTCTACCACCCATGATAGAACCAAAGATATGGTATTGGTATAATTTTATATGAAAAATGATAATTAAATTAACATAAAATGTAGTTAAAATAATGATAAAATAAACTAAATAAGTAGTAGGAAGTCACCTCTTCATGATGTCTTTATATATTCTATAACCATTTTCAGCTCGTTTCTAAAAAAATTGATTTTCTATATTATAATTCTCCTTGAGAAACATATAAAAAAACGTATAAGATTATGATATTAATTATTCACACACTAAATATATTTATAAGGTAATATCACGTACTAGATCACAAACATATTAGGTAATAACCTATGTTTTTTGTTGGAAAACATTTTTACACTGAAAGTTCCTAGTCAGAGTATTGTATCACAGAGAGGGGGAGGTGGTGAATCAGTGATACCCTTTTTCTTTTATGTTTCTTTTCAATTGAAGAAAACTTCTCCTCCTATTAAAGATTTAAATTCCCTATTGAGAAACAAATCAACACACATCCAAAGGAACACAAATATTTCCAAGGTTCACAATTCAATAAGAATAACTTTGTCTTTAGTATGGTTTGGAAATGATCCAATACCATAGAATCCACAAGAAATCAATCCTTGGATTACAACAAGTAGGATGTACCCTTTCACTCATGTAGCACTATGAAACAATACAACTAGTGCATGTGAATCCTATTAACACAATAAGGTAATACAATTGTTTTGTAACGAATCATGTTATCTACACTTCTTTTCAATTCAGCAAATTTATTCAATTGGAATGAAATTAATCAATTCCTTACCCAGAAGAAAGGTAAGAACCACCTAGACTTTGTTATGAAACACTGAGTTCAATATTTTTGATTTCAATTCCTCCAAGTCTGATTTTATGATAGAATACAATATAGTAGAATCAACACCCCTTGAATTCCTGAATACAATTGCTAAACCAAATAGAATATGAATGAATCAGTACCACCCAAAACAATTTTCAATCCAAATAGAATTTATCTCTTCTTCTCTCTAGAAACCCAAATATTCTCTCTATTCTATAGTGAAAAATACCCATCGTTAGAAAGTACAATGTACTTGTTTCCCTTTTATAGGGGACCCAAAATTAGTTTAGGCCGGAGTCCCAAAATGTTTCCCACTCACACAAATTCACCTACATTTGAATTTCACCTGAAATATCGGAGCAATCATGACTTCATCAACGCTTCTCGATTCTTCTTGAAACTTCAAAAATCTTCACCTCTTCTTCTTTAGACTCCCATTTCAATTATTGAGACCAATTTCATTTTTTATGAATACATGGGTCTGATCAACTGAGTTTGATTCATCATACCGATCACTGAATATGAGTTTCAAAACCGATTTGAATCAAAATATTTTATATGAAAGTTCATATCCCACTTGAAAAATTATTCAACAATATTCTTCTCTTTTATTTTCTCTTGAACCACTTGAGAAACAATAATTTATTAAAAAACTAGTACTTGTATCATGACTACCTTCATGACTTTGGAATCATTGAGGATAAGCTTTAATATTGTCTGAATTCAATTTGAATGTACTGTAACTTTCCATTCATTCATGATTCTTTCTTTTCATCTCAACCCAAGCATGATATTTTTTGAATAAAAATGGCCTGGATACGATCATCTTGAATATGATCATTTCTCTTTAAGATCATTCTGGTTACAATCATTCTGGTTAAGATCATTTTGGATATGATCATTTTGGATATAATCGTTCTGGTTACGATCATTCTGGTTATGATTATTCTAGTTATGATCATTCTGGTTACAATCATTCTGGTTACGATCATTCTAGATACGATCATTCTGGATATGATCATTTTTGGTTATGATCATTACAGTAACAATTTCTGGTTACGATCAAATACAATATGAAAACAATGATCTTTCCGGATACAATACAATACAATCTGAAAACCATGATCTTCCCGGATAAAATACAATACAATCTGAATACGATTCCACATTGATCAGTATCATCTCGTCTCTTTCACCCATATCAGATCAATTATAATCTAATAACAATGATATTTGATCAAAACTATCTCTTACTCTTCTATCAACACCCCTTTCCAATCAAACCCACTTTTCAAATGCACCACTTTTCACCAGTACCATCTTCCTTTGACACCACCTATTTAATCAGCATCACCTATTCCATCAACACCACTTTTCATCAGCACTGCTTGAATACAAATCGACACCAGATATTTTACATCTACTTGTTATCCAATGGTTTTGAAAGACAATTGATGTTGTCTATTTCTCTTCTTATCAAAACGAATTCTTTAATTAAAACCGCCTCTTCAATCTGGATATGATTGTTTTGAAAAACAATCGGTACCACCCATTAAATCTTGATATGATTGTTTTTTAAAACAATTAACACTACCTCTTCAATCTGGATATGATTGTTTTGAAAAAAAATCAACACCTTCTATTCAATCTGGATATGATTGTTTTGAAAGAAAATCAATATCACTTCTTTATCTCTGCCATCTAGATAAGATAAATCTAAATACAATTATTTTCCAATTGGAAGCATCTATTTCACTCCCCATTTCATCTCTCATGATTTCATCACAAGTTCTCAGTACAACTAATGGAATACATGAAATTCAAATCAGAAAATCATCATCACAATTTCTTTGAATCATAGTCATAAAGACTCTGATTCTATAACAAAACATCCACTTCTTTCTCATCGGTTCCAGTTTGAAATTTATGATTAGTAACTTCCAAAATGATACATTCTCCTGTGAAACTGATTATTTTAAAAACAAAAACTCAAAACAATTGTTGTTAAAACAAAGTGAAGTGATTTCAAAAACAAACCTTGACAACAAAAGATAACACTTGAAACCTTCAACACCTTAAAATACAAAACACCTTCTTCATCAGCTTGGTCCTAAAAATCTCCCCCTTTGGATTTTGTTGTCAACTAAGTTTCATAAATCACTAAACTTTGTAACCTCAAGAAATGGATTACATATAAAAAATTCTAAGCCTACATGAGCTAACTCATTGTGGGAAACAAGAATCATTAATAGAAAAACTATACTTATCCAATAGTAGTGATCATGACTTATCTAATAGTAGTGATCATGGAAAAATCTTTCTTTTATCTTTCTTTTCTTAATTATTCCTAGAAGACCATTTAATTTCTTTTCCTACAACCACTCAAACAAATAGTTAGAATAGTTCACACACAAAATAATGCTGAATTCATAGCGTACCCAAAATTCTCCCGCTTAACCAAACAATCCAAAGGTAAGATGTGAGAGGGGACAGATACACATACCTCATCCTTGAAGATAAAGAGGGTTGACACCCATTTTCAGCCTCATTTTTTATAATTATTTCTTCGATGATGGTTTTTTGAAAATATCAACAACTTCTTCCGATTTTGGAACATACTCCATCTTCAATTCATTCTTCTCCACATGCTCTTTGATGAAATGATATTTGATATCAATATTTTTTGAATGATAATGTTGCACAATATTCTTGGTGAGATTTATTGTACTTTTATTTTCATAACCCAATAGCAAGGGTAACATCACTTCAATATGTAAATATTCCAATTGCGTTTTTATCCACATAAGTTGAGTAGTTTCTTGAGTAGCAGTAACATTCTCAGCTTCATCCATACTGAAATTTACTAAATTTTGTTTCTTTTAATGCCAACTAACACAATTCTTTCCTAGAAAGAATAAACCACCAGATGTGGATCTTCTATCATCAACATTTCCTATGCAATCTGCATTTGAATACCCAAACAATTTAATACAATTTGAGCTATCATATTTGATTAAAAAGTTTGTTGTGCATTTTATGTATTGGATAATTATTTTTCCAGTAAGAAAATGTGATTATTTTGGATCACTTTGAAGTCTTTTACATAAGGTAACAAGATACACAATGTTGGGTCTTGAGGTAGTCAAATACAATAGACTTCCAATCAGCTTCTGATATTCTTTTTGATCAACTTATTTTACTTCTCTATTTTTACTCATCTCTCTTCCCTCTGAAATGGGTGTAGAAAAAGGTTTTGAATTTTCCATGCCAAACCTATTGAGAAGTTATTTTGCATACTTTTCTTGGGAGAGGAAAATGTATTCTTTGTTTTTATGGATTTGTAACCCAGGAAAGTATTTCATTTCTCCTAGCATGGAAATTTCAAATAAATTATTCATTTATTTATAAAATCTTTCATAACTTCTTTCATCATTCCTAGAAAAGATAATATCATAAATATAAACAATTATAGTGAGGGAATACTCTTGACTTTATCTGATGTAAATATTTATATCCACTCTTCCTTTTTTAAAATTAATCTTTCTTAAGCATGTATCCAATTTAGAATACCATGACCTTAGATCTTGTTTTAGACCATACAAATCCCTTTTCAATATGCACACATAACCTTCATATTTTACAATAACAAATCCACAAGGTTATTCAATATAAACATCTTCTTCAAGATCACCATTTAGAAATGCAGATTTAACATCCATTTGAAGGATCTTGTAGAGTCGTTGTGAGGCAATAGAAAGAAAGATTCTAGTTGTTTCAAGTCTTTCAACTAGAGAAAAGGTTTCATCAAAATCAATACCCTCAATCTATGAATACCCTTTGAAAACCAATATTTCTTTTTTTTTCTTATAACTTCACCTTTTTCATTCAGCTTGATCCAAAAAACTCATTTTATGCCAATGATGTTTTTGTTTTTAGGATTGGGTATGAGTTCCCATGTTTTATTCTTTTCAATGTGATCCAATTATTCATTCATGGCTTGAACCCATTCTAGATGATCAAAATATTCTTTTACATCATTCAGTTCCACTTTTTAATACAAAGTAGTATGCGTAATGGAATTGGTTTTTCTTATTATTTAAACCTTATAATGTTGATCACAAATTATATTCCATGCTTCCACATGTTTCCTTAGCATTGGATAAGATTTCCAATTTTCTTCCTCATCACTAGAAATAGTTGTGTCCTATTCTTCACCTTTATTAGGATTACAATCATTTGTATCCTTATCAAAATTATCTTCTTCAACTTGCTTAACTTCATTGTCTGCCTGAACATGTTTCTATTTCTTAGATACTTCAATCACTTTTACATCTACTAAATCAACAATTATTTTTGTTTATTTGTTGAATAATTTTTACCCTCTTCGTTCTAGAGAATATCTAAGAAAGATTCCATTCTCACCTTTCTGCTCAAAGTTACCGTAGTTTCTATCTTTCTTCTTTATAATATAAGGAATCTTGAAAACTCTAAAGTGCTTCAAACTTGGAGTTTTTCCATAAAACAATTCATATGGAGTCATACCTAATTGAGGCCTATAGAAACAAAAGTTCTGAATATAAACAGAAGTACTCATGGGTTGGCTCTAAAAGTAATGAGAAATGCCATTCTTAACATTGTTCTTCCCATTTCCACTGGGCTTCTATTATTTCTTTCAGCAACCCCATTTTGTTGGGGAGTGTATGGAGAGCTACAATCATGCTGAATTCCATGACTCTCAGTATAGTCTTAAAACATTTCACTTCTGTGTTCACCACCATTATCAGTTCTCAACATCTTTACAGAATACTCATATTCTTTCTCAGCTTTTCTTCTGAAACTTTTAAACATTTTCAAGGCATTTGATTTGTGTTTCATGTACATAACAGAAGTAATGCAATTAAAATCATCAATGAAACTAAGGAAGTACTTATCTCCATGTGTTAATTTTTTTCTTGTTGGCCCACATATATCTGAATGGATCATCTCCATGGGTTGTTTTGAATAAATATCAACTTTCTTATGCACAACATTTGTAATTTATCCTTTTTGGCAGATTGTGAAACACCAATCTCTTATTCTTGGAAAATAAATAATGTCTTGAACACTATCACTTTTAGATAAATTTCTCATTTTTCTTTGACAAATATATCTAATCCTTTTATACCATAACTGATTATCTTCCACCATACTCATGTAAAAAGAGTTTCGTGAATCACCAACCTGAAACAATTTTCCTTTCGTACGTTGACCTCTTGTAATAATATTTCCATCTTCTTTAATCTTTACAAAAAATTCATCTTTCTTAAAAATAAACTTGTTACCCTCATCACAAAATTGTGAGACACTTAACATGTTGTGTTTCATCCCATCAACATACAATTTTTTCTTACATTTCATCCTTTCTTTTCCAACAATGGCTGACCCGACACCTTTGATTTTCAATGATTCATCATTTCCAAATGACACTGTGCCTTCTTTATAATCTTTCACATCCTTTAACAATTTCATGTCTCCTATCATGTTAGAAGAACACCCACTATCAAGTATCCAAGGTCATTATCCTTTCATGGCTTTTAATTCATTTTCAACAACAATCACCATTTCTCCATTATTTTCAATCTTTACCTTAGGCTTTTGAGAATTGTGAATATTTTTCTGATCTGGTAACAAAACAAGACATCCTTTTGCAAGGTGTCCAAGTTGTTCACATATTTCACAAATAGTTTCCAAGGGTTGGAACCTATTTTCAATATTCACTTCATTCTTTTCATATTTCTTCAATATAACCTTCTCATTTTTCTGTCTTTGAGGAGATTGAATCCCCCTAAATCTCTTACTTTCATAATATATGGGATAATATTAATGTTGTTTATTGAACCAACACATACTTTTTGCGTGCCTAAATCCCCCACAATACCAGCAAAACCCATAGATATAGTATTTTCCTCTCAAACCTCTAGACTGATCAGAATTGTGAAAACATTTCTCAACCATATTTTTTTCACTTTCAATTGGATTCTTATTATTTTAAGCTTTGATAGGTTCAGAAGCATTTGAAACTTTTCCAGATCCAGATAAAATCTTTTCAGACTCATAATGTTTTGTAACTTCTAAATTATTTACTTTAACCACGTACATAACTTTCCCAGAATTCTTGTTTTCAAACGTAGTTCCATTCCTATTATTACCCATTGATGGTATATTTTTTTGAACCTTCTCAAGTTTATCATTATGAGAACATTCAACTAAGTTAGTGATTGAGTTTTGGAAACTTATATTTTTCTTTTCATCTTCATAGAGTTTTGGTTGGAAAAGTTCCAACTCTTCTTCTTTTTCCTTTAGATTCACTTCCAAATGAACATTATGATTCTTTTCATCTTCAAAAGACTTCTTCAAATCATGAATCTCTTTAAACAGATTTTATTTCTCACCAAAAAAACATTCTTGGTTTCTTGAGCATTCATCTTCCAACCTTTTTTTTTCTTTTCAAGCCTTCTGATATTTCTAAGACATTCTTTCATATATTCTTTCAAATGCATTTCAAGATGAGTTTCTTCTTAACCAGAACCACTTCTTTTAAATTCTTCATCATTAAGTGTTTCAATGAATGCATATTCATTACCATACTCATTGGATTTTTTGGATTCAGAATCACTCTCTTCTTCTTCATAATCTTTCAATAAAAAACTTATTATTTTTTATTTGAATAATTTATTTTCTTTTCCTTTGTCTCCTTTTTTCTTCCATGGTATTCTTGTCTTTCTTTCTTCAATATCTACATCCTATTCTTTCTTTCTTGAAGGAAAATTAGCTGCAATGTGACCAAGAACTCCACATTGAAAACAGTTCAAGGGAAGTTTCCCTTTGTATTTCCCTATACCTATTTTCACATTGCTAGAAAACAAGGATATGATTTCATTGAGATTTTTAAACACCTCATTTTTAGAGTCAGAATCATCAACTTCATCTTCAATAACAATCTTATTTGACTTTTCTTCCTTCATAAACTTGAACAACATTTCTGTCACGACCCGTCCTCGGGGCCCGTGCCGTGACTACCCCAAGCCCGCCTTCCATAGGCCAGGGGCTGGCGACTAGCACCAAGGCGTAATTCCCGGTAAAAAGGTAAGGCATTGACTTTGTAAAGTAAACAAACACCACAGAGCAAGCAAGCAGAAGTAAACACTAAGTAAAAATTTGGTACAATAATAAGTGCGGAAAAGTAAGTGGGCCAGAATACAAACCCAAACTGAAAGTAAAGTATAGTTAGAAAGGGAAAACAACAACTGAAAGTAAAGTCGCAGACTCGAGCCATCCACTGGAAGTCCCACCTGAAGGGTTGGTACATATAGCCTCCATAGATCCCCGGGTCCAGCCGGCCGCTCTGTGTACGTCCCGCCCAATAGTCCACTTCCAGGTACCGACCTGCTCCGCAAGCCTCAACCACGATCAGCGCTGTCCATCGTCTACTACCAAACAACGTAGTGCGGGCATAGCCCGTGTAGGGGTGAGTATAATATAATCAGTAGGGACCCCGAGACCCCCAAAGGTCTCCCGGAATCCACAAAGGATAATCCAAAAAGGAAAGATAGAATCACAAAGTAACATCCAACTCTACTTAGGTATATTCCCATACATATACCTAAGTCATCAATTACAGTTCTCTCCAACCCCCGATCCCAAGTTCGATCACATCCACACAGGAAATCACAACCCGATCCACACAGGAAAGAATAACGTAATCCACATAGGAAAGAAAGTCAAGATTCATCTCACACAGGTATACTTCTTCGTATGACGATAGAGATGATCAGATATAGCCATAGATTCATCTAAGCCGTCGGACCCACACAAGATCGATAGGTACTAATCCCCGCAATGACCCACACAGGATCTGACCCACACATGATCGATAGGTAACTAACCCCCGCAATGTCCCACAAAGGATCGATAGGTACTAACCCACGCAATGACTCACATAGGATCTGACCCACACAGGATCGATAGGAAACTAACCCCCGCAATGACCCACACAGGATCGGACCCACACATGATCTGTAGGCACTGGACCACACAGGACTGCTGAGCGCTGACCCACACAGGATCGGTAGCACTGATCCAGGTAGGATCTCTGAGTGCTGTAGTCGTCTCCATCGAATCCACAGAGTATTTCTGTATAGTCGTCATCGTCGTCGCAGTCGCGGCCAGCTCTAGGGTTCCCGCACACAGCAAGCTCGTTCGGGAGGGTCCGCTCCACGAGCCGAGGGGTTGATACATCAACTGAAACATAGTCCGGAGTTGATGTATCCAAATGTTCTTTATCGTCAATAGAAACTCAATGCGATAGACGTCGCATCGATCGGACGCCCGGTCTGAGAGTTATTGGATTTTTCGTCCAAGGGGCCCAGTTGGTTTTTAAGTCAAAACCAACCCGACCGTACTCCAACTGCATCCAAACCTCGAGCGGAGTAAGCCAAAAGGTCCTTCTCACTTAGAGGAATCCAACAAAGTCGACAGAACGTCAATCAGACGTCCGGAGCTCAAGTTATAAGTGTTTCCGCTCCGAGGGCCCTGTTGGTTTCGTGTACGAACCAACCCAGCCGAACCCAAAGTTCTCCAAAACCTTGAGTGTAATATACCAAAACGACCGTCTCGATCCAAGGATCGCTATGCAACTGACAGTGCGTCGATCGGAGGCCCGTAGCTCAAGTTATGAGCAACAGGCCGAAAAGTATGGTATTAGGGGGGGTTCGGGCTCGGTCCGACCCGGCCCGACACCCCCTGGGTCGGCCCGAACTGGGTCGACCCGACCTGGGTCCTGGTACGGCCCGGCCTGGCGGTCCGGTCTGGCCGCGCGGTGCGCTGGCGCACTGGCCAGGAGGCTCGGCCGAAACGTCCGAGCGTTGAGACGCGGGGGGGGGGGGGGGGGGGGGCTGCCCCCCACTTGCTTTGCTAACCGCGGCCCCACGGGGGGCCGCTCCTTTCCAACGGATTCAGCCGAGCGCCGCGTCCCACCTCCTCTAGTCCCGCGCAGTCGCGGGACTAGCGGCCCTTCCCGGCGGAGCTTTTCGCGGACCACCGGATGAGCTCCGGTGGTCAGATTTTCCTGCCGTCTTCACCAACGGCCCTCCCGGGACCGGTTCTTCACTGCGAGGACCTCACAACGCCTGTGCGGCCTGTTTGATCATCGCCCGCCGATCCGCACACCAAGAACGAAGGGATGGTGGGTTCGGACTTGTTCGTTGGTCCGTACCCACCGCATTAGCGGTTTAAAAAGGCTTCTGACAAATATTTAAACATATGCCATGGGTATAAATCACAAAGATTTAATTGAATCAAAACCCCTACCTCGTCGTATTCGTTGAGCGAGGGTTCGTCGCGGAAAAGCACGTCACGGAAGAAGGCGTCGCAGAAGGGGGATTGTCGCGTCACGGAAGAAGCGTCGCAGAAGAAGCATCACGGAAGAAGCGTCGCGGAAGAAGCGTCGTTGATTTCCGAGGATCCGACGTTCTTCACGTTCTTCGCTTTCTTCGCGTTCTTCACAAGGAAGAGAAGATCTTCAAGATCCTGAGTGAAAACTCCCTAGCCTCTCAACACCACCAGCCTAATAAAAATAAGAGTTGTCTTATTTTTATTTCACAAGTCTTGCGTTTTAAAATTCAAAAACGAAAGAAAAAATTAAGTGAATTAATTTCAACGCTTAAACCGCCATATTAATGAGGCGTTTCTTAACCAGAAAAAATGCAAGGGTTGACTTCATTAATAGGGGGTGTGGGTGCGTTACTTAATTAAAGGAGGGGGGTTGAAAAAGGTGAAGGAAACGGTGGGGCTCGTGTGGGCCCCACCTCACAAATATCCTATGAAGTGGGTAGGATATTATGGGTCCCACATTATCCACTTAACATAGGTTAAGCGATTTAAAATCAAATAAATTTGTCGCACCATTTTATTTTATTCATTTACTTAACCCGAAAATTTAAAAACCACACCCGAGCAAACGCAACTCCGGAAAAGGTGTTTCTCAGAAATTACCGGTGACGCGATTCCATCGGTGCCCTCAGAATTCGATTCCGAGCACCATTTCAAAAGTTAGAAAACCCCGCTCGTTCATTCACTGAACGTACCCGAGCTAAACTTCGGAAAAAGATTCCAGGCACACCGGGCCTCAGAATCAGGTGCCGTCAGAAACTGCGTTCTTGAAAAATTCCAAAGAAAATTAAAAAAAAAAATTTCCTTGAATTTTTATGGGTCTTTAAAATTTCTATATCAAACTTTTATTCACTCTTCATGGAATTCTCTCTTCTAAATTCATAATTGATAAGAGTTCTATGTAAATCATCTTGATATAATGTTTCAAGATCTCTATCTTCCAATGAATAAACTTTTTCATCAAATTTTTCAGGTAGGATACTCAAGATTTTTTCAACAACTGTAGAGTTCTTCAGCTTTTCACCAATACATTTGATTGTAATTACAATGTCATTCACCCTGGTAAATAATTACCCAATAGACTCATGCTTACCCATCTTCAAATATTCATACTTCAATCTCCATATGTGTGACTTTTCCTTCTTCACTTTTCTATTTCCTTCGTATATGTTTTTCAATTTATCCCATATACCTTTTTCTATGGAAACACCTTTCACTCTCAAAAATCCAACTTTCATAAAGTGATGATAATTTTGCATTCTTGGACCTTCCATCATTCTCAAGAATCTTCGTGTCAATAGGTGTAAGTGGAGCACCATCATTAATGGGAGGAAAACCAACTGTTCCAGCTTGAAGAACATCATAAATGATAGACATAAGATATAGGAACATTATATCTTTATAGATATGATAGTTCATTCCATCAAAGACCAGAATATCTTTACTGTTCAGATAGTTCACGTTCTCTATCAGAAAAGAATAGTGAAGTGAACCTGCTCTGATACCAATTGAAAGTGCCTAGTCGAAGTATTATATCACTGAGAGGGGGGAGGGGGTGAATTAGTGACACCCTTTTCTTTTATCTTTCTTTTCAATTGAAACAACCTTCACCACCTGTTGAATATTTCAATTCCCTGCTGAGAAACAAATCAACACACATCCAAAGGAACACACATATTTATAAGATTTACTATTCAATAAGAATATCTACATCCTTGGTATGGTTTTGAAATGATACAATACCATACAATACACTAGAAATAAATCCTTGGATTACAATGAGTAGGACGTATCCTTTCACTTGTGTAGCACTATGAAACAATAAAACTAGGGCATGTGTATCCTCTTAGAAAAATAAGGTAATACAATTGTTTTGTAATAACTCATGTTCGTATGCTTCTTTTTAATTCAACAAATGTATTCAATTGAAATACAATTCATCAATTACTTACCTAGAAGAAAGGTAAGAACCACCTGGACTTTGTTATGAAACACTGAGTATGATCTTTTCTAAGTCTGATTCCTCTGAGTCCGATTTTATAATAGAATACAATAGAGTAGAATCAACACCACTTCAATTCCCAAATACAATTGTTAAGCTGAATAGAATATGAATGAATCAGCACCACCCAAAACAATTATAAATCCAAATATAATTGATCTCTTTTTCTCTATAGAAACCCAAAGATTATCTCTCTTTCGTGGTGAATAGTATTCATCATCATAAATTACAATTTACTTGTTTCCCTTCCATAGGTGACCCAAAACGAGTTTAGGTGGGAGTCCTAAAATGTTTCCCACTCACGAAAATTCACCTACATTTGAATTTCACCTGAAATCTCATAGAAATTATAACTTCATAAATGATTTTAGATTATTCTAAAAAATTGCACAATCTTCACCTATTCTTATTCAGACTCTAATTTCAATTGCTTTGACAAATTTCAGTGGTTAGAAATACATGGGTCTAATCGACTGAGTCTGATTCATCATGCCGATTGCTGAATACAATTTTCAGAACCGATTTGAATCAAAATCTTGTATCTTAATGTTCATATCCCTCTCAAAAAATAATTCAACAATATTCTTCTCTTTTATTTTCTATTGAACCATTTGAGAAACAATAATTTATTAAAAAACTAGTGCTTGTGTCATGACTACCTTCATGACTTTAAAATCATTGAGGATCAGCTTTAGCATCGTTTGACTTCAATTAGAATGTATTGTAACTTTCCATTAATTCATGATTATTTATTTTCATCTCAACCCAAGCATGATATTTTATGAATACAAATGGTATGGATATGATCATCCTAAATTCAATAATTTCTAGTTACGATCCTTCTGGTTACGATTATTCTAGTTATAATCATTCTAGATACGATCATTTTGGATACAATCATTCTGGTTACGATCATTCTGTTTAAGATCATTCTGGTTACGATCATTCTAGCTATGATTATTATAGATACTATCATTTATGGTTATGATCATTATGGAAATGATTGCTAGTTATGATCAAATACAATCTGAAATAATGATCTACCCGGATACGATACAATACAATCTGAAAACAATGATCTGCCTGAATACGATACAATACAATATAAATATGATTCTTCTTTGATTGGTATCATCTATTCTCTTTCACCTAGATCTTATCAATTAAAATATGATAACAATGATATTTGGTCAACACAATCTTCTACTCTTCTATCAACACCCCCTTTTAATTGACACCACTTTTCATCGGCACCATCTTCCATCGACACCACCTATTCAATCAGCTTCACCTATTCCATCGACACCATTTTTCATCAGCACCACTTGAAATCAAATCAGCACCAAATATTTTACTTACAATCATTATAAAATTGTTTTGAAAGACAATCGATACTCTCTCTTTCTCTTCTTATTGGAATAACTTCTTCAATTGGCACCGCCTCTTTGATCTGAAAATGACTGTTTTGAAAAAGAATTAGTATTGCCTCTTCAATCTAGATATGATTGTTTTGAAAAACAATCAGCACCACCTCTTTAATCTAGATACGATTGTTTTGAAAAAAATCATCATCACCTCTTCAATCTGGATACAATTGTTTTGAAATACAATCGGTATCACTTCTTTCTCTATGCCATCTATATACGATAAATCTGAATATGATTCTTTTTTGATTGGAAATATCTCTTTCACTCACCCTTTAATCTATTAAGATTGAATCACAAGTTCTTAATACAAATAAAGATATATATAAAATAAAAATCATCAAATAATTGTCACAATTTCTTTGAATCATAGTTATAGAGACTCCGATTCTGCAATAAAAAATCCACTTCTTTCTCACCAGTTCCAGTGTGAAACCAATGATCAGTAACCTCCAACATGATACATTTACTTGTGAAACCAATTATTTTGAAAACAAAAGCTCAAAAAAATTGTTGTAAAAAAATTGAAGTGATTTCAAAATGAAACCTTGACAACAAAAGACAACACTTGAAACCTTCAACACCTTCAAATAGAAAACACCTTCTTCATTAGCTTGGTCCTAACACACCATGTATGCTGGTCACTCATATCTAAACAAATTTACTTATTATTTTGATCATGAATGTTGTTAATAATATTTATAGTGTTGAGAAAATATAGAAAAAAAACAATTAGTAAATATTTTTAATGAAATTGAATTTACCTTTGGAAATTTCCTATTAGAGGATACTAGTCTTTTCATGTTATATGATCTCTCTCATAAATTTGAAAACGTAATATCCACAATAATTTCCATTATCTTTCTTTAGAAGCTATAGAAACATTGACCTAAATAATTATGTTTTTTTAAATATGTTTTGATATTTAAATTCTTCTATATATACCTTAATCTGTTTCCATTTGAAGTAATCCATAGGCATTTTATGTTTAGTCACTAAATTCAGTCTATGATTTATCCTATATTTTATTATCTCTACATCATAACAAAATTGTTGATAAAACAAACACTAAAATATACAATTTAATTTTTATCTATAAAAAATTGATTTTAGTGTATTACAAATTCACAATACACATCATATTTATTCTTTTCAATTTCTTCCTTCTCAAATGAAGTTTTTTTACATAGAAATGATATAGGGATTAAAGAATCAAAATCATTCTTCACATGGTTTTCCCTTTATATAGAAAAAATATAAACACTTGTAGAAAATATGAATATTTTTTAACTTTAATGAACATAATCGATCATTATTTGGAAGGCATGTTATGAAAATTTACCTTATGTATAAATTCACAGCTGAACCTCATAGACATTCGAACCTGAGAATCTCATTTAAAATCTCAAGATAACTATGTATGTAATGAAAGTACCAAATATTTCTTCTTCATATTGAATGTAGAACATATTTTCATCTTTAAATTTGGTCTCTCCATATAGTTGTAATGATAATAAATGTTGATATTGAAATGTCTTGGAGAAGATACTCCCACAAGGTCTATTTGATTTCTTGGTCGATTCACTAGATTATCTCAGTCTGAGTTTCATTTCCCTATCACTTTATCTATCTTTAATACCATACCTCACTTCAGGGATTTTTTCATCTACTATTATAGGAATTTAAAAAGTAATTTTTTTAAATACATACCTCATGTATATTTATAAGATTATATGGATATGCTATGAATGTTCTAATAGAATCATTGATGATTGTAATATTTAGACCATCAAGTAGAATAGGAAACTTAGGAGTCACCTCTTAAGATACCTCAATCTCGACTCTCATGTGATATTATGGGAGTTATTTATTGTGTAGCTTGTCTCCAGAGATATTATGCACCATACCCCACTCAACAAGGTGGTTTGTGAATGTTGAAAGATCTAAATCACATACAAAATTACCATATAGAATTTTAGTAATATAAAGTTATCAGAAAATGGATGATTCACATTTAAGATAATGAGTAATGAAAAGATTGATAACCTTAGATAAGGTATGTGGTTAAGGGGGATGACTAGAATCAAATATAGCATGGTCATTTGGTTCTTTTTTTTTTATGGAAACTTATTCCACAATTGGTTCCCATTGGTCCTTTCTCATATATTATTCTTCTTATCTAGAGCAGAAAATAATATCTTTTAAAAGATCTATTTATTCCTAAAATCATTTAATTGTCTTATACATATCTTAATTTATTTTATCTTCTTGAAATATGGTTGACTAGACACTCTAAGAATCAATCCTTTAATGTGACCATATTGTTCCAGATGCTTCAAAGCTACTAAAAGTAGTATTTGTTCTGGTATGGTCACTACCGATTCTTGTGTCAAAATATGTAACATCTTAGAAATTTTGTGTATTTTATATTTATGTGGGATTATTCAGAGACCGTGCACTCTGATGACACCTGATTCTGAGGCCTAGAGAGCCTGGAACAAAATTTTGAACTATTTTAAGGTACATTCAGTAAATACACGAGAAGGTTTCTCTAACATTTGAACAGGTGCTCAGATTGAAAATACAAGGATACCATTGAACTTGGAATGCTGGGATTCACCTAGAATAGATTTAACTCCAGCCGACAAAGGCTGAACAAAAAATTTTATTTTTGGACTTTTTGAGAAAAATAGTAAAATAACTTAAAATTTTATTTTATATTCTTTCTCATCCATTGAGTGGAGGACGGTGACGCTGTAGTGCGATGACGAAGCAGTGACATGGCGTATTAAGGAGGCTCATTAATGGCTTGTATCATGCAGCGTAATGATTCAATAAAGGAAGCATAACAGGGAAGCTGTTTCATAAATGAAACAGTGTAATGGCGCAACATTGCAACGTAACTAAAACACTGCGATGCGATTTCCTTTTTATTGTCTAATGCATTGGTGGATGGGGAATAAAAACTTGGAGGATTATTTGATGAAGCTCTGGAGAATCTCCAATCCAATAAAGAATGAAGAATTCCGGTGGATCATCATCGTATTCTATGCACCTTGAAGAATGGAGATGGAAGTACTGACGTTGATGCCTTGAACTATCAAGGAAGCACATTTAGGCATCAAACGTCAAAGAAGTGGGGGTCTGATTTTATATTTCAAATTTCTTTCCCACTCTATTTTTTTCTAGAAATGATGAATGTTGATCAACCCACAAACAGGTTAATCTACGATTCGTGCGTTTATGCAGGAGGGTGACTTTTCTTAGGGATTTATTATCTGGGATTCAATATTTGCATGAAATGGTTAAACTTCAATCCCTGAACCTCCCCATTGATTTAAACCTCCAACACGGAGGGCTCGAGCCGACAAGAACAAGGCCCGAGTGCCTTTTCTCGTGCGTTCTTGGTGCCCGCATTCTTGAAGTGGTGGAAATTCGATTCCGGGGCTTGGGCAAGGATGGAGGTGACCTGAGAGGTCCGTAGCCGCAGACGGATCAGAAAATAGACCACTAGAAAAACTTTGGTGGCCCGTAGAAGGTGCCACCTGTGCGACACCACTGGCACAACGACGCCAACTTGCACTATGTCAACAGTGGAGGCAGCTGACCCTCACCAGCCTCACCGGAGGATGGCGGCGCGCAGCGGAGGAGGAGGTTGCGGCCAACCGGCCATGGTGGCAGGAGTCGCGGTGCCAGGTGGGAACCACGTGGAGTGGGTGGCTAGCATTCAGGCCATGGTTCATTGACCATAGTTGGAGGGGCCCCGCATCCATAGGGCTATCTAGAGTCGGACGCGGCTTGGCTGCCGCGTCCCGACCAGGAGACGCACTGCCGGTCCACCAACCTGGTAGACTAGACTAAGGTCGGCATGCCGAACCCACCCTGGCGGGCCGGAACTACAACCAGTGGGTCGGACCCACACCAGTAAGCTAGACCCACACCCTTTGGGCTGGGCTGGATTAGACCGGGTCACCGAGCGACCCGACGGACTGGACCCTTGGCCAAATCGGGTCGGGTCCAGCGAGGCCTATTGCAGCCTAACCCACTAGCTAGGATGAACTATACCGAACCTGACCCAAAAAAGGTTAGGTTGGGTTGATCAAATTAAACTAGGGTATGTGGGAACCCTTGTCCGGGTTGGACTGGGCCCCGTTGCAACTGGACCCCTATCTACTAAAATGCTTGTATCTTACAAATCACACGTACGATTGACGAGCTGTTTGCGGTGTTGGGAACCTCTTGATGTGGGGGGTCTTATGGAATTATTTTTGGTGAATTTTATGGATATAGATGCATGAAGAATGGCTTGAGGAGCAGTTCTCCCAAGCGCACTACATTCGGAACCCTTCGATTGGCTGAGACCTGATGACTGCTCGACGAAGGCCCAGCGGGAAGAGGCTCTGTGTAACCTAGAAAACCCATGATGGGGAGAGGCTCTATGTGACCCGAAAGACCCGTGATACTCAACAGGAGGAGTACCTTAGTTCGTCCAAGGTAGGATGCGACTCTATGTTACCCAACAGACCCACGGTAGGGAGTAGCTTTGTGTGACCCAACATACCCACGATACTCACCAAGGATGAGAATCACACCAGTACAAGGTTAGTGGGAAGAAGATCTGTGTGACCCGTCAGGCCCACTATACTCGATATAGGAGGATTTACCTAGAAACTGAGGAGTTCAATGATGTGACTGACGAAGCTACTATCACTACCCTAGAATATACTTGGTGTGAGCTGCCTTGTGCTATGTTCTTTTTCATCATGCTATTATTTGAGGATTGTTGTGTGGTATTTCCTTTTTGTTTTGGGGTCCATACAAAATTTCATGTTACTCACCCCTGCATAGGCCTCACCCATGCGTGTCGTGTCCCGTGCAGATTATTGACACTTCGATAGAGACCTTGGTGGACCGGGACCCGGTAGAGCCCAGTGAGACAGGACTGACTGAAAATTAATTTTTTTATTATTAGCATAAACCCCCTTTTGAGGGAAATGGGGAACCCAACATGAATTCAATGACTAATAAATTCAAAAAAACCCTAATGGTCCAAGATTTCAAATAAAAAACAACCAAATTCAATACAAAGATAGCTCCTCCCCAACATCAATCATGTTAATACCAGCTTTCACCATCACAACACTTCTCAACAAACGTCCCATGCAGAACTGCACGAGCCTAGTACCGATGAAAATTGTTATACCCTCTCAAAAATCCAAATCCGAATAGAGATGGATAGTGAAAACTCCATGCTCTGAACCTCTTCTGAAGTAGCCCTGTATGTGAACCAATTGTCTTGCCCCAAAAACCGCAGATCGTAGAGCCAGAACACAAAACCTCTTCAAATTCAATCCACTCAAATCAATGACCAAACTGCAGAATATTAACAAAACTGACCAAAAAACAACAGGAATCCTTCCCATCATGATGAAAACCATTGACGTTGCTGAAAACCATGCTGCCACCACAATGCCGGAGAAGACCAACTGAAAATCACGAACCGAGAACCGAACCATAAACTCATCCAAACTCCAACCGAAATCAAGAAACTCAGAAAAAAATAAATTAAAAACAATAAACTTCACCGAAAAAAGCTCCAGAACAAGAACCGCCACAGGCCTAAGATGCAAATCCTGTCACCGCCTTCAATGCACACAGAGACCAGATCAGCACAAATTACCCGAAACCGATGCAGAACAAGGTGATGACCTTCATCGCAGGGGATGGAACAAAAACAAAGGATCATCACTGTGATGCCATGAATAAGGCTAGAAAATGGTGATATTTTCCGAGGTGTTCGAGCCTTAGGATCGACGCTGCTACAGGAATAAACCGCATCCCATGAAGTCGCCAGGCCGAAGCACCGAGGAGAGGACCACAGTCGATCCACAACAGGGGAGGAAGGCGGCGACGGGGGGAAACCCTAGCACAGAGCCTCCCCTTACGAGCCCATCCTGGCATTCATTCCCATCCCAGTGAGACAAGACTGATCGACACTTCGATGGTGGATTTGGTGGCCTAAGAATATATGGGTCCTAGTAGCACCATCCAAATAGGATATAATACTTTGGATTATAGTAGCCTCACTACTCTTACGATCAGGTGGGGTTTTCTATGGATATACATATAAGATCCTTTTTATACTTTTCTATTTCAGTTCTTTTTTGTTGGGTTTGTATTCTGGACAACTTTCTTTCAACTGTACTTTGTGCTCAGTCTAGTTTTAGTATAATTGTTTTCCCACTTTTAGTGTGTTGGGATGTGGTTGGTCATGTGTGTGCGTACATTTACTCAAGAAAATGCCTCCCACTTACAGGTTTTCACCTTCAGTGCCAGTTTCCAGACCCTGAACTTTGGGAAGCGAGCTTGGGGTAGTCACGACATGGGCCCCGAGGGATGGGTTGTGAAAAAGTGGTATCAAAGGGTGGTCGGTTCCCCCTCAAATACCATGAGTCTGTGTTTTGTTTTAGGGAAACAATGTTAGGTGTTTTGAGTCTGAATTTCAAATTTGGAGAGTCTAGTGTTTGTGCGGTGACTAACGTATCCATACACCAGGTCCTTGAATTCTACTTTTTTTCCTCAATACATGAAAAAATTGGTTTCATAAGTGTCTTCTTATGTTATTTTGAATAAAAGTTAGATCACCAAGTATAACCTTCTAGCCGTGGTACATCTTGATCTATCTCAGGATACCTCTATGAGGATAAAAAACCTGGATCTTGATACGAGGTTGTGAGAATAGCCCACCTAGTGATGATGCATCTGTTCAGGGACCAGTTCTAGAGATGGCCCCACTATGTGGTGCACCAGTGCCACCACCACCCGATAGTCAACATCTACTACCAGTGGTTCCGGTAGAGGACATGCATAGACTCATTGCCTTGTATGTGTTTTAGAGACAGATACCTCCCAGGTTCTGGGGAGAGATATATCCTTAGGTCGCTGAAGACTGGATGGAGGCTGTGACATGGGACTTCCACCTAGTAATGACATCACCTGACCAGATGGCAGTCTTGGCAGTGAGCCTCTTGTAGGGATCATCAGGGAGATGGTGGAGTTTGACCACCTAGACACATGATGAGGTGATCCTTACCTGGGCGGACTTCAAGTGGATTTCCTGGGAGGAGTTTTTCCCCACGACCTTGCGCTCTGTGCGCATTCAGGAGGTGCTTCACCTACAGAAGAAAAACATGATGGTGGCTGAGTAATAATCAAGGTTCACCAAGCTATCTCACTACACCACATACATTGTGAGAGACCCTTTCTTCAGAGATCAAGCCTTTGAGCATGTACTCAGGAAGGAGATCAGGGAATCAGTGTTGTCTCTCAGCATCTCTACCCATACCAGGGTGCTAGAGCGAGCCCTTCTTACAAAGAACTTCTTGGAGGAGTATTCACCGATAGCTAGAGCCTCCAGAAGACCCCAGACAGAAGAGTCTTTGGTAGGAAGTAAATAGAAGACACAGGGGCCCAAGCAGGCTAGGTATTTTAGAGAATATCCCCAAGACACAGGGTCGGTAGTGAGGGGCTCCCAGTCTAGGGGGAGTCAGCAGGGATTCATGTAGTGCTTTGCGTGCTCCAGGTAGGGACACATGGTACATGACTGCCAGCCCGCTGTACAGATAACCAGTAGAAGGTAGAGGGGATCCCGAGGTAGAAGTAGTGGTTTGAGCGAGGAGGTCCGTAGGGCAGTGGATGTGGCATGGGATTTGGCCGAGAAACAGGCAGTGGGAGATGATTTGAAGTGTTACTTCCACCACCCCTAAGTGGTCCACACCGACCTCAGGGAGTAGGCGAGCATGGGTGATCTCATCTCCAGGAAGCAGAGGCTTATGACAACAGTTTTCCAAATATGATCTGAGGTATGATATGTATCTTCTCCACCATAGCTACAATTATTATAGACATAGATTCTAGTCACTCCTTCTATGCCACAACTCTTGTTCAGAGCTCTAATATTCCGGTGGAGCCGTTGGATTGATCCTTATGGATAGAGACTCCTACAGGATGGGATTCGATGATTACACACTGGTGCCAACAGTGTGAGATTACTTTATAAGGAGAGAGATTTGGTTGAGATCTTCTAGTAGCGGTATCGAGGCGTTACGACATCATCTTGGGTATGGACTAGTTATCCATAGTCCATGCTCAGATCGACTATTTTAGGCATACAGTGTAGTGTTTCTGTGAAGATGAGACCAGGTTTTCCTTCACCAGTGAGAAGGAAACCCTTACAGCACAGAAAGAACTCTCTTGGAGTAGGGTATAGCTGATCACTCACCAGTTGGCTATCCTAACCCTCGGTTCAGTGGATGATAGGATTCCACACTTCCCTGTAGTGGTGGAGGAGTATGAGTATGTTTTCCCTAAGGATGTTCTGGGACTACCACCTTGCAGATAGGTAGAATTTTTCATCGACCTGTACTCTGGGATGACATTGATATACCCACCGACATATCAGATGGATTCCATGGAGCTTTTCAAGTAGAGGGTACAACTGGAGGACTTGTAGTAGAAGGGGTTCATAAGGCCCAACGTTTCACTATGGGCAGCCTTAGTGCTTTTTTCCAAGAAGGAATACGGGAGTTTGAGGTTGTGCGTGGACTTCCAGTGCCTGAACCAGGTTACCAAGAAGAACAAGTTTCCACTGGTAAGAATCTATGACATCTTTAACTAGATAAAGGGAGTGAAGTGGTTGTAAAAGATAGATCTCAGATCAGGGTATCATCAGCTTCGGGTATGGGATGGGGATGCACTGAAGACAACCTCTAGGAGCTGGTACAACCAATATGAGTTCTTGGTGATGCCTTTCGGCATTACCATTGCCCCATTAGTGTTCATGGGCCTCATGAATAGGATCTTTCAGCTTTACCTTGACCGGTTTGTCATGGTCTTCATTGATGACATCTTGCTGTACTCAGCATCAGAGGAGGAGCATGCTACACACCTAAAGATAGTTCTGGATACACTCCGAGAGCACCAGATTTATGGTAAGCTCTTGAAGTTCCAGTTCTAGATTCAGGAGGTCCACTTTCTAGGAAATGTCATCTCAAAGTCTAGAGTTGTAGTGGATCTAGCAAAGATAGAAGAAGTGTTTTCTTGGGAGCCTCCCAGGAGTGCGACTGAGGTGTATATCTTCTTTGGGTTAACTGGTTACTATAAAAGGTTCGTCCCCAACTTCTCCAGAGTAGCAGCACCCTTATCGGCTTTTACACGGAAGGGACAACCCTTTGTGTGAATGTAGAAATTTTAGTAGAGTTTCCAAGAGATGAGGCAGAAAATGACTATTCCCCCCATCTTGATACTACCAGAGGAGGTCGTTGGGTATGTAGTTTACTGCAATGCATCAGGAACTGAAATAGGTTTTGTCTTGATGTAGGATCAAGAAGTGATCGCATGCAGCTCATGAAAGTTGAGGCAGTATGAGAGGAACTATGCGACCCATGACCTAGAGTTACCAGTAGTGGTCTTTGCCCTGAATATATAGAGGCACTACTTGATGGGTGAATGATTTACCATCTACTTAGAACAAAAGAGTATTGGGTATATCTTCTACCAGAAGGACCTGAACCTGAGACAATGATGATAGATAGAGTTCCTCCAGGTCTATGACTTTGAGGTAGTCTATACTCCTGGAAAGGGGAACTTGGTGGCAGACGCACTCAGTAGGAGGACCGATTTGCAGCTTTTGGGTGAGGTGATGGAGAATATAGCCACTATGAAGATATCCTTAGTGGATAGTGATGGAGAAGCTTACCTCCAGTCTATGACTATCACACCCACTCTTACAGCAAGTTAGGGTAGAACAACTTGTGGATGCTAACTGCAAGGCCTGACATGCTCAGATATCCTCAGGATGTTCTCCTGATGGATTTTTAATAGGTGGGGAGTATGCCATCCTTTTCAGAGGGTGAACCATAGTACCGGTGACATTACATGAGGTGGTGTTGAGGCTGTTCCATACATACCCTTTACCGGTACATCCTAGAGTGGAGAAGATATACTAGGACCTCCAATGTCAGTACTGGTGGCCCGGGATAAAAAGTGTGGTGGCCAAATTCATTTCACGATGCCTCCCTTTTCAGCAAGTGAAGGTCGAGCATCAGGTTCCAACAGGCTTGTCCCCTCCACTCGAGGTACCAAAGTGGAAATGGGATGGTATCTTGATTGGATTCGTGATAGGGTTACCACATACGTCCAGAGTCCATGATCCTATTTGGGTGATCATTGACCGACTCACCATGTCGGCTCACTTCATACCCTTCCGGGAGTAGGGAACGATATAGGGCTTGGGATGCCTCTATGTCTAGGAGATAGTGTGGATTCATAGGGTTCCTTTGATGATCATCTCATATTGTGACGCCCACTTTACATCCTGTTTATGGAAGGGATTACAAGAGGCATTCTGGACTCAACTTCTCTTGAGCACAACTTTTCATCCCCAGATATATGGTCAGATGGAGCGCACTATACAAAACTTGGAGGACATTATTCGTGCTTGTGTACTTTACTTTGGTCATATTTGGGAGGACCACCTACTACTAGTGGAGTTTTCATACAATAACAACTACCACTCCACCATCAACATGACACCGTTTGAGGGCTTTTATGGGTGGCCTTGCAGATCACCCATATGCTGGACATACCCAAAGGAGTCAACACTCATGGGTCTAGAGTTGGTACGAGATACCACCGAGAAGGTGTAGATTATCTAGGAGTAGAATAGGACTACACAGAGTAGGAATAAGTCTTATACCCACATGAGACAAAGACTATTGGAGTTTGAGGAGGGAGACCAGGTGTTCTATTGTGTCTCACCCCAATGAGGGTTAAATGTTTTTGGCTAGAGTGGAAAGATATCTCAGAGGTTCATCGGACCCTTTCAGATCCTAATTAGAGTTAGAGAGGTGGAATACCGCCTATCCCTTCCCCCACAGATGCACTTGGTGCAATATGCTTTCCATGTGTCGTGGCTGAGGAGGTACATTCATGGCCCATCACACGTCATCGACTTGGGCGAGTTGAACTTTGATGATGGGGAGACGTTTGAGGAGTTCCTGGTAGAGATAGAGGATTGACAAGAGAAGGTCCTATATGGGTGATCGATTCCTCTACTGTGAGTTTGGTGGTAGCATGAGAATCTCTAGGAGGACACATGGAAACAGGAAGCTTAGATTCGCGCTCAGTTCCCCCATCTGTTTCTTTAGTTTTAGTTTTGGCTTTTGGGGATGTAAGTCCCTAAGGTGAGGAGAATGTAATGTATCAGAAATTTCGTGTAATTTTTTATTTATATGGAATTATTCTGAGACCACGTGCTCTGATGGAACATTATTCTGAGTCTTGGAGAGCCCATAATGGAATTTAGAACTTTTTTTATGGTATGTTCAGTAAACGCGTGAGATGGTTTTTCAAACTTTTGAACTGATGATCGGATAAAAAATATGAGGACACCATTGAACTCAGAATGCTAGGATTCACCTATAATTAACTTAACTCCGGTCAGCAAGAACCAAATGGAAAAATTTATTTTCGGACTTTTCAATAAAAACAAAAAAATAACTTATAAAGTTATTTTATATTCTTTCTCATCCATTGAGTGGCAGATGGCGATGCTGTGGTGTGGCAAAGAAGCGGTGAAGCAGCAGCGATGGGGAAAATTAACAAGGATCATTAATGGACCATATCACATAGCGTAACAATGCAATAATGGAATCATAACACTAACACTGTTTCATAAATATAATAGCATAATGACACAATGTCGCAGCGTAACTGAAATGTCATGACATGATTTCCTTTTTATTGTCTAACACATTAGTGGACAGAGAAATTAAAACTTGGAGGGTTCTCTAAAAAAACTCCGATGAATCTCCTCTAAAATGAAGAATGAAGAACACTGGAGGATCTTTATCATCTTCGACACACCTCTAAGAACATAGCCAGAAGTGACGACGTCGATACCTTGAACTCTAGAGGACAAAAGTTTCAGCATCAAACGTCAAAGTTCTAGGGGTTTGATTTTTATTTCAAAGTTATTCCCCACTCTTATTTTTCTAGAAATGATGAACATAGATCAAACCACGAACATGTTGATACATGATTAATGTGCTTATGTGGGAGGGTGAATTTTCATGGGAAATTTATTATCTAGGATTTTAACCTTACATGAAATGGTTGAACATCAATCCCCGAACCCCCCCTTTATTTAAACCTCTAACGCGGAGGGCCCGGGAAGACACAAACAAGGCCCGAGGGCCTATGATCCTACGTTCTGGGTGGACGCATTCAAAAATTGTTAGAAATTTTATTCCAGTGCCTAAGTAGGGATGAAAGTGACCTAAGAGGTCTGTAGGCACTGACAGATCAGAAAATGATCACCAGAGCAACTCCGGTGGCTCACAAAAGGTGCTGACGGTACAACAACACCGGTGTGGAGGCCGACCCAAATCGGTCGTGTGAAGGGGGCGATGCCAAATGGAATTGCGGTAGCAGCGGAGGTGGACAGACCTCACCGACTTCATTAGAGGAAGGTGGCATGCCCATCAGTGCACCACGATGACAAGAGGCCACAACCAACCAGCCGCTGTAGTGGGAGTCACGATTCTTGGAGGGCACTACTTGGAGGGGGTGGCCCGAATACATGCCACCTAGGAAGTGCAAGATATGATCCATCATCCATGGCTGGAGTGGACCCATGTTCGCAGGGCCAACTGGAGCCAGACGTGGCTCAGCTGCCGCATCCCAGCCGGGCATCGCACCATGGTCCCCCCACCTAGCAACCCGAGCTAAGGATGGTGGTCTATGACCCTAAACTAGCAGGACAAACACAAGTTAGTGGGCTGTACCCACACCCAACGGGCCAAACCCATGCCCTTCGGGCCGATCTGGACTAGACCAGGTTGTCGGGTGACTTGACGAGTTGGACCCTCGTCCAAACCGGGCTGGGTTCAGTGAGGCCTATTGGGGCCTGAACCAATGGCTAGACCGGACCATACTGACCCCAACCCAAACCAGGTAATGTTGGGTCCATAAAATTAAACCGGGTTATGTGGGACCCCTGGGCCGGGTCGGTCTGACTGGGTCAGACTAAGCCCCGCCGCAACTGGTTCCTTGTTTACTAAAACACATGTATCTTGCAAACCGCATGTCTGATTGATGAGTTGTTTTCGGTGTTGGGACCCTATTGATGAGAAAGATCTTATGGAATTATTTTTTATGAATTTAATGTACATAGAGATAAAAATAATGTCTTGGGGAGTGTTTCTCCCAAGCGCGCTACGTACGGAACCCTGTAGTTGGCTGAAACCTGATGACTGCTCGACGACGGACCAGTGGGAAGAGGATCTGTGTGACCCAGCATGCCCATGGTGAGTAGAGACTCTGTGTGACCTTGCAGAACCATGATACTCGATAGGATTAGTACCTCAGTTCAGCCAAGGTGGGAAGCCGCACTATGTGACCCTACAAGCCCACGATGGGGAGCAACACTGTGTGACCCGACATACCCATGGTACTCATCAGGGATGAGTACCACAATAGTCAAAGGTTATTGGGAAGTGGATTTGTGTGACCTGATAGACCCACTGTACTCGATCGAGGAGGAGTTCCACAGCAACTAAGGAGTTCGATTATGTGACTGACAAAGCTATTATCACTACCCTAGAATATACCTAGTGTGATCTTCCTTGTGCTATGTTCTTTTGCTTCATGCAATGGTTTGAGTATTTTTGTGTGGTATTTCCTTTTTGTTTTGGGTTCCCTACTTAGTTTTGTGTTACTCACCCCTTCACAGACCCTGACCATGCATTTCGTGTCCCGTGTATATGATCGATGCTTCGATAGAGACCTTGGTGGACCGAGACCCAATGGAGCCCAGTGAGATAGGACTGATCAACACTTCAATGGTGGAATTGGTGGCCTAAGACTAGGTGGGGTCCAGTAGGACCTGGAAGATAGTACATACTACTTCATATTTAAGTAGCCTCACTACTCTTACAATCAGGTGGGGGTTTCAGTAGATGGCCATCCGAGCTTCTTTTTGTACTTTGTTGTTTCAGTTTTTTTATTGGGTTTGTATTCTAGCCGACCTTCTTTCAGCTGTAATTTGTACTTAGTTTGGTTTTAGTATACTTGTTTTCCCCCTTTTAGTGTGTTGGGATGTGGTTGGGATTGTTTGTGCGTACATGTACTCAGGAAAATGCCTCCCACTTGTAGATTGATGCCTTCGGTGTTAGTCTCCATCCCTTGGCCTTTGGGAGGCGGGCTTGGGTTAGTCATGGAACGGGCCCTGAGGGACTGTTCGTGACAAAATTGGGTAAAAATATGTGAACATAAATTGACATTTTCATGAAATACTATTATATTTCATATAAAATTACTATTAATCCATATTTACACATGTTTCTCATACTAATTTTGTGTTTTCATCAACTAGTTTACCCTTTTTATTTACTCAAGCATCCTTCTATAGCACATGACCTGGGATTCCAGAGGATTTGGATTTGGATTCATCAATGTATATATAAAAAATTAATATATGTTGTTTCATATCACATAAAACATTTATTATTTATTTAAAAAATATAACACTTTCTTCTCAAGTGATGTGTACCCCATCCTTACTTTTTGATAGGGGTATAATGGTTTTGATGCAGGTTCTTTATTTTTAATACTATTTTGTTTTTTTATAAATTAAAAAATTTGAATCAAATTAGATAAAATAAATAATTTCCCATATTATATTATCAACTCAAATTCACCAAAAATGGCTTCTAATTATGATGACTAATGAAAGAGTTCCATTTTTCCTACTTTATAATGTGTTCGTAACTAACTGGTGGGTTAGGCTTTACTTTCCCATAAGCATACTGAAGATGTAACTTGGTATGAAGAGTCAGCAAGCCTATATGGGATTTTCCAGTGGACATTAAGACATATTTATTATGGAAATCTTCTAAAATAAACAAACTCTATAAGGAATAATTAAAATTATTTCAAAATTTCATTATATATTTTAGGTAAAATAGAGAAAGTATATCATAAAATTACCTTTATATCTCCCCAAAGGGTTTCCTTTATTACATACTGGATGTGGAGCCATGAATCTATATCAATCATCACATTCATCATAATTGTAACCCCAATATAACAAATGAACGTTGACTTGTCAGGGTCAACAGGTTGGCCGCATTGATTCCTTCCAAACTCAAATTTCATACCCTTATTATTTCCTTGATAATTTTATCCAATACTATGAAGTTTCACCATTCATGTTTTTTCATAAACATGTTGTTGATCCCCTAATAATTTTGTAGTTTTAGCATCCAGAATCTGTTATTCCCCAGGATTGCTAACATCATCATGTGCATATGACATTTTCTGCATCAGTAATTTAACATTTAATATATTTTATGTTAATTCAATAGAGAACATATAATATTATTAGAAAAATTATAGTATGTAAAAAAATACTTTAACCTTCTAATTTACATCTCTTTCTTTTTTTAATGGTTGAAGGGATTTGGATCCTCTATCGAGAATCCAAATCCCATATTTTTGGTCCCCTCTAATGTACAATACATTGTATACATTGGGACCACCATGAGATGATTGTGATCTACCAATGAAAGGGTCATCCTTGATTGAATTTTCATCTAACCCTAGAGTTTTTTAGTCACTAGTAGGACAATCGACCAATTCTTGTTTGCTGGATAGGAGACATAAAATACTTGCACTACTTGTGATTCCATTATGAATGGATCATCCTTTTACCCTTCCAAACTGAAATTCACCTTCATGAAGCCCATTTAATCAAAGTTCACTACAGTAAAATTTTCCACCCATTCGAAATGAAAAATCATCACTAGATATTTTGTGTAATCCAACTCATATATCTTTTCAATAATTCTAAAATATGATATATTCACATAAATTGGATTTCTATCCTTAGAACCAGATATATGCATCACTTCCACAACAAGTGTAACAACATTATTTTTCATCACACTATAGTAATCATTTCATTATGTATAGAACACATAACCATTGTTTACAAAACTGGTGTAAGATATAACATTCAAATTTGTCCCATGGGCAAACATCAAAGTCGTTCGAAAATTGAATTTGGATTTTTAGATAACTCCTTATAAATTTGATCTCGAAACCAACCTATAAACTATTGATTATGTATATTTGATATCCATCCTTCAGCCCTTTAAGGACTAAAATATATAATAATTACTTTGTGGGATTCAACTTATAGATAAACATGTTCACTTTTGTGTAAAATTTAAAGGTGTACTTGCTCCTGCTATGTGATAGTTATTATAAATACATCTCTTCTAGAAATACCTTTTCCCAAAAGGAATCCATTGTGATTATACTTTTGGAGACTAATGTTATCATTATAAAATCGGTAATCTATACATAATTCAATAGTTTATTCAACAATATATAATTCTGTTATACAACCTTCTATCTGACTTCAATTCTTGACATACCCTTTCAAAATAACCATATAACATTCAATGAAGTCCATCATTCTGTAATGCATAGTACCACATAGTTCCACCTCTCTAACCAAGTGAACCATTAGGTATACCATTACATAAATGACTGATGGTTGGAAGAATATCTCTAATTCATATAATATGATTGCAACCTACTTTTTCATGATTGGAAAATTCACCAAGTCTATAACTTTCATACATATATATTTAAAAAATAAGCAGAGTCTAGTTAATGTTTGTCATAAATTTTTAGGAAGAATTCAACGTAAATAAATGAACATAAATTCTTACATAAAAACATGACATTCATATGATTTAGGTTCATGTAACTTCAAATTATTAATTGACACAAAATTCTTGATATTTAATGAAGACCCATCTAAAAATTTTATATTGTTTTGGAAAATTAAAAATTGGGACTCATATATCTAGATAGAGTGTAAGCTACAACAAGAAGAAAATTCCCCCCTTTACCCTTCTCCAGTTCCAACTCTTACCTTATACCCATGCCAATCATGTCCAACCTAGAATTGATTCTATCTTTTGTTTTTCTAGGAAAATTTAGTAACATGACAACAAAACTATCAAATAAAATTTTTCTATATGCCTGAAATCAAGAAAATATATGATATACAAACAATTCCAATAAAAAAATTGAAATAAAATTGATCTATTTTTTCAACCTAATTTGGTATGGTTTTTCAAAAATGGTTCCCCAAAAATACTGTCAATATCTTTTACTTTATCAAATAGTTGATCACCCATTAATGGAGACAGTGTTGTACCCTATTCAGTATTCTCATTGAATGTTGTTTTCCATGATCAGTATTTAGTTTTTCAAGGTCAAAATTTTTTATGTCCTAAAAACACAATCTTTGAAGAATGTTTCAACTGAAATGAGCGTGTGCATTCTTCACAAATTCGACATCCATACATTCCTTTAATGATATAGCCTGAAAAATTTCCATATGCTAGAAATTAATTTATCATCAAATACAATATGAACCTCAATGTGATTTCTTCACTTCTATAAGTATCATAAATTGTAATACCTACATACCACATCAATTTCATATATTCTATTAATGGATCCAAATAGAAATCAATATCACTACTATGTTTATTTGGTCTAGATACAAGGAGAGACAATATAATGTATTTTCACTTCATGCATAACCATAGAAGAAAGTTATAATTTACCAATAGGAAATATCATGTATTGTGACTACTACTCTGTATATTGAAAGGATTTATTCCATCAGTAGATAATAAAATCCAAAAGTTTCTTGTCTCATTTATCTAATTCAGGATACTCGTTATCAATTTTCTTCCACTGAGGATAATCTACTAGAAGATATAGGTTATCATATTTAATTCTTATATCTACATTCCATTTCAATTATCTTGGAGTTTCTTGACATCTATACAGTCTTATAAACGTTGTAATGATAAGAAATTACCATAAAACATTCAATGTACTTGATTCATTTTTCTTGTATCGATCTACTCCATTCATAGGGAATTTTTATGAGTGATTCATGGTTCTTGAGAAACAATATGCAATCATTTGGACAATAATTTATTTTTAGATCATTTCTATTGAATTTATCATTCATTTAACATTATTTGTTCAACATGGAAGTTCATTTTTTCTGGTAGAATATTATTTAGGAGACTAAGTAGTTCTGTAAAGACGGTTTCGCTCCATCCGCTGCCAAATTTCAAATTATATAACTTCAATGTAACTGAAAATGTAGTGTATTTAATAAAAATGGTATACAATGATCTCATAGAATGTCTATTAAACTTATAAAACAACTTTTGAAATTATGAATTTCACCTTAAATTTCCATTATCATTTCTTCCATGTGATCTCCATCATCATTTACATTGGAATTCATATAAAATGATCCATAAACTATATTATAATCCAAACAGTTGTTTATATTTAGTTTTTAACCATGTTTAGAATAAAATTTAAAACTTTGAACTATTTTATGAACAATCAAATGTTATTCTCGATATTCTAGACTAATTCTTCTCAAAAATCAATAATTTAAACATGGACAAAGATTTGAGAAGGGTCGAATGCATGATCTTTAGAAAACTTGATGAACTCTTTAACTCCATCTTCAAAATCTTTTTTCATACAATTAGCATGCATCCATTTTGTTGTCATATCCATTCTATTAGGTTCATAAAAGTTTCTTTTTTGAAAAAAAAATACACATAAGATATTCATTATCAAAGGTAAAATTCATAGACAATTATAATAAGGGGAACCCAAAATTTGATTATTTCAAATAATTTCATTATTACTTGAACAAATTAGGTAATTAAATTTAATAAAATAATTAATCCATTATGGTAGGTTTTATATTATAAATTCTTCCAAAATGATCATTGGTACCAGGTATGGGATGACCACTACATGGAAGAGTTCAAGAAACATAAGTGTATGCCCAGAAGAGATGGGGGATGAGTCTTAAGAAAAAAATGAAATAATAAATATACGAGATCTGAAGTTGATGAGGATGAAAATTTTACCCTTAAATCTAAATTTTCATGGGCTGGGAGTTTTAAAATAACCAAAAAACATTTATTAGTTTGTTTCCTAAAGCTGAAAAGTTTCTCAAGCATACAGTGGTTTGACGGATGAGATAATCATACAATACATGTTCAAAGTTCCCTTAATCTTTTATCCCCATTTCCCCATTACCCATGGGTTTAGATACATGATCAACTTCAATCGAGTATATGAGAACCACTATCCATTTAATAGAAACATTTTTTCACTAAGACAATAATATGCTCTCCTAGTATAAATAAATACATTATTTCCTAGTATTTAATCCAACCACTATAGTGAGGATCCTATTTGGTATAAAAGGAATAAATCATAGAAATAATCTTCCCTATAATTAATGAAATAATATGTGGATTACTTCCAAAAAACTTAGGTTTAGGGAAAGATTTTAATAAATAATAAATTAATGATCTTATGATTATGTCCATTTTCCAAATTCCATATTAACACCAACCACTTTACAAAACACATTATAAGAGATAAAAACTTATTAAATTACCACATCTTAATTTAGAATTTAAAATATCATCTCAAAACCACTTTAAAAATTTATAAGGCCACTTTTTTTTTAAAATTTTCAAACCCCTCTTGAAATATATATTTTTTTAATTACCCATGTAAATCAACCAATTTTTCAAAACACTTAATGGGATACAAACCACCATTTCTATAAATTTTTTGACATCTGGTGAATTTTTTTAAAATCATATTAACAAATCATTAATAATAAATTAAATTGTTAAACCATTTCCATGGATAAATTTTTAGTTTGAAATGTTTAAAACTTTACAGGTTCACTTTGAAATAACTTCATGGGTTTCAAAAGACCGATTCCATTTTTGTTCATTTTAATAGAGAACCTTGTTTTTTCATTTCATAAATCACTTTAAAAATAAAACCCAAGTTTCCTTTTTTAGAAATAAAATTCAAAATAGGCATGACCATAAAGATTCTATGTATTATACCATCCTAAATCAAAGTAATATTTCAATGCAAGGTTTGTAGAATCATGTGCCAACCATGTAAAATCTTTTAAAGAGGTATCAATACCATACACATGGGTTATTCTTTATTAATAGTTTATGAAGGAAATGGGTTTCCTCTAATTGTTCTTCCACTGTTACCTAAAAACTCAAAAAAACACCAAAATATCTGATTCAACTCAACAGGGATAAAAATATTATCACCCCTTGTCAAGATCCTTAAAAAAATAATCAAAATAGAATCAAATTAAAGTTATAATCATTATTAATCATGGGAACTAATTTATTATCATGAAAGATAGAGATCAATAACCTACACATATCATTACTCATGTGTTTTGAAGTATTATCTACATACAAAAAGACTCATAAAATAAAAAGAGTTCATTGATACCATTTTGTAATGAATATTCTAGGATCAACCAGCCAAATCACATGAACTATTCCTCCAGAAGACATGAAGAGTGTTCCCAGTTTCCAACATCTTATGGAAAGAACCATGGTATATATATATACATTTGGGATTGATTTCACCCATTAATAACATTAATCAAGCATTGTAAACGTTTCTAAATATCATGTATAGAGTGTCTTTACATTATAAATCAATGGATATAATCTAAATAGTTAAAAATAAATAATAAAAATAAATTATTCATAATAAAAATAACTAAAATTCAAATATTATATAAATCATAAGAGTAATACATAATTAGGTATCTTTGTAATGGAAAATAAAATTCAGATAGAGAATATTTACAAATTTTCCAATAAAATAACATGCCAAAATAAACAAAAAACTAAGTCACAACTCAAACATCTCCACGTGACCCATTTCCATTTACCTCCACCAAAATTTCCATAAATGGAATTTATAAATGAAATGAAAAATGAGATCATAACCTCATAAAATATACGAAAACATAAAAGCTATATATACCTTTATGGGTGTTTATGTAGGGTGTGATCTAAAGAGACCTAATTAGATTTCACCAAATAGTCAATTAAATTTAATTTATAAGATAATTCACAAAAAATAGACTAAACACAATTTAAATTAATGTTTCAAAAAAGGAAAATATAAATGAATAAAATATCATACAATTATCTAATTTTTAAAAACCCCAAGGTAAAAACTTTTTTGAAAATAAAATAATACCACGATTAAGAATAATAATTTTGTACTCATGTAAATACACAATTCATTTATAAAAATTCTTTCAAAATCCAATTTTTACCAACCAATTGATGGAATCATACATTGAAAAGTTAAAAAACTTCATGATATTTAAAATTCTGGATTTAGGGGTTATGAAAATAAATCAAAATCAATTTTATTTATTCAATAAAATTATCCAAAACAAATTTTATAAAAAACAAAAGGTAATCTCATCTATAAATTAAATATGGAATATAGATCAAATTAGATCCATTATAAAAGTGATTTATAATAATAGTAAACAAAATTTTATTTATGCAACATGTCCATCAAATGTAAAAAGGGATGGAGATAATGTGTGTAGTGGGGATATCTAATCTAATATCATTAAATGAAAAATCATCATGGGAATCTCACTCGATCATAGGGTGTGAAAATATTAAACATATAACAATAGAATCAATAACCTAAGCATTACCATCAATAACAACACCCTCAGTAGAGAAATAATTCTATCACAAAACTAACACTATTTTTGAAGAAAAATAGATATTACATAACTAACAGTATGGGAAAATCAATAAATACATCATGTCAAGACGCTATGATTCATCTGATAGAAACCAGAGGAGGAGCACCATTTTTTGGAAAATATATAGGAAATATCACCTTATGTGAAACCCAAACAAGCAATCAAGGAGCGAGGAGGAGGAGAAAATAATATACCTTGGATTTGATCCACGATTCATTCAAGAGAAACTAGAGGAGCACCATAAGTAGGGGACATCTGAGAAATCCTGAGAATAGTGACTGAATCAATTGTGGTTCAGGTTATTTAAAAAAGATAGGAAGAGTTTTATTAATGCTTCCAAAAAAGTGCTCATAAAGATTAATTTTATCCGAACTAAATTAATAATGACTAATAAAGCTCTATCTTTATCAGCGCTAAAGAAGCACTGATAAAAGGAAACTTTATCAGTGATAAAATTTTAGTATTGAGAAAGGATTTATAATTATAATTATAAATAAAAAATGTAAATATGTTTATAAATATTTGTATATTATGATAAATATATTTATATCATTATAAATATTTATATAATTATACACAGATATATATTAAATATATCAATTATTTGAATATATTTATTATAATTTTATTTTTATTTAAATATATAATTATTTATTAATAATTAGATAAATAAATTTCAGGAAAGTTTATTTTTTCTTTATAATTATAAATATATAATTTTCTAAATATTGTAAATATATATTTATAAATATATTTATAAATATATTTATAATTATTTATTTCTAATTATAAATATATTTATATCATTATATATATTTATATAATTATATATATTTTAATAAATACATATAAATTTAAATATTTTTATTATTATTTAAATATATATATATTTATTTATAATTATATAAATACTTTTAAAAATGAAAATATTTATATATTTATATAACTTTATATATTTATATAATCATATTTATATAGTAAATAATATAAAATTATAATTATAATTGTATTTATAGTAAATATATTAATTATTTAAGTAGAATGATTAAAATTTTATAATTATTTAAATATATATAGTTATTTTCTTATAATTATATAAATACTTTTAAAAAAATAAAATTTATTTATTTATTTTTACAAATATATAAATTTATAAATATAACATATATACATTTATAAATATATTTATATACAAATATTTATATACAAATATATTTTTGACATTTTTAATTAATATATAATCTTAAATGTATTTATGCTTAAAATGAGTGAAATTGAATAATTAAAAATGAGTACACTTTTAAAATTTTGAAAAAATGGATAAGTTGTATTAAAAAAATATAAAATATTAAAAAATATAGATATATATTAAAATAAAGATGAATAAATATTGAAAATATTAAAACAAAGTAAATATATATAAATAAATTTTTGAAAAAAATTAATTTCCAAAAAATATAAATATATTAAAAATGAATAAATGATACATAACTGAAATAATATTAAAAATAAATAAGTAAAATTTACTGATGAAAAAAATATTATATTAAATATATCATTATATAATGAAATTATAAAATAAATACTAATATATGAATACATTACAAAAAAATTAGGTGTTTGTGTTTATATATAACATTTCATTAATTTTGTAAATATGTTTATGTGTGTGTTTTATAGAAAAATGCATTAATTAAGTATATGTATGTGTGAAATTAATGTAACAGATGTTTGACATTTCTTAAATTGATTAATCAAACGATATTTAATTATGTCCATTACTCGATGCAATTAGTTATTATTTTTAATTAATATTAACTTTTAATTATAAAACATTCTTCACTAAATATAAGACTTATTTAATTTAATCATAAATATTTTGTATTACATAAATCATATTTTATGAAATATGGTATATATTGATATATATATATATTGAAATATATATGAATATATTTTTATATTAAATGTATTAGTGAAAAATTATGTATAAAAATAATTAAAAATGAATAATACATTAATATGTTTTTAATTATTAAATTTTATTCATTTTATATATTTATATTTAATCTATATTATTTATTACTATTTATAATATATATATATATATATATATGTTAAAGCTTTCATTTTTATTAATAATTTTCTCATTATAAATATTTTAAATAATTTGTTATTTTTTTAATTTTTTGTCTAATTATTACAATTTATTAATTTTATATATCTATATTTAAAATATTTTATTTATTTTTATTTATAATGTGTATATATCTATATTAAATTTATTCATTTTAACAATAATTATTTAATGAATAAAATGTTAAATATTTTTCTTAATTTACTCATTTTTAATTTTTATTTCTTTAATTATTTAATATTATTCATTTTATATATGTATATATTTAATATAAAATATTTATTAATATTTATAATATATATATATATTTATAATAAATTTATTCATTGTTTCAATAACTATTTAATTAATGAATTTTTTAATATTATATTTTTTTTAATTTTTTCATTTTAAATTTTAATTTGTTTAATTATTTCATCTTATTTGGGACCTTTATCAATGCTAAAAATAAAGCACTGATAAAGGGTACCCATTATCAGTGTTAAAAATAAAGAACTAATAAAGGGTACCCTTTATCAACACTAAAAAAAGCCTTGATAATGGCCATCCTTTATCTGGGCTAAAAAATCATTAATAAAGGGTTCCTTTTATTAGTGATTTTTTAGTACAAATAAATGGTACCCATTATTAGAACTTTTTTATGCTAATAAGGGGACATTTATTAGTGATTTTTTTAGCAATGATAATGGCCAGCACTGATAGTGTTCAATTTTTTAGTAGTGTAATATCTCTCATTATGGGGAAGAAGCATACTAAGGCCCCAATGAATAAACAATATAACCAACTAAAACCTACATCAGGTTATCTATCACCTATCCTAACCATGGATTTCTCTCCCAATATCAAATCCAAGTATAATAACATTGTATCAAATTAATATCGTAAGTAGGTACCCCAAATCCACTTCCCCACTAGTTTCTCTATCTATCTCTCTCCCAATGAAAAATTTTCTAGCACTCTCATCCATTCCACAATCATTCCATCTCCCATCATATCCCATATCACAACCATATTCCACATAACACATCCATATCATCATCATATTCACATATCCACCACCACATACAACCACACAACCACAAACTAATAACCACTATATACCACACTACAATCATACATCACAACCTTATCATAGTAGGGTAACATGAACATGAAGCACATCAACCACATTCCCTCCTCCTACCATGAATTCCCCCACCATGTATCATAATTATAACCACATATCCATGTTAGTTAGTATATTAAATACTATAACCTTAATTAATTATAACTCATATTTATATCCCAACCATGATACATCATAACCCATTCTACACATGGAAGGAAGGGCGAAGAAGACAGAGTAGTTAGTCATCTATTTTCTTACCAACATGGATGTTATAGAAAACACCTCTAACCCAATCCATTTGGGAATTGATAATGTCATTTAACTCAGGTAGTGTTTTTTAATAAAGTATAATAAAATAAAATAGTACTAATACCCATCATAATTACCATTATTCCACTACTATAGTTAACAACTTGTATTAATACTATACCATAAACTGTACCCAACCTTTCTCAAAGACAACCACGAAGTCCCCATAAAATTTTAGTTTAATAAAATCATTTTTTTTATTTTTGGATTTACCATTTTACTAGCCACATTATATTCATTATTCCATTCATTTTTCCATATTCAATATCAAATGATAATTTAATAGACAACCATTTTTACATTAAGAAGTTCAAAAATATATATTTCTCATTTATCTAACTTTTACATTTCATTTCAACCATTACTAGTTCATTAAGAACCAATTTCTTACTAGATTACAACCAACTTCCCATCATCGTATTCATTATTAACAACCATATTCCATTTATTTTGACCATATTTTTGGATATTAGGAAACTATAGTATAACCCCATATCAACCAAACTCATTTATGCAACAACCACCATAAATCTCATGCCAACATCCAACACAACAACCACAAAACCTTTTTTCTATACATTATGACCTATGCCCCAACCATTGCATCAACAATACTATACCATTACTCTAAAACCAACCACTAAAAAACAGACACACATTTAAAATAGAAATTCATATAAAAAACAAAAAATATTACAAAAATCAATCACTCTTTAATCATCATTTTCATATGAATTAATTGTGGTTAGTATAAACAATATTACCATGATTTTAGTTTTCCTAGAAACCATTTTATTACCATCATTAAATTATTATACATTTATGAGAGGAGATTAAATAATGTCAAAATTATAAAACAAGGTCTTTACATAATATCCAAATCATCCAAATTCATTAACATATGATAATAAAATGAATTATAAATAAATCTCATGTGATCCACCATTCAACCCTCCAATTTAATTAGTATAATTATTATCATTCTCAGGTTAATCCTTACCATCCACCCAATTAAAAAAACATTATAGTTATATAATTTCATAAAAATTAAATAAGGTAAAGTCTAAAATACCTAACCTTACAAGAACTCGAAGAGGTAGATGATCAAAAATCCAAGAACAAATTAGGGAAACCTCATCATCATAGATCATAATAACCTCTATAAAAATACGCCCCAAGGAAAAAATCTGAATCTAAAATGTATTCACATCCTCAACATGAATATAAAAAAGGATAAAACTATGAATAAAGGAAGAGAAAATCACTTTGAATCATAAAGTGGTTGATCTCTTGAAGTCAAGGGGAAAATCCAGTCAAGGGTATCTCAAAGGTCAAAAAATACACACATCTAGTTACATAGATTTTAGGAAAAATAATGTAATCTTTAAGATTTTAAATGGGATTTTTCATTTATACTGAAACTGAATATTTACTGAATCATAATATGATGGGTAATGTACATGATTCAATGAGTGTTTTTCAATTACACCCTTGGAAATCACATCATGATCTCCCTTATCTCTCAGCTGAATCTTATTGTCAAAACTACCATAACTCCATACATCTAATAAAGGCTATAGATAAACCATGTTTTCCATGTTATAATATATAATAATTTGATAAACACAACACAACCCCAATGAAATCCATGTAAAAATGACTCAATGATAAAATGACACTCAATATAGAAGAACCATGATATCAGCCACCCGGGTCATCACACCGCATTCAGAAAAACCATGATACAATCTCACTCATGTGACATTAGACTATGTATTATGTGATATTAAATCCCAATGACCCCATATGAAATCCAACTTGTGTAAGGTAATGATGAAATACCTCAATTCCACTATGTTGAAATCTAAATAATTATCGTACAATTAACCTAATGTATAGTTAGATCAGAGAATATCACATCAGATTATCCTAAGGAATATCACCATTAAATAATCACTTAGATACCCTCATTCCACAATAAATGATCCTCACATCATAACCAAGCTTCCAACTCACGATATCATGGAACCAAAATCTCATGGATTATTCCCTAAGTCACGATACAACTTCAAATTGTGACACTATATTCAAATAGACCACTCATGTCACAATAAATAAAATCACATTCAAACACACCTATTCTATATAAACTCTAAACATTAGAAACATAGACCTTATATAACCCTCCATCTACACCTCTACCACCCTAATACTAAAAAGTAACATTTCGAGAAGGTCCTAGCCTATAATGACCCAAAATTTCATAATGTATTTTCCTCAAATAGAAATTATGCTAATATCTTGTTCTACATGTAATACTATACTAAAATGAAACTATGATACATTAAGATAAAATATAACTATTATAATATATTCATTAAATTAGTAGTTATAAAAGAAAGTAACCATATTATGAAACCTATAAAGAAAAAGGTTAGAAAATGTATTAGGTAGAAGAAGTCTCCCATATGAAGATCATATATACAAGATTGTAAAGGAGGTAGAAAAACTATGTTTTCCCCATATAAATCCCTATATGAACATAAACAATTATGATATGAAGAAAATAAATTGTTGTAAAATTTTAAAGACATGTAAATTTCCACAAGATGTATACTAGCGAAATCACCACTCTCGACTAACAGAGCTTAAATTATTCTTATATCCTATACAAAGAACCTATGGTGTTGAATAAATAAAAATTATGATGATATAAACATGTAAATATTAATTTAATAAGTTATTTATCACATATATTTCACATATTTCAAATTTTTTACTTTTAAAGAAAAACAATTTATTTACTAATGCATATAGAACATTAAAAAGATCATTTTACCATTATAAACGTATTATTTTCTTATAGAATTTTCTTTATATGTTCTTTATTTTAGGAAAATTAATATGTATTAGATTAGATATATTTTTTATATGAATAATTTATTAACACTAATTTTAATTAGTAATTTATATGAAATAAGAATAATAATAGTTAATTTTTTTAAAAAAGTTATTATCTTACAAAAAAATTTCATTATATTTTTTTTGAAGTTAAATAATATAATTTTTGAATTTTAATTTGAAAAAACTAATTTTTTTTATTTATAATAAAAATGTAATCTTAGGATAAATTTTAGATATTATTTTGAAAAGATTTTTTTTATGAGAATGGTGAAAATAATATTTTTAAAAATTCCATGAATTTTATGACATTATTCGTATATAATCATGACCTTAAAAATTATGAAACCCTTTTATATTTAAAATATTTACATTATAAGAGATAACTAAAGTTAAAAAAATATTTATTTTACTTTACAAACAAATTTATGATATTTTTCTACTTAAGTTACATTATTCCCTAAAATTGTTTTTAATACATTGTACATTTAATATTTTAAAATTAATTTTTATCAATATTATAAAGTGAATAAAATAAAATGGATTTAAAATTTTGAATTATAATTTCCATATTATTTAATAAGTACTATTTTATTTTTTGGCATAAAAATGAATTAATTTTGTTGAAATTAGTTACCATAGTAAAATCCGAAAGGGTAAAATGGGTTAACCAAATGGGTAAAAGACCTAAAATGTTAAAAAAATGTTTCAAATTGATTTAATGAGTTTTTTATTAATGAAAAATAATCCATAATCGATAACATTCCCTTTTTTAGTATTCTTGATGTGTGATACCTGCACTCTTTTATATTTAGATTAAATATTTTTAAGAATGTCATTCTCATCACTTAAAAAAGGTTTTTATCACAAACCATTCATGAAAATTCTAAATTTAGGTTTTATCTTAAAAATATACCATTTCACATTCCACTATAACCCTTTTCCACTTCCTTTATCTTATGTTCACAAGAATTTCATTTAATACCACCATTTCTAAGAATTCTTCCAAGGGAAAACTCAAGTTCTCAACATGGATACAGATATTTCTGAAATTTATTTTATTTTCATGATTAATTTTATAAATATAATTATATAATTCATATAAAATGAAATAATTATTGTTTTTTATATTGAATTTTATTTTTCTAAGGTAATAATCATTATCCACCTTTCCCCTTTTCAATTATGGAAAATGAAAACATCATTCGTATGTTTGTACGAATTATAGCCTCCCTGAAGAGACATCTTCCATTTTTCACCACCATCTATCTTAAATGGTTTCAAGGATGTAATTGATAAATAAATGTTACATATGTAATGTATTCACTATTATTAAGATAAAAATTATAAACCACAATTATTATCTCTCATTCATTGAGAATTGAAAATGTTAACAATGCATACATGAAGACTATCACTCCCATGAAGTAACGTATCTAATTTTTCATATAGATTCTATATTATTTATTAAAATCAATTAAAATATGATTAAAAATTATAAAAATATCTAAATAATCCCATTATTATTCTATAAAAATTATATTATTCCAAAATAAACCACTTTCACAATCATAATCATCCATTAATAATGGTATATTCATGTTTGGATCAGTCTAACCACAAACTTGAAAAGTTATATAAAATAATATCATGTATGACTATGAGAACTTAATTAATGATAATATATTATATAAATATGTAAATAGTGATATTATTTTTGTTCAATAATGGTAACATTAATACTAAACTGATTGATTGAGATACAAATGTCTATTCATTAAAAATCACTGAAACATGCTCTTTGCCAATTTCATATTTAATGATCCTAAATAAAAATACCATATAATTAAAATATATAGAATAAATTTTAGGACCTTTCATGATTTTTAATTGTGAAATTTGGGAGAATAATATAGAGAAATTCATTTATTATGAATTTATTTCAAAATGATCAAATATTAAATGTCTAGCATTGTATAGTCAGTATTTTCTTGCATATGGTTTACAATATTTTAACTCAAAGAAGACATTGAAAAATAAATATGAAATTGATTATGGTCTAGATTTTTCTTCTTTTTATTTGAGACGATATTTGATATCTCCACTATCTTAGGGAGTTATATTTTGTGGCAATTGCACCGATCTTTTATATAATCTATGTGGATGTAGGTGCTGATCTAGGGAGATGGTATTTCTAGTTTTCCTTTGATTTATAGATAGTTTAATAGTTCTTAATTTAAAATTTTTGAGGTTTTTTTGTTTTTATTGTGTTTTTGTGATAGGTGACTTTTATGAGGGTTCCTACTACATGCCTAAAAGTTTTCTATATTGAAAATAAAAATATTAAATTGGATGGAATAACTAGTATACATAAAAATAATAATTATAAATAAAAATATAAATTTTTAAAGTTATGAATAAGGTTATGAAATTGGTGATTAATATAGTTATTATGTTATACCTGAGATTCAAATAGATTAGTAGAAGTTAGGAATTGAGGTTTGGGTTCTTTGTCTTTAATTTAAGTTATTGAGACATATTTAATATTATGCACCATGATATATTTGATTGTCATGATTAACACCTAATTAATGTTTTTTCCTTATTTATATATTTTTTAAATTTCCCCTCCAATGTTGATTTTGAATTGACTCATATTTTACCTCAAGTGTTTCTTGTAAGTAAAACTGTGTAAGGACCCAACCTTAAACATCACATAATCTACTATTATTAGAATAGAATTTAGTTTCTCATATTACCAAAGATATTTAAGGTTTATATATTTTTAGAGTTAGTTCATAACTATTGAATCATAACCCCACACACACACACACATATATATATATATATAAAGTGGACACTTCTATTCAATATCCATTTTTTCACAATATAAAACTTCTAAAATAAACTTGATTATTTTCATGAAAAATAATCATGTCTTTAAACATGAATGATTTATTTACCTTAAATATCCTTATACTCTATGTTTTTTTAAATGTGTGATTATTAGGAAAATATCAGTAAGGGATGTAAGTGGAATGAAAGAATCCATTAGTCCATGAATAGTTATAAAAATTTCCCTTTTTCGAAATAAACATTGGGCTAAAAAACATTTTATTACCCAATAAATAACCTACTTTGCCCAAATATTTTCATAAAATATTCCAAAATAAATATTAATGTAAAAAAAATATAAATAGTTATTTTAAAACATGAAAAAATCATAATAATTTTTTTAAAAAGTTAAATGTTTGGCCACTTAAAAATAAAATATGATTCCGTTTAAACAAAATATAATTATATTGCATTGAGAAATAATAATATTCCTTTAAAAAACCATATAAAATAGTGATAAATAAAGTAGTTTACTTAGGAAATAATTTCCATATCACTTTTATAATCACTCTCAGAAATGTAATAATCATATAGTCAACTTCTATATCCAATGCTTTGGAGGTTTATCAAGGACCCACCCTTACTTGGTTTATCACGAAACTACCCATCATTGGTTAATAACATAAATGCACATCCCTGGTTTATAAAAGTACCACTCATCATAATTACAAATCCCAATAATGAATAAAACATGAAATATTACATTTTCATCCTTACACTCATAAAACATTCTTGGGGGAAATTGATTTTTCTATTTTGAAATTAATTATTTAGAAGTTGTGCAATAATAAATAAAGTAGAATCTTTGAAAACAACCTTGTAATATTACAAAGAATCATATCATTGATGGAAGAATAGGTTCCCTTTTATAAGGGAGGGGTGGGGTACTCTTATAATTTCTCAAAATATTATATTAATTTAAATTAATATTAAATTCCAAAAGACTCAAAACTAATTTATTTTAGATAATGTATTAGTTAGAGTAAAAAATACTCTCATAAAATAAGAATTATACAAGTTTCAACCACATATTTACCCTTTAATTTTTTTAACCCCTCATTAACCCCATTCGCACTTACCATGACAATATAGGTTTTTACACATTGAGGATAAATATATTTACTAGAAATGAACAAAAAGTCCATAAATGGGAAATTTTTAATATCATAAACCATAAAATAATAAATTTACTGAATATAATATTTTTAGGAATTTTATATCGTTTAATAAATTTCAATTTATTATAATATATTAGTAATATCAAGTTTCTGAACTATACATTACTTTAATTTTAATAACATAAGTAAAAGAATTAAAATTAGAAGAAAAAAAATTCAATAAATTACTAACATTTCATGTTTATCTAGAAATTTTTATCACATTAATTATCTAAAATAATATTTCTTTTAATAAATTTAATATCATTTATTTGATTTTACCATTAATTGAATAATGACTGCATTAACATTGTGTAAAATTTTAAGGAAATTATTTATTCCTTAAAAAATAAAAGAAATTAAATGATAAAGTTAAATTTCTTATATTTAAAAATATTATTTATTACTGAACATAATATCTCCTCAACCTTATGTTAAAAATAATATTGTTAATAAAAACATGAATGTAAAAATTTCGACCTTTCATTAAAGAAAATATTATAAAATTAATAATCTCATAAAAATGGTAAAATAATCTTATATAACCGAATTTCCAATGATTGAGGATGAAATGGAATCATAAAATAAAATTTATTCATGTTTTGGGATCATTTTATGTTTCTTATTATTTTATTTTTAACATTAATTACCTGATTTACCCTTTATCGTGGTAAAAAAAATTTCCATGGTTACTATTCATTTTGACCCAAAATAAAATAGAACTATTTACTAAATTTGTACCCACTTATTCCAAATATGGATTCCATTTTTAAAAATTAAAAATACATATGTGTTATAATGTTATTTAAAATTAAACCAGTAGGATGCAACGAAAAATGATTTTACAAAAAAATGTCCTTTTTAAATATAAAAATATTTTCTACTAAATTAAATTATAAAATTATTTTAGAAAAAAAATAGGTTAATTAAAAAAATAACATATTGATTTTTAAAAATATTCTAAAATTTTATTTTACTTTATAAATTCTTGAAACGAAAATTCATGTTTCAATTAAAAATCTGTATTTTCACTATTCATTGAAAAATAAATCTTTTCATCCTAAGATAATTTTAAAATTTTGAATTTAAAAATGGAATTAAATTTTTAAAACAATTTGTTGATGATTTCAAAAATATAGTTATAATATTCATTTATAAAATGTGAGAAAACCCAGTTTTAAAAATACTTATCTTTGAGGAATAAAACAAATTTACTAAAAAAGGAGTGATTATTTAAAAAATTATATATGTTTTTAAAAAATATTACATTATCATATAATTTATCTTTAAGAAATTTCATCCTTGAAATTTGAACTCAGTATTGAAAAGAAATGGGTTTTACTATTCAAAATACTTTTTTTGAAATCCCACATCATAAATAGTACTATTAAAACTTTTTCTTGAAATGAGAGATAGGGAAGTACGAATGTCATCTGAAAAAAATAGGTTTACAGGTAAGATAAAATAAGTGGGAAGTGAAAACATGGATATGGAAGAAAAAACTAACTCCCAAGGACTGATAGAGAGCGATATAGAACATGGTCACATAAATTTTTAGCACCACAAAACCATAATTTTTTTATGGGTTAAAAGGCCATTGATTTCTAAATATAAAATGTAAATGGATAATATTTTTATTCCAAGATCCTTTTCCTAGAGTTGATGAATTAATTTATCATATATACTAAAATAATTAAGAAATGTAATTATATGAAAAGTATAGTTTCATCCTTTAATAAATTTCAAACATAATATCAACTGTGGCTCCAAACGATGAGTGTTAATGATTAATTTTTCTTGCCTAAAGAATTAGAATAAAATTATATGGATAAAAAAATCAACCAAAGGTTAAAAAGATATCCCTCCAATCTTTATACATTTACCTAAACAAAAATGTTTTGGGAAATATAGGATAATTTCCCAAAATGAATAAACCTTCATATGATGAAAAACTACTTTAATTTCTAAAATTCATTATTAATATAAAAATTTCAACAAGGATCATTCAATAAATAACTATACTTAAAATTATTAAAAACATTACAAACTAATATTTAAAACCAATAATTAAAAGAACTTTATCACACAATATTCCAAGATAAATTTAATATTTATCACTACATATCAGCCACTCGTAATGTATCATTCTAGAAAGTATATGCCCAAATCATATAATCTCTTAGATATGATAATAATTTCCATAATTAAAAAGAATCACCATAAGACCACATTAAAATTATATATGCTTCCAAAATTAAATTCAACCTTTATTCCTAAAATAAAATTCTAAAATATTTTGTTTATCCTAATCATATAAGTTTCAAAAAATTATAAAATTTTTATGAAATCACATAATTACTAAATAACTTCCAATATCATCATCATCTATACAATAAATTTTTTCCCTAAAATGAACATAAATTTTATATATCATATCAGTCAAACAAATAAAAAAATCTCAAAATAACCAAGACATCATGTATGTTAGTAGTAGGTGGTGCATTATTTTCACCCTCCAGTTGTGGGTTCAAGCCCCGTAGCCTTAAGATATATGACAATTATCCATTTCTTAAAACTATATTAATATAATCCTTATAACACTTTGTCTTGATCTATCCCACAAGGCTCATTCTGTAACTACCCCAAGCCCACCTCCAAAAGGCTAGGAGCAGGAGACTAGCACCGAAGGAATTATCCCACGAGTGGGAGGCATTTTCTTGATTACCTGTATGCACGCACACACACACAACCACATACCAAATAGTTAGAATGGAAAATATGCATGCCACTAAACAACGACTGATTAAAGGAAAAAGTTGTAAGTTAAATGGGCTAAAATAAAAACCCAACAAAAGAAAAATTGAAATCAAAAAAGAAGAAAAGATCTTTGTAAAACATATAAAGAAGACACCACCTGAATGGTAGACAAGGAGTGGTTGTCAGAAGCTATGGAAGTACATCATGCTTGTTGTATCTCACTGGGAACCGCCTTGACCCAGGCCACCGAGGTCTCTGTCGAAGTTCCTATCATTTGCATGAGACAAAACACATGCGATTGAAGCCTGTGAATGGGTGAGTAACAAAATACTCAGTAGGGATCCCGAAACAAAAGGGAAGGACCATAATGGAAAGTATACAAAAGGTACCATCATCTCACACATGTATAATCTAATGTATGTAAAAGAAATCTATCATTTGTACACTGAAAACCTTAGACCACTAAGGGACTCATCCCTGATGAGTACCGTGGGTCTGTTGGGTCACACAAAGCCGCTCCCCAATATGGGCCTGCCGGGTTATACAAATTCACTTAACACATATGACATTATAGCTAGTCAACATAGGGCCGCTCGTAGATGATCCACATAGGGTCGCTTGTACCTGGTTCACACATAGCATCTTGTAGCTAGTCTGCATATATCTTACTATCATCTAGGCATTCAGGGTCACTTAGACCTACTTGTCAACAGTCTTCGTGTCTCATCCACCTGCAGAATTATCACATGTAGTGCGCTTGATTCTGGTAGAATCCAATCCTCAATCCATTCACCATATTTATACTTCCATTAAAGTATCCTTAAAGTATTCTAAAATAACCATCCCGTTGCGAGGGTTCCAACGCCTCAAATAAATTGACAATCAGATGCTCGGACTGAAAGATATGAGTGTTTTAGTAAACAGAGGTCAGTTGTGTCTGGCTCGGTCTGACCTGGTCGGACCGACCCGACCAACCCAGCCCAGGGGACTCACATGAACCAGCCTAGTTTGATCGACCCGACATTTCCTGGTTTAGTTCTAGGCTGTCCCGGTCTGGCCTAGCCACTAGGCCAGGCCAATTGGCCCTTGTTGGACCCGAACCGGTTCAGCCATGGGTCTAGCCCGCTGGGTTGCCCAGCGACCTGGTTCCATCTGATAGCCCCACAACAGGTGGGCTAGGTCTTTCCAAACTCAAGCTACCCAGTGGCCCAGTTTTATCCCGCCGGCCCGACCCAAAAAAGTGAGCCGGCTTAAGTTTCATCCTGGGCCGCCCAACGACCCGGTTCTCCCGCCCCGGTCCGACCCGCATGATGGGCCAATCACCTCTAGAATGGATGCTCATTTGGCATCTAGTTCGAGTGAAACGCAGCCAGGTGGCCCCCCTACTGCAGCGGCCAACATTAGGCCCTTTCTAGGAAAATCCCGAAGCTCTGATTTCAACGGTGCCATCAGATTTTTGATTCAGGAACCTGTTTAAAAGTTAGAAAAACCCACTCAAATGACTATTTAATGAACCTAAAAAAGTTCAAAAATACATTCTGACCACTCCAGGCATCATAATTATGTGCCACCTCAGAGCGTGGTCTTGAAATAATCCCATTTTTTTTAAAAAAAATTGATTGAAATTCGTGGTATTACATTATTCCCCCGTTTTTGGGATTTATGTATTCATAAGCCAAAATAAGGGCTACTCAAACATAAAGGGGTAATGAGCTTGAATCTGAGCCTCCTGATACCATGTTCTCTCCTAGAGATTCTTGTGCTGCCAATGAACATTCACCAGAGGAATTGACTGCCCACAAAGTACCCACTCCTGTCGATCCTCTATCTACACCGAGAACTCTGCAAACATCAACCCATCGTCAATGTCCATCTCACCTCAGTCGATGATGAATGCTAGATCATTCATGTAACTCCTCATCTACGATACATGGAAAAAATCATGCACATGGTGCATCTGTGGGGGAAGAGTTAGGCAGTACACCACCTTACTAGCTCTGCTCAGAATCTGGAAAGAGGTGATGAATCTAGGAGATAAATTTCCACCTTGGACAAATCTCTACAATCCCCATCGGGGTGAGATCTGATGGAAGACATGGTGTCCCTCTTCAAACTCTAAGTTCCTCTATCTCCTGTATGCATAGGATTTATGCCTGCTCTGTGTAGTCCCCATCTGCTCCTGGTTAATCTGCACTTTCTCAATGGTAGCTCATACTAACTCTGGACCCATGAGTGTTGAGTCCCCTAGGTCTTTACAACATAGAGGTTATCTGAAAGGCCACCTATAAAGTTCCTCGAATGGTTCCATGCCAATGGTGGATTGATAGATATTATGGTATAAACACTTCAACAGAGGTAGGTGGTCCTCCTAACTGTGAACAGAGTCCAAGATAAAATCACATAGCATGTACTCTAACACCTAAATAGTTCTCTCCGTATGACTATCAGTATAGGGATGGAAATCCATGATCAATCATAGTTGAGTCCTGAATGCCTCCTGTAATCTCTTCTACAGCTAGGATGGGAAGCAAAAATCACAGTATGAGATGACTGTCGAAGGTACCCCATGAAGTCTCACTATCTCTTGGATGTAGAGGCATCCCAAGCCCTCTATCGATCCTTGCTCCTGGATGGGTATGAAGTGAGCTGACATAGTGAGTTGGCCAATGATAACCTAGATAGTATCGTAGACCCTAGATGTGCATGGTAATCCTGTCATGAAGTCTATCGAGATACCATCCAACTTTTACTTCAGTACCTCAAGTGGCTAGGCTAAGCCTGTTGGAACCCGATGCTCACCCTTCACTTACTAACAAGTGAGGCACCGTGAAACAAACTCTATCACTACCTTCTTCATCACTAGCCACCAGTATTGATGTCCGAGATCCAGGTACATCTTGGCCACTCTCAGATGTATCATCAAATGGGAGGTATGAAACTCCCTCAAAATCTCCTCTCTCAACACCTCTGGTACTACTGTGCATCCTCTGAAAAGGATGACATCCTCCCCTCCTATCAAAAATCCACCAGGATCTTGTCCTAAGGATAACTGAGCACGTCGAGCGTCACAGTCAACATCCACCAGTTTTGCCTCCCTAACTCACTGTAAGAGTTGGGGAGTGATAGTAATTTACTGAAGGTAAGCTTCTACATCATCATCCAGGAAGGATATCTGTATCTCGGCTAGCTTCTTCATCACCTCACTCAGAATTTGAAAACCGGACGTCCTGGTGAGCGCATTTACCACCACGTTCCCCCTTCCTGGAGTATAGACTATCTCAAATTCATATTCCTGTCAGAGCTCCATCCATTGCTACTTCTTCAAGTTTAGGTCCTTTTGGGATAATATATACCTGGGACTTTTTTGGTTAGAGTAGACTGTAAACTGCTCACCCATTAATTAGTGCCGCTACATATTCAAAGCAAAGACCACTATAGCTAGCTCCAGGTCACGAGTTGCATAATTTTTTTCATATTTCCTCAACTAACAAAAATCATTGTTGATAACTGCTTGCTCCTACATAATGACACAACCCAGTCTAATCCTTGATGTGTCATACAAAACTACATACCCAATGCCCTCCTCTGGTAGTCTCAATATGGGGTCACTTGTTAGTCTCTGCCTCAGCTAATGGAAACTCTTATGGAACTTTTATGTCCACAAGAAGGGATTTACCTTCCATTTTAAGGATGATAAGGGTGAAAATACCTTGTAAAAGTCAGGAACAAACCTTTGGTAGTATCTAGCCAAACCCAAGAAACTCTGCACCTTACTCACGCTCCTGCATGGCTCCCAAGCAAGCACCGCCTCTATCTTTTCTAGATCCACTGCAACTCCAGACTCCGATATAACATGTCCTAGATAGTGGAACTCCCGTATCCATAACTCCCACTTTGAGAGATTTCTATAAAGCTGGTGTTCTCTGAGTGTATCTAGGACTATCTGTAGGTGTATAGCATGCTCCTCCTCAAACACTGAGTACACCAAGATGTCATCAATGAAGACCACCACCAGACGATCGAGGTAAGACAATAATATCTTGTTCATGAGTCCCGTGAACACTTCTGGGGCATTCATCATGCCAAAAGGCATCACCATGAACTCATAGTGGCTATACCGATATCTGAAATATGTCTTCATTACATCCTCATCCCGCACACAAAGTTAGTGATAGCCTGACCTAAGGTCTATCTTTGAGAACTTTCTCACTCCCTTCAGCTGATTGAAAAGGTCATCAATCCTTGGCAGTGGATACTTATTCTTCACGATCACCTGGTTCAGGAACCAGAAGTCCACACATAACCTTAAACTCCCGTCCTCCCTCTTGGAAAACGAAATTGGGGCTGCCCACGGTGAAACAACGGGTCTCACAAATCCCTTATCCTGAAAGTCCTATAGTTTTTCCTTCAGTTCATGAAGCTCCTTAAGAGCCATCCGATTTGATATTGTGTATATCAATGTTGTTCTAGGGTACAAATTGATGCCGAAGTCTACCTCCCTATGATGAGGTAGTCTCGGAACATCCTCAAGAAATATGTGTTCATACTTGTCCACCACTACAGGAAAGTGAGGACTCCCCTCATATACCACAATGAGGGTGTGGATAGCCAACTGGTGAGTGATCAGCTGCACCCTCCCCTGAGAAAGTCTATCCTGTGCTACAAGAGCTCCCTTCTTATCAGTTAAGGAAAACCTAGTCCCATCCTCATGGACACACCACACTCTATGCCTAAAACAATCAATCTGAGAATGGACTGTGAATAACCAATCGATACCCAAGATGACAAGGTAAGGCATTGATGCTTCTACTAGGAGATCCCAGCCGAAGTTCTCACCTCCAAGAGTAAGCTCACACTACTGTCACCCATGTGTAATCATCGAATCCCCTCCTATAAGAGTCTCTAACCGTAACGATCAATCCAATGGCTCCACCAGAATCTCTGAGCCTCAAACGAGGTCCTTGGTAAGGAAAGAGTGACTGTAACCTGTGTCAATAAGAACAAAAACTAAGGTGGATAAGACACAAAGCATACATATAATATTCTCTAGAGAACCGTGGTCATAGGCCTCCATCTCCTCAAGATGAGCCTACCCCTATCCACTGTCTTTCTGATCCCATGGAGAAACACCTGAGGTTAGTGGTGGAAGTACCTAGAACCTTCTCCAATCTTCTAATGCTCGGCCTTCTCCTCTACCACATCTTCCAGGCTACGGTTCTCCTCAATCAAACATCTGCCTCTACCTCAGCGGTCCCTTGACCATTTTATGATCATCTACATGGTTAGTCAGGAAATCACAATCCGTATGTCCCTGCCCGCTGCATGAGAAGCACAACCTGAACCCATGCTGACTCCCTCTAGTTTGGGAGCCCTGCACTACCGACCCTGAGTCCTGGGGTCATGCTCTGAAAGGCTCGACCTACTTGAGTCCCCGCGTCTACTTCCTGCTAACCACCATTGAAGACTCTGCTGTCTAGTGTCTACTGGTGGCTCCAGCTATGGGCGCCAGCTCTTCTAGGTAGCTCTCTACAAGAAGGGCTCACTCCAGTAGCCCAACGTGAGTAGGGATACTGAGAGACACCATGGAAGCCCTAATCTCCCAGTGCAGTCCCTACTCAAATGATCGATCCCTGAAGAATGGGTTTCACACCATATCTATATAGTAGCGACAAAGCTTGGTGAGTCTCGCTAAGTACACTTATACTATCATGCTACCCTTATGTAGGTACAATATCTCTTGTATGCACAAAGATCACAACATCACTAGGAAGAAATACTCCCTAAATTGGTTCTCAAAGTCTATCTAGGTGAGGTTTGCCTCAACATGAGTATGAATTTTTAATCTCCACCATCTCCCTGCTGATCCCTATAGAAGGATCGCGACTAAGATCACTATTTGTTCGAGAGGCATCCTCACCAGATGGAAGACTCATGTAATCGCCTCAAGCTAATCCTCAGTCACATAGGGGTCAGTCACACCCCTAAACCTAGGGGGTCTCTACCTCTAGAACTTGTGAAAGGTGCCAAGCCTACGTGTGTCCTCTACCGATAGCACCAGAAGTAACTGCTTATCGACAAGTGGTGGTAACACTAGTGAACCACATGGTGGGCCCATCTCTAGTCTTGGTCCTTGAACCAATTCCCCATATATGGGTGGGCTTTCCTTATAGTCATGTATTAGAATCTTGGCTAGATTTCTGTATGGAGGCATCCTGAAATAGATTAAGATGTTCCATGGTCAATTGATTACACTAGATAAGTTGAATAAAGAAGGACAAGAGGAAAAATACTCAAAATCCTACATGATGCATGCACCCTTTATTTCACATAACCAGTGTTTCCATGTAACGAGTCATAAAGATGGTGTCTAGAATCTAGGTGTATGGATATGTTGGTCATCACACCAACACTGGAGTCCCTGACTTGAAATCCGAACATGAAAAACTTAACACTATTTCCCCAAAACAAAACCATAGACTCCCAGTCTTGGAGGTAGAACTGACCACCTTTGATACCACTTTTTTCATGAACCGTCCCCTGGGGCCCATGTCGTGAGTACCCTAAGCTCTCCTCCAAAATTCTAGGGGCTGGAGACTAGCATCGAAGGCATTATCCCATGAGTGTCCAGCTTTTTCCTAATCATCTGTACGCACACACATACACACCCAACCATGTCCCAAATAGATGGAAAAGAAAACATGCATTACACTAAACAACCATTGAGTAAAGGTAAAAGATATAAGTTAAATATGATAGAATAAAAACCCAGAAAAAGACAAGATGAAAATAGAAAAGTACAAAATATCTTTGTAAGATGTCCGCAGAAGACCCCACCTGAAGGGTAGACAAGGAGTGGCTGTCAGAAGCTATGGAAGTACGTCCTGCCTATCGTATCTCACTAGGCACTGCCTGGTCCCAAGACACCGAGGTCTCTATCAAAGTGCCTATCATCTGCACCAGACACAACACATGTAGGTGAAGCCTATGCAGGAGTGAATAACAAAATACTTAGTAGGGATATAGAATCGCAAGGGAAAGACCACAAAAGAAAGTATACAAAAGGTACCATCAAATCACATAGGTATAATATAAATTATGTAAAGAAAAAATATAATTAGTACACTGAACACCTTGGAATACTATGTTACTCATCTTTGATGAGTACCGTGGGTCTATTGGGCCACATAGAGCCACTCCCCAGTGTCGGAATGCTGGGTCATACAAAGAAACTTCCCACTTAGGCCATCATAGATGGTTTACATAGGGCTACTTGTAGTTGATACACACAGGGTCACCTATAGCTGGTTAACATAGAGCCACTTTTTGTTGGTTCATATAGAGCCTCTTATAATCTAGGCCTTCAGGGTCACTTCATCAGCATTCTTTAGGTCTTAGCCAGCCGCATGATTCCTGCACGTAGTGCGCTTGATTCCAAGAGAATCCATCTATCAAGCCATTATTAATATTTAAAATAACATTAAAGTCTCCTTAGAGAATTAAAAAATAACCCTCTCATCATGAGGGTTCCAACTCCACAAACATATCACCAATCAGATGCCCGGTCTAAAAGATATGGGTGTTTTAGTAAATAGGGGCCAATTGTTTCTGGGTCATGTCCGACCTGGTCAGACCGACCCCACAAACTCGGCCTGGGGGTCCTACATGACCTGATATAGTTCAGAGGACCCAACCCAACCTGGTTCGAGTTTGGTCCTGCCCGGTTTGGCTGTGGGTCCAGTACGCCTGGTCACCCAGTGACCTGGTTCCATCCAGTCCAGCCCGCAATAGGCGGGCTAGTTCTTTCCCAGTCCAAGCTTCCTAGTGGGTTGGTTTATTCCCACCGACCTGACCAGCAAAATCAGGCCGACATTAATTCTATCCTTGGCTACCCTGTGGCCTAGTTTGCGCCCCCCCAGTCTAGCCCGCTTCCAGTGCCCCCCCTGTTGCACCACCATGGCCCGCGCCGGCCGTGGCCTTCACCTCAGTGCACCATCATGGCTTGCCAGAACCTACCCATGGCCACCGTTGTGAGCCACCATTACCACCGGTGGACCGGTAGTTCCTTCCGTGAACCATTGGGTCCACTCTGGTGGTTTGTTCCTCAAACTATCTACACCTACAGACTCCTTGGGGTGCCATCTTCCCTGCAATGGCCACAAGGTTGCTTTGTCATCAATTTGGAGGCACGATCACAATGAACACAAAAGTGGACAAAGCTGGAGGAATCGGGGCCTTGTTCATGTCAGCCTGATTCCTCTGCATTAGATTTTTTAAAACATGGGAGGGGAAGATTAAGTTTCTAGAAATAATCTAACCCCAAAGAAAAAACCCAGAGATAAAATAACTTCCTGCAAGAACAAGTGACCCACGGATCAACCTGTTCGTGGGTTGATCCGCGTTCATTATTTTATAAAGAAGAACATGGAATTCAAATTTTTAAAAGACAAACCCCTACTTGGAGAAGCTTCGATCAGAGGGAAGGCTTGTCATTGATGGTGATCCATCCACATGGATTCATGATCCATTCTAAGTTGTAGGAGTTCATCATTCATCAGTCCCAGATTCATTCTCCAAGGTGTCATCACCACTTTTCCGATTCGACATCGTTTGTAGTTAGAGTGAATTCTCCCATCGTTCATCCAAAAAATTACAGATCTAAATCTGTTTCTCCAGCCACATCATCTCATTAAAACAGAAACGTGTCTCAATGATTTTGTTACACTTAGTCATTGTGTCGTTATACTATTTCATTTATGAAATAATGTTTCTATTACGCTTCATTTAATGAGTCATTAAATTGTTTCATTTATAGAATGAAACAGCCGGCTCATCTCTGTGTTGCAGTGATTTTTTTGAATAAAATAATCTTTTGAAGTTTATTTTATTTTTCTTAAAATGTCTGAAAAATAACTTTTTTCTCTCAACCCATGCCAGTCGAGGTTAGGTCCATTCTTAGGTAGTGTCATCGTTCCGGATGCAACGATGCCCTCCGATTTTTAATCTGGGCACCCATTTAGAAGTTTCCAAAACCACACATGCACTCCATTTTAATTTGTTTAAAAAAAGGTTCAAAAATCTATCTTTCACCCTCGACCCACACTGGTCAAGGTTAAGCTCCACATAAGGGAAACACTCCCTCACAATCTCAATGGTACCATCAGATTTCAAATCTGAGTTACCATTTAGGATTTATAAGAATTTGAAAATAAAATAATTTGTACTTATTTTATTTACGACCAAAAACTAACTTCCACTATTGACCCACACCAGCCAACATTAGGCCCTTTCTAAGAGAATCCCAATGATCTAAGTTTATTGGTTCCCTCAGAAATTTGATATGAGAAATGGTTTAAAATTTAGAAAAAACCACTTGCGTTATTATTTAATGAACCTCAAAAAAGTTCCAAAATACATTCCGGCCATGCCGAGCCTTGGAATTACATACCGTCTTAGATCCTGGTCTCAAAATAATCCCATTTGATTTTAAAAAAAATAATGGAATTTAGGGTTTACACATTCCCAAAAATTTAATAAAAATACTCAAAACATCCTTATTATATTCAAAATTAAATAAAGGCTTTAACCTAAAATTTTATCTCATACCCTTCATTTTGTATCCACAAAAAATTTAATAACCCATAAGTACCTCAAATCATAGATCATATAAACCCTAAAGGTTATCCATACCTTTAAAATTATGAAAAAAAGGATCATTCTTCCTAGAATATTTTTTTCACATGATAAACTTAAGGGTAGAATATACCTTAAAATTCTAAAAAAACTAAAAAAATGGTTCTGAAAGTAATCCCATAATCAAACGAGTATTAATTATTTTAAATTTATGAGCATCCTTAAATCTAAAATAACTATTAAGTCCCTTATATATAGACATCTTAATCATTTTATTTTCTTCATAATCTATTAACCATTCTCTTCAATCCTATTCCATAATTGTTTTTCATATAAACAAAAATATGAATCTTTTTCAAATATTCAACAATGTAAAAGTATTTTCCAAGAAATAATCCATACCTTTCATATGTCATTTTTTATTTCCTCATCTTAAAAGGTAATAGAATTAGGTCTTTCTAAATAGATATATGTATAGTATTGTTGACCATATTCTTGATATTTTCCCCTAGGACACTAGTTTTTATAATGACTATTCTCCAAAAAATTAAAAACAATTCAAACCTCAGAATATACTTATTTCTCATTCATGGAGTTAACTGAACACTTCCTTTTTCCCTTACCAGGTTACTGATTTATGTCCTACTTCACCACAGATAAAACATATTCCTATTATTTTAAGACATTTTCCATGGTTTTGGTTTCCACATTTTAGACACATATTTTGTTTAATTGATTTACCCTTATGATCACCATCACCTAAAAATCCATGGGTATTCATTTCTCTCATATCATTAGAAAACTCACTAAGGTTTAGGTTGATAATCATTACTCATGATAGATAGTTATGAATAACCACATGAGTTCTAAATATGGTTCCTATTAATTTGGTAACTCATTCATAAAATCACCACATTTCCTTCACATCCATCGTTACTTTGGTTTATGGAAGATCTTTCCATTATTAAAACCAAAAAGGTTAGTGTAAGTATATTATAATAAAATATATTATTAGGAGGGTAAAAATTAAACATCCTCATTAATGTTATCTCAAACTCTTTAGATATATCAAAAATAACTAATATTCTCCCTAATATACTAAACATTATTGTTATAGAGGAATTTAAACTTGTACTTAAATAACATCTTATCCTCTAAAGTCATCTAACATTTACTCCAATACCAACTGTAAGGACTCAACCTTAACCATAACATAATATAGTATAATTAAACTAGAATTAACTTTATAAAATTATAAAATTACTTTTATTTTTATAGATTTATATATTTAGGTTGTAACTCTTACATAAAAAACCCACATATATATATATTTATATATACAAAGTTCATACTTCTATTCAGTATCCATTTTTTACATAATATAAAACTTAAAAAAACATGATTTATTTTCATAAATTTTTTTCACAAATTCAAACTTGACTTATTTATTTCCCTTGACCATCCTTAAACCATATTAAATACATTTTTAAACATGTTATGAGCACAAGAATCTTAGTAAGGGGCATAAAAGGAAAGAAAAAACCAGTTAGTCCATGAATACTTATAAATATTTTTATTCTTCAAAATAAACATTAGGGCCTAAAAAACATTTTAATATCCCTGAAATAACATTATATTACATTAAATTTTCATAAAATATTTCATATTAAATTTTAGATGAAAAATACATCATAAATATTCATATGAAAATACGAAAAATTCATAATAATTGTTTCACAAAGTTAACCATTTCACAACTTAAAAGTAGTAGATGATTTTATATAAACCTCATATCATTATCCTACCTTGAGAAATTATAATATTCCTACAAAAACACATATATAAAAGAGATAAAACATGTAGGTTACTTTGGAAATAATTTTCATTTCACTTTTCCAATCACTCTTACAATTGGAATAACCATATAGTTGACTTCCATACCCATGTATTGAAGGGATATTAGAGACCCACACTTTTGTAGTTTATCACAAAACCACACATAATTATTTTATAATTTAAAAAACTGTAATTGGTATATAAGAAACACCTGTCATCATAAAAATTCCAAATAACTAATAAAAGATGAAAATTTTTATTTTCATTATTATAGTCATAAAATATTCTTGAGAAAAATTACATTTCCATTTTGAAATTACCTATTTTAAAACTATAAAATTTTAAAAAAATATTTGGAAATAAACTTAGATATTTTAAATGTAATCTTCAAAGCATTGAGTCTTTATGATGGTGGGGAATTATGTTCTTATTATATAAATTAAAAAAACATTTACTCAATACTTTTTTCAGAAACATCAAAAAATACCTTCTTTAGAAAATGGAAAAAATATTAATTTCAAACCATTTTATAAAAACTAAAACATGGGTAAAAATTAATTTACACAATCATAATAGAATATTAAAAAAAATTATGAAACATTTTTATAAAATATAGATATGGAAGAAAAATCTATTTTTAAGGGAAACATTAACAGATACGTTTTTAAAAAAAAGTCTGTTACCTTGAGTCTGAATCATCATATACGTTATTTATATTCCTGAATATTAAAAATATATTAAATTTATAATTTACTAAGAACATTTTTCAAGTTTCGTGTTCCCTTATTTCCTTTAATACCATGTTATATAAAAATACTTAATCCATTATATTCATGTTGGTTGTTTTGATGATATTGAGTTCATATGTCAGAAAAGGAAATATTTGGTTGACTATGGTCAATAAGTCATTATCCCAAAGTCTCTATAATAATAAAAATGAAATAATAAACATTTTTATACATAAATTAAAATTTTAAATTGAACCATTATGCATGGTTATGGAAAATGTACTATGTCACAATAATGGATATGGTAGGTCATGCATATGTATGAGTAACATTTCCATTTTTAAATGATAATTATGAAAATAATATAAGTAATTTTTTTTCATAATTATAATAGTATAATAAATATCATATTAATAATTTAAATATAGTAATATACTTTATCCATGTGATGTGATGATGAAAAAAAATCAATTCATTACGTGTAGGTGGTAGTCGATATGTACACATGAACAATGTTATCATTTTTTAGTGAATGGAAAGGTAATAAGGTAAATGGTGTATTATCTTTTAAGAATGATAAATGATTCATTAATATCGTATATAAACATTAATTCCATCATCATAACCCATCTATGATAGAATGTGATGGAAAATTAATTACATTGGTTTGGGAGGTGGTAGTTAGTTGTACACACGAATGATGGTTTTTTTCCAATGTGATGGAAGAAGAGATGAATATAGGTTGTAAAATTAACATAACAACACCTATGTGGATTTAATATACTTTTATTATTATATATTCATGTTTAAGGAAGATCTAAATGAGGTGTGAAAAGAAATAAAATAGAAATGATTGATTGAAAATGATACATATCCTTTGGACAACGTCCTTTTCCTAACACCTTAAGATGAATAATGTTGGTTATATTGCATATATAATTCTTATGTAATGTATGGAGAAATTTTATAAATGGATTTTATTAGATCATGGCTGATAAGAAAGTTTTTTTAATGGTGAAGTAAAGGGTAGAAGAGGTTCTCTTTTATAAGACAGGGGATGGGTACTCTTGGAATTTCTCAAAATATTAAATTAATATAAATTAATATTAACATAAATAAGACTCCAAGATGATTTATTTTAAATATAGTATGAGTATGGGTCAATGTAATCTCATAAAAATAATAATCAAGTTTTGATACATATTTACCCGTATTTTTTTGTTTTAACCCCATTCACACTTTCCAAGGCAATAAATATTTTTACTATTTGAGTGCCAATATAGTTACAATAAATGGAATAAAAGCCTAAAAATATAACATGGTTGATATAATAAACCATATCTTAGTCACTTTGAATAATATAATATTTTTATGAATTTTATATCCTTTTATAAACTATTATTTATTATAATATATCATTGAATTCAATTTTTAGAACTATTCAATACTTTGATTTTAATATTTTTAAGAAAATAAGTAAAATTCAAATAAAACTATTTAATAAATACCTAAAATGTCATGTTAATATATAGTTTTTTTGGATCACATTAATTATCTTAAATTATATTACATTTAATAATTTAAATATCATTTATTATATTTATCAATTAGTTGAATAATTACTGCATCACTATTTTGTAAAGTTTTAAGGTAATTATTCCTTCAATAGAAATTAAAAATAAACATTCCTGATGAAGGTAAATAATTTTTATTTCAAAATTATATTTAAAATCAAATATATCCTTTGGTTTTCCATATGTTAAAAATATTATATATAATAAAAACAAGAGTATGAAATTTTTTAATTTTCTTTAAATATACCATTAAAACAATTATAATCTCATCCAAATGGTCAAAAACATATATATAGCCTCATATTGGTTGATTATGGAAGAAATGTGTAATGACCTGAATTTTCTTGGGCCATTCCTTTATAAAAATACAGTGTTTAGGGTGTTCTGAGAGGCAACGATAACTTGTTTCAAGAGTTTTCGAAAATTTCTAGAATTTACATCGGTGACTCAGGGAATCATTGTTGGCATGTCAGTGCAATTAGTGAGTCAGGGGCATCAATATTGGTGAGTTAGGGGCACCGGTGTTGGTGAGTCGAGGGTGTCCGTGTCGGTGAGGCAGGTCGTTCGTGCCAGGGAATTGGTGAGTCATGGCATCGATGAGTCGTTGCATCAGTAGATCAGCATTGGTGGCCTAGGGTCAGTAGGTTGTGTCGGTAGCCCACCCGTAGATGGCTCAATGTTGATAGGTCACATTGTTAGCTCACCTGTCGGTGGCTCAACGTTAGTGACTCACCCATTGGTGACCCATTTCCAGTTTTTCCAGTTTCACCCCTCTTACGTTTTATTTGACATAAAATGAGTTTAAAAAATTTATTGGGATTTTTCAAAGGAGTTTCAAAGGATATTAAGTATATTTTTAATATCTTAATGCTCTGGGGACTTTGAGATACTCAAACCGCCTGATCTTGACCACGATCCCACGCTAATGTCTTTTGAAATCGTTCTTCCTTTAATATAGGATATAGCTCTTTAAAGCTGGGATATTACATTATCGGTGTGTTTTATGTCCCCCCTTGGTGAACCTAAATCATTCCTCTATGGATGGTTCGTGTTCCAATGATAGATCCCCTCCTAGATCATTTTTATTAGAATTACCCGCTGCTTGTGCGATCCCCTATTCTTGGCACAAATGGAAGCTTCGATCGCATGTGGTTTCAAGTGGAGATTGATTTTTCCTCTCTTTAATTGTGAATCATGTAGGGTGGGTTTAATAATGATTATTTTTGAAGAATAGATGAATAATTTTCTTAAAATAAGAAATAAATAAGAATGGAATATGATCAAAATAAAATGGGTTCAATGAAACAATAGGCTGGTTGTGGTTTGAAGTTGATCGTCTATTTTAATTGTTATATTTGATTATTTTTATGGTTGTTGTGGTTGTGTGCCTTCTAAAAATCATTGCTATTGGTTGTATTTTATTTTTCACTAGTGATCCTATGTTTTTCATGATTTTTGATAAATGTAGGTAATATAAAACCTACTTAATCATGTGTACTTTGCTAATTGAAATGGATGCCCCAGGATGAAATCCCTTATGTGATAAACCCTATTTATCAAAGTGGATTAAATAATAGAGTTTACCAAATCTTAAAATATCCTATTTGATAGGTGTGGTTGTGTGATTTGTTTTTTGGGTTTTGTGACTTTGTGTGGGTTGTGTGATGATGTAGTTGGGAGCACAATTACGGGTACAGGGTTGGTCGGGGAGTTGGTTCTGTGAGAGGGGTGTGGTATGTGTGCACATTGGGGCTATGGTTTAATGATAGTTGATGAGGGATTTGTGAGTGGGGTAGTACGAGTGGTGTGTTGGTATCCCAGTTTGAGAGACTGATTAATTGTGGAAGGTATAGACTTGTAGGTAGTGGGACTTATTTTTTTTGTATTATAGCCATCAAGCGACGTCAGGTAGTGGGACTGCAATGTGGTTATTTGATTTTTATGCAGTGGGACTAAATCTGGGGGTTTTTTGTGCATTTGGGATGTAGGATTTGGGTGGAAGGGTGGGATTGTGCGGTAAAACATTGAAGAATGACAATTGGAAGTGGTTAAATTTGTGTATAGGGAAAAAGGGGGTGTGCAGTGGGACTGCAGGTTGGTTGTTCTCAGTTTTTTTGTGAATGGGTGTCAAAATGGAAATACTTTACCTTGGTCTATCTTACCTTGTTCATTGTTGCACTTGGTATTTTCCCTGGGTAGTTATGGAGTAAATCAATGTTAACTACTTAACTAGTTAATGGAAAGTGGTTAGATGGAAAGGGGGTTGGTTTTACGTCTTGGCAGTGGTTGTTTGTGAGGTCGTATATATAGGGGTAGTATTAGAAGTTGTTCTGGCAGGATGGTTGTTTGTTTTGGGTCCCATAGATTGGGCTGAGTGGTTGTTTACTTATATGTATACATTGTAGTTCCTTTTTATTTCTATATTCACCCCATCCTTGTTGAGCACCACGTGCCGAACACCCCCATTTCACGGGGGAGGGTGTCTTTCCCAACTTACTAGTGGGAGGATGGATGGTTGGTTACTGACTTCTTCCTCGCACCCTCTTATAGTTTCTTACTGCTTGAGTGTATCTGGGAAGGCTGTAATGGCTTGAGGCTTACCATAGTCCAAGATCCTTTGGAAAGGTTTGTTGTGGGAGGGGTTGATCTGTTTGCGAGCCAGGTTTGTTTTCCAAAGTGTCTTTGGGATGAGGCACAAGTGTCATCGGGCGAGAGGTGTGGTTGTTGTGTCCCATGTGTCTATGGGATGGGTTTGTGTGTCGTTTGAGGCCTAGGTGTGTGTGGGAAGGTTATGGTAGTGGGACTCCATTTGGAAGAGTGGTAGCCTCAAGATGTTAGCCATTAAGAATGAGCGGTTAACTAGTGGGAAAGTGGTACGGGGTACCCAAATTTCGATGTTGTTATACAACTACTTTACTTGACTTGTGTTATTTAGTGAGCTTTACTTCGTGAGACTCAGTTAGTTAGTACACCTTGGTTGGTGCTTTGAGGTTAAATTTCTTTTTCACAGGTTCATTAGTATATTTCCCGCACTAGTGCGCCTGTTTTTTTAGTTTTCTTACCGGGTATACTTGTATACTCACCCTAGGTCTGTAAAACTATTTTAAGGTTTGTAGGAGAACTTTGAAGACTATGCTAGAATTTATTAGATCAGGCTTCAGAATAGTTTTGTGTTACTGCTTAGTCTCTTTTCTTTCGGTACATGTTTTGGTGCTTTGGTTGTACTTTTGTCGCAGATTACATTTAAACCATCCATGGACTGGATTTTGGTTTCCTTTATATAAATGTTTAGATTGGTTTGAGATTTTACCATCTTATCTCCTAATCATTATTTCATTAAAAAGGGTAATTACTTCCATTTTTGGGAGATTATATACCCTTGGTGCTAGTCTCCACTCCATGGTCTATTGAAGGTCGGACTCGGGGGTCATTATCTCTCCTTAATCTTAAATAAGGAAGGGTGTGGTACTTTTATATCCCTTCCCTCATATTGAGGAAGTTAGGTCATGACAAAATTTAATCATCCAATAACATTTAGGAAAGTTTTATTATAATTTTATAGTCCTTATCATTTTATTTTTAACTTTAATTACCAGATTTACCCTTTATCGTGGTATAAAAAATTACTAATATGACTATTCATATTGACCAAAAGTAAAAGGGGACTATTTACCAAATTTGGATCCACTTATTTCTAATACTAAATCCAATTTTCATGATTTAAAACACTTATGAGGAATAATTTAATTTAAAATTAAACTCTCAAGATGCAATGGAAAATGGCTTTTAGAAAAATGTCCTTTTCAAATTTAAAAGGTTTTTATACTATATATGTGTATAAATTCATTTAAAAACAATAATTGTATCATTTTTATTATAAAGGAACAAATTAAATTTTAAAACTATTCCAAAATATAATTTTAAAGTATAAATTCTTTAAAATAAAAAATTGGTTTCAATTAAAAAACATTATTTTTCATTATTCATTGAAGAATTAATCTTTTCAAAAAAATTTCAAAAAACCATCCTAAGATTATTTTAACATGATGAGTTCAAAAATTAAATTCATTTTTTCAAATAAATTTTCTAAAATTTCCAAATAATAATTATAATATTAACTTATAAAAAGAAAGAAGCTCCATTTTTGAAGAAGACATATTTTTGAGGAATAAAATGAATTTAAAAAATATCAAGTTTTTATTTACAAAGAATTAAATAATAAATTATAAATGAGTGAAGATATTATATATTTCATAATAAATTTAATACTATTCATTCTAATCAATTTAATGGTTTGGTTATAACCGTTACAATTATTTAATAATAATTAATTATTTCTTTAGGCTCAGTGTTGTGTATCTTGTATGCTATCGAAAATAATATTTATCTTTTAAAAATATTTGGATATTGAAAACTAACACCATGTATTTTTTAGTATATAACCTCCCATTTACATGAAATTATTCATTATATTCTTTGGTGAATTTCCTTTTTTATTCCTCAATAATTTATTATCATCATTTTTTATTACTTTTAATTTCATTAAAAAATTTAAAATAATTTTTAGATTTTTATATCTAGATAATTTTAATTAATGTATGAAAAGAATATATTTTTAATTAATTACATGTGAACACATATTTCCTCCATTTTATCCTTTTATATGAAACTCCATCTCTACACTTTCATCATTTCTAAAAAAATTATAATCCTCCATATTTATAAAATATTTAATTTATTTTAAAATAAATATTTATAGAAGGTTCAGAATATTCTCTATTTTCAATGTTTTTTTTCTGATGCTCCTAAATTTTTTTATTCTCATATATCAACATATTTTGAAATATTTTATTTTTGATCGAGGATATTATTAAAATGTTTCCATCTACTATTTTTTCTCCGGATAACTTATTAATTTTTTTTCTTTTATAGGAGTGATTCATAACAACGTTTGTCTTTCCTAACCATACATTATAAATAGGAATAAATTTTATTCCAATTAAATTCTATTATTAATAGCATATTTTAACTTTATTTTAATGAAGGGTGTTTACCTAGATTTCGTACATCAATTTATTGGGGGAATTATTAACTAAACGTTATACCCTTTATCTATACGGTGTCAATACCATATACTTCATTGAATGTTATTCACCTAGAAAGTTATTTTTTATCATTTGATACCTATTTATGTTACATGTGTTCATAATTTTATTTATGGAATTATGTATGATTTCATTAAATGATTCAATTTTAAAGGGATATGAAACCCATTTTTTTCCCATGTGGTTTCATGATATGTAGAATGAGTAATATATTATGAAGCACATAGTATGGATGATGAAGAGTGGGCCCCTATATCACCCTATAATTTATTCTTTAATGCTTTATATCTCATGAGATAATGTAGAGAATGCCTTATTAGATATAATAAAAAATTAAAGGGTGGTATTTCTAGGATTATCCTCACTACATAAAGGGTGGGTCTTCTTGGATATTCTCAGAATTTCATGATACCCTCTGTGGAAATAAAATGGATGAAGTATTTATGTAATAAGTTTGTATTGTAAACCTTATTTAAATGGAGATTTAGTTATGATAATTATTTCAAGTATTCCCTTCATATTTATTTTTGAAATTATATTAATATGGTTTTATAAAATGAAAAAATGTATGTCGGGTGACAATCAATCATGTCTGGCAAGGCCACGGGTAATAAACCCATGACTGAAGGACGATAAGGGTCTTACACCAACCACTGACCTATGCAATATCCTGGTTAATATTCATTGTTTTTTGTTGAACAATTTGATAAGTAAATATTAAGGATAAACAAGTAGTATAACATTTTATGATTAGAGATTAACCTGTCAACCATTACGGATTTGGGAAATAGATATAGACAAATATTTAGACTTTTCACACTTTTATGGGCCTTAAGATCCATTAAAATTGTATTTTAGTTCTTTAGGGGTCGAGGTTAATTTTTGGATACCAATTTTTTGAAGTAATGGATGAATTGGAATTTGATCAAAGTAAAACCAAAATATGGAATTATTCATATGAAATTAAAATGTATCATGTAAGTAAATTTCTTTATATTCTTAGGTTGTAATGGAATTAATCAACACGAGGAAAAGGATCCAATTGTTTTTCCTAATACCTTATTTTTTTGAACTGATGGTCTTTTAAATCATCGTAGATTTATGGATTTGAGGCCCTAAACTTTACAATGATCTTTCAATTTATTGTAATTTATGATCTCGATCACTCCCTATAAATAATTACACTTTTCCTCCAAGAATTTGTCTCTACTTTTCACTTATGTTCTCCTACTTAGAGACATAGATATATGTTAGTTCATGTGACCTCTGTACTTCCCATTCTCTATTTCCTAGAAGTTTTTTTACAAACCCTTCTATCAATATTGGATTTATACATAAAAAATATCAAATATTATATTAGAAAGATCAATTTTAAATTTTTAGGATGTTATTTTTTTAAGGTTGGGAGAATGCAACTCCTTGAAATTATAAAGTATGAACATTGTATTTGATAACATGTATGACCTGCAACACATAGAATGTAAGATAAAATAATATCCTAAGGATTTATAATATATTTACTATTTTAAATAAAAAATATATATTTTATAGATTGTAATTCATGTGACACTGAGTTATTATACATCACAAGTAATGATTAGTTTCTTCAATGGCTTGCATTAAACGCAAGAATGAGTTTTACCAAACAATAATATATTATTAAAATATTATTATTTAATATAATAAGGTATAACCTAGATGTTAAATTAGTGGTTATGAATAGGATTAAATAACTTAGGAAAATATATATCTAACAAAAAATATAAAATGAATTCATTGGTTATAAAATAATTATAAATGAACATAAGAACTAATTGAATATTAAAATAATATTTTTATAGAAAATCATTTTATGCTCAAAGAGACATTTTATCCTAATAAATTAAATAAATTAAAAATAGTGAGTGATTTTAATGTAAAATATATATTATATATTAAATATTTTGTTTAAATTTATCCAACAGATTTGATAAGCATAAGATAAAAACAAACCTTGTTTTTGCATAAAATATCATATCTTTATAAAGATAGTTTTACCCCCTTTTAATGGAGAACATATTTTTAATCCATTTTTTTGGAATTATATGTAAAAATAAACTTCATCCTTGAATTTTAAATATAAAAAATAATTTAGGGTGGTTTTTTGGTAATTTTCTATAAAATTTCATTTTTTGATGAATAATGAAAAATATTGAATTTTAATTCAAAATTGAATTTTCATCTAATTTATTTAAAAGTATAAATTATATTTTAAATTGGTTATAAATTATAATTATATTATTTCTTATAAATAAATGTAATTTAGGCCATTTTATTCAATTTAACTTTGAAATTTAATATAAAAAACAACATAAACTTTTGAATGTTTTTACTTTAAAAACCCGCATTGTCATCCTCGTCGTGAGATTAAATTTATATTAATTTATTCCAATAATTTGATTAGAAATTGTAAAAATTTATTGAATATATGGAATCAAAATAATTTATAATTTAAAATAAGGTCAACTTAGTTTTTGACTAAAAATATTAGCAAATGTAATTAAAATTAATTACAATAATTAAGGTGAAATTAAGCTTAATAAGGGACTAAGAATTAAAATTAAGAGTCAAAATGACCTATAAACTTGTCCAAAACCCATTGGATTTACATATTTAGACCTTACATTTCCTTATATCTAATTGGATCCATTATTTTTTATACTTTCAATGGAAAAACTTGAGTGGAAATCCCTTTTCCAAAATTTACAAGAGTGTCACTCATCCACTTTAAAAAAAAATTCATGCCTCCCACATTATTGCACCTATAAATACAATTCATATTTACCTAGATATTACCAAATATCTCCAAAAAATATACCCATAATCCTATAATCCTCCCTATAGACATAAATCCATCCAAATAATCCATTTGGTGAAACCAAAATGAGTTACCTAAAGAAGAGGTAACATTTGTCCTCAAGCTCTTTATTTTATTTCTATTATCTACCCCCCTAACACTCCTTATAAAATTATTATATTAAAAAATCAGTATCATAAATTTATTTTTATTTTCTTTATGTTATGTATTAGACCTACACTTACACACACTTCAATCTAATGGGAAATGAACTTACAGGTTATGTGTATGGTGAACTACCACCTCACGAAATGATGTTGTTCATTTTTTCCTTTACCACCTCTAATGGTTGTGAATTACGATGTAAAATAAATTTATATATGTTACATATGATATTTAAAATGTATTTATTCTTATTAAATTCTTTTATAACACATAACATTATGCAATTCATTTTGTGGGAATATGATAACATTGCTTGTGGAAGTGTGGGCTACCTCCTCCTAAAAGCGAGGTGATTTGATCAAACGATACATGGATTGTAAAAAATATGGTTTTAATTATAAATATGTTACATAAGAAAATATATATGATATTAATTACATAATTAGGTTTTGATAAATATAATATATATCACTCTTTTTATTACCCTTGCACACACATAAAAAGCGATAACGTTGTTCGTGGACGTATGGACTACCGCCTACACGACATGATGTTATTTATTTTAAATCACAATAATTATATATATATGTATATATGATTAAATAATATAGTATTTATGATATAATTATATTTTCATAAATATTATTTTTATTAACCTTCTTTCAATAACGATCATTGAAAAATGGTAACGCTACTCATGGGCACGTACGACCTACCGTCTCCATGATTGTAATGTTGGTTCATTTTTCACAACAAAATTTAATGACTGCTTTTAAAATTGTAATTTATGTATAAATATTTTAATTATTTCCAGATTATTATTCTGTATTTGTTATATAATGGCCCCTTTGACCATAGTTGGCCTACCACTGTTGTTTTTAACACATAAACCAAATTTGGTCAAAACACCTGATGTAAACATAATTGCTTAAGTAGTTGTATAAAACATAGTAATAAGTGAAATAAAAGTTATGATAAATATGAAAAAGTTTCTAAATAAAGTAAATAATTAACATAATTTTATTATTTAGGAATATAAAGAAACACGAGATAGGTCAAACTCATGGTAAGGGGTTTTTATTTAACTTTTTACATCTGTAAGATAAATGTCATATTCACCACCTACTTATTTTTTGAGGTGTATCTAACACCCATATTTATATATTATATCATTAATAATTTTATCTTTATGGTATTTTAACCTTTAATTTAATGTTATTTCTTTATGGGGTTTATTATTTAAAATCTTTCAAAGTTGTATGGGAAACATTGGATTTTATAACGATTATTTTACTCAAGAATAATTTTAATGATATTTCATTTAAATTTGATGAAATTATATGAACATTGTACAATAAACCCTTTAGTTTTAATCTCCTTTGGTTAATCATGATTTTTTTATAGTATTAGTACCATTTTCCTCTCTTTGGTACTCTAATCATTTAGAAAATGATTTTAAGAAAACCCGAATTTATTTCTCTCTTTAGTTGGAGAACCTCTTTTCTTCTAAAAACACTAATTTCTATTTTTTTTGAAAAAATGTTTTTAACCTTTCCAAATTTAATAATTAAATAAAATTTTAACCTTTTTTCTTTTACCAATTATTTTAAAGGATTCTTCTTTTCACTTTATAAACAAGTAGGTTTTCTATCCTTTTTACCATGAAAAAAAAATGTTTTTACCTTATACTACATTTAAAAATTTAACAATAATAATTACATAGAATATTCATTTTAATGTCTAAAAGTTTTATTTTTAAAGAAAGTTTTTTAAAAAGTGATTTTTTAAGAAAAAATTATTAAAAAGTTTTTTTTAAAAAGCATATTTTTCTCCATAATGTTTTTAAAAGGTATTTTTTATAGTATTTCTATTCATTAACAACAAAAACCCTTTATTTTTAATCCATTTAGGATATTTTGTATTTATACTATCCTTATTGTTCCTATATATGGCTTATTATTGATTTTTTCCAATGATAGTAATGAAATCCACTTAAATGATTCCTTTTTGACCCCTTAAAATATTTAATTTCCTATGATCATTTGACATTGAATTTACCCTAAATATTCATATCATTTTTATTGGATATGATTATTGACTGAACCATATTTAATTTTACATACAATGATTATTTTGATAGTTATTTTATTATCTAGGGAAATATTGTTAAACCAATATTATTTAATCAATACAGATATTTGATAAGGAATACTATCGATTAATTAAATCAATTACTCTTTATGAATAATAATTTGTAAATGAAATTATGGGTGGAACCTAGAATTTATATAGACCCTCAATGAATCGATAGGTTATCATGTGACAAATTATTTGTAAAAATTTAATAGGTTTCTACCAGTATTTTTAAACATTATAGAGGATTGATCGTAACAATAGAGGTTTTCATGTCCCTAAAACATGACATAAAATAATTAAAAATTGCATTAATTTTTATTTAGTATTTATTTATACATGATAATTTTCATTGACATGTATATGGATGCATTTCATTATTAGTTCATTGATAAAATGACATGAATTTCAGTTTCTTACCTTTCCATATTTATTTTTCATTATCTAGTTATTTTAATGGAATGTGCTTCAATTTATTTACCTTTCTATTTGATTATTCCTATTGATTTATTATTGCTTCTTCTGTAGTTACCCCTGCTGAGCATTTGAGATCACCCTTATTTTGTTTCCTTTCCCTAGGATTCCAAGAAGTGTTCTAAGAAAGATATGTAAGGATATACGAGATGGAATAAAATTATTATCCTCAAAATAATTATTTTTAATTGGTGTATTAATTTTTAATACAAGACTCATGCATGTATCTGGTTTATAAAGACTACTAAAATTTTGGGTCCTTTGGGATATGATTTACTTATATTTTATGCCAATTCAATTGATAGCAGACACCAGCTCCGTGCTTTCTAGGATTGGGTCACTACACCATGTATCTATATCTTTTAGATTGTAAGACAACCCAAGAAATTTGGTAATTTATAAGAGTTAATTATTTTGGTAAATACAATCTTAAAAGTACCAGGTTAGAAATACTTCAAGTAGAACACCATTATATCAATATGAGAGGAGATGAGTCTGGGAACCAGATATCTCACTAGTTTAAAAGTATTAAAAATTGTATTATTTTACTTGGTGAAGTGATAGATAATATATATCTTTTTGAAAGGGTAATGAGAGAATTAAAAAAATATTTCATGAAAAAAACATTGATCGACGAAAGTAAAAATTTCAGAATGAATGATTTTGATTAAAAAATTTGTTATTAGATGCAGTATGAACATGAACTGAAAAATATTTTTGATGAGGAAAGTATAAAGAAGAAAAGTATTTATTCTAAGGATAATTTCAATGAATACTCTAACTCTTGTGATTTAGTGCTCCATTATAGTGAAAAAGGGATGACACGTTTTTGAAACTTCTTTTTAAAATTTATTAAAAACAAAGAAGTAAGTGGGAATTCGAAAGTAAGAACAAAAAAGAGTATAAGAAAGGTATCTTTAGAAATTATAATGATGTTTTAGACTAAAACTATTATTAGTCTAAGAAAAAATGACACATAAAAACTTATTTTCCAAAACCAAAACATTAAAATAAAGTAAAAGGAAAAAGTAGAATGTCAAATAAACCATTATTTTTAAGATGGGGGTTTTCAGATAGTTCATATTCAATACATGACATGGAAAGTGAATAAGAGATAAGGAACCATGATTCTATGGATACAAATTATGATGCACCTGATTAATTTTTTACTCAATTGATAACTCATTATATTGTTGATTATAATTAAATCTCTTAAGAAGAAAAATAAAATGAATATGATTCTAGTTTTGATTCTGATTTGGTGAATTCTAAATTCAAATAACAGTATATATAGAATAATAAATTATGGAATGATAATGTTAGGATTATTGAAAAATATAATGACATAAAAACTAAAAATAATATATTGGTAAATAAAATGATAAATTAAAAAAGGAATGTGAAAATATGAATTTTAGTGTTTTCTAGATTGATTGATATAAAAATAATTTTGATTTTGAGATTTTTAAATTAAAGATTAAAATTAAATAAATAAATATTTTCTGGTAGTAAATGATAATGATTATGAAATAATATTCAAATAATGCTTGGAGTAAATTATTAAATTTGAGAGTGAGTCTAAGATTCTCGATTAAGAAAATAAAAAATTGACAATTACATATTCCAGTTCTAATGAAAAAGTCTATCCTAATTTAGATGCTATTCAGATGGAAAATGTTGATTTTATAATTGAAGTTTATAATATTAAAGACACATTATTTAATTTTTTTCAAGAAAAATGGAAATATGATAAAATAATGTATATAACTAAACCAAACTACAAAAATAATGGTTTTAGTTATAACATATTTTCAAAAAGGATAAATAAGTATAATTTTGTTAATGTTTCAAAATGTATTATTTAAAGTGTAACATGTTTTAAGTGTACAATGAAAGGTAATTAGGTTAAAAAACGATCTTTTAAATTTACACAATCATTTTTTCATACTATAACCATTATTTCAGGGATTTTTTTTCTAAATATCCCATAAATATATGTCTTATATCTATTTGTATTAATTTTTCTTTGTTACTAATCTATTTGGTCCTATGTTATCATACATACCAAAATATTCTACTTGATTTATATATTTTAAGAAATCTACCTTATAAGGCTCAAAGATTCATGGTATTTAGACAAAAAGTGTTCTAGACCCATAAAAGGTGATATATCAAATTTTATATGTTTTAATTCATGTGATGGAGACTTAGTCACATTTGGAGACAACTCTAAAGTATTATTTAAAGGTATTGGCGAGGTTGGATTTTCCAAAGAAGAAATTATTTGAAATGAATTATTTATATTTTATTTAAAACCTACACTACTAAAAAAATGGGCAAGGGAAGCACCACCTTTAATCAACGCTAAGTCAAAAGAGCTGGTAAAGGAACCCTTTATGAGTGATAAAATTTTAGCGCTGATAAAGTCATTCTTTATTGGTGCTTTTTTTCTTAATGACTATAAAAAGTACACTTTATAAGTGCTAAAAAAGCGCTGATAAAGAATGTCTTTATCAGTTCTAAAGAAGCACTGATAAAGGATTCCTTTATCAGTGCAAACAATTTAGCGCTGATAAAACCATAGTCCCATATTTTATAAAATCCGGTGCACAGTATCATCTGTTTATCGCGCCCTCAAGCCCTCACGGTGCTGTACCCCTGAGACAACTCCCCCCCCCCCCCTGTGATTTTCTCTTTTCCGGAGCTCCACCGCTATCCCTACTCTTTCTCCTCCCCCTCAAACCCCTTCCACGGATCCTACTCCCCGAAAACCCTACTTTGTCCTATCCACTTGACTCCCCGTGAACCCTACTCCTCCATTACTCAATGGTGGAAGATCCTCCCATGCACCTCCCCCTCACGCTCGCGCCTTCCCCTCTTGACGTAGCGTGGAAGGCTCCCTGACCGCTCAAAGCTTCTTCTCTCCCTCCATCGCGGGTGTGATCTTCTCTAGGTAAGTCTCCCACTTCTCCTTTTAGGTTTATTTTTGGTGTATAGGTTTTGTGAGATTAGTTTTTATTAGGGTGATGTTTGGATTCTTCCCCATGATCACCACCCTTGGATTAGATTCCAACTAACATAGAGTTCTAACAATCTATGTCACAAAATCACACACGTAATGGATTCTTATACTTGGTTAGCATATTATTTGAACTAAAGTATGACTTTTTTATGATTCCCCATTGGTCATTATGATGTTTGGAAGTAGAATTTATTTTTCACCAAGTGTCATATGTCTGAGGTTTTGATATTCTCATGCAACCTCAAGCTAGACCTTGTTATATATGAATATTCTATTAATGTTAATTGTTTTTTCCTCATCCTTATGGTGGGTGTATCTATACCAGAGAAAGTGGTATTTTGGTAAAAACCTTCATGAAAAAGAAGAGTTTTGAAAGTTCCCACCTAATTATTAATTGGTTACACTTTGTGGGTGTCATGATGTGCTGATGATTGTGTTTATGGGGAAGGTTCTATTTATGATTGTGTTTATGGAGAAGGTTCTAATTTGGGATGGGCCTCACAGGGGGTGTTATATAAGGAGTCTTGAGAAATGGAGAGGTAGAGAAAATTGAATAGTAATTGGATGTGAGACTTGGACTTGGATTCGGTTTGGGCGGGATCTCTCTCGTACTGTTTTCTTCAGTTTTATTCCTCCTTAGTTGTAGCTCTCTAGCCGTTTTCCATATACTTAGTGTCTGTTTTTATTTGTCTATCACTTATGTAGGTTTTTTTGAAAGTTACAAAAAAGTGTGTGACACCATTTATGAAAAATGATTTTGTATAAGTTTTTATAGGTCACATTGTTTAGGTTTTACATCACTTATTGAAAACTACTCACAATTGATCACAACTGATTGTGTATAAGGACGTGTTTGACTGCACTTGGGGTTCATCTTGAAAAAACATATTTATAATTGTTTAAAGAGATTATCAATTATAATAAATTGTTTTGTATAATTGTTTACAGGCTGGTTGTTGGAAAAGTGATAATCTGTCACATCTTTATGTAGTTTTCATCTAGAATTTAAGCGTCTACCCGGGGTTTAGATAGTGGTATGAACATGTGAGCAGTTGTATTTGGGTGGTTAATTATTTTTAGGATTGTGGCTTGTTTCTTGACTTCAATCAATGGTAAATTCCACACATCTTTCTTTTATTTCATGGATAATTTAAGGGTGGTGTCAACTTAGTGAACCTCTATGACTAGTTGTTCCTAGGTGCTCGTCTAGAAGGTTTTTTCTTGAAAATGGGGAGACACCATGCACTTCATTGGGTAGATAGTGATTCTTCCCTGATACCTATTACGGTAATCAAGATTGTTATTTTGAATGGAGACTGCTCTAGTAAATAACTACCCTTGGTCTGTCAGGCCAAGTGATTATTGTTAATTACACCTACATTATGAAGAACCCGATTAGGTGATGGGGGATGAATTTTTTCTCAATAGATTGTAAATGTATTTCACTTGGTTGGATTGTATTTCAGATATTTTTATTAAATCCATTAATTTATGTTGATCAATTCATAGACCGACCACTATTGGTTTGGGGAATTCAACATGTAATACTAATCTTTGGATGGCAATATTTGTGTTCTATGATTATGCCGATGGTTTGAGTTGATATCATAATCTTTTAATGTAGTGATCTTATGGGATGTAGGGTTAGCAGTACCCACATAAAATAGGTGTGTGATGAAAGTCACATTTTAGGAGGCACTATCATTCATAGGTACCTCAAGGATAAATCATTATTCCAAGGAATTTAATATGATTGTGATGGGTATAGACATATCACATTTCATATTATTAACATCCATGCTACAGTCAAAGAGGCAGTCGACGAATAGCCTAGGAAGAGGAAGGAATTGGAGAAAGGAGGTATGTACAACACTAAAGTGATAGAGGAGATCAGGGAGCAGCATGAGGTTGATGGAACTTTGGTTTGATTCTACTAATACTACCCTGAAGTAGACCACTCCTATATTGGGAAGTTAGTGGTTAGAATCTATGATAGTTTTAGTCACTAGAGTCTTTTTACCAGGAGGCTCCATGAGTTTTTGGAGGTACGATCTATGTTCGTTATACTTTTCTTGTATTACTATTAGAAATAGGTACGAGAAACTATTTTTCCTAATTTTTTCAATTATTTTCATGGTATATGGTAGGCTCTATTAATCTCTATTTTTATAAGGAATTGGTTCTATTCTATTGTATTTGGAAGTCTTGGTTTTTGTATTTGAATCATAAATACTAATATTTGAGATTCAAATAGGATGGAGATGAATAAAGATTGGATGGATGCTAATCGTTTGATAATAGAGCATGAGAATGGAGTGAAAGAGTTCATCAATTTTTCAAAGGATCACGCAAAGGATTTTCTAAAATCCATTGTTTGTGTTTACATTGTTGTTATTCTAGAATAATTACTCCAGAGGAGTTGGAAGTACATTTGATATGTCACGGAATAGATCAGAGTTATAAATGTTGTAATAAACATGGAGAAAAAGTGAATGTAGCTATTGGATATGGATCATCAGATATGAAGACAAATATGAAAAATGAAGAAAACTGTATGGAGGATGTGATTACAGATGTCAATGATGATGAAGATTGTATTGAGGAAATGATAAGGATAGTTGAAGATGAACTCCATGATTGCAAAAAAATTGTTTGAGAAGTTAACGAGTTGTGAAAATATGCCACTGTATGCTGGTTCCACTAAATATAAAGCATTGTGAGATGTAAATGAGTTGTATAAATTGAAAGCAGGAAATAGATGGAGTGATGTCAGTTTTATGGAACAACTTGCTCTCTTGAATTATATGCTCCTGGAAGATAATGAGCTCCCAAACCAGACATATGAAGCAAAATGAATGCTATGTTCGATGGGTATGATTTCTGAAAGAATACATGCCTGCACGAAAGACTGTATACTATTTTGCAAGGAGAACAAATCACTTACAGAATTCCCAAAGGGTGGTGCTTCTCGATACAAGAAATATGAATCCAGTCCTACAAAACTTGTATGGTACTTTCCACTCATTCAAAGGTTTAGGCATCTATATGGAAGTGAAGAAACTACAAGACAATTATCATGGCATGTAGATAAATGAAATAAATATGGAAAATTAATTCACCTGGTAGACTCTCCTCAATGGAATATAATTGATCATGAGTATCCCGAATTTGGAAAAGTGCCGAGAAACCATCGGCTTTCTTTATCTATAGATGGAGTGAATCCTTTTGGTTTTCAAACCAGCACTCATAGTACATGTCCTATTATGTTGGTAAATTATAACTTTCCACCCTGGTTATGCATGAAGTGGAAATTTATCATGTTATCTATTCTTATATCAGGACCAAAACAACAAGGTAAAGATATTTATGTTTAGTTGTCTCCTTTGATCAATGATTTGAAGTTATTGTGGGATTCAGGTGTTATGTTGTATGATGCTTATAAAAGTGAATACTTCACATTGAGAGCAATGTTGTATGTGACGATAAATGATTTCCCTGCTTATGGAAATTTTTCAAGATATAGCATTAAAGGAACTCAAGGGTGCCCCATGTGTGAAGAAGATACATAATCAATTATGTTGAAAAATTTATAAAAAAATGTGTTTTTAGGACATCATAGATTTATACCTCATCAAAATATGTACCGATCTTGGACGACATCATTCAATAGATGTTCAGAATAATGCACATCACCATCTCCACTAACAGGTGATTAGCTATTTGATAAATTAAAAGATGTGAACACTGATTTTTGTAAACTATTTTCAAAAAACCTTAGGAAAATCAGTTGGAAAAAGAGATCACTTTTTTTTGAATTACCATACTAGAATTTTTTTTATGTTAGACATTTTTTTAATGCGATGCATGTGGAAAAAATGTTTGTGACGGTGTTATCAGAACGTTGCTAAATGCCCCTGAAAAAATAAAGGATTGAATTAAAGAAAGGTTGGACATGATTGATGTGAGAATACAAGAAGAGTTGGCTCTTGTGAAGGGTAAAATTTGAATGTTTCTTCCTCCAGCTGATTTCACTCTTTCCAGGGAGGAGAGATATCAGTTTTGAAACTTCTTCAATGATGTAAAGGTTCTAGAGGGGTATTCACAAAATATCAAGAACATCGTGTCAATGAATGATTTGAAGTTAAAAGGTTTGAAATCACATGACTGCCATGTTTTGATGCAATATTTAATTCCTATAGCTTTACATTGAATTTTCCCAAGAATGTTTGTCATCAGTTAACCAAACTTTGTTTCTTTTACAAATCTATATGTAGATAAGTTTTAGACCCAATGAAATTTACAGCTATAGAAAGAGAAATTGTTATCATATTATGTGAATTAGAAATGTTCTTCCCACCAGAATTATTTGATATGATGGTTCATTTGATGCATCACTTGGTGAGAGAGGTTCGACTTTGTGGTCCTGTGCACTATAGATGGATGTACCCCGTTGAATGGTATATGATGATTTTGAAAGGGTATGTCAAAAATTAAAGTCGGCCAGAGGGTTGTATAGTGGAATGATATATTGTTGAGGAAGCCATTGAATTATGTACCGTATACCTATCTGATGTGGAAATAATTGGTCTCCAAAAATTTTGTCATACTAGACGCATTAAGGGTGAGGGAATTTCTGGAAGAAATGTTGTGACAATCAATATTATAGATCGGGAGCAGGCCCACCTTTATGTTTTTTATAACAGTTGGGAGGTTGATCCATATGTTGAAACCCACAAAGAAATTCTTTGGAAGTTAAATCCTTCAAGGGCAGAAAAATGGATATCAAATACACATAATCACCAGTTTATAGGATGGTTTTAGGGCCATATTTTCAATGAGTTAGATGAAAATCCGAATTCAATTTCAGAACAACTTCAATGGCTATCCACAGGACCAAGTGTGTATGTATTATCTTACAATGGTTATGTAATTAATAGTTATACATTCTATATAGATGAACACGATGAAGATAATACCATGAAAAATAGAGGAGTTGCACTTATGTATGAAGCGATGCATGTTTCTGGTAGTAAGGGATGAAATCTAATTTATGAAAATATGTTATACTTTGGCATTATCAAACAAATATGGGAGTTGTATTATACAACATTCCAATTACCGATTTTTCAATGCAAATGGGTTGATAACAATAGAGGTGTTAAAATAGATGAATTGGGATTTGTGAAAGTTTATTTTAGTAAAGAAGGGTAAAAATATGAACTTTTTATAATGGAATCACAAGAGATACAAGTAATTTATGTTCCATATCTCACAAACCGAAAGTGGTTGATTGTTCTGTTATCATCCAAAACAACTGAAGGGCCCGATGAAAATTCAGTTGAGGATGATCTTTTTAGTGGTACATCACAATCATTTCTTAGCGGTCCCAATGTAGATGATGTTTTATATGTTAGAGGAGACCACAATGAATGAATTTGGATAATTGATAGAGGTGTCAAATCTCTTCATCATTTGAAAAAAAAACAAAGAGAGTTCAATAAATATGTTATATTTTTTTTGTAATATAGATCTTGTTATCTCATGTTATTATCTTATCATTATAGAATTTATGTAATCTAAATTAACTATTCAAACACTTTTACAGATAATAACTTCTACATGTTCTGGTGCTCCTAACCTCGAGGCTGAACAAGTCTCTCAAGCTGCTGCTACTGCTGCTGTGGCGGCTCACAGTGCAAAGCAACAACAAGTTTCTGAACCTGTTGCTCCTCCTAGTGTTGAGGTCCAACAACCATAAGCACATGGCGTTGCTATCATTTCAGATGAAAATATTGATAACGTTGATATTGATGAAGTGGTCGGGGATGAAGAATCAACGTCGCAGAAAACAAAGGTGCGTTGTAGTTTGACGGTGTTATCCAATGTTCTTAAGGTGAAATGAAAAGGAATAAAATTTTTTGTTTGATGGAATGAACGAGGCTAATATATGAATCCGAACAATTATATGTTTAGTATTTACATTGGAATTGTCACTCTACAACACGTGCCGATTGAAATAGATTCATGGAACCATGTTTTGTCCGGGCTGAAGGCTATAATCTGGGAAGAAATTATGGTAACATTATGATATTATTTCTTTAATTTACTAGAAAATAAAATAATGAAATAGTTTCTTACTCTTTTAATTCTCTTACAGAATATATTTATAATAGATGATTCACACAATAATTATTTACTAAGGATTACAGTAAGGTGTCATTGAGGTTTTCGCACTATTTTAACAAAATATCACCTGAAAGATTCCAAAGGTAAAATAAACCCGCACCCAACACTTGTCTACACTCACCTGATATCCGAAGAAGCATGGGATGCATTTATTGGCCATCATGGGGATGAGAAGTTTCAGGTACATTGTGGATGATGATAAGTTGTTTGAGGATACATGAATTGATCACTTTGATTTTTAATATTTCATTTATGAAACAACAACTCAGTACTGAAAATAAGGAATGTGCATCAAAACCAACATACCCCTATCGTAAAGCAAGGATGGGGTATGCTTAACTAGAAAAAAATGGTACGTATATTAAATTTACAGAAATATTGTTAGGTGCCAAGAAACAACATCATAATTATCTTTCTATATTTATTGTAGATTGATGAGTCTAAAACCAAAGACACTTCTATCCCATGTTATGTGCTGTAGAAGGAGGAACATGTGAATAAATAAGGGCATCTATGTAACACCCCGAGATTTTATGAAAAATATTCTTTTAATTTCATTAATATCTTGTGTTGTATGCTACAACAAAATTACCTTGCGCTATACGCAACACCGTATTAGCTTTCAGTATACGCAACACTTTTCTTGGCTCTTGTTACACACAATTTCACGTTCGTTTGATAGAAGTTATTCTACGCAACATTGAGTGTATATATATATATATATTCAATGTATAAATAAAATATGGTTGGATTCTGTTATACGAAACAACGAAGGATTATTTCACCACATGCAACCCTGACTTGGCTTGCATTACACGCAATCGCGACCTTCCTCGATAGCGTGTGTTGTACGCAATACCGGGTTTTAATAAACAATGATATATTATTATAATATTATCAAGAACTAGCCGTTATGAATAGTATTAACTAAATTTTGAATTTTATAACATTATTATTCATCTTACACATTTTCTAGAACATGGTATAAGAACAAAATAAATTTTTCGGGTAAAATAAGTATTTTTCAGAAAATGCAGTTTTGCCGCCTTTTGATGACGCACGCACTTTAAATCTAGTTTTGACATGTTTATATGTTAAATTTGACAAACGAAAATTCTTATTTTCAATCAGGATATAAAATTTTACATTAGATAAAGTTTTGATATTTTTCCGATAACTTTCATATTTTAATGAATAGTAAAAACACGCTATATTTTAATTAAAAACAAATTTTTTCATTGTAATATCTTATGTGGTTAAATTATAATATTTAATGGTTTTAAAGTATAAATATAATATATTTTTACCATTTAATATAATGTATGTCCTTAGCATTGATTTTACCTTGAATTCGTAGGTTAAATCAATTCAATCTTTTGCAATGTTTTAAAGAAAAACCCGTTTTGTTTCGACAACGGGATTAATTTTAATTTTATTTCTGCATCTTTTGTGTATTGAATTTGGAAAAACGGATTGCATATTTGGAATCAGTGGGTACAAATTATGTTAATAAGCTACTTTTTGTTTTTGGGCATTGTGAATAGTTACTACGGTAAATTTTATTTAGTATAGTTAAAGGCAAATCGGGTAATTAAGGGTAAATATAAGATTATAAAATTACCCTAACACTTGGAAAAATCCTATTGGATGGCTAAAAGTAGACCCATATAACCTAAGGGTCGGATTAGATTCATTTTATGGACTTTTTTCCATGAAAATAATTTAATTATTATTAAAACCAAAGAATGTGACAACATGTCACTTTCTTAAATATTATAAGTATAATAATTTTAATTTAGTGATAAACTTCATGAAACATCGAACATGAATATTTTTTAGAAATCTAATACAATTATATACATCATATGAATTTATTTATAATTTTTAGGGATTAAATAATCATCATTTATTATGACACAAAGATGATGTAGTAATTGTCCTATTAATGAAATATTGACATAATTGATGTTATAAATGCCCAAATAAATGTAATTTGAGACTTTTTATGACTTAAATTAATTTTCTAGGTTAATATGACATTTCATTGTTGATATAAGTAACTTGGTTAGAACTTATCATTCTGTTATGAATTTCATAAAAATCATGTACCAAATATTGTCAAAATTGACATAAATTAGTTTTTAAAACAAATATCATATTATTAATTGTTATTTAATTTATAAAAATCTAAGGTTCTGCCAAATGACTTAGATAAGAATAGATATATTAATAATAAACAACTTGAGGTTCGTTTGGCTTGTTATGGTAAGTTTATTAAACATATAGTGTAAGAAAACAAAAAGACACGGTAAAAGTTAAATTATTAAACTTATAGTTAAATATAATTGATAAGGTTAAAATAATAACCTAAACTTGTCTAAATACTATTGGATGAGAGGATTTCGACCCATCCCCACATTAGCTTCGAAATAAGACCCTTTGAAACCATTATAAACCGAATTTGACCTTAATATAAAATAATATTTTGAGATTTTCCTAAGGTGCCCCTCTCCTCCCTTATAAAAGGGAACCTCCTCCCTCTCCTCCTCACACCAATTTTAGCATTCAAGCTCGGACAAACCCTGCCAAAATCTCTTCTCCACTTCTCTAGTATCATTCTAGAGGTCCTGGTCTTCTTCAAAGACCATTCTTAGTTCTTTAAGTGGAGGTTAAGTGAAGACGCGCCAAAAAGAGGTAATATCCATTACCGATCTTTTTCAATTTCTTTCTTCTTCAACTTCTTCTTATTTAGTTGTTTCATGATAAAGTAATAACATCAGTATTTATTATATACTGATATGTTATTATAAATATGAAACAACTCTAATTAACCTTCTATCCATCCTACAGAAAAAGGAAATCACCGCGCGTGCGTACGTACGGAATACCGTCTCCACGTCGTGGTGTATTCTATTTTCCACCACCACCTTAATTGGATGGGTATAATGGTGTAATGAGTAACTATATATAATTATTATAAAGTGATATTGATACTGAAATAGTATACATACACTTCAACAAAATTCCACGACCATGGGAACGATATCATCGCTCGTGCATACGTACGGACTACCGTCTCCACAACGCGATGAGATTCATTATCCATGATAACCATTCCCGAATGATTATAAAGTATATATAATGAATAATAATGAAATATATGACATGGTAAATCTACTGGATTTATATATATATATATTTCATCTACTTGCTTCCATTCAAGACAATAAGGAAAGGAAAACATCGTTCATGCGTACGTACGGACTACCGTCTCCATGAACGGTGTGTTTCATTTCATTTATCTATCTATTATATATATATACTGAATATATATGATATATAAATCATATTTTATATTCTGGAAGTAAATAAATCATGATATAAGTAATAATAATGTCAAGAACAACAAGTCCAAACACCTACGATAAATGAAACGATTTTACCCAAAACGCTTCTTTAACATGGAATTTACAAAGGAACGGGTAATATAAAGTCATAAGTGAACAATATATGATCTAATAACAATGAATATGATTCTGTAATAAGTTAATGACATTATTTAAATAATTATACAGGAGGTTCGGATACGTACAAAGCATATCGGACATAAGGTAAGGGAAAATATCACAATCTCATTTTATCTGAGATTGTTTATACTTTGGTATTTATTGGGGTGTATTTTATCATCCACATCCATGTTTCCTCAATATTTAATATTATTTCCATCCACCTACAATTGTTTAAATCCAATTTTACCCTTCGGTGAGTTTTTAGTAAAATATATGAAAGGAATCTTTTGTCGTTTTTCGTACGAGGTACTTTTTGACTTTTCCAACAAAATTACGAGAAGAATGTTTTTTTAACTTATACGACATGGATGGATTTTTAAAACATTATTTCCAAGAAGATTACTTTAAAAGTTTTCAAGTTTACTTTTAACCAACTTCTTTTATTTTAGAATTTTATGACATGTTAAGAAAGGAAAATTGTTTTTGAAGTAGAAAGGATATTTTCCTCAAGAATGGAGTTCAAGTGTTTTATCAAAATTATTTTCCATCTAAGATAATAATGGGTTATGTTTTTATACCTATTATTACATTGATATGATTATGTTGTGATGAAATTATTTTTATGAATTCCTTTGTCTTATATGAATTGTTTTATGATGTCACGATGTTTAAGATTCCCATTTTTATTACATGGGTTATGCTATGATGTTTGGTTTCTGATTTTGTGGTACACATAAGAATGGTATCATTATGAGATTGGTGGGACCTATATCTCCCTCCATTGCATTGGGTAAAGATTTTATATCTCATGAGATAGACATGGCTGGAACGGTAGGTTATACCGGTTTAGTGAAACAGGACTGAAACGAGGAGTGAACTCGGTTCAAAAAGGGACTTTGTCCACTAAGATAGTCTTGGCAATGAGTATTGACTAATAAGAAATGATTCTCTATGATTATGTGTTTATGCCACAAAGTTTCATGTTTTAAGTTATGATTATTGGGATTTCATTTCACTACTATTATTTATCCCATGTTATGAAATTATGCTCTCTTTTGCAGGTTAAGATTTCCAAAATGTTATGTTCTTATGAATATGATGTGATTGATACTTCTTTTGTTTACCCTTACTGAGTATTTGAGCTCACCCTTTTATGTTTTCTTTTCCCCAGGATATAAAGAAAGGATTTAGGTTTAGAAAAAAAGAAGATCTTTATGGGAGATGTTGAAGATCTTTCACCACGATTAGAAAATTATATTCCGAGTTTCAAAGACACTAAACTATTATGGTCCTTGTGTGTGTGTTTTTGTTATGTACTAAGTATTCCGCAAAATTAATGTAATGTCCATGTACGTCAAGCTTCGGGTCTCTACAGTTGGTATCATAGGAAAGGTTTAGTCAACCTTTGGAAACTAGGATGTGAGAACGTTAGTGAGATCCCTAGAGATATTTCTAAGGTATGTCTAGGGATGTCCCTAAGGATAAGTATACGTATAGGATATAGTCCTAGAACTATGGTAACGATCTTAGAATTTAACCTAAGATGTTAGATATTAAGGGTACTCCCCCTTTACTATGTTGTTTTCCCTAGAATTATTTTTGCCTCTCACACTATTCTTTTTGGGTTTTAGACGATGGATGAAACCCGAAGGAACCGTGTTGATCACTGTAATGGACAATGCAATAATTTTCCTCCTGAACAAACAAGTGTTATGGGAGATGGAGTGAAAAATCTTATTGCTATACTTACACAAGCTATGAATCATTCTGGACTTCAAAATGAGCAGAGAAGGGAACAATATTTTATTGAGTCCTTCATGAGGCAACGCCCACCTTCTTTCAGTGGGTCTTCCGATCCACTTGTTGCTGAAAAATGGATCAGTACAACTGAAAAGATATTTTCAGTTATTCAATGTTCTGAACATGATAAAGTCATCTTAGCAGTATATCGTTTGGAAGGTGAAATTGATCAATGGTGGAATCTTATCAAGAATACGAGGCCAAGAGATGAAATTGAGTCTATGGAATGGGACGAGTTCAAGAACATTTTCTTCAGTAAGTACTTCCCTCGTATTCTTCGAACAAAGATGGAAAAGGAGTTTCTTGAGCTGAAGTAGAAGGATGATGAATCTGTTGGTATATAAAAAGCGAATTTTACAAGACTTGCAAGGTATGCATCTGGCATTATCATCCAACCTGAAAGTAAAGTTCATCGATTTTTCAGTGGCTTAAAAGCAAGTCTTCGAAGGGAATTAGCTATAAGAGACTTTAGTAGCTATGAAGAAATTGTGTGTTGTGCTATCAAGGTAGAAATGGAAGTTGGTGTTACTTATCCATCTCATAATTTTGACAAGAAACGAAAGATGGAGTTCAAGGAGAAATATTAGAATAATGGTGAAAAGAAGATGAATGTTTCCTTATGCTCAAAGTATGGAAAGAAGCATGGTGGATATTGTCTTAAAGGGACTATAAAATGTTTTAAGTGTGGAAAAGAAGGTCGTCGGGTAGCTGAGTGTTGAAGTAATGGAAAAAGGGTTTCTAATGATGTGAATAAAGAAAAGACTGCAGAGAACACACCACCAACACTTCAATGTTTCAAGTGTAAGGAGATGAATCATTATGCCAATAAATTCCCTAATCCAAGGGTTAGTGATGATCGACATGAGCAACCGCTTAAGGAAAAGGACAAAGAGAAGTCACATGCGATCACTATTGGCGATGTTGAATATGAAAACGATGTGGTGGAATGATTAAGTGTTTATGTAATGGGATTCCAAAATAATGTTGTATCATGGAGTATTGGAATATTTATGTATTGGTCTAATGTGGTATTCAAAGTGATTGAGATATTTTTGGAAATAAGATGATATGAGCATAATGAAGGGAAAACGAGAAAATGAAATGTTTAACAGTATTAATGAGCTCATAATTGATATAAGGACTACGTGATATCATGGTTTGAGTATATAGAATTTTGAGGATTTTGGTATGTGGAAAATGTTAACTTTTAACTACATTCATGTTTTCACTATGGTTCAATGGGTATTAATTTTTCAAGAGAATACATGATTAAGGTATTCACATGATTGGAATGTGACCAACAATATATATATATGGGGGATAAATGATGGTATTCACATGCTTGGTTGATGAAATTTCAAGTAATCGTTTTCTTTATACTATGAGCTTGGACCGAAGTATTTTAGATAAGCCTAAATATTGGAATGGATTATGTTGGACATATGATAATTATTGTTTAAGGATAGAACTTTTTTCGATATTACTGATGAGATTTTATAGTAATGTAGTTTTAGAAAAAGGACAACCTGCAGGACAGGCGACAGCCCATCGCGTCGGACAAGGCTGTGGGAATCGAACCCACAACTGAAGTGCGACTGACCTTTTTTTCCTACCACTGGCCTACAAGAAGTCCATGTTTAGTAGAAACTAGTTTTATTATATTAAGCAGTATAAGTCCATTTTAGGAACTATATAAGATTAATCTCACTATAGATGGACTTATGTATTTTTTTTTGATAACTTTTCTAACCTTTTGTTTGAGACAGATGGAATGACCCATCATTCTATCACATGATCTACTAACACATCACTAATGACAAATTCAACTTCATTTCTTTAAGAGATGAAGTGGAAATTTTCCAAAGAACGACAAACGGTGAGACTATACCAAAATCACGAAAGTATTTCTTCTAATTACAATTTCATCAACTTTAGGGAAATGATCTTGAAAACCAAAAATGTTGTCCTAGTACTCTTATATCTGATGAATCAGATGGTATCTTAATTTATGGCTTTGTGATTGCTGGATTTTCCATAGCCATGTTCTCTACCACTCTCCATCAGAACATGATGGTTAGATTTCTCATCCATATCCATATTTTCACCTATGTGGAAACCCAATGATTAGTTTATTTGGGTAACCGTTACGTTTCATACTTTTGTTTTTAAATATTGGTTTTGGTATTCCTTTTTATGATGTGGGTTTCTATTAAAGAAACTTTCGAATAGTAAACCATTTATAACCCCGACGAATTTCGAGGGAGAAATTCATTTTAAGGGGGGTAGAATGTAACACCCCGAGATTTTATGAAAAATATTCTTTAAATTTCATTAATGTCTTGTGTTGTATGCTACACCAAGATTACATTGCGCTATACGCAACACTGTATTAGCTTGCAGTATACGCAACACTTTTCTTGGCTCTTGTTACACACAATTTCACATTCGTTTGATAGAAGTTATTCTACGCAACATTGAGTGTATATATTTATATATATATATTCAATGTATAAATAAAATATGGTTGTATTCTGTTATAAGAAACAACAAAGGATTCTTTCACTACACGCAACCCTGACTTGGCTTGCATTACACGCAATCGCGACCTTCCTCGATAGCGTGTGTTGTACGCAATACCGGGTTTTAATAAACAACGATATATTATTATAATATTGTCATGAACTAGACATTATGAATAGTATTAACTAAATTTTTAATTTTATAACATTATTATTCATCTTACACGTTTTCTTGAACATGTTATAAGAACAAAATAATTTTTTTTGGGTAAAATAAGTATTTTTCAAAAAATGCAGTTTTGCCACCTTTTGATGGCGCACCCACTTTAAATCTAGTTTTTGAGATGTTTATATGTTCAATTTGACAAAATAAAATTCTTCTTTTGAATCAGGATATAAAAATTTACATTAGATAAAGTTTTGATATTTTTCCGATAACTTTCATATTTTAATGAATAGTAAAAACACGCTATATTTTAATTAAAAACAACTTTTTTCATCGTAATATCTTATGTGGTTAAATTATAATATTGAATGGTTTTAAAGTATAAATATAATATATTTTTACCATTTAATATAATGTATGTCATTATCATTGATTTTACCTTGAATTCGTAGGTTAAATCAATTCAATCTTTTGCAATGTTTTAAAGAAAAACCTGTTTTCTTTCGACAACGGGATTAATTTTAATTTAATATCTGCATCTTTTGTGTATTGAATTTGGAAAAATGGATTCCATATTTGGAATCAGTGGGTCCAAATTATGTTAATAAGCTACTTTTTATTTTTGGGCATTGTGAATAGTAACTACGGTAAATTTTATTTACTATAGTTAAAGGTAAATCAGGTAATTAAGGGTACATATAAGATTATAAAATTACCCTAACACTTGGAAAAATCCTATTGGATGACTAAAAGTAGACCCATATAACCTAAGGGTCGAATTAGATTCATTTTAGGGACTTTTTTCGATGAAAATAATTTAATTATTATTAAAACCAAAGAATGTGACAACATGTCACTTTCTTAAATCTTATAAGTATAATAATTTTAATTTAGTGATAAACTTCCTGAAACTTAGAAAATGAATAGTCTCCAGAAATATAATACAACTATCTAAATCATAGGAATTTATTTAGAATTTTTAGGGATTAAATAATTATCATTTATTATGACACAAAGATGATGCAATAATTGTCTTATTAATGAAATATTGACATAATTGATGTTATAAATGCCCAAATAAATGTAATTTGAGACTTTTTATGACTTAAATTAATTTTATAGGTTAATATGACATGTTATTGTTGATATAAGTAAATTGGTTCGAACTTATCATTCTGTTATGAATTTCATAAAAATCATGTACCAAATAGTGTCAAAATTGACATAAATTAGTTTTTAAAACAAATATTATATTATTAATTGTTATTTAATTCTTAAAAAGATACGGTTCGGCCAAATTACTTATATAAGAATAGATATATTAATAATAAACAAATTGGGGTTCTTTTGTCTTGTTATGGTAAGTTTATTAACCATATAGTGTAAGAAAACAAAAAGACACGGTAAAAGTTAAATTATTTAACTTAGAGTTAAATCTAATTGATAAGGTTAAAATAATAACCTAAACTTGTCTAAATCCTATTGGATGAGAGGATTTAGACCCATAACCACTTTATCTTCGAAATAAGACCCTTTGGAACCATTATAAACCGAATTTGACCTTAATATAAAATAATATTTTGAGATTTTCCTAAGGTGCCCCTCTCCTCCCTTATAAAAGGGCACCTCCTCCCTCTCCTCCTCACACCAATTTGAGCATTCAAGCTTGGACAAACCCAGAAAAAATCTCTTCTCCACTTCCCTAGTATCATCCTAGATGTCCTGGTCTTCTTCAAAGACCATCCTTAGTTCTTTAAGTGGAGGTTAAGTGAAGGCTCGTCAAAAAGATGTAATATCCATTACCGATCTTTTTCAATTTCTTTCTTCTTCAACTTCTTCTTATTTAGTTGTTTAATGATAAAGTAATAAAATAAGTATTTCTTATATACTGATATGTTATTATAAATATGAAACAACTCTAATTAACCTTCTATCCATCCTACGGAAAAAGGAAATCACCGCGCGTGCGTACATACGGAATACCGTCTCCACGCCGTGGTGTAATCTATTTTCCGCCACCACCTTAATTGGATGGGTATAATGGTGTAATGAGTAACTATATATGATTATTATAAAGTTATATTGATACTGAAATAGTATACATACACTTCAACACAATTCCACGACCATGGGAACGATATCATCGCTTGTGCGTACGTACGGACTACCGTCTCCACGACGCGATGAGATTCATTATCCATGTTAACCATTCCAGAATGATTATAAAGTATATATAATGAATAATAATGAAATATATGTCATGTTAAATCTAATGTATTTATGTATATATATATGTCATCTACTTAATTCCATTCAAGACAATAAGGAAAGGAAAACAACGTTCATGCGTACGTACGGACTACCGTCTCCATGAACGGTGTGTTTCATTTCATTTATCTATCTATTATATATATATATACTGAATATATATGATATATAATTCATATTTTATATTCTTTAAGTATGTAAATAATGATATAAGTAATAATAATGTCAAGAACAACAAGTCCAAACACCTACGATAAATGAAACGATTTTACCCAAAACGCTTCTTTAACATGGAATTTACAAAAGAACGGGTAATATAAAGTCATAAGTGAACCATATATGATATCATAACAGTGAATATGATTCTTTAATAAGTTAATGACATTATTTAAATCATTATACAGGAGGTTCGGATACGTACAAAGCATATCAGACATAAGGTAAGGGAAAATATCACAATCTCATTTTATCCGAGATTGTTTATACTTTGGTATTTACTAGGGTGTATTTTATCATCCATATCCATGTTTCCTCAATATGTAATATTATTTCCATCCACCTACAATTTTTTAAATCCAATTTTACCCTTCGGTGAGTTTTTAGTAAAATATATGAAAGGAATCTTTTGTCGTTTTTCGTACGAGGTACTTTTTGACTTTTCCGACAAAATTATGAGAAGAATGTTTTTTTAACTTATACGGCATGAATGGATTTTTAAAACATTATTTCCAAGAAGCTTCCTGTAAAAGTTTTCAAGTTTATTTTTAATCAACTTTTTTTAGTTTAGAATTTTATGACATGTTAAGAAAGGAAAAGTGTTTTTGAAGTAGAAAGGATATTTTCCTCAAGAATGGAGTTCAAGTGTTTTATCAAAATTATTTTCCATCTAAGATAATAATGGGTTCTGTTTTTATACCTATTATTACATTGATTTGATTATGTTGTGATGAAGTTATTTTTATTAATTCCTTTATCTTATATGAATTGTTTTATGATGTCACGCTGTTTAAGATTCCCATTTTTATTACATGGGTTATGCTATGATGTATGGTTTTTGATTTTGTGGCACACATAAGAATGGTATCATTATGAGATGGGTGGGACCTATATCTCCCTACAATGCATTGGGTAAAGATATTATATCTCATGAGATAGACATGGCTGGAATAGTAGGTTATACCGGTTCAGTGAAACAGGACTGAAACGAGGAGTGAACTTGGTTCAGAAATGGACTTTGTCCACTAAGATAGTCTTGGAAATGAGTCTTGACTAATAAGAAATTATTCTCTATGATTATGTGTGTATGACACAAAGTTTCATGTTTTATGTTATGATTATTGGGATTTCATTTCACTACTATGATTTATCCCATGTTATGAAATTATGCTCTCTTTTGCAGGTTAAGATTTCCAAAATGTTATATTCTTATGAATATGATGTGATTGATACTTCTTTTGTTTACCCTTACTGAGCATTTGAGCTCACCCTTTTATGTTTTCTTTTCCCCAGGATATAAAGAAAGGATTTAGGTTTAGAAAAAAAGAAGATCTTTATGGGAGATGTTGAAGATCTTTCACCACGATTAGAAGATTATATTCTGAGTTTCCAAAGACACTAAACTATTACGGTCCTTGTGTGTGTGTTTTTGTTATGTAATAAGTATTACGCAAAAGTAATGTAATGTCCATGTACGTCAAGCTTCGGGTCTCTACAATCTAGTAGATGAAAACACAAAAAAAGTGTGGGAAATATGTCTAAGTATCAAATGATAAAAATATTTGTTTTAAATTGATATTACATAAAAATAATTAGTTATTTTCCTATATCTGACAGTCACAAGAATCAGCTACTCTTGTATCGGATGCATACCTATTATCTATGGTTTTGAAGTAGCCGGAACAATACAGTCGTGTTATAGGTGTGGGGTTTGCGGTGACACCCCGAGTATATTATGAGAAAAAAATCAAACGGTTGATAGAAATGAAAAAATGAAACAAATGAGCGAAAGACTAGAAACTCTTGAAGAATGATTTCAATGGCAGGGAGAGTTTCTAACAACTTTTATAGGTGGGAAGCAAGAAGAAGATATAACTCAGGAACAACCAGTATGTGAAGATCCTGCCCCACCCCCACTAGCTTTGAGGTGAGCCATTCCCCTCAAAGAACTGTCTTAGCCGTGGTAATCAATATTCTAATAATTGTTCCCATGAAATGTGAATTAGAAAAAAACTTATACATTTCCTATACTGATTTTCTAAAGGTTGATAATGACTATGATTTATATCTGTCAACAGCCACCTATCACCTTGTAGCAAGGGCTACGGTGTTCAACATCCTAGAGGACAAGATGTATAATAGACCACTTCCGAAAGATCATATGAAAGTGAAGATTACTATAGCTCATGATCCAAATGAAGAGCTACCTATTCCACTTGATGAAGATGATATTCATACGGTCAAAAAGGCTATTGGGACAATCATTGCATGGTCGTCACAACATATAAGAGTACATGTGGACAAAGAGGTATTTATTTCCATTTTTTTCAAGCTAAAACATTAACAATTAATGGAAAAGGGGTATGAACCAATGAAGTTTATTATAGATGGTGAAAGGGAAGGGGGTGAAAAGAAATGTCAGCTCAAAATAATCTAAAGGATCGAAAAAACAATCCCAAAGATCTACTGAAAGCACAATAACACCACATGTTCTATGTCCACATTTACGATCATTGAAGAATCATGTGGATACGAAGCTAAGAGGTGTTAGTAGTCGTATAGTGGTTTTTGAAAATAATATATATGGAGAGGAAATTTTAGATTTCATTACTCCTGAAAATGTAAATGAGAGCCTTGAATACGGTTGTCTAGGCGTCACAGTTGTAAATTTATATATGAGGTATGTTTTCATGAATTGATTTTCTAAAAGCTGATATAATGTGAAAATTATGACTAAATACATTTTATATTTTTGACAGACGTATATATGAAAAATAGTTGAAGTAATTTTTCCATGAGATAAAATTCGGACTTGTTAGTCCTCATACCACATCAATACAACTAACGAAATTAGAGCCATCAAAAAAGGATGAAATAGTGAATGGCTAGCTGAAAACATTTGAAAGAAAGATTATGGATGATAGAATCTTCCTAATACCAACCATACATGGGTAAAACTCTAAAATTAAAGTATATCAATTATATTCTCACTTCTTATATTACTTGTTCCTTTTTTTGTTTTTAGGCAACATTGGCTGCTAATTGTAGTGAACTTGGATACTTCAAAGATTTATTTTCTGGATTCAATGCAAGAATATCTCACAAACCGACCACACATGATAGAGTTTGTGAATTTTTAAGACACTACATCCTACGTTTTAGGTCAAAACATCAAGTAATATAATTTATATTACCTTTTACTAAGGATTCTATTATGATTGGGTGGTGTATCATTATTGTCTAAAAAAGGAATGAGGATAGGGGCTAAGAATAAGGTGGTGAGAAATTACTACGTCTCGACAAATATCAGTGTATATATAATAAAATTTCACTATCCAAACACATATCAACACAAGTTAGTTATTATCCTAATGATATTTTTTTGCTGTATCTAAAACAAAAAAAATGATAATGATTGCGGTTATTATGTTTTTAAATTTATGAAAGAGATCGTTTTTCATCAACAAACTAGCATCCCTAAAGATGTATTTTAAAAAACAACTACAATTTCATTTAAATTATTTATTAATTATTTATTTATATATTTTTCAATACTACTATGACTATCAAAAAGCCTCATAATCACAAGATGATATAGATTTGTTCAGAAATGAGTGGTCCACTTACCTGATATAAGATTGTACACAAATAGCATGATGATCTGACTTGGGGATGTGTATAATTGGCTGTCATTTTTGAGAGGTGTTAAGGGGATCAAAAGATGAAATATTATTGTATGTAAATTTTTTTTAGGAAAAATGTAATTGTTATTAAATAAAAAATCATTTCTCTAATTATTCATTTGCCCAGTTTAACAGATGAAATGCACCAGTAACATGCAAGAATGATGAACCACTTTTATTTGGGCTTTGGATAAGAAAAAACAATAAAATCTCAAAAATACCTTCATATCCGACCAAATTCATTAGTATTGTGTTGATACTTTATGGGAACGATATATGGGTCATTTGTGATGTGTACGAGTCAACCCTGCCTCAATCCAAGGAAGGTGTGGTTGGTATCACTCAAATTCTCTCTTTTGTTTAAAATGGACAGAATTTTAAGTGAAAACAACAACTGACATACAAAAATCTGACCAAACGCATTAGGATTGTGTTGATACATTAGGAGAATGATACATGGGTCATTTTTGATGTGTAAGAGTCAACCCTTCCTCAATCCGAGGCACGGTGTGGCTGGTATTACTCAAATTATCTCTTTTGTTTAGAATGGACAGAATTTTAAGTGAAAACCACAACTAATGTACGAAAATCTGACCAAGTGCATTATAATTGTGTTGATACTTTAATAGAATGATTCATGGGTCATTTTTTATGTGTAAGAGTCAAACCCTCCTCAATCCGAGGGACGATGTGGCCGGTATCACTCAAAGTATCTATCTTTTGTTTAAAATGGACATAATTTTAAGTGAAAACAACAACTGACATATGGAAATCTGACCAAACACATTTGGATTACATTAATACTTTAGGGGAATGATCCATGGGTCATTTTTGATGTGTAAGAGTCAACCCCGCTTCAATCTGAGGCATGGTGTGGCTAATATCACTCAAAGTGTCTTTCTTTTGTTTAAAATGGACAAAATTTTAAGTGAAAACAACAACTGAAGTACAAAAATCTGACCAAACACATTTGTATTGTGTTGATAATTTTGGGTAACGATCCATGGATCATTTCTGATGTGTATGAGTCTACCTGGCTCAATCTGAGTCATGGTGTGGCCGAAATCACTCAAAGTATCTCTTTTGTTTTAAAAGGACATAATTTTAAGTGAAAACAACAACTAATATATGGAAATCCAACCAAAAGAATTCATATTGTGTTGTTACTTTAGGGGAAATATACATGGGTCATTCAGGACGTTTACGAGTCAACCCCGCCTCAATCTGAGGCACGGTGTGGCTGGTATCACTCAAAGTGTCTCTCTTTTGTTTAAAATGGACATAATTTTAAGTGAAAACAACAACTGATGTACGGAAATCTGACCAAACACATTTAGACTATGTTGATACTTTAGGGGAACAATACATGGGTCATTTGAGACATTTAAGAGTCAACCCTGCCTCAATCCAAGGGACAGTGTGGCCGGTATCACTAGAATTCTCTTTTTTTGTTTAAAATTGAAAGAGTTTTAAGTGAAAACAATAACAGACGTATGGGAATCCGACCAAATGCATTCAAATTGTGTTGATACTTTCTGGGATCAATCCATGGGTCATTTGTGACGTGTAAGAGTCAACCCTGCCTCAATATGAGGCACAATGTGGCCAGTATCACTCAAAGTGTCGCTCTTTTGTTCAAAAAGGATAAAATTTTAAGTGAAAACAACAACTAACGTACGAAAATCCAACCAAACGCATTTGAATTATGTTGATACTTTAGGGAAATGATTAATGGGTCATTTGTGACGTGTACGAGTCAACCTCACCTCAATCTGAGGCACGGTGTGGCCGGTATCACTCAAAGTCTTTATTTTGTTTAAAATGGATATAATTTTAAGTGAAAACAACAACCGACATACAGAAATCAGACCAAACGCTTTCGGATTGTGTTGATACTTTAGGGGAATGATCCATGGGTCATTTGCGACTTTAACAAGTCAACCTCGCCTCAATCCGAGGCACGGTGTGATCAGTATCACTCAAAGTCTACCTTTTGTTTAAAATTTTGACTACGCCAAAAACTGGAAAGGGAAACTCTACCCCTTTATCTGCGCTCAAAAAAAGCGCTGATAAAGGGTGGCCTTTATCAACGCTCAAAAAAAGCGCTGATAAAGGGGGGCCTTTATCAGCGCTGATAAAGGCCCCCCCTATATCAGCGCTTCTTTAAGTAGTGCTAATAAAGGGGGGATTTATCAGCGCTTTTTCCGAGCACTGATAAATGTTGAGTTTCAAAAAAAAATATTTTTTCATGAAAAATAATATTTTGTTATATAAGTATATTTATATTGATACAAATACAATATATATTTTTTAAATATGTTATAGATATGTATAAATAGACTATTACATTTAATATATAAGAAATTTAGTGAAAATGGCTTCAAAATATTTAAAAAAAAAATTAATAATTAATAATTTTCTAATTATTATCAATTAAAAATCATTCAATAACAATTTGGGGACACAAAAAATCAAAACAATTAATAAAAGATCTAAAATAAGTTGAAAATGTAACTCAAACTTCAAACGGCCATAACTTTTGATCCGGGTGTCCGTTTGAGCTGTACAATATATCAAATCGAAGCCTGTGATGAGCTCTACGTTGCTATGATCGGGGAAGACCTTGGTCAGGGTTTTTATGAGCCTAAAAGAGGCTCAGAAGGCCTCCAAAACTGAGTTTTTAGTTAGGATACCCCGATTTTTTAACATTAAAACAACTATAACTTCTGATCAGGATGTCCGTTAGGCCTGTACCACATATCATATCGAATACTGTTTCATTTTAATCGATTTTACTGGTTGTGGTGTTGAAACAGAATTATAGATTATAAGTTATGGTTGTTTTGACATTCTATGGATTTTCAAATACACATGTATATGTATTTATTAATAAATATATATATATATGTGTGTGTGTGTGGGTGTCTATGTGTGTGTCTGTGTGTTGTATATATGTATGTATTTATTTATTTACTATTAAACATATATCAAAAACATAATTTTTCATAATTTTATTTAACACTAATCTTATAATTACATTCTATGGCTTTTCAAATACACATATATATGTATTTATTCATAAATATATATGTGTTTGTGTGTGTGTCTCTCTGTGTGTGTCTCTCTGTGTGTGTCTGTGTGTTGTATATATCTATGTATGTATGTATGTATGTATGTATGTATGTATGTATGTATTTATTTATTTATAAACACACATAAAAACATATTTTTTCATAAATGTGTTTAAAACTAATCTTATAAGTATATATTAATATACAAATAAATATACGTATAAAAAATTATAACTAAAAATATATATAAATATATTAATATACGAATTAATATATATATACTAATATATGAATTAATATATTTATATTTATATGAATCTATATCAATATATGAATAAATATAACTATATATATATAGACATATCATTAAATAGAGAACAAAACAAGATGGTATAGTGGTAAAGGTGCAGCTGCGAAAGGGGGAGGTCCTGGGTTCAAGTTCGGGTGGAAGCGAAGGGGGTGCGCGCGTATGAGGATGCGCAGGAAGGGCAGCGCGCGGGAGACCTCCTGGTGCTAATAATGGGGGGTGTGAAACGCTGATAAAAGCACTCCCCCGTATTATTTTTAATTATTTTTAATTTTTTTTATCCTTATCAGTGCTTTTTTTAGCGCTGATAAAAGCGGCCTTTATCAGCACTTTTCGGAGCGCTGATAAAAGGGACCCCCCTATTTTAGCACTGAGCATTACAAGGCTCTTTTAGCGCTGCTAAAGCCCTTTTTTAGCGCTGATATAAGCCATTTTTGTAGTAGTGGGACACCCCGAACCCCCTGGACGCCCCCAACCCCCTAGACACCCCCACCCCTGGATGCCCCACCCCTCCTAGACACCACCCCACCACCTAGACACCACCCCACCCCCTAGACACCTCCACCCCTGGGACACCCCCACCCCCATGGACAACCAACCCAAACCCCCTGGACACCACCCCACCCCCCTTAGATAGCCCCACCATCACCCTGGACTGCCCCCACCCCCTGGACACCACCCCACTCTCTGGACACCCCCACCCCTGGAAATCCCCCAACCTCCTGAACACCACCCACCCCTTGGACACCCCCACCCCCTGGACACCCACCAACCCCCTATACGACCCCCACCCTTCCTAGACACCACCCCACCACCTGGACACCCCACCCCCTTGGATAGCAACCCCCATGCCCTAGACACCACCCCACCCCTGGATACCCCCCACCCCTCTTGACACCCCACCCCTGGAAAGCCCCCTAACCCCTGGACACCCCCACCCCCTGGACACCCCCATGGACATCCCCCCACCCCCTAGACACCCCCACCCCCTGGACACCCACCAACACCTAGACAGCACCCCCACCCCTCCTAGACACCACCCCCCCACTTGGACACCCCCACCCCCTAGACACCCCACCCCCTTGGACTACCACTCCCACCCACCTTGGATAGCCCCACCCCACCCCCTGGACACCACCCCACCCCATGTACACCCCCACCCCTCTGGACACACCACCCCTAGAAATCCCCCCAAACCCCTAGACACCACCATGGATAGCCCCCCACCCTGGACAGACCCCCACCCCATGGACACCCCCACACCCCTTGGACACCCACCAACCCCTTGGACGACACCCCCACCCCTCCTAGACACCACCCCACCACCTAGACACCCCCACCTTTAGACACCCCACCCCTTGGACAACGACCCCCACCCCCTGGACACCACCCCACCCCCTGGACCACTCCACACCCCCCTAGACACCACCCCACCCCTAGACACCCCCACCCCCTGGAAAGTCCCCCCAACACCCTGGACACCACCCCACCCCCTAGACACCCCCATGGACATCCCCCCCACCCCAACCCCCATGGAAACCCCACCATCCCCCTGGATGCCCCCACCCCCTAGATGCCCCACCCCTCCTTGACACCACCCATCACCTGGACACCCCCACCCCCAGGACACCCCCACCCCCATGGATAGCCCCCCACCCCCTGGACACCACCCCACCCCCTTGGAAAACCCTATCCCCCTGGAAGCCCCCATCCCCCCAGACACCCCCACCCCCAAGACACCCCCACACCCCCAGACACCCCCACCACCTAGACAACCCCTATACCCTTGAACAGCCACCCAAACCCTTGAAAAAAACCCCAACCCCTTGAATTATAAATTTAATTTTTTATGTATTTTATTAATTTAATAATTGTGCGTTAATGGTGTATGGGTATACTTGTTGTATGGATATACTTTCTGAAATTACCTTTTAAATTATGTGTTAATTTTGTATGGGTATACTTGTTGATATGCTGATTTTTTTGCAGGTCTTGTTTGGGTGTGCTGCTGCAGATTTTTATATTATAGTAGGCATGACATTTAAAAAATATTTTTTAGCACTAATAAAGGTATCCTTTATCAACGCTTTTTTAGAGCTGATAAATTCTACCTTTAATAAAGTTAAAAAAATTCTGATAAAGGGGACCCCCCATTTATCAGCGCTGAGCTTTACAACACCTTTTTTGTGCTGTTAAAGCCCATTTTGAGTGCAGATAAAGCCCATTTTTTGTAGTAGTGATAATTGTTAAGTATATCACAACTCTATAATGATGGATTAAATGTCATTTTTGAAAATGATAAACGTACAATTTTAAAAAATACATATATTTTATTCTCTAAAAATAGAAAATACAATTTTTACATAATTTTTTTTTCTAATCTAACCAATGATATTGTTAAGTGTTCAAAAGTTGTAGAAACATATAATATTTTGTGGAATAAGATAGTTGGACATAACAACTTCAAACTATGCCACAAGTTTCCAAGCATTAATAGGTTTTGAAATTACCAATGTTCAATTCAAGTAAGTATTTTGTTTGTGATTTATGTTTGAAGAGTATGGTTCATAAAGAAAGATTTAAATATGTGAATGATGTTAGTTTTGCTAGATGTCTTGAATTTCTACATATTAACATATTTAGTCCTATACAACCAACTAGTTTTGGTGAAAAGAAGTATATATTTTTAATATTATATAATTATAGTATAATCTTCTTGATTTACTAATTATCTCACAAAAATGAAAGGGTAACCACATTTTATTCTTTCTGTAAAAAATTTCAAAATCTTGAAAATTGTTTAATCATAACTATCATAAGTGGTAGAGGAAGTGAATTTTTTAATCTTTAATTTGATAATTTTTTTTAATACAATGGATATAAATTTTTTTCCCTTTCCTTATGACACCAAAAAATGGTTTGGTTGATAGAAAGAACAAGTCAATTCAAGAAATGGATAGATCAATGGTTGTTGAGTTTAATGTACCTAAATATTTTTGGGTCGAAGATATTAATAAAACTTTTTATTATTTAACTAGAGTTTCTGTTATAACATTTTTAAATAAAACAACTAATGAATTATTTAAATATTTTAAACCTAAAATTTAATAACTTATGGTTTTTGGTTTCAAAGTCTTTATTTTGAATAATAAAGACAATTTAAACAATTTAGATTTTAAAATTGATGAAGGAATATTTTTTTGGAAATTATAATTATATAAATGCATATGAATTTTTCAATAAGGAAATTTTAGTTATTGAATATACTATTAATCATAAATTTAATTAAAACAACAATATCAAGAAGAATATAGATTAAAATAAAGATGATAAAGAATCCATGGAATTCAATTTTTTTAAAGAAAATGTTCAAGAAAATGACAATGCATCAGTTGAGGGTGAGGAAATATATTCTAAAAATTATCCTAACGAGTGAAAACTCATAAATATCATCCTATTGAAAAATAATTGGAAATTTTTAATATTGAATAAAAAATAAAAAATTTAGTTTATATTACATTTCTAATTCTATACTAGTTGTTGATTTTGTGCCTATTAATATTGATAATGATTTAAATGGTTAAAACATTATTAATGTTATTCATGATGAATTACATAAATTTGAACAAAATATATTGTATAATTTGGTAAAATTTACCAATGATAAACAAATAATAGTAACTCAGTGAATTTTTAGTAATAAAATTAATGAAGTTGGAAACATAGTTAAAAATAAAGAAAGTTTAGTTACTAAAGATTATTCCCAGGAAGAGGGAATTGAATATGAATATTCCTTTTATAATTTTCTAGGATAGAGGATATTATAATTTTATTATAATTTTCTTTTTTAGAATATAAATTTATTTCAAAATCACGTAAATTTTTCATTTTCAAATTGAATAATTTTTGACAAAAAAATTGATAAACAACACCTAGATTTGAAAATTAAAAATTTATGAATATGTTTTTATACTCAATAAATCTTTGTATAGTATTAAACAAGACCATAAATCTTTTTATAATGAAAAACTCAATTTTTATTACAAAATGATTTTTGAAAGGAAAATTTGATCCTATGTTTTTTTATAAATAATGTTTTAGATGATATTTTTATTATAATAATATATGATGACGATATAATATTTCAATCAAAAACTAAATTTATTTTTAATGATTTTTCTAAAATAATTAATAGTTATTTTGATATGAGTTTAATTGAAGAATAAAAAAATGTCCTTGGCTTAAAAATTTACTAAAGAAAGGATGGTGTTTTCTTAAATTGGTTTATGTGTACTAAAGATCATGTTAAAAGGTTCAGTCTTGATTCATGTAAGTATATTAAAACACTAATAAGTATAAATTCCATATGCAACTTGGATGAATCTGGAAAGTGTTATTATATTATATTGTATGGAGGAATTATATGTATTATACTTTATTTGACCGCATCATGACCAAATATAATTTTTTCATTTTTTTTGTTCTAGATCTAACTTGAATCGTAAGGAAATTCATCATAAAACTATTAAGAGAGTTATCAGATATATCAAAGGAACTATTGGTACTCGTTTATTTTATTCAAATAGGATTTATTTTGATTTATTATCATATTCTAAGTCTAATTTTGGAATTTTATAGGCTTAATTGGAGAAGAACAACATATATATGTCATTTTATTAGTAAGAATATAATTTCATGTGGTTATAAAAGGATGACTACCATTTAAACTATCTACATCTGAGGACGATCTTGTTGTTTTTGCTAGTTATTATTCAAAAATTATATGTATTAAAAGGATTTATCTGATTTGAATATTAGGTTTGATACAATTATAATATTTTTGGGATAATTCTATTGTTATTTCTATTTCTAAAAATCCTCTAGTGAAATATTGAAAAAAACATATTGAAGTTATGTTTCATTTTTTTAGGGATCATGTGAATAAAGGAGATATTAATTTTGAGTTTTTTTCTAACTAAAAAACAACATGCTGACATATTTACTAAACCACTAGATTTTTCATTATTTGATAAAATCAAATTTGAACATGGTATTTTAAAAATTTAGATTAAAAATTATAATTTTTATTTATTTTATTAATGGGGAGATTTACTTTTTTAATTTTAATCTTTCCTACATTTATTTTTGATAAATATAAAAAAGGGAGAGTTTTTTTTGAAAAAAGAACTATTCACATTTTAATTTCTAAAATGGGGGAAATTTTAGGAGTTGGGGAGAGTGTTTATCTGATTTTGGAATGTATATGTGACATTTATATTTTAGGTTTGAATATTACAAATGCATATAAATATTTTTATTATTATTGTATTCAACATAATATTTTTAAATTATATTTTATGCCTCTAATATTTTTATTTAATTTTTTATATTAATTTTTTCATCATTTATATTTATTATCATTATAATCAGTATAATTATTATTGGTTGAACCTTGTGAAAAAATATTTTTCTAAGCATTTTTTTACCCTCAGGTAACATCATTTAATTTCTCTTTACCTTTACATGAGTATTGGAATTTACTATTTACCTTACATGAGTTTCTTTCTACCCGTATGCAGTATATGGAATATTCTATTTACCATTACATAAGTCTATTTCTACCCTTACACACTGCTTACAACATTATTGTTACCTTTATATAGATTCTCATATACCCTTATGTAGCTTTGAAAATTCAATGTTTACTTTTATATAGTATTTCTGGCACCCTTATGAAATGTTTATAAATTCTTAATTACCTTTATATAAGTTCGCATTTAACCTTATAAAAGGTTTAAAAATTATTATTTAACTTTATGAAACTCTTTACTTAACTTTACAAAATATTTATATTTTTTCTTTACCTGTACATAACAATATATCTACCATTACACAACTAGTTAAAAATTTAGTTTACCTTTAAACAAGAAGTTAAATGATTAGTCTACCTTTACACATAAATTTAAAATTTTAACTTACCTTTATACATGCATTGAAGTACATATATAAAGCATATATAAAATATTTCTTACCCCTACGTATCCTTTACAAAACATGTTTTACCCTCACCTAAGGTATGAAATGAATTCTACCCTTTCTCAAGGTATAATATCTCCTTTTAATGGTAGCAGCACTCTCTTCTAGAAGTAGAAGATGTTCTCATAATAATGGTGGATATGTTTTTAACATTTACGACACCTATGTTTTCAAAATCAATGGTATAAACTCCTATATTATTAAAGGTAGCATCGTGTACTAGTGGTAATATCTTATACTAGAATTAATATATCTTCTTCTAATGTTAGAACTTCCTAGATTTTTTTTGAACAGTGATAGTAGTAGTTTTAGTGTTCCATTTATTAATAGTAGGAGAAGATCTATTTCAATGGTAGCACAAGAAGCCTTAGTTAATGGTAGAATAAGTAAAACCTCAATGTTAGCATATATTTTCTTCTCATAGTTAGTCATACCATGTAACCATTTAATCCATATAACCGAAGTATACATTAAGCCACATAGATGATTTTAGAACCTAACCAAATTTCTATGTAGCCAAAGTAAATCACTTATCCACCTGCATGAGGACTTGAAATTCCTAGATAAATTTAAAGATTTACTTCATGTCTGAGATAATAATTTTCATTGTTTATTTATTTTAAAAATTTTCTAATATTCTAATGATATTATTTGTATTTTTTTAATAAGATTAAATCATAAATTAAAGCATGTGAAAATAAATGGGTAACATCATGTTTAATTATTTTTAAATATTTATAATAATTTAATGATAGTGATGAGTTTTGGTAACTCCATCACAATAATAATTGAAGTAGGGAGATAGATGGTCATTAGATATATTTTATTAAATAATGTTCAAGGGATGCAGTCCAAAGAGACTTGATACAATTTTCTTGATAAATGATTGAGATCTTATTTGACCCCTATTTCAACGGCGCAATCACAAAGATGCATTAAAATCTGAATCTCTACTACTAAAGTTATTTGAGTTCATTTTTTTACATTAAATTACACCTCCCTTTCCCATTTTTTAACTTATATCTTATTTTTCTTCTTGTTATATTTTATTTTGTCTGTTTTTAATTGTATGTATCATTTTATTCTTTTCTCAATCAAGATCAAGTCTAGTATTTTTTATTCTACCCATAAAAGAAGAATTTTCTTGGATTTTTACTTCTAAAAAAATTCATTCCACATTAGGTTGTGAATCCTATAAAAATAAGGTGTTGGTTTTTCCTCGAGGAATTTTAAAAGGATGTTTCTATAAACTAGTTATCAAAAATTTAAAAAAGAGGTTTCTTAATGAGAACTAACCTTCCCTCAAAGTTGATAATATTTATTAGTAGAGTATTATCTTGGTGATATGACCTAATATAAAAATACTTTTTAATATTTTATTTTTCACTACACTAGATATTGAACACTTCACATCACTATGAATTCATATAATAATTAACTCTGATTGATTATTTGTTTTAAATGTTTTAAAAGACTATTCACCCCTACCCCCTCTAGTCGATTATTCCCATCCATCTCGATCCAACATCTATTATTATGAAAACACTCTACTAAGGGTACATGATGTTCCCATGAACCTATGAAATTAAGAATACATGCATGGATTATATCCTCAGTATTCTAAAGCAAACTATTATAATGGTTGTTCATCTATGAATGGTAATCCATGCTCAAATTCACTTAAGAACCCCAAGTGTTTTATGATACTTTTGAAAATTTAGTTGTGAATATCAAATAATGGTGATCCATAGTGTTATTGGGTATCCCATAAAGTCAAAAATAATCTAAGCTTATCAAATATCTGTGTCTCTTTTATTGAGAGAAAATGAGTAACTTCATTCAATCAATAAATGAGTACAAAAACCAAATAGTTTCCCCTCCTTAACCTTTGAAAACCTACCAAATAATCTCGGGTGACATCTTATCATTTCCACACTATAATGGGTTATAACTATATGTTACCTATCAGTCTTTGATATTAATATTTTACCAATTGGTAGGTGAAACTTCCAAGAAAAACTAGTTATATCCCATTTTATACCTAGACACAAAAAGTGTATTTGAAAACTATAATATGTTTTCTTCAATCCCGGATGAAGTACCCATCGAGAAATATGAAAATATCTCATCAATTATTCTATATGATCCATAAGAACATAAATCCAACCATAGGAATAAAAAATAATATATTTATTAAGTGCCTATATAAAAATATTTTCCCCACTGTATAATCCATCACTAAAAACCAAACACTTAGAATCTAGTCTCTATAATTTATTTACCAACTTCATCAAAGTTTATGTTATCATAAAAGGGAAAAAATCATGGACCTTATCCTTAGATACATGATGATGTACCTCCAAGAAAAGTGATGTCAACTTCCACTCTTCTTTCGACTCCTAAACCACATTCACCTAAGATTTCTAACTCAAAGAAGCAATAATGGAATTCTATTTTACTTTAGTATTTATCATATCAAAATCGAATTACAAAATATATTCAATCAATATCCTCTATTATGTATAGAAATAACTTTGATAAAATATATACTTTTAGATTTTATGGTAATTAAACTCCATAGGCTTATCACCAAATAAATAATTCCACTCACTATTTTGAACAATTATAATTATGTAAAACTCAAGATCATGAGTAAGGTGATTCTTCTTATGTGGTATCAGCTTCTGAGAACCATATTCCACTATTCAGCCATTCTACATCAATATAAACCAAATATTATACTATATACATCACAAAATACCTCATAACACTTACCTAATTCTATTAATTCATAATATATGTTAATGTCGATCTCTTATTTAGCTCAAGAAATATAGAATTTGACATATCATCTCACAAAAATTTCAACCACATCCTAGTCATTATCATTATTGGAATAGCTGGATGAGAGAAATATTAGGTGAATCTATGATAATATCTAGCAATACCCAATAAAATATGGACCTGTAAAATATTATTAGGAATAATCCAAGACATATTGTTATATACTTTCTCAAGATCTAGTAGTATTCCTGATTTTGAGACAACATTCCTCGGGAACAATTCCTCTTGGATCTAGAACTAGTAATTCAACATCTTAGTGTACAAGAGATGAGATATTAATGTTTCCTAGATTATAAATATATTCTCACCATTTTCCTCATAGGATCATGAATATATAAATTTATCATTGATAAATAAAATCTTGATGGAATCCAAATAAATATGGAAATAATTACTCATTAATCCCATAAATAAAGATGATATATTTGACGACCCTAGAAACATCACAATGAATTCGAAGTGTCTATACTATATCTGAAATTCTATCTTTATCACATATTATATCCTCACTCTCAATATATGATAACCTGATCAGAGATTAATATTTGAAAACCCTTAACCACTTCTCAACTAATTTAGAAAAATAAAAAATCCATGGTTAAGGATACCAAATCTTTTTGGTAACCTAGTTCAATCAATCGTAGTCTACACATAATAGAAATATCCCATATAACTACAAAGAAAAAAGAATTAGGGAATCCAAATGGATATAGAATCTTCTTTTTGAAGTCATTTATTTTCATGATCATAAATTTTTTCTTTAATTGCTTGATCTCAGATGGATCCTTAAGAAAAAGAGATATTGGCATAGACTCAGTGCCATATACCAATTCAATCAAAAGATCCACCATCCTCTCTTTTCCAAATCATAACTATCTCTATATGAATGATAATCCAATTCTATAAAAAAAATTACCATAAGATAAAAATAATATCACACATCTTTGATATCAATATATACGTGTTTAAAAATGGAATAACCAATTCATATTGATAATCACAAAAAATACCTTCATTACTATGAAAAATATATCTCAAATATATATATAGCCATAGATATAAAGAGAACAATATAAATGTATTTTTATAGGATTATCCTTTATTCCCAATGGGGTATTCATAGATTAAACTTCTTGAATAAGATCTGTAGTGAAATATAATCCATAAATAAAAAAACAAACTTGAATGAATGAGAGGCTCTAGAATCAAGAAACACTCTAAAAAAAGTTGAGATAACCAAAATCATTCCTCTATTTCGGTATTAAACCCCTCAAAGATCCTCTAGATCCTTCTCAATAATTTATAATAGCCTATATTCAACACCTAAAACCTTCTTGTGGATCACATGACTCCACAACACAATATATCCACATTGAAAATATATGTTGGCACAAAAATATTTGTATCACAAGAAAAGTAGAGGAAGGAATGGTTGATTTAATGTAATCCAATATCAAACGGACCAAAAGCCCTCTAATATTTTTGTTTCATGAAAGTAACTAGATTTTTAAAATGTTATAGATCACTAGGATATAGAGGTGGGAAGCTCTTTTGGGAGCATGTGAATGGTTAATGCTAGACTTAGAGAAACATCAATACAGAGTCATGGAGTGCTTCATGATCATGAAAAGGGTTCACGATAATCTCTACGAAGAACCATTAAAAGTCGCAAAGCCCCATTGACTTGTGAATCTCATCAAGATTCACAAAATCTGTCAATCCTCGTGAAGCCCACATCCTAATATATACTCCCTTATGTTCAATATATAAGTGGATAATGATATTTGGACTTCTAAAAATCACTCAATGTTTGCGAACCACATAGGATTCATGATTGAAAGAAAAAATGTATTTCCCAATGTACCCATTCATTGTTAAATCACCTCTTCTATGTTATTATGATCCTCCAACAATATTGGACATGCCTTTCAAAAAGTTAAATTCCCTTTGTGAAAAAGGAATTCCATCTAAGGAACTTGAGGCTTTATGAATCATTTAGCATTTTCGAACTCTCACCTTGGTAACATGAACTATACTCTGAGGTAGGGTCACCATATTTTGTGAAGTAATTCCCTTTATGAAACCCTTGAATTCTACAAGGGCTCTGAGATTCATGAATCATCTTTATATAATGACCAAAGTTACATGAAACCCATCTTATGGGCCTCTTCATGATTCCTGTCTTCTATTGAAACCCCTTCACAATGGTCAAGTTCCCATGACCCTTGTACAAATCTAGGATCAATTCAACTGTACCCTGAGTCCCTATGTGACCAGTGCCACCCACACTCGTGTCAGTAAAATTCACTATAAGTGTGTATTGAGCCTTAGACCTACCTATTTTTTCTGAAGAACATGTATCATAACCCCCTATTCTTCTAGGAAGAGTAATTATTACACTAAAATCAAGATTGGTTACTTCTATACGGTAGTTCCAACACCATGTCCCACACATAGGTGCATGAGAATTGGTCACGTAATCCCTAAGGGTGAGGAGTGAGTCCACCACCATTGATATGTATGATGTGAAACTACCTATATCTATGTCCTAGTTGAATAATATTAAAATAATTGACAACATTCTCAATAATTAATATAAAACTGCTGCCTTACCCTGTGTGATAAACATAGGTTGACCCATGTATGATCATCATGGGATGCCACCCTCTCCCACCACAGACCACAATCCCCCATTCTAATTAAATTATATGTGTAATCCCCAAACCATCCCCCATAGAATCTCCTTCCATGACATGAGTGTCCTTAGTACATGATGTTAAACAACATGGATTAGTCCAGTCACACAAATATAATCTATGGAATTTAATTGCATAGATTTTGATCCCTATCTTCTAAAACTGGTATGTAAGATTCCTCTACGAGGTTCAATCCTAACATTAGAAAACTATCAAGGTGTACTCTCTTATGGACACACATCCCAGATCCACCTCTATGGGGATATATGATCTATTGGTAAACTATCCAAGTGTTCCCCCATGGGTAATTCCGATTCATTGGTAAACTATATACGTGTTTCCTCTTAGGGACAAACCTCTTAGATCATCCTCCATGGGGGTTCTGATCCTTAAAATATAGATCCACCACTACAGGCCGTTATGATCCATTGATAAACTATCTAGGGGGAACATATTCCCTCCAAGGGAAAAAAATAATGATCTGTCTTCATGGGGAGTTATGATCCACCAATAACATCTCAACAAGATGCTAATCTCATTCCCCAATCCTTCTGAACCAAATGTTTTTAGCCTTCTCCACATGATATAAAACTTGTGACCTCACCCAAAAAACCTACCCCATACAGTACATTTGGGATCCCAAAGGTAAAAATACTTGGAATAAATGAACCCCTAGCATCATTACATCATGATCAACATGGTATGACTTGGTTTTCATTCCTTAGATGCCTCATATGAGATTCCCTCTTAAGAAGAAGATTCATATGAGACCAATGTTACCAATGTCTAGATATGCCTAGAGATTCATAATGCGACTACTCTAATGACTGGAGGTTGTTCCCTATCATTATATTAGAAGTGAAATTAACTGGCATCCACATAGATATGGTACATGGAATGTGTTCCATGAATATGACTCAATTATTTATGGGAGACCTGGAAAGGAAACAAACTCCAAAGAGGTATCCTAGAAGGAGGAACATAAATCCAATCATCTCATTTCATGCAAGGAGAAGACATAACCAATAAAAGTTATAAAAATTTTAAACCATTGGAAAGTATGAATGCGGGGGAAAATAATCTAACACTCATATGACAGGTAGGCGACCCTCGATGAACGTGTTTGAAATAGATATTGTGAACCTAATGTGAAACTTTTTTCCTCAACCATGGAGACCAGTAGCATTTGATAAATCATCATATTATCATGTCACTATATTCACACATTCGGTTCTATGTGTCATCATGAAGATAGTGGGCCTAGCATGAATCACACCAATGCATTGGGACATTTCGTATTGGGAATCCTTGTTTTGAGACATTGTTAGAAAGAATCCATCTTTATCTTTTGAAGATTGGATGATGTTGGGGAATTAGGCATTGGTTTTATTGTACCTGTACTGATTAATGAATCCACATTCCTTATATGGATTAGTATATTGGAAACCAGAAACCCAACACCTTCTGGAACAATGGAAGGAGAGATGATGATGCTACAACCCCTCACAACTATGCCTACATCTTGAATTCCACCAAGACTTTGGATACCAAGATCCCATACCCTATATAACTCTATGATATCATCAATAGGATGGTGATATATTCTCTTATACTCTTTTATAAAGAGGGGGAATTCCTACTAGGGACATGGCCCTCTAGGACCTGGAGGTATTGGAACCTTGCTAACATCGTCGCCCCCAAGGGCCATGCTAGGGGACCCCCCTATTTTGTTGAAAAAATTCTTCATGATTCCCTCCCTAGAGTAAAATGATGACTTTATACCCTATGATATAGAGGTAGGGGATGTTAGAGTCATCTCGGTTGTGACTACTACCTAGGATCCACTAAGGAGGTATCCCATCAGGGCTCATCAATGCCAACACCGACTGGACCCTTTGTCCTAAGAGAAGATAGATTTTACCACTAATCTATCAGTCCTGGTCTAAAGAAATTGACATTAAGGTTGAGTATAGGCTCAGGATGCTACCTAACAAAGTTCATCTTTCATGGCTCTAGTGGCCCCTGCCACTATCACCACATCCCTCTAGATCCCTATAATTGGAAAACAGTGATCCATTTCTTCTTTATTGGGATTGATTCCCCATCCATCTCATGGGAAATATAAGTTGAGTCTCTCAATATTTGGAACCACTGAAAACTGTTATAGACCATCCCATGATGAGGAAAATCACTTCGAGGTCCTCCCTGCACCGTCTTCAAATAGAGTGAAGGTCCTCCTCACTATTTCAACAGTCATCATGAAGGTCCTCCACATGTCCCAACCTACCAACACAAAGGTCCTTCTCAAGATACTAATAGACAAACAAGAGGTACTCCCCACTATTTCATCAACCCAAGACGATTTCCTCTACATGTCATCATCGACCAAAGCAGAGGTCCTCTCCACTCTAGCACCAACTCTAGAAGAGGTACTCCCCACATCATCAATATCCAATGTGGAGGTCCTCCCACTCTTTTGATAACTAGAATGGAGGTCCTCCCCATACTCCCTCTCCTCAATCCATAGGTCATACTTGTGTTTCTACCAACCAACATAGAGGTCCTCCCCATGTTCTTACTAACTAGAGTAGAGGTCCTCCCCACTCCTTCACCGACCAAAGAAGAGTTCATCCATGTATTTCAATCAATCAAAGCAGAGATCCTCCCCACTCCAACGATAGTCAACATAGTGGTTGTACCCATATCCCAACTATCCAAATAGATGGTCCCCCCCATGTTGAATAGGTACCATACCCAAGAGAACTATCCCATGGAATAAAGGAGAAGAATCTCCATTAAAGGATAAATCATAGGAAGCACTGAGTTTTCATGGACCTCATTGAACATTTAGACTCTGAGGGGACATAAGAATCGATAATGGATTCTTCACCCCAACATTCCAAGTCTGGGGAAGGAAATAAAAATAGCTAAGTTTATCAATCCCAGAAGACGAGTTCCACAGGATCCCCAGATCCCTATATATGTACTAGTAAGTAGGAGATGTTTTGGATCACTTATAGGGGATCATACTATAGCCGCCTCTATCACCTCTAGTGTCCCTCATCACCACCTCTACCCAAGAAGCACGATAGATGTCGAGTTTTGGGATGATGCATTAAGATGGCATGAATTTCACTAAGCCACAAATATACGCCACCATTGTAACATCTTTTATTTTCCATGTATTTTTTGGATATTATATAGATTATTTTTTAGACCAAGTACTGGGATGACATGAAATTATGAGGCCCAGTGTGCCTGAACTAAATTATTAAAATATATTAAATATAATACACATGTATTTTTCCTAAAAAAGTGGAATAACTTCTAAATGGATTCCCAAATTAGAAATCTGAGGGAACCATTGAGTTTAGAATATAGGTTTTCCAAAGGTGCGACTTAACCTTAGTTGGTGTGAGTCATTTTAGGAAAAGTCATCGCGGGTGTGGAAATGAAAAAAATATTTAATTAAAATATTTAATTAAACTATTTTATTATAATTTTTTCAACATAATGATCGACATGTATTTGAATAGACTTTTGTGGAGTAATCCAAGGGTTATCCACATAACCATGGAATCATTGGATAACTGCAAGAGAGAACATTGTAGGAATTATCTCAGGTGATCGGAAACCAGATCATAGATTGATGATCGATGCACGATAGATTTGAAGGATCTCGCTAATGATAATGAAATCACATCATTATTCATAAAATATTGATCCAAATTGAGGTAGGGTGGTTTTTTGAATTTTTTCCTTTACCCAATCTTGATTCCTATGATAAACACAGATCAATCGACCAACAGATTGATCTACGGATCCTGTGTATTTGTGGGATGGGTTTATTATAGGGTGATTTTTGGAGAATTACTTTATATTATTTATTTCTTCACTTTTATTCTCATAGAAACAAATTGAGATTGACATGAACATTGATCAAGGTCTTTTCCTCTAATTTTTTCTTTTGCTTATCTCCCCCAGTTCTTTGTTCACCATGGGCATTCTTCCTTTGGCCTAGGGTTCAACATTTCCCGATCAATCGATCGTTTCAAACCCGTTTATTAGTGAAACAACCTGATTTCATTGATCTAGGATTGGCATGAAATGACGATGGTGTGATGATGGAAGTGGAAGGGAATTGGTTGGTTTTGGATAATCAATTTCTCATTCTTCAACACTCTTAGGCATGTAATGAAGAACGATGTGTAGATTAATTTTCCAAGTGAATTCAAGAACATTTTTTCCTATATTATTGTTGGAAAGGTCTAGAAGAACCCTGATTTTTAGGTTCCAACAAGGTTAGAGGCTCTAGAGAGGAACAAGATGATTCAGAGAAAATCTGGGAAATTGAAATCAACAAAACATGTAATACAGCGTTACCCGCCAAGTGGGATACCCTAGCTGCAACACTAGGGTTTTAGTCCAAATTAAGGATCACATGGAAAATAACCCTTGTCACAAAACGTTTTTCCCTCCCCAATTTACTTAGCATATACTTTGGAGAGTACATGGACATGGGTTGCAGTACACGACTAGATGACATGTCATATACTACCACATGGACACGACATGGCTAGGTTTACATGGGATTACCCATGTAACAGTAGGTTGATAGAGTATATGGGAAGCTTCACACCAAGTAAAATTATATAGACATGACCACCTAGACACGTACATGGCTAGGTGACCAGAGTAGGATATCGTGGGTCTCTACAAGCCATGTACATCTTCTACACGCTTTTTATTTGGAGACTACATATCGTGTTAGGCTTTTCCACATAGGCAGGCATGGAGATTGATGGACAGACCATGTACCCCATAGGACATGTTTTCTTCCACCTTCAAGAGTGTTTGTGGAACTTTGTTTTATTATTTTGGATCAGTATAGGTTGAGTATGTTCTATTGTTTCTTCTCCTTAAGGGTAAAGTATGGAATTACATCCATATCATTATATTATGATCCACGCTAGTGGTCGAGCCTTAGATAGAGTTTTTGTTTTCCCTCTATGAGACTGGAGTGTGATACTCTATCATCATTTTTTCCCTATTTAGAGTTTTTGAAATCATCATGACCTAATTGAGAAGGACTTTGATCCTCTATCTAGTAGGTAGTATTGGTTGGGTTTGGGGTATCATTGGAATACGATCCCCTACATAGTGGGTTGATCTAGATTTTGGTACATGGTGTCCCCCATCAGTTTTGAGCATGAATCCTTATATGTGTATTCTGGTATTATTAGAACAGGGAGCTTTATTGGACAGTTCCCAATGAGATGGACTTCTTTATAGAGTGTCTTTAATGATTGCATGGATCATGGGGTGGTTTCTCCCAGAATGAGCATTGCTTCGAGAAGAATCCTATGACTGGAAGTTGGTTATGACTTCCTAGTGGTGTGGTGTCTTTACTGAGTATATCTTGGTGTTTCTACTATACATTTACTGATATATATTTTATTGAGATTACTATATATGGTGCTCCATGTTTAGTGTTTTGGGATTTCCTACAGAGTATTGTTATACTCACCCCTTCATAGGCTTTTCCTGCATGTGTTGTGTCTTTTTGTATGAAGGCCCTTTTGACGGTGTCCTAGGATTATATGGAGTGGGTGGAGTGTATATAGAGCTTGAGAAAACAAGTTATTTTATCATTATCTTATTGTTGACTTGGTCCTTTCCCTTGGAGTAGGTTTAAATTTTATAGATTTTTTTGAGATTGTATTTGGCCCATTTTTCCACTTTTAGTACCTTTACTACCATACTCTATTGTGAAATCCTAGATCTATGTGTGCATTTTTTCAATTGATTTACATTTCATAGTTATGTTGTCTTGGAGATGTTTGTGTGTGTAAATGCACCTTAGGTTAATGCCTCCCATTTATGAGATATTCCTACTCGGTGTTAACCTCTATCCCGTGGCCTATTGGAGATGGGCTTGGGGTAGTCATGGGTCAAGTATTTATAGGTTAGGTCGTGATAGATACCCCCACACATGAGCCAATGGTGAACATCCCATCCAATATGGATGTAATTATACTATTGGAACTACCCCCGAGAGACATCCCAACATGCAGTGAATGTTTGAATCAAATATTGACTCCTCTATCAGTCATCCAAGCACAGAACTAATCTACATTGATGCCACCATCCATCTCTTGGACAACACTAATTAGAGTTTGGACTGACCAAGAGTAGGAAGCTTCCTCTTATAAAGGGGTTATGTGGGAGTTTTTATTCACTGTTCACTTATCGGTGGTGTTATATCTACTAGTAAATACAAACACTGACATCCTAAAGTCCCTATCCAAGGGCAAGGTCATGTCTTTTTGCCAAATTTTCTAAGAAATGTTTTACCACCTCTAGGATTATTAACTAACTTACCCAGGAAATCATGATAACCTTAAATCCGTCGACCAAGAGTGTCGAAGGGTTGGGATGGAAGTGATCCCAGTGGCTCAATGCACCGAGTCATATCAATACTTCCAAACCCTCCAATATAGATTCATTAAGAACCTCAACATGATCCATCGAGTCATGAAAAAGTGTCTCTACATGTGCAGATCGTAGGTTGGGGAGAGTATGTTGTTCTCTATTTTAGCCTTATCTTCTGACATCTCGAGATATCTTATGACAATAATAGTTCCCCTTTGGCTATTTTCAAGATAAACATGGTTATCCCCAACCAACCAGTGGATAATATGGATGAGGGATTCAGTGCATGGAATAAAAGGGAAGATCCACCTTAAGGGGATGTGTTTTAATAGACATACTTCTCTACATGTGTCCTCACTCATTAGTAGAGATAGGCACGTGGCCTTGGGGACCCCTCCATTGAGAAATATTTGCCTACCCACTAGAACCTTGATAAGTAAAAGGATAATTCCAAGACATATTATCCAATCAAGATTGTATTAAAGGAAGATATGGATCCTTTTATAACCTCTTTGCTTCAGTATCTTGAGGATCATAAGAGGCTCATCAACGATCTCATTATTGTTTGATGCCTAAATTATGGAACCACCCCAAAAGAAACCATATAACTTCTAATAGGGACACAATCCCTCCCTGTAAAGATACCCCCATTTGATCTTGGTGGTCCCGTCCATCCATATAGCGCAGAAGTCAAGGGATATGGTATGTAACTGAGGTATTAGTTTCCAAACCCACCCAAGAACTGCAATTACCCTCCTCAGGACCCAAGTCATGCTCCTCGTTATTTTGATGTTCTTATCGATGCATCAGATCCTGGAGATCTACACCAAGATAGGGACCCTCACCAAGATGAATTGATAGCTTCTCTCACCACCCACCTAGAGACCATAGAGACCTGGAAGGTCATGATCCCACTTGATGGAAAGTCATACCCAACATGGGTGGAAAAAATTGGAACTCCCTCTGAGTTTGAAAATCCTAGATTAACTGAGTCCAATGGGATTGGTTACCCACTTCAGCATCTTGACCACATTATTTCAAGGTGTGTAATAATGTTGGGGACATTGAAACAAAATGAGACTACCAAGATTCAGTGTTTTGTTCTGATATTGGAAGGTCCTACGCACTTCTGGTGCAATCTTCTACCCATAGGGTCCATCACTGGTTAGAAAGACCTTCATAGATATTGTATTTAACAATTAATCTCCCCCATGTGAAATACAAGTATTTTTATCCTCTTATAGTAAATGAAGATTCACGATGACTGAGTTGAATACTTTTTTGCATAGTGTAAAGTCCTCACATACTCACTCGAAATGCCACTAATGTAAGATAAATTGCTAATGATGTGCATGAGGAATTTCAAGACTGATATGGTCCCTAACCTCATCACCCAAAAATTTCAAAGAAGATTCTAGGAGTTTTATGATAATGTACAGTGTCTAGAGGAATCCCTACAGCACACTAGACAGTCAAACCTATTTCCTCTTCCAACTACTATGAGGAGAACCGCCAAAGTAGAGACTTCCACCACTGTAAAGGTGAAGGACCCAAAGATAGTATAGTTTTTGATCCATTTTCAAGAGGATCCTCTATGATTCTAGCCTTATAAAATGTTTCCTCACCCGATGTGGAATCGTTGGACACGAGCACACAAATCATAACTACCCAGATGAGGAAATGTGGATCCAAACCCTCATTTAGACGAGGCTCCCGGAGTTCCTTTTCCAAACAGAAGGAACTAGAACTATTAATTCAAGTATGTAAAGGTCCCAAGCTATTTCATTTGTTCCCTTGAGAATGGAATTCTAAAGATTCCAGAGTGCAAGAAGCCAAAGGAATCTAGATACACTGATCACCCCAACCATTTCCCATACCATAGGATCCTTAGGCATACCATCAAAGAAATCTATGTTTTCAAGGAATGAATCAAGAACTAGGTGGATCGTGGTTTGGTCAAGTTGGATAAACTTCCGAAATAGATGACCCATATCTATGCCAACTGTGTAAGTGAAAGTGAATGTTCAGGGTAATGGAAGTAGAATTCATACCTTGGGATGGAAAAGTATGAAGACTGGTTGAATTTCAAGGTATTTTCCCACTCTCATTGTGTCATTAATTCTCTCTTAGGGACTCCAAAACCTCTTATGGTCATTGTGCCTCCCCTAATAGTTGCTTTTGAATTTTCATCAAAGCCCTCTAAGACTCGAAATAACATGCATCGACAGTGAATGAGAAACCATATTACCCCATAAGTATCAAATTTGGAGCAGACTCTTGGTGATTTTAGGCCTCTTAAGTTAGGAACTACACCTAGGTTCCACAAAAAACAATATATATTCACTAATGATGAGAAATATTACTACTTTGTGATCACTGTTGAGATATTGGACATTTTAATGATACTCGAAGGGGAGGAATATGATTCGAACCCCATAGATTCCTATAGAATACACCCTCAAATGAAAGGAACATGATGTCCGATCTTCCAGAATTATCTGGCTAGTTCCTTAAATCAGGATGAACATGATACCAAGACTAGGAATTAGGTTTTTCATAGAGAAAAACAAGCATTTTCATCCTAGAATGCTCCATCATGTATGAATCTATAACCAGTAGTGTTAGTTGACTGAGCAACATAATGAAAACCAGACAATGACCATCCAAATTTAGTTAGAGTCAGGCCTTAGACAACTGATATTCATCCAATAGGGGTTTATAGTAGGTCTACTAGTCAAAGGAAGGATATATCCAAAACCATATAGAACCCAATGGTACAACCAGAAAAATTTACTGTTCCCCTAACCAAGGAGCTCCCCCTTTGTGAAAAAACATCCATTGGCATGGATGTATGATGTGTTTAAGCACATAACAATCATACCTAAAATTCTCCCAATTCTCAAGTCCCTTTTCTTTTCAAAAGAGATGTGTGATTCCCTTATGAATTTCTTGAAAATCCCTCTCTTGTTCAAAACTCAAGTAGCTACCGTAGAGGACTAATATACAATGGGGATGAGTGAGCATACTGACAAGACATCATCTCATTTTTTGGGGAAGATAAGGGCACCCTCATGTAGGGGAATATAGGCTCATTGTATATTATAGGTCAGTTCAATCGCATATAGATCCACCATTTACTAGTTAATATAGGTTATAGGATCAACATCATCTTGACTAGGATGCTCCACAAGATGTGATTGACCAAAGTAGATCTAAATCCATCCAACCTGATAATTCATGGTTATAAAAAGAGCGAGTAGAAACCATGTGGTATGGTTCAAATAAATACATAGTTTCATGGATTGATATCAAGCACTCAAGTCTCTCAAGATACCACCTACATCATGTTTTTGGGTAGTACCTAGGATCATTTTCATACAGCGATCCCCTCTTCACATCACCAGTGCCTCAAGTACTCCCTCAATGGTTGGGTAGGGGTACTCCAAGGTGATGCACCCCCCTTTGACTCTTTTAAATCCCTCTACCCGGATAACTTATACTAAAAGAGAGAGGGGAAGAAGGATCATACTAATGTGATTGAGTTCATCATTTCTACCAGTGATCTGATGAACATAGTATCAAATCTATGGGAAGACATGGATTATTACTTCATCCTCCTGATTCATTAGTTGTGTCCCAAAATTCTAGAACTGGTAGGATTCATTATTATCTCAATTAATAAGGGTTTCAATATCCCAAAAACAATAAACCTTCAAAAATTACCTTGTAATCATTTGAGTTATAGGCCAGGGTGATACCAGAATCTCCTACTCTGGTGAAGTACCAAGAAGTTCACCCCAAAGCCATCATTTCATAGAACTCCTACATGTTCTACATAATAGGTATGAATTGATGAAATCTACTTCACTACCATTTCTTTGATATTAATAATGAACCCCATGGTCGGATACTAGATGAAATTGGATTAGCAGCTTCTGTGGCCATGTTTTTGACAGAGCAGGAATCTCTCAACATGGATTTTGTGTCTTCCCACATAGGCAACAGGGATTCTCCTGAGTCAGATGGTATAAATTAACTACCTACTCCTATTGATTCTCTTATCTCAAATGGTGATGATGATTTATAATATTCTTATCCTTCATTTGAAGAGGGGTTCTCCACCATCGTTGATGAACTAATTCAGGTGAACCTTGGTATCAGGGAAGATCTGAGGCTGATGCTAATCAGTGCATCCTTATCTCTAGAAGAGAATAAACATTATGTGGCCTTCGTAAAATAGAATCATGATGTATTTTCTTAAATTTATGATGGGATTTTCGGGTTGGACCCTTAGGTCACCACTCACCATCTAGGTTTCCTAGTGAGTCATTGTGGGTTCATGAATCCTCCCAGAAAGATGCATCCTTTTCATGGTGCCATGGTCGAGGTTGAGGAAGATAATCTTATCAAATCCAAATTCATAAGGAATTCTAGTACCCAAGATGGATAACTATCATCATCTTAGATAGGAATAATAATGTGAATATTAGTGTCTATATCAAATTTTAGAACCTAAATATCCATTTTCCAAAGGATTATTTTCTCCTTCCAATGGAGGAGTTGTTGGTCGATGCTACAACTGAGTTTCAATCCCTCTCCTTCATGGATTTATACACTGGGTACAACTAGATCTAGATGACCCCCGAGGAAGAGGATTATACTACTTTTAGGGCACCAAAAGGGACCTTATTCTACTAGTCTATTCCATTTTTCCTAAAGAATTCAAGAACCACTTATGAGTGATCCATGCACCATATATTCAAATCGATTCTTGTGATGTTCATAGAATGCTACATGAATTACTTGGTGGCCAAATTCCACTAGTTTTAGGACCATATAAAAGTCCTTGAGAAATAGTTTGGATTATTATAATCTAGTTATTTTAAGTTAAACCCCTTGAATTGAACATTTAGGGTTACCTATTGGATGTTTTTTAGGTTCATCATAAGATACAAAGGTATTGAGATCAACTCAAAGAAGCTCATGGCCATCATCCAAATACCCCCTGAGCAACCTTTAAGAGTTGTGAGGCATTCAAGGCCACATAGCCTAAATATGATGATTCATTGAAAATCTATTTAAAAAGTGTAATACTTTATCAAGGATCATGGATAAAGGCACCATCAATCTATTGGATGATGAATATTAGACCACATTTGAAGAAATAATGTACTATCTTCTACAACCTTTGGTTCTAATGCCACCCATATCAAGAAAACATTTGGCCCTCTATGTGACTACCCTAGAATGGTCCCTTTGTTACCTTCTTTCCTTGAAGAATAATGATGTATGAAAACATATTTTATACTATCTCAGTTTCATGCTCCTCGAAATGGTGACTAGATAATCCCCTATCAGGAAGAGTTTCCTTAAAGTAGTTTTAGCATTACAGAAATTGAGGCATTATGTGTAGCATCGTGAGATACAACTAGTGTCCCATGAGGACCCATTGAAGTATATACTATATTTCCCCATGTCTATGGGATTATTGGAATGATGGGTAGTGATACTTCAATATTTCAATATTAGGTTCATTCCATTGAAATCTTTCAAGGTTCATGCATTGGAAGACTTCCTGGTCTTCTATATAGTCCCTAAAGAGCTTCACCTGGATGTTTATTTCCAAGATGAGGCCATCCACTCTATGTATATGGCTGTTCCAGTTTGGAAGATTCATTTTTTATGGTTCCTGTAGGATCCCAATCACTAGAAGTTTCAATAATCCCATGCTCAACAATGTAGACCCATGGATCATCTTTTTCACTACTACATTGGTCATCCTACCATACTCATTTTTATGTTTTGAAGATTGTACCAACAATAAAGAAGCATATCAAGGCATTATTATTGGTCTTTATCTATCCCTTAAGGTTGATTTCCCCACTTTCATGTGAAGGGATACTTTGAATTATTCATCAAACGGATTAATGGTGATGACATCTTCAGGAATCCATAGCTTATGCCCATACTAGAGCACACTCATCAGTTGATGGCCCAATTCACTTCACATCTAGAAGTTACTCATGTAACTCGATCACCGAATCCTCATGATTCCACCTTGTATAGTTTAACAACATCTCTTTCATAACCCAACCAAGGTGAACTGATAATTCATGTGCCCCATCAAAGGGTCATCGCTCCCATCATTATAGATAATGATATCAACAAATAGATAATCCAAGTAGATAATGATGATTCTATACCAAGACCCTCGGGTTCCCCCATGGAGTAGGAAGAATTATATTGGAAAATTATATTCATTGAGTACCTACAACATGGAACCCTTCTACCATATTGGGCTGAGAGGGAGAAAATCTATCAGTGCACATCGCATTTTACCCTTCAAAGTAGACCTAACCTTGAATGAACCCTCTATATGTGTGGGTATAATAGGATTATCTTCCATTTCATTAAAGGAGATGATATCCCCCAGGTTATTACAAAATTCCACACAGGGTCCTACGGTGCTTATAAGGTATGATTGAAGTTCTGCCGCCGGGTTCAGAGGTTAGGGTACTTCAAGACCACCATGGTCCATTACTCTATCAAGTATTCCAAGAGGTTTCATGCATGTATAATCCTTTCCAAATTCCTACATAAACCAATGGATATTATCTAAAACACCATGTATTATTTTCCCTTTGTAGTATGGGTCTTTTTGTCATTGGGCCATACCCACCAGCAACACCTCACAAGTGCAGGTTTATTCTAACCACGAAGGACTTCTTCTCCAAGTAGGTAGAGTCAATTCCTCTCAAGGAAGTTAAGTATCATTTTGTATTATAATTTATGAGATCCCATATAATACATCAATTTGAAGTTCCTCAAACTATTATTGCATACATTAGAACCAACTTCTAGGTTGCAGAGTTAAAGAAATTGTACACCAAGAACAATATCCAATCCAACCATACTTCCTGCTATCATGCATAGGAAAATGGGATTATTAAGGCATTCAACAAGACCCTATATAACATCCTAAAAAAGATGGTGGGATATAATAATAAAATTATCTAAAAAATATCTCTAACACCCTTTGGTCCTATCATATTATCACTCAAAATTCCACCCTTGTGACCCAATATTCATTGGTATATGTAAATGAGGTAGTATTTCCCACTGAGGTTTAGTTTTTGTTGCTCAGAATCATTGTGTATGGATAGAATATTTCAGAAAAAATTGTATAAGTCCATATAGAAGAGTTAGAAGCCATAAAATAGAAAAATCTACATGAATTTCATAATATTGAGAGGTACCAAAATTGGATAGCAAGATAATTAAACAAGAAAATGTTCATCTACCGATTTCTATAGTGTGACATGGTACCGACTCTTAGAGCATCAATGATACCTAGAAAGAAGCCACCAAAGTTGGAACCCAAGTGGTAGGGCTCTTACATGATTCATAAGGTCTATTATAATGGATTTTACTCTTTTTTTATCATGTATATAGAGCCTATCATGCCTCCCATAAACTCCAGGTTTCTAAGAAAGTTCTTTGAATAAGGGGCCAATCATGTCTCAATCACACGATGATAAACTGTGTGATTGGTCTGAGATTTAGGACCTTAAACTAAAAAAAAATCCATGGTATAAGAAACATGACTTTAAAATATTTTCAAGGTTCCAAGCATTATGGCCTTAGACCATTTTCATCCCCTATAGTCCATGTTTTACAACTATAAACAACAAATCCAAACATTCTCATCACATGATATTAAACTGCAATCCTACCCCATATAAAATTGGTATTCTTCTTAATGAGAGATTATTTTACACAATATATAACAAATATTCCTTATATGATAAGTATGAGGTGTTAAAAAACCTTACCCCATAACCCAAACATTGGATTCCCAAAAGCAACCTTGGTATACCTCAATTCCCTTGCCAAAGAGGACTTCCTCCACATGTGTTAGTATTTTACCACTCCATATTTTAGAACTACATGTGGCTTGATTTCCATAATTTTTGGATATGTATTTATTCCTAGAATTTATTTACTTAGACCCATATATGATTTTATCAACCCTTCATCACCTTGGCCCCATTCACAGTCTAAGAATTTTGACCTGAAACTATGTGTAGTTCATATCAAGGTGTTAATGTGGTGTATGAGACTCATCAGACCCTCTATTCATTCAAAATTTTACTTATTTATGCCACATATATACCCTTGAGACAAAAATTTCCCCCAGTTTAATAATTATAAACTTAGACTATGTACTATTTTTTCCTAGTACTTTTGTGGTACAAGTGCCAGTTTTCCCTTCCTTTATATCAAGTTCTATCACTTTTGTGTCATGAAATTACCCTCAAAATAAACTCCCCCTAAGATCTAATAATCATGACTTTAAATAGATTTTCTATAGTCCAAGAATCTTAAATTTAATGTATTTTCCAATGGTTCATGTAACATAACCTTAAACTGTTCATCGATAGTCTAAACATTACGACTTTAAACCAATTTCTATGGTCCATACCATACAACCTCAAACTATGTGATTTTTTTTCAGAATAACTATATGTCTTATAGGGACTCCTTTCAAACCATCCGTATCAATTTTTAACTCTTTTTCACTGCATGATCATCTTTAAAGACCCCTCCTCATAGTACAAGCATTATGACCTAAAAATCTGGGAATTCACCCCTTATCCACAAGGTTTTCTTTTCTAAAATACTATGCCTACAACCTATTTTTGGATTTACATGTGGCTAGATTCCCACGTTCATGAGATATTTAGTTACTCTTAGACTTTTTTCTCCCAGATCAGCCCCTAAATCACCATAAAACCATTTTTTACCTGTGGTGTTATCACCCCCTAAGTGTCACATGGGCCTCTTTATTAGGAATAATCCCCATTTATTTACCTTAACCAATTAGTGGGCCATGATTGATTCATATCTCGATATGAGAAAGAAAATAATGGGAGAATGAATGTACAAGCCCCACTAACATCCTTAGTGAATGACAATAAACAAAAATCTTACCCCATATAAATTCAGGATGCCTCTTAATGAGAAATGAATTTACCCTATATGAAAACAAGATACTCCATATGATAAATATGGGATGAAAAAAATAACTTCCTCAATACATGAAACAAAACTATTGACTTAACAAGTATAGTTCTAGGATACCTCAAATCCTAATATGGGAAGATTCACTATCCTCGTTCTAGAGGGTAGTCCCCTTTGGATGTAAGTCACTTTCCACTCCATGTTTCAGAACTACATGAGTTCTAATTCATATCCTTATAGGATATGTAGTCATGCATGGATAATACATATTAGTGCTATCCTTACCATGGTATTATTTGTGGGATATTCTCCACTCCTCTTTCATCACTTTTCACTTTCCTAAAATTTGAAAAACTTTATCCTCCTGGTCTGAATAAGCTCCCAAATAGAATTTTGTCATGTCACACTGGCTCACCTACCATCCTAGGATTATGTCTCGAAGGATATTTGGCAGAATAAATTGGATACTATGTGTTGAACCTAGATAACATTCTATCCTACATTTTTTCATACCATTTTTAATCAATGTGGGTATAGAATTTTTTTTTTAATGTGTCCAATTGTTGTTCCCCATCCATCGGTTATTCCCCATCCATCGGTTATTACCCTTTCTCTATCCAAGTCTAAAAATTCACAATCATCATTACATGATTTTTCTCTAATAACACCTCTCATTGTTTTATTCCCTACAGGTGATGAGGACTCCATACCAATCCTCGTTTCCTACATCGAGCATGGATCATGTGGGATTATGATTCCGGAGGGGTCGATCCCTAAGTAAGGTATAGACACAAGAGCACACCTTGGTCCAAACTCTATGAAAATTAACTTTGAGTTGAGGTATAAGTACCATGACTCTAAACCATGTGAAAATCTATTCATTAATGTGTTGTGTGTCATAGGGACTCCTTGGACCTCAATTCACGACATGTTTTCCACCCTTCCATGTTACACACATTTGTTTGACACACTCCACATTGTCGAAGAATTATGACCATAAAGTATTTACCATGGATCCAGTGATGTATTGTGTAATGTTGGACCTCTTTGGCCCTCACATCATGTTATGTTATCACTCTATTGTGATGCAAAATTCCCCCTAAGATACCCTCTTTTGGTCCAATATTTATGACCTCAAAATTAAATCTAAGGTAAAAAAATCATGACCTTAAACTGTGTATGAGTTGTCTCAATGATGTCTTGTAAAACATCAGGTCACCTTCTAGCCCGCTCATTTGACATTGGTTTACCTTTATTTAGTGTTTCAAATTCTCTTCAAGACACTCCCACCTACAACATAAACTATATGACCTTAAACTAAGAGCTAATATCAAATTCCCATGACATTAAACTATGTAAAACCTGCCCCTCATTTTACGCATTCTATAGGGACTCTCTTAGAACCCCATTCATGTCATGATGCTACTATTTCATGCCACACCAAATATTTTAGGGTGCACATGGTCCGAACTCTATGACATAAAACTGGGATCCCAGCCCGAGTTTAAGAATCGTTCCATTAAAGTATATTATTTTCCTCTTAGAAATGTGTTGTTTGATGTTGGTTCCTCTTGGACCTCTATTCACATAAGGTTTGTCACTAATCTCAGATACACATATCCTCTTATGACACCTACCCTCATGGTCTAAACTCTATGACCTTATTCTAGGATTCATGGTCAATTAGTATAAGCTTCTTGACCTAAAACATTGTGTGACTCACCCCAAATTATTTTTTCCCTGTGGGGCCTCAAGGGATCCTTTCCCATCATGTCTCCCTCCTACACCCTCCACCCATGTGGTTGGGTGTGTACCATTCAAATTGGTTCACACGTATGAGATGAAATACAAAAAACATCCTGAAATCATCACGATCACATGACATTAAACTATGTGATACATCAACCTGATCATGTGATGTTAAACTGTGTGATACATCATCCTCACTGTAAAATTTTTAACTACATGTCTATAATCCTCACTATATGATGTTAAAAATTGTGAATATTATCCTATATTTGTGATGTCAAACTATGTGTCATACATCATCACCATATGAAATTAAACTACATGTTTATCATCCTCACTATATGATGTTAAACTATATGTCCAACATCCTCACCATATTACATTAAATTACATGTCCATTGTCCCCACCATATGAAGTTAAACATTGATTATATCATCCTCATCGTATGATGTTAAATTGTTTGTCTATAATCCTCACTATATGATGTTAAATTGAATTTTTATCATCCCCGCTAGATGACATTAAACTAGGTTTCCAACTCAATCAAAATAGGATGTTAAACTTCACATATTTCATTCCTATTGCATGATGTAAAACTATGAGGCATCTTGGGATCTTTCCCGAAATCCCATTTCCTTTGGTTTGAGTATCCTACTGAATCATTCATGTTATTTTATCATTTCATAGTTTCTGAGATAAATATAGCTTGGAAGATTATTTTGAACTTTCCTAAACTGATATGGCTTCAAAATGTGTTAAGAGTTATGGTGGTGTAATTCTAGTTTTTTTGGAATTCATTCGTATAATCCATCACTTCATCTCAATGCTTCATGTGTCCCTTTATCTAGATCCTCATCTTCTTCCACATATGAACAGGCCCCCTAACAAAAATGGTATCTGGACAAAATTGCTCACCTACTATCCTGGGAAATTGCCTCAGAGGACATTGGACAACATCACTAGATAGGTCTCATGTTTCAAAAAAGGTCAGCAGTCACCCCTCATTTGTTTTTCCCCATTCATGGATATGTGATAGAAATTTTGTTCTTCGAACATGGTCAACATTTATCCTATATCTTCACACCACTCTCCTTATGTTCCAAATACCGGGTGATGTGATTCCCAATATCCACTCCCCTTTGTTTTGGTATACTTCAACACCCATGGAATTCCCCCATTCATGCACTAGGACATGTTGAAAAAAAGTTGGTTGTTCAGAGATCCCCCTTGTCTAGCCATAGCCTCTATTAACCCAAACACTCCTAGTGGTCAGTCAACAATGGTATAACCTGAGTATTCAATGTTTATCTTACACTCTCATATAAATGAACAATCATGTGATCTCACCTTGTTTCCCACACTGATTATGACTCATATGAGATTATGGATTAGTCATTGGTTGTTTCAAAAATATTATTGAAGTGTGATAGTAAAATGCGATGAAGAAAACATGTTTAGCATGCGGGGGATAGAACAAACCAGCCAATGTTTTAGAGGGTCATCCACATATTGGAACCTCTTCTTTTCAAGTTACCATAATGATAAACCCTAATTACTATGATTTAAAGATCATCCAGCCTTTGATGAGTGGTCTCCAATGTCTACTACCTCTCTAGTAGGTCTTCTTTGTCTTCATCAACTTTGGGGTGTACTTCATCAATCCTAATCCACAACTAGTTCTTCTCATCCCAGTACTCAACCACTAGGTATGTCACCTCTGCCACCTCATATTTGGTCTCTTCCAACTATACCATCAAATTATTGAATATATTGTCTTGAGAAGTGGTTATGGACACATGTTATTATTTCAGCCTTTATAAATGGGAAATATACCCTTTAGTTTCCTCAAGGGACTTGGTTCCCTTATCCTAGTTCTTCTTCCAGGAAATTTCAATCACCTTCCATTCGACACACATCTACTCAAAAAGGAAGTTACAAGAAAGTGTGATGGTTTCTGGAGTCCACCCCAACAATCTCTAGGATTACTGTCTAGTAACGAAGAGATCCCACCAGATTTGGAAGGTCATCTATTTGGGTACGGGTGATGAAGTTCTGCACATACATTCATACCTTGTGACGCACAAACCGATTATCCTATATTAAATCCATGATAGACTATTAAAATTATTTGAGTGGTTTAGGATCATAAGGAGGTAATACCTCCATCACATCATAGGTGAGATCATCTATAGGTTTATCTTTGGGTGCAGGTAGGTTAAAACTTAGAAATAGATCCTCATCAGCCACTCACCTACAGAAAAATACTCTACTTCCCCCTATGGAACCTTTGAGGTGGAAATTACTATCACAACTTACTCATCTGATCCAATTGGTGGATTGATCTTAGCATCGACTCTCATAGCCACTACTAGTAGAAATTAGGGTACAGGTGCATCAAATGTTGCCTCCCTAGTCACTTTATCCTTGGATGTAATTTCCACCTCCTATGTTGTGTCTTCATCTCCAATATCCACCTCAGGTGGATCCTCTATGATATAATCTACTTCTATAGCACCATCAGCCAATGCTATCATTGGCCCCACCTTGACCCCCTCCATTGAGGGAACAGTTTTAGTAGTCCCCTCTAGTGGAACCTCCTTGGTTGGCATGAACTCCACGGTCTCCCTGGAAATCTCTATCGAGAGAATTGTAGCTATTGTCATCAGCTCTGACTTATGTGCTTCCAACTCATATGTGGACGTTGGCTGCTAACCCTCATGTGTAGCGTGAAATTCCATTTAAATAAGAGTCAGTTAAACATAGAAATGAAAGGACAAGGGGAAAAATATGTATATAAAGAATAGGATTATATGAATACTACATCTTTATGAGGAGCTCTTGGAGATTCACTAGTAATTCCCCCAATGGGGGTATTCCCCCAATAGTTTTCTTCTGAGTTGAATGAAATTATTGGACCAATGGTTGACCTCTAATGATCAAGACATCCATAAGGGACCCCATGATCCTCTATTCAAGGGTTGAGGTTACCTCACCCTGCACCTGAAGTTCGTCACCAACATCTCCCTCTTCCATGCTTTTTGATTCCTAAACAAGTGAAAGAATGAATTATGTAATAATATTATGGGATATGTGGTATTAGAAAAGTCTGAAAAGATTAGAGGATTTACCTAATCATATTTAATATTTCTATCTTTTACTAGGTCCCATTGGGATCACATCCCCAAGACTCTCTGGATTCTTCTCACTCAACCACAATAGCAGCCTTGTTAACCACAAAGACCACTAGAGGGGAAGAAATTACCAGATACACCTTTACCTGGTTGTTTAAGGTATATACGATTCCATGGGAGTAGAAAAAATACTTAATCTCCTCCATATGTTACACCACCTCATCACGAGTAATTTAGAAGCCTTAACTTGTGTGACGCAACCCGATAAAAATTATCCCATTGGTAATTAGATACCATCACACCCATCTATGGGTGGTGATCTGCTTGTGGAGTCCCTAACTTCCACAAGAATTGGGAAATAAAACATCACTAGGTTAATTTGGGTGACATACTCTCCTCTGTAGGCCTTGGGAATTCACCCTTAGGATTGGACCAGAGGGTTCATCTTCCTCCTATGTCTGCTTTCCCAAGGGAGATGAGTATTATGTTTCTCCTTTACCTCCAAAATATACATGTGATGGGCTTGGAATTGTTGGAACTAAAATTGAAAATTTTCTTATTGGACCAGTCCTACATCCATGGAATGATCTGACCACCACTTTCCCTCATCCTTATAGTTTTTGGACTTTTCCTTCACTATCCTAGGTAGTCCAGTTCTTCAACTTTTCCCCTGGATACACGCTCCCCCAGATCAATGTGTAATAATGGGTTAGTCTATATACAACAGTTGGTAGTGTAATCTCATTCTATATTTTATCATACTCATGTATGAATATGTACCAATTCTACCTCAAGAAAAATGGATAGTGCTCATGACATACCTTTGTGTACACCTTTGGTTTCATTTGCTACAAAAATATGAACTTCCTTGCAAACTGATGTGGGTTATATGGATCTCATATCACATTGTAGTCTCCTATTTTTAGTAGTACCCCAACTCAAAAGGCTATGATATATGATCAATACTCAATGGTCCTTAAACCATCATCATTTACCATCACTTTTGGGAGGTGTAATGGGTGAAACATGAAGTTCTATACAAGCTAGATCCTCTCCAGCACCTTCACCAGTACAAAATTAAGTGGGTGACTCGTGGATATGTTCGGAATCATTGGTCGAAATTTTTTAGTTATAGGGGACATGGGGTTTGTGTATTCATACCCACCATGTGTGAACCCACATATATATACACGAAATAGATGAGGAAAAACACAAAAAGCAGGTTTTTCCCTTAGATGATGTGGAAAGAACCTTGTATAGCTTCTCCAGTAACGAGACAACTAGGTTGAAATGTTTCCTCATCACCAACATCACCTCCATGATAAAGGAACTTGTATGTACCCCTATATAATCATTAATAATAGGTATCACCCTACCATATATCAGTAGAGTAATGGAACCCACCAACCAAACTATAGGATCTCCTAGAATGATGTTGTAGCCCCACATCTACCACTCGATAGCCTTCAGGATCCTCCATTAGGAGTTCTCTTTTCCCTCCTTGTATGCCCCAGGGAAAGGTAAAAACCTCCATGGTAGAGTTTATAATGGATCATTACCCTCAAGTGGATTCGCTTCTAGTTTATTTAGAAAATACCCAAACCATTTCCTGAATGGTATATCCTTCATCCCTGACATTTTTTGTTGGTTCCATGTATCAACTTCAGAAACTCCCTCAAAATAGTTCGCATATATTTCTAGTTCTTCCACATGTTCTCTTCTAGGAGGATGTTATCATGCATAGTTCCCTAGAATGGGATCCTAGTAATCTTTTTATGATCCCATATGTTGATACCAGACTCCCTAGTATATAGATGGAAGGTGTTGGTCCCTAGTTACCACCTTCTTAGTAGCTCTGACATGATATCCCAATGGCGGTAAACATGAAACTATGTGTCCCATTCTTCCTCATAAAACCCCAATCGCTTAATCTTCACCTTAAATTTATAACATGATGTGCATGAACAGTAATATGAGGCTCATTAATCGATAATGTTTTCTCATTAGTGCATGTCCCAGTTGTCTACCCATCCATTAAGAATATCTTTGAAACCCACTTTTAAAATCCTCTCATACTACAGGGGGATTACTCTTCCTCATAATTCTTCCTATCAATATTGTTTATGCGATTCCATATAGTATCCTATATGATTGAAATGTTATCTTTCTAGATGTATCCTCTAGAAGCCCTATTCCACTGGTATATTCCATGTGTGCTCCTAAACCAGTAGATTGGTTTTTCTCTGGTTGCCTTTGGGATGAGAACATCATCCCTCATCCAAAAACCATAAAGTGATAGCCACCAGAATAGTGGTTACTCCTTTTAATCTTTGTTATAAGTGAATGAGTGATTCATGGTCAAAGATATTCAAAATTCACTCCACAATCATTATATTCCTATCCATTTCTTCTCATTGAGTGGTAGAAGAATTAGCTCCCTCATTAACCATTTCATTCAATACTTAAGAGTTTTATTATTCTAGTTCATGATTCCCTACTAGTGAAGATTAGTTCATGAAGGTCTTGTTCATGAAGGTCATCTTCACATAGGTCTTTTCATAAAGGCTCGGTTCATATAACTCTATTCACATAGAACTATTCATGGATAAAAAGTCATAGAAAAGGTGAGATTCATGAACGATGAAGATCAAAATCACAAAGAATTTTCGAAGGATATGGGCTTCGCAAAAATTTATTACTATATTTTCTCTTTGAAAATGTTTGGTGGTCACTCTAAGGGGAACCTCTTCTATTTATAGGCATACAGTAGACCATCATTCCATGATGATCTTTAGGAACTGATCCTCTTTAATGGGATTTATGAATGAGATTTACCAATAGAATATTATTTCCAATTATCAGTGATTATCCTTAAAAATATGACCCTCCATTTCCTCTTCACCTCTCATTATTAGGTGGTATTTTTTAACAATTAAATATTGGTGTAATGGGAAAATCCATGGAAGGCATGTATGATTAAAGTGAATCCAAGTTCAAACAGTCCAAAAATCCTTTTAAGGGTATATTTCATGAAGCTCGCAAGCAATGTGAATGGTCGTGGCTCATGAGGATATAGATTTTGGATGATACTTCATGAGAAAATGATGGTTTGATGGTAACCATTATGAAACATAAATATAGTGTCGTGGAGCGCTTTGCAAGTGTGTGAAGGGTTAACGAGAATCTATGTGAAGCGAGATTTGGATTCTCAAAGTCCTGCTAACTCACAAAGCTCACCAAGATTTCTGAAAACCTAATATAATCATCAATAAATCATCTATATAAATACCCCCTTATGTCTAAAACTTAAGTTAACAGTGAATTTTAGACTTCTGAAAATTTCTCTCTATTCGCGAACCACCTGATCTTCATGAGTGAAAGTGAAAATGTATTCCCCAAGGTACCTGCTTATCTTGAAACCACCTCTCATGTGTTATTGATAGCCTTTTAAAAAAGTTTATATTTATTTCATGAAGTCCCATGCCATTTTCATAATAATAATTCACTTTGATGCTATTAAGGCTTTTTGAAGAATTCAACTTTCACAAATCCCTCCCCTTAGTAACCAGAACTTCACTCTGAGGTAAGGTCACCCTATATTGCGAAGGATACCCCGTTGTGAAGCACCTATCCTCTATGAGAGCCTTTATATTCATAATAGCTTCTCTTTAGGGTTCAAATCTTCTCAAATTCCCTCTTTTGGGACTCTCTATGGTTCCACCCTTCTATTGACACCCCTTCATGATGGTCGAGTGCTCATGACCCCTATACCAGTCATGGATAGGTTCAGTTGTGCTCTAAGTCTCTATGTAACATCTAACACCCACTCCTATGTCCACCCACTTCACTCCAAGTGTATCATGGGCCGTAAAAATACTTGTTTCTTCAATGAATAGGTAACCTAACCCCTTTTTCTTCTATGAATTGGGACCCTAACATCAACCTCATGATTGAACACAACTCCACGGTAGTGCCAACACCATGTCCCACCCATAGGAACATGGGTAGTTCTCATGTAAGCCATAGGGATGAGGAGTGAGTCCCCACACATTTGAGAAGCATCGGAAAAAACTGATTAGCTCCACATCCTAGTTATATGACATTAAACTGCATGATAACATCCTCAACACATGAGCTAAAACTATAGCATTAACTAGTGTGGAGAACACAGGATTCCCCATGTTTGGTCATCATGGGATGACACCTTATCCCAAATTATACTATGAGCCTCCCATTCCAGGAATCTTTTACAAGTAATCCCCACACTATCCATCTTAAATGATCTCTTCACAATTGAAGAATCCTAATCACATGACATTAAATTTCCTGGATCTGTACTGTCACATGAACTTAAATTGTAACATCAAACAACATGATTTTTTATCCCTTTATTTTAAACATGGTATTTAGGACACCACTTCGAGGTTCAATCCCAACATTGGTACACTATTTGGTTGTTCCCTCCTAGGGTATCACCTCATGGATCCACTTCCATGAGGTCTTTTGATCTATTGGTAAACTGTATAGGTGTTCTCTCCTAGGGACTCACCTCCTAGATCCACCTCTACACCGAATTCATTTCCATTGGTAAAAATAGAGGTGTTCCCTCATAGGGATGTAACTCTAGGAAATGCCACGAAGGGGGTGTTCTAATCCATCAATTATAAATTCTCCTCTATGAAGAATTATAATCCATTAGTAAACCATATAGGTGAGACATCTTCCCTTATAGGGAAACATCTCCTTGATTTACATCCATGGGGAGTTTTGATCAACCAATCCCATCTCTACAAGATTCTAAACTCATGCCTCGATCCATCTCAACCAGACATTCTGATCCATTTCAATGAGGAATAGAACTTGTGACCTGACCCATAACACTTACCCCATTTAGTACATGTGGGATTCCTTATGTAAAAATACTTGGAATTCACTCAATCCTATCTTAATTACCTCATGATCAACCTGGGATGCCTTGAGTTCCATGCCTAAGATGCCTCATATTAAATTCCTTCATAAGAAGAAGATTCACATGTGACTAATGTACCCAATGTCCAGACATGCCTAGGGATGACCATCATGACTACTCATTTGACCGAAGGTTTCTTCCTTAGAAATAAAAAATAAGTATAATTAACTGGTGTTCTAATTGATATGGAACAGAGAATGAGTTTCATGAACATGGATCAAATCTTTAAGGTATACCTGGTCTAAGAAACAAGCTCCAAAATCCATGGATGGAGGAACCCACATCCCATCATCCAATTTCAATCAAGGAGTAGACATCTCTAATAAATGTGATGAAAGAAACCCACCTTTGGAAAGTGGAAATGTGGGTTAATAGAAGCCAGTGTGTATATGACGTGTAGGTGGGCCCTAGTGAAAGTGTCAGAAAAACTATCCCCGCAAACCAAGGACACCTACCTGAATATATATCATATATGAAGTACAGATCACAATCTATTGTGATTAAAAAACCCATGTATGAGATGCATGTATGGAAATTAAATAATGACCTCTCCCCCTCCATGTACCCTTCTTATTGATGTTTTGGATATGTCCCACCAATACATGATTTACACTATATTGGATCATTGGAAGAAATATTTGAGGAATTACCTCTTCAGTTATAATAATAATACACTAATAATATCTATCATCTAGAAGATTGATATTAGGAAATATTCCCTTGGAAACTGAACCAATTTTCATCACTATAATAATCATATCCCTTCCACCTCTTTCCACATCCACATTAACCTAATCCCACTAAATACATTTTCTATTCATTGATCTGTCTTTTCCTTGAGAGGATTAATTACCACTTCCCAAAAAATTTAAAGAAAAAATCCACGAAACTTTATTAAAATTTCCAACATTAGCCTATAATATAATCTATGGGATTTAAACGCCTCAATGCTTCCCATTTTCAGAAAAAGATGGATCAAGTCTATTTCTTATAGGCATAATCTAGAATCGGAATATTTGCTTACTTTAGATCTAGGATATCTTGGACTTTATCCATCCTAAATGTGGATTTATATAACTACTTAATGAACAACACATGGAAAGCCTCATATGGGATCCCTTAATCCTCTTTTCCTAGTCCAATATTTCTCACTAATCATAAGATAGTACATCATGAAAAAATATGAAAATCTTTAGTTTCTTCCCCTAATGATAATCAATCAACTTTTGGATCTAATATATTACCTCTAACCACTACATAAATTTATGAGTACCAACATATCCCCTTAATATGGTATGATTTTGTACTAAAAAATACCAAATCACATCAAATACCACTGACACTTCATGTGTTGGTCTTACTTCAAAATTTTAGATCACTTTCAGTAGAGTCTTAGGGATATTCATCTCCAATGATGTATCTATCTCACCCAAAAATGGAACTTTCTCATTATTCCCATCCATATGTTCCAGATTATAATTTTCATACTTAACTTACTTCCTTGAAGGCTCATCAATTCACTTATTTTAGTGAACTGGCCTGGTTTTACTCGACCCGTCACTCGAGTTGTTATACCATATGGATCAAGGTAAATTCTCAATCACCCCTATATGGAATCTAGTTTTAAGGTATAACAAGTGAACACAAGGGAATAATTTCACCCTTAATAAAATTATTATCTACAATGGGTTCTAACTAGAAACCCGACATGAGGTCACCATGCATTCAACAACAATTCCATAATAAATAAAAATAAACTAAACACTCACAACCAAATATGAAGTAATAAAAATAAAAAATACAAAAATATTTTTCCAAAAATTTTTCACATAAAAGAAAATACTCTTCTATTAATTTTTTACAAACCAAAAAATGGAAACCTAGCTAAAAAAAGTAGGATGATGATGAGGCTGATAAACCACACAACCCAAGTAGTCTATCAAACATGGGGGATAAACCACATTATCACAACGTAACTTTAAAGTCACCACCATAACCAACATAACCTTATTACCAATGGAGAGTGGTAGAAAACTAACCTAAAATCTATATGATGATAACCTATAGAAAACCTTAAGACTATATACTCAAAAAAGTCTAATAGGGTACCACCATATGTCCATTACATTATTTTTATAAAGAAACCAACTCCACATGTTTCAAAATAATATAAAATTAAGATTTCATTTCCATTACTCTAAAAAATAAACCCATAATACCTATTATCATTTCACAAAACACACCATTTATAAAAATTTCTTCAAAGAGGATTTACCAAGGTAGTGTTATTTCAAAAGCCAACTATTTACCATTAAAATAACATTCATTTAAATGTCCAAATTTAAACATTCAATTTTTAATTTAATATTTTTTTGAATAGAACAACATGTGGTTTATAATACACTTCAAATGATACATTTTAAAATGGTTTTTTCTTAAATACAACAACTTTCTTTCCCTCTTTAAAACATCAAAATAGACACTCCACAAAAAAAATAAGTAAATAAAAAAGGTAAAGAATAATAAAATATGAGATATATAGAGTCATGAAAAAGTGACAATAGTAACACATGGTAATACTTATAATATATGTTCTCAATCATAAATAACCAAAGTTTCAAAGTAGGATAAAAAATATTTAAGAAACATTCATTGAAATACATAAACATGAGAGGTAATATAAGGCACCTGTCATGGGGAAACATTATAGAAACTAATGGGATAGGTAATTGATGTGTAAAATTAGAACCAATTGTCAGCAAGTTTATGGTCACACATATTATCACTTGAATCACTCTAAACTAGTCCCATGGGAGACACCACTTATTTTGATCATAACATTAAACTTGTGAATATTGGCCTGTGTGAAACTCTCAATTAGAATAGCTAAAATCCCTTGACTACCCACTTAGTATCATAGGGTTTCACATGTCATAGATAATAGTGGAGGACCACTATCAACCTAAGGTCAATTGAATGAAAATCACAAAAAAATAATAGAAATTAAACACAACAATCACATTATTTTCACCTCCAACACACCCCCTTTAAACTCAATCCCCAAATCCAAACTGCATAATCATGAATAAAAATTCATATAACCTATTAACACATGTAAAAAATATTAAAAAAAATGAAATAATTGGTATCATATATGGTTTAAACAAAAATCAATAAAATCTATATTTCACAAAATTTTATAAATGATCACCATCCTTTATGCCAAGGAATACACCTTTGGGAGTCCTTTTATTTCAAATGCACCATTTAAAACATAGTGTAAATACAAGAGAATACAAAATGATACCAAATAATAGTCTTAATCAACCTAACAAAATCACAAAAATGATAACATCAATATATATATTCACTTTAAATGATGATGAAAAAAACCTGAAAATAAAAAAAATCCATTTGAACTAAGGAAACATCCACTTTAAAATAAGGAAACCCATTTAAACAAAGGAATACTTCACTTTGTAAATCCAATTTTTCCAAAACCACCATGAACTAATCATTTTTATTGTGTAAAATCATAAATTTGAATTTACCAAACACTTAGAATGTGTAAAATACCATTTTAAAATTTGTGTCATTGAAATAAAAAATTCACCCATTTGTTTGAATGGAAACACCCACTCATGCATGGAAAACCATTGAAAATCCAAACTATATATAATATACATCATCAAAAAACACATTAAAACCATCAATTATTCCAGATGCAATTTAATAAAAGGCGATGTAATGGAAAATACTACCTTCAGATACAAAACCATGTATCATGTTGTAAAACCCATTGGATTTTGTTTCCAAATATGGACCATAATCTTTGTAAACCAATGACCCCAAATAAGAATAAATATGTTGATTAAAATTGACCAACCATGTTTATTAGGTTTATAGAAGAATATAAAACAGGGAAGAAACCAAAGAAGAAGAAAGGAGGATCCCTAACAATTTTTATCGAGTTAAATATCACTAATAAGTCACCCAGAATCCACCTTAGAGAGGCTTGGTATGAGGGGAAAGGAGATTAGAAGGTGGCTAGGTCATAGGAGTCTGAATAGGGAAGCTTCTGAGAGAATCCTAAAATAAAAAGAACTCAAAAGACCAAAATTCCCAATTAAAAGTAGGACACACAATTTTCTAAAGTGTTCGGTCACCACTTTCCAAAACTTCCCAGGTCACATGGTTTCTTCTACATGGTTTCCTTAACTATGCTCCAAATTTTTTTATCCCATTAAAATTTCTAGAAAAACTAAATTTCCACCTCTAGAAACCCCAAACTCAAGGGAAAAATTAACCAAATAAATATAAATAAGAAAATTGAATTTATTGTTGTTATAATTCTCCCCACCATGACCCTTTATAACCGCACAAAGTTCTTGAAAACAATAGTAAAAGGAAAGGTCAAGAAAAACACACCTAAAGAAAGGACCCTACCAAGTGGACAATATCCGAAACTTGAAACCAAGAACATGGGACATGAACAACCCACACCTAGGGAACACTGCTCAAAACAATTTAAGTTTTACCATCCAATAAAGCAATGTGAATCTTAATAATGATTCATAAAAAAATTAGATGTTGAGACCACCTCTTATTTAGTATGTTTTAAAATTGAGAACTCTAACACATGAACTTACCTACACACATAAGTTCGTTTCAAGTCCTAAACTAGGCCACAAAACAAAACAAAACCAACAGCCCTAGAATATTTGAGGCCACAAGTGTTTTAAATAGTGATACATACTAACCAAAAGCATCTTGGAAGAAAAATTTCATATGTGATGGAAGAACATAGAGACCAAGAATAGGTCCCCCAATATATATAATTTATTTAATGTGGTGATACCATAGATAGACAAACAAAAAACAATCATCATCTCCAAAGTAGACATACTTCCAATACAAATTATAGGATGAAACAAGATTCTATCAAACATGAAAAATCATCTCAAATTACCACATGAGATCACATCCTTGAGAAACTTAAAAAAATAAATAGAATATATCACTAAGTTAATGCAATCCAAAAATCAATAGGAACACCAAAAAAATGAATAACCATTATAAGTAATTACATGGTTTTGATTTTAGGTCCTGAAACTACACAAAAGATCACTCAAGGCAAAACTCATGTAACGCATACTTGTGGTTATCCCAAAAGAAAATATCAAATCTATAGATATCATAGTCTCCCAAGAAAAAAACAAAATCTGATGCCTCTTACCACAGCTTGTACCTAAGTAAAACCTAGGTTTCAATCAAATAAACTCCAAACCATGTTTTACACCATGAATAAGTGATAACAAGAATTAAATTAATGAATAAAGGATATCTCAAAAGATAATAACCTGAGCTAAAATGTATTTCATCCCTTAAAAAAATATATAGTATGTACACAATACATGAAAAAATTTATAATAAAAGAAGGTACAATAAAAGGGGATACTACCAAGAATAAAAAATATATTCTGATTCTCGAAAAGAAGAAATTCCCCCAAACACAACTCAAATCAAGGATGGGTCTAGTAGTTCTTATTCTAAAGTCCATTCAACTTTCAAAACTATTGAATTGGACTGATACATCTACAATGATGATAGGAATCTAGAGATTTCAAATAATAGGTCATAGCATGGATGAAATTCACACACTAGAAGAACGCCACTAGCTTACACTTTCGACTAGCAATATCACCATTTCTTACACCAAATAGGGCCAAAGAATCATTTTTAATAGGTTGATTTCTTTAAATAGCCTAAAAAATGGAATTATACATAACTTATATAATGAAATTTATTCTTAAATGAAACACCATTGATATGTGATTTTAAAAAATGACTCTTGAAAAGATCTAATCCTTAAATGAATCACTAGTATCTAGATCGTGAGAGAAAGGGTCCATTACAATGAGACATTCAACATAGTCATTCACCAACTGGTCACACTGAGGAACTATTAAGAATTCCATTACCTTTGAAATTCTTATCTCATTTGGATAAAATCTCTAGATGAAGGAGACCATCAATTATCCACAAGACAAAACCTCAAATGGATGGGGATAGATAGTGTTATTACACCAATCTAAACCCAAAACATTGAACAAGGTAGTATTACATCCTAGCCTAGAGATTCTTAGAGTTATGAGTGAATAAAATTTCACTTTTCCCTTAGATATCCACTTAATCACCCATTGAGATCCTTGATCACCTCTTAACACTGGTCTATTCCAATTTAGAAACTCTCATGAATAATCCATAAGCCAAGAGGAACATTTCCCTACCACTCCATCAAGAGTCAGGGAAGGTTCAAAAATTGGGAAGATAACATCTATATCACTATAATGACTACTTGAGATATAATATTCTTGAATATTTTATTCCATTAATAGTTTCAAATTATAAAACATCACTAAAACATAACATTTAATCAGAACACTACAAATCCCAACATAAGGGAAAAAAATTACAAGTTAAATAAAACAAAATTATATACACTATTTATAATATTATTTCAAAAGTGCCTAATAAGGCCTTATTTATGTTTCAAAACAACACATGGTTTCATAAAAATAATATTCAAGGTTCCATTTTAAAAACCATAAAATATATCATACCCATAAATAATATAACCCAATTCATAAAATCCAATTTTCTCATCAAACAACACACAAAAAAATAATTTAATCTTTGTAAAAAAAATATAGATCCAAAAAATTTCAAGAATTACACCATTCTTAAATAAATTAAAATTATTTTCTTTATAACCATTACCTCCCAAAATAATTTTATCCACTCAAATAATTTTCCTTAGAGTTAAAAAACATCTCACAAAAGAAACTCAAGCACCCAAAACATGGTTTTCAAAATAATTTTAGATACCAAAACATAAAAATATCACATTAAATTTTTATCCAACAGGCTGTTAAACCCCAAATTATTCTCATTATCACTCAAAAAATAATATAAAAATCATAAGAGGGGAAAATCATCAAATTAGGGGATATAATAAAAAATTTATGCTTTCTCCACAGTTAACTATTTAGTAGCATATTTTTTCAGACCATGCACCAACTGTGAAAGTAATACTAGAAGTTATCCAAAATTGTATACATGGATTGAACATGGTTTGAATGACTGTGTGTGTATGAACCATACTAGGTCTACCTGACATGTTACCCAATATGGCTCACTATAAGGCCCAAAGTGAATTCTCAATCCCCATGGGATGGTGGAAAGTACCTGTGTATCAACACACAAAATCATGGGAATTATTTTTCCATGAAATTAAAAAATAATTTTCTCTTATATATTAAGATAAATATAGAAAACTAGATCACATTATGGAATAATAGGTACATAATAAAGATATATAACAAAAAAATATATAATTCCAATCAAAAAAACAAAATAAGTCCAAGACCAAAACCAGAACTCTATGTGGCTATTCATCACCACAATCCAAAACCAACAAGAAGAGATACCAACCAAGATAAGTATTCAACCTACATGAATCCCTTACCTTTAATAGTATCCTATAAAACCAATTCTTCATATTCCCAATGATATATAAAGGGGTAAGAAAAATTCATAGCAGGATACAACTATGAATTTATATAATATATGTCACTAAGTTTCCATTAGTTACAGCTTTGAAATGAAATAAGATTCATAAAAAATTTTCATTTGAAAATATTTTCCATAAAATTATTTATTTTAATTTTGAACATTTCATATTCAAATACACCAATAATTCTAAAAAAGAACATGAAATTAAAATATAATGCAATAATCAAACCATTGATAAGATAACCCTATGATCATCAAAGCTTGATACATGAATGAAACCAATAAGAAATCACAAATGGGATCTAGCACATATGAATACATAACTAGGACATGAAAGTAACACTATCTGGGTATAATGTAAATTAGAATGATACAGAGTCCAACCACAATCTATTGGTATCACATCCATAACCCCTAGTGATGTCATATGTAATATGCTTTGCATATGTATATAACTTAATGCACCCAAGGTTACTACATGCTTTTTTTTCATATAAAATACAAATTAATCTTTCTCATAATTTATAAAACATTTCTAAAAGTTTAACATTACCACCCCCATGCTTGAAAAATATTTTTATAGTTAAACCCATCATTGATGAATTTCATCAAAAAAATGAAATAAATAAAACTATTTTTAAATAAAAACCCATTTAAAAATATTTTCAATGAAACCAAATATGAAATTTAACAAATTAACCCTCATTTATATAACATAAATAATTTTCATAAGACAAATAAAAGGAAAATGTAAGAACAATAAGGTATGCCTTGAGAAAGAACCATTGTATAGAGATACCTACCAATCCAATAGAGAGAACATAAATGCCTTTTAAAACAGTTATTGGAAATGAAGAGATCATGTACTCGCAATACTAAATCCATAATAAACATATTCAATTCACCATAAAAACATCTTTATCTATCCATGACATCCCTCAAGAGTTCCAACACTTGAATAGGAATAGATATCGAGGAGAGATATAGATAGGGGAGGGAAAATTGGTGGAATTTAGATTATACATCAAATATATCAACCATAATTAATGGATATTTTCCAAGATATAAAAGGGAGAACCTCCTATAATGTTAATTAAATGATGGGTTGAGAAAATGAGGGATAAGAGTGATATTTGGGTTAAAATGAGCAAGGGTATCAAGATACTTTTCCACTATTAATAAAGTCATACAGGTCACATGGTTAGGCCACACAATTAGAAAAACAATGTGCTAACCATGTGGTCCCTACCATAGCATGAAAACCAAATTTCATGGTTAACTGGGAGTATTTTTTCAATTAGGAAAACCTTTCATAACTCATAAACATATCTTTGGTACCAAACCCAACGATCTGCATGGTTTTTCAAACCATGAAAAATTTCTAGTAAGACTAAGTGAATGGTTGGGTTTGGGTCCAGAGGTGATTCCATGGATTGAACATGGTTTTTTAACCATTGAGTTATTCTTAGGTAATTATGCACTTCAATTTTCAAGGGATAGTAGGGACCACACGGTTAGTGCACAATTATTTTAACTGTATGGCCTAACCATGTGACCTGTATAGATTTATTAAAAATATAAAATTACCCAAATATCATTGTTTTATTTACCCAAGTATCACTTTAATCTCCCATCACCTCTCCTGAGACTTTACTTTATATTATATAAGGTTCTCCATTTCGTATCTTGGTGATTCTACTTTGATCTTGGCTGATCTCTTTGAGGTATGTTTTGATTTCCACCAATTTTCTCCTCCTCTTTCTAGATATATACTTGATATGTATTCTAATTCATGTGTTGGAACTGTTGAGGTATTTTATGGCTATATATAAAGGGTTTAATAGATAATTAATTTTGTTTCTTATGGGTCTATTCTTCTGAGGACCCAATCTCTTCGTTTCCAATCACAATTTTCAAAGGTGTATAAGTTTCCTCTATTGGAAAGTTGTTTTTTTCTAAAATATGGTTATTTCTTATTGAATACCTTGTTATTATTGTATTTTTCATTCTTTTTTACTTATAAATATTATTTATTAGATATTAGTGAGGATTTGTTTGAGAAATTTCTTCTTTGGTGGAATGGTAAATGATTTTAAAGGGGGGTTTCTTTAATAATAGTTGTATGTACTTCATGTGTTCAATGAGATGCCTCAAAGAAGTTTTTGACTATAAAATGGGTTTTTAATCATAGGAGAAGTAGTCCTTATCTTATGGAAATGTTTTACAAATTATGATCCTTATTATCATGTTTGTTTTGAGAAAACATAGCATGTGGGAACATTGGGTATGTGGGGTTGTAGACATATAAAAACCTTAGTGAGTGTGGTACCACTAGGGGTTATGATTGCTATACTGATAGACTATGTGAGGGATCAGTATAATTAGGATTCACATTATTCCTTTCTAGTTGTCCTTCTAATATCCTAGTTATGTATTCCCATGGTCTAGATTCTATTTTTTCTTTGTGTTGGGTTTCATTCATGTATTATGATTTGATGGTCATGTGTTTATCTTATTGATGGTTTGATTAGTTACCTATATTTATATTTCATATTATTTTTCTTATTCATGTTTTTTTAATATTGAATGTTTTTAAGGAAACCAAATTATGTTTTATGAAAAATTATATAAAAATGAATTGGTTTATGGGAAATTTTTCATTTAAAAACTTGAACTAATGGTTTCATGGTGATAGAAATTGTATAGATTCATAGTGGTATCCTACTATCTATTTGCCTCAAACCAAAAATATGTTATTGGGAATATATATACTTGGGTTTGAAGGATAATTGTAAATTTAAGGGTTTCATATATCTTTATGGCTTCCCTTTGTTGGGGTCTCTTTGTGGTGGTTTTGGATGTTGGTGAAAGATGATCATATAAAGACTTGGTTATGGTCATGAACTATTTTTATTTTCATAATTAGGCTGATATCTTGTTTTTTATGTATCATGGTTATATGACTCTTATTTTTTTATTTACTCTGGTTTTTTCTTTTTTTTTGATATACACGAGACAAGTTATGTAGTAATTACATGGTAAAATCATTCCCATGGTTTTATATATTAATGACCATGTGCTGATTGTCATTACATGGAAATCAAGAACATGATTATGGAATTATGGTGATCCAGTTTTTGTGACATACTAGGTTGAACTAAGATTTTTTGTTACAAAATGGTATTAGTGGTAGGTTTATTTTAGAGTTTCCTGGTATACTGGAGGTTGGATCATTGGGGCTCTAGTGGAAACTGTGAAAGGGTATCTAGCCAACTCACTTTCGTATCTGAACATAGGATACCATGGGTGGTCAAGTATTTTTTTGCTCAATATTTTGATCTTTATTTTGGGGTTTTTATATAAATATTTTCATGTTTTACTGTTGGTTTTATGTATTGATACCAAAGTGCTATCACTAGACCATCATGATCAACAATTCTCTTCAATCCTTATAGCAGACCAGCTTAGGTGATGTGTTTGGTCAACCTAGGTTAGTCCATTATAGTGTTCCTTTCCCTTGATCCTATTGGATTTACTCTATTTTCTCAATGAATCTTGGAATTTCCCAATATGTATTTGGAGGACTTATTAAAACACATATTAGTATCAAAACACAACAAAATATCGCAAAAATAAATAACCATAAAACATGGATTCAAAATAAAACCCCCAACCACCAATGGAAACTCAATATCTAACATTAATAAGAGTTATTAAATCACTCATTTTCACAAACTACTCAATATATGGTGGTCTTGAATCCTATCTACCATAACAAAATAACAAAAGGGCTATGATACTATTTTGTAGTGAACTGACCCAGGTCGACTTGACCCATCACTCAAGTCATTCCACCACAAGGCCCGAGGCATGTTCCCAATCATCTCAGGCTACCAACTAAAGTCAGTATATCAAAAATTAATATGTGGGAATAATTTAACCATCAAGAAAACTAATATTGACAATGGGTTACAACCTATAACCTAACAACAATCCTTCATGCATTGGGAAACCATGTCATAATAAATGAGAAGAAACTAAACATCCACATCAAAACATGACATAATATAAATAAATGATTCCAAAAACATTTACCAAACATATTTCCATATAAATAAACCCATTTTATAAACATATTTTACAAAACAAAAAAGGAAACTAGGATAAAACAATGAAGGAGGACAGAGATTCCAATACACCACATGACCCATGTAGTATATCAAACATAGGAGACATACCCAATCATCATCATGTGAATCCCAAGTCACCACCATAACAAAAATAACCCACTTTATAATGGGTAGTTCTAGAAAACTAACCTGTAAGGAATAACTTTGTAACCTGCAGAAAACACAGAGACTACATACCCACCAATGTGAATATGTAGGGTGTGTTCTAAAGGCTAATATGATAACAACATGATTCCATTACATTCATTTTATAAAGAAACAAAGTCTAGTATATTGAAAATAATATAAAATCATATAATTTAAATAAAACTACAATACCATAAATAATTTATCCAAAAAACAGCTTTTATAAAACATGCCTCAAATAGGTCTTTCCAAGGTAATTTATGTTTGGAAACCAACAATTTATCTTTAAAAAACATTCATTTTAAGAAACCAAGTAAAAAAATATTATTCTCATTTATACATATCTTTTGAAAATAACTCATCACATGGTTTATAATAAATTCAAAAAGATACATTTTACAATGTCTTGCACTTAATAAAAATGACTTCCTTTCACATTTAAAGATATTAATACACAACCCCTCGTAAAATGAGTAATGAATAAAATAAAATCATAATAAAATAAAATCCATGGAGAGTTATAAATATGTGAAAATAATAACACAATTAAATCCTTACAATATAAGTGGTAAATAATAAATAACCAATGCAACAAAATAGGCTCAAAACAATAGCTAAAAAATCTCATTTAAAAACATAAATAAGAGACAAAATGTCACGAACCAGATTTGGTCGCAACAATTACCAGCACCAAATCCATCCCATGAAAATTCCCGAAGGGTGTTTTATATCCACATGGATTTTCACAAGTTCTTGGGTTTCAATAAATCTGGGCTGGGAATTATTTACCCGAGTATGATAGCATAATACTTTAAAAACCAATAATAATAAGAATATGAAATTTTCATGCCAAATAAGTCTTAACAAAACAAGAAATGAATACATGGTTTTAAACAAATCACAAGAGGTCCAAATAATAATTTAAATAGAAGAAATTCATCCACAATGACTCCACATGGCAAGGGGTCGTCACCCCAAGCCGTCTCTACAACACAGCAACAAGAGGGGACTAACAACCCGAACCGCCTTCAACCATGGTTTTTTATTTGCTTGAGTCAAAAATAATGAAATATACTTAAAACCAATTGGTGTAAGTAGTGTGTGATCGTAATCCCAGTAGGATAATACCCAACAATTCTAAAGGGTATTCAATACAAAGAGAAAAGTATGCAGTTTTACTATGTAAAGAAAACAATGATAAATTCCAAGTAGTGCAACTTTCAATTGAAAAAACATTTTAAACTAAAAATTTCAGAATTTTAACACAATTAAACAAGAAATGTTAGGTAATATATAATGTGAATCCAAAAACACCCTATTAAAAGGGTAAATACCAAAAATACAGTGAGCACAAAAATCGGGAACACCCCTAGGCAACCGGATAGTCTCGGGCCCTATGCACCTCGTACCTCGATGAAAAGTAACCATAGAAAAATCTGTTCTCATGCATGAGCCACTATTAAGGAATATAACCACAACCTATTGTTCCCCCATCACCATCCATATAGTTTAGTTAGATTTTTCGTTATCCATTTTCTCAGTTAAACAATGACAACACCCATCCGTTTTACTAGCTGTACTAGTACATATCCACCCACCTCGGTACCTGAGCTTCCCCTTTTCGTGCTCAAAAAATTTCAGCAAACAACACATAACCTTTTGCATGTAAAAAAACACTACCGGTCACTTAAAAACACTATAGTATATACACACACTTTATACTTCTTAAAACACACAACGAAGCATTTTGATTTTCAATAAACAACTTCTCAAAATCTTATCTTGTTTTGTGCCCAAAAATCCCTTAAACCCCCACTTTTCACACCATGTGCACACTTTAATTTACCAAAACAAAAATGGAAGTCCAAAACCTTCCAATGAAACAAAAATATCAATCTTAGTGCATCCCCATATAATTTAAGAAATAATAACATTGTAAAATCTCTATTTTTCACAAACATGGAACCTACAAATTTCGGTGTTTCACAAACACCATTAAAAAAGATTTTCACAACAAACACTAAAGGATATAGAAATTAAAAAAAGTATTTTAATCCCTAATAAATTTTAATAAAATCAACTAATCAATTATAGGGTATCCCCAAGTGAAGCAATGAAAGACTTATTTCTAAAACCCCCAATTTCACATAATAGTGAAACCAAAAATTCTTTTGCATTATAAAAAACACAAAAACCAATTTTCTTAGCAACAATAAATTGAAATAAACATTAAAATACCATAAACATAGCAAGATAAGTCAAAAAATTGCACACACAATGTAATCACATACCAAAGTAATGATAACCTTGAATCCTTTGTGGAAAAACTCAAACGCACCACCACTACACCTCAAGAAGGGTAGATAAAGCATAAAAATAGAATATTTGACCAAGAAAACCCAAGGTTAAATCCTAGGATCTAAACCATACCCTTCAGTCATTTGGGACTTACAGGATAAGGGCAGAAACCCTAACCACATTGAATGAAACCCTAAGAAAAATGAAAGAAGAATGAAGGAGACCCACTAACTTGAGGGATCTTGAAGAAATATCCCCAAATACACCAGTAGTTAAATTTTCAAACATCCAAAAATAAATTTGAGGTTGAAATAATGAATATAAGGTTAATTGAGAACTAAAATGGGGGGGGGGATGCTGAAAAATGATGGAGTTATGAAGGAATAAAATTACCTTTTTAAATATGGACAAAATGTAAATTCTTTAGATGTTTCGACCTAAATCGAGAGGTAAATGAGCTCCAATGAGGGGGATAAGTGAATGGGAGCATGCCCAGGTTTAGTGGGCTCTGGTGAGAGGTAGAATCACTGAAGCATCATTACAATTGAATAATATATTAAATAAATAAATTTGTTTTTTAAACCTGTAAATGGGCTTCCGAGCTTTCCCAACTCCTTAAATAAAAACCCATATACATAATGATTATGGATTTATAAAGGATCCAAATTGACATGGTGGTACTAATGGGTCAGGGTAGAAACGGATGAAAAATGTTAAAAAATGAAGATGTTAGTAAATAAACAAAATTTATTTTTAAATCTGGAATTGAGCTCATGGTTTGACCCAAATTTTTAAAACCCACCATTTCCACCAAAATGAATGGGAAACAACCAAAACAAAGCATGAATGGAAATTAAATGAAAAATGGATTTAAAATATGTCATGCATCTGATAATTCTCCCCACCATGAAAACTTTCCATCCCAGAAAGTCAACCTGATGCTTGATCGGAAAAAATGAACGAATACTCTTCCTCAACCCATGAATTCTGCTCCCATGTCTCATGTGTATCTTTTCCATGCTACCAAAGAACCCAAACTACTGGAATAGAATTTACCCAAAGCACCTTCTCTTGGGAGTCCACTATTTGCACTGGACGACCAAAAACTAACAAGTCAGGCTCTATCTCTAGTTCTTCCCAACTCAGCATATGGGACAGATCCGGGTTGAATTTCTTCAACTGGGAGACATGGAAGATGACATGAATGGTTATCAAATGGGAAGGTAAAGACAACTTGTATTCCAACTTTCTAATATTCTCGGTGATCTCAAAAGGTCCAACATACTGCATCGCCATCTTCCCTTGTTTTCCCAATCGACGATGGCCCAGACAAGGGGCTACTTTCAGAAATACCCTGTCACCCATAGAAAACTCTAAGTCTCGATGCCTCTGGTTAGAATATGATTTATGGAGACTCTGAGCTATCAATAAATGTTACCTGATCAATTTGACATTCTTAGAGGTCTCTTGCACCAGACTCGACCCCAATAGTGAAGTATCACCCACCTCAGCCCAACACAGGGGGGACCGACAAGGCCGACCATAGATATCCTCAAAAGAGGCCATTCAAATAGAGGATTGGTAACTGTTATTATAAGAAAACTCAACCAATACAAAATGGATTTCCTAGGAACCTCCAAAGTCCAAGACACATTTATAGAGCATATCCTCCAAAATCTGATTTACCCGCTCTTTATGACCATCCATTAGAGGGTGGTATGTCATGATCATCTTAATCTGGGACCCCAAGGCCTTCTGAAGGCCTACCCAAAACAAAGAAGTGAAACCAGAGTCTCTATCTGCGACAACTACTGTTGAAACTCCATGGATCCTCACCACCTCCTGAAGATACAAACAGCCCAACTCATCCACTTTAGGTGTATCTCTGATTCAAATGAAGTGGGATAATTTGGTTATATGATCAATCACCACACAAATGGAATACTTACCTTGAGGTGTACCAGGAAATCCAACAATGAAGACCATGGAAACCTCGTCCCACTTCCAGGTAGGAATGGGTAATGGCTGGAGCAAACCGAAGGGCCTCTCATGCTTTTATTTCACCTGCTGGCATGTGTAGCATCTCAACACAAATTCCTCTATGTCCTATTTCATACATGGACACCGGAAATATCGTCGAACATCATAATACATCTTGGTGGCACTCGGATGGACAGCTCCCTGAGACTGGTGGCTATCCTCCATCATCAGCTTTTTCAGAGATGATGGCATTACTGATCATCCCTTGAAGCACAAGATGCCCTCAGAAGTTGACAAACAATTAGTGGAAATCTCCCCACCATGAAGAAACTACCTCAACCAATGAAAAATCTCATCACTAGGCTGTTCCCACTAAATTAACTACAAGAGTGAAGGAGCCAGCTGAACGCTCACCAAGAACACACCTCCACTCTGCTCCTGGGTCTCCACATGCATCTGAGCAAAGAGTCCCATCAAAGTCCACTCATCACTAGACTTCCTTAAATTCTGCACTGGAACTCTTATGATCAAGGCTTCGAGCACCATATTACCATTTCCTAGGGTGTAGACAATGTCAAAGTCGAACCCCTTCAAGTACTCAATCAAGAAAAGTTGCCTCAAGTTGAGGTCCTTCTACGAGAAGATATAGGCCAAACCGTTTTGATTAGAGTAGACCAAAAACTCCTCCCCAAAGAGATAGTGACACAAAGTCTTCAAATCATGCATCAACGCTGCAAAATAAAAGTCATGGGTCAGGTAATTCTTTTCATGTGGTCTGAGTTGGCGAGATCCATACGCCACCACATGATCATCCTGCATAATCACACACCCAAGACCCATAATTGAAGCATCGCAATAGACCACATACCCCTTTCTGGCCATAAGAAAAATCAGCACAGGGTTGGTAGTCAACCAACTCTTCATCTCCTCAAACGATGCATAACATTCTGGGCCCCATACAAACTCCACCCATTTCTGGGTGAGCACGGTCATCGATGAAGCAAGACAAGGGAAATCCGGGACGAACCGCATATAATAACCAACCAAGCCAAAGAAAATCATGATCTCAAACACATTCTTCAGCTGCTCCCATGACATGACCACACTGATCTTCTCATGGTCCATTGGAACCCCCTGCTATGAGATCACATGCCCCAAAAACATCACCTACCTGATCTAGAAATTGAACATTGACAATTTTTCATAGAGACAGTTATCCTGCAAAGTGCCCAAGATGATCCTCAAGTGATGTTCGTGTTCCTCCTCAGATCCAGATTATACTAGAATGTCATCCAAAAACACGAAAAAAAAGGAATCAAGATACTGATGGAACACCCTATTCATGACTTCCATAAATATTGCTGAAGCATTGTTCAATCCGAAGGGCATGACCAAATACTCAAAGTGGACGTACCTGCTTTGGAAGGTTATCTTCAAGGTATCTGACTCTATCACCATGAGTTGATGGTATCCTGAACGCATGTCTATTTTTGAAAACCACTTTTCCCCCTTAAAATAATCAAACAAATCATCTGTTCTGGGAAAAGGGTATTTGTTCTTAATTTTTACCTTATTCAGATTCCGATAGTCAATGAAAAACCGGAGGTGTACGTCAGCCTTTTTCATGAACAACACATGAGTGGCCCAAGGAGAGATTCTCAGGAAAATGAATCCTTTGGATTCTATGTTGTCCAATGGTATGTTTAATTACATCATCTTGGTAGGGGCCATGGGATATGAGGTAATAGATATTGACTGTGTTCCTGGTGCCAGTTTAATCCAGAACACCACATCCCACTCTGAGTGAAAACCTAAAAAATCATATGGGAATACTTCCAGAAACACATTCCCTACATGAAGTAGTGAAACTTTAGGGGAAGGACCATCATCTTCTAGAATGAGTGATGATAACTGGAAGATAAGACTTCCCAACTCTAGATGTGGAGGTCCTGCATGACCCGATCGAAGACCCCATTCTCCATGAAAAACATGACAACTCCCATCAGGTGCTATGAAACTCACTCACCACCTGTAGCAATATATGTGTGCCTAGAAGTGTACCAGCCAATCCATGCCATGTATCTTGTCAAAAAAATCCATATCTAAGACCAAAAGGTCCCAGTCAATCTCAATACATGACATGAAGAGCGCACATGATGATCACCTAAGACCATGCTCCTTCTTCTTTCGCAGTGGCGTAACCAACTCCATCGAAAAAGACAAAAACTTAGTTGGAAAATTAAGAATGTCCATAAAACGGGTAGAAATGAATGAAATAGAGGCACCAATATCAAAAAAATAAGTATCTATAGAAGATGAGATCAAAACAGTACCTTGAACTATTGAAAGTCCGACCTCTGATCCTACTGGTGCCTGATCCACTCCATGTAGATGTCCGTTCTCTGCCTTAGGATGACTGATAGTCTTTGGTTGTGCCCTAAACTGGCTCTACCCCGAAGATGACCTAGCCCTACCACCATGGATTCCAAATCTAGATCCCCCAGTACTCTATTGCTTGGACTATGTTGGAACTCCTCTTAAAGCCATTGAACCTGCCCCACTCGAAAGTGGACATGCCACCCTGCAAAAGCACTACAAATTCCCCATACCTTCACACTTGTAATAAGGATTCAGAAGAAGCGGGCATGCTGGTTGAATGTTCCATGGCTTCCCACACTAGTGGAACATGACTGATCTCATATCATAAGCCGTAGAAGAAAACATCCTGGAGGAGTGGCCTGAACTTCCACCTCCATTATTCACCTGTTCCTACCGCTTCCCTTTCTTCTCTAAAGAACTTCCACTTCCTACTACGGATACTGATCCAAAGAAACAAGCACTACCCTTCTAGTCAATCTACACCATGCACTCCCGGTCAATGACCTCAGCATTGGTCCTCAGATTAATCAAGAACAACTGAGAGTATATCATTGGTCGTAAGCCTTTATCAAACCTCTAGGCCTTTGCTTGCTCGTTGGAGAGATTTCAGGGGCATACCAAACCAACTCTGAGAAATGGTTGGCATACTCCATGATAGAAAGACTCCCCTGAACAAGATATATGAACTCTTAGGACCTAACATATTCCAAGACCTTGAGGCAGTATGGATCATTGAAGACAACCTTGAAATATCCCCAGTGCATCTGCTCATTCTTCCCAGTCAAAAGAACTGATTTCCCACCACTTGAAATTAGGACCATCCAACAAAAAGGAGACACACTTCACCTTAATTTCCTCAGGTGTATCTCATAACTCGAACATGCACTCGATCTTCTCGAGCCATTCCTCTACCTCCTGGGGTTCTATGCTGCCTCGGAAGGTGAGCGGATTATTTTTCAAGAACTCCTAGGCCATGTACTTCTAGGACTAGTCAAATACTCTCTAATAGGAGTTGGAACATGAGATGGTCCAGGTCTTAGAACTTGGATAGCTTGGACCATGACCTCGACTAGCCTCTGATCAATTTTTGTGGGTGAACTCTCTCTGGCTTCCTCCCGTGGGTTCATGGGAGCTTTTCAGGGAGGCATATTACAACAAAATGAAATAGTCACAAAAATGATAGTCAATACCACAATTATAATTTTTTTAATCAAATAAATCAAATATAAATAATATAAACACATCACGATAATAAAAGAAACAACTCTCCACCCCCGCCCGATGTCCACGTGTGGTCTGCAGCCCACAAGTCTCACCTGGAAGTAAAGTGAATCAGTCAATTTCAACATCCCCTAGTGACACATGGTTTTCCATGAGAGGTGTGGTCTAGGAACCCTACTCAGGAATAAAACCCTAAGCCGCAAAAGTCCTAAATCATGTCTATCCAGACTCATCCCAAAATAGCAAGATAACCCAAAAACATTAACCTACCTCTGATACCATTTTATCACGAAACGGATTTGGTCACCACTATTACTGGCACCAAATCCATCCCATGACAAGGCCCAAATGGTGTTATCTATCCCCAAGGTCTAGAACATGTTCCCGGGTATTAATAAATCTGGGTTGGGAATGATTTACCTGAGTATGAAAGCATAATACATTAAAAACAACCAATAATAAGAATATAAAAATTTCATGCCAAATAAGTCTTAACAAAACCATAACTGAATACATGATTTGAAACAAAGAACAAGAGGTCCAAATAATAATAAAAAAAGAAGCAAGTCAGCCATAGTTACTACACATAATAAGGGGTCGTCACCCCGAGCCGTCCCCACAACACCGCACTAAGAGGGGACTAACAACCAGAACCACCTTCACCCGAGGTTTTTCCTTTACCTGAGTCAAACATAATGAAGTCTACTTAAACCCAAGGGGTTTAAGTAGTGTGTGAGACTAAGACCAGTAGGATACCACCCAAATATTCCAAAGGGCGTGCAATAGAAATTGAAAATCATGCGGTTTTATTATGTAAAGAAAATGACGATAAATTCCATGTAGTACAACTTTCAATTGAGAACAAATTTGAAACTAAAAATTTCCGAATGTTAACAAAATTAAAGAAGACTTGTTAGATACTGTAAAGTTCATAAAAACAAACCCTAATACAAGGGTAAATACCAAAAATCCAATGATCCCTGAAACCGGGAACCCACTAGGAAACTAGATAGTCTTAGGCCCTATGCACCTAGTACCATAGTGAAAAGTAACCATAGAAAAATCTGTTCTCTTGCACGAGCCACTAGTAGGGAATATAAATATAACCTAGTTGTCCCCCATTATTATCCATATAGTTTTTTAGTGTTTTATTTATCAATTTTTTCAGTGAAACATGGACAACACCCATTCGGTTCACTAGCTGTACTAGTACATATCCGCCCACCTAGGTACCCGGGCTTCCCCTTTTTGTGCTCAAACAATTTCAGCAAACCACACACATCCCTTTGCATGTAAAAACCCCACTAATGGTCACTTACAAATAGTACGGTAGCTAAAAAAATATTATACAACTTAAAACACAAAACAAAGAATTTTTATTTTTAATAAACAACTTCTCAAAATCATGTCTGGTTTTGTGACCAAAACTCCTTGAAACCCCCACTTTTCACACCATGTGAAAACTTGAAGTTACAAAAACAAAACCTGTAGTCTGAAGCCTTCCAATGAAACCAAAAAATCAATCTTAGTTCACCCCATATAATTTAATAAGTGATAACATTGTAAATGTAACACCCTAAGCTTCCACAATACGATTCTCTTTAAATAATACAGTAGCATGTGTTGTATGCAACTTCAAGATTCTAACACACCGCGACTAATCAAAGTAGCCGTTATGAATATTAATACCCAAATTTTGAAATTTTATAAGTTTTATCTCTCAAAATGGACTTCATTTTTGGATTCGGAATATTGAAATTAGCCTAGGGTGAAATTTTGGAACTTTTTGGATAACTTTTATATTTTGATGAATAGTGAAAATTACTAAATTTTAATTAATTTTTTTTTAATCAAAATAATTAATAGTTATAAATTATTAATTTGAGTGGTTTTAAAGTATATTTATAATATATTTTTACCATTTAATACAATGTTAGTAATTGGACATAATTTCACATTTAAACCAGACATAAACAAGTGTCAATCTTTTGATAGTTATTATCTCTTAAAAACCTGCTTTTTTGTTTTAACAACGAAAAATAATTTTAAATTAATTTCGGCCACTTCTGTGTTTTGAATTTAGAAAAATGGATTCCATATTTATAATCAGGAGGTCAAAATTTTTTAAATAGGTAACTTTTATTTTTAGACATTTTGAATAATTACTTCGGTAAATATTCTATTTACCATGGTTAAAGGGTAAATCAGGTAAATAAGGGTAAAAAAATAATATTATAATAATAATAAATTACCCTAAAACTTGTCCTAACCCTACTGGTTGATAAATTTCCGACCATGGGATTATTTGGGTTGATTTTGGGACCCCATGGATCCACTTGTAAGTGATAATGACACTTTATATTAATTAAGTTAAAGTAAATACCAAAATGACATAAGCATATATCTTTTAGCAACAATTTTTTTACATAGAGTTATATAAGTTATATTGTCGACTATAAATATTCATTAGAAATATAAAAATATTTCCAAAATAATGGTATTTTATTTATAATTTTTAGACAATGAATAATGAAATTTATTTATGACACAAAAATTATGCAGTATTTTTCTTAATAATAAAAGAATCAAATAATTGGTATTATAAAAGTTAAAATAAATATAATTTTAAAGTTTAGATGACATCCAAAAATTTTATTGGTTAATATTACATTTTAGTATTTCTTAAATTAATTTTATTCTAATTAATAAAGTTGTTAATACTTTAACAAAAATCAATTATTGAATAGTGTCAAAATTTACATAAATGAGTTTTTAAAACAAATATTATATTATTAATTGATATTCTATTCCTAAAATTCTAAGGTTCGGCCAAAGGAATTATATAATGGTAGGCGTATTATTAATGGACCACTTGGGGGGTCTCTTGGATATATATAGTAAGTTTATTAACTATATAATATAAAAATACAAAGTGACATGGTAAGTGTCAAACTAATTAACTAAGAGTTAAAACTAAACGATAAGGTTAATATAATGACCCAAACATGTCCAAAATATATTGGTTGAAACTATTTAGACCCATCCCCAACTTATACATTTAATAATCTACTTTTTAGCCAATATAAATCGAATATGAATTTATTATAAAATAATACTATAAGTTTTTTCTAAAGAGCCCCTCCCCCCCTTATAAAAGGATACCACTTCTAACCAATTATTCACACCTTAAAAGCCTTTTGGTTCGGCCAAAACCTGCCCAAATAATGTTTCAACTTCCCTAAATTCAACCTATAGGCCTTATTTTGATCAGAAATCCAACCTAAGGATCCCTTATGATCAAATCAAAAAGAAGAACCCGAAGAAGAGGTAATGTTTTCACCACCCTTTTTCAAGTTCCTTTCTTCTTCAACTTCTTCTTTATTTTTTATTTACATTCTAAAATAATAAATCCAGTATATTCTATATACTGTGATGTTATTATAAATATGGTACAACCATATTCATTATTCTATCCATCCTTTGAATGACATGTTACCATACGGGCGTACGTACGACTTACCTTCTCCACGTCGTGGTGTAGTTGTTATTCAAAAACATTATTATTTGGATGGGTATGATAATGATATGTAATTGATGTAAATAATAAATATTAACATGATAATTATTCTGTATATATGATATACCATCCAATTATATATTATTTTAATATCAAAAGAATGATATTGTCGCTTGTGCGTACGTACAGACTACCGTCTCCACGAACGCGATGAGATTCCTTCCCCATCGTATCCATGCAATTATAATTTTCATTTGATGATTAAAAATAATGTTTAAGGACTTGATATCACTCTGGATATGAATAAGATACAAGCTATCCATAACAAATATGTCTTGTGTAACAAAATATATAAAAGACAACGAGGGAGTTAACACCCGAAACGATGATAATACTAAGATATTATTAATGAATCAATGATAAAAGATAATATGTGATATCATATTAATTTATATGATTCTTGTATAATTTAATAACAATTATTTCACCATTATACAAGAGGTTAACCTACCCTCAACCAAGGAAATGTACAAGGTAAGGGTTTATTTCGCAATCTCTTCATTATTCGAGTTTGTTTATATGTAATCATCTACTGAGACCTCTTTATCATCCACATCCATGTTTCTAAAAAATGTATTTCAAAAAATTCTTACTATTTTACAGAATATGGTTTAAAGTAATTTCTACCCTTATTTTACTTTTTATAAGATGTTTATAAAGGAATCTTTCCGTCGTTTTCCAAACAAGGTCCTTTTTAACCTTTTCGACAAAATTAAGGTAAGAATGACTTTTTAACTTATACGGTGGGTGCGACTATTTTCCACCGTTATAAAATCGTCAAATCTTCCCTTACAATCATATAGGAATATTTTTAAATTAAACGTTTTATTTTATAATTATGTGACTTTTAAATTATTTCAAAAAAGAGATATTTCTCTCAAATAGTTTTGATTTCATCTATGTAAACATCCTTTGATGGATTTTAAGTTTATTTGAAGTTGATTTATTACGATACAAAACTTTCATATTGTATTGAAGGTTTTGTGATATGTTTGACTGTGTATGTGTTATTTTTATACCATTGATGGTTTATGGAGAAAGTATTGAAATTTCGTATGCTAGTTTTAATACGAATGTTTATGTTATGTTTAAACCTGTTCATATGAGGAATGAATTGGACTTAATAAGTGATAGGTGGAGCTTGCTATAGCTCCTCGATGCATCAGTAGGTCTCATGAGACAAAATAGTGTCTTGGAATGAGGCCTTGACAAAATCTTATTTGTAGTCTTGGCACGAGGCCTTGGATACGTGGTTATGATAATATGGCATTATGCATTCCATCATTATGAAAGTGGTTGTTGATATTGCATGTGATTATTCGATTAATAGAATATCCATGTGAATAATTAAATGGAATTATTTCATTTTATTTCTACCATATTATGTGGACGTTCATGTTTAAAAGTCTTTTGTTTTAGTTATACATTGCCTTAAATGATTATGCTTATTTATGAAAGTTTTCGATATATTTTTATCCTTACTGGGCATCTGAGCTCACCCCTTTCTATGTTTTATTTTTCCGAGGATGTGAAGATGTATTTTATGAATGACCTACAGGGATTGTATGTGGGGTTATGAGTGTTGAATTTGGAGACTATGTTGTTGTAGTTTTCATTTTATGATGTAATGTAAACTTTATGAATGTATCTAGTGATTCCAAGGATACTAAACTAATCAGTCTTTCGAGATTTGAACTTTTGTGATCATGCCAATGTTATATAATAAGGCACCGAATCTAGGTAACTGGGTTCGGTGCGTTACAGTTGCTATCAGAGGAAGTTTAGTACAAACCTTGGAAGATAGATTAAGATAAACTCTGATTAGAGCACATAGGCCTAAAAGGACTTTGAGGATTAGTATAGAAGAACTTCCTAGAATTTTGGTATTGTAGAGATTTTTTGAGTTTTCCGAGAAATACATCCCTGTCTGGATATTAGCAGGTAGAGGCGGCTCTGGAACAGATTTACCTAGGGGTAAAACCCGAAAACATCACTTTGAGCTAGACTCAAACGAGAACTGGTGCACGACAATGGGCCTTGGTGCACTCTTGGTTATGACACTTCCGGGGGATATGCTTAGGATAATTTTTATTTTCTTTACAATCCATTATGAATGGTTTATGAGTATATACTTCCTCAAAGAAAACATTTTTTTATTATTATGGATTATATCCATTAATAGTTCAATTTATGTTAAGTGTTTTACATGTATATAATTATGTATTTTGATTCATAAACTAATCTAGTTTATTCCATTGTTTTGAAATGGCGCCTAGTGGAAGGAATGGAAACTGTATCAATTCACGCACTCCATGTAGGGATTTCCCTCTTGCTCAAGATAATTATAGTGGAGCAGGTGATGCAATTGGTGATGATCAGCTAATCACCATACTGGGACAACTCACTCAGGTTATGAATAATAACCTTACCTGTATGGAGCACCCTGATCCACATCATGGAGAATCAATGTTAGATCACTTCATGAGGCAAAAACCACCAACATTCAATGGGATTAAAACTCCATTAGTAGCTGAGCAATGGATAAGTTCCCTAGAAAAAATATTCCATGCCTTGGGGAGTAGTGAAAGGGAAAAAGTTATCATGGCAGTTTTCTGCCTCACTAGAGATGCTAATTAATGGTGGTAATTGATTCAAAACATGAAAGAAGATGATGAAGTATAAAATATGTAATAAAGGGAGTTGAAGGAGTTTTTCTTAGAAAAATACTTTCCTCATGACCATTTAGCAAGTATGGACAGGCAATTTTTGAGTCTGAGACCAAATGAGGATGAGAATGTTGCAAAGTAGGAGGCTAACTTTACAAGGTTAGCAAGGTGTGCTGGAGATTATATAAGTAACCGAAGAATTAATATAGATCGTTTATTTGATGGGTTAAAACCATTTCTTCGTCAAGCATTAGTCTCACAATCCTTCTTGTCATACGAAGACATTGTCTCATGTGCTATAATGACAGAAAAGGAATTCTTTATGACTTTAAAGCAAAGCAAGAGAAGAGGAGATCTGCTGATCAATCTGGAAAGGAAAAAAAACGGGAAGAAGGGAAAAGTTGAATATCCATCCTGTAGTAAATGTGGGAAGAAACACACCGGTACTTGCTTAAAAGGAATGGGAGTCTGTTACAAGTGTGGTGAAAAAGGCCACCAAGCTCATGATTGCAAGGGAAAGAGAGTTGCTGTCAATGTGGAATGATATAATTTTAGAGAGACGGGACATTATGAAAATGTATTTCCTAAGCGCCATGGGAACTTACTTCAGAAAAGGCCAAGGGATCAAGGCCAAGCTTATGATATCACTACTACTGGGGTAGAAGCTCCAAAAGACGTGGTGGTAGGTAATTTGATGGTTTCCACAAGTTTAGAAAATGCTTTCTTTGATTCTGGATCATCGCATTGTTTCATATCTTCCCAGTTTTCTAAGAAAATTATATATTTACAATTTTATTTAACAAGGGAGTTGTCAATTAAAATTCCTAAGGGAAGTATCATTGCAACAAAGTTTTGTGAATCAGTCCCCATTAGAGCACATAAATGTTTTTTATCCGCTGATCTCATCATCATACCTATGATTGAGTTTGATATAATCCTCGATATGGATTGGATTTCGGACCATGATGAGAATATTTATTATAAGAAGAAGGAGGTTACAATTTTTGATGATGATTATAAGGAACACCTTATCTTTAGAGCAGAATCGTCACCACCTAATTCTTATCTAGATCCACCCCCAGTAGCTCAACTAAATTCAATTATTGGGGAGGAAGAGAATGAAATGACTGTGGGTGAGGAAATGAATATTCAAATAGAGGATGTACCTATTGTGAAAGAATATATAGATGTGTTTCGAGAAGATTTACATGGACATCCTCTAGAATGAGAAGTTGAGTTTTCCATTGATTTAATTCCTGGATCAAGGCCTATATCGAAGACCCCTTATAGAATGGCCATTGTGGAATTAGATGAATTAAAGAAACAACTAGAGGAATTGAGTAATAAGGGATTTATTCGCCCTAGTGTTTCACCATTAGGAGACCTTATTCTTTTTGTTAAAAAGAAATATAGATCTATGAGGTTATGTATCGACTATAGGGAGATCAATGCTATAACAATAAAGAACAAGTATCCCCTACCTTGCATTAATGATTTATTTGACCAACTGAATAGATCTCAATAGTTTTAAAAGATTGACCTTCGATCTGGATATCATCAGTTGTGTGTGAAGAAGGAAGACATTCCGAAGAAATCATTTCGAACCAGGTATGGGAATTATGAGTTTACAGTAATGCCTTTTGGGCTGACTAATGCACCCTCTATTTTCATGGATTTAATGAATAGAGTTTTCAAGGACTATCTTGATGATTTTTTAGTGTTATTTATTTATGATATGTTGGTATAATATTAAAGCTACTATGATCATGAAAATCACCTACGTATTATCCTGAAGACTCTGAGAAGACATGAATTATATAGGAAGTTTAGCAAGTGTGAATTCTGGCTTCACTAGATTTATTTTCTTGGAAATATTGTCTCTAAGGATGCAATCTCTGTTGATCCTTCTAAGATAAGAGCAATCCATGAATACCCAACAACAATTAGTATAACCGAGGTACGTAGTTTTATTGGTTTAGTAGGTTATTATCGACGTTTCATCCAGAATTTTTCCCAATTGGCTAACCCATTAACAATGCTCACACGTAATAAGGTTAAATTTGTTTAGACAAAAGAGTGTGAAGAATATTTTGAAGAACTGAAGAGAATATTAGTCAATGATCCTATATTTACTCTACCATCGGGGAATGATGGGTTCGTTATTTATAGTGATGCATCGAAGAAAGGAATTGGTTGTGTCCTTATGCAGAATGATAGATTTTTTGCCTATGCATCATGATAGTAGAAAATTCATGAGAAAAACTATCCTACTCATGATCTTGAGTTAGCTAATATAATATTTTCTTTGAACGTATGGAGAAATTATCTCTATGGTAAAAAATGTGAGGTATATACCGATCATAAGAGTTTGAAGTATATTTTCTCATAGAAATAACTCAACATGAGGCAAGGAAGATGTCTTGAACTACTCAAGGATTAGTATTGCACGATACACTACCACTCAGGGAAGGAAAATAAGGTAGCAGATGCTTTGAGTAGAAAGGATCATGGAGTTTTGAACAAGATGAGAGTAGAAAGGGATCCTATTTTCATGGATCTAGTAAATATGGATATGGGAATCACCATGGATGATGAAACATCAATACTTTTTCAAATGGTTTCTAAACCATCTTTAATAGAAATGATAAAGAGTTATCAGGCCGATGATGAACAGTTTAAAAAGAAGATTAAAGCTGTGAATGATGGGATATTGAGTGACTCTGTGTATGAAGATGGAATTTTAAAATTAGGGAGGAGACTTTGTGTTCCCGATATAACTGATCTAAAAAGGGAATTGTTGGATGATGCGCATAGTTCCAATTTCTCTATACACCCCGGGAGCACCAAAATGTATAGGGATTTGAAGGAACATTTTTGGTGGGACAACATGAAGAGGGAGATTGCTGATTTTGTGCCACAATGTATGGTTTGTCAACAAGTGAAAGATGGAAGGCAATATCCTGGTGGAGTATTGAAACCTCTTCCTATACCTGAGTGGAAATGGGATAATATCATGATGGACATTGTCATGGGAATACCAAAGACTCCTAGAAGGAATGATGCAATATGGGTCATTGTTGACCGTCTTACCAAGTCAGCACATTTTCTTTCTATAAGGGAAGATTTACCACTTGAATGTCTAGAAAGTCATTATATTAATGAAGTTGCGAGACTTCATGGAGTACCCCTATCAATTCTTTCGGATCGTGATCCTTGTTTTACATCAAGATTTTGGAAAATTCTTCAGAAAGACCTAGATACTGAACTTCGTTTGAGCACTACTTACCACCCTCAAACATATGGACAATCAGAATGAACTATTCAAACTTTTGAAGACATGTTGATATCATGCTCACTTGACTTTCAGGGTATGTGGGATCAATATTTACCTCTGGTGGAATTTTCCTATAACAATAGCTTCCATTCAAGTATTCGGATTGCACCATATGAAGCATTATATGGAAAGAGATGTTGCACACCAACCTGTTGGGATGACATTGGTGAAAGAAAACTTGTAGGCCCAGAATTGGTGGAGGAAAAGATGGAGAAGGTAAAGGTAATCCAAAACCACATCAAAGCTGCTCAAAGTAGGCAGAAGAGCTATGCCGATAGCCGAAGGAAAGATTTGGAATTTCAGGTAGGAGATCATGATTTCTTGATGGTATCTCCATGGAAGGGAGTTATACGTTTCATTAAGAAAGTTAAATTGAGTCTCAGGTACATCGTACCTTTCGAAATTCTAGAACGAATTGAGGCTGTAGCATACCGTTTGGCAATGCTTCCAAATCTCTCCAAAGTTCACGATGTGTTCCACGTATCACTGTTGAGAAAATACATGCCTGACCCAACACATGTACTCACCTATGAGGAATTATAACTGGAACTAGATCTATCTAATTTCGAAGATCTCATCAGGATTCTTGACAAAAGATAACAAGTTCTGAGAAACTGGACGACTCGTCTGGTAAAAGTTTTATGGAGAAACCGTAAGATGGAAGAGACAACGTGGGAACCCAAGGAACTTATGATGATGAACCACCAGAGTCTTTTTATGCAGTAGTATTCTAGAAATTTTGAGGACGAAATTTTTTGAAGGAGGGGAGAATGTAACACTCCAAGCTTCCACAGTACGATTCTCTTTGAATAATACAGTAGCGTGTGTTGTACGCAACTTCGAGATTCTAACACACCACGACCAATCAAAGTAGCCGTTATGAATAGTAATTCCCACTTTTTGAAATTTTATAAATTTTATCTCTCAAAATGGACTTAATTTTTGGATTCATAATATCTAAATTATTCTAGGGTGAAATTTTGGTACTTTTCGGATAACTTTTATATTTTGATGAATAGTGAAAATTACTAAATTTTAATTAAAAACAACTTTTTAAATCAAAATAATTAATAGTGAAAAATTATGAATTTGAGTGGTTGTAAATTATTTTTAGAACAGATTTTTACCATTTAATACAATGTTGTTCATTGGACATAATTTCACATTTAAACCGAACATAAACAAGTGTCAATCTTTTGATAGTTCTTATCTCTTAAAAACACGCTTTTTGTTTTAACGACGGGAATTTATTTTAAATTAATTTCTGCCACTTATGTGTTTTGAATTTAGAAAAATGGATTCTATATTTATAATCATGAGGTCCAAATTGTGTAAATAGGTAACTTTTATTTTTAAACATTTTGAATAATTACTTCGGTAAATATTTTATTTACCATGGTTAAAGGGTAAATCATGTAAATAAGGGTAAAAAAATAATATTATAATAATACTAAATTACCCTAAAATGTGTAATAACCCTATTGGCTGATACATGTCCGACCATGGGAATATTTGGGTCGATTTTGGGACCCCATGGATCCACTTGTAAGTGATAATGACACTTTATATTAATTAAGTTAAAGTAAATACAAAAATGACATAAGCATATATCTGTATGAATTTTTTTTACATAGAGTTATATATGTTATATTTTCTACGATAAATATTAATTAGAAAGATAAAAGGATTTCTTACATATTGGTATTTTATTTATAATTTTTAGAAATTGAATAATAAAATTTATTTATGAAACAATAATGATGTAGTATTTTCCTTAATAATAAAAGAATCATATAATTGGTATTATAAAATTTAAAATAAATATAATTCGAAAGTTTTTATGAAATACACGAATTTTTTTGGTTAATATTACATGTTATGATTTCTTAAATGAATTTTATTCTAATTAATAAAGTTGTTAATACTTTAATAAAAATCTATTATTGAATAGTGTCAAAATTCACATAAATATGTTTTTAAAATAAATATTATATTATTAATTGATATTATATTCCTAAAATTATAAGGTTCCTCCAAAGGGATTATATAATTGTAGGTGTATTATTAATTTAACACTTGGGGGTCTCTTGGATGTATATAGTATGTTTATTAACTATATAATATAAAAATACAAAGTGACATGGTAAGTGTAAAACTAATTAACTAAGAGTCAAAACTAAAAGATATGGTTAATATAATGACCCAAAACTATCTAAAATATATTGGATGAAAGTATATAGACCCATACCCTACTTAGACATTTAATAATCCACTTTAGATCCATTAGAAACCGAATATAAATTTATTATAAAATAATACTTTATGTTTTTCCTAAAAAGTCCCTCCTCCCCCTTAGAAAAGGACACCACTTCTAACCATTTCTTCACACCTTAAAAGCCTTTTGGTTAGGCCAAAACCTTCCCAAATACTCTTTAAACTTCCCTAAATTCAACATAGATTCATTATTTTGATCATAAATCCAACTTAAAGATCCCTTTTGATCAAATCAAAAGGAAGAACCCAAAGAAGAGGTAATGTTTTCACCACCTTTTTTCAAGTTCCATTCTTCTTCAACTTCTTCTTTCTTTGTTATTTACTTTAAAAAATAATAACTCCAATATCTTCTATATACTATGATGTTATTATAAATACAGTACAACCATATTAAGTATTCTATCCATCCTTTTAATGACATGTTACCATACATGCGTACGTACGACTTACCGTCTCCACATCGTGGTGTAATTGTTATTCAAAAACATTATTATTTGGATGGGTATGATAACGATATGTAATTGATGTAAATAATAAATATAACATGATAAATATTCTATATATATGATATAATATCCAATTATATATTATTTTAATATCAAAAGAATGATATTGTCGCTCGTACGTACATACAGACTACCGTCTCCACGAACGCGATGAGATTCATTCCCCATCGTATCCATGCAATTATAATTATCATTTTATGATTAAAAATAATGTTTAAGGACTTTATATAATTCTTGATATGAATAAGATACAACCTATCCATAACAAACATGGCTTATGTAACAAAATAAATAAAAGAAAACAAGTGAGTTAACACCCGAAACGATGATAATACTAAGATATTATTAATGAATCAATGTTAAATGATCATATATGATATCATATTAATGTATAAGATTATTGTATAATTTAATAACAATTATTTCACCATTATACATGAGGTTAAACTACCCTCAACCAAGGAAAAGTACAAGGTAAAGGTTTATTTCACAATCTCTTCATTATCCGAGGTTGTTTATACATAATTATCTACTGGGACCTCTTTATCACCTACATCCATGTTTCTTAAAAATGTATTTCAAAAAATTATTACTATTTTAAATAATATGTGTTAAAGTCATTTATACCATTGTTTTAATTTTTATAAGAAGTTTATAAAGTAATCTTTCCGTCGTTTTCCAAACAATGACATTTTTAACCTTTTCGACAAAATTAAGGTAAGAATGACTTTTTAACTTATACGGCAGGTGCGACTATTTTCCGCCATTATAATATCGTCGAAACTTCCCTTACAAGATTATAAGAGTATTTTTAAAGTAAATGTTTTATTTTATAATTATGTTACTTTTAAATGATTTCAAAAAAGAGATATTTCTCTCAAATAGTTTTTATTTCATCTATGTCAACATCCTTTGATGGATTTTAAGTTTATTTGAAGTTGATTTATTATGATACAAAACATCAATATTGTATTGAAGGTTTTGTGATATGTTTGACTATGGATGTGTTATTCTTATACCATTCATGGTTTATGGAGAATGTATTGACATTTCGTATGCTAGTTTTAATACGAATGTTTATGTTATGTTTAAACCTGGTCATATGAGGAATGCATTGGAATTAATAAGTGACGGGTGGAGCCTGCTATAGCTCCTCGATGCATCGGTAGGTCTCATGAGACAAACTAGTGTCTTGACATGAGGCATTGACAAAATCTGATTTGTAGTCTTGGCATGAGGCCTTGGCTATGTGGTTATGATAGTATGGAATTATGCATTCCTTCATTATGAAAGTGGTTATTTATATTGCATGTGATTATTCGATAAGTAGAATATCCATTCGAATAAGTAAATGGCATTATTTCATTTTATTTATGCCATATTATTCTGAAGTTCAAGTTTAAAAGGCTTTTTTTTAGTTATACATTGCCTTAAATGTTTATGCTTATTTATGAATGTTTCTGCTATATTGTTATCCTTACTGGGAATCTGAGCTCACCCATTTCTATGTTTTATTTTTTCCATGATGTGAATAATTATTTTATGAATGACTTGCCGGGATAGTATGTGGGGTTATGAGTGTGGACTATGGAGACTATGTTGTTGTAGTTTTCATTTTATGATGTAATGTAAACTTTATGAATTTATCTAGTGAATCCAAGGATACTAAACTAATCAGTCTTTCAAGATTTGATCTTTTGTGATCATGCCAATGTTATGTAATAATGCACCGACTCTGTGTAACTGGGGTCGGGGTGTTACAGTAAAACCTTCATTTTTCACAAACATGGCACCTAAAAATAAATGTGATTCACAAACACCATTAAAATAGATTTTTACAACAACCACAAAAGGATATAGACATTAAAAATAGTATTTTAAGCCCTAATATATTTCAATAAAATAAAATAAGTAATTATAGGGTAGCCCCAAGTGATGCAATGAAATAATTCTTTGTAAAACCCCCAATTTCACATAAAAGTGACACCAAAAATTCATTAGAATTATAAATACCACTAAAACCAACTTTCATAGCTACATTAAAAGGAAATAAACATTAAAATACCATAAAAATAGCAAGATAAGTCAAACAAATTCACACAAAATCGAATAACCTACCAAATTAATGAAAACCTTCAATCCTTTATGAAAAAACTCAAACGCACCACCACCACACTTTAAAGAGGGTAAATCAAGCCTAAAAATAGAACATTGGACCACAAAAACCCATGGTTAAACCCTAGGTTCAAAACCCTACCCTATGTTCATTTGTGACTTCAAGGATAAGAGAAGAAACCCTAGGAACATTTAATGAAACCCTAAGAAAAATGAAAGTAGAATGAAGGAGACCCACTTACTTTAGATATCTTGAAAAAATCCCCCAAATACAAAAATAGATAAAATTTAAAACATCCAAAAATTCAATTGAGGTTGGAAAAAGGAATAGAAGTTTAATTCAGTAATAAAATGGGGGGAAAAGAGTGAAAAATGAAGGATTTATGAAGTAATCTAATTATCTTTTTAAATATTGATGAAATGTGAAAGCTTCAGATGTTTTGAGCTAAACCGTGAGGCAAATGAGCTCCAAAAAGGGGGAGAAGTGAATGGGGGTGAGCCTAGGTTCTGTGGTCTTGGTGAGATGTGGGATCACTAAAAAATCATTAAAATTTATTAAGATATTAAATATTTTTTTTAAAAAAAACTAGAAATGGGCTTCTCAGCTAGCCCAACTCCTTAAATAAAAACCAAAATACACAATTATTATGGATTTATAAAGTCTCAAAATTTACATTGGGGTGTTAATAGGTCAGGGGAGGCCAATTATGAATTGGAATGGATGAATTTTTTTGAAAACTTATGAAGTTATAAATGAAAAAGAATTATTTTTAAATATGGAATTGGGCTCACGGTTTGGCCCAAATTTTGAAAACCCACCATTTCCACCAAAATGCATGAGAGCCACCCAAAACAAAGAAAGAATGGAAATTAAATGAAAAATAAATTTAAAATAAGTCAATCATGTGACAAAAAATATATATATACCATTATTAAACACCATAGGAACTAATGGGACATGTATTAGACACATAAAATGGAAACCAACCACCAGAAGGTTAACGATCATGCTTCTCATCACCCGAATGACTCTCAACTAGTCTCATTGATTACACCATTTATATAGGTTATAAAATTCAACAAGGGGATACTAGATATTGAGTAACTCTCAAATTGAATAGATGATTTCCCTTGAATCCCCACCTATTATCCTAGGGTTCATCATATAATCACTAATGGACATGGACCACTATCAAGACCATTTCAATTACATGACAATCACATAGCCTGAAGGAAATAAAACACAACAATACAATTCATTAAACCTATAACACACCCCATTGAAATATGATACCTAAATCCAAAACACATAAATATTAATCAAAATTAATATAATTATTAACACATGCACATAAGAATAAACAATGGATAATAACAAGGCCTATTTATGGTGAAAATGTCAATCAATAAATTTCATCTTTCACAGAATATGTTGAATAAGAATTTTTTTTGAAACCAAGGACTACACATTTGGAAATAATATATTTAAAATAACCTTTTAAAATAAATTTTAAATCCAATAAAAGACATAATGAGAATAAATCATAGTCTCAATTAACATAAGAAAATCACTAAATTATAAATTTAATTAATACATCCAATTTAAAGTATAATGAAAACCAATTTAAAATAAAACAACCCCTTTTAAAGAATGTAAACACCCCCTTTAAAATAAATAACCCCCATAAAAAAGGAACACTACACTTGAAAATCTAAATTGACCCAAATAACCATAAACCAGTCATTTTTCTTATTGAAACCCAATAATGGTACTTTATCAGACACTTGGAATTCATAAAATACCATTTGAAAACAAAATTCCCCTGAAATAAAAAATTCAACCATTTTTTCTAGTGGAAGAACCCACCCAAGCATTTAAAACCTTTGATAGAGTAAACTATATATCATATACATAATCACTTAAGTTAAAAATAATTTTAATGAATTAAGAATTCAAGGAAGTCATTAATAAAATGAAATGGATTGGAAACACTAACCTTAAAATATGTAACAATGTCACCTTTAATGAAAACCATTGGATTATGTTTCCTAAAATATATCAAAAATACTAGAAACTAGATTCCCAAAATAAAAACAACCCAATCTATGAAAATCATATAACCATTGTGATTAGGGTTATAGAAGAAGTGAAAAGTGGGAATAAACCAAAGAAGAAGTAAAGAGGATCCCTAAGATTTTTGATCTGCTGAAGAGACACTAATAAATCAACAAGAATCAACCTTTGAGAGAATTTTGAAGAGAATAAAGGGCCTTGGTAGGTTCTTATGTTAGAGGAGTCTGAATGGGGATTCTTTTGAGAGAAGAACCAAAGAAAAAAAAACTCAAAAATACCAAAATTATTAAAACAAATTGGGTCTAACAATTTACTTTCACAGTTTACCAAACCATGCGGTGACTATGTTGTTTACACTATCCAATCATCCCAAGTCACATGGTTCCCACTATATGATTTCCCAAACCCTATACCCAAGTCATGCATCCCTTGAAAGTTTTCAAAAACCACAAATTTACATCCTTATACACCCTCAACTCAATGGAGAAATTAACTACGTAAATATAAAAAAGAAAATATAATTTTGGGGTTTCAAACCTCTTAGGTGGCATGATTTTACGAAAAAGAAAACATCGAATAACAATATATAACATAAAAATTTAATTACCCAAATCATTATGTATGAATTAATTCACACAATTGCTAAGTAATTTTTAGTCAAAATAATCACATTACATCATGGAAATCATTCCATAAACATTACATAACTAATCCATTATTAATAATATATTTAATGAAAAAAGATTAAATTACAAACAATTCTGTTATTTAACTAATTTCAAATCACCAATCAATCAAAAACACATGAACACAAACAGATTTAATGTATTTTTATGTCAATTGTTTTAATAATACCCAACTAGTCACTCTCAATTGAGTGAGAATTATAGCCCAAAATATTTTTTAAAAAGTTTATAATGCTGTCCCATTATTTTTCTAAAACATGGACATACTATGGTTGTGTTTTTAAGAAACTCATACATAACTTCAATACCAAGTTCTAACTCTTAATATTCTATCTACAGAATCCCAAATATTAAAACCACAAAAAAGAAAACACTATAATACCATTTTGTAATGTTATGACCTGCCATGATCATGACACTAATGTGAAATGTCAAGTGTCCTGAAGTGTTCTCCCTAGTCACCTATGTTTTTTTGACTACCAAAAAGGGTATTATGATATATCTTGTGTATTAATTTACCCCTAGTGATCTATCATACAAAAATACAAAAATAGATAGTACTATAATAATAAATAGTGAAAAATAATTTTAAAAAGTTCAATATATGATAATAATATCCCATAAATCCACATGTATGTATTATATCCAAACATTAATGTAAGGTGAAAAAAATTACAAGAGTTAAAATAATAAAACTAAACTAAAAAATATAAAAAATTGGGGAAACCCCTCCACATGACTCCATATACGACCATTGACTACTCCTAAATGTATCCATACATCATCTCTCAGACAACTGATGCCTCTTTTATTTACTTATAATGTCATGCATATTTTCTGTATACATATGATGTGTTTATGTACAAAGAGTGAGAATAAATTTCTGATATAAATCATTATATCCCCAGGATACACTTCAATTTTAAATTTGATAATTTATAAACAATGTAAAGATATATTGAATTTAACATTATCATTTTCTATATGAAAATAATGTATAAGGTTCTAAACGAGTTATCCAAACACTTTCATACATGTTTCGACCACACAGGTCTCTTCTTGATCTCATATTCCAAAAACATTGAATCACATTATTCCCCTAACAAAACTCAAATTTAAAATAGGAACAATTTTTTTCCAACAATATCACATGTATTAGCCTAACCTAAGGCACTTTACAAGTGACTAACTTCATGGTAATTTCTTATAACTAAAGGGTGAGAAAACTAAAAAACCACATTTTTTTTCTAATGTGATTCAATATAGATCCCTAATTTATCCAATAAAAATAAAACATTCAATTTTCAAAATTTCATGCGAACAAATTGATTCTCAAACACACTTTTATTCTTAATTATATAATTTCAAGTTGTTTTTTTCATATAAACCCCCCCTATTTAATTGATACACACCAATTAGTAAATAAATCAATGTTATGTAATCATTTTACCCTTTTACATTTCACACCTCATCCTCATGAAAGTATCATATAACAATAAAACTTTCTCTATTACAATAAAAATTTCATATTAGGAATTATAAAAATACAGAACCAACTCCCCTAGTTCATTTTGTGTCTTTAACACCTTTACTCAAGAAGTTTAACACAAAAATATTTTTTACAGAATCAACTAAAAATTGAAATGTGTAATCCATCAAGTAAACACCTCATAACAACTTACTAAAATTCATATAAACATTACATGAATTTATATTTGAATTAATCACATCCAACACATCAAAACCATAACTTTAACATTATTTTTAGCGTTATTTTTTTTATCAATTTCATTAATGATGAAATTAAATTGACAATAAAATAAGGCACTTTAATCTTTTATTAATCACTTGATAAAAGAGTTAATATAATTAAAACACTTAGACACACTTTTAAAACAACAACATCACTAAAAAATATGGAAAAATATTATTTAATTATATAACAAATTATCCATGTCAATAACCTCTCATGAAATTTTGAAATCACTAATAAATGAATAAATTAGACATAATCAAAATGTTAAACTCCAAAATAAAAAATAGGTCACCTACATCACACTCAAAAAGTAATTCATAAAAGGAATGGATACTCAAATCCTCCTTACCCTTATATAAATTACCAAATTACTAGACTAGAAGAAAAAAAGAAAAATTGTAATATTAAAATGACCAAAACACATGTTATCTAGAAAAGTACATATGGTTATTCATGATCTTATATTTTTAGAACTAATTAAGCTGACATATCATGAATATTACTTGAATCAATAGATAAATCACTCCTTGAAGTTAGAGGATGAAAGGGAGAGCTTATGGTGAATAATATCTATAAAAAATAACCATTATAATTTAAAATTTTGAATTAAAGGAAAAAACCCTTGATAAAATTGATAATTAAATTTTAAAAAACAACCCAAAAACCTATTGGGTACCTATTATATGGACACTAGGTACATAGTGACTTGCCTAGAAACCACCCCCCTTGACTTACAAATACACAAGTTAACTGGTATCCCACACCATGTACATGGTAGTTCCTACTGGGATAAATCCAAATAAAGGTCCACCACTAAACCATCCTTGTTTGATCAAAAGAGTATACAAAGAATTATAATAGGGGATGAATTGTATATTATAAAATTAAAACTTACCATTTTTTAAAACATTCTATGAAATTTATCATACAATGATTGTGAAAAAGAGCCATACCAATTAACTTTATAATTAGAGTTCGAAATATTTTATTAGAAGTAGTTTATAAACTTTTCTAAAAACAAAACATGGTGGAAATATTTAAAAATTATAATTGATAAAGATAAAAAATTAATACAAGTTTTATAAAGAACATAATAAAACATAAAAAACCTTTATAAGAAAAAGAAAAGACTTTATCCATATGTGATAATGAAGTCTCTAAACCTATATTTAGGTATCCATGACTTAAATCATAATAAGTTTTATCTTCATAGCCTCGGAATACCTCGATTTGAATGACTGGAAATTTTTTTTGCCTAATATTAGGAATCTTTGATCCAGAGGATTATAATAACTTCTTTCTCTCTATCCTCAATATCCATCATTCCAACAGATCAAAAACAACATCAATTACCACAAAAGATCTTAAGGCTTTCACAAAGATTACCTCACATGAAATACCTTAGTGAAAACTCTCTAAAATTTATATAGTAAGATCAGTCAATAAAAATACATTATAAGAAACATTATGAAAAAAATTATATCATAAATGTTAAAATGATTATTCTCCTCGAGGTGATGGATCTATTTATAGATTAAATCTAATGGTGTGATTCTGAATTTCTCCAAAGAAGTTGGAATAACATCAGATGAAATTTTTCTTCACTTGATTGGTTGGGCATAGAAAAATTATATTGGATTGTTGTAATTATGTAGTTCCATTTCAATGCTTGGATGTTCCATATGGTATAGTAAAAAACTTCATTTGTTACTAATATTCTTATTAAATGTTCATATGATAGACATGCCTGTATCCATCTAATAAATTCCATCCGTAAGACTTGGTAGAACATCATACAATGGAGTTAATTGTAATATACCTACTAGAATTTTTAAACCTTTCTTCCAATGAACTTGTATACATCATTTTTATGTATATATTACATGTACATCCAATATACTAACTAGATATCTCCATATAATAAAACCATAATTATTCATCCAGTAAAAAATTAATGTTTTCCTACAAAAAAACATAATATATTGGGAAACAAAAACATTAGAAATATGTATGTTTTAAAATTGTGAATTTTGGTTTTTAGAATTAATTTAATAAAGTGGTATTTCGACTAAACAATATCACACTTTTTAAAAATCTCAATACATATAACATTATAGAAGAAAATTAATCTTATACTTTTTCAGAAAAATAATCCCCCAAACATAAATATATCTATATATTTATCCATTTTACCATTTATATATTAAAAAACTTCAAGTTATATTACTTGATCCCTTTCTTCCCTATTGTGATTTTTTTCGAAGAAAATTAAAGCAATGATATAAGGAAAAAATGAATCTCTAAAAATGAAAAACATTCTATCCAAAAAAATGTTATGTAAGTAAGATATTATAACATACATACAATAAATATAATAATTAACCTTCATTAAAGAACATTATTCCATAATTTTCATGTTTATTTACTATAAATTTTTTTCTTAGAGCTCAAGAAAAATCATTCTTTAAATAGAATTTTCTTATGGATCTCTTTAATTTTACTAATATCATTATAAGACTTCTCAAATTACTCAATTTTTATGTTGTTTTGTAACACTATATTCAATATCTTAAATATTATTATGTTACTTAAAAAATTCCATATCCTGTTGCATATCAAGATATTTCATATCATCTATTTCTATTATTCATTCATAAACTTTGATGGTGATGAAATCTGAAAACTCTGAAATTATTTTGGATTCCATTTTAATACCATATATTTACTAATCAAAGAAATTTAGGTATCCATTGATATGATTTATCCACTTAATAACACTCTTTGGATTCATTAATTCTTCCTTTGTGTTTTCCTTAAAATATCGAACTTAGCTTCATTTTGGATAACTGGTTCTGTTTTGTATCTGAGGGAGCTTGAATTTTTCAAGATATCATCTTTTCATTGGATGTATTTGAAATATATATTACCTATATCCTTATATATATATATAATATTTCATGTATGTTATTGTTTTCATGCATGGTTTATCATTCTATGAAACATAAATGATAAAATGTTATCTTTTATTATTCACTCATATTATTTATCACTTATTATATTATCTCATCATATGAGACATTTAATAGGACTGAAATTCATGTATATGATACATGAACCCTCCATTTTATTTGTTCATGTGTTTCATTACATGAATAAATGATAGGATAATAAATGAGAATCCAAGATTTCCTATTTAATGCCTTCCATGTGATGAAAGTGCTTTATGAATTCTATTATTCCGGGTCGAACATCCTTGACCTCATTTCTCCCATATTTTTCATCCATTCCATGCCGAAATGTAGTCTCATTATGGGAGAAAAGATAATCCTGAATGTTTGACTTGTGAATCAGATTGGCTAGTGTATATAGTATGGAGGTGGGATATATATGTTTTAGACTCAATGATATTTATCAATCCCATGAGATATTGTTCAAAGATGATGCAATGGATTATTCAGTATAAAGGTACACATATTTAAAGTGTTTATTCATTTCTATTTTTTCACATATTTCATATTATCATGCATATAGATCCTATAAATAAGGATTTAAATAACTTTTTCATGTTCTAATATTTTTTATTAGACTCTAAAAAACACCTCAGTGGTATCAATGCGAACCCATGTTTTAGATATATGAAATCATGCATTAAATGAAGAATTAAACTAAAAGAGAGAGTAATATTTTCATTTTCTAAAAATACATTTTTCAAAATGGTTTACACTTATGTATCAATGCTAAATAATGGTAACATAGGTGTTACCCTTACAAAAATGGGTTGTGTAAGGATAACTGAGGCACTACCTTTACACATATGGGTTGCATAAGGGGAAAAATTCCTTACCATTATGTAGTAGAGTTGTTTAGGTGTATCTAGGATGTTACCCATACTCAAGTAGTCATGTATAGGTGATACACTTCTTACCTTTATGTAAATAGGTTCACATATGGTAAAATATGGGTTTTCTAATGCTATGTAAGGTAATGTTATAACTTTCCTAAAGGCTATTTCAATCTACCATTATTTAGAATAGGATTTAATTAGTTTCATAAGGGTAATAAAAATATTTAAAATCTCATTTAAGTATAAATGGGTTCTACAAAACCGTCCTTCCATTTTACCTTTACATGGTATAAAGAAATTCTTTGATACCTTTACATAGAGGGTATGAAAAAAGGTAAATGTTTATCTACATAAGGGTAGCCTTAGAATTACCTTTACATAATAAAAATAATTTCTTGGCTATAATTTTTCATAATACCTTTATAAAGGTAATTGATCACATTGCCTCTACACAATAGTTCTAGATGGCTCACATAAAGGTATAAGATGTAACACCCGGACCCTAGTTACTCAGAGTTGGTGCATTATTACATAACATTGGCATGATCACAAGAGATTATGTTTCGAATAACTGATTAGTTTAGTAGCCTTGTAAGTACTAGATACATTCATAAGTTCTACATTACATCATGAAATAAAAATAACAACAAAATTTTGTCCTCTTTGAACACACTTATATCTCTTAGCCTATCCCTTCAGGTTAACCATAAAATACTTCTTCACATCCTGGAAAAAATAAAACATAGAAAGAGGTGAGCTCATATGCTCAGTAAGGATAACAATATAGAAGAAACGTTAATAAATAAGAATAAACAATTAAGGAAATGTAGAAGACTAAAACATAAAAATTTTAAACTTAAACTTTAGAATAATATGGAAAATATAAATCAAATAATTCCATTTAGTTATTCACATGGATATTCTTCTAGTCAAATAATCACATGCAATATCAATATCAAATTTCATAATGATGGAATGCATAATGTCAGACATCGTAACCACATATTCAAGCCCTCATGCCAAGACTACAAATAATATTTTTTAAAGGCCTTGTGCCAAGACACTAGTTTGTCTAATGAGACCTACCGATGCATCGAGGAGATATAGATAGCTCCACCCATCACTTACTAAGTCCAATGCATTCCTCATATGAAAAGGTTGAAACATAACATAAACATCCGTATTAAAACTAGAATAGTAAATGTTAATACTTTAACCATAAAAAATGAATGGTATAAAAATAACACATACATAGTAAAATATAACACAAAACCTTTAATACAATATGGATGATAGTATCATAATAAATCAACTTCAAACAAGTTTAAAATCCATCAAATGATGTTGACATAGATGAAATGAAAAAATATTTGAGAGAAATATCTCTTTATATTTTGAAAACATTTAAAAGTAACATAATTATAAAAGAAAACATTTATTTTGAAAATATTCTTATAAGCTTGTAAGGAAATCTTTGAAGATGTTATAATGACAGAAAATAGTCACACCCGCCATATAAGTTAAAAAAGACATTCTTACCTTAATTTGTCAAAAATTTCATACAGTACCTTGTTTGGAAAATGACAGAAAGATTCCTTTATAAACATTTTATAAAAATTAAAACAGGGGTATAAATGAATTTAACCCATTGTCTAGGAAATAGTAATTTTTTTTGAAATAAATTTTTATGAAACACAGATGTGGATGATAAAGAGATCCTAATAGATACTCATGTATAAACAACCTCGGATAATAAAGTGATTGTAAAATTAACCTTTACCTTGAAATTTTCTGTGGTCGAGGGTACATTAAAATTCTGTATAATAGTTAAATAATTGTTATTATATTATAAAAGAACAACATACATAAATATTATATCATATATGATCTTATAATATTTCTTTTTTAATAATATTTCAGTAGTATCATCATTTAGGGTGTTAACTGATTCATTTTACTTTATATGTTTTGTTACAAAAGTCATTTTTTTATAGATAACATGTATTTGATTCATATCCATAATGATATTAAGTTCTTAAAAATTATTTTTTTAATTATAAAATGAAATTTATTCTTGAATGGTTACGATGGGGAATGAATCTCATTGCGTTCGTGGAGACTGTAATCCGTACGTACGCACGAGTGAAAAAACCATTCTATTGATGGTGAAATCATATGTAATTGGATGGTATATCATATATACAGAATAATTAAAATTTTATATTTATTATTTACATAAATTATACTCATTATTATACCCATACAAATAATTAATTGTTTGAATAACCAACTACACCACAACGTGGAGACAGTAAGTTGTACGTACACACATATGGTGACTTGTCATTAATAGGATGGATAGAATAATGAATATGGTTTTACAATCTTGATATTAAAATTAAATTGTGTATATGGTACTGGAGTTATTATTTTGGTATGGAAACAACAAAGAAATAGGATGTGGAAGAAGAAAAAACTTTGAAATAGGTGGTGAAATTATTACCTCTTCTTCAGGTGTTTCCAGTTGAGTTGATCAAAAGGGCTCCTTAGGTTGGCTTTATGATAAATTTAAGGCCTCTAAGTATATGTGAGGGTAGTTGGTAGGATATTTGAGTAGGTTTTGGTCGATCAAAATGGATTTGGAGGTGTTATTTTGAGATAAGGGGTAGTACTCTTTTATAAGAATGGTGTGGGTCACTTTTGGAAAACCTTGAAATATTATTTTATTATACAATCATATTCGGTTTATAATGGCACAAAAATGATTTATTTCATGTATAATGTGGGTATGGGTTGAAAAAGTTTAAACCAATAGGTTTTATACAGGTTTAGGTCTCTATATTAACCTTATCTTTTAGATTTATCTCTTAGTTAAATAGTTTTTCTTCTACCATGTATTATTGTATTATTATAATAAATGGTTAATAAAATTACTATAAAAAGCCAATATAATCTCAAGTGGTTAATTATGGATATATCTAACATTATCTATGTCTTTTGGACGAAACTTATATTTTTAAGAATATTATATCAATTAATAATATAGATTTTTTTAAAAAACTCATTTATGTCACTTTTGACACTATTTAGTATCTGATTCTTTTAAAGTCCTAACAACTTTATTAATGAGAAAAAAAATCATTTAATAAAAAATAACATGTCATATGAACCTATAAAATTCTTGGAATTCCTAAAAAGTCTCAATTTACATTTATTTAGATATTTATAATATTAATTATTTTAATGTTTCATTAATTAGGTAATTACTGCATCATCATTGTGTCATAAATAAATTTAGTTATGTAATGTCTAAAAATTATAAATAAAATAAAATAGTGTAGTAAAAGTTATTATATTATTAATGAATATTTATATTCTAATTTATCTTATGTGTAACCATATATTAAAAATGTTTTAGTCATGAAACTTTGAATTTAAAATTTTTAACTCTTTTTTTAGTAAATTAATAATAATTGTACTAATCTAATCCAAGTGAAACAAAAGGATCGAATTTTAATACTAAGGTTGATTTTGGTGGAAATAAACTTATCCAATAGAATTAGGACATGTGTTAGGGTAATAATAATATCATTTTTACCTTAAAAACCCTATTTACTTTTAACCGTGGTAAATAAAAGTCAAAAGGTACTATTCACCAAAATTTATTTTCACCTTATTGAACCACATTTTACTTACTAATTTCAACTATGTCTCTTGTATTTTTTAAATCCAATTAACTGAATTGGTAAAATTACATTTTATGCCAATTTGAAAATGTGCCTAGAAGGTGGGTAAAAGACGGTAAAAAGTTCAATAAATTTTTATGTATCTAATATTATTATAAAATGACTCCAATGAATCACATTGAACTAATATAGGTATTATGTATCTATTTTTACTTAAAATAAATTTAAATAAAATAAATAATTATTTAAATAAAAAGTCATTTCTAAACAATAACACAATGTTTTTTCACTATTCATCAAATATTGAAAGTTTTCAGAAAAATAAAAAAAAATCACCCTAATATAATTTTAATATTACGAATCCATAAATCAAGTCCATTTTTAATAAAAAAATTTATAAAATTTCAAAAATGTGGGTATTACTATTCATAATGGCTAGTTTGATTGGTCGTGGTGTGCTAGAACACGAAGTTGCGTATAGCGCAAACAATTGTATCATTCAAAGGGAAATATATTGTGGAAGCTTGGGGTGTTACATTATCCCCTACTTCAAATAATTTTGTTCTCTAAATTACTAGAATACTACTGCATAAAAAGATTCAGGTGGTTCTTCATCATAAGATCCTTGGGTTCCCATGTTGCCTCTTCTACTTCTGGTTTCACCACAAAACTTTTACCAGACGAGTCGTCTGGTTTTTCAGCCCTTGTTATCAATTATCAAGAATCTTGAAAGGATCTTCACAATAAGATAGATCAGGTTCTAGTTCTATTTCTTCATAGGTGAGTACATACATTGGTTAAGGCTTGTATTTTATCAATAGTGATACGTGGAACACATCATGAACTTTGGAGAGACTTGGAGGAATTTCCAAACGTTAAGCTACAACTCCAATTAATTCTAGAATTTTGAAATGTCTGATGCAATTGATACTCAATTTAACCTTCTTACCAAAATGTATAACACCCTTCCATGGAGATACCTTCATGAAAACATGATCTCCTACTTGAAATTCCAAATTATTCCTTCAGTTATCTGCATAGCTCTTTTGCTTACTTTGAGATGCTTTGATGTGGGTTTGGATAACCTTCAACTTTTCCATTGTTTTATCAACAAGTTCTGGGCCTACAAGTTTTCTTGCACCAACATCATCCCAACAAGTTGGTGTGTGACATCTCTTTCCATATAACTCTTCATATGGTGCCATCTGAATACTTTAATGGAAGCTATTATTATAGGGAAATTATACCATAGGTAAATATTGAACCCAGATACCTTGAAATTCAAGTGAGAAAGATCTCAAAATGTCTTATATGGTTTAAATAGTATGTTCTGATTGTCTATCAGTTTGAGGGTGGTACGCAGTGCTCAAATGAAGTTCAGTATCCAGGGCCATCTGAAGACTTTTCTATAATCATGATGTAAAATGGGGATCACAATCAGAAACAATCAATAAGGGTACTCCATAAATTCTTACAACTTCATTGATATATAGTCTTTCTAGATGTTCAAGTGGTAAATCTTCTCTTATAGAAAAAATGTGCTGACTTGGTAAGACGATCAACAATGACCCAAATTGCATCATTCATTCTAGGAGTCTTTGGTAGCCCCATGACAAAGTCCATCATAATATCATCCCATTTCCACTCAGGTATGGAAAGAGGTTTCATGACTCCTATAGGATGTTGTCTTCCAGCTTTCACTTGTTGACAAACCATACATCTTGACACATAATCAGAAATCTACCTCTTCATGTTGTCCCACCAAAAATGTTTCTTCAAATATCTATACATATTAGTGCTACCAAGGTGTATAGAGAAATTGGAGCTATGAGCATCATCCAAAAATTTCATTTTTAGATCAGGTATAACGAGAACACAAAGTCTCTTTGCAAATTACAAAATTTCATCTTCATATACGAAGTCAATCAATCTCCCATCATTCACAGATTTAATCTTCATTTTAAACTCCTCATCATTAGTCTGAGAACTCTTTATCCATTCTAGTAACGATGTTTTGGAAACCATTTGAAAAGGTATTGAAGTTTCACTTTCCATGCTTATTCCTATATCCATATTTACTAGATCCATTAAAATAGGATCCATTTCAAGTCTCATCCTGTTCAAAACTCCATGAACCTTTCTGCTCAAAGCATCTACCACATTATTTGCCTTACCCAGGTGGTAGTGTATAGTGAAATCATAATTCTTGAGTAGTTCAAGCCATATCCTTTGCCTCATGTTGAGTTCTTTTTGTGAAAAAATATACTTCAAATTCTTGTGACCAGTATATATCTCACATTTTCACCATAGAGATAATGTCTTCATATCTTCAAAGTAAATATTACAAGTTCTTACTCCAGATCATGAGTGTGATAGATTTTATGATGAATTTTTAGCGGTCGTGATGCATAGGAAATAACTCTATCATTCTGCATAAAGACACAACCAAGTCATTTTTTTGAAGCATCACTATAAATAACAAACCCATCATTTCCCAATGGCAGAGTCAAGATAGGAGAATTAACTAATCTTATCTTTAGTTCTTCAAAAAATTCTTCACACTCTTTTTTCCAAACAAATTTAACCCATTTACTTGTGAGCTTGGTTAATGGGTTAGCCAATCAGTCAAAATTCTGGATGAAATGCCGGTAATTACCCGCTAAACCAATAAAACTACGTACCTCAGTTATACTTGCCGATTCTGGACATTATTGTATTGCCTTGGTCTTTGAAGGATCAATAGATATTCCATACTTAGAGACAATATGGCCAAAAAAAGAAATCTCCTAAATCAAGAATTCACACTTGCTAAACATCCCATATAATTCATTTATTCTAAGAGTCTTTAGAATAATGTGCAAGTGATTTTCATGATATTCATAGCTTTTGGATTATACCAAGATATCATAAATAAATACCACTATAAAGTCATCATGATATTCATTGAAATATCTATTAATTAAATCCATGAATACAAAGGGTGCATTAGTCAGTTCAAAAGGCATTACTATAAACTCGTAATGCTCGTACCTGGTACGAAGTAATGTCTTCGGAATGTCTTCATTCTGTACACATAACTAATGATATATAGTTAGAAGGTCAATATTTGAAAAATATTATGCTTCATGTAGTTGATAAAATAAATCATCAATGTGAGGTAGGGGATACTTGTTTTTTATTGTTATAGCATTGATCTCCCTGTAGTCAATGAAGAACCTCATAGATCTATATTTATTCTTAACAAAAGGAACATGGGATCCCCATGGAGAAACACTAGGGATAATAAATACTTTATTACTCAATTTATCTAGTTGTTTATTTAGTTCCACTAATTTCACAGTGGCTATTCTATATGGGGTCTTCGATATGGGCCTTGAACCAGAAATTAAATCAATGAAAAACTCAATTTCTCATTCTGGAGGATGTCTAGGTAAATCCTCTGAAGACACACCAACATATTCATGTACAATAGGTACATCCTTTATTTGAAAATTATTTTCCTCACCCATAGTTATTTCATTCTCTTCCTCCCCAATAATTGGATTTACTAGAGCTATTTGGGGTGGATCTATATAAAAATCAAGTGGTGATGTTTCTTCTTTAAAGATAAGGTACTATTTATCATCATAAAAAATTGTAACCTCCTTCTTCTTACAATAATATTTTTGATCATGGTCCAAAAACCAATCCATACTGAGGATTATATCAAATCCAATCATTGGTATGATGATGAGATCAATAGATAAAGAACATTTATATGCCCTAATGATAACTAATTCACCAAACTTTGTTAGAATGAAACTTCCATTAGGAGTTTTGAATGACAAATCCCTTTTTAAATAAAATTAGAAATATCTAATTTTCTTATGAAAATAGGAAGATATGAAACAATGTGATTATCCAGAATCAAATAAAGCATTGGATAAACTTGAGGAAATCATTAAATTACCTGCCACCACGTCTTTCAGAGCTTCAACCTCAGCAGTAGTGAAGCTTGGCCTTGCTCCCTTGGCCTTTTTTGAGGTAAGTTTTTTTGTCTCTTATGAAATTCATTTGCATAATGCACCTTTTTTCTACAATTGAAGAATTCAACATTGACAACCTCTTTCTTTCCCTTGTAATCACAAGCTTGGTGGCCTTTTCACCACACTTGTAACAGAATCCCATTCCCTTCAAGAATGTACTGGGTTGTTTCATCCTAAATTTACCACATGATGGATATTCAACTTTTCCTTTCTTCACCTTATTTCCATTTCTAGAGTGTTCGTAAGATCTCTTATTCTCTTGGTTTGCTTTAAATTCATAAGACTTAGAGAATTACTTTTCCCTCTTGATAGCATATGAGACAATATCTTCGTATGATGAGAAGGATTGTAAGACTAATTCTAAAAATATAATTGGTTTTAAAACATCATAAGAATCTATCCATCTTACTCGTTGGGTTACATATATAATCTACTACATGCCTTGATAACCTTGTAAAGTTATCCACATACAATGCAACATTCTCATCCTCCTTTTTCCTCAGACTCAGAAATTGTCTTTCCATATCTGCTTGATGGTCATGAGGAATTTATTTTTCTAATAAAATCTCTTTAAAATCACTATATTACATATTTGATACGTCTTCATCCTCCTTTGTGTTTTGAATTAATGACCACCATTGATCTGCATCTCCTGTGAGGCGATAAACTACCATGACAACTTTTTCCCTTTCGCTACTCCCCAAAGCATGTAATATTTTCTCTAAGGAACTTATCTATTTCTCATCTACAAATGTATTTTTAGTCCCATTTAATGTCAGTGGTTGTTACCTCATGAAGAGTTCTAACATTGATCCTCTATGTTGTGGATCAGGGTGGTCTATACAGGTAAGGTTATTATTCATAACCAAAGTGAGTTGTCCAAGTATGGTGATAAGCTGATCAACACCAATTTAATCACCAGCTTCACTATAATTATCTATAGTAGGAGGGAAATCCCTACATGGATTACATACATTGATATAGTTTCCATTCCTTACACTAGGAACCATTTCTAAAAAATGTAATACACTAGATTAGTTTATGAATCGAAATACATAATTCCAAACTTGTAAAAAACTTAACATAAATTGAGAAGTTTATAGATATAATCTATAATCATAAAAATGTTTTCTTTGAGGAGGTATATACTCATAAATCCTTCATAATGGTTTGTAAAGAAAATGTGAATTATCTTAAGCATATCCCCCGGGAGTGTCATAACTAAGAGTGTAGCAAAGCCTGTTGTCGTGTACCAGGATACTCCGGGTCAAGCCCGAAACTCCTTTTAAGAGTTTTCATTCCTAGGTACATCTGTGCCAGAGCCACCACTACCTACTCGTATCTAGATAGAGATGTATTTCTTGGAAAAATCACCAAATATCTACATTACCAAAATTCTAGGATGTTTTTCTATACCGATCCTCAAAGTCTATCTTAGGGCAATGTTCCCTAATAAGAGTTTTTCTAAATCTAGTTTTCTAGGTATGTACTAAACTTTCTATGATACCAACTATAACGCCCTGACCCTAGTTAACCAGAGTCAGTGCATTATTACATAACATTGGCATGATCACAAGAGATCAAGTCTTGAAAGACATATTAGTTTAGTAGCCTTAGAAGTACTAGATACATTCATAAGTTTTACATTACATCATGAAATAAAAATAACAACAAAATTTTGTACCCTTTGACCACACTTATATCCCTTATACTATCCCTATAGGTCAACCATTAAATAATTCTTCACATCCTAGGAAAAATAAAACATAGAAATGGGTGATCTCAGATGCTCAGTAAGGATAATAATATAGTGGAAACTTTCACAAATAAGCATAAACATTTAATGAAATTTATAAGACAAAAACATAAGACTTTTAAACTTAAACTTCAGAATAATATGGAAAATATAAATCTAATAATTCCATTTACTTATTCACATGGATATTCTACTAGTTGAATAATCACATGCAATATCAATAGCCAATTTCATAATGATTGAATGCATAATGCCAGATATCATAACCACATAGTCAAGGTCTCGTGCTAATACTACAAATAAGATTTTTTCATGGCCTTGTGCCAAGACAATAGTTTGTCTCATGATACCTATCATTGCATCGGGGAGCTATAGAGGGCTCAACCTATCACTTAATAAGTCCAATTCATTCCTCATGTGAAAAGGTTGAAGCATAACATAAACATTCGTATTAAAACTAGCATTCGAAATGTTGATACTTTATCCATAAACCATGAAGGGTATAAAAATAACACATTCATAGTCAAACATATCACAAAACCTTCCATACAATATGGATTATTGTATCATAATAAATCAACTTCAAATAAGTGAAAAATCCATCAAAGGATGTTGACTTAGATGAAATGAAAACTATTTGAGAGAAATATCTATTTCTATTTTGAAATAATATAAAAGTGACATAATTATAAAATAAAACATTTGTTTTTAAAATATTCTTATAAGATTGTAAGGAAATATTTGAAGATGTTTTAACAGTGTAAAATAGCCGCATGCACCATATAAGTTAAAGAAATACATTCTTACCTTAATTTGTCGAAAAGGTCATAAAGTACCTTGTTTGGAAAACGACATAAAGATTCATTTATAATCGTTTTATAAAAATTCAAAAAAGGGTATAAATGAATTTAAACCATAGTATAGAAAATAGTAAAAATTATTTAAAATATATTTATAAGAAACGCGTATGTGGATGATAAAGAGGTCCCAGTAGAAACTCACGTATAAACAACCCCATTTAATAAAGAGATTGTAACATTAAACCTTAACTTGTACTTTTCCTTGGTCAAGGGTACATTAAAATCCTGTATAATAGTTAAATAATTGTTATTACATTATAAAATAACCACATACATAAATATTATATCATATATGATATTCAAATATTGATTTGTTAATAATATTTTAGTAATATCATCATTTAGGGTGTTAACTGGTTTGTTTTCCTTTATATGTTTTATTATGTAAGCCAGGTTTGTAATATATTATATGTATTTGATTAATATTCATAATGATATAAAGTTATTAAAAATCATTTTTTAATCATAAAATGAAATTTATTCTTGAATGGTTACGCTGAGGAATGAATCTCATCGCGTTAATGGAGACAGTAATCTGTACGTATGCACGAGCGACAATACCATACTATTGATGGTGGAATCATATGTAATTGGATGTTATATCATTTATAAAGAATAATTAACATTTTATATTTATTATTTACATCAATTATACTCATTATTATTCCCAATCAAATAATGAAGTGTTTGAATAACAAACTAGACCACAAAGTGGAGACAATAAGTCGTACGTATGCATGTATAGTGACTTGTCATTCATAGGATGGATATAATAATAAATATGGTTGTAACATATTTATAATAACATAAAAGTTTGTATAAGGTACTGTAGTTATTATTTTTTTATGAAAACAACAAAGAAAGAGGAGGTGGAAGAAGAAAAGAACTTTGAAAGATGTGGTGAAATTATTACCTCTTTTTCAGGTGTTTCCTTTTGAGTTGATCAAAAGGGCTCCATAGGTTGGTTTTATGATCAAATTAAGGACTCTAGGTATAAGTGAGGGTAGTTGGGAGGATATTTGATCAGGTTTTGGACGAGAAAAACGGCTTTGGAGGTGTGATTTTGAGAGAAGGGGAAGTTCCGTTTTATAAGAGAAGTGAGGGTCACTTTAGGAAAACCATGAAATAATATTTTATTATATAATCATATTCGGTTTATAATGAAACAAAATTACTTATTTTGAGGATAAGGTGGGGAAGGGTCGAAAAACTCTCAAAAAATAGGTTTTAGATAGGTTTAGGTCACCATATTAATTTTATCTTATAGATTTAACTCTTAGTTATATAGTTTAACTTTTACCATGTATTCTTGTATTATTATAATAAATGGTTAATAAACAATCTATAAAAATCCATGAAAACCCCAAGTGATTAATTATTGATATATATAACCCTATATAAGTCTTTTAGCTGAACCATATATTTTTAGTAATATTATATCAATTAATAATATAGTATTTGTTTTAAAAAATCATTTATGTTAATTTTGACGCTATTTAGTATCTATTTTTTTTAAAGTCCTAACAACTTGATTACTTTCAAAAAAATTCATTTAATAAACTCTAACATGTAATATTAAAATATTAAATTATTTTAATTCATCAAAAGTCTCAATTTACATTTATCTGGATATTTATAACATCAATTATTTTAATCTTTCATTAATAAGGTAATTATTGCATCATCATCGTGTCATAAATAAATTTAACTATTTAATGTCTAAAGATTATAAATAAAATACAATTATGTAGGAAATATTTTTATCTTTCTAATTAATATTTATATATTGGATTTATTTGATGTGTAACCATATATTAAAAATGTTTTAGTTATAAAACTTTGAATTTAACACTTTTAACTCTTCTTTAAATAAAATTGTAATAAATGTCCTAATCTAATCCAAGTTGATCAAAAGGATCATATTTTCTTCCAAAGGCTGATTTGGTAGAAATCAACTTATCCAATATAATAATTACATGTGTTAGGGTAATAATAATATCTTTTTTACCTTTAATTACCCTATTTACTTTTAACCGTGGTAAATAAAAGTCAAAAGTAACTATTCACCAAAAATTGTTTTGGTCTTATTGAACCAAATTTTACCTACTGATGTAAACCGTGTATCTTGAATTTTTGAAATTCAATTCACAGAATCGGTAACATTACGTTTTATGAAAATTTGCAAATGTGCCTAGAAGGTGGGTAAAAGACGGTAAAAAGTTCAATAAAATTTTATATACCTAATATTATTATAAAATGAATCCAATGAATTACATTGAAATAATATAGGTATTATGTATATATTTTAACTTAAAATAAATTTAAATAAAATAAACAATTATTTAAATAAAAAATCGGTTTTAAACAATAACAGTGTTTTTTCACTATTCATCAAAAATTGAATGTTTTCTGAAAAATACCAAAAATTCAACCTAAGCTAATTTTAATATTCCGAATGCAAAAATGAAGTCCATTTTAAAAAATAAAATTTATAAAATTTTAAAAAGTGGGTATTACTTTTCATAACTACTAGTTTTATTAGTTGTGGTGTGCTAGAACTCGAAGTTGCGTACAACACAAGCTATTGTATTATTCAAAGGAAAACATACCGTGGAGGCTTGAGGTGTTACATTAGAGCTTACATTTACACAGTTTGTCCGTTATGCATAGGGGTTATAGATATCTACCCTTATAAAATGGATCCATAACTAGATTAACCTAACATAGAGTGTCTATGTAAGTGTAAAGGGATAATACCCTAATTTTGGAATGGGTTCCTATGTAAGGGTAAATATAAAAGTTTTTAAAAATGGTTTTTAAATTTTTAAATGGGTTTAGATGGTTTAAAAAATTCTTATAAATCATTATAAAATGTATTTTGGGATATTATAATTTATAAAAGGTTTATATGTTAATTAATTATAAATTTTATATAATTAAATAAATGTTTATGAAACGTTTTATAACCAAATGTTAAATGTCAATATTTAAAATACATTTAAAAAAATTATATAAATTATTATTATATAAAAATAATTATTTATTTAAAAATAATATGAAATAATTTATAAAGGGCTAAAAATAGTGAAATAAGTTAAAAATATACAATTTTAATAATAAAATAATAAATTATTCAAAATTAATCATTTTTAATTGTTTAAAATAAAAGGGGTCTATGTTTGGATATTATTTTAGCCACATTAATTTTTTTTAAGAGTTTTATGATCAAGTTTAAACTAAATATGTGATATTAGATTATGTAAAATGTTTAAATAATATAAATTAAACTATATATTTTCCATAATTCAAAAAATATCATATATTTGAAATGGAAATTCAATGTAATGATATATATAAAACTATTCATATTAAAATAAATATAAAATGGTTTATCTTAAAAATTATAGAATTTTAATAATGTTAATGTTGAAATTATAAATGGGTTTTTAATTAAATTTTATTTATTAATTGTTCATAAATTTTTATCGCATGTTTAAATATTTTAATTGTTTTCTTATTTAAATGAAATTCCTTATTTTATTTATTTTTATAAATTGTTTATATTTGGATTTCTGTATTATAAAATTTATTTGATAAATGTTTATCACATGTTTAAAATTTTCATGCTAGTATTAACTCTTTATTGAATTTAGTTCTCCATATTTCCTCAATTTTTAATTAAACTTATAAACTTGAATATAGTTATTGAATATAGTTTTTTATATTAGGTTTTAGACATAGGATGAATTATACTATCTCTTGAGTAATGTATCCCTTGGTAGAGGGACTTTAAGTCAGAACACCTACCTACTAGGAGGCTTATGCCTTGTCTAGGATAGTGGATGGGGTTGGCTATTTGTCACTCCAGGATTACTCATGTGGATAATTCTATACCTTTACATGATGTGATAATATACCTTATACATATGATACATCTTGATTTGTATAAATATTTATTTAATTCCATTTTTTGGTTATATAAATATTTACACATCAATATGGATTGAACATATTTATTAGGTTGATGGAATTTGATTCCAAACTAACTTACTAAAGTCATTCATAAGATGGTGAGATTTAAATACCCTTCAAATACTATGTGTGATTTTCCTTCAAAAGATTCACTTAGCACGACCTCGATCATCTAGTAATGTAGTTTTGTTCTATATATGGGTTCCACTGGATTATATTGACTACATAAAGAAAGTAATAAATGTCTCTATATTACATTGTTGGGTATTTTCATTCCATAGTTTAGTACCCCTATATTTTCCTTTTTTATCTTGTCTTTTGAATTTTCATTGGGTTACACTTATATGATAAGCCCTAGTGGTTAGTATACAAGATTAATATAGTTTAATTTAACCATATGATGGGTTAGATAAATTATTTCCTACTCAACTATCTAAGAATCATATATGATATGATTTGGAAGATTCCCTACATAAGTAATTAAGTGGTGAGATGAACTCCTTAACAGACTCATTACATAGTGAAACAAGGATCTTGCCTCACTAATGAGTATGATGTTCTTTAAAAGGGGTCATTATTTTAGTATAATACAATTTAATAAAATTAATTTTTAAATAGTTAATAATACATACTAAATTATTAATAACACATGATACTCATTTGATAAAAGTTTCTGTTGTAGATAAATATCATCATCATCAAGCTAAATTATTTGATAAATCCTTGAAAAAGAGAAATAGAATGTAAGTATTTCTTAAAACTAACAACTTAATAAATTTTCTTACGAAACATTGGTAATTTAAGAAAATTTTTTAAGGAAACTTTTATGTGTGAAGACAGTTCATCCCTCAGGAAAAGGTATTGAATTTGATTAAAAATTTAATCTTGATGACTATGGAATGACTGAGTGATTCATTTAGGGTTTCAAATGATTTAGATATAAAATAACCAGTGTAATATTACTCTACATTCTTGTACTAAATATGATTGGGTACATCATTTATTTTAGTCTCATATACTCAATATGATTGGGTGCATCAAATGATATTCAATAAAATTGAATATGTTAAATGAATAGATGATATTAATGGTTCCATTAATGTTTTAATGGTTATAGAAACTTATTCTATTTTTCTGATAGATACATGATATCGATTGTTTGATTTAATATTGTTTTAAATATACATAAAGTTAGACGAAAAAATTAATTGAAGTTTTAATTTCTATCAAGTAATGGGAAGAAGGAGTTACTTCATCGATAACCTTGATACTTCAAGATTGGATAAAATCATTATAAGATGTGTATTGTATCTTATTTAGCTCTTTAGAATAGCATGGAAGAAAATATAGTTTAATAAAATGAGATAATGTGTTTTTGATACACATAGTTTTGATTTGTTCAGTTCTATAACATGATTTAATGGGAGAATAAAATGCATTATTCTAGTTAGGGAATTTATCATAATGAAATATATGTAAATATTATGAAAATGTGAATGAATTCAATGAAAGTTTACCTAATAATCTTATCGCGTTGATAATAGATGAACATGACATATTATTTCTAGATTCTAATGTTTTATGGATAGTATAACTAGGTAAAATTTCAAATCAGAAGAAGAAATGTTAATTGAAAATTTAAACACTATTTCTTCAAGAAGTAAATTAGGGTAATTGATACATAGGTTTATCAATAATTAATAGTAATAATTTAAAATAATTGGATTATCCAATATATAAACAAAGGAAATTTAGAAACACTATAGAATTTCAATGTCATTTATGGATTTTATATAAATTTATTCTTATATTTTGAAATGTATGTGATAAAAAATGTACATTTTATAAATTTTTTAAATATATATGATTTCAAAATTAAAGGAATAATTTACTAATATTATAATTTATATTCTTTAGATGAGTTAAATAGTTACTTAATCCATCATTTTAATGTAAAGGATCTTATCAAGATCAAATGAATCTTAGTAAAAGATGTGTATCTTCATTTCACTTCACTTATACGATAAGAGAAGAGTTTTTTCTAAAAAATAATTTTCATGAAAAATACGAGATTATTTAGTGTATACAAATGGATTATGATTCATCAATTTCTATGAAAATTTTTTAGACGAAGATATGGATAAAAAAGTATTATCAAGGATAAAAGTGTCTATCCAAATAATTTTTTAAATATGTAGAAATTTTTCCATACCGCCAATCAATGGTTTCTTTCCATAGAGTGTTATTTTCAAATAAAAAGGGTTCCAAGCTCATATAATACAATATATTATATAAAAACAATAGTTTTTTTAATAAATATTCATACTTAATGAAAAAAATGTTATTTACTAATAAAAAGGGTTTGTGTTTCTTAGTAAGATATTATTAAATGATTATAGTTTTTAAGAGGCTAGTGGGAGTATGTTTGTGCTTGAAGAAATTCAAAATTAACAAATAAATTATAACACCAATATTAATTTAACGTTCTTTACACTTAATATAAAAAAAAATTCCTGATATGTGATGATAAGGAAAATTGTAAAGTGTTACATTTAGTTACTATTTAGATAGAAGCTATCACTATTAGTCTAGTTTAGGATAAATTATTTTTTCAATCAACATTCTAAAAGAGTTTAGGATATGTAATGATAAATAAATAATTAAATTTTTACATTTAGTTATCATGAAAATAAAAGACACTTTCTTGAAGGATTGTATCAGTCACAATGAAATTTGAATTAAACTTTATATCTTAAGAGTTTTGGTTGTTGTGGTTAATGGAAATGTAAGAGTTTCATTTAATTACTAAATTAAAGTGAATTTTTAATTTATCCTAAAATAGTTTAGGTGTATTGGTAGATAATAATGTAAATATTTACATTATATCAAGGAAAAATTTTGATAGATTAGGGTTCAAAGGATTATGATGACGAACTTTGAAAGATTTATATATAGAAAATAGAAGTTAACAGTGTAATATTTGATGTTTTGAAGATGGTAAGATTGAATATGTTAAAGAATTTAAACATTTAGAAATATTATTCCTAAGTCTCACCATTATTTAAACTGGCGTACTTTATAGATGTTTCTCTCTATAGATTTTTAGTGGGAGGTTTTTCTTAGATGGTTATATAGAGATGTGATGTGGATTTAATGTGATTTAAAGAGTTAATAAAACCCAAAATGGTTGAAAATATGAGGCATATCTAGAATTTTATCATATATGATATGATAAACCAACACATATATTAGTTTCATTAAATATTCCTAAAGAGTTTAGGAATATTAAAATGTATCATATTAAAAGGAATCCTCTATTTTATCATTATCTCATGTTGGATACATAAATGTATTTATAGAAATAAATTTCATAAAGTGAAATGATAATTTACCACTCAAAGTAACACTTCGAGTTTATCACTTACTAATGTTCATCAAGGAGTATTATAGGTTATGGAAAAGTGTTAAGGTTAGCATAAGTTGGATTATTTTATAGAGATATAGAATATTATTATGAGGTACCATACAAAGAATATGATTATTTATGAATGGGATAACCTACAAAGTATACCACACAGTGTCATACAGAGATGTCTTTGGTATAACATTGATGCATGGATCATATTTGAGTCCCCATTACTTATGGTTTGAGATATACCTAGTATTAAAACCCTCGTCCTCTGATATCATACTTAAACAATTCCACTTATTAACTTAGTTAATATAGGGTATGTTGTTGATTATGTCATTAGTTGGAGCTTACCAAATATGGGATTTGTCCTCTTTTATGATTAGTATGACATTTGGTCCCTCGATTGAGATAGACTATGGGAGTTTGCGACCACATCAAGAAATTGTTTATCTATATAAATAAGGGACATGTGATGTGCTTACCAATAAGGATTAATGACCTGTGATGTATTCTTTGATCAAATTAGTCTACACTTAGAGAGTCAAGAATAGATGAGTTGGCTATATGGTATTGACATGTTCTATTTCTTGTAGTCCCTATATGTCTTAGAAAAAGTGAAAATATAAGAATTAATGTTTTCATATGATGTAGACAGTGGGACATAAGTATAGTGATACATGTGTTTGATAGAGATCACACCATATACCTTTATATATTGAGTGGAACTGATGATTTTATAGAGGACACTATTTTCATATATATATTGAGCTAAATATTCATATGTGTTGTTAATTATATAAAGTCTCATGGGGTCATATTTTATGGATAACTGAATGATGATTGAGTTTGACTCGAAAAGATGAAATAAAACTGTTTAGAGTTAACCCAAAAGTGTTTCTCATGAGTATTTACAAGGTATTTTTTATTTTATGATATAAGGTGAATTTAATGATTTCTTTCTAAAATTATTTTAGAAGATCTCAAAAATTAGTTTAGGATATAGTCTCAAAAATTATTATATATGATATAATATAAGTTTTAATAGTACAAAAGCCTATTAATATTTATTGAATTTTGGAGATTAAAAGAGCTATTCCCTAAAACCATGTATATGTATATACAATTATATATAAAATATATATCTTTAATGAAAGTTATGATTTGAATGTATGGTATCTCATCACATGAAAATTAAATGATAAAATAATATCATTTATTATTCTCCCATATTAGTTATCATTTATTATACCATTACACGTGATGAAACATTTTGTGGGACTAGCATTCATGTATATGAAACTTGAACTGACCATTGTATTTATTGATTCATTTCATCACAAGAATAAAAAATAATATAATAAACGAGGATAATGAATTTTCTATTTATCTTATTATAGATGATGGATGTGGATCATTAATTCCATTATGATTGTCAAATCCTTCCTAAACCCATTTCTCTCTTTTTATTCCTTTGCATACCGAGATGCTAACACATCACATGAGAAACAAGAATCTTTTATATATGACGTGTGATTCATATTACCTATGGATACATTATAGAGGTGGGATGATTATGTTTGAAACTTAGTGATCTTTATCAAAACCATGTGATGGCATTCAAAGACGATGCATTGACTTCATCAGTATAAAGGTACAAAAATTTAGAGTGTTTCTTTATTTCTGTTTTATCATATATTCTATATTATATTTCATGTAAATCATAGAAATTGGGTATTAAATCATTTTTTAATGTTCTAATAATTGTTATTATAATCTAACAAAACCCTTTAGTATTTACAATGATATTGAAAATTAGGAATAATTTTCATTATTCCTTAAATACTTTCAATAACCTCGTTGAAATAGTACATACTAATTTAGATCCTCTTGAAACTAGTATTTGGGGTAGATTTTATGGAATTAATAGAAATTTACTAAAGAAACGATTCTATAGGTATTGAAACACCAAGTAATTCTTTTTAAATGAACTTTAAATTTGAAACCTCAATGACATATTCCCCTTCATTGGTCATAGTTTGATCTGTTATTTTTGTTTTAGATTCATGATATTCAATCATAAAAAATTCTTATCTTTCTGGTTCACTAAGAGAAACTTATTTATTTTATTGGGATGATAAATAAGAAGTGATTTGAGAATATTATTCCTTAATATACAATAATATTTTTAACACTTTAACTAAATCATCCATCATTATTATCTTTATCTTGTCAGGTGTTCTAATTTGTTCTATGGAAAGAGATAACTTTTCTCCAACTTCCCATTTTTTTAAAATAAATTTTTATAATTGAAATACCCTTATTTTAATAAATTTATTTCCAAATTTAACATCAATTTCTTGAATTTCATATATGATTTTTTACCCTTGTCTTTTTGAATTTAATTAACTTCTTTCGATTGATCAGTTGGTTATTTTATAGATAGAGGTTATACTGATATTGGAATTAGTTGATCCTTCTCAACATTTTTATCAGCTAAAACTTATTTATATTTTCCATCCACTATTGAATGATATTTATAAACTTCTTTTGAGAAATATCTTGTATCTTTTTATTTATTCTTTTTCTCTTATTACCTATTATTCATATTTTATTCTCTCAAGTTATCATAAATTCAATCCTTCAAGGCCTTAGCCTCTACTATGTCTAAACCAAAATATGGATTATTATCCTTGTTTTCTCCTTAATTTTTATACAAAATTTGAAAATTCATCTTTATAAATGGTTTTTATTTTTTTTCTTGGTAGGTCCAATTATTTTTTATAAGATTCACTGGTATTTATTTTACCAATAAATTTCTTATTAAGATCTTATATTTCATTGACGGGTGGGCCTTTGGTATAATTCTACACAAACTGGCTCAATGTAAGAAAAAAAAAATTTTTATTTTAAAAATGGTATATTCCCTAAAATATAAATTTCTATCTCAAACTGGTACTCCCTCATTTTTAATACTTTCATTATTAATTAAGTTGACCACCACTTTGTTAATAAATCATGGATATAAGAGACTCTTCAAATTTACTGAACCAGTCTTTATTTATAAGATATTACTTAGAATAAACTTATCTATGTTAGAATTTATCATATTATAAATAAATACTATAAAATATATGTCTTGGACTTATAGGGTATCCAAATCACATTTTCTATAGATAAGAATGTTTTTCACCCAAATAAAAATTATCCTTGTGTCCTGTTCAAGGTGAGAAAGTTTTCTATCATTAACATATTAACAGAATAAGGATATATATACTTGATATTTCTAATAATATACAATTTTTCAGGAAACTTATGAGTAAAAATATTAGACTTTTCCTTATAGTGATATTCAAACCACCTTAGTAACTTGTTTGATATTAAGATTTTAATATTTTTCAAATAGAGTAAAAGCGAATTTTTTCAGTCCATCAATCCCATTAAACCTAAAAGTCATGTAAAATTCCTTAAAAATTGTTGGAAAAATCAAATCAAAGTATTATTTCCCAAAAAATATAAATTACCATCCTTAGAATATAATAAAAAATTTTAGAAAATATTTATATCATTCAAAACATCTCTTTTAAATTAGTAAAAACTTTACAACTTCCCTAGTAGAAAAAATCTTATGAGGACTCTATGAGAATAGAATGGTAGATCAAAATAAATCAGAAAAATATCTAAATGAAACAAATTGAAAACAGTTATTCTATAAATAAATATTCAAGGAGCAAAGAGGCGCCTCACTCCATCTATATATAGGCATAGGTTTAGAGATGATTCATCTTCCTCAAATATAATGGCTTAGATTCAAACCTTAATTTTGATTAATGAATGATAATGAATCTACGAAAATAGTGATGTAATTTATTTAAGAAAGTTATGTATTTTAAAATGTTTTAGATAGAGTATATGTTTTATCAAATGGATATCAATCCAATAAAACATAAAAAATAAGTTTTTTTTGACTAGAACATTATTAAAAATAGTACCTTCCAGAAATACCTCATTCTAAAAATCAAAAATCCATCTTAGGAACATTTGATCAGTGATATAAATAACATAGATACATACAAAAAGTTAAAGGATGGGTTCTATCTGATAAAACATCGAACAAACATCAAGATAATGAATATTGAGACGTTTCAGAGGAAATCTCATTTCATAGAAACAATTTAAAGAAAATGATAATAAAAATTACATCCCCTTTTTCAAGGAGTTTTTTATTGTAAGGAAATAATTAAATAATGAAGTATATAAATGATTAATTTATGTTAATAATTCACATTTTTTTACTTATATTGAAATATATTAAAATTGACTAGTTTTTAAAAAATATCTTCAAGTTGATCTTGCATTCCTCTAAATTTTAGAATAATATTTCTTTTTTATGTGAGATCATGTAGGACGTGGTGTTTTATATCTATGTGTTTATCTCTTGAGTGATGTTATTGGTTATAAAATAAATATATCAAACTTATCTTATTACAAAAAATTGGAGTGTTTTTGAAAACACTTTCCCAAATCAGTGAGTGTGTTCTACATCCAAAACCCTTGATCACAATAATATCCAACTAATACATATTTAGATTTGGCAGTGTAAAGTGATATGGAGTATTGTTTCTTATAATACTAAGAAAAAAATCTTCTCCTTTGAAATGACAAGTTTCAGATGTTCTATTCTTTTCCAATTTATATCAAGAAAAGTTAGAATATAAAAAACAGTTTAATTCAAAATAATTTTCATAATAATAGAACAATATAAGATATTAAGATCCCTTAATATAAATAGAAAATCATTTAAAAACTTTAAGAAGTTATTATTTAGTATTTACTTGAAATATCACATATAAGAATATCTAAAACATTAAATAAAGTTGACTAGTTTTCATAAACAAATAGTTTATATAAATCTCTTATATATGTTTATTGTGATAAAAATATTCCTTATGGTTTTTGAGAAATTTTAAAACAAAAAAAATGCTATTTCTCCTATCATTCTCATTTCAAACAAAAATTTCATAAGTTTTATAAAAGAATCAGTAATTGATTTCAAAGTTGAACAAAATATAATGTAATCAACATAAATTCGAAAAAATAAGGTTTCCATAAAAACTTTCATAAGGATTTTTTAGATCATTAACTCCCATAACAATACTTTTTTGAAGTAAAAATCTGGTAAGTCTATCATACTGGTCTCTTAGTTTTTATTTAAGGCTATATATTTCCTTAGTAAGTTTAAAAACATGATCCATAGATTTTTTATTTTCAAAACTAGATAGTTTTTATATATAAACCTCCTCCTATAAATATTGATTAATAAAATAGTTCTTCACATCCATTTTATAAAGATTAAATATCAAGAATTATGTATAGGATATTAGTATATGAATATATTTTATTCTATATATTAGAGTGAATGTTTCTTCATAATATATTCCTTCTTGTTGATTGTAACCCTTAGTATCAATCCTCACCTTATTTTTCAATACAACTAATTTTTTTTTGTCATTTATAACAAAAAAAATATTTTACTTAAATCACATGAAGATAATTCTTATGTTATACCCAAGTCCAAGCATTATCCCTCTTGAATTTATTATGTCCATGTTTCATTTCCATAATGAAATTTCTGTCACCTTAATCCAAATCAAGAGTTTTAGGTACAAAATAATATAAAAATAACCTATGTTTACATTAATCGCTTATGGAATATCATTTTTTTATTTTTTTATTTACATCACCAATGATATTATTAGTCTAAATATTCCTTAATATTTTTTGATTTTCTGGGTTATTAAAATTATATTATTCAAAAATAGGTTATGTTTCTTCTAAAGGTTTTACTTTTGAAAATGTTTCTTCTATTATATTCTCTTATAAATAATTTTCCAACATGGATTGAAACCCATTTTTAAAAATATCATATGAAGATGTTGTTTTAGGTAATTTAAAAATATAAGGACCAGTTTCATAAAATTTGACATGCACTGATTCCTTAATAGTGTTTTTTATTTTGTCACAAACACAATAAGAATTACTTATTGTGGAATAGACAAGAGAAATTAATTCATAATATTTCATATAATATTTATGTAAATTATACTTATTATTACAACTTAATACTTTACATTCAAAAACTAAGAAGTAAGAATGTTTTTTCTTTATTCATGTCCATAACTCATAATAAATTTTATTAATAAAAGGTCTGATTAAAATTGGATTTATAGTATAATAGGGAGTATTAATGAATTAATCCTAAAACTATTTACTAATTTATTATTCACTCAACATGGTTCTAGTGTACTTCTAAAGAATTTTATTTATTTGTTCAACTATACTATTTTGATGATGGGTTATAAGTACTGAAATGTTATGTATAATACCTTTCATACTACAAAAAAGTATCAATATCAAAATTTTAAAAATCTACACAATGATAACTATGAGTAATAAATAAAGATATATTTTTCTAATTTCTAACAAGGGATAAAAAATTTAAAATAGAATTGGTTTTGAGACTTTTTAGAATGAAAATAAACCCTTGTATATCTGGTGTAGTCACCAAACAAGACATATACATAGGATTTTCTTCTAGTCATTACAATTTGTGTTATATTTAATAAATCCATTTTTACTAACTAATAATATTTATAATTTTACACTTCAATAATAGATTTAAATCTAGACCTATAATGCATACCAAAATAAAAAAAAAGATCACAAACATTAAAATAAATGAATATAAGACCTAATAGGTATCTAACAAGTCCTTTCTTGGAAACATTAGAAAAATTTCTTTCATTATAATATTCTAAACCATTATTTCATAACTAAGACTAAAATTCTAATTCACTAAGTCAAGGTAGATCTTGTAACCTATGGTCTTTTATGTTAAAAGTGTAACCATTTTCATGATTGTTGGTGCCAAGAATAAATTGACATTCTAAAATCAGAAAAGTACATCTATCCTTCCAAAAGATCATAAGATATCATTCATTACATAACTGACTTATTCTGGTAATATTGTGCCAAATTCCTAAAATATACAAAACATTTTAAATTATGGATTTTAAAAAAAGTTCAATATCAATAAAATCATAAATATCTCATTGAGAGTTTCCTTTAAAATTTAATGATCTTCAAGAAAAAAAATTATTTTCAGCCATATTATTAGAGAAACTATTATCCATTTACTAGATTTTTTTTGATAGAACTCATCCTTTCTCCATGAAATAAAAATAAAATGATTTTGGTACACATATTTTTCTTGGGTCTAAAATTATTAGTTAATATAACTTTAGGAATTTGCATCTACCCAAATTTATTATGTTTAATGACTAATAATTTATTAACGATATATTTTTTATAAAATCTAAAAGATAATTAATTATTTAGAGAAAATTACTTTTTAAAATGACCTCTTCTTTGACATTTTATATAGAACTTTTAGCTCTTTGGAAGAAAATAATTTTATTCAAAATGTTGTTTCACTAAAGTAAAATGAATTATAGAATTATTTCAATGTGGTTTCAAATTTTGATAAAAATTATCAAAAAACATTATTCCCAGAATAAAAATACGATAAAAGTATCTTCAGACATAATATTTCAGAATTTAGTTTTATAAATTGATTCTTATCTTCTTTAGTTAATATATAATTATATTTTTTATCTAACTCTAATGTAATTTAGATATCTGTGAAATAAGTTTTTAAATTCTATAATTTTATTTTGAAGGTTTTTCCTTGGAATGTTCATTTTATTTCACAACATTATTGTTCTATTTTATCTATAAAATTATCATATAAAGTTACTTATTCAAAACAAGATAATGTATCTATATCATAAGATGTAAGAAAATTTTCATATTATAAATAAGTGGTAGTATATCGATGATCTAAATATTGTTAGTTATCATTTAAAGTTATGTTTGTGAGGGATTCTATAGAAACATTTTCCCTAGAGAACAGTTTTATATTTGTAATTCCTTTATTAAAACCCATAATTTTCTAATTTTAATTTTCTTCATCATAAGTAATTTCAGAAAAAACTATCTCCTCCACCACCACTCAGATTGATTGGATCTTTCAAAAATTTCATTCCTTTATTCTTATAAAATTTCTTTGAATTTTCATCCTTTTTTTTCAACCTTGTATAATATAGCCTAATATGTGCCTGTTTTTTTCATTAGTAATAAATAATTTTAAAAGTGTCTTTATTATCACTTCTTTCCTTATGATTTTCTTATATTTGTAGAGAAAATCATTTTTTCCAATAATTATGTTCACTATCTTAACAAGTTAAGAATCCCATTCTAACTTTACTCTAAGGAACTATTTTTTGATTATACTTTAGCTTTCTTCTTTGACTTATAAAATTTGTAAAATTGATAATAGATATAATTTTAAAATATAATATTTAATAAAAGGCTACCACATTTTTCTTTTCCACATTATTAATGTATCCTTTCAATCTAATCTCAAATTTCATGACTGTTCAAATAAATTCATCCAAACTCTGATTGGTAGGATATTTAATATCATAAATACTTGTAATCATCGATTCCATATCCTTAAGAATTATATCAACAATATTTTCTATTAACTACTCATATATCAAGTCTATTTCTCCCATATATTGTGATCTATTAACTATTTTCATAAAACACTAACGAATCCGGGTTACTAACTCACCAAGTAGAAAATCAAATGCCTGATAGTATATATGCAACATTACTCTACTAGTTTCCAAAACCACTGAACTTAAAAATTGAGTAATTTCCAACATATTCTATGTATCATTATCTATTTCATGAGATGAAATATGACTATAAAAATTTCTTTTCCTAGATCAAGACAAATTATTTTGAACATTATAATTTAGATGATAATCTGTTTTTTATTTTATGATAAAAATTTTTACTTCCTTTTATGGAATCATATAAATTCTAATCATCATAAAAAAATTATCCCCACTAGTATTAACAACAAATGTCTTCAAATTATCATACCATTACTCATAATCAGCTCCATCAATGATTGGTTCCCTTCTTAATTATGATTCTCCAATGTATTAATGGAATAATATATCACATTAAAAAAATACTATTTTCAATTAACATGGTATGTTTTAGAAAAAAATATATACCTCCTTTTATACCAAATGATAAATTTAAAGAGAATAAAAATCACTATAAAATGGGGTGAATTGTGTATTATAAAATATAAATATAAAGTTTTTCTAATAAAATTAATGAAATTTATCAGAAAAAGTTTATCGATCAAGGATTTATACTGATGAGTCTATAATTCATGTTTGAAATAGTTTATAAGAAACAATATATAAACGTTTCTAAAAAAACATAGAGAAAATATGTAAAAAATGTAATTAAAAAAAATATAAAATATTAATAAAAGATTGATAAATACTATAATAAAACATTTAAAACTATTATAATAAAATGTAGGCACTTAAACCATAAGTGTTAATTAAGTATTTCCACCTGACTTTAGGTATCCATAACATAACCCACTGTATGTTCTATTTTTATACCCTCAAAATCCATTGATTAGAATGATCATAAAAAACCATATTTCCATATTATTGGGAACCCTCAATCCATCTAATTGGGATAACTTCTATCTCTTTAACTTCAAGTGACCTCAATGTAATAGATCATACACGATAAAAAATACAACAAAAGATATTACGTTATTTACAAATACCATATCACAAGTGGCACTTTAAAAAAATTCACTAAAATATAAAAAGGTATTACAATTAGTAATAAGGAATTATAGAACACTTCATGAGAAAATTTATTTTTTTAAGGGTAAAATATTATTCTCTTTGAGTATGAGGGTCTATTTATAGCCAAATTCCAATGGTCATATTCTTAATTTATCGAGAGTAGTTGCAAAAAACATCAGATGAACTACTTATTCACTTGATTGGTTCATCATAATAACATTATGAACAATGGTCATCATGATGTAACACCACTACAATGTTCTAATGTTCTATCTGATAGAATAAAGAACTTTGTCTGGTAACATTATTTTTCTTCATCCAGTTGTCTTAATAAATATTCATTTGGTGGCCATGTCTATCTTTATTTGATAAAGAGTGTGTGATAAACTTAGTATAACATCATCAGATAGAATTCATTGTACTCCATCTACTAGAATTTGTAAACATTCCATTTTATGAACATGTATAAATCCATACAATGTATAAATTGCATGTCTATCTTATATACTATGTAAAAGTTTCCATATGATAGAACATGAATTATCTATCTGGTAAAACTATAAAGTTTTATTAAAAAAAACCTTAATAACATGAGAGATATAAAAATTATAAATGTGAATGTTTTCAAATTGTGAATTTTGACCTTCAAAAGTAAGTTAAGATAGAGTTATTTCAACTCAACACTCCTCCCCTCTACTCGATTCAATTTAAACTTCCAAAATCAACTTAACAATAATCTTAGAATGGATTTTAATAAATAAGAATAAAATAAAAAACCTACCTGAAAAACCCAATTCATTTAAATATAAATATATTAGGCTCAAAATATTTTTACATTAAATACATATATTATATTTCAAAAAAGTTGAACCTACTCAACAATAAATGAAACTTGTGTGTGTTCATAATGAATGATAAAAAAATATTTTTGATCATATTGATTGATCATTTTCTTTTGGTATTCTCGGTATTATTAATTAATAGGTATCTTAATTCAATTTTTAAAATAAATTTATATTATAAACATGTTAATTATTTCAAATAAATAAAAATAATTGAATATTAATATAATAGTTTTTTAGTTTTATACATAATCCAAATGTATCCCATTATTTTTTTATTATATTTTATTTTTTAATATTATAATGATTATTATATTTGTCCAAAAATTATCTAGTAGGTTAATATTGAGTGTAAATGGTATAATCATATATTCTTTAATGAAAATTAAATGATTCCAATATTATACTTTATAGTAACACTAAATTCTATTAAATTTTCTTGTAGTTATTTGGTACATATTTTAAAAAAATTCTCTAGGTAGAAAAAAAATGGAAATTATACTTGTAGAATTACCCTATATATTTTTATATATTTATACCTATTGAAGTATGTGACTTATGTATGGTTCCATTTTCTATGTTCTAATATAAAATAAATATATATAATTTAATGTAATTATCTTGTTTTATTTATTTGGGAAAAAAGATATGGTTCTCATGGGTTATTCCTCTAAGGATGAACAAGGATATGTCATTATAAAAAACTTTTTACTCTTTTAAAAGTTATATTCTCATAATGTAATTGACTTATGTGTTGTTACTGAATCCTTTTCATTTATAACAATTATTAGTTAATTATTGATGTCATTTATTATTATTATTTTGAAGGAAAATATATACCTATTAACCTTGAAAAAATGCATTATAATGTATAAACGAACTAGATGAGAGAAATATATCTATAAAAAATATGATAATAAAACCATAATAAATTAAAATATTAAGGTTTGGTTGATATAATATCCAGTTGTAATCATAAAAACCTAAATCCTCAAAAATAACTATAAGGGTGAAGGTGATTAATAAGACAAATTATTTGAACATTAAAGGGTTATTTTGGACCTCTATATTTTAGTTTTGTGATGTTTTGTGTTTGGAGGAATATTAGAGGTGAGTGGTAGAGGTGATGTGGGGTTTTAGATGAAAATTTAAATAACACCAAAACTGCCATTAATAAGGGTGTTGAATTATGACTTGGTTAGATAGAGAAGCTAGAGGATAGGATCTTGTGGTTTATATGTGATTTTTCTGATTTTTTATTTGAATTTAATTAAAAATATCACCCTTTTTTCACATCAACCACCATGTAATACAACACATTTATAGTTTTTATATCTCTAAGAAAAATATATTTTTTAATTTAATCTAAAAATATCACGTTTTTTATCTTTTGTTCAGAAATATTTATATTTTTTAATGGATTGAATTTTGTATACAAAAATATAATTACCTTATAATTTCTTCTTAAATTGAATTAAATATATCAAAATTCACATGGAATTATAATTACAATTTTGAATCACAAAATACCATGCAATGAGAGGTTCTTAACTCTATCCAATAGAGTATAACATGAGATGTTTTTGACATGGAAATTTCCATAACCTGAACCCCGAGACATGAAGAATGTTTTTAATAGAAAATGGAGGAGATGGATTCCCAATGAGTGAACCTTGTTCCACCAATGGGAAGAGTATAAAAGGAATGGTAGGTAGGATACAATTCATCTCAATATATGGCAGTCTGGAGACTATCCAAATAATAATTGGAGGAAAGGAAAATGAAGGGTTTGTGTTATTCCTGTGGATAAACATTTAGTCTAGTGCAATGGTGTTTTGAGTGGGATTCAAGATGATAGTATGGGAGATTATTGAGTCACAAAGTGAGGAGGAACATAACCTAATTGTGGAACCAAATAATGATGGATTTTACAGATGAGGAGGAAAATTGGAAGAATACCACATCGAGGCTTTTTTTTAATTTAAATGGAAAGGCAATGATAGGTTCAAGGGAAACAAATTGGGGATTGCTTTCAGCTGTAAAAGAGAGTATATTCCCTAAATTCTAGGGGTAGGGGAGTAATTTATTATTTAGTGGAGTTTATGATCTATTAAAAAGTTGTTAGGTAAATATTATAAAGGTAGGGATCAATAGTTAGATAGGGGAGTCGAATTGTTTTAAGATTATTCAACAGTAGTCGAGAGTGGGTTAGTTCATCGGCCCCATGATGTAGTGTCTTCTGGGGATATATTATTATCCAATATTCTTCTTTTTATTTATATTTCTCCTGAAACTATCTCCATAGTTGTGTATATATTAATTATTTCCCATTTTAATTTCTAATATTAATATAATTCATATGTTTCACAGTATATCACATATCACTTTTGGTTTTACACTATCTTCTTATGTTCTCATTATTCTCATGTTGTTTAATAATGATTATCATTTTTTTCTTATTAATGCACTGTGATCTCCTTCTCCCACCATGTCATATTATTCTTATTCAATATTTTTGACATTTTATTATGATTTTTTTTCATTTCATCCTTCATTTTTTGTACTATCATTTTTTATCAGTGTTCTATAATCTTCTTTTCTCCCTCTGGTTTGCAATCTTCAACCTCCATCATGGAGGGATAATTGAATTTTCTATCCTAAGGAGTGTATCTTTGTTACAGCCATGGGTTTGAATGTAATTTTTATTTATTTTCTTAAATAATTTTACTATGAATTATATAGTGTGGTATTATTAATTAGGAGACAACACATGTGTTCCTTGTTGTTGTTTTTCTTCCCTCTTTACACTAGTTCAAGTTGCTTGATCACTACCTTTCTTACCACCTCCTTCATGGGTGGGTTAAAAATTATTTTTTGTTTGAATTATTACTTTTATCCATACTCCAAAATTAATTTTTTGGTTCAAATACTAGATATGATGTATTTCACCTTGTATTGAGACCATAAATCAGTGTCTCTCCTGGTGTAACCACTTGAATTGAGGCACATCTCCCAGTTTTCTAGAGGCTTCCAACTAGTAGAAAGTGTCTATGGTGTTATTATAGGGTAACTATACCACTATATTGTAACGACCCAAAGTTTCATTAATGGAAATCCCTCTTGATCCAATTAAACGTCTCTTTATGTTTATATAAAGTGTCAAATTTATTGGTTTTATGTTAAGAATTTTTACCGTTGCTAATATAGCCGTTGAACAGTGATCACATGATTAGTATAAATATAGGAATTTAACAAATCCAATTTAATCAGACAAAAGAAGCGATGGCCTTGTCCAGTAGAATTGCTCCATAGGAATCCCATTTTTCGGAGCTCGGAAAAGAGGTGGCATCCTTGGGCTTCGCTCTTGACCAAGCCCAAGCTGAGCTTCATCATGTCAAGCTCGAACGTGACCGTCTATGAGAAAAGTGGAAGTTGAGTGAAATTACCACTCGAGCGATGTTATCTGAGCCACCCCAAGAGTCTGTCACCGTCACACACCTTACCCTTAGGTCTATGCGACTGTTTTAAGGGTTTATGTAACAAATAAGTATTACTATGTTCATTTAGATTATTTTTTGTATATAATAATGAATATAATTTCTAGTTATTTTTGATACATTGTAAATAGTTTTTGAATTACAAATGGTGTTTTTAGTTATTATATAATTAAGAAATCTATTTTATTAAATTAAGGGATTTTTGAATTAAATAATATTTTAATAAAATAATAATATTATTATTAAATTAATTTTTATTAAATATAAATGATCTTATAATTTTATGAATGCAATTAAAATTTTTATTAAGGTTGAAAGCCATTTCTCTAAAAACAAGTGAATTTTCGATAAATGTCTCTTTTTATTTTAAAAGTGGAAATTCACATATTTAGAAAATTATTTAGATAAAATAAATGTTATTTTTGGAATCAGGATGTCGAAATTATCCAACGGTGAATTTTTCATAATTCTCTGAGACAATCAAATTTTTGGGTAAAAATTAAATACCATTTAAATATATAATGTGTTTTATGACATCATAATGAACCAATAGTGATGTAATGAAATACTATAATCTTTTTGTTCGCCCATTATAGGTTTTTACATTAAAATAATGTTATTTTGGGTTTGTTTGACTTACTTTTCAAAGCATTAATGGACCCCTCAAGACTTATTCAACACTTTGCCTTTTTAAATTAATTTCCATGGGAGTGTGACTCACCTCCACATAAGCAACCTTATTATTTTAAGAAGTTAGGAATTTGGCCTTATAAAATATTTTTTCCTCTTCCCTTTTCCAAAAACCATGGGCAAAAACCATTGGATGGTTTGTGGTTTGGATTAATTTAATATAAGGGGTCCCAAACCTAAATAATAAAGACTTCCCTCAACTTTCCTATATAAACCCACATAAGATCCCACTTCCTCCTCACTCAAAGCCCTTGAAGTTCGTCCAAACTCTTCCCTAATCTCTCTAGAATCCTCCCAAGGTTCCCCAATCTCCCAAGAATCCTCTCACAAGCCTCTCTCTAGCCTTTGTAAGCACACTTCCAAGTAAGGGTTTTTTCTTCCTTTCTCATTTTTGTCAATTTTCTTTAAGTTGTATTTCCCTTTTAATTTAAATTATGAATGTTGGGTTATGGTTTCACACATCCCCCATACTGCCCTATTATTTTTTGAATGATGGGAGACCCCTTTCTCTCTCATTAAATGCCTCCCATGTACACCCGTTACTATGCCGAAATTCCGAAAGGAACTTCTCTCTCCTCTTTTACATTCAAGCAATACTTTTGTATCATGAATCTAAATTTCATTACAATTGTTGGTACATGTATCTATATGACCTCCTTACTGTACATTACATGTAAATATGATGAGGAACCCATTTCTATCTCATCAACCATTTTTATGAATTCTTATGTCACGCCGTTACGCTGCCGAAATCGCAATGATTTTCTAAGCCAATGTCGTTGTGTAGTGAATACCATGCCCATTTCTCCATCAAGGGTATTCAAATTTATGCACATCTACTTATTGATTGTAAAGTTTCATGTATGAAATCCACATTCCTTTATCATGGAATAAATGATTTTGTTTTATGAATCCTTGTTTTATGTTCCATGTGGCACACTTATGCATGAAATGAAATGTTTAAGAAGGGTGTGCCCTTATAGCGCTCCAATGCATTGGGTAAAGTATAGTATCATGATACTTCATGTGAAATGAGTGTCGACTCATGATAATTCAAGTGAAACGGGGGTGTACTCGTGATTTATGTTCAATGAGGATTTACTCATGCTCCATGTGCAATGGGCCTTGGCTCATGCTAATTCCATGTTAAGTGTTGTTGCCACATTTCCATGTTAGGATTATCATTCTTTATCATGCCTTTATGTTCAATTTTTTCTTACGCTCTATTGATATTCCTATTTTATAACATGTATTTTACTCCTCATATTATTCCATGTGTACTCCCTTACTGGGCTTTATATCTCACCCTTTTCTTATGCATGTCCTCAGGTTATCCCATGCAATGATAAGTACGAGGGAATGTAGTGGTCATGTAAAGGAAGTTTTCCATAAAGATGTTCTATTTCATGTTTTAAGTTTTTATGTAATGATCCTAATCCCCAAATACACTAAACCTCTCAATCTTATTTGTTTTATCAAGTGAAGATTTATGTAATAAATCATGTTTAAGTTGCAATAAAAAGCAGGGTTGTCATAGTTGGTATCAGAGCATAGGTTTAGTTATTTTTGGGATTAGGAAACCCTAGTAAAGCCCTAGATACAAGACTAAGTATAATAAAAATATCCCTAAGTTTTGGTAAGTACTGAGTACATGGTTTATCAGACAAATACATCCCTTTCTGGATACGAGCAGGTAGAGGCGGCTCTGGAACAGATGTATCCTAGGGGTAAAACCCGAAAACACCGCTTTGAGCTAGACTCAAACGGGAACTAGTGCACGACAACGGGCCTTGCTGCACTCTTGGTTATGACACTCCCGGGGGATATGTTTTGATAAATTCACAAGCTCAGTATGAACCCTTACTAAGGGAATTAAAAAAAAATTCACCTAAGAATATATGTTAGAAAGTAGATCATGAAAAGCCTAGATTAAAGCCTATAGACTCATGAGTTAAGGAAATGAAATTTTATTTATAAGTCATGAACTTTTGTCTTTGGGTTACCCTTTATGTGTTACCCCTAACTTTCCTTTTATTCCAGCCAATGGCCAGTAATAGGAGGACTCGATCTATCAACCGTTGTGAAGATCAGTGTGATGACTGTACTAATGAGATGCCAAATCCAATGGGAGCGGTAATCACGAACTTTGTCATGCTTCTGTCTCAGCTAACTCAAGTTTTGAATAGAAAACGGGTCAAGAGGAACGTTCAACCCCCCCTAAGAAAGAACAAGTCACTATAGAGAGATTCATGAGACAAATGCCTCCTACTTTTAGTGGATCATCTGATCCCACGATTTCTGAACAATGGATCAACTCCATTGAAAAGATATTCTCCATCCCCCAATGTTCTGAACAAGAGAAGGTTCTCATGGGAGCTTATCGTATGGTGGGTGAAGCTGATCAATGGTGGACATTGATCAAAAATACGAAGCCTGAGGAGGAGATCGAGGCATTGGAATTGAAGGATTTCCGAAAGATGTTTTTCGATAAATATTTTCCGCGCACCCTCCGGCTTATGATGGAAAGGGACTTCTTTTCCCTCAAGCAAAAAGATGAAGAATCTGTTGGATCGTATGAGGAAAACTTCACAAGGCTTGAACGATATGCTTCCGACTTTGTCGTTACCCCCAAATGCAAGGTTGACCACTTCTTTGGTAGGATGAAGCGTAGCTTGTGGAAAGAATTAGCGATCCGTGACTTCGACAGCTATGATGAAATTGTCTGATGTGACCTCAAGGTCAAAATGGAGATTGGGGAATCACAGGGGTATCATGGGGATAAGAAGCGTAAGGTGGACTTCAATGCTGGTGGTCCAATGGATAAATCCAACAGTGCTAAGAAGATCTATCACCCCACTTGCCAAATGTGTGGAAAGAAGAACCCTGGAAATTGCCTTAAGGGGACGAGAAAATGCTTTAGGTGTGGAAGAGAAGGGCACCAAGCTATTAAATGTCGGCAAGAAGGACCCGCGGTTGTCACAGAGGAGAGGAACACTCCGTTCGAACCTCAACGCATTGTTCAATGCTAAAAATGAAAAGAACCGGGTCATTTTGAAAATCAGTGCCCTAATCCAAGGGTTTTCGGAGGCAACCAACAACCTCCAAGACAGCAAGGAAGAGCTTTTCCCATCACTTCTACCAAAGTGAACCCCGCCAACGAAGTGGTGACAGGTATGCTAGTTATTTATTCAAGAATAGAGAATGTACTTTTTGATTCAGGTTCTACACATTCTTTTATATCTCGAAAGTTTAGTAGAACAATCCAAGCACCACCACAAATCATGGAAGTAAAGATGTCGGTGAGTACAGAAAATGGGGCAATCATTGCATCCCATGAATATAATTCCTCCCATGTTATAATCTATGGATTGAATTTCCTGGATAACCTCATAATACTCCCTCTGGTGGAATTTTATGCAATTCTTGTCATGGATTGGCTTTCCTTATGTAGAGCCAACATAAATTTTCGGGAGAGGGAAATCACACTCCATATAGAGAATCGACCCCTGATTCTTTACAAGTGTCAGGAGGAAGATGAATCTCCTTTAGCTCCATCATCTCAAGCATGGATATTACTACCCTATGAGCACGCTTATCTGGCTCAGATGATTGAGTCTAAAGAAGAAACCATCCTTGAAGATATTCCTATAGTGAGGTAATTCACGGAAGTGTTTCCCGAGGAACTGCCTGGTCTTCCTCCTAGAAGAGATGTTGAGTTCTCAATTGAACTTATACCTGGAACGCTACCAATATCCAATAATCTGTATAGAATGGTTGTTGTATAGGTTGAAGAGCTAAAGAAACAACTACAAGAGAATCTGGATAAAGGGTTTATATGCCCAAGTGCTTCACCATGGGGTGCACCAGTCCTCTTCGTCAAGAAGAAGGATGGGTCAATGCGGCTTTGCATCGATTATCGCGAACTTAACAAAATCACGATAAAGAACAAGTATCCTCTCCCAAGAATCGATGAATTTTTTGATCAGATGCGTGGAGCACAATACTTCTCCAAGGTAGATTTGCAGTCGGGATATTATCATGTAAGGGTGAAGAAGGAAGATGTTCGCAAGACTGCTTTTCGTACAAGGTACATGCACTATGAATTCATAGTATTGCCTTTCAGACTCACCAATGCTCCATCAATATTCATGTACTTGATGAATAGAGTCTGTAGATATTACCTTGAAAAATTTTTGGTAGTGTTTATAGATGATATTCTAATATACTCCAAAACCAAGGAGGATCATGAGGAGCATTTAAAAACTGTACTAGAGACTTTGCGCAAGGAGAAGCTCTATGCAAAGTAAAGAAAGTGTGAGTTATGGTTAAAGGAGGTCTCATTCTTGGGCCATATCATTACAAGCAATGGGATATCTGTGGACCCCTCCAAAATAGATGCAATTAAGGGATGGCCGAGGCCAACATCGGTAATGGATATCCGTAGCTTCTTGGGGTTAGTTGGATATTATCGATGATTTGTGAGAAATTTCTCCCAATTTTCCAACCCTCTTACCAAGCTAAATCGAAAGGGAGTAAAGTTTTCTTGGAGTAATGAATGCGAAGAAAGCAACAAGGAGTTGAAAAGGAGGCTTATCACTGCACCCGTGCTCACTTTACCCACAAGTGGGGAGATTTTTGTGGTATTCAGTGATGATTCGAAGAAGGGATTAGGATGTGTGCTGATGCAGAATGATAAAGTGATATCCTATGCCTCATGGAAGTTGAAAATCCATGAGCGAAACTATCCAACGCAAGATCTGGAGTTGGCGGCGGTGATCTTTGCCTTGAAAATCTGGCGGCATTATCTCTATGGAGAGAAATGTGAGATATATATTGACCACAAGAGTCTTAAATATATATTCACACAGAAAGAGCTTAATATGCGCCAGAGAAGATGGATAGAGCTCATTAAGGATTATGACTGTTCAATCAATTACCACCCTGGGAAAGCGAACAAGGTGGCAGATTCCCTACGTAGAAAGGACCCAACAATTCTATAAATGATGAGAATTGAGAAGGATCCAATCTTCTTAGACTTGATGAATATGGATGTGGGAATCATAAAGAAGGAAAAATCATCAATCCTTTCGCAAATGATTGCTCAACCATCTCTTTTGGAAAGGTTAAAGGATACTCAAAAGGATGATGTGGGAATTCAATAAAAAGTGGGAGCTATTGAAAAAGGGAAATCCTCAGAGTTTAATGTTAATTAAGAATGAATTGTGCAGTTTGAGAAAAGACTATGTGTTCCATCAAGTCTGGAGCTGAAGATGGAACTTTTGGATGATGCACATAGTTCAAATTTCTCTATTCACCAAGGGAGAACAAATATGTATCGAGATCTCCGATAAAACGTTTGGTGGGATAATATGAAGAATGAGATCACTGAATATACATCGAAATGCTTGGTGTGTCAGCAAGTGAAGGCAGAGAGGCAGAATTCTAAGGGGATGATGCAACCATTGCCCATATTAGAATGGAAATGGGAGAACATCACCATGGACTTTGTCACCAGACATCCAAGGAAATCTAAACGCAATAATGCAATCTAGGTTGTTGTGGATCGTCTTACAATGACTGCACACTTCATTGCTATTCGGGAGGATTTCTCTTTGGATCAACTAGCACGGATATATATCAGGGAAGTGGTGCGGTTTCATGGAGTACCATTATCTATTATGTCTGGCCGAGATACAAGATTCACCTCTAAGTTTTGTAAGAGTCTTAAACATGATCTTAATAATGAACTAAACTTCAGTACGACCTATCATCCTCAAACAGATGGCCAATCCGAGCAGACTATCCAAACACTTGAGGACATGTTGAGAGCATGATCAATGGAATCTAAAGGAGGATGGGATCAACATCTTCCTCTAGTTGAGTTCTCTTATAATAACAGTTTCCACTCAAGCATCCAAATGGCACCATATGAAGCCCTGTATGGGAAAAGGTGTAGAACACCGGCATGTTGGGATGAGGTCGGTGAACGTAAGCTGCTTGGACCAGAAATGGTCGAAGAAATGGTGGATAACATGAAAACCTTTCAGCAGCATATCAAGGCAGCCCAGAGTCGACAAAAGAGTTATGCAGATAATCATCGACGAGACCTTGAGTTTAAAGTTAGATACATGGTGTTTCTACGCATATCTCCGTGGAAAAAGGTCATGAGGTTTGGAAAGAAAGGGAAGTTAAAACCAATGTACATCGGCCCCTTCGAGATTCTTGATCATGTTGGGGCTGTGGACTATCGACTAGCACTTCCACCTACCATGGCCAAGGTTCATGATGCCTTTCATGTATCCCTCTTAAGGAAGTACATACCGAACCCTTCACATGTACTCTCTTCTGAGGTGGTACAATTGGAAGATGATCTTTCTTATGAGTAGCAACCAGTGAAGATATTAGATCGTAGAGAAAAATTTCTACGAAATAAGACAATGCCCCTCGTCAAGGTTTTGTGGAGAAACCACAAGTTTGAAGAAGCGACTTGGGAATCAGAGGATATGATGAAGCTGAGTTACCCACATTTGTTTTAGTGTGGGAAAAGGAAAATTTCGAGGGTGAAATTTCTTAAGGGGGGAATATAGTAACAACCCAAAGTTTCATTAATGGAAATCCCTCTTGATCTAATTAAATGTCTCTTTATGTTTATATAAAGTGTAAAATTCATTGGTTTTATGTTAAGAACTTTTACCGTTGCTAATATAGCTGTTGAACAGTGATCACATGATTAGTATAAATATAGGACTTTAACAAATCCAATTTACTCAGACAAAAGAAGCGATGTCCTTGTCCAGTAGAATTGCTCCATACGAAGCCCATTTGTCGGAGCTCGGAAAAGAGGTGGCCTCCTTGGGCTTTGCTCTTGACCAAGCCCAATCTGAGCTTCATCATGTTAAGCACGAACATGACCGTCTACAGGAAAAGTGGAAGTTGATTGAAATTACCACTCGAGCGATGTTATCTGAGCCACCCCAAGAGTCAGTCACCATCTCTCACCTTACCCTTAGGTCTTATGCGGCTGTTTTAAGGGGTTATGTAACAAATAAGTAGTACTATGTTCATGTACATTATTTTTTGTATATAACAATGAATATAATTTCTAGTCATTTTTGATACATTGTAAATAGTTTTTAAAGTACAAATGGTGTTTTTAGTTATTATTTAATTTAGAAATATATTTTATTAAATTAAGGTATTTTTGAATTAAATAATATTTTAGTAAAATAATAATATTATTATTAAATTAATTTTTATTAAATATAAATTATCTTATAATTTTATGAATGCAATTAAAATTTTTATTAAGGTTTGAAATCCATTTCTGTCAAAACCCGTGAATTTTCAATAAATGTCGGTTTATATTTTAAAAGTGAAAATTCACATATTTAGAAAATTATTTAACTAAAATAAATGTTATTTTTGGAATTAGGACGTCGAAATTATCCAACGGTGAATTTTTCATAATTTTCTGAGATAGTCAAATTTTTGGGTAAAAATTAAATACTGTTTAAATATATAATGTGTTTTATGACATCATAATGACCCAATAGTGATGTAATAAAATACTATAAATTTTTTTTTCGGACAATATATGTTTTAACATTAAAATAATGTGATTTTGGGTTTGTTTGACTTACTTTTCAAAGCATTAATGGACCCATCAAGACTTATTCAACACTTTTCCTTTTTAAATTAATTTCCATGGGAGTGTGACTCACCTCCACATAAGAAACCTTCTTATTTTAAGAATTTCGGACTTTGGCCTTAAAAATATTGTTTTACTCATCCCTTTTCCAAAAATCATGGGCAAAAACCATGGGATGGTTTGTGGTTTGGATTAATTTAATATAAGGGGTCCCAAACCTAAATAATAAAGAATTCCCTCACCTTTCCTATATAAACCCACCCAATGTCCCACTTCCTCCTCACTCAAAGCCCTTGGAGTTCATCCAACCTCTGCCCTACTCTCTCTAGAATCCTCCCAAGGTGCCCCAAGATCCCAATAAGCCTCTCACAGGCCTCTCTCTAGCCTTTGTAAGCACACTTCCAAGTAAGGGTTTTTTTCTTCCTTTCTCATTTTTTACAATTTTCTTTAAGTTGTATTGACATTTAAATTTCAATTATGAATGTTGGGGTATGTTTTTTCACCTCCGCCATACTTTCCTATTATTTTTTTAATGATTGGAGACCCCTTTATATCTCATTAAATGCCTCCCATGTACACCCGTTACTATGCCGAAATTCAGAATGGAACTTCTCTCTCCTCTTTTAAATTCAAGCAATACTTTTGTATCATGAATCTAAATTCCATTAAAATTGTTGGGAAATAGATCTATATGACCTAATTACTGTCCATTACATGTAAATATGATGAGGAACCCATTTATCTCTCATCAACCATTTTTATGAATTCTTATATCACGCCGTTACGCTGCCGAAATCACACTGATTTTCTAAGCCAATGTCATTGTGTAGTGAATACCATGCCCATTTCTCCATCAAGGGTATTCAACTTTATGACCATTTACTTATTGATTTTAAAGTTTCATGTATGAATTCCGCATTCCTTTATCTTTAAATAAATGATTATGTTTTATGAATCCATGTTTTATGTTCCATGTGCACACTTATGCATGAAATGAAATGTTTAAGAAGGGTGCGCCCTTATAGCGCTCCAATGCATTGGGTAAAGTATAGTATCATGATACGTCATGTGCAATGAGTGTTGACTAATGAAAATTCAAGTTAAATGAGGGTTTACTCATGCTTTATGTGCAATGAGGATTTACTCATGCTTCATGTGAAATGGGCCTTGGCTCATGCTAATTCCATGTTAAGTGTTGTTGCCACATTTCCATGTTATGATTATCATGATTTATCATGCCTTTATGTTCATGTTTTTCTTACGCTCTATTTATATGCCTATTGTCTAACATGTATTGTACTCCTCATGTTATTCCATGTGTACTCCCTTACTGGGCTTTATAGCTCACCCTTTTCTTATGCATGTCCTCAGGTTATCCCATGCAATGCTATGTACGAGGGATTGTAGTGGTCATGTAAAGGAAGTTTTCAATAAAGATGTTGTATTTCATGTTTTATGTTTTTATGTAATGATCCTAACCCCCAAATAAACTAAACCTCTCGATCTTCTTTATTGTATCAAGTGAAGTTTTATGTAATAAATCATGTTTAAGTTGTAATAAAAAGAAGAGTTGTCATATATATAACATTAAAACATAGTGTAAAATAAAAAATCAACATCCATAACGAATAATTAGAGTACATAAACGAAATTAAACTATAATGCTATACCAAATGTTAAGAGGAAGAAAATATTCAGACAAACAACCAATCATACCATTATATAAAAAATAAAAAACCCACCAAGAAGATAAATATAAGATATAAATAAAATAATAAATGATAGAGGGATATTAACCAATATCAAGCCTCATCACGTCCCGATCTCCAAATCCCATATGACATGCCCCGATTGATTAGGCGACATCTAAATTTACCCTACCTAAACCCACGAACAATGAAACATTCACCGGTATCAATGTTCAATGACCATCCCAGAACGGTGTGAGTATAATTCATTAGTTTACCACTAATAGGGTCCCAAATATAAACACAAGATATATATTATGGATGTGTGATATTCTAAGAATAAAAAATACAATGTGTAAGAATAATACAATAATCATTATCAATCCCTGAGCATTAAGGTTGTATTTGGGATCGATTATACCTACTTCTACCAATGTTGGATTTCTTTGATCATGATACATATCCTTGGGGAAGGGGATACAAGTCTTTCCCTAGTATCAAATGAACATTTACACACATTAGGTAAAACCAAAAAATCCAAGTAACCATCTAATATATCTCATACTATTTGATCAAACTACAAATCCTTTGAATAACTAGGCACATCATAGTATCTATCAAAAGAAATATAATAGGAATCACTAAGAATATAATATCATCTCTAGAATTATTACCATATCCTAGGAATCCTAGAAAAATACCCTCTCACCAAGTACAATGACCATGTCCTAGAAATCAATAGGAATCATATATCATATCACCAAAAATCCCTCCATATTTTAGGCATCACTAGGAATCTCTCCCAAAATCATTTCTTATAATGACCAGATCCCATGAATCACTAGGTATCTCTCCAAAATCATTTGGTTCATTCATAGAATCCAAGGAATCACTCTGAATCCCTCCAACATCATCATATGAATCCCCTAGATCCTATTAATCAATATGAATCCCATGTAGTCATCAATCTCAATAGCTAAATCCTAGGAATCGCTAGGATTCATATAAAGTAACATTTATTATCAGGGGACAACATCCACTCAATTCACATATCATATTATTAATTATTACATGGTTTTTCCTCTTTACAATCCCATCTCATGTATCCATGGTTGGTCTCTCAAGTGCATGACCATACCTTTCATTATAGCCCTACCAGAATCACATCATCAATTTGGGTTCTAAGTTGATACCCAATATCATTCATACCCACTCCCAAACAAAATTTATCATGGGTTTAAATAATTACTGGGACACACACTGTGGTCTCCTTGATCTCATCATTATATAGACCCCTTTTATGGGCTCCTTGATCTCAATCATACCTATCAAGACAATTATTTTATTCATAGGGAATAGATCCCTTCAATATCATCATGTTCACATCTTGGCCTCACAGGAATCATGGGATAATACCCAATTACATCACTCTAGAAATAAGACATAATTCTATTCACTCTTCCTAAGGGCATCATAGGTCGGTCCACTCACCCAACTATCATAATCTACCCAAGGTATACTAACCTAGGTACTCACCTAATGGTAGGGTAGAATCACTTTCCACATACTCTAATCAATAAGCACAATGTAATATCCCATCCCTCCATATTGGCTTGAGATTAGTCAGTGGTGTTATTTGCCTTTGGTGACATCCTAATGACAACGAAGGCTAGAAAAAACTATCAAGGGCCTCAATAAAATTTGGGGGATGATTTTCCATTTTAATGATAAAACACCATGATAACATAAACAATAAACATCCAATACTCTATATGGTACTTTATTATATAATATAATTAAAAAACATAACTAAGACATTAAACAATATCATATTACTTGTTGAAACTAAAAGACATTTGAAAACAGCCAAAAGGCCACAGAACTCAAAAACACATAAGTGGAATCAAAATAAGAAACACCCAACTTTATCCATGATCACACTGCACATTCTATGACAATCATATCTGAAAGATTCACTAAAGAACTGGGATACTTTTCCTTTACCTGTGTCTCGATAGATGAAATATATAAAACGCACAACATTTCCCAAGCAGTGGGGAGTCTAAACTCAATAGGATTTCCCCAAATACTTCCCAACTCATTCCAAAAGTATAGTAACTAGGAAACATATTTTATATAGAATTTATTTAAAATCAAATAAAATAGTTTATATCAAAATAGTAAAAAAATTCTAAGAACTTTTTTTACAAAGGGTCAAACCTTTCTCAATTATTTGGAATACCCATAACTAGGTCACAACACACACACACAAACACCCATGAATGCCCCAATTATAGTTCCATTCACATTTTTGGTCACTCATCAATGAATTAAGTCATCATAAGGTGGTCAATAATAGGTCCCCAATGGAACCTACCCCTTACATAGGGTCACATCTATGAATGCACTCACACCAACCATGTGTAAAAAATTCTATGCAAAACCATCCACATAAAACCATTATTTCTTCAAAGCATTTAAAAAAATCATGCATCAAAACAAAACAATAAATTTAAAATCATAATTTTAAAATTATCACCAAAGAGAATTTTCAAGGAATCCGTTCAATTTACCCAATTTAAAACCATAAAAAATGTTTATTCCAATATTCACACATGGATTTTACAATAATTCTAAGAAATTAATTATATAAAACTAATACTTTATGTTCCAAGTCTTGTGGATGTTGTAGAGAATTTACCTACCACTCAACGGTTGGTGAAAACTAAGAATGAAATGAAAAAACTCTAGATATGATCACACCACACCTTCCTTTCAGTGGATCCAATCATATCTCATAAATATTTCTATCAAATAACATAGATATATCCTTTATGAACTACGAAAGAGTATAATAATATATCATTGAAGACCGATGTCTTACCGATGAATTTAGATGTTCATCACACTTTTATTCACATAAGAATCAATTCTTAGACAATGGGGATCATCTCTAAAGCCTAGGGTGCAAAGGGAATTCAATATCTTGAGTGATTTGGTGACTAAATAGGCTTTTGGGAGTTAATTTGGATAACATCTACAAAATTATGGGTCCAAACTATGTGTTTCATTCTTAGGCCACACGGTTTGGAAAACTGTATGCCAACCGTGTGGTGGTACTATTTCAAGTCCACACCTCACATGGTTGGATCACACGGTTAGAAAAACCATGTTACAAACATGAATTTCCATATGTTTCAATTTTAATAGTTTCCCTTGTCCACTAATATCATTTGAGAAAATTCTGTGTCAACTATGAGCCTACCCAGTTACTCCCAAAACATGTTGCATGGTTTATTTGGAGATGGTGCACAATTTATAATAACTGTACACCTAATAAAGCACCTCTGATACATGTCTAAACCACCTGAAAACTCCCCAATATTATCCCATGTCTTTTATAAGCTCAAAATACATAAATAAATGGTCATGTACCTAAAATAAAGGGTTCTAAATTCTCCCCACCATTGTTCTTTACATCCTCAGAAATTATAAAAACTGGTGTTGTCCTAAAAGAGATCAGTCCATTACTCCATCATTTCATTTTTCATGCTCTCATGTTTATTCCTTAATCTAAACATTCTACCACAAAACCTTTACTTGACCAATGGTTTTATCTTACAATATCTTCTCTTTACTATTCCCAATATATACCATCACATGAATCAATATAGAATCCAAATATAGCTCACTAAGATCCCATCCAATCCTATGGTTATGATCAAGTTGGTACTTATTGAAATGAGGTACATGAAACACATTTTGAATAGAAATGAACCTTGGTTGAAAGGTTAACTAAAATTCCACCACAATAACTCATTCAAGTATCTCAAAAGGGACTATGTATTAGGGGACAACATTCCTTACATACCAAAATGAAAATTCCCCAGCCTAGAAGAGATCATCAATAAGACATGATCACTCACCTAAAATGAAAACAATCATAGATGATGATTCAGATATGTTTTATGATGACTTTGAGTCATTACCATCCTATTTATGATCAACATAATCTTATATATTGTCTCTTTTACAAGGCTGGGTCCAATTAGTGAGGTCTTACAGGTTTCCACCCAATAAAGATGAGAATGATATGGATTCCCATACAATGATTCAAAAGGAGCCATATGAATCAAGGCCTGATAATTTTTATTGTATGATAACTACACTAAAGGTACATTCTCCTCCCATAAGGCGCAATAATAAACCACACAAGACCTAATCATGTATTAAAATGTTTGAATCATAATTTCATATTTTCCATCTATTTGGGGATGATAAGTCTTGTTCATAATTAATACCTTTACAAGGGAAAACTGTAAGGATTTCCACAAATGAGAGGTGAACATGGGGTCTCAGTCATATATAATCGATATTTGAATGTCATGAATCTTATGTTTCTTACTTGTTCTTGGAAGAATTATTAAAAAATCCATGGATACTACTGTAAAGAGCCAAACCTAGTTTCCCAAAGCCAGTTCCTTATTTTATTACATTGGAATATAAACATGGAATATGAATCCTAAAGGATCAAGTAGTTTAGTAGCTTTAGAAACAAGATACATACACAAGTTCAATATTAAATCTTGAAATGTAAATCAATTTAATAACTCCATTGACAACATCGATAATTCCTAGGTTATTTCTGTATGTCATTCAAAATATACGTCTTCATGTCCTAGGAAAATGAAACATAAGAAAGGGGTGATATCAAATTCTTGGTAAGGGTAAGAAATACAGTGGAATATATAATAAATATAAACATTAAGCACTTCGAATAACTAAAAAACACATGCCTTTTAAAATGAACTTGAACACATTATGACAGGAATAAGATTTGAATAAAAAATGCCATAATAAAGAATAATCATTGGTATTATACTAGTCAGATAACCTCATGAACTTTAAATTACTAGTTTCATAATGATGTAATTAATAATTCCATACATTATAACCATACCGTCAAGGCCTCGTGCCAAGATTATAAATAATCATTTTGTCAAGTTGTTGTGCCAAGAACGTAGTTTGTCTAATGAGACATACCGATGCATCGAGGGGATATAGAGGGCCCCAACCATCACTTAATAATTCCAATTAATTCCTCATACTAACGAGGATAAACACACAAAACATATACATTAATATTGAAACTAACACATTAAATTTCAATAACATTCCCTAAACATTAAACATAAACACTAACCATTCAGAATAAATTAGTGAATGGTTTTAAGATAGAATATCTATAGAGAAACTAATCATAAAAAATTAAATTAAACATGGTAAATGATATCATAAAATATTAATCCCAACAGTACATAATAATCTACAATATTGTTGAAACAGGTGAAGATATACTTATAAAATCATAGAATAATTCTTGAGATAAATACTCTTTTACGTTGAAAAAAAAGAGAAATTTTGAAAAATACTTTGTATAAAAATAGAAGGGAAGTAATATATTATTTTAATAAAAAAAAATGAGTTCTTTTACAAATATAATGTTTGATAAAAACATATTATAGAGTTCCCTTGAAAATAGGTAAGAATTTGAGAAATTCCATTGAATTTGGCTTGTATTTCAGGCAGAATTTTTGAAAGATCCTTTTAAAACATATAACTCCCCATAAATGAAAGTAGGATTCTGGTTGGTTATAAAAATATATAAAATAATAACTTAATATATGAGTATTAAATATTAATAAATAAAAATTTTATTTAGGTAAGTAGACAATAAGTGTAACCTGAATGAAAATGGAAGTTTGGGAAGAAAATCCTTACGTAAAGTCCAACGGTGTTCCTCACTTGATCTTAATGACCTGAATAATAAAATTTAAGGTAATAAATTTGTAATTACATAACCTCATATAACTTTAATTGATTTATTATAACCTTTTTTTAGGTTCTTTCAAGGCCTTTTTATGGGTTAAGATATTCAATTTTATTGTTTGGGAGTGTTTTTTTCCTTGGGTTTCATGATCGGTATACTTATATTCATGTATGGATAAAAATGTATAATGAGAATATTTTTCCAGAATAGAAGTTGTATGTTAATATTAAAAAAACATAATATTACATGTTTATAAAAAAAATTTGGTTATTGGGAGTGAAGATGAATCATTATGTAAAACATTAATGACAATTGTTTGGGTAAATTGGCAAGTTTTGATCACAACAGACTCATTTTGATTTATAAATTGATATTTTGTGTAAAAAGGATTCTATAACCTTAAATAAGTTATAATATGTATATTATAGTCAGTTTCAAACATAAAAATTATTTCATGACCAGAATTTAACATGTTAATAGAAATTGAAAACTCGCCATCCATGAATGTGATAAATTAACACATCTCAGATGGTCTTTTAATTTATAGTATAAAAAAAAGGGAAAATGAGAGATGATGAAGAATTATTCTTTTATAATTAAAAAATTCCATTACATGTAAGGTAATGGAGACATTGAAAAATTTGTACGAAAGGAGGTGAGGAAAGAAAATTAAAATAAAGGGACTTGAAATAAAAGAAATGAAAAGTGGAATTTACCTCTTGAAGTTATCTTCCTTGAGAGCCTCTTTAGAGGAGTAGTTTTGGTCTTTTTATGTGGCCAAGGTCCCCTGGATGTGTGGAGGATCCTGGGAGTATATTTTAGTATAATTTAAACAAGGAACAAAGCCTTATATGACTGAAGAAAATAGGGATTGAGGGGGGGTGTTATAGTGGAGGAGAGGAGTAATTTTTGAATATCATATTCATTATTTTATAATTTCTCTCCAAAAAACCAATAGTGTTGATTAATGTGACCCATAATATTAATAAGTGCATGTGAGTTGGAACTAAGTTTACTTACATCATCCATGATTTTACAAATAGTGAATTTAACTGATAATTTATATATACGGTAAATTACCGTATTTTACTATTCATAAAAAATTTGATTATTTTATAAAAATCTCAAAAATTTACCCTAACCATTTCTTGACGTGTAGAATTAAAAAATGAACTCCATTAAATAAATTAAATATTTTTAATTTAATTTTTAAATAAATCATTATATATTTGAAAAACAACAATTTTATAACTATAATTTGTTTTATATCACCTTGGAAAAATTATTCAATGTCTCATTATCTTAAAACCTTATGAAAATTAAATAATAATATAATTTACTATTCAAAAGGGTCATATTACTATTCATAAGGGTATGCTACTATTCACTAAAAAATAAGTTTTTATATTAGACTCTAAATATCTTACTAAATGAAATCGTGTATGTAAGTTTTTCGAAATTAAAATCACAGAGGTGGAAAAATTATGTTTACTGGATAGGTTATAAAAAAGTGATGTTTTTAGGAGACGTAATGTTTCATGATTTTATTTATAAATACTTGGGGTGTTATATTGTTCCCTCCATACAAAACTTTCTTCCTCAAAATTACAAGAATGTTTCCTCATAAAAATATTTGGGTAGTTCTTCATCATAAGATCCTTAGGATCCCATGTTTCCCCTTCAATTTAATGATTTTTACAAAGTATCTTTTCCAGTAGAGTTATGTGATTCCTCAATAATTATTCTTTAGTGTCCACAATCCTGATAGTATCTTCACATTAAGATAGGTCAGGTTCCAATTCTATACCTTTTGAAGTGAGGACATATATATGGCCTGGCTTGTACTTTCTCAGCAATGAGACATGAAGCACATTGTGTACATTAGAAAGGCTAGGTAGCATAGCCAAATAAAATTCCATATCTCCAATTATCTCTAGAATTTAAAAAGGGCCTATGTACCTAGGGAGCAATTTATCTTTCTTACCAAATCTTATAACACCCTTCCATGGAGATAATTTTAAGAAAACATGATCTCCCACTTGAAATTCCATATCCTTCCTTCGATTATCAGCATATATTTTTTTGTCTTCTTTGAGCTGCTTTGATATGAAATTGAATAGTCTTTACCTTCACTATTTTTTTACTCTATAACATTTGGACCCAAAAGCTTCCTTTCACTAACTTAATCCAAACATGTTGGGGTATGACATCTCTTACCATACAATGCTTTATATAGTGCCATTTTACTTCGTGAATGAAAAGTATTATTGTAGGAAAACTACACCAAAGGTAAATAATGATCCCACATACCTTGAAAATCAAGTGATCATGACCTCAAAATGTCTTCTAATTTTTTTATTGTACTTTATTATTTCCCATCAATTTGAGAATGATAATAAGTACTCAATCTAAGATTAGTATCTTGTAATTTCTCAAGACTTTTACAGAATTTTGATGTAAATCGTGGATCATAGTTAGAAACAATTGAAAGAGGTGCTCCATGAAGTCTCATAACATCATTGATATAGAGTCGTGCAATTCACTCTAGTGGAAAATGTCCCTTATAGAGGGAAAATGTGAATATTTCGTAAGTTGATCCGTAATTACTAATATTACATCATTTTCATGGAGTTTTGGGTAATCCGATGAAAAAATCCATGGTGATTCCATCCCATTTCCATGTAATAATAGGTAGAGGTTGGATGACTCCTCTAGGATGTTGTCATTCGGCCTTTACTTGTTGACATACTAAACATCTTGATACATAGTTAGTAATTTCCAACTTCATTTTGTCCCACCAAAAATGTTCCTTTAAATCTCCATACATTTTAGTGCTACTGAGATGTATAGAGAAATTTGAGCTATGAGAATCATCCAATAACTCTCTTTTCATCTTGGGTATATAGAGAGCACATATCCTCTTCCAAAATTTGAGAATTCCATCTTCATATACGATGTCATCCAACTTACCATATTTCACAATATTAATTTTCTTTTGAACATTCCCATTATCAAGCTAAGAGAGTTTAAACCTTTCTAAAAAAGATGGTTGGGAAACTGATTGAAAAAGTAATGATGTTTCACCTTCTTAGATAATTACCATGTCTATCCTTATTATATCCATGAATATAGGATCCCTTTCAATCCTCATTTTGTTTAAAACTCCCTAATCCTTCCTAGTTAATGCATTATCTACCTTATTTTCCTTTCCAGGGTGGGTGGTAGTGTATGGAACACTCATAATCCTTGAGTAGTTATAGGCATCATCTTTGCCTCATGTTGAGTTCTTTCCCTGAGAAGATATACTTTAGAATATTATGATCTATATATATCTCATATATTTCACCATAGAGATAATGTCTCCATATTTTTAGAGCAAATATCATAGAAGGTATCTCAAGATAATGAGTGGGATATTTTTTTCATGAATTTTTAACTTCCTTGATTTATAGGAGATAACTCTATCGTTGTGAAGAAAGACACAACCATGTACTTTCTTTTATGCATCACTATAGATCACAAACCCATCATTCCACGATGGTAGAGATAAGATCAGAGCATTCATTAATCTCCTATTGAATTCTTTTAAAAAGTCCTCACATTCTTTTTTCCATATGAACTTAACCCCTCTTTGTTTAAGCTTGGTCATTGGGTTGGATAAATTGGATAAGTTCTAAATAAAACACCAATAATAAACTACTAAGCCAATAAAACTATGTACCTCTGTTATGTTCATTAGAAAAGGAAATTCTTGAACAACCATTGTCTATGCATGATCAATAGATATTCCTTCCTTAGAGACAATATGTCCGAGAAAGGAAACTGATTGAAAGCAAAATTCACACTTTCTAAGCTTCCCGTATAATTCATTTCTTCTAAGTGTCCTTAGAATAGTGCATAAGTGATTTTCAAGATATTTGTAGCTTTTGGAGTATACCAAGATATCATCAATAAATACCACAAAAAAATTCATCAAGATATTCCTTGAAAACTCTATTCATTATATCAATGAAGATAGAGGGTGCATTAGTCAGTCCAAAAGGCATTATTGTAAACTTGTAATGCCCATACATAGTTCAAAATGCTGTATTTGGAATATATTCCTTACTCGTAAATAATGATATCCGGATCAAAGGTCAATCATTGAAAAATATTGGGCTCCATGATGTTGATAAAATAATTCATCAATGTAAGGTAGGTGATAATTTTTAATATTATTATAGAATTTATATCCATATAGTAAATGTACAACCTCATTGATCCATCTTTCTTCTTAAAGAAAATGATAGGGTCTCACCATGGAGAAACACCAGGGAGAATAAATCCTTAATCACTCAATTTCTCTAGTTATTTCTTCAATTATACTCATTATACAATGTCCATTCTATAAGGTGTCTTTGATATGGTCCTTGAATGCGGAATTAGGTCTACATAAAACTCAATTTCATGATATAGAGGATGTCCAAGAAAATCCTCTAGAAATACATCAACATATTCTTGAACAATATGTATGCCCTCTATTTTAACATTCTTTTCCTCACCCATAGTCATTTAATTCCCTTCCTCCATAACAATTTTATTTAGTAGAGATATTGGCGGTGGATCTAGATGAGAATCAGATTGTGATGTTTCTTCCCTAAAGATAAGGGATTCCACATCATCTTTAAAAATTATAACCTCATTATTCTTGCAATAAATGTTCGCATCATGGTTTGAAATCCAATCCATACCAAGGATTATATAAAATTCAATCATGGGTTTAATCAAAATACTAGAAAATAAATCATTTTTATATGCTATAATGGGGGATTCTTAAAGAAACTATGTTGAAATGATACTTCCCTTAGAAGTTTTGAATGACAACTCCCTAATTAAATCAAAATGGAAATATCTAATTTTCTTGGAAAACTGGAAGGAAATGAAAGAATGTGATGATCCAGAATCAAAAAAAGCATTGGATAAGTTCAAGGAAATGATTAAAGTACCTACGACCACATCGGTAGAAACATAAACCTCCGAGGTTTTGACTATATAAGCTTGTCCTTTCCCCCTTGGCCTTCTTTGGGGAACGTTTCTTTGATGCCTAAATTGTAGCATTGAAAATTGGTAGCTTCATTCTTCCCTTTACAATCTCGAGACAGTTGGAGTTTTTCTCCACACTTATAAAAAACACCCATACCCTTCAGACAAGTACCAATGTGTCTTTTCCCACAATTATCACATGGTGGAAGGTCAACTCTTCCCTTTTTCCCCATTTCATTTTTTAGAGTTTTTAGCTGCCCTCTTATTCTCTTTATTTCTATTAAAATCATAAGATTTATAGAATTCCTTTTTTTCGTGATAACACTTGAGACTATATCTTAATTTGGTGAGAAACTTTGGGATACTAGATCCCTTTAGTGTAATGGTTTTAAACCATCAAATAATTGATCAATCTTGCTTCATGGAGTAAGTATTTAGTTTGTGGCATGTATTTCTAACCTTTTGAAGTTAGCCTCATACTTTGCATTATTCTCATCCTATTTTTGCCTTAGATTTAGAAAATTTCTTTCCATATCTTTAGACTATTCACAAGGGAAGTATATTTCTAATCATATTTCCTTAAAATCCATCCCTTCCATTTCTTCCATTTCTTCTATTTCTTCTTCCTTATTTGTGTTTTTTATTAAAGACTACCACTGATCCACATCTCCTGAAAGTCGATAAACTACCATGACAACCTCCTCTCTTTCATTACATCCCAAAGTAAGAAATATATTATCTAATGAACTTATCCACTACTCTGCCTTGAATGGGATTGTAGTACCATTAAATTATGGAGGCCATTTTCACATAAATAAATGTAACATAGCTCCCCCATGTTGTGGATCCAGATTCTCTATACAAGTAAGGTAATTATTTATAACCTGATTTAGATGTCCTAGTATAGTTATAAGTTTCTCAGCACCGATCACAGAACCAGATCAAATATCATTATCTTGCATCAGAGGTAAATCCGTACATGGGACATGTACCTTCATATGGTTTCCATTCCTTCTACTAGGAATCATTTCTAAATAATGGAATACACTATATTAGGTTATGAATCATAATTTGTAATCCCAACGTAGAAAAATACATTGCATAAATAGAAATTCTATGCATATCTAATCCCATAATAAAAAAATGATTTCTTTGAAGAAAAATTTACATTTAAATACATCATAATGGCTTGTAAATAAAATGTGAATTATCCTAAGCATATCACCTAGGAGTGTCAAACCAAGTGAACAGTAAGGCCCTTTGTCATGTACTAGGATACCCTAGGTGAAGCCAAAAACTCCTTGTTGGAGTTTTCACTCCTAGGCACATCTATGAAAGACCCACATCCACTTGTAGTATCCATGTATTTTCTAGAAAGATCCACATAAATTATTCCTTACCAAAAATTCTACGATGTTCTTGTTTGTTTATCCTAAAAGTCCATATTAGGGTTTTGTTCCCTAATCTATGTTTTCTAAATCTAGTTTCCCAGTTTTCTACTAAACTATTATCGTCCTTTGATACTAACTTTAAGGACTCAACCCCAGTTTCCCAGAGCCGGTGCCTTATTTTATTATATTGGAATATGCATCCCAAAGGACAGAGTAACTTAGTAGTTTTGGAAAAAAGGTACATACATAAGTTAAACATTACAACCTTCAAAGGAAAAAAATTTAGAAACTTATTTTACAACATCCATAAATTCTAGGTTATTTCTGCATGTCATTCATAACATACATCTTCATGTACTAGGAAAATGAAACATAAAAAAGGGGTGAGATAAAATGATCAATAATGGTAAGAAATACACTGGAATAAATCATAAACATTAACATTAGGCATGGTGAATAACTAAAAAAACATGCCTTTAAAAATGAACTCGAACACATTATGGAAGGAATAAGAGTTGAATAAAAAATTCAATAATAAAGCATAATAATGGTTATTCTGCTAGTTTAGGAACCAAATGAACTTTTAATTACTAGTTCCATAATGATGGAATTCATACTTCCCAACATCATAACCATACTATGAAGGCCATGTTCCAAGACTATAAATAATCATTTTGTCAAGGCCTTGTGCTAAGACTATAGTTTGTCTCATGAGACCTATCGATACATCAAGGGGATATAGTGGGACCCAACCATCACTTACTAAGTACAATTTATTCCTCATATGAATAGGGATAAACATACACAACATATACTTTCATATTGAAACTAACATATGTAATTTGAATAAAGTTCCCTGAACAGTAAGCATAAACACTAACCATTCAGAGTAAATTGGTGAATTGTTTTAAGATAGAATATACATAGTCAAACTAATTATAAAACATTAAATTAAATATGGTATATGATATAATAAAATATTAATCACAATAATACATAATAATCAACAAGAGTGATGAAACAGGTAAAGATACTCTTATAAAATAATTGAGTAATTCTTGAGATAAATACTCTTTTACTTTGAAAAGAAGAGTTATTTTGGAGAAGACATTGTATAAAATCATAAGTGAATTAAGATAGTATTTTCATAATATAACTATTGTTTTTATAATTATAATGGTTGATAAAATCATATTATTGATCTCCCTTGAAAATAGGAAAAAATATGGGAAATTCCCTTTAATTTAACTTGTATTTGTAGGAGAATTTTTGAAAGATCTTTTCAAAAAATATAACTCCCCATAAATAAGAGTAGGATTCTAGTTATTTCACATATATATGAAATTATAATATAATCCATGAGGATTAAATATTAACAAATAATAATTTAAGTGAGGTAAGTATAAAATAAGAGTAACCCGAATGAAAATAGAGGTTCGGGTAGAAAACCCTTACCTAAAGTTTGAAGGTGTTCCTCACATGATCTAAATGAACTTAATAATAAAACATAGGTTCATAAATTAATGATTATATAAACTCATATATATATAATTTATTTATTATAACCTTATTTAGGTTCATTAATGGCCTTTTGATGGGTTAGGAGATTCAATTTTACTGTTTGGGAGTGTCTTATTCTTGGGTTTTCAAGATTAGTTTACTTATATTCATGTAAAAATAAACATGTAGAATGATAATGGTTGTATAGAATATAAGTTTTATGTTATTAGTGAAAATTTGGAAGAGTATATAGTCATAAAATTTGTTTGGTTATTGGTAGTGACGATGAATCATTATACAAAACATTAATGATAATTGTTTGGGTTAATTGGTTGTTCTTGATCACAACAAACTCATTTTGATTTATAAATTAAAATTATGTGTATAAAAGGATTACAAAACCTCAAATAAGTTATAATAAATATATTATAGTCTGTTTCAACTGTTAAAATGGTTTCGTGACCATAATTTAATATGTTAATAGAAATTGAAAACTTGTCATCCTGGAATGTGATAAATTAACACATATCTGATGGTGTTTTCATTTCTAGTATAAAGAAGAGAAAATGAGAGATGGTGAATAATTCTTCCTTTATCATAATAAAATTACAGTACATTGAAGGTACTGGAGTCATCCCAATATTTCTATGAAAGTAGATGAGGAAAGAAAAAGAAAAAAATGGGACTTGAAATAAAAGAAAAGAAAAATTTACCTCTTGAGGTTATCTTCATTGAGTGCCTCTTTAGGGGAGAGGTTTTGTTCTTGGGCGGGGGGGGAGGTATAGTAGAGGAAATGGGTGATTTTTGAATATCTTATTCATTATTTTATTATTTCCCTCAAGACAACTAATAATGTTGATTCATGTGACCCATAATAGTAATAGGTTCATGTGATTTATAACCAAGTGTGATTACATCATACATGATGCTAGGAATGATTGATAATGTATATATACGGTAAATTACCATATTTTACTATTAAAAAAATCGAGTATTTCAAAAAAATCCCAAAAATTCACCCAAACCCTTTTTCAACATGTAGAATTCAAAAATTAACTCCATTTTTTAAAAATAATTTTCTAAATACTATTAATTTAATTTTTAAATAAAATCATAATTTATTCTAAAAATAAAACATTTAAAACAATAATTCGTTTTATATCACCTTGAAAAAATTAATCAATATCCCATTATATTATAACCTTAAGAAAATAAAATAATAATATTATTTACTATTTATAAGGGTCATATTAATATTCATATTACTATTCATAAGGGTATGTTACTATTAACTGAAAATTATGTTCGTCTTATTAGACTCTGAATATCTTACTGAACGCAACTATGGGTATCAAATTTTCAAAATTAAAACCATAGAGGTGAAGAAATTACATTTACTAGATAGGTTATAACAAAGTGGTGTTTTTTAAAGACTCAATGTTTCATTTATTTATTTATAAATCCTTGGGGTGTTACAACTACTCCTATTTTCACATGGGAATTGGTAAAGACTACTGAAAACTAGATGGTCGTTGATTCTATGCCTTATCCTGGGACAAGTGAGGCATCTCGAGACAAATATTACCACTTTCTACTTCATTCTATCTCACTACAACTATTCTCTCAAAGATATATACATATTTTGAATTCTAGGATAGGCATCCCTTCTCGAGTGGTGGTGGGAAGAAATAATCTATCCATGATAAGCCAAAGGTAACATGATCTGATCTCAAAAACATAAATATTAACTCCCATATTTCTTCCATACCATGATGGTCTCTCTACCATTGATTTTTAGCCTCAAAGATAGTCATTATGGATCGATATTTTGATAAAATCTAACCCACTGAAACAAATACGGAATAACATGAATCATAAAGAAAACCGCAACATTACCTTGCTCTACACAATCCATATGCATATCAACTATTATTGATCTAAAACCTCTTTTTAAAAATGAGTATACTACGTATTTCTTAGGGAACATTCCATAGAATTTCTATTCCTTGATGTGTGAAATAGGTTGATGTCAAACATTTTTAGATATTCCATCAATCTTCATTGCCTCAAATTGAAATCTATTTTTGATAAAATGTGTTTTAAACTCTTATGACCCATAAACGCCATAAATTTCTCACAAAAACATAATAACACCAAGCATTCAAATCATGGAATATTTTATATAACATCAAATCATGTGTTAGGTTAGTTTTCTCATGCACCTATAACAATCATGAGCCATAATAAACAACATGATCACTCTGCATGAGAACACATCCCAACCCATATCTCGATGAATCACAATAGACTACATTGCTCTATCTAGATTATGTAAATGTTAGTATATGTTGTGATGTAAGTTTATCCTTAATTTCCTGAAAGGATTTATGTAATTCATTGTTCCATTGGAAACAAATTTCTTTTCTCATCAAAGATATCACTAGCAAGGACAAACATGAAAAATCACGAAGCATATGTAGTGTCCCATTAAGCTAAGAAAACTATTTATCTCAAAGAAATTATTCGGTGGTTTCTAAGATATAAAAGCTGCTATATTTTCAGAATCCATAATAATTTATTTAAAAAAATGACATGGCCAAGGAAACACACCTCCGGTATTCATAAATAACACTTTGATAACTTAGAATAAATCCAAAGCTCCTACTAGATACCCAACACTATAGAAAAGTGTTGCTCATTGTCTAAAATTTTCCTAGAATAAACCAAAATACCATAAAAAACACCACCAAAAAAGAATTCAAATACCTCTAAATAGTTCAATTCATTAATTCCATAAAGATGAATTGGGTATTCAAAATACCAAAAGTCAAAATGATATATTAATAATGGAAATATCTACTTCTAAAAGATGTATTCAGAGTAATCTTATTCCAGACTCATGGTTCGTGATATCTTGAGCATATGTCAGTTTCATAGAAAAACTAGTCTCACATAAATTAATAAAAAAATTCATCATTTTGAGGCATTGGATATCTATTATTTATCTGAAATTCGTTAAACTTGGAATAATCCTTAGAAAGATTAAAAGATCCTTCCATATTTTTCACAAAAAGAACTGGTGCTACCCACAAAGAAATGAATGATTTAAGGAAACCATTTTCATTCCAAATCTTCTAACTCAAATTTTAATTCCTTCATTTATGTTGGTGCCATCATAATATGGAATTGAAAGAAGACTATTCCTTGGTAGGATATCAATCGTCAAGTCTGCTTATCTTTTGTGTAGAAACCTTTGGAATGTTTTAGGAAATACATCAGGAAATTGTTCAATGATGTTTTTAAAATATATATTTATGATATCTTTTATAGATTTTGGAGTTAGTTCTTACAACTAATAAGATATAGTTCCAACCACAAGTTCCAAATTTCTGTTTGAACCTACCTTTACATCCAAATATCCTTTAAATAGATGCTCGATGTCATCAAGATATGTGGAACTAACCTTTCAATAGTAACAATTCATGTGGGTGTTGAATGATTACAACTAGTCCATACCAAATATAACTTCAAAGACATCCATATCAATCATAGATAAATTCCACAGAAACACAACCCCATCAATAGTAATAGAATATTATTTACACAAAAAGGATCGACACTCTCTTTTTCCAAGTGGAGTTTGAAGTTTTAAAAATAAAAGGTATCATCTAAATGTTCTAAATCTATATGATTAAAAATAAAATAAGTAACAAATATGTGATATGAACCCATATCAAACAATTCTTACATAAGGATAGAAATCAAAATAATTGTACTTATCGCCATCAAATGACCTGATTGATCATTCGAGATCACATGATCATCTCCATACAATCTCTTAATCATTACAATTTTCTCTTATTTACCATATTGAGATTTCATAGGATAAAGAGTAATAGTGTTCCTAGAATCACCTTGGTTCACTATATTTTGATGATGATAATTAATTTACTATGTTCATCCAGTCGAAGCATGATAGGTAAGAGAATCATGATATTTTTCTCTAGGACCAGACCTTCGAACACAATGACAATATCATGGATGATTTCCCAATATGTTTACAATTGTGACAATCTCTAGGTACTGGCATACAATATCACTTCATAATCTCAGAATAACCACATTGAAAACATCCTATATTACTTTTTTGTCTAGGAGGAATTTTTTTTGATCCCATGGTCTGATTCTGACATATACCATAACTCTAGAAGTAGGATCCCTTCTTCCACTTATTTATATAATTAGAGTTTTCACTGGTTCACAAATGAATAAAAAATTTCCATACCACATTATTCTTAGATATATCCCAATATTCCACAGTATCTCTGTTGACCATTTTTATATAGTTCTTAATATCGAGAATGAAAATATTTAAGGGATGATATGGTCATAAGCCCAACTAAAAATTGTGTTCCTTCAAGAAATCACATGCAGAAACATCTTGGAAAAAGTAGAATAAATTCATAAATTTATTACCATATTATGACCCTGAGAGGTTCTCTTGTTTCAAGATAAATAAATCTATCACTCTAGAAATTATTTATGTTTGAGGATAATTTTTTTATAGAAAATTATTGAGAATATTCTTGCATGATTCCTTGGTCAAATTTATCATGAAAAATAAAATCCCACAATGAATGTGCTAGATCCTACAATATATACTTTTCAAACTGATCTTTCAATTCAACCAGTGTTCCCAATAATTCTAAAATTTGGTTCATCATAATCAACGAGACTTATACTTTCTCTGGCTCAGAATTCCCCCCAATGATGGGTGATTTTTTTTGAAATTGAACCAAATGGTCCACCAGGTATGTCTCATCATCCTTATTACCCCTATATATGGAATAAATATCCTATATAGGATTTAGAACATTTGTTAGTTCACCAGTGGATGAGGTGGATCTAAATTTTCAACATCCTCCTCTATTCAATTCCAATGACATATACCTGGTTCCACTCGCTATAACCAAAAAAATTCATTCATTCATCACGTATTAGAAACTGAAGGCTCAAAAGTTCCATTTTATGACATTAACACTTGTCAAAGTCATATATTTTTAAAATCCAACTATTTTTATCATTTTACTCGTTTTTGAAAATAGTATAACCATTCATTTAAAAATAAACCCATTTAATTATTTTCCAAAATCAACACTTTTCCACCATTTCATAAACCATTTAACTAAGAAGGAAGAATATAGTACTTGTGGAAAGTCCTATTATCATTTCATACCATACCATTCCCATCAGCTAAACCCATAGTTATGAGATGAAAACTCACTTAGAAGTTTCTTAAAACATGTATATACCAAAACACCCTAGTAACACGAATTTCAAAATAAAAATTTTATCCATGTATTTTTAAGTTGTAAATTTAATATTCTGATGATATTATATCCATGCTACTATCCCAAAGAAAGACCGATTTCGTTTTCAACTCAAGGAATGAACAATATGATACCATTTATCCTTAAATGAAAATCAAACTAACCTAAATTGATACCATTTGTGACATTTTTCACCTTCTCATTGACTTGAGAAGAGTCAGTGATATTATTCACCTTAAGTGACATCCCCAAGATACCAAAGTGTCATTGGCCTATCGTCTCAGGACAACAGTTCGCCCATGCGGCACCCCAGCCCCCTCTAAGGCGGGTGAGGTTCAGCCATCCAACTCTTCATATTTGAGGTTCACTGGTTTCATCCTTACATGGAACCATCAAGAGAGTGGCCCCAACTCCCAACCAGTGGTGTAAAGGTTGACATGCACCATCCTCCTCTTTGTCGGGGTGACTCCCATATCTTAGATAGGGACAAACTAGATGAATCATAGCTTTGATGTTCTTGCTGGTGTGGGACATGACCCTCATGATTGGGTCGTGACATTCTCCCACCACCATTACATGCACTCCCTCGTGCATGCAGGATCATGGACTTCTGTGTGTCCGTGACTGCTTCGACTAACCGTCTACCAAGCATGGCCTAAGGGGACACTCCTTCCTTGTCGTTGGAATCAATGTCCCGCCCACTCTCTAGGTTGCAAACCACCATGGTCCACCCTCTCTCTCAGGGTCAAAAACCACCTCCACGAGATCCACCCTTCATAGTGGCATCTCTGCCTCTGACTTCTCTAGAGAGCTACCTTCTCTATCATGTCACCTTCGCATGAGACCCTGGTACTCTTCTCCCACCACCAAGGTCCATTCGGCAGCATTCCGCAACACCACAAGGCACATTCCCTTTGATACCACTTGTCACGGGCCGAGCATCTCAGCACAGCAGTTCGCCCGTGCGGCACCCCATCCCCCTCCAAGGCAGGAGAGGATCAGTCATCCAGCTCTTCATATGTGAGGTTCACAGGTTTCATCCTGCTATGGACTCATCATGAGAGTGGCCCCAACTCCCAACCAGTGGTTTCAAGGTTGACACGCACCATCCTTTTCTTTGTTGGGGACACTCCCATCTCTTAGATAGGGACAAACCAGATGAATCGTAGCTTTGATGTTCTTACTGGTGTGGGAAAGGGCCCCCATGATTAGGTCATGACAAATGGCTGACATAAAATTGCAAGGGACTCAATAAAATTTTAGGGAAACCTTGCTCTTTTAAAGGTAATACACCAATACAACATAAACAATAAACATACAATAATCTATATGATGCATGAGTATATAATACAAATAAAAACCTAAAAAACATTAAACAATATCAGAGTATAAGAAGAAACTAAAATACCTACTCAAAAAAAAAACAAAAGACCACACAACTCGAAAACACTGAAGTGTAATCAAAACAAGAAACATCCAACCCACTCTAAGATCAAAATCCACATGCCATTCCCAAGGAATCAAGAGACATCACTAAAAAATGAGATACCATTCCATTAATTATGTCTTGATATATTACATATGTAAATGCACAATAGTACCCAAGTAGGGTTTGAGTTTAAACTCAGTAGGTTTTCCCCAATGAATTTCCAACTCATGCCACTGTGATAGGAACCAGCTTGCACATTTTATATCAAACAGTTTTAAAAATAGAAAGAATAATGTATATCAAAAAAGGAAACAATTTCAAAGGAAAATATTTCAAAAATATTAAAAACATTATCAATTATTTGGAATACCCATAACCATGTCTCAATACACACACCCATGCATTCCTATGTGACAGTTCCATACTCATGAGTAGTGTCTTTTCAATCCACCAAGTTGTAAAAAGGTGACCAATACTTGGTTCCGCAATAGAAAACACCCCTTCCACAAGGTCATGTATTTGAATGCACTCACACAAACCATGTATGCCAAATTATATGGAAAACCATTCCACGTAACATATTTATTTCTACAAATCATTTCCACAAATATTTTACATGCATCAAAACAAAAACCATAATAATAAAATCATATTTTTAAAATTATCACCAATAAGAAATTTTCAAGAAACCATTCAATTATTGAAATTCAAAACCCATATCCGAAAATTGGTTTCTATCAAGAATCACACAAATATTTTAAAAAAATAACAAGAAATTTATTTAAGGAAAAATAAGCCTTCAAGTTCTATTTCAGGTGGATATGAGAGAGAAGACACCCACCTCTCAATGTTTAGTGAAAATGAATAATGAAGAAACAAAACTCAAGATCAATCACAAAACACATTCCCTTAAATAGATTCAAGAATATCTAATCAAAATTCCAATCAATGAACACAAATCTATCCTCTACGTATTAGATAAATGGTTTAGGGATGTATGATAAGAATATATCTAAGAATAATACTGTAGAATGATTACTAAACAATGAATTTAGATCTCTCGTATGCTTTAATTCGTCTAAGAATCACATCTAGATCAAATGGAATTGTCTCTCAAGCCTGTGAAGTGAAAGGTATGATAAATAATAGGGTTTTAGGTGATTAATATGGTTTAGGGAGTTAATTATAATTATATTCACACAATTCAGGTTCCAACTATACATTTCATTGTAAAAAATATAGTTTTTAAATCTTTCCTCTAACCGTGCAGTGCTGCTGTATCAAGGCCACACCTCATATGGTTGGCTTTCATGATTAGAAAAACTATATACCAATTATTACTTTCATTCCATTTAATATTTTACAATTCCCCCTAAGAACTTGCATGGTTTGTCAAAACTATGTACCAACTGTTCACCTTCCCAATTACTCCCAAAACTTATTTTACGGTTTTCTAGAGGTGGTGTATAGTTTATAATAAATGTGAACCTAAAGAAAAACCTCCAAAACATATCTAAACCTCTTAAGAACTCAACAATATTAACCCAAGTATTTTATAATATCAAATTAAATAAATAAAGGGTCATGTATCTAAAACTTATGTTGATACACCCAATGACTCAAGGTATATCATAGTCCCATTATGGCATACTTGGGCCAACCATCCCAATAGAGAACTCTCCCCTACTATAGGGTGTTCTTGGGATCCAACACTAATACCACTACATTATTTTGAATTCATTTAATTTATATCTTTTAGGGTCTCGTCTATCACATCTCCCATTTTCATAATCAATACCTCGACCATCGATGACCTTGGGTACAATTTATCATTGAAGATATGAATATCTCAATTCATACAATTATAATCAAGGCCTCAACCATTGGCATTTTAGGAATCAATCCAATAGTTATGTCTCTCATAGTCCTCCCCTGGTTTCTAAGTTGAGACCCAGGGTTACCAATGTCAGGTCCATGACTACTCCCCACCCATGTGAGCTAATGACACTTAAAATTGTTATTGCTTGGTTGGGTGAGATCCCCGAGAGGGGGAGGAAGTGAGTTGTTATAGTGTATCCCAATCCCTTTCAATGAATTTGGTTTGAATGCTATTGGCCTAGATTGCATACCAAAACACAAGTATTTCGGTTTCACCTCCATGGTGAGGTGATTAGGGGTTACAGGTACAATGTGCCCCTACTATGGGGGTCCGAGTGTCCAAGGGCCTAGAAATGTTTTTTGGAGAACTACAACATTAAAAACTCACTATTGAAGGTATGACCGGTGACACTGACATGGTACTAGAGTAGTGCAAACTTATTATAGTAGTATACAACGGGACACTGTAGTAGTGTGGACTTTGGATATAGTGGTACTATAGCCCCACAAACTTCATTCCACTAACACTATATCACACTATAATTGGGTGTCTGCAACACTATAGCATAATGGACTTACTGTGCGTTTGGTGTCATAGTTATATTGTATTATATTCGATATCATTCGATCTAGATATTCTATGTGTATGAAACTCTAATTATATAGTGTAATTATTCTCCCAATAATAGTGAATTGTTCTACCTCTCCATGGGTGTAAAGATCATTTCTTGAACTAAGTAAATCATAGTATTTTGTGATATTCTTCTCATTATTTTGTTCTATATTTTATTCATCTGCGAACCTTTTCTATCTCCATGAATCTTGGTGTTTCTTCAATAGGGTGAATCAATGATCCATTTTTTTAATAATTCATACTTTACTTCAACATCTACAGACGGTTAAAGCCTTTATCCACTCATTATTTTTCTATCAGTCATTATTAAAGGAAAATAAATTCATGTATGGAATTTACCTGAGGATTTACAAGGTTACACCCTAAAAACCTACTCCTTTCTTCATTTAGTTCAAGTTACCAAACTTTTTTTATCCAATATGAATCAAAATGAGTAAAAGTAAAAATTATCTCCAAAATATTCTATAATTCAATATCTGAAAATTCTTCATCCCAGGTAATCACAACAACCACCTCTTAGAAGGTTATTTATACTAGTTCTCACTAGATGAATATATCTCTCAAAAATTATATAGACATATCCTGTTAGGGTCTTTATACAACCTCCCAATAGTTCATCATGGGTCCTCATAAAATCCTCCTTCAAATAGGTCTTTAAGATTTTCTATTACCAGATATAGTTTGTCAAAATTATTCTTCTCATGTCCTCACACCCATATATTTTTCTAAACTATGATAATAGGATTTTCTCACCATATAAAAACTATTGTATTTCTAGTCCTATTCTATCAACTCTTCATCTCACATGAAACATCTAAAAGCAATCAACTTTTTCATCTTCTTTTTCAATGCACAAGTGTTTCTTGAATGCATTGTATTTTTATCTTCTCTCACATGTATCAAAAAATAGATATTATTGAAATACAATGTCCAAACATCTCTGGTTCTTCTTCTCTTACATATATTTATTCATGATATTTTTTGAATATTGTTTCCATAAGTTTTATGGAAATTAAAAAACATTCAATAGTGATATATTATCATTAAATCTCACTTTAATTGATTCAAGCTCTCTATTTAATTCTTCCTAAAGACTCATAATTTCCTTTTTCATGTTATGTTATAAATACCACATGTCCCATGATGTGGAGATCCCCATAATTAATCTCAATCTACTTCTAGTGTTAAGGGATTCTCAAAATGTTCACTAGGTGTGAACCATAGCGTGGGCCTGGACATTTCAATTCCCATAATTCACTTCTCACAAGAGAGACCATTATCACTTCCACAACATGTTCTCACATAACCATTCTCGTAGGTAAATAATAATCTCATCATGGTTTTTACAATAGTCTAGTCTTTAATATCATTCCATTTTGGAAAATTCAATTAATTGAGTGATTCTATCCATATTTCATCATGAATAAACTCAATTGAGACACTTACCACCATATCATGGTTATAAAATTATTCCCATTTCACTATCTCTAAATATGTAATATGTTATGACATGGTACTCTTCTCATCTATTCCAAGAATCTCTTTTGGTTTTAACTAGAATCTCCTTCATTAGTGATGTTTAATACCATAAAGGTCAGAAATTGACATCATAAGATTACTATTATTCACAATTCTTAATACCAAAAAACTCATACGAAATCTCTCATTGAATTCATATGTTCAGAAATCCATATAATCTCAAAATTCATACACATATTACTCTCAAAGTCATACGTAGAAGTATGATGCCTGACTAGTCAAAGTATGACACTAAGAAAATTCATAAGATATTTTAGAAAAGTATTACCTTGGAACTCAAAGTAATGAAAAATGACTTAAAGACATAATATCTACTCAGACTTCCAAACAACTTACTCACTCTAAACCTAAACTACTTTGATTCAGCTTAATCCTTTCTCAAATGCTCCATACCAACTCATAAACTATTGTAGATGGTGTGTATCACCATATCAAACTTTCCTTTCTCTTGAATAAAAAAAATCACCACATTTAAAGGGATACTAAATGAATCTATCCATCTAGTTTTTCTATTTAGAAACATGCACTTGTTCCTTCCTCTACCATATATGGTGACAACACCATAATATCCTTCATATTTCTTTCTCTATAGAAACATGAATAAAAACAAACTCATCTTTATAAATTCCATTTTACTTGATATCTCGACATAAACAGAGACGATAAATAAAATTTTATTTCATATAGGCTCTTTATTCCACCCCTTTTGGTATTTTTTAACACCCCATTTCACTTCTTTCAAGTCCAAATTCAAATGTATTTTTCTTCTCCTAATTAAGAGTAAATGAAAAGGTCATATAGTGGTTGAACCTAACCCATTTTATCCTTATTTTCCATGAGAAAAATGTTAATTCATCACAAATTATCCCTCTTAGATTTGAATTCCAACCTAATTCACTTTTGAGAGGGATGGAACCACACACAACTTAACTAAGATATTTTTTTAATTTAATCTTCATGGGATAAACCAATTTATAAAACAAGTGAGACTTCACCAAAACATCATGATGGTCAATAAACTCATAGTAATTTGATACCATTCTCAGTTTCTCATTTTTGGGATGTTTAAAATTGATTTATTAAGAAATTTAAATCATATACACATATCAACAAACACCACAGAAATTTATTGTGCAAATCATAAAACACCCCCTTTATCGAATATTTTTCATCAATGAACACTGAATAGAAAATGTGATTGACACACCTATTCTTCTAGTTTTTTTAAATATGTCTTGAAAATTTAATATTTCATGATTTAACACACCCTAATATACATTCATCATGTTTTTATTCCCCTAAGTATATTAAGTCACTTCTTCATCATGGTAGTTTATATACTCCATGATGAGTAGTTTTCTCTTGATTTCTAGCACTAAAATCCTAATTCAAACCTCCCTTTATATTTTATTCCTTCAATTCCCTAGACATTAGAACATATAAACAAATAATATGGAATAAGGAGGGGTTATCCTTTGTCTTAAATCATTACATTATGGTTGAGAGTTTTCTCCCAAACCATATTTTTTAGTTCATCCAACTTCAGATCATGAATAGTTATTGATTACCCTTTTGATGGGATTTTGGTCATGTGTCTTCATAGGAAGCATGGTTTTCTTCTTTATGTAATTCCATCACTACTGGAAAATAAGGCAATAGAAACTTTTTTTCCAAAAATCATGGGAATAGGTCACCCCTATACACACATCTTTAAAAAAACGTGTGTATAGGGTATTGTTTAGAACCTATTGCCTTGGTTTTGTAAAATATGGAATTGGGTATTGCAGGGGGAAAATTCCTAGGGTAAGGACATGATAAAACCTATACCCATGGTTTTCAGAGAACTGTGGGTATAAGTTTCACCTATACCCATGATTTTTAGAAAACCATGAGTATAGCTTTCCTATTTAAACACGGGAAAAAATTCCCATAGGAAGGACATGGGAAAACCTATACCCATAACTCTAAAAAATCCATCTGTATGGGTCACCCCTATATCCACGGTTCTCCCAAAACCATAGGAATGGGGTGTGCTTCAAAACCTATACCTATGTTTATCCAAAAAATTGTGGGAATAAGTCACCCCAATACCCACATTTCTCAAAAAGCCATGGGTATAGTCTTGTTTTAGAACCTATAACCATGGTTTATGGATAAACCTAGGTATATGGTCACCTATAACAATGGTTTTTTGGATAACCATGGGTATAAGGTTTCCCATGCAACTATAGGGAAAAGATTCCCACAGTAAAACCTATTCCCATGATTTTACTCAAATAACCACAAGTTAAATATATATATATAAGTAAATATATATTAATATACTGATAATCGTATATGGTGTAGTGGTTAGTTTCTTGGAAAATATAGAAGAAGTTGATGGTTTGAATCTGGTTGGTTGTATTTTCTTAAATCCTATCGCAATAGTTTCAAAAACTATGGCTATAGGTTAATTGATTACTACCATGGTTTTGATGTATGTAAATATCCCTACTATCAAGGTGGATGACCACGGATGTGGGTCTATAACCATAGTTCAAAAATGATGGTTGAAGCTCTATTTCTAATACACTTATTTTCATAGTTCATGACTATGGCAATATCATTTTCAAATTTTGGATATACCACAAAACTATATCTATCCCTTAAGCACCCAATATTCATAAACCATGGATATAGTATTTATCCATGTTTTATTGGATATACCCATGGTTTGGAACCATGGGTAGAGGGTAAATTTCTAGTAGTGCCTTATGTGGGTACATCTTTTTTATGAGAAATAAATTTACATTTTTTCCATAGACATTTTCCTCTATTTTCTTAGTACATTACCATAAGATGATAATACAAATGAATCATTATTTAATTTATTCCCATATTTCTCATTCATCTCATATAATTATTTCTTGTATTTAAATGTTTATAGAGTCTGTTTGGGAATAAATTTCATACACTTTTTAGTACGGTCACCTTGTTGACTAAATGTTCCACAATTTTCATCCAAAGTATCAATTTTTTATAGATAGACCTATTGGTTGCTGATAAATAAATATCCTTTTCATAATATTATTCCTTTTGTCACAAATTTATTTTATTTTTTAGATATATCCCCCTTGATTCATTCCATTTATTTGGAAATGACATATATTTCCAATTTTAATATGATTCGTGTTCAAATCCTCAAAAAAACCAACAATTTACCATGAAACTCGATCATCCATAATTCGGATTGACCTACTAAAAATATGATTTATCTCTAGATAGTTGACAACAATTATCTTACAATTTTTTGAGGGTTTTTTTCTTTATCAAATCATCTCCATTTATCCTTATAGTAGAATACATTTTATATGATTCTCTTTTTCCCAAACATAACCATTTTGAGTGTTAGAGTCTACATAACTAGATATATTATATTTAGTATCCCTTGAGAAAATAAAACTAGTCTATACCAATTATATTTATCATATTATCATCTCTGGATTTTTTAAATTTAATTTCAATGAATATCTCATATTCTTTTCCCATGGTCTTCTTGGCATGTTTAACTTTAGAAATCCTAGACTGGGCCTCAAGAATCTCTTCTTCCTTAGCATTCAGTTTTGAGTTAATCTCTTCTACGATCTTATCACTCTTTTCATTTTTTTAACTTGTAATTTATAATCTCTTTTAAGAGATCACTTTATTTTACATATTCACTTATTTTCATTTTTTCAGGAATCTTCACTATATTCTTTATCTTGGATTTTTTTCTCAATCCAAGCCACCACTTCAACTCTCACCAAATACTCATTATATCCATCCTCTTCCTCCTCATTATTACTTGATGAGTCTATTTCTTTCAACATGAGAAATGAAGGTTCTGTGATTTTGAGAGATACCTTTATCATCTGAATCACTCCTGAATGATGTTTATTCTCTTTATTCTCTACTTATCAAGTTCCTCTTAAATTTCCATGAATAATAATTATTTTTTCTAGAATCATATTTTATATATATTTTTGATCTTCCCTTATAATAGTTTTGTTTCTCATCATCATATTCAGATTAATTAAATTTATTATTTTGTTAGTAAATATCAAATTTCAATATTCCTCCATGATTAAATAATTTAAGAGTAGGAATACATTTAAATTTGTATCTCTCTATTCTGTTGTTCTTGTTGATAAAATTGATGGATTTTTTATACTCCCCACTTCTCTATTATTCACTTTTAGAGTCTGGATCAGACTTAGTCTTAATTTTCATGTGATTTTGTTCTAATTTGAATGTTGTATCCTCCATTGATTTCTTTTTTCTTAAGATTTCCTCACTTCATTGTTAAAAATGGTGTTTTTAAATCATCAAGGAAAATTATCCAATATCCCCATGGGATGAAATATTAGGGTTGAATTTATTGGGAAAATTCCTCATAATATTATTTTAAATATTTTAATTCTCCAGATTATCTTCAAACCCTCTAATATGACTACAAAACTTATTAAAACTAGTAAAATATTCATCAATTCTCTCATCATTATCTATCCGGATGTCTTGAAAATTTTCACTCCAAATCTAAAGTTTGGATTCATTAATATTTAACTTTATTTAATGCATATTTTCTAGCTTCTCCCATATCTCTTTTATAGTTCTAATCACTATTATATTGGTGTAGAATTTATCATATTTAGATTATAGGATGATTTTTTTAGCTTTCCCACCCACATCAAGATTCCTCTTGTTAACATAAGTCATGAGAACATATTTTTAAAGTGGAGTAAATCTCACTATTAAAACATCAAACACATCAATCCCTCATGATAAAAAATATAGAAGAATAATGTTCCTTCATCGTTGAAAACTAATTTTATTAATGATAGTTACGTCTCTATTATTGATGAGATTGATATTCTACATATTTATCTTTGGATCCCTCAGAGATATCTATATTATCTTTGATAAAACTTGTTATTCCTAGGTGTTGATCCAAATTTTTATTTATATTGTATTTATAGTCAATGAGGAGAGATTCATTAAGGGGAGTTTCATGATGTCGATATATTGAAATTTATTTTATTTGTATTAGTATAAGATTTCCTAATCATGATAAGGAATAACATGAATTTGTGGTACTTGTTTGAAGTGTTAGTTTTTCTAGGATACAATTATATGTGTTTCTATGTGTGTTTGTGATTCACATGTTCTAGTACCCTTGTATTTAGTAAATTTTTGGAGTGGAGAGTTATAAATTATTGGGCCAACCCTCTCAAGACCAGCACCCGAGAAATCTACAGACAAAGATAGTGGCCCAGTACAACCACCACATAGATGAGTGTGTGGTGGGAGTAGTTTGCAGGTGAGTACTTGTGTGAGGAGGCATAAGTGTGTATGAAGGTAGGATATAGTTTGGGTCAACATGATTGGAGTTAATGGGGATATTAGCCTCTTATTTTTGTGTTGACATGAGAGGATAAAGGATAACATTAACACCTATGTGACATTATTAAGCTTCAATAGGATGAGATTTGATTATAAAAGAGAAACAAGGTTAGAATAACTATTCGATGTGGGACTATATAAATGTGTGGAATTTTTGATCCATCATTACAAATATGGAAATTAATCTAGGATGAATGAAATGACGTTTTATTTCACCTTCAACCTCATGGTCGGGATACTGTGATTTGGTATTTAGACGTTCGACCATCTCCATGATCAAGTGACTCTAAAAATAAAGCGAAGATATGAATGAGAGGAAATGATCTATGCTAAGTTGAGAGAAACTTAATAAGGGTAAAACAAGATTGAGGATGTGTTCTATTATGGATGGAGATCTCTAAGATGCACTATGTATGATCTACCTTGATAAATCCATGGTAAGAAAATCAATTACACAAATGTAAATATACTATGAGAACCTCCATAGTTTGCTGATTGATCACACAAAGGGTTATTGACTATATAAACCTCCTTGGTGGGTAGATCAATCACACAAAAGATGATTGACTGTCTGATCACATAGTTTATCTAGTGACCAGATCTTCCACGATCATTCCATTGACCACATTCCTCATATAGATGATCTATCTACTGCATGCATCATGGTCAATTCAGATGATTGCATTTGCTAAATTTGTTCTTGAAGGAGTTAGATGTGATCATGCATGAATGTGAGTATGAATTAAGAGTGAAACTGAATACTAAAGTGATAATTTAATGTGTTATATAAAGGTAATAGATAATTATATAATGGTTTTGTGGAAAATTTACTCATAAAGGCATTTCATTTTTTTGATTCTTGTGTTTGTTGACAATGTTAACAAAGTTGATTTTTTGAAAATGAATGTTTTCCATAAAGTAGAGTACACAAACTATGAATTCTATCAATAGGAATATGAGGTCAATCTAGTGATTACATTTCATATGAGTTCATGGTTATGAGGTATAAGGGAGTACACAGTCATGAGGTGGAATTGAGTTTTCATTTACGAGGTAGAACGATGTACATGGTTGTTTTACTGTTCTCTTAGGCCACCTAAAAAGAGATTATATAGACCATAAAGTCAAACCATGCACTGTGAGGTGAGTTTTGTGATATATAATGTAGTGATTAAGATGGTGATTTTAACTAAAGGGCTAAACAATAATTTTTATTAGTGGATTTATTAGAGGAATTTGTATATGAGCTCCACTAATCGCATCATTATGTATAATGTGAATTTCAATAAAATATTATTATTATTTGAATTTGGATAATTTCAAAAGTTTTATACATGGTTCAAGTCAATAAGAGTTCATATAATTGAGTTTGTGAAGTGAAAGATTGAAAAAGGGAGTTCCTGGATGTAATTTTGTGAATAAAAAGTACAAAGAAGGATGTTTGTGGGAGAAATTAAAAAAATTTAAGATCACAGAGGTGAAGAAGGAGTTATTGTGGTAACTCATTAAGTTGAAAATAAGGAGTTTGTGAAGTAAGATACACAGAGGTAACTCACATAGGGAAATCTACAATTTAGAATTCATGGAAGAACAAGGGAGTTAACAGTGAATAGTATTCTGTGAGGTTGAGTATGTGGAGGAGTGGATTTCATCTCTTTAATGAAAATAGAGCTTCATAGGACACTCCCATATGTTTGAACCAAATATTAAATTATTTATAACAATGAAAAAATCTTATAGAGGAGTAGTGTATAAACTTCATGTGAGAGAGAAATGATCTTTAAAAGTGTGATTGTTAGTAAAAAAGGAGGGATAATGAGCTGGATCTGAACATTTTAATAGTATTGTGCTATAGTGGATGTTGTAAATTGGTAAATTTCCTTTTTATACACTTTTTACTACCCCAATAATGGTTAACCAATTTTTTTTGTCTCATGCATGATTTAATTATTTTTATTACATATTGTTGTGAGAAGAAGAGAGAAAATGGGTTTCTTCATGATGAAACAAGATCAAAGGGGGTAGATATTTTAATTTTCCATACCCTAATTCACACCCCCTATTTGGGTATTTTACCTAGTGATTATAAAAATTAGTATCATAGATAAATGATAAATTGAGTGAATCTCTCTTAGTTAAACCAATGGAAACAATTATCCACACATAGATTCCAATCCATAGTGGAAACAATTTTCAATTGTGGAAGAATAAAGGAAACACTACTTCTGATCATTAGGAATGAATTTATATACTTATATTATGCATGGGATCTCAGATAGTATTGATAGGAGGACCATATCATATATTTAATAAAGATAAATGGATTTAGATTCCAGAGGAAGTAATGATTTTGGGGAAACCCTATCCAATAAAATCTAAACAAAATTAATTTCATTTAAATCCTCACATTCCATGTGGGAAAATATGTTAAAAACCTACAAAGGTAATTCAAAAGTTCTAGAAATTAATTTTAATATTATGTATAACAAATATGAGGATTTTAAGATTCACCTTAATTAATCTATTGGTTCATTCTTCGATCAGGTGAATGTGATTGTGGAGTCAATGCATAGTCTCATAAAAATCCTTGATGATGTGAATATCTTCAAATGAATCTAGAGAATATTTCCACCCCAATTCAATAAAAAATTCTTTGTGCTTGAGGATAAAGATCCAAAGGATATTCCATGGTATTGTTTTCACAATACTCATGTTTCATATGAAATGAAAAAAGATGTTATTGAGGCAATGAAAAATGGTAAATATAAAGATGATCCATTCAAGGCCATGTAGAACATCATTATAGAGGATGGTCATGAAAAATATGACATAGAAGAAGCCATGTAATTATTATACTCAAATCTAAAAAAGAAAAAATAAATATTTAAATGGAAACTTTTACTCTCTTGTTTTAAATTTGAAAAGGTTTGAGACCTTAAATAAATGTTTCTTAATAATTTTTAAGAAGGTGATTATGATGATAAAATTCCCAAGAAGAAGTCTTCATCCAATGTGAATGTTCAAAAAGACAATAAGAAATATTACTTCAAGTAAAAGGATATACTTTCATAAGAAAATGATATTTGAGAAGATAATTATATAGAATAAATTTAAAACATAAAAAACCATAAATAAAATTCCATGGTGGTGGTCATGGAAAATTCCTAGAAAATAAAAGAAAGAGATAAAGAAGAAGTAGAAAAGAAAGGAAGTTTTGATCTCTAAGATGAGATTGAGGTCACTCTTGAATAGATATATTTTTGGAGAGAAAAAATAGAGAAATCCAACAAGGTGATTCATGATTCAAAACTTTATATGGAATAGTAAAAAGAAGATATGTGTGAGTTGAAGACAAAAATTGTAAAAATCCAATTTGAAAAGCTAGAAAACTCGAAGAAGATCATTATGTAGAATATTAATGTTGAATAATATACCAATATTATTAATGTTTTAACTATGAATGTGAAATATTGGGTCAAACACATCAAATATATTTATTAGGAAGTTTTTGGCCGATGAAGAAATGTTAAAGATCGTGAGAGTCTTTTGAACCCAAATAAAATATCAGGAAAGTAGATCACTCAATTAATGGAAAATGTGAAAGTGAACCATGGAGGTCTAAAAAAATATATACAAGATTCATATTCAAATAAAAATGCTGGAATGAGGCTTTATCATAAAAATTAAGTAACTGTAGTTTATGGTAGACCACAAATACCCACTCTAAATTTGAATGTTGATTTGGGAACAACTTGAAAACAAAAAACCTAAATAAAAACTAGTAATACAAAAAATGACACAAATAAATGCACCTCTTATTAGGTTGGTAGTGTTGGGGAAAGATATGACATTCCCAAAATGTATGTTCCATAGCCAAGAGGTACCAAAGGGTGAAAGAGAAACCAAGGAATACCTAAAGATTTCATTACTCTAGGGATTCTTTTGATGGTAACTATTTTTGGTGTGGAGGATTTGTACATATGTCTATATATTCCGCATTAATAATATAGAGGAATGTCTTAAAGAAAACCCAAAGTGTTCATATGCAATATTTCATGTAATCATCAAGTGAGATGAGAATACATAAATTGATTTTTAGATTTTTAAGATGAAGATATTCTATATTTATTTGAATAATATCAAACATTTCAATCAAAACTAAGTGAGAAACCAAAGACATAGATCCAGAAGTTCATATCCGAATAGGAAGTGGTTGTAGAGATTTACATGAAAGAATAAGATTGTATTGGTGCATCAATCATTGAAAGTGGATGCACCTATCACATCACTAGAAATAAGACTCTCTATATAGGCATAAATAATGACACGAAAGGTGCCTAATTAGATGATGATACATGCATAAAGATTATTAGCTTAGAGAAATTTTAATTATGTGGTAAAGATATGATATGCATAGACGTCTTGGTTATTTAAGGTCTTGATCAAAAATTGTTTAGTTTCTGTCAAATGTATGACTCAAGGAATGTAATAAGTTTTACCAAGAAGGTGCCTTAAAATTAGATGACGATACAGGCATAAAATTCATGTCAAGGAATCACATGAAGGGAAATATATACCTTAAAAGTGGAAAATAATATACGTATGTTCTATCCAAGGAATATGAGAAAAAGTTGTGGCATAAATATTTTGATCATTTGAGACAACCATCCATGGAAGATCTGGTGAAAAGTGATGGTGCTCTGAATCTCCCTAAGCCTTCACATTATTGTAAACAGAAGTTCATTGATTTATGACTTGGTAAGATTATTGGAGATACTTACAAGGTCAAATAATGAAGGGAAAACCGAGTTTTGGAATTGGTTCATAATGAGGTGTGTGAACCTATCTCACCAAGATCTATTTATGGGAAGAGATACAATGTAATGTTCATTGATGATTGAAACAAAATGACCTAGATATTTTTCATCACCCACAAGTATAAGGTGTTTAATTTCATAACACAATTACAAATGGAGGATTTAAGGATCCTTGGATATTAATTTTGTTTGTTCGGAATCCAAAATTGGATAATGTTCACAAACATTAATGTGGATGATTATCTCAATATTCTCAAGATAAAACACCAAGTCTCAGTAGTGTGAACACCTCATCAAAATGGTGTTGTTTAGAGGAGTAATTTGATCATAGGTAACATTAACTGAATGACTCTTATTGAAAAATAACCACCAGGGGTGTTTTGGAAGGAAGTAGTCTTAACATTAGTCTAGATCTCCAATAGAGCTTCATTGTGTTCCAGGGAAGAGAAGAATCCATATGAGCTATGGTATAGAAAGAATATGACAATGAAATACTTTCTATACTTTTAAAGTAAGTGTCTCATTATCAATAAATAGAAAAATAGGATGTTTAAATCCTATATGGATAAAAGGGTATTTCATAGCTACTAAAGAAAAAAAATAAAACATATTAATGTTTCAATAAAAATATAGGAAAGGTGATGGAATGAAATGATATTATTTTAGTGGAGAATGATCATAATATTAACAAAATAAGTGAACAAAACTCAGATTATAGTGATGAATAGATGATCGGCTCTGAGGTATTGAATGTGCCTAATGAAGAATGAGAATAATATTATGATAATGACAAAGATGATGTCAGAATTATATTTTCATAGAACCCAAAGTGATCAGATAAAATTGATAGAAAAAACATCATCAATGAGTAGAAAACACCAGTACAGATGATGAGAATTGATTTTCTACAGCAAACATTCTTCCTATCATAGGTATATATAATTTTTTTAAAGAAGCTATGAGAGATGAGAACTGAGTTTAGATGATGCATGTTGAGATTAACCAAATTGAAAATAAGCAAATGTAGAATATGTTTTGAGGCTGATGGATAAGAATATCATCGGGAAAAAATGAGTCTTCTAGTCAAATTGAATGAAGAAGAAATGATAATTCCAATAAATGTGGGACTAATATGCAAGAGATAATCTTAGATCGAGGTAATTGAGGTAGATGAGAAATTTTCACATGTTTTAAATCTAAAGACTATATAACTATTCTTGTCCATTTTAGTGTAAAGGAAATTCAATGTTTTATAGATGAATGATAATTTAGTGTTTCTGAATGGGGTTTGAGAAAAAAATGATACATTGAACAACCATATGGTTTTCTCATATAGGAATATAAGAAAAAAAATGTTGAAGAAATCAATGTATGGATTAAATTATAAATTAAATAACGTTGTTCACAAATTGATACGTATTTGAAGAATCTTGGTTTTCAGTATGGTGGAGTTGATTACATTTTATATGTCAACAATGAGATTAATCAAAGGATGATGGTGCTGGAATATGTCAATTACATGATGTTTGTAAAATATAGTGGATAATAATGAAAACATTTTTCAAATTTAGGGAATTAAATTTCCAAATGTTAATGACTAATGGGATGAAGTTTTTCTTTGGTTTAAGGGTAACGTAGGGAAAGCATGGCACATTTCTTTCTCAATCCAAATATTCCAAGGAGGTTATGTGAACATTTAGAATGGATAATTCCAAGGAATTGAAAAATATGGTTTCTTCATAGATGAAACTTTGAAGTGATAATATAGTAAATACATTCAATGACTTAGAATACAAAAAAATATCAGAGATATTCTTTCACTATATAGTGACACAAACCAATATTTTTTTTACTTTTCTGACATCATGGTATCGAAGTAATATCAAATAAATCTATTTACCTACAATTCGAATAATACTAAGGCTAATAAAAGGCATATTGGACTTCAACATTCTCTATAATACAACATTAGAACATGAGTTATTGGGATATACAGATACAAATTGGGATAATTTAGAAGATAATATAATGCCAACATTAGGTGGTTCATTTTATCTTGGTAGACTATATTTTTCTTAGCTAAGAAAGAAACAATATACTATTTATATGAGAACCAAATAAGATGAATATATTATGGTCCCTCAAGCATGTATATGGTTAGTTTGGATGAAACAACAGATTGAAGATGTGAGAGTTGAAGTGAGGTATCAAATCAGAATCCATTGTGATAATCAAAGTGGTAAAAATATTAGAAAAAATACAGTCTATCACTCAAGAAAAAATACATTGAAATAAAATAGCATTTTATCAAGGAGAAAGTAGAGCATGGGCTAGTAACATTATGGTATGTTCCTACAAAACTTCTCATTTCAGACATCCTATAAAAGGCCTTACCGAAAGAAGCATTTGAATGATATTAGTTGGATCTTGGAGTCTAGTCAAATCCCCACACATAAATAGTCTGTATTTGAGACTGAAACTCCCTATGTTATATTGTGAATTTCTCGATCTGACAATATATGTTATTTTTATTATTGCAGTTTGTAAATCACATTTGGGTTCATGGAAAAAGGGAGAGAAATATTGATAATCGAAGAAAGGTTATTGAAATGGGTAGAGATGTTTCATGATTAATCATCAGGAGTGACGAAATTACGTGAATTTTAAATATAAATATGCTAAATATGTTCTATCAATGATGGAATTGTTAATAAAAGTGGAAAAAATTATATGGGGGAGAGCTATTTCATGATGAATTAGGGGGAGTAAAGAAATCGATGACGTTTTAAATTTGATGATGGTAAATATTTTCTCTCAATGAATAAAAATCATGAAAATATGACATATGAGTTTTTGATAAAAGTTGTTATGATGTTATATTGAAAGAGTGGTCTTCTTGAGAGCCACAATTTTTGAAAAAATTAGTATTTATCACCAATTGATATAATTTAGTAATAGTTTATGTCCATAATAAAGCAATTCATTGATGATATTTACATGATAATATTCTTTTTTCAAGAAAAAAATGGCTCATATGGGCTTAGAGTACATATTGAGTGAATCTTTGATCACTATCTATAGTCATAGAGTGTGAATTATGGTCGAAGATGAAAGTGGATCAGTTTTTTTTCAATAGAAATTTCTAATAAGTCTTGAAGTGTTGTCAAAAAACACAAAGGCGGATATTTTTGGGCACAAATTATTCATTATGGCATTTCAAATTTTTTCAGTTTTTTTGTTTTTTGAAAATGTTGATAAAGTAGTTATGAAATAGGTTGGAGGTGTTTAGAATTATCTTACAGAAGGTGTGTCGTTTATCAACGTTTTACAAATTATTGGGCCTAAAAATTTGGAGGTTCAAATTTTGTTTTTGAAAAGGGATTATTTCTGTGAGGTAGAGTACATTGACCATGGGTTGAGTAGTCATATCCTGAGGTTGAGCAGGAGATTTCATGAAAGATGAGTTTATGGATATGAGGGGGAAGGGAGTACACAATCATGAGATGAAATTGAGTTTATGGTTACATGTTTTAATGATGTACATGGTTGTTTGACGATGCTCTTGGTCCACCATAAATGAGGTTACATAGATCATGAGGCAAATTTTTCAGTATAAAATTCTGCAATAAAGTGGATTAGTTTAATGAGATGGATAAACAAATGTAAGAAACTAGATCCTCTTTTCCAGTATGGATCTAGTTTTTGGGGGTTTTTGAGGAAAAAGGAAGAAAAAACTATTTTTTAAGAACACGCTATGTACATTTGAGTACACACCATGAACCTATGATTCTATGTAAATCCACGTTTTGATCATATAATGACTGAGTACATGGTTGTTTGGTGACCTGGAAGACCGCTTAAGTTGGGGGTCAGTTGAGGCTACTACACAGCGTGTACTATTAATGAAAACATAGTGTAGTTTTATTTTTATTTTATATATCGTAGTGGAGTCGCATATCATGTCTTGAAACACCGTCTTCTTCCCATGTTTTGTACAAGAGTGCTCTGAAATGATGGATGTTGTCTGAACCCTTTATTTTTCATACGAGATCTGATTGAGACATCATTAGGTGCATTGGAATCCCACCGGTAAGTTCTCAAACCCTCTTGATCCCTTCTTCCTAATAAATCCCCTCTTGTGAGTTATTCATGGTTGGGGGGTTTTCTCCATTTTTTAGATCTTCACCATTTTAGGTGGATTCATGGACTGTCATTCAAGTATATCGATCGTACAACATAGAGGTAGGTGGTTTGTGCCTTTCATTATTTGTCTTTGAATTATATATGCTAAAAGTGCCACATACCCACGTTTTGGGTATTTCTTAACTTGGAATTAAACCCTGTTATTTCCGATTATGATTTGGTTGACTGATAAAAGGTTTTTTCTTATGATTAATGTAAAATACCTTTTCTAAGGGGCACCCATTAGGTAAGTTTCCCTTGATTGATTGTTTATGACTGCTGGGTCTTGGTTTCCTATGATGTGTACCTTGTTTTCCATGCCTTTTTTGATTAGGATGGAGTTTAAATGATTATGTGAAATGTTAGTGATATGCATTGAGAATGTTTACCCATGTTGTAGTTATAGATTACGTTAGATTCTTTGATATGATATGCATAATATTTATTTTTCTAATGGAATATGAGAGCCTTGGAACATGTAGACTAAGGGGACTTCCATATTATTTGCATAGGGCCATGAGAGCCTTGGTGTAGATAGTTAAACCGAGGGGATTAGACTGTGAGAGCTTTCCCAGGTAGACGTTTATATTTTATGCTATGATGGAGCGAGGGGATTAGACTGTTAAAGATTTCCCAGTTGTTCGTTTATATTAGAAGCTATGTTGGACTGAGGGGATTAGACTATGAGAGCTTTCCCAGATGGTTATTTATATTTTATGCTATGTTGGACCAAAGGGGTTAGACCTTGAGATATTTCCTAGAGGGTAATTATTTAATGAATTGATGCTATGTTTGACCAAAGGGTTATATTGTGAGAGCTTTCCCAGAGGGTTGTTTGTGAATAATTGAATGATAGTGATGTGTCTTCCAAGCTGAAGAACAGGATTGGATTCAGTCTTACTCGATTGTTTAGATGGTCTTCTGAGATGTTTGTTTTGTTTCTTTTCATAGGGGATACAAATTTTAGGCTAGATCCTAGGGTAACATGGTTCAATAGATTAATAATAAATGTAAATGAATGTTATTGAAAACCATTGGATTGGTTACCTTTGAGTACTTCCTAGTTATTGCTTCATTTTTTTCATATTACCTGCTATGTATATTCACTGACAGTTAGACACATATCTTTTGGTGGTTACCTACTGGAATTCATCTCACACCCTGTTTGGGTCATGTTTTTAGACCCAAACAGATGATATGATTGATAGTATGGATAAGGTAACATTTCCTTCTTCATCAGTTACTTGATTTTATTTGGTGCTGGAGATCATGGGACCAAGCTGAGGCTTGTGATGCTATTGGAGTTTAGTTGCTTTTACTTTTTATTTGATTGTATTGTATTTACAATTTTTTTTACCTATTTTGGTTTCTTTCCTAGACACATATTACATGAATAATATATATATATATGTGTGTGTGTGTGTGTGTGTGTGTGCTCAAGTAGTTATTTTACTTTCAATATTCCGCTATTATTCCTATATGGTATTATTATTCCTCTATTGTTGTTTATTTATTAATTCTACTATGTATACTCTACCTATGAGGTCATAGTTTCCCCATTATCATACCTTTTTCCTCACTTTTAGTCGATATCCTTTGGTGTTTGGTGAAATATGCGTGAGGTCATGTGACCAAACGGGTACAAGGAACCATTGGGTGGCACCCGAATCTGGGAAATTACAAAGTGGTATCAGAGGTTGTTCTTTTTTAGTTTTCTTACTATTTGGCGACATTATAAAGGTATAGGAAGGAAGTGGAGTTTGTTAATTATTTTTTCCCAGGAGTAGCTCCCTTGTGTATAGGGAAAATCCAAATTACCTTGAATTTAATTGTATTTTTTTGGATTTAGAACTATTACAGTTGATTTTATATCACCATTGGCTGACGAACATGTTTTTTTCTATTAGTATTGAAATTTTTGTGGTTAAATTTTGTTTTAACCAAATGAGATGAGGGTATACCATCTCATTCATCATACAAGAACTTGTTATAAATCACATGTCATGTATTCTTGTTATGCCATTTAGCGAGCATTAATGATTTTATGCTGTTGTGATAGTTTTATTACTAGATATGCCTATTGTTGTGATATATGTCATGATAGGAATACCTACAATTTTTATGGAGTATTGGTATATGGAATGTTTCATTGGGATGGACGCCAAGATTTGGTCCCTAAGGTGTTATGGGCCCTCTTGGATCAGAATTTGGTGGATCATGTTTGAACATTAATTGAATTTTGTTAAGATAGAAATAAGGATTCCAAACATTGATTCCTGGGGAGTATGGGATCTCCTGGATTGGAACATGGAATGACTTGGACAAATTTAATTATTTTGGGGTTTTAGAGATGTTTCAGAGGATTACTATCCAGAAAACCCAAAAAACACGGCATGTGATGTTATGAACACACCATGTGTTCTTCTGTTCTGGAATAAATAACTTTTCTTAAGTAAAATCCATTTCCCATATGTATAAATCGTGTAGTTGTTGACCTAGTGGCTGACTATGTGAGTAGAGACACAGGGTTGGTAAACTTTTGGTAGAACACACCGTGTATTGGGAGTACACGTCATGTTGTAGTCGATAGTGTATCCGGTCGTGTGACTAACGAAACGGGTGGATGGAATGTTTTTTGTACACACCATTTCTATAGTATACATGCAATGTGGTGTTACACAAGTAGAACTATGTAGTTCTAGCCATGTAAAAATACCTTGATATGGGGGAAAATTCAAGTACATGTTGTGTGTCAAGAGGAACACACCGTGTGTATGGGGTGTTACATGACTAGGTTGGCAGGGGTACACGCCCATGTTGAGTCTTAAGGGAACGTGTCGTGTAGTGGTTCTACATTCCGTGTAACCCTCTTTTAAAAAAATTTAATTATTTCATATACATGTTACATTACTACATTTCTGAGTTCATGTTTTCATTAATCTAATACTGAGGTGTGTGCTTGACCATGCAAAGTCATGCCACTAAGACGTCCTCTGGTTGTACGTTAGGTACAAGGTGATGGTCAGACACCAGAAATGGTATATCAAGGACTACCAGAAGATCATCCTAATATTACCATCTTGGAAAAAATGTTATACTAGACGTAGGTTCTCATGCACAGTTCTGTGAAGGCTTTATGAGGATGATACAAAATTTTCAGGGAGCACCAAATCCTACCCCTGTTATGGGAAAGTTGACACGGGTGTTCTAGCAGTAGTATCCTCACACTTTTTTAGGGGATGGTAGATGAAAAGCTTGTAATGACCTCTGATTAGTCCAAGCCTGCACAGAAGACTGACCACGCCCGAGAACAACACCGGTAGATAATAGGTCTACAACCCCCACCACATGTCGGCCCAAATAACACGTGGTAGGACAATTTCCCCTACCTGTAAAGGGTTTTTAATTGCCTCCCCCGTAACTCGAACCCGTGGCCACATGCTTAATAGCCAACCAGGAATCATTACGAGTACCACTGATGGCCTAGTGGTACTTGTAATGCTTCTCAGTTGGTTGTTTAGCCTGTGGTCACAGGTTCGAATTGCGGGGGAGGCGATTAAAAAAACCCACCAGGCAGGGGACAATGTCCTGCCATGTGTTATCTAGGCCAGTATGTAGTGGGGGTCATGGACCTGCTATCTACCGGTGTTGGTCTTGGGTGTGGCCGATCATTTGAGCAGGCTTGGACCAATCAGGGATCGTTACAGAAGTGGTACTCATAATTCTTGTCAGTTGGATGTTAAGCCTTTGGTCATGGGTTCGTGTTGCAGGGAGGCGATTAAAAAACCCCCAGGCAGGGGAAAATGTCTTACCACATGTTATCTGGGCCAGCATGTGGTGGGGTTCATGGACCTAATATCTACCGGTGTTGGTCTTGGGTGTGGCCGGTCTTATGTGAGGGCTTGGCCCAATTGGGGATCGTTACATAAAAGGCACCTTTTTATGTAACGATCCCTGATTGGGCCAAGCCCATACAAAATACCAGCCAAGACTAAGCCCAACACTGGTAGATAGAAGGTCCATGACCCCCACTGCATTCCGGCTCAGATAACATGTGCCAGGACACTGTCCCCTGCCCCCAGTGGTACTCGTAATGTTTCCCGGTTGGCTGTTAATCCTATGGTCATGGGTTCATGTTATGATAGAGGTGATTAAAAACCCCCGCTAGGCATGGGAAAATGTCCTTCCAACTATTATATGGGCTAACATACGGTGGGGTTTGTGGACCTGCTATCTACCGGTGTTGGGCTTGGGTGTGGCCGGTCTTCTCTGAGGGATTGGCCCAATCAGGGATCATTACATAAAAAGGTTCCTTTTTATGTAACAATCCCCAATTAGGCCATGCCCTCACAAAAGACCATCCACGCCCAATACCAACACCGGTAGATAGTAGGTCCACGACCCCCACTGCATTCCAGCCCAGATAACACATGGTAGGACATTGTCCCTTGCCTGGTGGGGTTTTTTAATTGCCTCCCCCGCAACTCAAACCCGTTACTATAGGCTTAACAACCAACAAATGATGCATTACAAGTACCCCTAATACAATGACCTAGTGGTACTTGTAATGATTCCTGGATTTTTGTTAAACTTGTGGTCATAGGTTTGAGGTTTAGAGGAGGCAATTAAATAAAACCCCGCCAGATAGGGGACATTGTGCTGCCACGTGTTATCTAGGCCGACATGCGGTGGGGGTTGTGGACCTGCTATCTACAGATGTATGGATTGGGCGGGGCCAATATTCTTTGTGGGATTGTCCCAATCTAGGATCATTACAAAGCTACAAATTCATGGTTGGAGGCTATGCTTTCTATCTTCGAGCATTTGCAGATTCCTCCTGAGAGGTGAGTGAAGCTCACGACTAACATGCTATGTGATTCCGCCAAGAGATGGTGGGATGTTGTTTCATAGGTGGCATGTCACCGAGATATGAATTGAGAAGAGTTTTATAGGACCTTATATGATTATTTCTACCCCAAAAAATTGAGGGAAGACCGAGCCCGGGAGTTTATGCATTTGGAGCAGGGCTCTCTTTTAGTGATGGATTACTCCTCTTACTTTTCAGAGCTTCAACGCTTCACACCTATTTTGGGAGGTGACAAGTTATCACTGGATAGAATATTCGAGGATGGTCTCAGGTATGAAATTAAATATAAGGTGAATGTTTTTAGGTTGACTTAAATGACTGATATAGTAAACCGTGAACTGATTATCGGGCGCAATATGATAGAGTTTGGAGTGGTGAGATAGGGCGGTTCAACATCTAAGGCTAGTACTCTAACTGATAACAGGAAGCACCACAAGGATCCTTAACATAGTGATTCTAGTAGCAGGGATGTATCTTCAACTAGCCAGGTGAGGTGATACCAGTGTGGGAAGAGTGGTCACATGATACCACAGTGCCTGAGAAACCCAATTGAGTGCCAATTTTGTGCCAAGATGGGTCATCTTCAGCATTTTGTAGGATTTTCTCACCAATAGTAAGTGAAAGGGGATCTGTTATGACTCCACATACATGAGAAGGGATACTAGTTTCTCATAAGTTATGGATCTAGAGTTCTTTAGGCTTTTTAGGTCGATGAGGTGGTGATGGATGTGGTATCCAAATGATATATTTTTAGCAATAACAAGGTAGATCATCTCAGGCTCTCCATGCAAGTTCACATGTCTATGGTACATGTCATACTTTAACGATGGAGTAGACCCGGTAGGAATAGGGCCCAAACACTCTATGGTTAGAGGTAAAATTCTAGTTTCCTTGGTTTTAGATTCTACTCTTTTTTATATAGGGGATTCCCATAGTTTTATATCTTTTTTTGTTGTGGAGATCCTTGGCTTCTGTATCTTTCGTTATGGTAATGTTATGATGCTTGACACTCTGTTGGGGATTTAAGACGACTATTGTATGTCAGTGAAAGGAGTTTCATCTTGAGGTTGGTGAGTTTCACTTCCTATGGGACCTCTAATTATTAAATATTATAGGCTTCAATGTCATTCTTTGAATGGAATGGTTTGTCTCCTTTCATGCCTTTGTTGAATGCTATCACCATAGGGAGAATTTCACATCACCAGAGGGAAGATCTTTTCTACACAAGGGTGAATGGGATGTCTAGGAAAGTAGAGAGGGACCCGAGCATCATGGGCTAGGAGAAATTCCATCCCATATTTCTAGTTTATATCTGGATGACCAGGGGACTTAACAAATGGACATTCCTCCAGTGGTGGATCATTTTAGAGGTGTCTTCACAGAAATATTGTTTGGTTTACCTATGGAGTGAGAGGTGTATTTCTCTATTGATCTTGTTCCAGGAGTGGCACTAGTGTCCATTCTTCCTTATAGTATGGATACACCTAATTTACATGATCCTAAGAAGTAGTTCGAGAAGTTTCAGGCAAAGGGTTTCATCAAACCCAGTACTTATACATAGGATTCTCCTATTATTTTTGTGAAGAAGGTGGATGGTACTCTTAGAAATTGTGTAGATTATAGAAAAATGAACTAGTTGACGGTTAAGAACTGATATCCATTGTTGAAGATTTATGATCTATTTGATCAAATTTAAGGATCCTATGTGTTCTAAAAGATTGAATTGAGATCCAGTTATCTTCAATTGCAAGTTTGACCATCAGATACACCTCTTACAACCTTTTAGAGCAGGTATGGTGTATACGATAATTTGGTTATGTTGTTCAGTATCACAAAAATACTGATAGTTTTCATGGAACTGATGAAATTAGTGTTCCATCCTTACATGGATTCTTTTGTTGTAGTATTCGTGGATGATATCTTGTGGTACTCTCACACTTGATACGACCATTCCATCTATATTGAGATCATATTGAGTACACTATGAGAGAATCGTTTATATTCTAAGCACTCAAAGTACAACTTTTGGATGGACCAGATTCATTTCTTGATTCATGTCATCTCAAAGACATGAGTATTAGTAGACCTAAAGAAGGTGAGAGTAGTAGTTTACTGGGAGCCACCAAAGAATTTCTTTGAGGTACACAATTTTCTAGGGATGGATGGTTACTATAGACTATTTGTTTAGGACTTTTCATGATTAGCAGTTCCATTGATGAGCCTAACTAAGATGGGTGTGAAGTACTTTTGGGTAGATTCTTGAAATTTATACTTTTAGGAGATAAAGGGGAGATTAACTGCAGCATCGATACTGATTTTTTCAGAACTGGGTATGGGTATCACCATTTACTATGATGCATCTGGTATCAGGTTAGGAGCAGTGCTTATACAGGGGGAAGGATTCATTGTTTATTGGTCTTGAAAATTCAGGCCACATGAGAGGAACTACCCTATACAGAATCGCGAGTTAGCTGAAGTTGTGCATTCTTTGCGCTGTTGAACACAATGTCATTTGGGAGAGAATTTTGTTGTGCACACAGACCAATAAATCCTCAAGTACATCATTACTCAGTGTGATCTAAATTTGAGACAGAAAAGGTGGGTTGAGTACCTTTAATCTTTTGACTTTGATCTTGCCTACACAATTGGGAAAGGCAATTCAGTGGATGATGTGTTGAGCAGGAGGACTCAGATAAAAGAAGTACTGGAGGCCAGTAGTGAGTGGAAACTTATTTCTATGTTCTCTAAAATTTATTTGGAGGTGAATGACAAATACAGGAAGCCATTTCTTTCTTATATATTTGTTACCTCTACTTAACTTGATCGAGTGCTAATAATGAACCTATCAGATTCTGAAGGCCTATTCCTATGGGAGTGTGTGTCAGGAAAGAACCCTACTTCTAGGTGGACCATAGGTAAGGATGAGGTCTTTCATTTTCATGGGCGTGTATGGGTGTCAGCAGACATACGTGAGGAGATGTTGCGACATTTTCATGCCTTAGTATGTACAGTTCGTCATGTTGTCACCAAGATGTATCATGATTTACATCATCAGTATTGGTGGGAAAGCATGAAGAGGGATGTATCTGGTTTTGTTAGGCAATGTTCCACCTATCATCAGGTGAAGGCAGAGTATCAGGGACTAGGAGGGATTTTACAATAGTTACTCATTCCCAAGTGGAAGTGGAATGATGTCGCAATGGATTCTATGACATGTTTACTGAGATCGCCATGTGGTAATGATTCGGTGTCAGTTGTTATCGACAGGCCCACAAAGGTTTCACATTTCTTGTTGATTAAAGAAATCATTAGTGTTGATGAGATTGGAAAATTGTACATCCGAGAGATAGTAATTTTTTACGGGGTTCCACATTCTATCATTTCAGAAAGGGACGCCTGGTCTACTTATCATGTCAAATAGGGAATACATAGGTATTTGGGTACATAGGTACTTCTGATTAAAACTTATTGTCCCTAGATAGAAGACCTTCCTGAACACACAATTCATGTTTTGGAGGACAGGCTTCAAGCATGCGTCCTAGATTTCAGGGGCTCTTGAGAGAGAAACATACCCTTGGTGGAGTTTTCCTATAATAATAATTTTTAGGCAATGATTTAGATGGCACCTTATGAGTCCTTATACAATAGGCCATTCTAATCACCCCTATATTGGATGGAGGTAGGTGAGTCAGCTATTATAGGACCTCATATTGTCCAGGAGACCACTGAGTAGGTGGAGTTGATTTGGAAGAGGATGGCTACTGCATAGTCTCAACAGAAATCTTATGTTGATCAAAGGAGATGACCTCTGGAGTTCAAGGTAAGACATTAGGTTTTATTTTTTTGTCACACATAGGTTAGTACACATGAGGATTTGGAGATATGGGAATATTTTATTGAGATATTTTAGTCCATTTGAGGTTTTGGAGAGAGTCGGTCTTGTTTCCTATCAGCTGTAGTTACCTTATAGGTACCAAGATATGCACAAAGTCTTTCTTGTTTCTCATATACGATGTTACTTTTCAGACCTGTCTCATGTTTTTCAACCTAAGGAGTTCAAGTTGGGGGTGTATGCATTCTTTGAGGGGCACAATATTTGGATTTTGGATCACAACACGCATGTTCTTTGTTTCTGGACTGTTCCTCTGGTTCAAATTTTAAGGAAGTACGGGCGAGTGCAAGACAAGACTTGGAAGAGGGAGGATGATGTTGGATTTTAGTGGCCAGAGTTGTTTGCAGATTCATCTTCACCACCCTTGAAAGGGAAATTTAGGGATTAATTTATTTAAGGGGGGAAGTTTTTAAGATAGTGGATCTTCTTTTTAGGTATGGATCTTTTTTTCGGGTTGTTTGGAGGAAAAGAGATAAAAATAGTATTTTTTAAGTACACTCCGTGTACTTCTAAGTACATATCGTGTACCTAGATTGATGCATACAACAACATTTTGACCATGTAATGACCAAGTACATGTCCACAGGGTGACCTGATAGACCGATTAAGTCGGGGGCTAGTTGAGGCTGCTACATGGCGTGTATTGCTAATGAACATGCTGTGTAGTTTTATTTTTATTTGATATATCAGAGTAGGGTCACGTATCATGTCTAGAAACACCTTATTCTTCCCATGTTTTATAAAAGAGTACTCCATAACAATGGACAAAGTCTAAACCCCATATTCTCTATACATTCTCTGATTGAGACACCATCAGGTACATTGGAATCCCACAGTAAGTTCTCAATCCCTCTTAAGCCCTTCATCCTAATTCATCCTCTCTTGTGAGTTATTCAAGTTTGGGTGTTTTTTTCATTTTTATAGATCTACATCATTATTGGTAGATTCAAGGGATGACGTTCAAGTATATCAATAATAAAACATTAAGGTAGGTGGTTTGTGCCTTTTATTGTTATTCTTTGTATTATGTATGCTAAAAGTGACGCATACCCACATTTCAGGTATTTCTTGATTTTGAATTAAACCCTATTATTTCCTTTTATTGTTTAGTTGATTGAAAAAAGGTTTTTTCTTTTGGGTAAGATTGTATAACTTGTATAAGGGACACCCATTGGGTATGTTTCCCTTGATTGATTGTTTATGACCATTTTTTCTAGGTTTCCTATGAGGCATACCTTGTTTTCCATGCCTCGTTTGATTAGGATGGAGTTTAAATGATTATGTGAAATGTGTGTGATAGGCATTTTGAATGTTTACCCATGTAGTAGTTATATATTATATGTATTGATTTGATATGATATCCACGATATTTATTTTTCCAATGGATTGTGAGATCCTTGGACTAGGAAGACCGAGGGAACTTCCGGATTATTTGCACAGGACCGTGAGAGCATTGATGTAGATAGTTGGCCTGAGGGGATTAGACTATGAGAGATTTCCCAGATGTTCATTTATATTTGATTCTATGTTTTCCGGAGTGGATTAGACAATGAGAGCTTTCCCAGGTGTTCGTTTATATTTTATGCTATATTGAACTGAGGGGATTAGATTGTGAGAGCTTTCCTAGGTGGTTGTTAATATTTAATGTTATGTTGGACCAAATGGGTTAAGCTATGAGAACTTTACTAGAGGTTTGTTATTTAATGAATTGATACTATGTTAGCCCTAAGATTTTAGACCATGAGAGCTTTCCTAGAGGGTTTTTGGTGAATAATTGAATGATTGTGACGTGTCTTCCAAGACAAATCACAAGCTTGGATTCCATCTTACTTGATTTTTTATATGGTCGTATGAGAAGTCAATTTTTGGAATTGCACCGAGGATATAGAACTTAGGATATATCCCAGGGTTACATGATTCAACATATTAATAATAAATGTAAATTATTGCAATTTAAAACTGTAGGATTTGATACCTTTTAGTAATTTCTAGTTATTTTTTTTGCATATTACCTACTATATATATTCTGTGATTGTTAGGCACCGATCTTTTGATGGTTACCTATTGGGATTCATCTCAAACCCTGTTTGGGTCATGCTTTTGGACCCAAAAATATTATATGATTGTAGGTATAGATAAGGGAACACACCCTTATTCATCATGTACATTATTATTGTTAGTCCTGGAGAGAATAGGACCAAGCTGAGGCTTATGACGCTATTGGAGTTTAATTTATTTTCATTTGTATTGGATTTTATTGTATTTCCATATTTTTGACCTATTTTTTCTATTTTCCTAGACACATATGACATGAATCATGTATATATATATATATATGCTCCTGTTGTTCTTTTACTTTCAGCCTTCTGCTGTTATTCATGTTTGGTATTATTAGTTCTGATATTATTTACTATTTGTTTTCCATTGTGTATACTCTATCAATGAGGGAATAGTTTCTCCAATATCACACCTTGTCCTTCACTGCTAGTCGGCAGCCTCTTGTGTTTGGGGAAATTTTATTGAGGTCATGTGACCAACTGGGTTTAGGGAACCTTTGGGCGGCACTCGGATCTGGAATGTTACAACAATAATTTTGAGTAGCATATCTATCAGAGGTATTTTACAATAAAAGGACCACAAATCACCTAAATTAGTATAGAGTGAAGTTATTTAGAATATTTTTACAATTATAATTTGGCTAATTCTAACAGTTTTCTATGAGGTGAAATCCATAGAGAGAATTTTCTGGAAGTTAGTCTATGAAGTACAAGATTTCCTAATTAGGTTAATAAAAGTAGTCAACAATGTGAAATAATAAATAATAAATAATTTTAAGTATTCTACAAAGTTTAAGATTCAGGATTCAAAGGTAGATTTTTTGAGGTAGCTCATGAAGTTTCAAAGGATTAGTTTGTGAAGTGTGGTATGCAGGGGCAACTCATGTAGGGAAATTTAGGAGGTGGAGTTCACATTGAATAGTGATATGTGAGGTAGAGTTCAAGGAAGAGTAGGTAAGTTCATGGTGAATATTTTTCTACAAATTTAAGTATACAGAAGAGTGAATTTCATCTGTTAGAATAAATTTCTCTCCATGAGACACTCCCATATGTTTGGACTAAGTCTGAAATGGTTCATAACAATATAAAAATTTTCTATTGGTGTAGTGCTCACACTTCATTTGAGATAGCAGCAAGTGTGGTAGAGAATCATGATGGGTAGTGAGTCCACTCCAAATATTGTAAAAATAGTGTGATATAGTGGATTTGGTACATTGGAACATTACATTTGTATACTTTTTAGACTATCTTAATTAAAGGTGAATAAAGTAAAAATGATTTTTCTTGTGCATGATTTGATTTATGTATTACATATTATTATTATAAGAATATATGTGAAAGATTTGTTTCATGATATTGAAAGATCAAAAGGGTAGTAATTTTAATTTTTTATACTCTAATCCACCACCCTTCTGAAAGCATTTTACCTAGTGGGACCAATAAATGGTAAATTTAGTTTGAGGATCCAATTTGAGGTCAATCAGGTAGTATACATTCCATGTAAATGTAATCAATGAATTCAATGGCCATGGAAAGTTGATGAAATACCTATGTCAAGGTAAGATGAAGCTACAGGAAGGTATCACTACAAGTTTAGTTTCTATGTAAAGGTAAAATTAATTCACATAAAGTAAAATACAATATTTATATGTGGATAAATTTGAGGATAAATTCGTAATTATGTTCTGAATAAATTCACGATATTCTTATTTCATAAATATAGAATTCATTTGTATATTTAGGAAATTTTAAATGGTAATGATGATTTAGTTTAAATACCATAATATTTTAAATATTATAAAGACTTATTTTGTGTATTTTGGAGAATTAAAAGTAAACTTATGAGGGCTAAATATTTTGATGAATGGAAAGTTGAGATTTATGGGAGACTTTGAGTTTTAATATTTTGTGGAATATCTCTAAATCTTCAGGGATAATAAAAAAATAAACTGGGTTATTTTAATATGACATAGGTCCTAATATTTGACGGATGGGATTTTATGGAGTTATGAATCACCAAGACTTGTGGATGATTTAAAAAAAATATATGTGATTTATAATGAATATGTGTATGAGTAGAATGATAATGAAGAAGGTGATTGTAACATTCCAAACATACCTCACCCATAATTAACTAAACTTTTGGGTAACATGGCTACCAATGTGCCTTCCCATATGATAGAGGCTTACAACTAGTAGTGAGGGTATAAGTTGGAATGTTGGGGGGACTATACCCTCATGATCACAGTAGAATATTAGGAATAATAAATGAAAAAATAGTAAAATCATAATAGTTAAAAAATTGTGCTGCGAGAGTAAAATCTTCCAGACAGTAGTAATAAAAAATACATAAGTGGTGTCATATATAATATGGTGAATAATTTATGAAACTATATAAAATGAAGGAATACAATACATACATGTTTAAAAAAATTACACAAATACCAAAAAGGCTATCTGTAATGGAATCATGGGCCAAAGATCAGTGTCGGGAACCTAAACTCTCATTTGATAAATCAATCAAACATCCAAGACTGGGAATTGGACCTTTTCCCTACCTGCATCCATGAATTATATCTAGGTACCAAATGGTGGATCTAAAAGGATTTGAGATATAATCAATAGTCCACCAATAATGGTGTTTAAAATATGTCCATCTGGTGTAAGATAACTATATCCATGTGTTGGAATAACAAGTAAATATTCAAATTTAATGAAAGATATAAAAAAGTCTATAAATTGGTATGAAACCACGAGTATATGATAAATGATAAATAAAAATCCACAAAAGTAAAGTATGAATGTAACTATAGGATCTGGCATATGCTATATTTTTAAAAATTAGTATACCACATAGGCTAGCTTCCAAGGATGTAGACCAAGGAGACCTCATCAAGTCCAAGGAAATTGGAATATTATCTGACCTACATGTACTAAAAAACCCATGGCTAAAGTATCATTGAATCTAATGTTAAAAGATATATGTGTATATGGGGTTTATAGGTGTCATACCTACCCCCCATCACTGCCATACTGTAATAATGACCAATTCTATAAAATAAATAAACATTGGTGCCATAAAACATTAATCAAAATCAATAAGTATATAAAATCAAGGTCTATAGTAGTATCCACATCCAAGTATAGTTATCCATTTCATTTCAAAATCCCCATTTAATAGATTCATTAATACATTTGACAATTTAACAGCTTCCAGAATAGGGAGGAAAGTTTACCCAATCAAAGGGATGGTTCTTAGCTTAGGAAGATGGATGAACCCCCCCTAGAGGTGGGTTTGGTTGAGGTTAATCACATACAAACATGCCAAGGTTCTACATATGAATCACATTAAGGATTAGACAATTAAATTAATATGTTGATTAAGGTTTTGATAAATTCCAAGAAGGTCTGGCATGCAACACACTAGTGATAGTTTAATAGATTATAAAACTCTAGGGAAAAGGTATCTACCGCCAACCATATGAAGGTATAGGATAACTCATCCAATATTAACCCTTGGGTTATCTTAAAATCAGGATAAAATAAAATATTATAAAAATATACAAAAAACAATATATATTATCTCACACTAAAACAGAACATAAGATATAGAGATAAATAGATAAAATAAGAAGGTGGACTAAATCTCTTACATAGAGGAATATAATGTGACAGATAATGGTTCAATCAAAGTTTGGACATGAGATATACTTTAATGTCTAGGTTGAAGCCAAAGGGAAGCTCAAATAGGAGGGTGAGGTGTTGTGCTTGGAAAAAGGGTATGAGGTTGAGAAATAAAAATAAATGAGAGAAAATCATAAATTAAACCCTCTTTAAGAGTTCTTATATTTTGACTGCAAGGTTGACCAAATTGTGTTCCAATCATGAAATAATCACTATCCCAAGGCACCCCTCACGCGGGCTTGGTACACAGTTAGACTAACCATGCGTAACCCATGAAAAAAACCTCTCCAACGATACATGAAAAATTATCATGGCTATGTTACATGTGATACATTTTTAGGAAAAACTGTTTGACCCCCTTCTATGATCTAGATCACCCCACATGGTTTAAAAATTATTAGAACTGGGATTCATAGTTTATACTAACCTATCAACCCACCTATTTCCTCAAATAATTAGTGATTCTAAATTATAAAAATCCCAAGACTCTCTTAAATCCTATTAAATCCCATTTTTGATTCATATTAGGTAAAAAAATAATTAAATTTGAATTAAAAGGTTTTTACATTATAGAAAAAACTAGGTGTTTTAGTGATCTCTATGGTGTGAGTATGCTACAAATATTATAAAAATTGAAAGAGAAATAGGAAGTGAGAGATATGATACTACAAATATTGTAATCCCTGAAGTAAAAAAGAGAGTAAAAGAGGGATATGGTGTGGTATACAGAGTTTCCTTCTCATAAACCAAACAATAGAATATGTTCCAATGAAATTCTTATTCACGGAATAATAATAATAAAAATAATAGATAATAAGGGATTAAGAGTGGCATACATCAATTGAACAAACACATGATGAATTTTTTAGAAATTCTACCTATAATGTCCATTTTTAAGGGTTTAAATAATGTTTACATAGCCTATCTAATTACTAGGAGTGAGGTAAAATGATTATTCATACATTCTAAGAGAGAATTGATCCATTACTAATGATCATTCTTCAAGGAAGTAAAATCATGTTATATTGTTTGAAAAGGAAAAAACACTCACTTAGTTTGTACCTATCAAGTTCTAGGATAATAGTTTCGAGGTCATACCATTTTCTGGAATATATTTGATAATAATAATAATAAATTCGTGCAAATGAGATAATAACCACATGTCACTAGGGATGTATTCAACCATAGTGAGGCAAACCTCATTGAAAAACACAGATGTTATCTTGTGCTACTTTCTTATTCTATATCTATATATCAACAAAAATATTGATAAATATAGAGATCAAATCATTGAATAATTGAATTTTAAATTATGTTTTACAAGTTAAATTGGATTAAAAGTAACTCCAAACTGATTCACCCCCTTCAGTATGAACATATCCCAAAGTGATCTGAACAATTAGTAGCATAGGATGTTACACATCAATTCGATTATTTTGATTGATGTATTACATAAATAATTTATCTTATCTTTTCATAATCTATAAGAAATTAATATTTGAATAATCTTATGAGTTTCATGTCAAATAAACCATGAATTACATGTCTTCTATGAAACTTAATAATAAGAAGAAAAGAGAATCATATAATTTATAAAATTATCATTAGTGAAAGTGGAATCTCCATTATTTGAAGGAAATCAAAGTGGATGTGTTTATATTACATATGAAATTATGTATCCTCTTTAAGATGATAATAAAATTACCATAAATTGAAAATAATTAAATAATATTTTTCCCATGAAATAATTCAGAACAAGACAAGTCTAACATGGAAGATGAAGACCTGGTTGTTGGATCCACCATCAAAAAATGGCATCTTACCTTCCCACTTTAATTCATTATCTTAATAAAAAGAAGTGGTAACTATATTATCTTATCAAAAATATCTACAAAAGGATCCAATTATAGGTATGAAAGATCATAATTCTGAGTACTTAGAAGATTAATTAGTTGGTGCTTTAAAAGATATCATGTATGACTGCCTTACATAAATAGTCTCAAATATTTGTAGAATTTGTAGAAATATACAGAAGGTGATCACCCAATTTTATGATTACATTGAAATGAAATAAAATTATTTCAAATAAAGGGTACAGATTCATTTTAATATCTCTAAACAAGAATGAGTCATAAGAAATATGGAATTAATTCGTACCATTTCTTCACAAAAAATTAAAAAGAAAGATGATGGAATGCAAACATTAAAGTAGTCATCTTATGATGAAAGATCTCTATGTGATGGAAATATTATTTTGATATTAGATAATGATCACTCTAAAGTATCCACAAAAAATAAAGATACCATCCACTTCTGAAAATAATATTTGTTCTATATCTATTTTCATGTACAGAACAGGTTTGAAATCTAAATATGTACAAAAGTAGTTTAAGAAAAAATATGAATAACCTGACAAAAATTAAAAGGTAATAACCTAATAAAATAAAAGGTAGTAGGAATCATGTTGATGATTATTTGTTACATGAATGGATAAAATAAATTTTATGAAAATACCAAAAAATAGAATGCATTCAGTTTTTTTAAATATAGACAATGTGTAGTTCAAAAGAAGAAACTAGGATTTCTTGGTGATTTTTTGCTACATTAGAATTGGTCATATGGTTTTGGAATGATTCAATAATATGTTATCCAATAGAAGAATTGTAAGACCTACTATGAAGGGTAAGTAAGCCTGGGAAGGTACAATATGAAAATATAATAATGAATAATCTATATACAAAAAATAGATTTGAATTGAATAATTCTATAATATTTATAATGGGAATGGTTATAAGAAAGATACATGTAGGTATAAATCATTCAATCATGAATATTAAAAAAATAATAAGTAAAGACCAAAATAGCTAAAGAATATAGAAAAGACTACCTTGAGAAAGAATCAAGAGAAGTGTGTTTAAAATAGTATTTCCTAGAAGTCTTTGAAGAAGGTTGGAGAGTTATCCTTTGGTAACATGTAGAAGAAAAATAGTGATGTTCACAAAAAGTACAAGAAGTCAAATATGGGATCTATAAAAGATGGTAAAAACTATTTTTTCTATGGAAAAATATGACACAACATGAACACTTGAAAATGGTCCCTGAATATAAGAATTGAAAGGATCATGTTGAAATAAAATGCAAGAATAATTTAAGAAAGAATTGAAAGGAATAATTTGGTGAAGAGAACATCTGATAGTCTATTTGGAAAAAAATTCTAAACATATTACTAATGTGTTTTTGTAAATCTAGTTAACTAACATATTGAAAACAAGGAAATTTTAAGCCCAAGGAAAGTCAATATCCAAAGGGTAGGAGATAATTTCTATTGAGAAGAAATAAAATTTCATGAGGAATTGTAAAAAGGGGATAACCTAAGGTCTTATGAGGATCTATGTAGAAGGAGATAGTATCTCAAACACCATTCAAATTATTTTGTAATGTTTATTCTAGCATATGAAGAAATCTTGAAGAATTTGAAAGCTCGACAAGTTGATGCATGTTCCTTGACAGATTATAATAAAAATAAAATCCAACATAAAGAAAAAGAGAAAGAATCCATACTCTTTAAATTAAACTAGGACTTGAAGAACAATTGTGAAATAATGAAGCATCCATTCCGATATGGATCCAAAATGGAGAGAGATTATTGGTTGAGAATGAATTATTAACCTTTATACTCACATTATGTAGTATGGAGGTTCAACCTTATTCCCTTATAATTTTTGTAACATTTTTGTGCTAACCATGTATGAAATTGATCATGATGATAGTTGTAAAATGAATAAATAATGAAGTGAATTATTCTAGGATAACTATTCTAGATATGAAGAAGTCACCATCATGAATTGATCTCACGGTTGGAATCCTAAAGAGTATAAGTTCAAGGGATTCATTCTTGATGAATATGTAATATCTAAATAAATAAATTTTTCATGACGAAGAAACTATAAAGGATTCTATCATGGTGATCATCTAAAAAACTGAGATCATAAAGTATATTTTATGATAAAATCACTATTTTCGATGTGAAGATTTGGTGAATCCCTTGATGGGTAGTTTCTTTATAAGAATCAAGAGTTGATAACTCATACACACTTCAATTATAGAAGGTTTTGGTTAGTTTTCAATTAAAAGTTATGTATTGATACTCAGTAATAATTTTTTGTTGCATCATTTTTAGATATTAAGGGGATAAATTCATTTTATTAATGACACAAATAAGGAAAAAAATAAAAAAACCAAAGGATGTTTTAAATTAAAACCCATTGATTGTGACGGGTTTCTTTTTAAATTTTTGTGTTACATATTGCAGGAATTCAGGTTGAAAAAAATTATAAAGAATGCTACTTGAAACTAATTTCATTAATAAGTGGTACCAACCCAAAATAGTTTGATCACTCTCATAAGAAGTAATTTTTTAAGTGATAACAATTGGTATCATTTTTAATTGATCAATGTAAAATGATTTTGTCTAATTTCAATCATCATGTTTTATTCAATGATCATGGCTCTTGTAGACTTCAAGTGGGATGAATGATGATAAAATACTCAATAATGAATCCATACATTCCCATTACATAGAGTTTGTATTTTTTTATAATTAAGTGGAAAAGAAGAAAATAAAATTCAATGGAAATAGAGGATATAAGAGGAAAAAGCAAGAGTAAAGAATTGATGAAATGGCTAGCATATTGGAATAGCATTTTACAGCATGGTTATTGACAATAAATACAAAGGGGTGATTTTTTATCCTACTTTGTATATATGTTGTATTTGTTTTTTATGAGAAGAGAAGGCATTAATTGGAGTTTCATGGAATCAATATGTGTATGTTTATTGGGTTTGTAGTAGTATAAGAGTTTCTAAGCTTGATAATGAAGAAAATGAAGTGTGGTTCTTTTTTCAAGTGTTGGTACTTCCATGATACAAATATATAAGTGTGTGTGTGTGTGTGTGTTTGTGTGTGTGTTTCACATGTTCTATTAGTCCTTTAAATGGATAAGTGTTGGTGTGGAGATTTTACAAAATATTAGGCTAACCCTCTCAAGGTTAGAACCCGAGTAGCCTCAAAAAAAGATAGTGGTCGAGCTCAGGCACCACATAGTGGAGTGGGAAATTGGAGAAGTGTGTATTTGAGATCCCGTTTGATGAGGCATGAGTGTGTTTGAAGGATGGAAGTAGTGTGGTTTAGCATACTTAGAGGCAAGGAGGTGTTTAACTTCTCAGGTGCGGGTCGACACTGGAGACCACGAGTGAACACAGACACCTAAGCGACATTATTGAACTTTAACTAGAATATCTTTTCTTATTAAGGAGTAGAAATGTGAAGAATTATTTGATTTGGTATTTTGCAGACATAGGGAACTACTACTCCATCATTAAATATATGGACATTATGTTATGTCGAATGAAATGATGCCACATCACCACCTTGAACATTTCACTATGGCTATTGTGCTTGGGTACTTGGATATCTGACCATTTCACTACTAAAGATTGGCACAAGGACATTGCTGGCTTTTATAAGCACTGATAAAAAGCATTGATAAAAGGGGGGACTTTATCAGTGCTATTATTACTATGGATAAAAGTTTTTAATAAAAAGTATTATTAATTTATATAATATTTTATATTTAAATTCAAATATAATGTGTATTTATATTTATTAAATAAAAAATGCATGTTTATAATTAATATATATTTCTTAATAATATATATATATATATATATATATATAATGTTTTAAAAAATTATTGATAAGATTATAATTAAATAAATATATATTTAAATAATTATAAGATTATAATAAATTGTATTAAATAATAAATATATTTATAATTATATAAAAATATGTATAAATATTTTTATTTACACATAATTATAAATAAATATATATATGTAAATAATTATAAAATTATAATAAATATATTTATTATACTTATAAATTTATAAATATAAATAATTAAATAAATATATTTATAAATATTTACAAATATTTATAAATAAATAGAAATATTTATGATTATAATTCAAAATAAATATAGATGTATTTAAATAATTACAAAATTATAATAAATATTTTAATTATTTATATTTATAAATTTATAAATATTATAAATATATATATATATATATATTTATAATTATAATTATAAATAAATATTAATTTATAATAATTTTTTAATTACAAAAAATATATTTTTTTATAGTGATAATTATAAATAAATATATATTCATAAAATTTTAACAAACATATTTATTACCCTTATAATGTTATAAAAATATATAATTAAATAAATATATTTCTAAAAATATACAAATATTTATATTTATAATTATAAATAAATATAGATATATTTAAATAATTATAAAAATATATCAATTATATTAATTATATATATTAATAAAATTATAAATATAATAAATATATTTTTTATAATTTTATATTTATTTGAATATATATATATATATTTTTTTAGAATTATAACTATAAATATATATATTTATTATTATTTTTTAATTATAAATGAATAAATATATATATTTATACTTATAATTATAAATAATTATATATTGAAATAATTATAATGAATATATATATTATAATTATAATGTTATAAATATATATAATTAAATAAATATATTTATAAATATATACAATTTTTTTATTTATAATTGTAAATAAATATAGTTATATTTAAATAATTATAAAATTCTAATGAATATATTAATTATATATATTTATAAAATTATAAGTTTAATAAATACAATTATGGAAATTTTATAGTTATATATATATATATGATTATAACTATAAATAAATAAATATATATATATATTATAATTTTTTAATTATAAATAAAAATATATTTATATAAATAATTATAAAAATTATAAAAAACCTGTTTTTAATTTTTATAATATTATGAATATATAAAATTAATATATAATAATGATGGGTGTGGATCGACTCTGAGAGCTTTGCTCCAATGTCAGCTCTGTTGGGATATAAGGCTTTTCATGATGTCATTTCCGCACTTCTTCGGTCATGTGCTTGTGAACAGAGGTGAGATCACTTCTTAGGGGGATGCATGGGAGTCTCAAACAAATGTTCTTGGTTCTGATGCACTGTGTGAAAGCCAATGACTGGTAAAGGTGAGATCGTTGCTAGGTAGATGGATTTAGAAGGTCAGAAATATGAAGTGTTGTGCATGGGCAGGTCGGGTGGAGGTGAGATCGCTGCTCAGCGAATGGGTCTAGATTCTTAGAAATTTACAGTGTTGAACGCCAGTGGGTCGGGTGGTGCGACCACTACTTAGCGAGGCATGCTGGATCTTCGTACATCTTGAATAGTTCTAAGTGATCAGATATCTGAGCATGCGGTCGGGGTTCGTGAGTCGGGTGATGGTTTGGGCACTCATTGTGCGACTGATGGTGGTGTGGAAGCAAAGGATGTTGTGGCTATAGACCTAAAACCTGTGGGTGAGTTAAATGCCTCGTAATTATATAAAAACTATTCTATGGGAAGAATCTTGATGAAGGGTTCTTCTGCTCATGTGCTGGAAAATTCAGAGGCTTTTGCTGAAAGATTAACCATGGGGCACAAATCGATTTTTTCTTGTCTTGATCTTCCTATAGGGGAAACTCATTGGAATCTTTATGATCTATTTCATATGGTTTCCTCTATCTGTAGTTTCTCGAATTGGAGGTGCGTCTCACTAGGCCGAGGGTTCCACTGTAGTTTTCATTTTGGATGAATCCAAGGCTTGCACTTAGAGTTTTGGATCTCTCTTTTTGTATCAGGGATCTCTCAATATTCATGAATGGTCTCTTGATTTCAATGTCTCATGGGTGATAAATTCCTTTTTATAGGCATGGATTCACTTGTATGGTCTCAATTGGGGGTTGTGGCATCCCATGATCTTGAATAAAATTGCCATGGAAATTGGAACACTGATTCATCTTGAAAAGGAAACTAAGAATGTCCAATTTATCCATTATGCTAGAATATTGATTGAAATTGATCTATCTTCTACTCTGATTTAAAAATTCGCACTCTCTTCTCCTTATGATAATATCCATATTGTTATTGAATATGAGAAGCAGCTATCTTTTTGTGTGGACTACATGGTTGTTGGACACTTTGTAGAGACATGCAGGAAGAATACTCTCTATGAGGAATGCGGTGTTAAGGGTCATTATTCAAGGGATTGCTAAAAGAATTCATGGGGAATGTACCTAAAGATGATAAACCATTCGACTGAGGGAAACCTTGGAAATTCCAGGTTGGATAATGATGGGACTTCTAAAACATGGTCGGATGTTTTCGGGAATGTTAAGACTTCTATTGATCAGATTCACCATCATGCATATCAGACTGAGTCCCAACTTGAGGATCACAACTCATCTAGAGATGTGCTTCTTCATGGATTGAATAAGAAGGAATCTAGTGGATAATTTTTTGTCCCTCTTACCCCGACTATGGTTGCTGATACTAGTCAAGAAAAGGATTATGTTTTTTTATGATCAATCCATCCAAAAATCTATTGTGATTGGATCATAAGGGAAACGACAAGAAGATGATGGTGGATCAATGGAGGAAGTAATAAATTATCAAGTTGATGCTGATGTAGTGAAACAAATTGCTGTTTAGAAAGTTGAGCTTGATAAGATGATCAAATCCCCTCTTAAATCTAAAGAGTAGGTTAAAAGTCGTGAAATTTCTTCTATAGGCAAGGGTATGGTACATGTTACCTCTAATATGACTGATCTACACCAAAAAGGGATTAATTTTCTTAGCAGACCCTCATGGAGAACAACATTTCTGATTTGGATAAGGAAGATCTGGGGGGCTGTTAAGAACTTAATACCTTATATTGGGGTCGAAATCCAAATAATCATGGTCTAGGGCATTTCTGTGGTGATTGGGATGGTGTATGGGGATGTGGATGAAATGTTTCTACTAGGTATTCCTCCAAAAGGCTCACTATGGAGCAGTAAATGCTTAGTAATGAATATTCTGAGCTTTTTAATCAAAAGATCTCACAGTCAGAATGGAAAACATCTGATGATGATGAAGACTCATATCCGGATTATGGGCATGGTCTATATTTGTAGGATTTCTTTTTTGGATGAGGGAATATCTATGTTTGTCCCCATCCATTTTCTTTCCTCTATCATATTTTCTTTTCTAATAAATTTATCTAGGAGCAGGTTCGCCTGCATTCTAAACCTTTTGAGATAATTAATATATTAATTATATATATTTATAAAATCATAAATATAATAAATATAGTTATAATAAATTTATAATTTTTTAAATAAATATAAATAAATTTATAGTTATAAATATAAATAAATATATATTCATTTTAATTTTAAAAATATATATAATTATATAAATATATTTATTAAATATATAAATATAAATAAATATTTATTTATTTATAGTTATAATTATAAATGAATAAATAAATATTCATTATACATATAATTTTATAAATAAATATAATAATATAAATAAATTATTATCATTGTATCTTTGTCACTGTTTTTTTATTACTGAAAAAGATACACCTTTATTGGTGCTGCAAAACTATGTATTTATCAATGCTATAATTTTAGCACTGATAACGGTAGATTTTACTAGTGCTTTCTATTTTAATGCTGATAAAACATACCTTTACCAGAGATTTTTTAAAATATCTAATAGTCTTCCCCCCAATGTTATAAAAATAACCCCAAGATTCTATTTCTATCAAGCCTTCAATGATTTCGCAAAGATGTCACCCGACCCTGTCACCATCTCTCCCTACCCCACCACCATCTCTCCCAACCCCATATTCTCCTTCTCCTTCACCATCTCCATCGTCATTTCTCCCTTCCTTGTTTTCATCTCTCTCTCTCCATCATCACTCCCTACACTACTTTCGTCCCTCCCAGCTAGTGTAACTCCCTATCGACATTACTCCCTTCGTCGCTCCATCAACCATCGCACCTTGAAAGTTAATCCCCACTTGAGATCTCATCACTCATTTTCACCTTAATTTTATGATCTTTTAAGTTAGATTTTGTTTAGGTTTTATTGATTATTTCCACCGAATCATGGAGGAAATCATCCCATTCAATGGGGATTTTTCTTATCTTGTGTAAAGGAGGACTTGTGATGATGTATGCATGTTATTAGATGTTGTTTCTTATAATTAATTTTGTTTTTTGTTTATTTTCGTGACTTTTATCCTAAATTAAATTAAATTTATGATCAAATCATTGTTTAATATTAGTTCTTATTCCTAAAATGGTGTTGGGAGTGTGTCTTAGACCTCTTATGGGTGTGTGTTTGTGGTTCTCATGTGTTGGGAGAACTTAGTGAGTTTTCAGAATTAGGCATGTTTGTATTAATTATGAAATTAAATAATAATTAAATTATAAAATGATGGGATGTTATGGTTTATTTTCATTATGTGTTAGCCCCATTCCCAAATAGGACGACCATAAAAGGTGTTGACCCTCTACATAACAGATTTGTGATACGCGTATCCAATGTTGACACCCTGTGCATCTGCAATATACCAATGTGGATGTCATACTCATTCATGATCATGCATGTCCAACACGGCCACCTCTTTTCCACATGGTCATCTATTTTGGGAAGTAGTTACATAATGTTTCCTATAAATACACCATACACACCTAAAAAAATAGATAATGAGAGAGTTATATTTCTTTTGAGTAGAAAACTCATATCACCCCATCAGGATATATTCCATCTGAAACAAAAATTCATATCTTCATTGAATCTTACCCCCTATGAAACCCAACGTAAAAACTCATAACCATTATAGTTATACTATCCATGAGTCATACCCTTACTTAGATATTCCCCCAAGGAAACTAAATTCAACTATAAGATCCATATTATCTTTTCTCTTATTCCTATGAATGGGTACCTCTAGTTTTTCAAGAATTTCCATAGATCTAGATTTGGTGGAACCAAAATGCAGAGAATTAATTTATTAAAGGAATCCCTTAGAATTAGTTCTGTTATAGTAAATATTTCTTCTTATTCTATATTCTCATGACTTTCCATAGTATTCCTTTGGACTTTACATCGATCAAGTACATCATATCTATTTCTTCATCCAATTTTATTTTTAATTATTTATAATAATCATTAGTGGCGATGAAGACATGAAAATATCTCTATTAATTTACTTGATTCAGCTCTTTTATCAAAAAAAACTGGACCTTATCCTCTACAATTTAACAAATCCACTATACTAGATTAAAATTAATGAAAAACTTCCCAATGGATTTGAAATTTCATCCAATTATTTTTAGTAATTATCATTCTTCCACAATTTCTATAATGATAATATCAAAGGGAACGATAAATTTCCCTATATAGACCAAGATATCACCCTAAATTATAATGATGTACTTTATGAGATGTTCATATAGCTAATAAATATCATATACTGTATTTGGGTTACTTTTCTTGAGAATATTTAGCATCATAGGCTGGATTTCCCCTATAAATCAAAAAGGGAATTCTTGAAAGTCCAAGAACAAATAATAAATGAAATAGAAAAGATACATGGATCATAATGTTTTATCTGAGAATTTAGTTAAAAAATAACTATGAAATCCTCTCTTAAAAAATTTACTCCAATATCTTTTAATTTAGTTTTATTATAATGATTTCCTTAAGGAACATGTTTGATGACAATATTTTTTAGATTTTAATGGTGAATGGGATGTTTATGTACTATTGATTGAACATTTCCATTAAATTTTTACATTACTCTTAAACCATTCCATGTATCATCTTCATTATAAAGCGATTATGTGTCATTTATATATATACATTAGTTAGATTTGATATGAACTTCTTAGTCATTTCCACATCATCTTATTTTTACTACCTTTATTATATACCATGTTCTCTTTCTTTTTCTTTCTCCTTCATATTTTATTTATCTATAACTTATTATTGTTTTTAAAGTGTTTACTTATGATAATTATGCCTATATGAACTCTCATGAGAGAAAAATGGTGTTTTCCAAGTGGTTTTATCCCTTTTTATTGAATTATATTTAATGATACGTATTTGAAAAAATGACTAAATAGATTTTTTTACCAGAATGATTTTTGGTTTTGAAATCACTGGTAATCACTAACTTTATGTTTTAAAAATTATTATTGTGTTAATTGGGTTTCAATTTAAGATATTGTATGATTTTAAAGTGTTAAAAATGTTGGAAAATGTTGTTTTATTTTTAAATTTGTGATTTAACCCTTGTGATCTATATTTAAAATCACGTTTTTAGCCTTGGTTAATTTTTATATCAACATTTTGGGGTGTATAATGCTTTTCATATTTCCAAATGAGATGGATTATTTCAAAAGGTTGTGTTTTCCCATGTGTATTGCATTTTGAAACTTATTATGTCTTTAAATTTTTTTCAATGTCGGTTTAAAGGGTAATGTAAAGCCCCATTTTAGTTTCATGGGTGTTTGGATAAAAATAGTATGAATAGTAGATTGGGATGACTTTTTTAAATGATAATATGGATTGGAATTTGAATCATGTTTTGAAAATAAATTTTCCATTTGTTGTTTTATAATTTTTTTTCATAAATGGTGTGATACCCTCTTAAGGACCTTTGATTCTTGTATAACCATTATAGATTGTGATCCCATGTGGAGATGTTTATTATTCATACCTATTTTGATGTGACTTTTGGGGGTGTGTATAGTTGTATTAGTGAAGACCTAGTTTCCTTATCTCAAATTCAAGTCCTTTTATTAATATAACCTAATAAAGATGTCCATGAAACTAGAATCTTTTTTTTGGATCTTTTAGGGGTTTTATCTCTCTAATTCTCTTATATCCCTTACTATTTATACAATTGTTTCTCAAATATTTTCTTCTCATTTTCCCCATGTTGTGAAACTTGAAATAATGGGGCTTGACCATGTGATTTCTTCCTTCTTTTTATGGTTTTGTCTCAATTTCTTTATAAAGGGAATGTAAAAGGTTTTTAAAGAAGGAAAAATGGAAGGCGTCGTTTTCAATTATTTTCAAACTATTTTAATAATGCGTTTGATAAATTTTCTCAAGTGCAAAAATTTATAATGGGTTTCATTTGAAAATCTAATAATGTGTGAGTTTTGAAAATGGGGTTTCAGGCCACCATGCCTAGTTTTATGAAATGGTTGTTTTTCAAACATGTTTTATTAAACTGTATGATAGTTGGGAACCTCTTTGAGTATTGAAAAGTGTATTTTAAAAATGTGTGTTTATGAAATACTTGAATGTAATATTTTAAAAATGTGATTTCACCAAGATATATTGGATGAATAAATTTTTTTTCCAAGAAATTTTATTCATTTAATGAAAATCTTATAAAATGGGTTTTGAAAAACATTTATGTGGTACCATTTTTTTGGTAAAATATTATATAAAATGATTATTATTCTAATGTATTTAAATATATATTTTTTAGGATGTAATATGAATGTTTTCTCTTAGATTTTTTAGGTTTTGGTGGCATACTATAGTTTTATATCGTGATTATATTTTATAGGTTCAGGTTTTTTATGGCATGTTTTGCTTCCTTTCGATCTTCTGATAAGGATAAATAGTTGGATGGGGACCCTAGTTGAACATCTTTTATGTATTTATTTTGTTAAATATTAATATTTCCATATAAAATAGGATGGATATGAATAAATAATGGATGGAGTCCAATCATATGAAAAAGAGTATGAAAATGGAGTGAAAGAGTTCATCAAGTTTGAAAAAGATCATGAATATGATCCTTCTCAAATCCTTTTTCCATATTTACACTATTTTTATTATATAATAATTAGTCTAGAGGAGTTGGAAGAAGACTTTATCAGTCAAAGAATAGATAAAAGTTATAAATGTCAGAATAAACATGGAGAAAAAGTGAATGTAGGTAGTGTCTGGGATAAAACTACATTTTATAGATCATCTGATATGATTATAAGTGTATAAAATGAAGAACACTATATTAAGGATGTGATTATAGGTGTGAATGATGAATAAGGTCATATTGAGGAATTGAAAATGACCATTGAATGTGAACTTTGTGATTGCTAAATTTTTTTTGAGAAGTGAAAGAGTTAAGAAAAGATGCCACTATATGCCGATAGAACTAAATATACTGCATTTTCAGTCATATTAAAGATGTATAATTCTAAATAAGGCCATCACTTCTTGTAAAAATACATTTTGAAAATGAGGTATTCAATTAAAATTTATTTTTCATGATAAAATTTTAACAATTAATGAAAAAGGTCTGAACCGATGAATGTTATTACAAACGGAAAAAGGGAAGGTAGTGAAATGAAAGACTGACTCAAAATCATCTAAAGGAGCAACTAACCAATTGAAAAGATATTTTTAAATCACCTTTAACCTATCCATTCCATATCCTCATTTACTACCATTGAAGGTTTATATGGATACAAAGTTAAAAATGTTATTAGTCACATAGTTATCTTGAAGAAAACATGTATGAAGAGGAATGTGAAGACCATATGGGTGTTGAGAATGTTAAATAAATCATAGAATATGATTAGATAGGTTCCCCAGTTGAAAATGTATACATGAGTTATGTTTTAATGATTTGATTTTCCAAAAGTTGATATACTATGTTATTAATGACTTAATACATTTAATATTTTTTTCAATCATATATTTCAAAAAAAATGAAGGGATTTCCCAATAAAAAAATTTGTACTTAATATTCCTCACACCACCTCAACAAAAAAACAAAAAAATACAAATAAGTATGAAATAGTGGCATGCTAGGTCAAATAGATTGAAATAAAACTTTTGGATGATAGAATAATCATAATACCAACATTACAGAGGTAAAAATATACAATTTAATCATATCAGATATATTTACATTTCACTCATTACATATTCATTTTGTGTTTTAAGGAAACATTGGACACTCATTACAATCAATTTGGATACTCTAAATAATTATTTCCTAGATTCACTACAGAGATACCAAATAAACGAACCACACATGTTAGAATTTTTTAATTTTTAATACACTACATCAAACATTTTAAAACTAAAAATTAAGTTATATAATTTATATTATATTTTAATGAGGATTTTTTTATGATAAGGTGGTGCATCAATATCATGAAAAACCAGAAATGAGGATAGGGGCTAAGCACAAGGACCCTGAAAGGTTCTAGAACTAGAAAAATATTAGGGTATTTATAATAAAATTTCACTATCCAGACACATATCCAAACAAATTAAAAATTATTCTTAATGTTTATTTAGTTTCTGAAACAAAAAATGGAAAAGATTATGGTTAATATGTTTGTAAAAAAAACAACTATCTGACTCAAAAATAGATAAAATGCATTGTAATAATTTTTATACTTTAGGAAAATGATATATCAATTATTTTAGTGTTATAGGAATCATCTAAACCACAATCTAATGCACGATGTGAGTGGTATGAATCAACGTACACCTTTTTATTTAAAATTGACATAAATTTTAGTAAAAAGGATAATTGGCCTACTCAAAATAGAAAAAACTCATTCATATTGTTTTCATATTTTGGGATAATGATCCATAAGTCATTTGAGACCTATATGAATCATCCACACCTCAATATGATACACAGTGTGATTGGTATGACTCAAAGTGCATCTTTTTATTTATAAATGACATCAATTTTAGTAAAAAGGACAAATAACTTATTCAAAATAGAGAAAAGGAATTAAAATAATTTTCATTAATTGGGAAAATGATACATAATTTATTTATTGATTTGTAAAAAAAACTACTCCACAATCTAATGCATATTTTGATCAGTATGACTCCAAGTGCATATTCTTATTTTAAATTGACATTAATTTTATAAAAATGAATAAGTGACAAACTGAAAAGTAATAAAAAAATAGGATTGTTTTTATAACTTAATAAAATGTTCCATGAGTTATTTTTTACATGTAGGAATCACTGGTACCTCAATACAATGTACGTTGTGACCGGTATGACTTAAAGTTCCTGTTATCTATTAAAAATTGACATTTTTTTGAAATGTGTGTCACTCACTGAAAACCCAGAAAATCTGATATGATTTTCTTGATAGCTTATAACATTAATTTATAAGTCTATTTTTACATGTTGGAAGCAATATCCCATCAAACTGACACACGATGTGATCCATATGACTCAAAGTGTGTGTTTCTAGTTTGAAATGAACTTTTAGTATAACAATGACATACTTAAAACTATGAAAACAAATTTGAATTATTTTGATACATTATTAAAATAATACTTAAGGAATTTTTGATGTATAGAAATTATCCATACCTCAATCCCACACAATGTGTGATAAGTGTAACTCCAAATGTGTCATCATTTAAAATTTACATTAATTTTATTAAATTGAATAAGTGACATACTCAAAACTGAGAAAACACATTTTAATTGTTTTGATAATTTTGGGAAATGATCCATACCTCATTTGTGACATATAGAAATCAACCTCACCTTAATAAAATGGATAGTGTGACCAGTATAACTCTAAGTTTATTTTTATTTAACATTTACATTTTTTAATATATTCATTCATATTAATGTTTAATTTATTTTTTATAATATTAGTAACCTATGATTTTTTCTTATATAGTTGGATTATTTTTCTTAGGTTAAGGTGATTTGTTCAGTAATGGATACCATAGAGGACCTTTTTGAGAGGGGATCATTGGAGCTAAAGACAAACATTAATGTTTTAAAACGTTTATGGATAATAATTGTAAATGTAATTATAATAAAAAAAATTTAAATGTATATCATAGTGTTTTATTTTTATTAGTGATGTAAAATTTATTTCTATTTAATTATATATTTTGTGTATAAGAGGTTGTGGTGTGTTATTTTTATGTACATGATGTTTTTGTAGTGTTTTGTTATATAAATAGCACAATGCATTAGAATGGGCCTATATTAATAATATTTATAGAACTGATAAAATCCACTATTTATGAGTTCTATTGAAAGCAATAAAAAAGAGTGGCCTTTATTAGAACTTTTTTTAGCACTAATAATGGACCCCCTTTTTTAGTTCTTTTTTAGAACACATAAATCCCCCCTTATCATCACTGATATTAACAATTATTAAAATCCTTTTTGTGTGCTATGAAAGGGAATTTATATAGTAGTGTTACCATAACCAAGATACTTCAACAGTAAATCCATGTATATGAATAAGATGAGATACACCATGAAAAGGAATGAGAACCTCGATAAGGGTAAAATGAGACTGAGGATGTGTTATACCATAGAATGAGAGATCCCTGATGCACTATGAACATTCATCTATGAGAACCTCCATGGTAATACAATTGACCATAGAAAGAGAGATCTACTATGAGAGCCTCCATGGTATGATACTCAACCTCATGATGGGAGAGTGACCAAAATAATCTATATAGTTTATTAATTGACCACAGTATAGATGGTCAAATGAATGATTGCATGGTTGATCTGGTGACCACATGCCACATGGTAGATCCATCGCATGCATGCCTCTTATAGATGATCCATTTAATGCATGATTCATGGTCAATTAAAATGGATGTATTTACTAACAATTTTCCTAAAATATATGGGCATGATCATGCATTAATGAAAGTATGTAATATGAGTGAAATACAATACTTCTATGAGAATTGGATGTGCTATGTAATGGTAAAAAATTCCTATGTAATATATTCTTTAGTCTGAGGAGTTTTCTAAAGGTTAATCAACAAGTACATAGGCCACATAAACGTAACCCTTGGATTCAATGGAAATTGAACGGTGATTAAATACCTACATAAAGGTGAAATAGAGTTATGGAAAGGTATATATGCATGATTTGTTTTTACATAAAGGTAAAATCCATTCACTTCAAAGGTAAAATAAAAAATTTATATATAAATAAATTTGAGAAGAAATTAATAATTATGTTCCGAATAAATGTGAATTACTGTTATATCATGAATATGGAAGTGGTATAAGTATTCAGTAGGTTTTAAATGTAGATGATGATTCTATTTGAAGTACATGATATTTTAAATTTCATGAATATCTTTCCTAGGACTTCTAGAGAATAAAAAGTAAACTCATGTGGGTTGAATATTTTGAATTATTGAAAGCTGATATTTCTGAGAGACTCTACATTTGAGTACTATGAGAGATATCTCTGAGTATTTAGAGAAAATAAAAAAGAAACATCAGTATTTTAATTTTCTGTGGATACCAATATTTAAATAATGATATTTTAGGGGTTTATATTTGGGGAGGCTTGAAAAAAATATCCACGCATCACAGTGAATATAAATAAGAGTAGAATAAAAATTAAGAAGTTGATCTCTATTGTGTGAGTATATTTCAAATATTATACTAGTCTAAAGAGAATGAAGAAGTGAGAAAAACAATTATTTATCTATTGAAAACCAAAGCATCAAAGAGATAAAAATAGGGGACCAGTGGATCATACAAAGGATTCATCTCATACCTTGAAGAAGAGTAGGTAAATGCATTCTAATGTTATTCCTATACACTGAATAAGAGGAAGATATCAGAAGATATTATGAGTGACATACATCAAATCACCATAAAAATACTAATGTTATGTTAAATCCAACATTCAACATTCTACAGTAGAAGTATGAAGAAATTTGAGGCAACCCATCTGACAACTATGAGTGAGGGAAGCACTACCCCAAAAATGACTTTATACAGCACCACCCTTTATCAGTGCTAATAAAGACCCCCCTTTATCAAATTTTTTTAATAGAAATGGTAAAGGGTATATTTAAAAAATATTTCATTAAAAATAATATATTAATATAAAAATATATTTATATTAATATAAGTATAATATATATTTTTTAAATATGTTTTAGATAATGGAAAATAGACATTTACACTTAATATATAAGATAATTTTTGAAAATGGATTATAAAATAATTAATTTTTTAATTAATAATTTTATAATTACTATCATTTAATAGTTATTTAGTAACAGTTTTAATGTAAAAAAAATCAAAAAATCAATAAAATATTGAAAATAAGTTGAAAATGTAATCAAACTTCAAACAACCCTAACTTTTGGTCCAAGTTTCTATTTGGGATCTACAACATTTCAAATTGAATCCTACAGTGAGATCCACTCCCTAGTGACACAGAAGAACCCTCTATCACAATTTTTTAGGCCAAAAAAATCCCTAGAAGGCCTCTAAAGCTGAGTTTTTAGACAGGGTGCCAAAATTTTTTAACATTCAATGGATTTCCAGCATCATTTTAGGGTTTTTTTTCCTTTTTTAGAAAGGGCTGAATTTATTCTTGAGGCTTACATTCATATTGATATTATTACTTTAAAATTTTATATATTTTAACAATTTAATATTTTTTATAATCAAATATATTACAATATATACATATTTTTTATATATTCACACATAAAAATTTAATTTTATAAACAAATAATTAAACATATTTACATAGATAATATATTTTTAAATATATAATCCATATCTAAATAAAAAATATCAATTTTATTTAAAATAAAAATGTATTAATATTTATATACACATAAAATTAATGTATATTTAATATATATATATATATATATATTTGTGCGTGTGTGTTGACAAACATATATATATTTATCTATATATTATAATATATGTATAGAAATATTGATCTATAATATATGTAAATAAATATAAATATGTACGGTTATATTTTTAGATGTACACACATATATACATATATATATGTTTGTATGTATAATCATACACAAACATACACACACTCAAAAAGATATATTTTAAATATGTATTTAACTATATATATATATATATACACACACTAGACTCTTGTAATCTTTATTTTTTAATAATATTTATTCTTTGTTTGTTTTTGACCAAGGAATCACCTTATATATATATAATGTAACGATATATATATATTTATATAGATATATCATAAAAATATCGAACAAAACAATATGGTGGAGTGGAGAATGCACTAGAGTATGAGGGGGGAGATCTCAGGTTCGAAACCCAACAAAGTTATGTGCATGCGCGTGCAGATGAAGAAGTTGCATAGCACTATAAAAGGATAGAGGGGATACCTAACACTGTTAAAGTAGAGGGGATGATGATCAGGTGTTATTAAAAGGGGTATTGAGTGCTGAAAAAGGGGTGGTCCACCCTCTGATATGTAGGAGAAAAATTCAATTTATTATTATTATTATTTGAATTTTATTAGCCCCTTTTATATCACTAATAAAATACACCATTTATCAAAACATTTCTTTAGAATATATAAAATCATACATTATTAGTGATTTTTTTATCACTGATAAAAGAGACCCCACTTTAAATAGCGCTTTGATTATTAGTGATTGTTTATCACTATATATGCCCTTTTGTGTGATTTTAAAGGCCATATCTATAGTAGTGTAGATGATCATTTGTACTATGTAAGGGAGATCGAGATAAAACTAAATATATTTATTCAAGGAAATACAAGATCATTCTATTGAATGAACACTACTATAGAAATTAAATTTAACATCACGTAAAAAGTATTTTAAAAATTATAAAAAAGTATTGTTAATCACAACGCTAATAAATGATACTATTTATTAGTACTATTTATAGCATTGATAAGGGTCCCACTCTATCAGCCCTTTCAATATAACTGATAAATGATGTCCTTTATCAGTGCTATAAATAGTGCTGATAAATTCCCCATTTACTGCATTGTGCTATTTGTATAACAACAAACTGCAACAACCTCTAGTACAAAAAAATAACACACTACAACCTCCTATACACAAAATATATAATTTAATTGAAATGAATTTTACAACATGAATAAAAAAATACTAATATATATATTTAAAAAAAATTATAACTACATTTACAATTACTATCCACAATCAATTTAAAATATTAAATTTTGTCTTTGGGACCTGTGATCCCCTCTCGAAATGGTCCGCCCATGGTATCTGTTGCCAAAAAAATCACCTCACCCTGAGAAAAAGAAAACACCTATATAAGAAAATAAATCACATGTTAGTAATATAATAAAGAAATAAATTAAAAATTAATATGAACAAATACATTAAAAAATTTCAACTTTAAATAAATACACTTCGAGTTATACCAGTCACACCATGTGTTGTATTGAGGTGAGGTTGATTCCTACATAATAAAAACGAGATATGGATAATTTTACTAAAGTATCAAAACAATTTGAATATGTTTTATCATTTTTGTGTATTTCACTTTATCATTTTAATGAAATTAATATTAATTCTTAATAAAGAAACATTATGAGTTATACCTATCACACTCTATGAGGGATTTAGGTGAAGTTAATTCCTATAAGTCAAAAATTACAAAAGTATCATTTTCCTAAACTATCATAACTATATGAATGTGTTTTACTGGTTTTTAGTATTTTTTGTGTTTTTACTAAAAGGCCATTTCAAACATGAAACATGAACTTTGAGTCATACTGCACGCTCGCGCATCGTTGGGCACGGGTGACAAACTAAAATTTATAACCTACTTACTACTTAGGACAATGGAAAGATAGGGTCAAACCATAGGGAGGCCTGTTTTTGTGTTTGGTGTTAACAAAAAGACTAAAAAAACACAAGCAAAAATCGAGCAAAGACAAATGGTGGTGGTGAAGTGAAGTGAAATAGATTTAGTGTGTGAAGAAGAAGGGAGAGCTAGTGAGTGTAAGGGAATAGACAAAGAAGAGCAGCAAGAGAAATTATGGTGCAAAAAACCAATAGATGAGAAAGAGGGGAATTCCACTAGCCGATTTGATGTTGCTTAACCCTATTCATGCACTCTAATTGAAGAGCATGGATCTAACTAAGAGTAACCTGTCAGAGTTGTCATCTGGTCATCTTGTGATGTAATAGCTCTTACAATTCCTCGACTGTAAGAGTCATTCCATCCAATGGTGAAATCAATTCAGTAGTCCCCGAGCTCAACTTGTCAGTTGAGTTCGGTATATTTATCTCTTTCAAGAGTAATTCACTTGTCAGTGAATTACTTAGATTGAAACAGTTTTAATTAAAGTGAAAACAAGAACAGTTTTCACTCGATCTTGTTGTTTTGAAAATAAGCTCGTCTGCAAATAGTGAGAGAGACAATCCAGAGCAAGGATACAGTGCATGAATGAAATTAAAAAGATCGAATCAACCAGCATATTCCCCCCAAAGGGAATTATCCGGACATCGTGGTTGGTTTTAATGAAATAGTAGAATAAGAATCAATGTAGTTCATATTGAAATAAGTGCAGAAAAACAGAGCACAAGCAAAACTAAGATGTTCCAACTCCTTGCTACTACTTCTAAAAGTTCTAAATTCTTTCTGCTCAATGGTGGATGTGACGCAGTAATGTGCTCAATGTCCCTCCTGGGAATCGAGGTGTGAAAATTCTATGATCTCGTACTCCAATCTGCTTTGAGGACGATGGTGTCAGTTTCTCCTGCTCTGCTCCTCCTTGTGTTCTTCTCTGTTGTCTACTCTTCCCCATGGTTCCAATGTGTCCCGGCTGTTTCAACGCATGCCTCTCCCGCATCTCATTGATTCATCACCCAACTTAAGCCTCCGGAATCTCATCTGAAGTGTTCCCCGGCCTCCACGTGGCTCCTTCACTATGCTGCTCCTCCCGCGCTTGTCACCGGAGCAGTTGATCCTAACCGAATGAAAATGATATGTGCGCGGTGAGCTAAATTCTTCCCTCTACAAATCAGCAAGTCCACGTGGCATGATTTTATGTGCACGTCACCCTTTTTTAAATGAGCTCCAAGTGAGTGCATCTCCCCCCTGCAACAAACAACTTCTTTCAACCCCCGCAAGAACAGGTGCCTCCCCCCTACAACAAAAGAAATACCAAAACAAGTTAAACAAATAAAATGAAACTAAACTATATATTAATGTTGTTACTTAGATTAGTTAATAATCATACTTATTAATATATATATATATATAGTACTTAATATTAATACTAAAACATGTAAATATAATGATTATTATTATTATGATATACTAATAATATATATAAGCTTATATAATATTATTAATATACCTATAATTTATATAATATGTTATGTTTATATTATATGTTATTATAGTTATATTATATATAAGCTAAAATATTAAGTATATATATTATATTAATGTTATTATATGTTATAACATATATATATATATATATAAAAGATAAAAACAACTAAAAGAGGGGGGCTTCGGGTCTGGCGATGGGGTTTATGGCAGGGGAAATCTCGACGTGCGGTGCATCAGGGGAGGTGACGGCTGTGGGATTTGTCCATTGAGTCCGGGCCGTCGGCAGGGAAGGGTGATATGTGGTATGAGGGTTCAGATGAGGCAGGGGAGAAGGCGGCTCTCACAAGGTGAGACGTCGTCTTGGACCGCGGTGATGCGAGGCACGGTCTTCGGGTGGGGTTTGTGCGGCGCAAAGGAGTGGCGGTTCAGGTCTTTTTGGTGTGGGGAGAAAAGAGGCAGGGGCTGTGCGGGTGAGTCCGGACCGGCGAGAGGGGTGGAGGAGATGGATTATGTGGTATGCAGCGGCTAGGACTTGTGGTGGTTCCGAATTTTTGTTGCTGCTGTTTGGTTGTTGTTGCGGGCTGAACGTTGTTGCTGTGAGATTTGCTGCGAGGATGAGGAAGTGAGGGTGGTGGGTCTGTTCGGGTGAGGCGCTAAGGGTAAAGGCGGAGAAGAGAAATGTATCAGTAAGGATTGGGTATCAGTAGGTTGTAGCGGTGAGGATTTTAGTTATCGGTGAGGATTTGCAGCTACTGGTAGAGGGGATGGTGTGTCAGTGAGGGGGCTCTAACGGTGGACTAGAGAGAGCTGTATCGGTAGCTGGAAAGTATCAGTGAGGAAAGGAAAAGCTGGGTAATGGTGAGATTTGGAGACACAGCAGTAACGGTGGACTGTGTGTATCAGTGAGGTAGTGAAGCGGTGATGATTGGAGTTGGAGAGGTATCGGTGAGGATGAAATGTATCAGCGAGGATAAGGAGGAAAAGCGATAGAGCAGTAGCGGTGAGAAATATAGGTGAGGAGTTTTGGTGAGAAATATGGGTGAGCCTTATCGGTAGACTTAGTAACGGTGGACTGTATCGGTAGCTGGGTCAGTGAGGTATATCAGTAGCTGGATTCTAACGGTGAGGATATGTATCGGTAGCAAGGTCACCACTAGAAAGGGTTATCAGCGAGGTAGGCTGTATCGGTGAGGTAATCTGTATCAGTGAGGATGGTCACCGACCGCAACACCTGCAAACAAAACAATGAAAATTCGATTAATAAAATAATTTCATAAAACTAAAAAATAAAAAAAAATACTAATAAATTAAATTAAATAGAACGGAATTAAAGACTAAAAACCCAAAATAAAAAAATAAAATTAATGAAACATTATTTAAAAAATGAATTAATTTAGGTTAAAATTTATGAACATACATAATTAAAGAACAAATTAAAATATTTACAATTACTTTCTTAAATTAATAAAACAATTAATTAAATAACTTATCAAATTAAAGAATAAAAATATTGTACGAATAAAATTAAAATTTTAAAAATAATTAAATTATTAAAAGACTACAAAACCAAAAAGAGTTATTTATTTACAATTTAAAGAATAAAGCATTAATTATTTTAATAAATTAATTAATAAACTGACTAGAATAAAAATAAAAGAATAAATAAATAAATGTCTAATTCGCACAACTCATTTAAATTTTGGAATTATTTATAATGACACTAAAGAACATTAAAACACTTGTTTTAAACTAAAATTGATTATTTTACATAGAAAATTACAAAAACACAACAATTATCAATTATTTACTAAAAACAATCATTTTGGTATAAAAAATCAATAAAAAATACAAAAAGTATGTGGAAAAGAGTGTGAAAACACTGCCACATCAAACTCACCCACAATTAAAGCCTTGTTTGTCCTCAAACAAGTAAATGCATTTGACATTAAAACAGAAAGATGATTTGTGAATTTCAGCTCAAAAAGTGCATGATTGAACATTAATATCCAGATGAGAAGGACCAAACAATGAGTCAGGTTTTTCAAGGGTATTAAAAAATGATGTCCTTTCTAGCTTCAAAAGCTCACTGGAAGTCAACTACCTTATAAATTCATACACTGTTAAGTATTTCATTCCTCCTGTGTGTAATCATTAACCGTCCTACTTCACCTTCCAATTAAAGTTCTAATTCAAGGAGTGTTGACAGGTTAGATGAAGTGAAATTCAAAACTTAACCAAGGGACCCATCCATTCTCACCATCCTCCATGTTCCAGAAATTAAAGTCCATTAAATTGATCACTTTATTGATTCAACCCGAATGAAAATTAACCAAGTCAATGGATCCCTTCTTCATCTGGGTTCAAAATTCCCCTCACATTAATGAGTTCATTTTTGTCAAGGGAACTTTATTTTACTTTTTTCCAGCCATATTCCATGTACAGAGAACTGTGCATATCACTTATTAAGATTGAAATTGGATTTATTTATTCACAGAAACACACCCAGTGCACATTGCCTCAGATACTCACCATGGGATCCCATTTTCCCATTTTACTCTAGTTACAAAAGACTAAATTATAATCATTCGGATTGACTTCCTAAAGTGATTGAATATTATTTAATAAAAATGTGTGAGACCCCTAGGTTATAGTGATAACTTCATGTTACTCCAATTCATGATCCTTACTCAATAAAACCTATCCTGTCACAGTCTCATCCTCAGTTCCTAAACAGACAGATCCATAGAGACAGTTAATAATTGCACTCAGCAATCATTCATACTTAACAATTTCTGACTCAGTGCCACTCTCAATATCAAACAAACAATTATCCACTAAGTATGACATAAATGAAGTACCCGTGAACCTCCAATGACCATCATGTGATGAAAAATTGAAAAATTTTAAACGAAGTTTGAACAATTTGTTTGAAAAAAATTGACCATTTTTTAAACAAACTCAGGTTCAAGAAGGGGGAATTCGACATGACACTAGAATGACCCCTCTCCCCCACATATAAAACCCAACATTGTCCCCAATGTTTTCTCTCAGGGTGGGAGAAAGTTAAAGTTCAAAACAGATGGAAAATTCAGCTCAAAGAGGTTATGGATGGGTATTAATGAAGTTCAAAAATTTTCTTGGCCACACAAAAAGTGAAAGAAAATAAAAACAAAAACAAAAAAAAAATAGAAAAACCACCCCCACCAGCCTCACCAGTAACCATGTACAATTATGTTCCTAAAAAGTTCATTCTTTGAATCATTTTGAGCAGACAAAAGATTTTAACAATTTACTTCAAAAATTAGCATGTTTAACAATGATGTGCAGCAGTAGCATAATGAAAATAATAATAGTGGTTGCAAGCATGTTTCATCAAATCAGCTCATGTACATTCTCAACTAAGTAGATATTAGCAGCTAACACCCAATCAAGAAAACACAATCATTACTCACAAATTGGGAGGAAGTCCCCCACACATAGTTCACAGTAGAGAGTAAGCAATTAATTGAAAATGAAAAAGGTATAACAACACTTCCCTGGATTATTGGAACTGAAGTAGGGCCTTCATCAACTGATCCTCTTCATTAACTTATAAGATAAAATAAGTAAAGTAAGATTTCAGAGTTTAAAGTTCAAGAAAAGTAACCCAGGAGAGTGATCAGAGAGAAATGTTATCCATATGATGTAGTGGATTTCTCTCTTGGGTTATCTGGGCTAGGTTTCTGGCAGAAACAACTCTCTCTAAAACAACAACAGATCATGGAGCACTATTAGTAGTTAAGAAATTGAACTGGAGAATAGAAGCAATGATTACTTTATTTAAAAACATAAAATAAAAGAGAAACTACTAAGCGATCATGGGTTAGCTCCCATGCAACACTGAGTTTATAGTCCTCAGTTAGACTTGAATCAGCTCATTCTTCCAACAGAGATATGGAAGCCAAGCCTTCGGCTGCCCTTCAAAGAAGTTCTTTATTCTTTGACCATTGACTAAGAAGGGTCTATTCTCATCTCCAACTAGCTCAACAGCTCCATTAACCAGAACTATAACAATGGTAAAGGGTCCTGACCACTTGGACTTCAACTTCCTTGGAAACAGCTTCAATCTTGAATTGAAAAGCAAGACCCTCTCACCAACCTTGAAATTCCTGTTTTGAATGATTGAGTCATGAATAGCCTTTTTTCTTTCTTTGAAAATTTCAGCATTCTCATAGGACTCTCTTCAGATCACATCCAACTCACTCAGCTCTAGCAGTCTCCTCTCTCCAGACTTAAAATCAACGTTAAGAGCCTTCATAGCCCAATAAGAACTCTGTTGTAACTCAATAGGTATATGGAATGTTTTTCCAAAGAGTATCCTAAATGGTGACATACCTATAGGAGTCTTGTAAGAAATTTTGTAGGCCCAAAGGGCCTCATCTAATTTCCTTGACCAGTCTTTCCTAGAGCTAGACACTGTTTTCTCTAAAATCTGATTGAGCTCTCTATTTGAATCTTCTGCTTGCCCACTGGAATGTGGGTGATAAGTAGTACCTGTCCTATGTGAGCACCCATACTTCTCCATCAAACCTTTGAACTTATAATTTTTTAATTGAGTTCCATTATCAGTTATGAAAGATCGAGGCACACCAAATCTGGAAAAGATGTTTTTTTTAATGAATTTGACAACACTAGCAGCTGAATTGTCAGGAAGAGGTACTGCCTCAACCCACTTGGACACATAGTCCATAGCAACCAAAATGTACTCATTCCCATAAGTGGATGGAAATGGTCCCATGAATTCCAAGCCCCACACATCAAATATTTTAACCTCCAGGATACCTTTTTGGGGTAGTTCCTACCTTCTTCTAACAGTCCCCAATATTTGACATTTCTTACAGCCAATAACCAAACTCCTGGCATCTTTAAACAGTGTTGGCTAGTAGAAACCTGCCTGTAGGACCTTATGAGAAATCCTTTCTTCTCCATGGTGGCCACCCCAAGGTGATGAATGGAAGCTCTCAAGTATGGGTAAAATCTCATCCTCAACTACACATCTTCTCAGAATCCCATAAACACACCTCCTAAAGAGAAGAGGTTCATCCCAAAAATAATATTTCAGTTCAGATATAAACCTCTTCCTCTGGTTGTGTGAAAGATCCTTGGGCATGACTCTAGATACCAGAAAATTGGTATAGTCTGCAAACCAAGAAGACTGCTGCACAGAAGCCGCAAACAGTTGTTCATTAGGGAAGGAAGTGTTGATCTCTTTTGGTTCATTACTTGGGGAATTGGGTAATCTGGACAAGTGATCTGCAACTACATTCTCAGCCCCTTTCTTATCCTTAATCACTAAATCAAACTCCTGTAGCTGCAAGGTCCACCTCATGAGTCTAGGATTTGTATAACATCCCACCTTTTTATCACATAAACTTTCATTACATTTTACAAAACTGATGATCTTTAAGGTGTAGTGTCTTGGAAACTAGGAACTTAAAACATGAAAACATAAAACATTCTTCTTAAACAATTGAAAGGCTTCTCCTCATGTTCATCCTAGGTTCATTACTGTATCTCATAACCTGGGGACATACATCAAATGAAAGGGTGAGCAGAAGGCCCAGTAAGGGAAACAAGGGAAACATTTAACATGTGAACCTGAGAGACATCAATTATGTCATGAACAAGAACTTTAAGGCATGATAAAAAAAATCATGTGGCATATCATAATAAAAATAACATTTTCATAACTTTAAGATGTGGCTACATCATTTAACATAGACAATCATGAACATATCACCAAGGTCCATCCCCAAGGTGTCATTTGAAAATTACCAAGGTTATTCACCAAGATATCGTGAAAATTGTAATCTCTAGTGGTTACATCATTACCCAATGCATTGGAGCGCTATCAAGGCGCACCCTTAAATTTTCCTTTATTATCATGTGATCCACATATATCATCATCAAACATTTCATAAATAACCCATATAGCATAAAATAAATGGGTTTCATTTCATAATCACAACGTTTTAAAAACGGCTTTAAAGACATGATCTTTACGTCACTTTAAAACCCACAGAAAAGGAAGGTGGGTCTCGTGTATGTAAATCCCAGAATTTAAAATAGAACATTTTGGTATATATGTGAATACCCCTTTAGAAGAAAGAGCTTTGAGTATTCACTTAATAATATAAAAGAACTTTAGAAAAAGAGAGAGACATTTTGAGACGGAAATTCTGCAGCATAACAGCTATGTTACGAGGTTTTAGAAGACATTAAAAAGAAAGTGAAAATGGGTCAAACATTCATAAATGACCCATAAAACAGTATATGGACAGAATAAGAAGGATACATGATCATGGTAATGAAATTTCAAGGACATACCATTCGAAATGAAAAACATGGAGGGAAGACAAAAATTAGATTTCTCTTATGAAAGTTCGGCAGCCTAACGGCGTTACTTAAACTTCAACAAAAATGATTTGAAAAGATCAAATAGGGTCTCTCATCATGTGAACATAAGAGTTCAGTATGATAGATATAGAGATAATTCCCCAACATAATTAAAAAGGAACTTGAAAGACTTGACATGAAATTAGAACTTTGAAAAGAATGAGAAGGGTGAAAGAATCCCCTAAAAAAATCGGCAGCCTAACGGCGCCACTTAAAACTTCAAAATACTGAATTGAAGAGATAAAATGTGGTCTCTCATAATATTAACATAAGACTTCAGTATGATAGATATAGAGATCATACCCCAACATAACAAAAAGGAACTTGAAAGAATTGACATGAAAGTAGAACTTCAAAACGAGAAGGGTGAAGAACCACTTAAAAATTCGGCAGCCTAACAGCGCCACCTAAAACTTCAAAATACTGAATTGAAGAGATCAAATGGGGTCTCTCATCATATGATCATAAAATATCAGTATGATAAATTTAGAGATCATACCCCAACATAATAAAAAGGAACTTGAAAGAATTGACATGAAAGTAGAACTTCAAAACGAGAAGGGTGAAGAACCACTTAAAAATTCGGCAGCCTAACGACGCCACTTAAAACTTCAAAATACTGAATTGAAGAGATCAAATGGGGTCTCTCATCATATGATCATAAAATATCAGTATGATAAATTTATATATCATACCCCAACATAATAAAAATGAACTTGAAATACTTTACATGAACATAGATCTTGAAAAATGAGAAGGGAGAAAGAATCTGTTACAAAAATTTTGGCAGCCTAACGGCGCCACTTAAAACTTCATAAAACGAAATAATGAGAGTAAGAGGGGATCTCTCATTATATGAACATGAAAAGGGCAGTAAGAGGAGTATATAAGAACATCCTCCAACATAAGAACATGGAGCATAAAAGGAATGACATAAAAACGATTACTTGAAATGAAAGAGAGAGGTCAGATCCCTTACCTTAAAACGTAACTCTTAAAACTCAAAGGTTGGGACCTTGAGGGTTTGGGGGCACCTTGGGAGGACTCCTTGGGAGGTAATGAGACCCTAAATTCGTTGGGGAAGAGTGGGGAGTCAAATGGATGAGAGGAGGGCTTGGTATTTATAGGGAAAGTGAGGGGACAAGGCATTAATGGCCAAGAGACACCTCACATGTGCTTTTCTCAAACCCATGTGCTCTCCCTTGGAATTTACCATGGAGTTAGTCCAAATGGGGCCCCCAAAACAATAATTCATCACACTTGGCCGGCCAACCCTTAAAATACCTCATGACATCATCATGACACATCTATGATGTCATTAAACATACCGAAACCCTAAAACTGCATTTTTACTATTCACTGAAAATTCAACTTTCTCAGAAAAATCCCAAAATTTCACACTAACCAAATATCAATGCTCTGATTTCAAAAATGAACTCCATTTTATAAAAATAATTTTATAAATATTTTTAAATTTATTTTTAAATAAATACACTATTCACTGGAAATTCATTTTTTTCAGAAAAAACCCCAAAAATTACCATAACATAATATCGACGCTCTGAGTTCAAAAATGAAATCCATTTTATAAAAATAATTTTCTAAATATTTTTAATTAAATTTTTAATTAAAAAATACTATTCACCCGAAAAAACTAATACTTGAATAATAATTTATGAAACCGTTATTTAACTATTTTATTGAATCACATTACTTAATCAAGGTGCCTAGATTATATTAATACTTTTTTAAGTGAGATACTAATCCATTTGGACACATTACTAATCCTAATCATAAAATCACTATTCATAATTTACTATTCATCAAAAATCAAGTTGATCTTATTAGAATCTAAATTTCGTACTGAATATAATTGTAGAAGACCATTTTTTGAAAATCATTACACATTTTTAATTATTTAAGGTTTACATAAATTTTTTTAAAATATCCTTTTTTTAAAATTTATCAAAAATATGCATACTATATTAATCCGGTCATTTAAAAATTCATAAACTTCATCATAAGAAGAAATCCCAATTTTTATTTAAAACAAAGGATTACACAAGGCAGTTACGGTCTTGTTACATATCCCCTTATAATACCAGCATAGGACCTAAGAGTAAGGTGTGAGAGGGTGATAGAATCTTGGGGCGGCTCAGTCAACATTGCCCGAGTAGTAATTTCTATCAGTTTGAACTTCTCGCGAAGGCGATTCCGTTCTAGCTTCACATGATGAAGTTCGGCTTGGATTTGGTCCAGAGAAAAGCCCAATGGTGCTACCTCCTTTCCAAGCTCTGTTAGATGGGCTTCGATCGGTCCAAGACTACTAGGTGAGGTCATCGAATCTTCTTTCTATAATAATTAACCAAGATTACTTATATTTAGAGACAATAATCAAAACATTTTTTTCACAGCGGTCATATTGACCGATGGTCATATAACAATCAAAACCCACTGGTCTCATTTTAATTATAATCATGTTTATCAAATAAAACATTTTTGTTGAGTATAAAAATAAAATAAAATAACACATTAAATTAGGAAAAAATATTTATTCAAAATTTCGGGCCGTTACAATCTTCCCCCCTTAAGAAATTGCGTCCTCGCAATTTTTAAAATTGGGTTTAGAAATTTCATTGAAATTCCCACATCGGAAAAAGAGTCAGTAACACCATTACTTTAAAAGAATGAAAAGGAAGTACAAAGGCCACCCGAGTTTACTCATACTAGGATTCCATGTAGGAAACATAGACATGGAGGAGAAAACAAAGGGTCACGTTCTAAAGGAGAGTGATAGAAAACATGATTAGGAGGAATTTAACCCCCAGAAAATCCCAAAATTATGATGTGTGTAAGCGGTCTTTGATTACCTAGTAGGAAACGTAAATCAACAACGTTTTTGTTTTACGTTCCTTTTAATAACTTTGAGGAATTCATTTACAACATAGAACAAAAACATAAAGAAATATATCTACCTTCATGTAGAGTTTCATACATTAATAAGTTTCTACCAAAACTAATCTTTTCTCCAAACGATGAGCATTAAAAACTACATGGTATCATCAAAACACAAGAATCATCTTTATAATCCACAAAAGATTAACTATCTATTTCTTATATCTTTAAACATTATCCCAAAAACAGAAAGGGTAAGGTAAAAAAACTCTTCAAAAAAAAAAGAATCTCATAGGAATGGAAACTACTTTTAAATCTTCAAAGTTCCATGGTACTTCCCAAAGTTCATCATAGATCATTCCGTAAATAATGGTCCTTAAGATTCCTCAAAATAAACCAAACTAATATTGAAACCCAAATACAAGAAATATTTGATAACATAGTCTTCCAAAATAAACTTCATAGTTCATCTCCAAACAACATCAACCACTCCTAACATCTTATAACAAAAGTAGCTAACCTAAACATATTTTACCCAAGATAGGTTAATCATTCCCATAAGTAACCTAAATTACTATAAGTCCACCTTAAATTCATCGATTCTTCAAAATATAAGTCAACCTTACTCCTCAATGAAAATACCGTAGTAATATATTTACCTCGATCATATAGGGTCCCCAAAATAGTGAACGTCTTCCAAAATAATAATCATCTTTTAATCCCCTAATCATCTCTTTCCTATTAATACGGCAATCGTCGCATTTCCTATCACATTGGTTGTTGGGACATGTTCTTCCATTTCCCACCATTAAATAAGATTAGAAAGTATAATTAGGGGCTTAAATACTTAGCTAATAATCATGAAAAGGAACTTAAAGCATACAAGGATAACATGTAGAATAAAATTATACCCTAACTTGTGATCCGCTAGGTTCTCATCTAGGATATCCATGATCATATATTCTTATGTGAATCTTTATTTTATTTTATCTTTGTTTCTTTAACAATGGTTCATACTAAGCTTATGAATTTACCAAAGCATATCCCCCGGGAGTGTCGTAACCAAGAGTGCAGCAAGGCCCGTTGTCGTGTACCAGTTCCCATTTGAGTCTAGCTCAAAGCGGTGTTTTCATGTTTTACCCCTATGTACATCTGTGCCAGAGCCACCTCTACCTGCTCATATCCAGACAGGGATGTATTTTCTTGGAAACCCATTACTCAATACTCACCAAAATACCAGGAATATTTCCTATATATAAACATTTCTATAGGCTTCTTCCTAAAGTTTTCATATCCTAATCTCCACAAATAACTAAACCATCCTTTGATACCAACTATAACATCCCACCTTTTTATCACATAAACTTTCATTACATTATACATAACTGAGGATCTTTAAGGTTTAGTGTCTTGGAAACTAGGAACTTAAAACATGAAAACATAAAACATTCTTCTTAAACACTTGAAAGGCTTCTCCTCATGTTCATCCTAGGTTCATTACTGCGTCTCATAACCTAGGGACATGCATCAAATGAAAGGGTGAGCAGAAGGCCCAGTAAGGGAAACAAGGGAAACATTTAACATGTGAACTTGAGATACATCAATTATGTCATGAACAAGAACTTTAAGGCATGATAAAAAAAATTCATGTGGCATATCATAATAAAAATAAAATTTTTCTTAACTTTAAGATGTGGCTACATCATTTAACATAGAAAATCATGAACATATCACCATGGTCCATCCCCAAGGTGTCATTTGAAAATTACCAAGGTTATTCACCAAGGTATCGTGAAAATTGTAATCTCTAGTGGTTACATCATTACCCAATGCATTGGAGCGCTATCAGGGCGCACCCTTAAATTTGCCTTTATTATCATGTGAGCCACATATATCATCATCAAACATTTCATAAATAACCCATATAGCATAAAATAAATGGGTTTCATTTCATAATCACAACGTTTTAAAAATGGCTTTAAAGACATGATCTTTACGTCACTTTAAAACCCACAGAAAAGGAAGGTGGGTATCATGTATGTAAATCCCAGAATTTAAAATAGAACATTTTGGTATATATGTGAATACCCCTTTAGAAGAAAGAGCTTTGAGTATTCACTTAATAATATAAAAAAACTTTAGAAAAAGAGAGAGACATTTTGAGACGGAAATTCTGCCGCATAACAGCTATGTTACGAGGTATTATAAGACATTAAAAAGAGAGGGAAAATGGGTCAAACATTCATAAATGACCCATAAAATAATGTATGGACAGAATAAGAAGGATACATGATCATGGTAATGAAATTTCAAGGACATACCATTTGAAATGAAAAAAATGGAGGGAAGACAAAAATTAGATTTCTCTTATGAAAGTTCTGCAGCCTAACGGCGTTACTTAAAATTCAACAAAAATGATTTGAAAAGATCAAATAGGGTCTCTCATCATGTGAACATAAGAGTTCAGTATGATAGATATAGAGATAATTCCCCAACATAATTAAAAAGGAACTTGAAATACTTGACATGAAAGTAGAACTTTGAAAAGAATGAGAAGGGTGAAAGAATCCCCTAAAAAATTCGGCAGCCTAACGGCGCCACTTAAAACTTCAAAATACTGAATTGAAGAGATCAAATTGGGTATCTCATAATATTAATATAAGACTTCAGTATGATAGATATAGAGATCATACCCCAACATAACAAAAAGTAACTTGAAAGAATTGACATGAAAGTAGAACTTCGAAACGAGAAGGGTGAAGAACCACTTAAAAATTCGGAAGCCTAACGGCGCCACCTAAAACTTCAAAATACTGAATTAAAGAGATCAAATGGGGTCTCTCATCATATGATCATAAAATATCAGTATGATAAATTTAGAGATCATACCCCAACATAATAAAAAAGAAACTTGAAAGAATTGACATGAAAGTAGAACTTCAAAACGAGAAGGGTGAAGAACCACTTAAAAATTCGGCAGCCTAACGACGCCACTTAAAACTTCAAAATACTGAATTGAAGAGATAAAATGGGGTCTCTCATCATATGATCATAAAAGATCAGTATGATAAATTTAGAGATCATACCCCAACATAATAAAAATGAACTTGAAATACTTTACATGAACATAGATCTTGAAAAATGAGAAGGGAGAAAGAATCTGTTACAAATATTTTGGCAGCCTAACGGCGCCACTTAAAACTTCATAAAACGAAATAATGGGAGTAAGAGGGGATCTCTAATTATATGAACATGAAAAGGGCAGTAAGAGGAGTATAGAAGAACATCCTCCAACATAAGAACATGGAGCATAAAAGGAATGACATAAAAGAGATTACTTGAAATGAAAGAGAGAGGTCGGATCCCTTACCTTAAAACATAACTCTTAAAAATCAAAGGTTGGGACCTTGAGGGTTTGGGGGCACCTTGGGAGGACTACTTGGGAGGTAATGAGACCAGAACTTCGTTGAGAAAGAGTGGGGAGTCGAATGGATGAGAGGAGGGCTTGGTATTTATAGGGAAAGTGAGGGGACAAGGCATTAATGGCCAAGAGACACCTCACATGTGCTTTTCTCAAACCCATGTGCTCTCCCTTGGCATTTACCATGGAGTTAGGCCACATGGGGCCCCCAAAACAATAATTCATCACCCTTGGCCGACCAACCCTTAAAATACCTCATGACATCATCATGACACAGCTATGATGTCATTAAACATACCGAAACCCTAAAACTGCATTTTTACTATTCACTGAAAATTCATCTTTCTCAGAAAAATCCCAAAATTTCACACTAACCAAATATCAATGCTCTGATTTCAAAAATGAACTCCATTTTATAAAAATAAATTTCTAAATATTTTTAAATTTATTTTTAAATAAATACACTATTCACCGAAAATTCATTTTTTTCAGAAAAAACCCCAAAAATTACCATAACATAATATCGACGCTCTGAGTTCAAAAATGAAATCCTTTTTATAAAAATAATTTTCTAAATATTTTTAATTAAATTTTTAATTAAAAAAAACTATTCACCCGAAAAAACTAATACTTGAATAATAATTTATGAAACCGTTATTTAACCATTTTATTGAATCGCATTACTTAATCAAGGTGCCTAGATTATATTTATACTTTTTTTAAGTGAGATACTAATCCATTTGGACACATTACTAATCCTAATCATAAAATCACTATTCATAATTTACTATTCATCAAAAATCAAGTTGATCTTATTAGACTCTAAATTTCGTACTGAATATAATTGTAGAAGACTATTTTTTGAAAATCATTACACATTTTTAATTATTTAAGGTTTACATAAACATTTTTAAAATATCCTTTTTCTAAAATTTATCAAAAATATGCATACTATATTTATCCGGTCATTTAAAAATTCATAAACTTCATCATAAGAAGAAATCCCAATTTTTATTTAAAACAAAGGATTACACAAGGCAGTTATGGTCTTGTTACATATCCTCTTATAATACCAGCATAGGACCTAAGAGTAAGGTGTGAGAGGGTGATAGAATCTTGGGGCGGCTCAGTCAACATTGCCCGAGTAGAAATTTCTATCATTTTGAACTTCTCGCGAAGGCGATTCCATTCTAGCTTCACATGATGAAGTTCGACTTGGATTTGGTCCAGAGCAAAGCCCAATGGTGCTACCACCTTTCCAAGCTCTGTTAGATGGGCTTCGATCGGTCCAAGATTACTAGGTGAGGCCATCAAATCTTCTTTCTATAATAATTAACCAAGATTACTTATATTTAGAGACAATAATCAAAACATTTTTTTCACAGCAGTCATATTGACCGATGGTCATATAACAATCAAAACCCACTGGTCTCATTTTAATTATAATCTTGTTTATCAAATAAAACATTTTTGTTGAGTATAAAAATAAAATAAAATAACACATTAAATTAGGAAAAAAGATTTATTCAAAATTTCGGGCCGTTACACTTTGAGTCCTTTTTAGCTAGCAAATACTTAAGGGCTGAATGATCTGTGAAAACTATGATCCTTGATCCTATAAAATACTGCCTGAACTTTTCCAAAGCAAACATCACAGCAGCCAGCTCCTTTTAAGTGGTATAATAATTCTTCTAGGCATCATATAACGACTTCCTTGCATAGTAAATAACATGATATTTTCTATCCTTCCTTTTTCCTAACACATCTCCTACTGTAAAGTCACTATCATCACACATAACCTCAAAGGGGAGCTTCCAGTCAGGAGCAGTGATTACAGGTGAAGTAGTTACCTTCTCCTTTAGTATATTAAAGGCCTCTAAACATGTGTCATCAAAGACAAAGGGTGTGTCCTTAACCAGAAGGGAGCACATGGGTCTAGTAATCTTAGAAAAATCCTTAATGAACCTCATGTAGAACCCATCATGACCCAAAATACTTCAAATTCCTTTGACATTTTCAGGTGGAGGAAACTTTTGTGTGACCTCGATTTTAGAATTATCGACCTCTAGACCCTTCTTAGAAACCATGTGTCCCAAAACTATGCCTTCAGCGGCCATGAATTGGCACTTTTCCCAGTTTAAGACTAAGTTGGTCTCTTGGCATCTGTCTAACACTAGTTCAAGATTTTTCAAATAGTTCTCAAAGGTATCTCCCACAACAGAAAAATCATCCATGAACACTTCAATAATCCTCTCTATCATGTCTGAAAAAATGGCCATCATACATCTCTGAAAAGTGGCAGGAGCACCACACAAGACAAAGGGCATTCTCCTATAGGCAAATGTCTGAAATGGACAGGTGAAAGTGGTTTTCTCTTGGTACTTAGGTGCAATGGAAATCTGGTTGTAACCAGAATAACCATCAAGAAATCAGAATAATTCATTACCTTCCAACCTCTCTAACATTTGATCCAAAAATGGCACGAGGAAGTGATCCTTTTTGTGGCAGCATTCAACTTTCTTTAGTCTATACAGACTCTCCATTTATTAACTTATCTTGTTTGTATTTTCTCATTCTTTTCATTAGTGACCACTTTCACTCCTCTTTCTGTGGGTACGACCTGGACAGGGCTGACCCAGGGGCTATCAGAAATAGGAAAAATTATCCCAGCATCAAGAAACTGAATCACTTCTTCCCTCACAACTTTTTTCATGTTTGGGTTGAGTCTTCTTTGGGCTTCTACACTGGGCTTACACTCAGGTTCCATTGGAATTTTATGCATATAGAAGGCTGGACTTATCCCTTTGATATCAGCAATTGACCAGCCTATGAAAGGGTTATACATCCTCAAAACAGTAAGAATATTTTCCTCTTGACTCACCTATAGATTTGATTAAATGATCACAGGAAGGGTGGAATTTTATCCTAAAAAGGAATATTTGAGATGGGCAGGGAGAGGCTTCAGTTCAAGAGTGGGTGGTGACTGGCTTGAGGGAAGACACTTGGGCCTAGGTGGCCCATGTTCTTCATGCTGCCTCTTAAAGAAGGCAGTAGACAAGGCCTTTTCCTCAGTATAAGATCTTCCAAAATATGTTTCCTAAAACTCAGAATCCTTTCTTGGGGTAAGAATGTGTTCCAAAACAAACTCATCTATGTTATCCAAAAATTCACCCTCATACTCATCAACAAATTCTCTCTCTTTACTTGAGCTGATCCCCATGCAAGAGGTAGTAGAGATTTAAGGTTCCCTGTTGATTTTAGCTATCATTCTAAAAAACGCTTTTCCTCCTTATCAACACTACTCTCAGCAGCTAACATCTCATCTTTTGAAAAAATTGGGTGGGTGGGTTCTAGGATTTTCTTAAACACATTGAATTCTTATTTCTCTTCACCCAAATTGAAAATTAGTTTCCCCTTTGACACATCTATCACAACTCCCCCTGTGGCTAAGAAGGGCCTACCAAGAATGATAGGAACCTCCTGGTCACACTCCATGTCAAGGATAAGAAAGTCAGTAGGCAAAAAGAGTTTTCCTACTCCCACTAACAAATCATCGACCCTACCCACTAGATGAGTAATGGACCTATCAGCAAGCTATAACACAACAGTGGTGGGTTGGGGAACTCCTAATCTTAGGTGATGAAAGAGTGACAGTGGAATCATATTAATACTAGCACCCAGATCACACAAACAATTGAACATACCACCTCTATCCCAAAATGTGCAAGGGATGACAAAGCTTCTAGGGTCTTAAAGCTTAGTAGGTATCCTATTCTGCAAGACTGCACTACACTCCTCTATTAAGATATAGGTGGCAAATTCTTCTAAGGTCTTTTTTTGAACATATTTTCTTGAGTGATTTCAGATATGATTGGATTTGTATTAATGCTTCCAAGAATGGGATATCAATGTTTAGCTTTTTAACCACTTTTAAAAATTTCAACAGTTCAGAATCATGAATTGGTTTCTTAATTCTTTGTGGGAAGGGGATTATAGGTGAAAAATTCCTCACAATTGGAGGCATCTCTACAGCTTCTTCTTCAAAAATTTTCTTCACTTTATTGTCTTTGTTTTTTAAGCCATTTTCTGTGGGTTTTTGAGCTGGAACAGTAGGAACTGGAGGAATTCCAGTGGTGCTGTCCAATTTTCCAGATTCAGGTTCTTTCAGATTTAAGTTTCCAGATTCATCCAGTTTCTCATTCTCAGAATTTTGGGGTTCTTTCATAGGCTCTTGGTGGGTTTAGAGACCACTCTTTGTCGTCACAACCATGTAATTCTCCCTAGGATTGGCTTCATTGGTGCTGGGAAGCCTACCCTTTTCTCTATTACTAGCATCCCTAGCCAACTGCCCCATTTGAATTTCCAGGTTTTTCATTCTAGCATCCAATTGAACTTTATCAAAATCATTTTTGGTCTTTTGTTCATCAAACCTCCCTATCAAATAACGGAACATGTCTCCCACCTCATCCTTTGAGTTGGATGACTCATCCTTTGGTTGTGATTGGGGTTGGAATTGCTGCCTAGGAGGCTGCTGGAATCCAGGAGGGGCAGTAGGTCGAAGGACTCCCTACTCCTTCCATGAAAAGTTCGGATGGTTCCTATACCCCTGATTGCTGGTGTTGGAAAAAGGATCATCCCTAGGCTGCATCTGAGGTCCATAGCCAGCAAAGCTGGCACTCTCATGAGGCTGGACAGGCATATCAAAATTTGGACAACAGGTTTGAGAATGGCCATACATGCCATAGTGGTGACACTACTCCTTAAGGATTTGATGTGGGTTCTCATTAAAGAACCCAACAGATTGGGATTCATCTTGAGGAGAAGGGGTGGTTTCTTTTCTAACAATGGTTCTCCTCCAAGAGCATTTGTGTTGGGAATTCTGAGCTAATGTGTTAAAGATATGTTTGAGCTCCTCAGTAGTCTTATCACTAAAGTCTCCTCTAGAAGACTGATCCATCAAGGTTTTGTGGAAAGGGGTGAGACTATTGTAAAAGGTGTCCATAAGGAATTGAGGTGTAAATTGGTGGTTTGGACACTACCTAAGAAAACTTCTAAACCTATCCCAGGCTTCATGAAACAGTTATCCTTCATCCTGAAGGAATCCAGTGATTTTATTCCTAATCTCAGATGTCAACCTCCTAGGATAGAATTTCATAGTGAAGGCATTCCATACTTGATCCCAGGTGACAAAGATCTATTCCACTAACTGTTGGAACCATGACCTAGCATTTCCCTTGAGGCAGAATGGGAACACTCTCAGTTTAAGCTCTTCCTCAGTGAGACCCCTAAGTGGCAGCTTCTAGACACTATAATAGAAGGCTCTAATGAAGTCAAGAGAGTCTTCAATAGGCATTCCATTGAAGGTAGGTAGCTAACTAAGCATGGATTGTTTGATCTCATAATTCCTAGACCTAGGAGAGAGTATAATGCATGAAGGGTTTCTAGTCACTTACGGTAACAAGAACTCTCTTAAACTGTGCCTCTCAACAATGTCATTCCCAGGTTGATTCATCATTCCATGTTGGTTCACATTATCATGAAGTGGATTGTTAAGGTTTTAATTTCTGTTTTCTTCTATTTTGAATTTTTCTTTGTTCTTTTTCACTTCTTTGAGGTGCTTATAAATCTCAGGATTACCAGGTACTAAGTGTTCAGACTTAGACCTGGTTTTCATGTAGCAGGTTCACAATTTTTTTTAAACAAAAATTCAATTTTCTTTTTGCATATTTTTTTAGTGATTTTTTGTGATTTGTTATGTGAATTTTTGTTTGGTTTTTTTAATGCACCTAGCCTCCCCGACAACAGCGCAAAAAATTTGCACGCTCGCGCATCATTGGTCATGGGTGACATACTAAAATTTATAACCTACTTACTACTTAGGACAGTGGCAAGATAGGGTCGAACCACAGGGATGCCTGTTATTGTGTTTGGTGTAAAAAAAAGACTAAAAAAAACACACAAGAAAAAATCGAGCAAAGACAAATTGTGGTGGTGAAGTGAAGTGAAAGAGATTTAGTGTGTGAAGAAGAAGGGAGAGCTAGTGAGTGCAAGGGAATAGACAAAGCAAAGCAGTAAGAGAAATTACGGTGCAAACAACCATTAGATGAGGAAGAGGGGAAGTCCACTATCCGATTTGATGTTGCTTAACCCTATTCATGAACTGCAATTGAAGAGCATGGATCTGACTAAGAGTAACTAGTGAGAGTTGTCTTCTAGTCAGCTTGTGATGTAATAGCTCTTATAGTCCCTTGACTGTAAGAGTCATTCCATCCAATGTTGAAATCAAGTAAGTAGTCACCGAGCTCAACTTGTCAGTTGAGTTCGGTGTGTCTCTCTCTTTCAAGAGTAATTCACTTGTCAGTGAATTAATTAGATTGAAAAAGTTTTAATTAAAGTACAAAAAAGATTGGTTTTCACTCGATCATGTTGTTTTGAAAATAAGCTCGTCTGTAAATAGTGATAGAGACAATCCAGAGCAAGGATGCTGCACATGAATGAAATTAAACAGATCTAATCAACCAGCTTATTCCCCACAAAGGGAATTAGCCGGACATTGTGGTTGGTTTTAATGCAATAGTAGAATAAGAATCAATGTAGTTCATATTGAAATAAGTGCAGAAAAACAGAGAAAAAGCAAAACTAAGATGTTCCAACTCCCCGCTACTACTCCTGAAAGTTCTAAATTCCTGCTGCTCAATGGTGGATGTGACACTGGAATGCGCTCAATGTCCCGCTCAGGAATTGAGGTGTGCAAATTCTCCGATCTCGTACTCCAATCAGCTCTGAGGAAGATGGTGGCAGTTTCTCCTGCACTGCTCCTCCTTGTGTTCTTCTTTGATGTCTACTCTTACCCCTGGTTACAATGTGTCCCGACTATTTCAACGCATGCCTCTCCCACCTCTCGTGCATTCATCACCCAACCGAAGCCTCTGGAATCTCATCTGAAGTGTTCCTCGGCCTCCACGTGGCTTCTTCACTGTGCTGCTCCTCCCACGCTTGTCACCGGAGCAGTTGCTCCTAACCTAATGAAAATGATATGCACGCGGTAAACTAAATTCGTCCCTCTATAAATCAGAAAGTCCATGTGGCATGATTTCATGTTCATTTCACCTTTTTTTAAGTGAGATCCAAGTGAGTGCATCTCCCCCTAGCAACAAACAACTTCTTTCAATCCTCGCTAGAACAAGTGACTTCCCCCTGCAACAAAAGAAAAACCAAAACAAGTTAAACAAATAAAATGAAACTAAACTATATATTAATGTTGTTACATAGATTAGTTAATAAGAATACATATTAATATATATATATATAATACTTAATATTAATACTAAAACATGTAAATATAATTATTATTATTATTATGATATACTAATAATATATATAAGCTTATATAATATTATTAATATACATATAATTTATATAATATGTTATGTTTATATTATATGTTATTACAGTTATATTATATATAAGCTAAAATATTAAGTATATATATTATATGAATGTTATTATATGTTATATATATATAAGAGAAAACAAAGTGAAAGAGGGGGGGGGGGGGGCTTCGGGTCTGGCGAAGGGGTTTAGGGTAGGGGAAATCTTGGCGTGCGGCGCATCAGGGGAGGCGACGGCTGTGAGATTTGTCCGGTGAGTCCGGGCTGGCGGCAGGGAAGGGTGATATGTGGTGCGAGGGTTTGGATGAGGCAGGGGAGAATGCAACTCTTACAAGGTGACACGACGGCTTGGACCGCGGTGATGTGAGGCAGAGGCTTCGGGTGTGGTTTGTGCAGTGCAAAGGAGTGGCGGTTCGGGTCTGTTTGGTGCGGGAGAAAAGAGGAAGGGGCTGCACGGGTGAGTCCGGACCAGCGAGAGGTGTGTAGGAGATGGAGTATGTGGTCTGTGGTGGCTAGGACTTGCGGTGGTTCCAAATTTTTGCTGCCGATGTTTGGTTGTTGTTGCGGGCTGAACGTTGCTGCTGTGAGATTTGCTGTGAGGATGAGGAAGTGAGGGCGGTGGGTTTGTTCAGGTGACGCGCTAAGGGTAGAGGTGCCAAAGAGAAATATATCAGTAAGGATTGGGAATCAGTAGGCTGTAGCGGTGAGGATTTTAGGTATCAGTGAGGATTTGCAGCTACTGGTAGAGGTGAGGGTGTATCAATGAGGTGGCTCTAATAGTGGACTGCATAGAGCTATATTAGTAGGTGGAGAGTATCACTAAGAAAAGGCAAAGCTGGGTAATGGTGAGATTTGGAGACAGAGCAGTAACAATGGAATGTTCATATCTATGAGGTAGTGAAGCGGTGAGGATTGGAGTAGGAGAGGTATCAGTGAGGATGAAATGTATCGGTGAGGATAAGGAGGAAAAGCGGCAGAGCAGTAGCGGTGAGAAATATCGGTGAGGCGTGTCGGTGAGAAATATGGGTGAGCCGTATCGGTAGACTTAGTAACGGTGGACTATATCGGTAGCTGGGTCAGTGAGGTATATCTGTAGCTGGATTGTAATGGTGAGGATGTGTATCAGTAGCAAGGTCACCACTAGAAAGGGTTATTGGTGAGGTAGGCTGTATCGGTGAGGTAAGCTATATCGGTGAGGATGGTCACCGACCGCAACACCTGCCAAAAAAATAAAATTATATTATATTAATAAAATAATTTAATAAAACTAAAAAATAAATAAATAAATATACTAATAAATTAAATTAAATAGAATGGAATTAAAAACTAAAAACACAAAATAAAATAATTAAATTAATGAAACTTTATTAAAACAAATGAATTAATTTAGGTTAAAATTTATGAACATACATAATTAATGAACAAATTAAAATATTTACAATTACTTGCTTAAATTAATAATCCAATTAATTAAAGAACTAATTAAATTAAAGAATAAAACTATTAAACGAATAAAATTAAATTGTTAAAACTAATTAAATTATTAAAAGACTACAAAACCAAAAATAGTTATTTATTTACAATTTAAATAATGAAGCATTAATTAATTTAATAAATTAATTAATAAACTAACTATAATTAAAATAAAAGAATAAATAAATAAAAGTCTATTTTGCACGACTCATTTAAATTTTAAAATTATTTAAAATGACACTAAAGCACATTAAAACACTTGTTTTAAACTAAAATTGATTATTTTACATAGTAAAGTAAAAAAACACAAAAATTATCAATTATATAATAAAAAATCATTTTGGTATAAAAAATCAATAAAAAATGCAAAAAGGATGTGGCAAAGAGTGTGAAAACACTGCCACATCACATACAAGTCACATCATTTTTTACATTGATGTGAGAATTATTCCTTCATGTGAAAAATGACTTATGAAGTACTGTGATAAATTATCATGATAATAGGAGTGAATTTACTTTTCTTTCATTGAGTGACACATATTTTTAACTAAAATTTCAATTTGAAACTGATAATGGCTACTTTGAGTCATAGTGGTCACACTGTGTGTCATATTAAGGTGCAGATGATTCATATGCATCACAAATGACTTATGGAGTGTTTCCCTATGTTATCAAATAAATCCTAATGTGTTTTATTTTTTTCAGTATGTCACTTTTTCTTTTTCCTAAAATTAATTTAAATTTAAAATAAAATAATTCACGTGGAGTCATACCAATCACACAACGTTTCAGATTGAGATACATTTGTTTCCAACATGTCACAAATGACTTATGGATCATTTTCTTAAAGTATAAAAAAATATGAATTCCTTTTCTTTGTTTTGATTAGGTCAGTTTATCTTTTTATTCAAATTTTTGTCAATTTTAAATAAAAAGATGTAATTTGAATCATAGTATTCACATTGTGCATCAGATTGAGGTATGGATGAATCTTACACATGTCAAATGACTGGTGGACAATTTCCCTAAAGTATGAAAATAATTTGAATGAATTTACTTGGTTTTGAGTAGGTTATTTATCTTTTTTACTAAAATTGATGTCAATTTTAATTAATAATTTGTACTTTGATTTATACCTGTCACTCTGTGTTTCAGATTTAGGTGAAAATGATTCGTAGATATCTAAAATTACTGATGGATCATTTTACTTATGTATCAAAAAAATACGAATGTTTTTCCTCAGTTTTTGAGTAGGTCAGTTGTCCTTTTTACAAACATAATTACCACAGTTTTTTCAAATTATTTTTTCAAAACACTGCAGAAGAATTGGGGATAATAAGTATTTTATTTTGATATTTTTTGGATAGTGAAATATTATTAAATATACACTGATACTTGTCTAGTTGTAGAAATTGTCAGTGTCATCGTGCTTATCCCCTAGCCTCATTTCTTCTTTTTCATGATATTGATGCACCACCCTATCATCAGAGAATTATCATTAAAATATAATATAAATTACATAAATTGATGTTTAGTTCTAAAACATTGTATGTAGTTTATTAAAAACTGAAAAACTCCAACATGTATGGTTATTTTTTTTGTTATCCATGCAGTGTGTCTATGAAATAAATTGTTGGAGTATCCAAATTGACATAAATGAGCATCCAGTGATGTCTAAAAACAAAAAAAAGGAATAATTAATGAAAGAAACAGAAATAAATTTTATATGATGAAATTTTATAGTTTTACCCCTATAATGTTGGTATTAAAATGAGTTTATAATCCATTATTTATCTTTAAAATTATTTTACCAAACTTGACAGTATATCATCCTTTCTTTTGGATTTTATTTTTGTTTGTTCTGTAGAGGCGGTGTAAGGAATAAGGTTTTCAAAAAATTTCATGGGGAAATACCTTCAATTTTTTTTTGATATATACACCTCCCAAAAATATGAAATGTATTTATTCATAATTAACAAAGTATATTATCTTTTAAAAAATCAAATCATGAAAACCTAACTCGTGTATACATTTACAACTAATACATATAGCCTATTATAGTTGAGGATTTTATTTACATTATCAACACCATTGTAGTCTTCACATTCATCTCTGTACATATTTTCATAAAAATAAACTATGTGACCATTGCCATTTTTTAACTTTGTATTCACATGAACCTTCAATGTGAGTAAATTAAGATATGTAACGAGTAGGGTAAATGAGATTTTAGAAGATATTTTTGGTCGATTGGTTGATCCTTTAATGGTTATGAGTCTATCCTTTGTTTCTTTACCATCCCTTTGTCTTTCTGTAATATAATTCATTAGTTCAAACCTTTTTTTCGTTAATTATAAAAGGTTTAGCTTGAAAAATAAATTGTAAATTATTACCTCATTATCGATATGTTTTTTACATGATGTAATGGAAATAAAATGAATGTTCTAGTAGCTCAGTCGACTGTATGAATATCATCCTCATCATGTGGAACATGTAGCTCAGTTCTCGGTTCATGAGCTATGCTAATCTCAACTCTCACACGACCTATTGGAAGTGGTATTTTGTGTAGACTGACGTCTAGGAAATTGAGAAGCACCACACATTGGGCATTCTGTAAGTGGTTTGTTGTCCTTTGTAAATAGTATAATGTCATTTGGGTAGCCATGTATTCTTTCAGAGATGATACCCATCAAACATAGAACTCATTTGGCATCGTATTTTCGAATCGGGATCTCATTATATTTTAGGATCATGTCATTCAAGATATAATTTAGTTTTGTAAAACTAGTGTCAATCCATCCATTGTTCTGATTCAAATTATATTGCTTTAGTACAGTCAACAATGCTGTATATTTAGTACAATCGGTATACAATGGAATGTTTGTATAACTCTTTAACTTGTTAATTAATTTTGGGAAATCATGAAATTCATATTTAACTATCCTTATCATTTATTCAATACGATCTTCATCATAATTCACATATGTAATCACATTCTTGATGTTGTATTCTTTATTTTCCACAGTTGTAATAATATCAGATGATCTATAAAACACAGTTCTAGCCCAGCCACTAGCTATATTCTCTTTTTTCCCTATATTTATCCCAAAATTTATAACATAGATCTATTCTATGATAGATCGAGTGTTCTTACAACTCTGGACTAATTAGTCCTAAATAATAGTAGTATAAACCTGGAAAGAGGATTTGAGAAGTGTTGTATGCAATATATTTTGCAAACTTGATGAACTATTTCACACTGTCTTCAAACAATATTTTCATACAATTGGAATCCACCCATTATTTATTCATATCCATCCAATTTTATTTATTAATATTAATATTTAACAAAAAAAATACACAAAATATGTTTAACTAGGGTCACCATCTAACTATATATCCCTCTTAGAATATCCAAAGGAAGTGAAACAAGACAGAACAAAACTGGACCTATAAAATATTGGTGTGATCTAAAAGTCATGTAGGTCACCACAACCTACCAAATATAATAGATAACATTTTTATTAAATTTCAAAAGATATAGTTTGTAATACATTATAAAAGTAAACATTTTCTATAATTTTTTACAAAATAAGTAGTAACACATAAAATTTTGTTAAAACCATTTGTATAAGATTTTCATTAAATTAAAACAGTCACTTGTAAAACATTTTTCCTCAACTAATACCTCATGGTAAAATCAAAATTTTAAAATCTTACTTTGAACTATTTCATAGACACCTATTTTTGAAATACAAATTTCAAAACACAAAGAGGTATCCAACTGTCATTCAATTTTATGAAACATGTTTGAAAACCAACCATTTAATTAAAACTCATCATGGTGGCCTAAACCCCATTTTTAAAACTCACACATTCTAGGAGTTTTAAATAAAAACCATTAAAAATTTTCACATTGGATAATAGTTTTCAAACTCATTATTAAAATATTTTTAAAACACCTAAAAATCACACTTTCATTTTGTACTTCTTTAAAAACCTTTCACAATCCCTTTTCCAAAAATTTAGAAAGAGATCCATACAAAGAAAGAAAAAATCACACGGTCAAGCACCACTATTTCAAGTCACACAACAAGGGGAAAATGATATGAAAATATGTTCAAAAAAATAATATAAATAGCATGGGATAAAATATAAGTATATAGATAAAACCCCTAAACAATATTAAAAAGGATTATAATTTCATAGATATCATCCCTAAGATATATTTATAAAAGGATATACACTAGAGATATGGAAACTAGGTCATCACTAATAAACCTATCCACACCCCTAGAAGTCTTATAAAACTAGTTATTCAATAATAAACATCCCCATATGGTATCACAAGCTATAATGGACAAACAATAATCGAAGGCACATTAGAGGGTATCACACCTTTTATGAAAAATTATTTTTTATAAAATTTCAAACGAGACTTCTCTTTTCAAAACATAAATTTTTTACAAATACATTTTATCATTTATAAAATCCATCCCAATCTACTCTTTAAACCAATTTTATCCAAACACCTTTGAAACTCAATTGGTAATTTACAGTACCCTTTAAATGACCATTGAAAAACATTCAAAGACATAATATGTTTCTAAATACAATCCATATGAGAAAACACACCCTTTTAAGTAATATATCTCATTTTGAAATATTAAAAGATTTAGACACCCCAAAATATTGATATGAAAATTAATCAAGGCTAAAAAGTGGTTTTAAATATAGATCATAAGGGTTAACTCAACACTTTAAAAATAAAAAAACATTTTCCAAGATTTTTAACACTTTAAAACCAACCAAATTATTTTTTTGAAATTAAATTAACCCAAGAATCATTTTTAAAACACCAATTAGGTTATTACCAATGGTTTTAAAACCAAATTAATTATTTTAAAAAATATATTTAGGAATTTTTCCAAACACTTGTCATCAAATATCATTCCCCAATAAGGGATAAAACCACCCAGAAAACAAAATTTATCACTCATGGGAACTCATATAGTCATATGTATAATAAAAGACCAATTTTAAAACAATAATAATACAATGATAAATAATATATGAAGGAGAATGAATAATAAAGGGAACATGGTATATAAGAAAGGTGGTTAAAATAAGATGATGTAGAAAGGATTGAGAAGGACACGTCAAATCTTACCAAAGTATATCCATAAATTACATTTAATACCTTTATAAAGAGTATTATCCATGGAATGGATTAAGAGTAATATAAAAATTTAATGTAAATGTTCAAGAAATAGTACATTAACATCCCATTCACCATTTAAATCTCACAAAAGTCCTCATGTGCCATGTTCATAAAGGAACTCATTTATAATAAAAATAAATTAGAAGTTATAGGAGTTATTTTTATAAGATATCATATCTTTGTTATTTTTCAATGAAATATTTCTCTGAGACTTCATTATCCATGTATCTTTTCTATTCCATGAAATATATGTTCTTGACCTTTCTATAATTCCTTTTTTTATTTATAAATGGATATCCAGCCCATGACACTGTTTTTTAAGAAACGTAAATGAAATACAATAGATGTTATTCTTTAACTATAGGACGATCCCATCAAATATATCATTGGAGTTTAAGATGATTTCTTGGTCTATGTAATGAAATTAATCATTCCATTTGATATTATCATTTTAGAAATTTTGGAAGAATGATAATTTCTAAAAATCATTGGAAGACATTTTATATCCAAGGAGAAGTTATTCATTAATTTTAATCTAAGATAGTTGATTTTTTAATTTTTAGAGGACCAAGTCCCATTTTTTCTTAATGAAATAGGCGAATCATGTAGATTAATATGATTATTGTCATGTCTTCATCACAACTAATGAAGATTATAGAGAATTAAAAATAAAATTGGTTAATGAAAAAGGGATGATGTACTTGATCAATGTAAAATCCAAAGGAATACTATTGAGAGTCTTGAGAATATAGAATAAGAAGAAAGATTCAAAATAACAAAACTAAATTCAAGGGATTATTTTACCAAATTACTTCTCTATATTTGGTTTCTAACTATGTTAGAGCTATATAAATTCTTGAAAAACCTGAGGTACTCATTCTTAAGAATATGAGAAAAAAGAATAATAATCTATTAGTTGAATTTAGTTTCATTAGGGGAATAATCAAGTAAGGGTATGACTCATGGGGATTGAAACCCAGTATGGTTAAGATTTTTTATGTTCGTTTTGATTGGGAGTATGACCCAATGAAGATATGAGTTTGAGTTTCAGAGGGAATATATCCTGGTGGGGGTGATATGGGTTTTATACTAAAAAAGAATATAATCCTATCATTCCCTCTTGGTTTTATTTTGAGTTGTGTATCGGGTATTTATAAGAATCCTTGGATAACTACTTCCTAAAATAGATGACCATGTTGAAAAGTAGTGGCTGTGTAAGACATGCATGATAGTAAAAGAGTCTGACATCCACATTGAGATATTAAAGATGCATGGGGTCTCAAGTTCGATACTTGTATCACAAAAGTGCTATGCAGAGGGTTAAAACCTTTAATGGTCGACGACTTTAGGAATGGGGGTGCCATTTCATAGACATAAATCATAACATCCCATCATTTTATGATGTCAATATTAATTAATTTCATAATTAATACATACATGCCTAATTCTAAAAACTCATCGGGTTCTCCCAACACATCAGAACCATAGAAAAACACCCATATGATGTATTAGACACATTCCAAACACCATTTTAAGAATAATACCTAACAAGAAACAATTATTTGAACATAAATTTAACTTAATTTAGGATAAAAGACATGAAAGTAAAAAAATGACAACATAAATTCTTTAAAACAACATGCAACAAAATGAATACATAATATCGAGTCCTCCCTTCACAAGCTAAGAAAAATCCCATTTGACTAGGATGATTTCCTGCATTATATGGTGGAAATAATCAAGAAAATCTAACCAAAATCAAACTAAAAACAACATAAAATAAGGTGATATTGGGTGATGAGATCTTAGAGGGTCTTAACTTTCAAGAATCGATGAAGAAAGGGATCAACGACGATAGGGAGCGAGGACGGTAGGGAGTGACACTAGTAAGGAGGGACAACAACAGTGTAGGGACTGATGACGGTGGGAGAGATGGTGGTAAGGTAGGGAGAAACAATGATGACGATGTTGAAGGAGAAAGATAATCCATGGTAGAGAGAGAGGGTGGTGGGGTAGGGAGAGTGAGTGGCGTGGTAGGATGAGATGGTCGTGGGGAAGGAATACAATTCCACAAATGCATTGAAGGCATGATGGAAGGATACTTTTGGGGATATTTTTATAACATCAAGGAATACTTTTATCAGTGCTTTTAAAAAATAACTGTTAATGAAACATTTTATCATTCATAAAAGAGCACTAATAATGATATAATGTTAATAATTTGTTTATTTTATTATATATATATATGTATATATATATTAGGTGATTGGCTGTATAATTAAATTAAACACACACACACACATCACAAACATAGGTTGGAAAGGCAGGCCATAACCCTCCAATGGGATAGCTCACCCATCAATCCTTATTTTATTGAGTACATGGCCTGAAGACCCTGAGGAAATGAATACTAATACATGGCCCAAAGGGAAAAAACTGGCTCGAAGGCCCAGTGCAGTGTCATGATTACATCATGTCCGCATCACCATTTACTTGCATCATGCTTGTATCACCGCCTACCTGCGTCATGTCTATGTCACCACATACCAATGAAAATGTGCTCCCACCCAGATTTGAACCCAGATCTGACTAGGGATTGCAGGGATCCTTTACCACTTAGGAAAACCCCAAATGATATTACTATATATTTTTATAAAATTATATATATAATAAATATATATTTATTTATTTGTAAATATGACTATAAATAAATAAATATTTATTTATATTTATATATACAATACACATATTCATATAATTATATATATTTATAAAATTATATATATATATATATATATTAGGTGCTTTGGAGGTACAAATATATTCAAACACACACACACCCCAAGAACACACCGGAAAATCAGGCCATAGCCCCCACCCCCAAAGGGATAGCCCACCCTTCATTCCCTATTTATGTTCAAGGCTCATAGGCCTAGTAGAAAATTAATCCATTAAAAAAATCCATAGGCATGAAACAGACCAATGTCCCAAGACACATAAGGCCTTTAGAAACCTTCCTCATTAATTACGTTCTCGCCTTGTATGTGTGATCTTCTTCAGCTTGTAGATCCACTCAAAGCCTGTCATTATTCTCTACCTGACCCTTCGTCTTCTATCACCTACGTCCACATCAATGTATGGTCGAGTCCCCCCTCCACCATAAATTTTCCAAGTATGTGTCATGGTCTACGCTGACATCATCCTGATCAGAACCGGCACCTCCTGCCCCGTTGGACTTGCTGTCGAGCTCCCAAACCTAGGTACCACGCTGCTGAAGAGATCCTCCTTCGAGCAGACACTTCCATGAGACCTGCCCGCTGTAGACACTATCCACCACCTATGATGCCCACCTAAAGTGGTTGTTCTTCTTCCACACCATGTTATCCTGTACTACCACACGTAAATCAGTTGCTCCACTGTCACACATCAATATGGGAATAAAACCTACAAGCCCCAAAATTAGGGTAAACAAACACTATGGGTGGGAGTTGATCTCAGGACTCCACACCCAACCTGTTGGATGCCACAGACCGGTGAAGGTCACCAATTGACCTGAACCCCATTAAAAAGTGTTTTGTTTGGGTAATGAAGTATAGGTTGGAACCACACTATGCCTGTCCTGGGCCTAACCCACCATCTACGCAGCACACCCCCAACTAATTTTGAGTATGGGAGGACTCAAACTAAAGCCAGTTCAATTTTCAAGGAGAGGCCACCTGACACTATACCATTAAGCCAACCCTAGTCGACTAAATATATATATATTTATAATTATTAAGTTATAATAAATATATTTATTATATTTATAATTATATATTATTAATATATATAATTAGTATATTTACTATAAAAAAATATAAAGAAATATTTATTGATATTCATAAATTTAAGTTTATAAATATTTTTTTAAATAATTATAAAATTTTATTAACAATATTTCTTATATTTATTATTTTATAAATATATTTTTATAAATAATTATAAAATTATAATAAATATATTTATTATACTTTTAATTTTATAAATATATATAATTAATATATTTATTATAATTTTATTATTATTTTAAATATATCTATATTTATTTACAATTATAATTATAAATATTTTTATTTATTTATAAATATTTATAAATATTTATAAAAATCCTGTTTTAATTATTTAACGCTTGATGGGTGAGTTATCCATTAGAAAGCTATGACCTGCCTTTTCAGCATGTGTGTGTGGTGTGTGTGTAGAATGTAATTTTACCCCTAAGAACCTAATATATATATTAGGTGTGACAAAATGATAGGTTTGCGGGAGCTGCAATGGGATTCCTAAAACAGAGTTAGGATTTGTAGAACGTGGTAGCAGTTGTGGTAGCGCAACAATAACTTCCTCGTATAGCAGTGAAGAAAGGTGGCGGTGCCCTTTGGATGACAGAAGTAAGTGCTATTGTAGCTCTTATGGTGGCTTTCCACTACTTTGGATGGTATCATCCAGATCTGGGGACTCTGCATGTGTGCGACATCCAGATTCGGCAACTCTATGATTGTGAGACTTCCAGATTCAAGAAACTCTATGGGTGTGCGACTTCCAGATTTGACAACTCTTTGGGTGTGTCTTAGGGAAAATCCCCCTTCAGATAGTATCATCTAGAATCCTGGTGTGTCTCCTCCTCCCCTTTCAGATGGTGTCCTAATCTGGTGACTCTGTGGGTGTATGACTTCCAGATTTGAAAACTCTATGGGTGTGTCCTGGTGAAACTACCCCCTTCAGACGATGACATCCAAATCTTGTGTTTCGGTGCGTGTGTATCAGTGGCCTGTGGATCCTCCTTTCAAAACTATATCTCTAGATCTAAATAATATGTGTCATACTTTAAATGGTATAATCTCTAGATCTGATAGTGACACTGACTTCCGTGGTGGTGGTCCAGATCTGGTTCACCATTGACATTGGTGTGTTCTTCTCTTACGGTATCTGATATTTTTAACATGCACCTTCTATGATTTGGATATATGGAAGATTTAATTCTTCTATAAGGGTGGTTTGATTCATTCCTGCATTTTTGTGGGGTTTTTGGGTCTAATAATCATATTCATTATGAGGTTGATGATGGTGAGGTGAGATAATAATTCTCTCTCTACCAAGGATCAACTGCCTTTTCAATTTGTCGCTAGAGGTGTGTCACCCATGCCAAAGATGATCGATCATAGTTATCATACAGGCTTGAATCTAGTAAACATTCAATTATTTCATGTCTCATTTTGCCTAGAAATTCTATTCCACTAAAGGCCGATGATTTTTTTGAACACCTTTTGTGGATTTAGGGTTTCTCTAACTAGAGATGTGTTCTTTTAGGATCTGTGTACTTACATTTTATCTTCTCTTCTGATGAGATGAAATAGGGGGCATGTGGATTCATTTCTCTCTCCATGATTCCTATCATTATCCATGTTATGGAATGGAATATTAGGTTTGATACATGAATGATGTGAGTTCTTCAGCACAAGTTTGGGTTAAGTTCCATGATTTACATTGGATGTTTTGGAATCCACGGATTGTTCATAACATTTATATGTCACTTGGTCTCCCTATCAAGATGGATAAAGAGATTTCTGATGCTAGGTGTGGTCATTTTGATTAATTCTTGGTTGAAATTGATTTAAGTTCAACTCTTGTTGACCGGTTTTTCTATCTATAGATGAAGAAGAGTTCTAATTGAGGATCTTGTATGAGAAGATTACAAAATTTTGTGTGGAATGTTGTGTTGTATGAAATTATTGAGAAACATATGAAAGGATTATTGTCTATAAGGTTTATTATATCTGTGGCCATGCCAGGAGGTACTGATTGAAGGGAGGTAACAGATCAGGTTTCTCTATTTTTATGGATCAAAATGTGGATGGTGGTAATTCTACGTGGCCATACAATCGATCGGCTGGTAATGTGATTGGTGGATAAGATGTTCCAGCCTCTACTTTGAATGTTGAAGTTGGGAACTCTAGGTAGGGAGATGATTCTGTTGCTACCAGAGATGATATTCAACCAATTTTACCCATGGTTTTGTTTGTGAAGAATACCTAATGTATTGATGATGTTAAGATGGAGCGTGATAGTGTTGATATACAGAATGTGGATAATGATGCTTATGGATTTCTGGGAAATGATCCTAACAACAATTTTTTAATTGAGTATAATACTAGAGGTATATCTTTTAGGCAGTTAGGGAAAACCCATAGGAAGATACTCTAGTAGGACATTGTCACCGATAAAGAACTCAATGCAAGTGATTCTTGTTTGAGACAAACTATGAATGTTCAAGAACTTGGTGTTATGGATGCATATGCTCTGTCAGATAGAATGGGACTCATTAAGAGGGAAGTAGTTGTGAAATACATGGTTTTTGAGAATCCTAAAGGGAAGTAGAAAGTGGATAATGGAGGGTTTCAAATGATTTCAAGGAAAAATGGATTTCATTGTGACTCACCTAATGTCTCAGAGAATAATATTAATCAGACACTTTTCAATGATGTTAACAGTTTTAAATTACTTGATTCTCTTAATAATAATGTATGTCATGTGCCTAAAGATATACCTGATGGTGAAAATGATGAACATGATGAAACTCTACATCAACAAACTTAGATATGGGTTAGGCATCCCAAGGGTCAAGTCCAGGGATGTGGTTGAGAGGATGTAACTAGAGGGCATGGTGTCTCCTCTAGATATTCTAGGTTCACCCCGAAGAAGTTGAAGATTAAGGATAAGTACATTAAACTCTTCAACCATAGGAATTCATAGTCAAAGTGAGAATCTAATAATACTGTAAATTTTTATCATTACTCTAACCATGATTATGGTGAGGCTTGGTTTGTTGTTTCTCCTATGGATATGGGATTTTCCTTGTTTGACCTCATCTTTCTTCTCATGTTCTTGTTATCTTTTATTCAATTTTAACAAATGGACATGATCTTCGTCTTTTGGATAGACATGTTTTGTATATATTAGGTTATTGGGGGTAAAATTTCATTAAACACACACACACCACACACACTAGCCGGAATGGCAGGCCATATCCCCTCCCCCAACAGATATCCCATCGATCAAGCCTTATTTATTCAGTAAATGGCCCCGAAGACCCAGTGAGTATAAATCCCATTAGATGGACCAAAGTCCAAAAACTATCCCGAAGGCCCATTTTAGCATCATGAATACATCATACTACCTAATTTATAAGTCCTATTCCATTATTGAATCACCGCCTTCCTGTGTCACTACCTGCCTACATCACGACCTTCCTGCATCATGTCTTCATCACCGCCTAAGTCATACCTACGTCACTTCCTTCATGTGGAAATTCACACCCACCCAAATTTTAACTCATGTATGATGTTGGATTATGGGGAGCCTTTACCACTTGGGAAAACCCCCCAACATCTTTTATTTAAGTACTAAAGGATTCAAGAGACATGTTAGCTTTCTCCAAAAAACATTTATTAATGAAAATTTGACAAAAAGGTGAAATAAAGATGAATGAAGTAAAATAAAAGAAAGAACTCATCCATAATAGAAAACATTACATGGGAAACACGATAAATATTCTAATATTGATTAGGGTCCTCATCATCCTCATCAGTAGTTTCCAAATCTGACTATGAGTTCCTCTAGTTAAAGATCACAACGTATTTCTCTTTGAGATTTTCATTCTCTAAAGTGTGATGTCGGTCGTGCACTCGACGAAGACCACATCCACGACCCCTAGTGTAATATTAAAAAGTATTTTGAACCATATCCTATAAGATTACATACTAATTTTTATCATCCCAGTTAGTACGACCATTCCCTCTTCCATAATTTTTGGGATGGTATCCCCTTCTCTAAGTCTTGGTTTAATACCATGTCTATTCCGTCTCATATTCCCTTTATTCCAACATTTCATTTACCATTGGAATATAGTTTATAACCACCACATCCATCACATTTGGAGTATCAAACTCTATTAGTAACTACATGTGTATTGATTCTTGGGCATCCCCAAGTATATTTTCTATTGGACTTAGGTTGGAGAAAATAACTTATGAGCTATGTGTATCCATAAGAGATGTAATAACACCACTAGATGTGTCAAGGTCTAATGGAGTTCATATTTATTATTCTCATTTCCTTTCATATAAATTTTTTCATCTAATCATCCTTACAAGAATTATAAATTATAGGATTTGAAAGATCAGACACTTAAAAAGGGGTTGAGGTAGAAATCTAAGTATTAGCACATGGTAAGGGAGAAACAAGGGCCTTTGAAATTGATTTACCCGCACTATATCTTCTAATTTCCACTAAGTTTTCATGTTTCATTCTTAAATCACCTTTTTTTGTACCTATCAAATATGCGGAGAACCTGAAAACCAGAGAATACGAATCATTTTTTGGAGTTTTTAAACTAGTATCCTATGATCTGCAACTCATGTTCGCACCAACTTTGTAATTACCAGGATCAACATATTTTCACATCAAGGATGGGGTATAAATTCCTATAGGTTTGATCAAAATATAATAAATCTACATGTTATTTGAATAAATAGGAGAATAGCCATGTTGAGTGGAAAAAAACCTTGTTTTCTAACAGCAGGTCTGCATACCGATTTTCTGGTCTTGTCTCATGGGCCTTCTTACTAGAGGGGGCCATTTGGAATCCTTACTCATATAATATGATCTTATATGAGTATTTTATTTTTTTCATCATGCCATAGACAAAATATTTAATATATAGGGAGGCCACCACCACCTTTTCCTTTACAGTGATGTGGTCCTAACAGTTGGTTTTGCCAACATTCTGCTCCGGCGGGGGCGCCTGATGGATGGGTGCATGGCTCGAGGCGGTAGACTCGAGGTGTACGGCGTTGATGGTATGTGATTTGGGTTGGAATTTGACCGATTTTGAAATTTGAATTTTGAATGTTGAAATGTATTTGCATGTGTGTCATGTTATGGTTACCGGTAACCCATAAGCTGACTTCTTAGAAAATGAAAAAATGGATTGCAGGCTAGATAGATCTTTGTTGAGAAAGTTCTTTATCTATTGTCCTTTGTATTTTAGTCTTGGAGTTCGTTATTTCGTCATCCGCAAGAGAACCCTCAACTTTTTCTTCTAAAACTATATCAGCCCAAGAATATTTGGGTAGGGAAGAGTTCTTAGAATGGCTTTCAACATCACTAGAAATATTTACACAAGAAACATCAACATTAGGGTAAGTAGCATTTAAGTCATTGACATGAAATTTCCTCAGGCCATTTATTTCAGATTAAGCATCCACTCCTTGTGAGTTCAGCACTTTTGAATCGGACCTAGTTCCACTTTATGAGAATTTGTTCAAATATTTTTGATTCAATACATCCCCTTTCATCTATAAAATTTCCAAAACTAATTGGAATTTATTATCTTGTTGATTCGTGCCTTCCTATAACTATATGTTTCTTCATTCCTATGAGCTGAGCAGAAACCATACACCACTACTCTTTTTGAGGTATCAAAATCATGACCAATAATCTTGAAATCCAAAAAAAAATTAGGCTTTTGCTTATATTCAATTCTCAGCACAAATTCATCTGAAAGATAAGAAAGAAAAACTATGTCAATGAGAGAATATCCAAGATGCACCTCAACCAAGAAACAAACAAAATTCCCAAATTGAGCTAATTCTGTTTCTTTGTCCAACATGATGGGTAATCCAATTATATGTGAAATATCAGAAAGTATATTTGGGTTCCATGAAATCTAATTTAACCCAAATACCTTAACTCATAATTGCACAGAAGATTTGTTGATCTCTTATATGTTGGAATTTTTATCATATTCCCTAATGTGCATGACCCAAGGATTGAGAGAGACCGATCTATACCCCCAATCTCTTGTATTAATATCATAAGAGGTGAAGTGGAGGTGATAAAAACCTATACCCATCAAAATGCATTTCCACTATTCAGAACACCAAATTTCATAATGTTTAGGAACTACATCATCTAATTTCCATGGTTTATAAGCCTTTGGTAAAATAAATCTAGATATAATATAGAGTTGACCCATTGTCATCCTCTCAACAATTTAATCTTTGTCAACCTTGACATGATCAACACTTCCTTTGTGGAAAATTAAACATGCGACTTAATCCTCGTAGAGTGAGAAGGAAGGTTTGTCAATTCCACCAGGGTTCTATCTATTTATAAATATATTTATTTAATTATATATTTTTATAACATTATAAGTATAACAAAATTTATTTTTTATAATTTATAATTATTTATATAAATTTATATTTATTTACAATTATACCTATAAATTAATATATATTTATTTTAAATTAGAAAATTATAATAAATATATATATTTATAATTATTTTTATAAATATATATATATATTTAAATAATTATAAAATTAAAATAGATATATTTATTATATTTATAAATTTGTAAATATATAAAATTAATATATTTATTATAATTTTATAATTATTTAAATATGTATATATATATATTTATTTAGAATTATAATTATACGAAGTAGGTCCACTCAGAAGTAAATTCTCCGAACCATTTAATAAAGAAGGAAAAATAGAAACAAGCAAACATTAGGAGAGGAGGAGTCAAATAAGGAGAAATGACCTCTTACATAAAATAAACTAAAAATAAAAAATATTAGGATTTTTTCCCTAACCATAATCAGATACATCATCCTCATTAACAAATTCCCACTAAGATTGCAATTTTTTTATTAAAGAACACCGAATACCTCTCCATGATGTTTTTATGATCCTTTGTGAGCTTTATTTTAGAGGCCTTGGCAGAATACATGGTCATTCGACCAAAAACTTGTGCTTCCATGCCTAATAATCATGACCACATCCTTGGATGTGACCCTTTGGATGCCTACTATAACACCCTGAGATTTTGGTAATTTATTTTGAATTAATTTAATCTTTTGATATTTTTCAATTCACACAACACTAAAAAAATAATTTCCCTAATTCAAACATTTTCTTCACACAAATATGACTTAGAATATGTTACGTTTAATCCCAACGTGGCGTACATTACAAGGAACAACATGGTTATCATACATTACATGCCAGATTGACCTTCCTGATAGCTTTCCCAACATGCAAGATCGAGTGTAACCAAAATATAATATATTATTAAAAATATAATTATAAGAGAATATAACCAAGAAATTATAATTATGGATATAAATTATATTAACTAAATTATGAAAATATACGGTGTACGTAAATATAAGATGAATTCATAGGTAACTGAGAATATGAAAACCGATTGAATATAAAGAAAAATATTGTCATATTCACAAATATATTTTTACCAAGTAAATTACACTAATTATAATTAGTAAGTTATATGAATTTAATACTTATGTTATATATTTAATCAAATATTTTTTATATTTATCCAATATATTCGATATAAGTAAGATAAAAACAAACCCAATTTTATGCTTAAAAAACATATATTTTTATTAAGAAATTTTTTACCATTTTTTAATGGAGAACCCATTTTAAATATAATTTTGGGAACATTTATAGATTCAATTTTTACAAATAAAAATCATATTTGGAAGCAAAAATTAAAAATTAGGTTAGGATATTTTTGGTATATTTATGTATGGTTTCATATTTTAATGTGAAGTTTAAAATACTGGATTTTAATTCAAAACTTCTTTTTCATCTAATTTATTTATAATGTTAAATTATATTTTAAATTGGTTTAATATTTTATTTAGATAATATTTTTATAAATTAATACAATTTAGGTTATCAAAAAAAATTTCACATTGAAATTGGATATAAAAACTTTTCAAAGTTTTGAGGCTTTTACTTTAAAAACCCATAGTGTCGTCCCGTCAACATGATTTATTTTAAATCATTTTTTTGAAAATTATGTAATTATAATTTAGAAAAATGGATTACATATTTCTAATAAACAAAATTTATAATTTATAATATGGTCAACATTGTTTTTTATAATTAAAATTAGTGAAAGTGATTAAAATTAATTTCACCAGTTAAGAGAAAAATTAGGTTAATAAAGTACTAAACCTTAAATTTAAGACTCAAAACAACCTATAAAAATGTCCAACCCCATTTTATGGACATATTTCGACCCTATAATAAATTTTATCAACCTTTTTGCAATATTTTATCAACTTTCAACATGAAAATATTTGGTGGAATTCTCTCTTCAAATATTTACAAGAGTGCCACTCCTCCTCCGATATAAAAGGCCACCACCTCTACCCATTCTTCACACATCTCAAACCATTTATGTTTGAAAAATATCTTCCAAAATAGCCTCACAAGAACCCTAAATTACACATTTAATCCTAACCTTGTTCATGAATCTTCTCAATGAATCTTTTTGGCATAAACCAAAAGGAGTTACTCGATTAAGAGGTAATGTCTTTTCTCAAGCTTCTTTCCTTTATTTTCCTTATTCAGCCCAAACGCTCTAATTATTCCATTATTGTGTGAAAATAATAGTATAAAAAATATACTAATGTAATTTTTATTCAAATATGTTATCCCTACACTTACACACACCTTCATCTAATGGATATCGAACATACAGTTTCTGTGTACGGTGAACTATTCCTTACAAAATGACGACTATTGATTTCTTCTTTACCACCAATAATGGTGGAAATTTTGATTAAAAATATATTTATATGTTTCATATATTATATATTATATTTATTATTTATTTAATATTATTTATTCATTTTACAATGCACATTTCTTTACTTTCAATTTTTTGTTAATACAATAATCCCTTTTGAGGAATTGTGGACAATCGCCCCCTCAAAGCGATGTGATTCATTCACACACCACATTGAATGTATTAAGGATGTGTTTAATGAAATTATATGATATATATTATTTAATAATATTACTTTAATTATGATATATATATTTTTAATTTACATACTTTATTTCAATATGAAAACAAAAAATGGAAACACCGTTCATGTGTAAGCATGGCTTACCATCTCCATGAACTGTGTATTCCATTCCACACTTCATTAAGATATATATTATTATATTATAAAAATAATGTATATAAATTATATTTATATCATGTTCTACATTCTATAATAATTATATTAGTATAATAATCAATGATATAACAAATTAAGACATATGTAAATAACAAAGCAAATGTTACCCGAGGTGAAACTTTAACAAAGGATCATTAACAAGTGGGTAATATAAGGTCATAATAAAAAATATATGGTATTATTTATAATAATATTATTCATTAAAATATGTATAATAAAATTTTATTTATTATATAGGAATATATTATGAGTATGGAGAGAGTCAAGACATAAGGTAAGGGTATTTCATATCACTTTTAATTTCCATGAGATACTTGTTATGTTCACCACTCTATCCTTTTATGTGGTGCATGTACATCCCACAATTGAATTATATGTATCATAAAATTAAATTTATGGGTATTAACATATCCCTTCTATGATCCTTCTTTCATGGGGTTTAGCTATCCAAAGATACCAAATCGTTAAAACAGTTTTGCCTCAATTTTCCTTTTTTGAGACTCATGTTATTTATGCAACTAAACTCTTTTATTGAGATGTATATAATTCCATTTTACATTTTTTATCATGAATATAATTATTTAAATAATATTTTAATCTTAATTTAATTTACTTTCTTTCAAAGAGAGTATAATTCTAAGTTACCGAGTTATAAGTGTCTATTGAGACAAACTCATTGGTTTCAGAGATTGTTTATGTTTATGCTTCCCTTGATGAATTCTTATGATCCATATATTAATTTTATTTATGAGTTTAATTATCCTATATTTATTCATCATATCATCTATTCTTATTTCTATTTTCCATTCTTTGGTACTTAAGATAATGTTTTTTATGTAAAATATGTCAGTCTCCCTCTTCGATCGAAAATCCACTATATTCAAAAACCATGTTTTCAAAATTATTTTCAAAATGATTTAAAAATATCCTTGAAGATCATTTTCAATGAAAAATTATTTTAATTATTTTATTGTTTTCAATGATTCCTTTATCAATTTTAAAATTTGTTTTCAATGAAAATGGTTTTCAACAGTTTTTATGTCATAACAAGCATTTTTTCAAAGAATAAAGTATATTTTCTTGAAGAAATGTTTTTAAAAGATCATTAAAAATTATTTCCCATATAATATAACATCCATTGGTGTTACTCATTCCTTTATGGGGAAATTATTCAATGTTTCATTAAAATTATTTCATTGAATGGATTTTTTGGATGGCATGATGCGTATAAAGCCGATATCTCTTTCATGGGTTATATGCTTTTGAAACCATCTTCTTTTAATCGGGTGTGATTATGATGAAATTATTATGAAAAATTTATCTTTCCATATGTTATGATATGTTTACATGTTTATGATACCCATTTCATTTCATGGGTTATGATGTGATTATGTATGATCTTGTTTCACATGTATGTATGATTTCTTTATGTGATGTGTGGGACATATATCCCCCACAAATGAATTGGGTAATGTTTTATATCTCATGTGATAAACCAAGATGGTCTTGGGAGTGAAACGTGACTAATATGATGGCTATGGGAGTGAACCATGACTACTAAGATAGTATGATGAATGAACTCGTGCCGCTATAATGGCCATGGATGTGAACCATGACTACTATTATGGTATGGGAAGTGAACCCATACTAATTGGATGGTATGGGAAGTGATGCCTTGGATAATAGGGAAATCATTATATAATTATGTTTTTTTTCACAATTCCAGGTTTTATTCCTATGTTATACTTTTATGGATTATGATCTCTATTTCATTATGATTTGTGTCTTATAAACTCGTAATATTTTTGCCATGATCTCTGTTATGATATTTGATATGCAGGGTATGATCTTATATTTTCATGATCACATTATTATAACATTATTATCAAGATTATGCTTACATGTCTCCATTTTTTACCCTTACTAATCATTTGATCACACCCCTTTTATGTTTCATTTTTTTCAGGTTATGATGATATGTACTATGTTTTATATGTATAAGAAGGGTTATAGTCAAGAAGAACCTACTTGGAGATGTTTTCTCTCACATATAGACCCGTTTTTATGTTTCCATGTTTCTAAAGGAACTATACCAACTACGGTCCTTGGGTGTCTATTTGTAAAATGATTAAAATTTCTACAAAAGTTTTGTAATGTTAATGTTTTGAAAAGTTAGGGTCACTATAGTTGGTATTAGAGAAAAGGTTTTGTTAACCTTTGGAAAATAGGATGATAAAACCTTAGTTATATCCCTATGTATATTTTTAAGTATATGTCTAGGGATGTCTATAAGGATAAGTATAAGGATGAGTTAACATTTAGGAAAATGTCTTGGAATTTTGGTTACAGAAAGATTGAGTTCTTTCCTAGAAATATATCCTTGTTTGGATATTACAAGTGAATGTGGCTCTAGAACATATTTACATAGGGTTAAAAACTCAGATAAGATGCTCTGAGATTGACTTTGGGTAATCTGGCACAACAAACGGGCCTTGCGTTACACCTAGTTTGACACTCCCAGGGGATATTCTTTAAGAATTCACAAACTATTCACAAAAAATTATGATGTATTTAAATATTATTTTTCTATGAATAAAGTAGGACGAACCTAGGGTGTCATATATTAAAAAGGTTTCATGATTTAGATATGTTATAAGTAATTCATTTCATAAATATATGGTTTTCTTCTATGTTAAGAAATGCTCACACTATGCTTCTGGTTTTAGTCAATGGTGAGAACCAAAAGAAACTAGATTAATGATAAATGTGATGGAATATTTTTTGATGAGAGGTCAAGTTGGATGATCATTGGAGTGAATGATTTCATGATAATTCATAATTAGTTTTCATAGAACATGACAAAATTTTTTTACCTTAACAAACTCTCGGTCTCACCAAGGAAGAGAAATGAGTTCACTGAGATTTCGGGTAATGGAGACCATAGAGGAAAGAAGATTAATATTCATTTAGGTCAAGAATTTGGAAAGTATCACCTAAGTGAATTACTTATAGAAAAAATAAGATGTTTTGACTATGGAAAAGAAGGATACAAAGAAAGTGACTGCAAGAAAAAAATGAAGAGTTCGATTAACGAAATGGATGGGATTTTTCGTCCCCTAAGTCATCATCAAAGGTTAAGTGTTTTAAATGTGGAGAAAATGGTCATTATGAAACCCGATGTGCCAAGAATAATGTTCCTAAATATAATCAGTATGCTGGTGTGAGTAATAGTTATATTGTAGACGATGAAGATACTATGGATGAAGTGTGAATGGATAGAGGTATTATTATTAATGGATTAAAGATGATGTAATCAGAGTATTTATGTATTTCAATTCAAAAGTTATGAATGATGAAATATATAAGGATTGTTCTACGTATGTTTTTTTACTCCGTATTTAAAATTTTATGTTGGTTTGGTGAAGTGATTTAATGACAAGATGATATATTGACTAAGTGAAGGTTGCCTTTAATATGTTATTTATGATAAGATAATGTTGTATGGAAAAAGATACATGGGATATGAAAAAGTAAATTGGAAGGTATTGATTACCTTGGAACTAAGTAAGGACTTGTTTATATGTGGTTTATGCTATCACTAATGAATTTTAAAACATTTTTATATTTAAGGAGTAATTACAATATACGTTGGAAAGAGGAGGCATGCATGTTTTCCAATAGGATTTATGGTAATTTAGGAGAATATATGACAAGGGTATTAACATTTTTAGAATGTGAAAACCAAGATATACTATTTTATTTATACGAGAATCAATGTTAAGATAATTTTAGGGAACTCTTTCTAATGTTTTGTATTTTCATCTTTGAAAAGGGTTATAAGGTTTTCCATTCATGAAAAGATTAAGTTAAACATCAGAGGAAGTATTTGAACAATGGATTTGTATTGAAAACCTGGGTTCAAAGGTAAGTTAGTGATTGACTGTATTTTAAAGATTTACATCTTTTTTATTTTGTGAAAAGGACATCATGTATATCTGATGAAAAATAATAAATTCTGGAACGATCGCAGGTCTTGAACCTATGAACGAAGGATGAAAAGGGTTTCACACCTACCACTAGCCTATATAATGTCCTAGTTAATGTGTATTTATTCTTAATGAATACATATTTATGATGAAACAGTACTGCTACTTTTTATGTTTATATGTGTTGATTTTGAAAAGACGCATAGTTATAATTTTTGTATTCTTTTATGGGCCTTAAGATCCATTAAAAGTGTATTTTAGTACTATATACATCAATGTTAATTTCTGGAAATTCATTCCTTGAGACAATGGATGTATTATAAATTGTTCATAGAACAACCTAAGAATGAAATTTTTATTATAAAAACTTATCAATAATTACTCAATGTTATGAAAGTAATCAAAAAATTGTTGTCCTTGTACATTATTTTTTGTTGAGCTGATGGCCTTTTAAATCATAACAGATTTATGACTTTGAGGCCCTCAACATTCCTTTGACCATTTACTTATTTATTACTGATGACCTCAATCACACCCAATAAATATTTACACATTTACTCCATGTCTAATCTTCACTCCCAACCTATGTTCACCTTTGTGGAAACCCAATTATATGTAACTTTGGGTAACCATTATAGTTCCAAATTTCCCTTTTAAGGGAGGTTTTAGTATCCATTTTTACAATGTGGGGTTCAATGAATGAAACTTTAAAGGTTTAAACCTTTGATAAACTATATTAATTTTGAGGGTGAAATTAATTTTACGGGGGTTAGAATGTGACACACTAGGATTTTGGTGATTTTTTTTTCGAAATAATTTAATCTTTTGATATTTTTCACATCACACAACACTAAAAATAGATTTTCACTAACTCGAAAATTCATTTTACGTAGAGAAAACATGTAATATGTTATATACAATCCCATAATGGTGTATGTTACATGTAACAACAAGGATATCATACATTACATGCATGATTGACCTTCCCTGATGGCTAGTATAACACCCAAGACCGAGTTGAACCTAACTATAATAAATTATTAAAATTATTATTATAATGGAAGATAAAATAGCTGTTATGTTTATGAATATCAATAGTATTAAATAACTTATGAAAATATGTGGTGTCAGAAAATATAAGATGAATTTATAGGATACCAATTAATGAATATGAAAACTGACTAAATATAAAGGAAATCATTATCATAGTCACAAAAGTATTTTAAACAAGTAAATTAAATTATTTAAAATTGGTAAGGGATATAATTTTAATACTTATTTTATATATTAAATCAAATATTTTTTATATTTATCAAATATATTTAATAGACATAAGATGAGAACAAACCAACTTTTATGCTTAAAACCTATAATTTTTAAGGCATTTTTCTATCCTTCTAATGGGGAACCCATTTTTTATCCAATTTATGGAACTTTTATAGATTTAATTTATCAAAATGAATTTTTTTAATATAATAATAAAATAAAAATTAGTTTAGAATAATTTTTTGGTATATTTAAATTAGGTTTAATCCTTTAATGAAAAGTTAACAAATAATGGATTTTAATTCAAAAATGCCTTTTCATCTAATTTATTTATATGGTTAATTTATATTTAAAATTGGTTTAATAGTTTAGTTAGATAATATTTTTATCAATTAATACAATTTATTTCATTGGAAAAAATTTCCTATTGAAATTGGATATAATAAACTAGAAAACTTTTGGATGTTTTTACTTTAAAAACCCACAGTGTCGTACCATCAGAAGGATTAATTTTAAATCAAAAGTTTCCACTTCTGTGATTATAATTTGGCCAAATAGATTCCATATTTGGAATTATAATAATTCATAATTTATAATAAGTTCAACAATGTTTATTTATAGAAACTATTTGTGAAATTGATTAAAATTAATTAAATTAGTTAAGAGAAAAATTAGGTTAATGAAGTACAAAACCATAAGTTTAAGACCCAAAACGGCCTATAAAAATGTCAAATACATAGTTTATGGACATATATCGACCCTATAATAAATTTTATCTACTTTATTCATTTATTTTATCGACTTTCGACATGTAAAACGTGGATGTAATTCTCTAATAAAATATTTTCAAAAGTGCCACTCTTCCACCACTATAAAAGACCACCACCTCTACCCATTAATCACACCTATAAAATCATTTAAGGTAAGAAAATATATTCCCAATAAGCCTCCAAAAAATAACACCTTCAAACTTGAATCCTACCTTTGGTCATAAATCTTCTAAAAGAATCCCTTTTTCATAAACCAAAAGGAGTTACATGATTAAGAGGTAACATCTTCTCTCAAGCTCATTTCCTTTATTTTCCTTCTTCACCCCTTACACTCTCTTTATTATATTATTGTGTGAAAAAACCTGTATCCAAAATATACTAGGATAATTTTTACGCAAATATTTTAACCTAAAATTACACACACCTCCATATAATGGATATTGAACATACCGTTTCTTTGTACGGTGTACTACTATCTCACGAAACGATGATTGCCAATTTCCTCTTTACCACCAATAACGGTGAAACTTTTTGTAGAAAATATATTAATATATGGAATATATTATATTTATTATGTATTTAATCTTATTTATTCCTTCTACAACTAACATATATTTACATTCCATTTGGTGTTAATACGATAATCTCGTTTAAGGAAGTGTGGACTACCGCCCCATCAAAGCGATGCGATTAGTTCACACACCCCATGGAATGTATTAATGATGAGTTTAATAAAATTATATTCAATATATAATATTATAATGCTAATATAATGGTTAAAAATAAATATATACATATATATACATATATAATTTACATACTTTCTTTCAATATGTCAACAAAAAATAGAAATAGTGTTCATGCGTATGTATAACTTATCCACTCTAGGAATTGTGTATTTCATTTCATACTTAATTATACTATAGATTATTATAATATAAAAAAATACAAAGCATAACTTATGTTTATATGATAGTATAAATTCTTTAATCTTGATATAAGTATAAGGATCAATGATATAACAAATTAAGACACATGCGAAGAACAACGAAAATATTAACTGAAGTGAAACATTAACATATGATCATTAACAAGAGGGTAATATAAGGTCCTAATAAAAAAATATATTTTTTTATACATAATAATATTCTTCTATAATATATGTGTAATAAACATATATTTATTATACAGGAAGCTTGTATGAGTATGGATAGAGTCAAGACACAAGGTAAGGGGATTTCATCTCACTTTTAATTTACACAAGATACATGTTTTGTTCACCACTCTATCCTTTTTTGTGGTGTATGTAGTTACCATGATGGAATTATATTTATCATATAATTAAAATTATGTTTATTTACATATCCATTTAGGATCCTTATTTCATGGGGTTTAATATTCAAAAGTTACCAAATCATTAAAACAGTTTTGTCTCGATTTTCCTTCTTTGAGACTCATGTTTTGTTATGCACCTAAACACTTTTTGGAGGTGTATAAACTTTAATTTTAAATTTTTTATAATGAATATACTTATTTTAATTATATTTTAAGCTTCATGTAATTTACATTCTTACGAGGAGAGTATCATTTTAAGTTACCGAGTTATAAGAGTTTATTGAGATAATATCATCACTTTCCAAGATTGCTTATTTTTATGTTTCCCTTGATGAAATATTATGTTACATATCTCAAAAATATTCATGAGTTTCCTTATAATATATTTATTCATGACATCCTCTATTATTAGTACCATTTTCCCACTCTTTGGAACATAAGATAATGTTTATTTATGTAAAATCTGGATGTATATCTCTTTAGTCGGAAATCTATTGTATTCAAAAACCATGTTTTCAAAAATAATTTCAAAATTATTTCCAAATATGCATGAAGATAATTTTCAAGTAAAAAGGATTTTAAAATTTTATTATTATTTTAAAAGCTTCTTTTATAATATATCTAATATATTTTCAAAGAATTTTTTTTTTCCAAAATGATTTATGTTATAAAAATAAATTTTCAAAGAAGAATAGATATTTTTTTCAAGAATTGTTTTTGAAAAAATTGAAAATTATTTCCCATATAAGATAACATACATAGGTATTACTCATTCTTTTATGTGTAAATTATTCACTGTTTCCCTTCATTTTTTTGAATGGATTATTTTTTGATGGCATGATGCTTATGAAGTCAATATATATTTCATGGATTATATGCTTTCGAACCTAGCTTCTTTTCACGTGTAGTGCTTATGATGAAATGATTATGAAACCTATCTCTTTCCATAGGTCATGATATGTTTAAATATTTATGATACCCATTTCATTTCATATGTTATGATATGACTATTTATGATCTTCTGAAACATGTATTTATGATTTCATTATATGAATGGTGGGACCTATATATCCATCCAATGCAGTGGATAGTGTTTTATATCTCATGAGATAATTTAAGATTATCTTGCGAGTGAAACTTGACTCCTATGATGGCCATGAGAGTGATCCATGAATACTAAGATGGTATGAGGAGTGAAAACATACTACTATGATGCCCATGGAAGTGAACCATGACTACTATGATGGTATAGGGAGTGAACCCATACTACTAAGATAGTCTTGGGAGTGATGCCTTGGATACTATGGAAATCATTATATGCTTATGTGTTTTCCACAATTCCATTTTTTATTCCTACATTATGATTTGATGTAATATGATCTCTATTTCATTATGATTCATGTCTTATAAACTGCTAATATTTATGTCAAGATCTCTGTTATGATCCTCGATATGTAGGGCATGATCTTTTATTTTCACAATCACATTACTATACCCTTATAATCATGTTTGTGCTTACATGTCTCCCTCGTTTACCCTTACTGAGAATTTTAGCTCACCCTTTTATGTTTCCTTTGCCCTAGGTTATGATGATATAAACTATGTTTGATATGTCCAAGAAGGGTTCTAGTCAATCAGAACCTAGTGAGAGATGATGTAGCTCACATATGTACCAATTATTACGTTTCTGTGTTTTCAAAGGCACTATTCCAACTATGGTCTTTGGGTACTTGTTTGTATAATGTTTAAGTATTCTGAAAAAGTTATGTGATGTTAATGTTTTGAAAAGGAAGGGTTGCTATACCTACCATGTCTTTATGTTTTCATTGGATTCCCTTCAGGTTCTTCTCTCTCCACACCTAAAATCTCAATGGCAGCAGGTGGTTCATCTCCAGTGTCTAGCTCAACAGTGTCAGCCAAAACCACCTTTGAGACATTTCTCGACTCTTCATTGAGTGAATCAAGAAACCGCATTTTTATATATTTATAAATATATGTATTTAATTAAATATATTTATAACTATTTATAAATAATAAAAACATTTATTAAAATTTAATTATTATTTACATATATATATATATATTTATAATAATAAGTATAAATAATTTTTTTATAAATTTTTTTATATAAATATATATATATATATAATAGAATTATCTATTGTAATGTAATAATTATTTAGATATATATAAAAATATACTATAAAAATAGGCTACAGCCAAAGAACTATAGCCACAGTTTTAAAACTATGTCTATATGTGGCTACAACCACAGTTATGTGGCCTATAGCCACAATTTAAAAAATGTGGCTATAAGTCGTTTTTTCATGGCCTATAGCCATGGTTTTGAAAACTATGGATATAGCCCATACCTATAGACACGGTTTCCAAAACCGTGGCTATATGCCTTTTTTGGAAGGGCTATATCCACGGTTTTGAAAACCGTGGCTATAAGTCTCTTGCCCTTGTGTGGGAGAAAAAATTTCCCACAAAAAAATTGTATGAAAAACTATTGCCACAATTTTTAGAATATTCCCATAGTTTTTAATAATATATATATAAAATTTTATATATATCTATATACACACAAAATCCTTGGTTCTATAGTGGTTAGGGCGCTGAAATGTGAAGGGAAGGTGATGGGATCAAATCCACCTAGGCACACATTATTTTTAGGCAATTTCCATCTTTTTCTAGGGATATTGCCATGGTTAAAACTATAGAAATATTCCACCTATTTCCATGGTTAAAACCATGGCCATAGGTCAACTACCATGACTGAAAATAGGGAAACCTATTTCCATGGTTTTTAAAATCATGGAAATAGTCCACTTATTGCGACGGTTAAAATCGTCGCCATAGGTCAGACCCTACTCCCACAAAGATAGCACCCAAGGTTGGAAAAAACCACGACCATAGCCTACGACCATGGTTTTGGGCCCTATTGTGACAGATTTGAACCGTGGAAATTGCCCATTTTTTCTAGTTGTGTAATTAGTTATAATTATATTTATAAATAAATATATATTTAAAATATTTATATATAATTATGAATTTATAATTATAAATATATTTTTTTCTTAAATATATTTATTATAATTTTCTAAGTAGTTATGATAAAATAATATATACATGGTATAACATGAAGGAATCATATAAATAGTAAAGTATAGATCATAAAAAATGAGTCATCACATATATGGACAACATGAATAATAATAAGGTCGTGATGTATAAATGAACATTCATGATGAATACATAACTTATGCACGTCAATTATACTCACACATCAATATATTTATTTACCAAATTCATTGAAAACATACATTTATTTATATATATATATAAAGTATTTATTTATAGTTATAAATAACTAATTACAAGTATATAATATAAATATATAATTATATATATATAATTATAAATATATAATTAAAAATATATATTTATAAAAATATAATTATAAATATAATAAATATATTTGTTATTTCATTTTTTTATTATAATCTTATAATTATTTAAATATATATTTATTTAATTATCATCTTACTAATACTTTTTTTAAAACATTATATATGTATTTCAATTATTAAATAAACATTAATTAAAAAATGAATTTTTTTATTTAATATATATAAATAAAAATTATTTTTGAATATAAATATAATAAATGTATATATATTAATAATATTTTTTATTAAAAAAAATTTCAGTGCTAATAACTGTATTGATAAATCTACCCTTTATCAATGCTAGAAAAATTGTTGATAAAGGGTACACCTTTATCAGTGCTTTTTTAGAACTGATAAATGTTAGATTTATCAACGCTTTTAGCTAGCACTGATAAAGGCCCCCTTTTGTTAATTCTTTTTTTCTTGGTGCTAACAAAATCTGTTGATGCACTTGTGCAATCTGTGGTAGCGGAATGATCAACCATCCCTCACATTCTTTGTACCTGGTAAGTGCTAGAATAATAGTTTCATGGCCATACCCTTTCCTGAGATTTCATTAATGATAACAAAAAATTTCGTACACGGGATTATAGTCATGTGTCATTGGGGATCATGTCATGGTTAGAGAGATGAACCTCGTTAAAAAACCCTAATGTTATCTTTTTTTCGTTACAATTATATATTTTCACACAGGCCAAATGAGCGATAAAAAGAGAGATATATTCAATAACTGAATAAGTGATGAGGAAATTAAGAGATAAAATAGAAATTGGATTAAGAATCACTCCACACCAATTCACCCCACTCTCAGTGTGGACACATCCGAAATTCATCCTAACCCCAGGTTGAGGGAGATCACTAAGATGAGAAGATGGTGAATCAGTGATCTATTTTCTTTTTATAAATCCCTCATTAAGGCTTCAATCTATCTAGCCTTGTTATCTCTTGATTTCTCAGTGACCACAACATCCTCCTCTTGATATGTTCTTTATAATTATTTCTGCCTATTGAAGCTATCTCTCAAAACTCCATTGACTGTCTCCCAACGGGGTCGTTATATTATATCCCTAATTTTCTTCAAGGATCCTTCTGAAATCCTCCTTTGAACAAGTATTCAATCACTCTTATTACTATATTCAAATTTTCAACCTTTTTCTTCTCAGGTCATCATGTATAGATCTCCTTTTGGTCTTGGATCACAGGCCCCTCTACCAACAACACATAATTTACAGTGTTGGTATTCTTCACACACCTCCTTGATAAATAGGGAACTCCGGAATAAATTTAGTTTTTTCACCACATTCTTCCACATATAGGTGATTTTGTTGGGTTTGAATTATATTGTCTCTAAGGTAAAATTAGTTGCAACAACAATAATTTGTGAGGATCACCAATGTAAATGAATCGTAAAAACCAAACAGTAGAATAATACATGGGTAAACATATTTTAACATGTAAAAATCCTCCAATGTGTAGGATTAAAAAACCATGGTGAAACTTTGAGAAAATCAACTATGAATTAGGGAGTACGTAGAATCCAAGTAGAATCCCATACTTGAATTACAATGAAATAGCATTGAAAACCTGTGTGAAATTCATTCCCTGATATGCCTCTATCGCCTATATGATATTCATCCCTTTGAAAGACATCGCCATTTAGAGATCAAAATTTAACACATATTATTTTTGTATCACATCGTCACCCCAATCTTTGATTTTCATCCTTTCTTCAATAGTGAAACTCTCTGAAGAAAAAAAATTTGGTGTATGATATGAAACACCTGATCTGACATGCTTTAGCTTCCGAAACTTCTTTAACTTAGTCTATGGTCTTATACTCATGCATGATGATTGCATGTACCACAAATATAATTAATACCTCTTTGCAAAAGGATTCATCACATCACCCCATGCATTTACATCTATCCTGTAAAGAATTTCATCAATTTTTTCTCACAGATAAAACATTGATACTTTGGACAAAGTCCACATTCCATCGCCAAACCAACTCATAAATTTATTAGTGTCAAGAGAACAAGAAGATAAAAAATAATGGCATATACTGGGAACATGTTGCAGATCCCTCATTTTCAATGTACAACCTATGTTTGTAGTGATAACAATATTACCAACACCAATGATATCAGAAAAATATTTGTTTCTCATCTTCAATCTACCAAAGTTACCTTCTTCATATGAAGAAAATATTCCCCCCTTCGGCAAAATAAGGTAAGATCCTGCCAAATCATCCACCCATTCAGTGTACAGAATATTACTAATGACAATCAATGCCAACTAAAAGTAAATCATCATCACCCTAAACAATACTTACACTGGTATCCTCATAATTAATGTTTTTCACCTTCTATTCCTCCTTTATCATTTTCAATTCATAGAAGTATCACAGCACATGACCCTCCTTGTTGCAAAACAATCACTTGACCATTCTTATTCTCTTTGACTAACCTCTCTAGCTATTGTGTCCATTTTCCATATCCAAAATACAACTATTACCTAAAGATTAACCATTATTTTTCTTTCTCTAATTCTTGTTCATCAGCAACAAAAAAATCAAATCTTCCAACTTCAATGTGTATTTTCTGAACAATAGTGTGGTGATGATATTATCATATGAATTAGGGAAAAAACCCAAATTGATAAAAGCCTTTTCTTCTTATGCTTCTATTTCAACAGGTACCACATTACCTTTATCATCTATCTTGACCTCCACCACCCAAGTTAGCTCTGTTAGATGTTTGGTGAACTCATCCAGATGGTTACCTAAATCTCCATTCCCTAGAAGTCATAAATAATACAACTGTTTTTCAACTATAAACAATTTTTATGGGATCTTGATTTATAACTTCTTTCAAGATTCACCCATATCTTCTCCAAATCTGTCTGATTCAGCACTTCCTACAGTGTATTATCTCCTAAATACATATGAATTGTTCTTGTCTCTAACTATACCATATCTTTACAATCACAAATGTTCATCATCTACATTTTATTCATTTATTATTCAACGCCTTCACTGTCTTATCACATAGCAGAATATTTTTAACTCTTTACTGCCAAAGTGTAAAATAATTTTTCCCATTAAATAATTCATTGTTGGAAGGAATCCCCTGACATTAATCACCCATAGTTAATTAGAAAGAAACAAAAATAACCTCCTTTGATATGAGATATTGGGTTGAAAAATGATCATCTCCATGATAATCTTGGTTGTAAAAAATATAATTTGGGAGAATTTATAATGAAAACAAAGTTTAAAAATCAAACCACATAATAATAAATGGGGAAAATAATATTAACATGGAATAAACATACATTTTGGAGGATCAAAAAAACATGGGTAAACTCTAAGAAAATCCACTATGAATCAGAGAGTACATAAAATCCAATTAGAATCCCAAACATGAATTACAGAGAAATATCATATAAAACTTGTGTAAAATTCACACCCCGATATACCTATGTCACCTCTCTGATATTCATCTCAAGAAAATACATCACCCTTCAGAAATCAAAACCGAACACAGGATGTTGTTGTAGCACCTCATTACACAACCCAATTCACCGCATTCTCCTACGACACACACTCAAACCATTTTCCATGTATCTATTGTACCATACGCGAATGCTTGCACTGAAGTCACATGCTACATTTTTTTCGCACAATCCTCCAACCTCTACTACTTCATGTGGGCCTCTCCCTTATTGCAGTTACACTGCTCTCTTTAATATTCCATAATTTACACATCAAAATAAAAGGGTCAATGAAAAAAATGTGTGCAATAAAGGAGAATAAATGAATATAATTTCTAATGATTTGGGATAAACCCGAATAATTTCATGAATTCCTTGTATTATTCTCTTCTCTCATGTTGTTCAAGGAACATATCTTCATGAAATACAATGTTGAACTATCCAGATTTCTTCTTATCCTATATATTTATAATCACAGTATTCTATGAATATTATTTCCATAAGTTTTATGTAAATTCAATATTACTTAGAAGCCAGATATTATGTCACTCAAACTCATTTGAATCAAGTAATGTTCATCAATTAATTATTCCTTATCTCTCATACTTTACATCATGTAATATTCAAAATACATAATATAAAATTCTATAAAAATCTCACAAAAATAATTAATTTCACATCTACATGAATCATGTCGCAACAGAAAATGTTCTATGACATAGAGCTCACTATTTAATACTTTGATATACTTCCAAAATTGTGGGGTTTTCAAGGTTTTCACTTAGTGTAGACCATGGAATGAAATTTCCATCCATTTTCTTGGACCATAAAATTGGATATGAACCTATTTTTCCAAAATAATTAATTGCAGATTTTACTGAGAAATATATTTGTAATATTGTTATTCAAACATATGATTCTAAGTTAGCTAGTTTTCAGATTAGCTAATTCCAATCAAATGCCAAATGAGAAATTTAGAAACAATTGATAGAATACCTCAAAAGCAAAGAAGATATAAAAGGGTTATTTCCTAGTTATCGGAAAGCGGTAAAATTTTCATTACACACACTTATAATACAGAATACTCTCATATAACAGTTATCTACCCAAATAAAACAATTATGAGTAGATGTGAACAGGTTGTTACTGCTGTTTGTTTGGCTGTTTCAGAAGAAAATTTCTAATGGGGTTCAAAATTTTACACTTACTACATTAATTTTAGGGTTTTCTTGGATTTGAAACCTACTATATAAGAAGAAAGTTATTTGAGAATAAAAAACCACAAATTTCACTTCACTGAGTAAGAAGCAGTTTATGTACTTAGGAGAATCATGAGAAACCATTTCATCTATATGAAGTTTAAAATTTAAGAAGTGTTCAAGGAAAAATTGAGTAGTAGTAGTGGGAAGGAAAATTTATTGAGGAATCCCGATGAATGATCCACCAAAAAAGTAGTTGAGGGGAAAATATATCCTATCTTAGTTTCATAGAGGTTTTGATTGTCCAAAAATGCTAATGCTACCATACACATATTGGTACCACCTGTAGTCATCTTACCTGTTGTTTTATGTCCAATGTGTGAAAAAAGTGTTATAAATTTATGAACATGACTCTCATGACAAGTTTGAACAAGAGGAAAAGAAGGCATGTTGAATTTGTTACTGGTGCTGACATAAATGTAGCTTCAGTACAGTGTGACGTAGCTAATGGTTTGGATATGAAATACTATGGAAATAAGGTCCCAGGGAATAAATTTAGTTCATATGGACATTTTAGTGTTGTTATTATGTGGGGAATTATCCATTTAGCATGTCAATTTGAGATTAATTTTATACATATTAACCAGGGACATTGTTTTTTATGGATTGGCTGGTGTATCTAGACCAACTTTCCTTAAAGTGCTCCGGTGTATTTCTGTTATATTAATTGCATCAGAAGTATTACTTCAGTATTTGGTTGAGAACCCTAGTTTTACTTGTAAATGTTATTGACTTTTAGATAGATATGGGTTTAACATAAGTATCATGCAGCTCAGATGTGATCTTATTGTTTTCTCGTGAATTTTTATTCAATCAGAGATAGGTCCTACATAGTGTTTTGGGTTTCTATCCTATATATTTTTGGGATGCACAAGAAAGAAAGTTATTTTAATTTAGATGATTGATTGTGTGACAAAAAAACAATGGAAGTAGGTACGAATTGATTTTATTATATATTAGAGACAAATTGTGGATTTAATAGATCATTGGATTCCATATTTTGATGAAAACAATTGTCTATAATAACTCAATGTGAATGATGCTCTGAAATCTAGTTGGGATGTTTCATTAGAGGTTGTACCAGAGCTAGAAGATCTAAATGAGTTATTATTTATATCTAATCTTCCAGAGTTATGGTTAGAATTCACTATGTACCTTTTTATTGTTAGTTCAGAAGTGTGAGGAGGAGACATGTATCTCAAAGTTATTGTTGGAAGAGTTGGTAGCTTTCTAAGGAAACAAATAAATTTATCTATGTTTATCACATGCCAAATATATTTTAGAGCCCATGGAGGAATTTGTGATCTTTCAGTTTATTTGTTTGATGTGGGACCATGCAGTGTGTGATGTATTTCAGTTATATCTACTGGTATTTGGGCATGGTGTTCAGAAAACCAATCCAATTTACATGGAAAGGCTGTACAATTTTCCACACTATCATTTTATTCTTAAAGAATGGGATTTTTATTTGTTGAATGATATAATTATTGTGGCACCCACACTACAACTATCTGAATTACCACATTAATCCTTTTTAGATATGATTGTGGTTTTTAATGAGGTGAAACAAATTGCAGTGGAATTTTGGGTTTCTCATTGTGACATTTACAAGAATGTCATTATTTGTAGTTCTTCCACATTAAGAAAGATCATGACATCCATTTCTATGCATCTGGTGAATTTGTTTGTCATATTAGAGGTTTGTGGTGATGATAAACACACTGAACAGAGAATAAAATGATGGTCACTCAATAATTAATGTGGTTTTGAAATTGATTCCTATGCCCACAGGATAATGGGTCGGTTTATTATTTCTCTCTTCTATAGATCAAAACCATCAGAGGATCACACATAAACCACTTACTAGTCATATAATTTGATCCCATTATTATAGATGAAGTAATTCAACCATGTTAATAGTTGGTTCAGGTGGTTCATCAACCCTTGACAATATCCTCATCATTCGTTACTCATCCATGTTGGTTTCATCCACTATGGTTGGTTTCCAACCAATGAAGAAATCTTCCACAACCGCTTGGGTTAATTTCCACCCGATGAAAGCTATTGCCGATATAAAACTCCCACACTAAGTGGTGAAAAATTCAGCCCAATTTTAGAGTGGCCCCCAAAAATCTCCCCATCATGTAAAATTTGGTGTAGAATCTAGAACTATAGTCTCAAATCAAGCATTGAAAAGAAATTAGAATATAAAAAATGCTTCTTCTCATCAGATCATGTGTCCCTTCCAATATCTTCAATCGATCGTGAGATGACTATGTTACCCAATAAAAGATCAACCCTTGGTACTCCTCCATGGTTAGAATTATTTCATTTACATCCGATATGTCCAAAAATCCGCCCCCTATGGTAATCTTATACCCTATCACAACGAGTCTACTTAATGATACCATGTTTTGTCTCATCCTCTGAATGAATTTCACATCATCTAGTTTTTGTACTGCTCTATCGGGTGTCTTTAATTTCACCATCTCGACTCCTTAAACTTCACATGTTGACCCATCACCAATTTTCACCGAATCTCTCACCTGCTGAAAAGTATGGAATTCACCTTTTGTCGTACACATGTGTACCGAGTATAATGTCCCGGTTCCGGGTGCTGCCCAAAGGTGCCAAGAACCTGATTGGTCATATGAACTCAACCACATTTCCCCAAATGCCAGATGCAGCCGACTAGCAGTGAGGGCCATGGTGTGATAATGGGGAAAATATGCCCTCATTGGAAAAGTATGCACAATGTAATAACATATAATAAATATTAGAGGAAGAAGTAATTCCATAAAACAGAAGTAAAAAAAGAAGACTGATAGAATAAAACAAGTGCAACATATATATAAATTAATGATGCATGTCAAATGTATCTAGGAAAGTACCCAAACATGTGAAAATGATGGAAGTACAATACTAAAACCGAATTATTGAAAAATAATAAACTCTAACAGCATCATAATCCTCATCTTGGTCTAATGCTCGCCAGCTCCAATAACAATAAAGTACCTAATAAAGGACACTTTCCCTTATCTATACCGTCAACCATATAATCTGTTTGGGTCCAAAAGCATGAACCCAACAATGTGTGAGATGAATCCTAGTATTCACCAACTAAATGATCTGTGCCCACCTATCAGTGAATATATATAGTAGGAAATATAAAGAAATGAAGCTATAAACTAGGAAGTACTCAAAAGTAAATAGTCATACATATTTCAATTACATTCAATTACATACCTTTATTATTTGTTCAATTGAATAATGAAATATTGGGATCTAGACTAAGCTCTATATCCACCGTGTAATAAAAAAATAGATGTCTCAAAAGACTATCTTACAAACATGTAAGACCAAGTCCAAGATTGTGCTTTAGCTTGGCAGGATCATCACATTCATCAAACATTCAAAAGCAACACTCTGGGAAAGTTCTCACAGTCTTACCAGTCTAGTTTGACATATCATCAATTTAATAAATAATGACCCTTTTGGAATGATCACACAGTCTAACCCCTTTGGTCCCACATAACACTAATCATTTACAAATGACAACCTAGGTAGATCTCAGGGTCAATACCCCTTGGTTTGATTAGAAACATTAAATTATTATGACCACCTCAAATATCTCATAGTTAATGCTCTAATGTCTAATATTCATTTAATAAGGACCCTATGGGTATCTCTCATGGTTTAACCCCTTTGTTCTATGACCACCCAACAACTCTAATAGTTAATACCTCTGGGTAAACATAAAAAAAATTATATATAAATGACCCTACCTTAGAAATCACTCACAGTCAAATTCCCCTTGGTCATACCTTCACAATGTGAATCACATGCATCTCAAATAAACAATAACTCTATCATAACCACACGAGTCATGTAAATCAAAGAAAACCTAATAGGAATTATAGACCAATAAACCATAATCAATCAAACATGGGAAACACCCCCATAATCAAGTCACAAAACCTTATGTATAATCAATAACCCTTTATCAACCAAACATACAGTAATAGGGCTTAAACAGGGTTAAATTTCCAAAATATGAAATACCCTAAACATGGGTATTTGTCACTTTTAGCATATATATTCGAAAGACAACCAAATAAAGCCACAAAAAAACCTACCTTGATGTTGTATGATGAAAACTATTGAATGTTGACCCTTGAATCAGACTAGAACAATGTAGGTCTACAAAAGGTTAAAATCGTTCAACCTTGAATGACCCACGAGAGAAGAGGAATCAGAAAGAGAGGCTCTAGGGAAAGAGAAAAATCCCCGGTGGGAATCCATCACATCTTTAAACATCTCAATCAGAGCTCAAATGGAGGAATGGGAGGAGCTCAAAGATATTCGTCCATACATCGCTCTCTTGTATGAGACACAAGAAGAAGAAGAATGATACTTAAATGATACGTGGCCCCGCTATGATATATCGATTAAAAATAAAAGTACGCAACATGTTTATTTAATGTACTTGTTGTGTACTAGCCTCAACCATCCCCCACTTTAGGCGGTCTTCTAGGTCACCTACATGACCATGTAGTAATCCGTTACATAGCCAGTACATAGCTATAAGTGGAAACTAGGTACATGGAGTGTACATAAAATATTTCCCATTTCTTCCTTTTTCATCAAAAACCGCCCAAAATAAAGATCCATAATTGAAATAAAGATCTAGGTTCTTACAAACTTCCCCACTTAATGAAATTAGACCAAGAAATTCCCTTCTATGGGTGGTGAAGAAGAAACATGAAACAACTTTGGCCACTGTGACCATACATCGACCTCTCTCTCCTAAGTCTTGTCCAGTACTCGCTCACGCTTCAATAGCACCCATAACAGGGGAATAGACCGACTATGAAGAACCTTCATGATTCGATACAAAATCTAAATAGGGTGCTCGCTGAAGGATGCATCCGCCTCCAACTCAGTATCCATAGTTTGGAAAACATGAGATGAGTCTGAAAAGTAGCATCATAGATGGGAAACATGAAAGAAATCATGCATATCCTGATACCTCTGAGGTAACTATAACTGATAGGAAATTGTCCTGCCTCTATCCAAATCCTCAAAAAGTTTGACATATCTCAGTGAAAGATTCCCATATATCATAATCCTTGAGTTTCCCAAACTCAGTGTTACATGTATGAAAACCTGATATTTGACCTTGAACTTTAGCGGTCATTTCTGCCAATCAGCATAGGATTTCTTCTGAGACTGTTAAGTAGCCATCCTATTCCAAATTATCTACCCTTGATGAGTGGTCTTCTGGACACGATGAGGTTAGTTTCCTCTATTTCTTCCATCCAACATAAGGGTGATCAGCATGACCTATCATACAAAGACTCATAAGATGTCATCTGAATTGTCGATTGAGAACTATTATTGTAGGAAAACTCCACTTGGGGTATGTGTCTCTCCCAATAACCCCCAAAATCTAGGACGAATTCTTGTATCATGTCCTAAAAAACATGAATCGTATGCTCGGACAATCCATCTTTCTGGGGATGGTAAGATGTACTCAGAAGTACCTGTGTACCGAAAGCCGTCTATAGTTCATGCCAGACATGATAAGTAAACTGGGCATCCCTGTTAGAAAAAATTGAGTATAGAAACCCATTTAAACATAAAATCTCTCAGATTAAAAAACTTCCAATATCATCAATATAAAAGGTCTCCTTGATCGGAAACAAATGTGAAACCTTTTTCAGTCTATCAACAACAACCCAGACCACATTATTCCCTCGAGGCGGCTATGGTAAACCCATCTTGAAATCCATTACTAAATCATTCCTCTTACACTCAAGAATGGGTTACTACTGTAAAATCCCTTACAGTCACTGATGCTCCACCTTTACCTACTGACAGGTGGAACATCTCATAAAAAACAAGTTCCATCCCTCTTCATACCTGGCCATCGATATTGATGGTGTAGATCTTGATACATCTTGGTGAAACCAGGATAAACTGCCCAAACTGAGGAATGAAAATCTCGAATCAAATCCTCACTTATATCTGCTAACACCCATACATTTACATAAAAATGAAAGATCTCATCTTCACCTACAGTCCAACCAGGATTAGGGTCCTCTCCTGGAACACTCTCCCATAGGACTTGGCCTTTGGAATCTGATAGCTTATTTATTCACACTTGATCCAGTAGTGTAGAGATAACATCTATAGAAGAAATAAAAATATACCCTTGTCTATCATGCACCTCTAAATGCATCTCATAGAATATATCCTTAAGTTTTCACTCGGTGTTAGCCTCCTAAACTACCTGTATCTGAGTCCTCCTACTCAATGCATCTTCCACTTCATTGCCTTTCTCGTGTGTGTAGTCAAGCTCAAAGTAAAAGGACTGAAGGTACTCAACCCACCTTTTCTGTATCAAATTTATATCACGTTGATTAAATATATACTTGATACTTTTTTTGTCATTAAATACCAAAAATTTATCTCCCAAAAGACAATGTTTCCAATAGTGTAAACCATGTACAACTATAGCTAACTCAAGATTGTGTATTAGGTTATTCCTATCATGTGGCCTCAACTGCTGAGACCTATAAACAATGACTCCTTCCCCCTTCATAATCACTACTCCTAGAATAATACCCAACACATCGCAGTATATAGTGTAAATCTTTTCTGGATCCATAAAGATCCTTATCGGGGATGAATTCAATATCTATTTCAGCTCCTGAAAAGCTAAATCGTAGGAATCTGTCCACAAGTACTTAAAACCCTTCTTAGTTAAGCCCACCAGCGGCGCTGCTAACTGTGAAAGATCCTTTATAAAGTATATGTAGTAACAAACTATCCCTATAAAACTCTGTACCTCAAATTCATTCTTCAGCTACTCCCAAGAAACTACCACTCTCATGTTCTATGGGTCTACTGATACTCTAGTCTCTATGATAAGATGACCTAACAAGTGAGTCTAGTCCATCCAAAATAGGAATTTTTGAGAACTTAGACTATAATTGATGCTCTCTTAGAATACTCAATATGATCTCAGAATGGATGGAATGGTCGTGTAGAGTGTGAGAGTACACCAATATATCATCCATGAAGACTACCAAAAAATAATCCAAGTATGGATGGAACACTTGGTTCATGAGTGCCATGAAAATTTCTAGTGCATTCGTGAGACCGAATTTCATAAAAAAATAATCACATAGACCATACCTACTCTGAAAGGATATAAGAGGTATATTTGATGGTATAAAGCATAACTGATGATAATCGAATCTCATGTTAGTCTTTGAGAACACTCAGTCTCCTCGAAGCTGATCAAAGAGATCATCAATCCTTGGTAAGGGATATCGATTCTTGACCGTCCACTAGTTCAAATTTCGATAATCCACACAAATTCTAAGGGTTCGATCCACCTTATTCACAAAAAGGATAGGAGAAACCCAAGGATATGTACTGGTTCAAATTAAATACTTTTCCTGTAACTCCTATAACTGCTTTGTGACCTCTTGTAACTCTTATTTAGCCATCCTATAACGAGGAATGGACATTGATTCCACTCTTGGAACAAGTTCAATAGAGAAATATACCTCTTTCTCTAGAGGTAAACCTGAAAATTCATCTGTAAATACATCCCAAAAATGATCCACCATAGGAGGAAAATCAATCTATGAAGTCCCATTGTAATCTAGATATAAACTAGAAATATGGTTTGTGATTCTTCCCAACCCATAATTCTCGGGTCTAGCTCTTCTCTCCTGGACATCCCATTCTCCCTTGTGTGGAAAAGACTCACCCTTTGGTGATGTGAAACTCACCCTACGGTGATAGGAGTCAACAAAAGCTTGGAAAGAGGCCAACCAGTCCATTCTGAGAATAAAATTGTATCCTTTCATCTCTAAGACATAGAGGTCTTATAAGAAGTGACACCCACCATCCTCAAGAGGGCACTCCAGGTACTTGCGTACACTAGACATCCTAATCCTAAATAGAGTATCTAATGTCATAAATTCCTTAGAAGTAAAGATATAGAGATCGAGGCTCTCCACAATAGCAACAGATATGAAACTATGGGAATCCCCTATATCCAGAAGAGGAGAAGAAAAAACTGAGGCAATTAGAATCATACCTCTAACTGTAGAGGGTTTGAGATCCTACTCCTGCAAGGTCTTCTGCACTACAAAATTATGACATGTATCGTGGCCTTAAATTCCTTCCTGAATACCCTAAGATGATCCCCCTTTTGTTACTTAAAACCTGATATCTGGTTACCATGGCCATGACCACCTCCTTGGCATGAACAACCTGTCAAACTCTAGTTCCCTAACTGATGAGAAACTGGTAGTCCAGCTCCAAATCATGGGGTCATAACAGAACCCATATCACCCACTGCTAGTGAGGATATCTGAAACAAAAAATTGAATATGACCCATCTTTCTGCAAGATCGGCACTCGACTAGGTCCTTTGGGCAATGTGTTCTCGTATGCCAACAATTCCCACACTAGTAGCATACCACCTAGATACCTGAAGAAACATCACATGAAAGCTCACTATGGTGCTTCTTACTATGTGTAGAAGGAGTATTAGGTCTGGATACTGAACCAACCTAGCTCAAAACTCCCAACTCCCTCAGATTGCACTCAGTAGTCAGTGCTTAGTTCACTATAGCAGTCACTAAAGTCAGCCGGAAGACATTCACCTATGATTGAATGTCATACCTAAGACCACCCTCAAATATCCTAGAAAAATATAAATTTTCACCTCCCAGAACAAGTGAAATGTGCTATAGCTCTATAAAATTAGATGAGTAATCCTTCACTAAAAGAGTTCCCTTCTCTAAATTCATGAAATCTCGGGATCAATCGGCCCTCAACGTCTCAGTGTAGAAGTAGTCATAGAAGGTCATCTAAAACTCTTCTCAAGACATATCCTGATGATGTCCTACCTATGATATAACATCCCATAATCTCTTGTAATAATCATGTAGCATGTACGTCATGAGATTCACCCTCCTCTACAGAGGCATCTCCAGATGCTCAAATATAGAAAGAATGGCCTCCAACCATGACTCTGCAACCTGTGGTCCTCCATCCCCAAAAAATGTGTGAGAATGCTGCAGCTGGAACACCAACATCATCTCTTCCATAGATGGGGTAGGATGTAGTGCTCCATGAATGGTCTGTAACATCCTCAAAAATCCTTCATGGAACTGTGCATCGACATCTGTGTCTTTTATAATTGATGGTTCCAAAATGGGCGTGATGGGAGGATCTGCTGGTAGACCCTGATATACCATTTTAGGTGTCTGATCATTTCCCTGTATCTGGCGTACAACCAGAGGACGTCTTGGTGGCATGAATTTGAAAGGTTAATCTCACACCTGAGTTCAATATTATGAAGGACAAAAACTGGGAAGTTCAATAAAGGAATAGGTGAAGAAACATTCAATTTTTATAAAATATGGTTACATGGCATGTATAACCCCTATACGACGTGTTACCTTAAGCATTCAACATGGAGCATACCTATTCCAAACCTATTCATGTAACACCCATACACATGGAATGTTCCTCCAAATAGATGGTGTGTACATGAATTTTCCATCCTTCCCAAGTACTTGTACACAACTCGAATCACACGGTTCTCTCTTGGGTAACACTACATGGCGTGTTCACCATAGACCTAGCATGCATGACTTAAGTTATAACTACCCATGTCATTAGTCACACAGTCAGATGCACAATATTTTACCACATAGAGTGTACATGATAGACACGATGTGTACCTTCCATATTTCATCCACCCGTGTCATCGGTCACATAGCCGGATACACAGTTCTCTACAAAACGACGTGTACAATCCATACACGGCGTGTTTTACCAAAAGTTTCCTAACCCCATGTCTCATCTCACAAATTCAGTAATAGAGTCATTCAATACATGGTGTGTACTCCCAGTACATGACATGTTCTTAAGAAAAGTTAGTTTCTCCAGAACAGAAGAACACATGGCATGTGTTCATAACACCACACACTGTGTTGTCTAGGTTTCCAGATAGTATGCCTCTGAAACTTCTATGGAACCCTTAAAACACAATTTTTTTCCTAGTCATGAAAAATTCCGACCCATGATATCCCATACTCCCGCAAATCAAATATTAGAATCCTTATTCATATCATAGATTGACAAAATTCAATTAATGTTCAAACACGATCCACCAAATTCCAATCCAAGAGGGGCCATAACACCTCAGGGACCAATGTTTGGAAACCATACAAATGAAAATTTACAATTCCAATACCCTATCAAAATAGAAAATATTATATCATAGTATATATCACAACAACAAGAATCTAGCACAACATCTATCACAACAACATGCAATCAATAATGCACCCTAAATGTAATGACAAGAATGCATGACATGAGATCTCTATCAAGTTCCTATATGATAAATGATATGGAATACCCTCATCTCATTGGTTTGAAAAAATAAATATAACCAAAATGATATCAACAATAACAACACAAAACAAGGGATTCACCCAATGGTGAAATCAAATCAACTGTAACAATTGAAAAACCATAAAAATTGCAATATTTGAGGTAACTTAGCTTTTCCCTATACACGGGTTAACTACTCCTACGAACAACATATTAACAACTACCCATTTCTTCCTATCCCTATATATAAGCTCAAAATAGTAATACAAAGATGAAAAGAAACTCCTCTAATTCCACTTTGTAACATCTCGGTTTTGGGTGCCACCCAAAGGTGACCCGAACCCGGTTGGTCACATGATCTCGAGTGCATTTCTCCAAATTCTATAGGATTTCGAATAGAATCAAGGGCCCTAGTGTGATAATGGGAAAACTATTCCCTCATTGGAAGAGTATGCACAACATAATAACATATAGTAAATAGTTGAGGGAGTGGTAATACTATACAATAGAAGTAAAAACTGGAAGACTGATAGAATAAAACAACTACATAATATATATATATATAAATAAATGATTCATGTTACATGTATCTAGGAAAGTATCCAAACATTTCACAATTATTGACATACAATACTGAAACCAAAGTACATAAAAACTGTAAACTCCAATAGCATCGCATGCCTCAGCTTGGCCCCATGCTCTCCATCTCCAACAACAATCAAGTACCTAATGAAGAAGGGTGCTTTGCATTATCTATACCTACAACCATATAATATATTTGGGTCCAAAATCATGAATGAAACAGGGTGTGAGATGAATCCTAGTAGGCAACCTCCAAAATATCTGTGCCTAACTGTCTGTGAATATATATAGCAGGTAATATGTAGAAATGAAGTAATAAACTAGGATGTACTCAAAAGTAAACAATCCTATAGTTTTCATTTACATCCATTTACATTACTTTATTTTTTAGTCCTATGAATAATGTAATATTAGGATCTAGACTAAGATCTATATCCCCTATTTAATAGAAAAATAGATGGCTCAAAAGACCATCTAACAAATAAGTAAGACTGATTCCAAGCATGTGATTTGTCTTGGAAGGCTCACCACATTCATCAAACATTCAAAACCAATCCTTTTTGAAAGTTCTCACAGTATAACCCCTATGGTTTAACATATCATCAATTCAATAAATAATGACCCTATGGGAAAGCTCACATAGTCTAACCCCTTTGGTCACACATAACACTAATCATTTATAAATGACCACCTAGGTAACTCTCATGGGAAATATCCTTTGGTCTGCTTAGCAATAATAAATTATAATGACCACCTGGAATCTCTCATATTCAATTACCCGAGGTCTAATATTCATATATTAAAGACCCTCTAGGAATCTCTCTTAGTCTTACCCCTCTTGTCTATGACCACCTAGAAGCTCTCACAGTGAACACCTCTGGTTCAACATAAAAAATAATTATACATAAATTAACCTACCTCGGAATGCTCTCTCAGTAAAATTACCCTTGGTAGCAACTATATCCTAACAACATGAAGCATGGAAAACAAAGCAATAGTAAGAGGAATTATAGACCAAGTGACCATAATTATTCAAACATGGGAATCAAACCCATAATCAAATCATAAAAACTTATGATTAATCAGTAAACCTTTCTCAACCAAACACACCATAACTAGTCTTAAATAGGGTAAAATTCCCAAAACACACAATACCCTAAGAACGGGTATGCGACTCTTTTAGCATAGATAATCCAAAGACAACCAAATAGACTCACAAAACACCTACCTTAATGTTATATGATGAAAACTCTTGAACGTTAGCCCTTTAATCATCCTAGAATGATGTAGATCTACACAATATTTAAAATCGTTCAACCTTCAATAACACATGAGAGAAGAAGAATCAGGAAGAGAGGCTCTAGGGAAAGAGATAACTCGCCGGCAGTAATTCAATGTACCCAGCGATGTCTCAATCAGAGCTCGGACGGAGGAAGAAGAGGAGCTCAAAGATCTTCGGTCGTGAATCACTCTTCTGTACAAGATCCAAGAAGAAGAAGAATGATCTGTAAATTAGAAGAGGACCCGCTCCGATATATCAATAAAAAAGAAAAGTAAATGTTTTGTTTTTTTATTGTACACACCATTTACTATCCTCATCTGGTCCCCACTTTAGGTGGCTTGCTAGGTCACCTACACAACCATGTACTCGGTCGTTACACGACCAATACACGACTACACGCGGAAACCAGGGACAAGACATGTACTCAAAAGTACAAAATGTGTACTTATAAAATTTTCTATTTCTTTTTTTTCCAAAAAAAAATCCGAAATAAAGATCTATACCTGAAATAAAGATCTGGGTTCTTAAACTGAGCACCCAAAATCAAAAACCCATCTTTAATTCATTTTTGTGCCTTCTCATTATTCCTTCTTAAAAAATTGATATTCCCACTTCATGTGCATGTATCTTTTTTTTGTAATTAAACTACACTTTTCCCTATTCAATTCTCTTATTTGAGTGAGAGAATCTCATTTTCTTCCAGAATTCATCATCCCTCAATGATTCTATGATTTTCACAACCTTCTCTTTATCTTTCTCTTTCCTAGAAACATATCGTTTACACTATTCATATTCACTTTTATATTAACCATTTTTCTCACACCGAAAACATGTGATTTTGGCCACCATTAATTACCTCATGAATTCTGATATCAGCTCCTCCCATGTTCATCATCTCACATCACCATGATTTTCTCACCTAAATGCGTTGCAGGTCTTCCGAATACCTCTAAAACATGAAGTGACTCCATCACCTCGTCTAGGTTCAATGTTTACTTCCCCATGAAAAATGTAGTCACAAGTACATCAAATGATTTTGGTAGAGACAAAAAAAGAAAGGCTTCTTTGTCTTCCTATTCATCCTTCACTCCAAACCCCAATAATTATGTCAGGATTTTGTGGAATTCATTGGTTTGATCCAAAAAATTTGTTCGCTCATCCATTCAAAAATGGTATAATTTATTCTTTATGAATAATTTGTTGGTGATTGAATTACCCATATACCTCTACCCCAAATTATTCCAGATCTTCATCAGTATGGTCTCATCCAACATCAAGTACTTTATGTCATTTTATAGACACTGTCGAATTGTGCTCACAACCCACATCTCAAGGTCCTTCCAATCAGCATCACTAGTTATATAATAAATTTATCCAATCAATGTTCTAATCATGCGCTGCTAAACTAGAATATCTTTCACTTTGCTTTTACAAAATATAAAATTCTTTCGACCATAAAACTTCTCAATATCAAAATTTGGTAGTGCCCCACCACCATCCATCATCATTGTAACAATACACAATTACCACCATCGATGTAAACCCATTTGAATCCACTTTTTAGAGTGTTATTTTTGAAAATATAACAATTAGGATGTGTTTATAATGCTTAAAAAAGCTATAAATTACTGTTGGATCACTAAAACTAGACTTCGATTGGCCAAGACATAGCCAAAATAAGTTTAATGGTCCAGATCGATCAGTGATGTGTCCTTGACGCGACTCACCAGAAAAGTCATTGGAATGTTACTACCAGTGTGAACAATGTCTTCTTCATTAGCAAAGAGGTACTATAACACCCATATTTTGACTAAAACATTTACTAGATCTACTGACTTCATTTCAGCTCCATTTTTATGATGCTTTAACATTTGGAATCGTCTCTCCAATCTTTTATGGAATTATTATAAAAAAAATTGAGCATTTTCAATTTCACAATCACCGACAAAATTCACTATCGCTTCCCCATATTGATCTTCCTGCCTCTAATACCACTTTTTTGCAGCACCAGAGGTCTGGATGATGATAAAATTACAAAATAGAGAATAAAATAAATAACACATAAGAATTAACATGGTTCAGAATGTGATCCTTACATCCATGGGATAAGGGGTCTGGTTTATTAATTTTCTCTTCTCCAGATCACAACCTTCATAGGATCACACATACAAACCTTACATATCATGGGATTTTATCCCATTATTATAGATGATGGAATTAAACCACATCAAGAGTTGGTTAAACTGGTTCATCAACCATTTAAAGTCATCTCATCGTTGGCTGCTTGTCCATGCTGGCTATATACAATGTGGTTTGTTTCCCACCAAAGAAGAAATCACCCATAGTCGCTTGGGTCGATTTCCACCTGATGAAAAATACTTCTGATAGATAACTCCCAAAATAAGTGATGAAAAATTCACCACAATTTGGGAGTGTCCCCCAAATATTTCAATGTATTGACCCATCGGGTTGAATCAACCATGTGGAGCTATATTAATTTCCCACCCTAGTCCAGCTATCAACTCACAATTTCATGGGCTTCCCATTTCTTTGGACCAACACATGAGGGACTAGAAACCTATACTTTTTCCTTCCATTACTCTCCACAGTTGGCCATCATGATGACCCAATCAACTAAATGAGTTCTTCATTCGTCAGGACTTACCCACAACATTCCCAAATATTTTTTTGGGTGGTTGTGGTCATCATCAAATAAGACCTCAAGAAAGGGATAATCATTTAAAACCGGGGTTTAGTTTTTTTGTGGACATTCCTTTAAATAAATGTGATGATACTAGAATGTCGGTATTACTACTCATAGAATATGATGAAATCCTAGAAAATGATGACCACATACAGTTTCTATATATTGGAATCTTCAAAGCGGGAGAACATGTGGAGGATGAATGAATGGTGGTGTAGTATCGGGCTTTGGACATATATTACATAGCACCTGAACAGCATTGCAAACACGTAACTCCCATGAATGTGGATGGTTCTATAAGTGACATTCCAATTATCATCCTATTGGATTGCGGGGAAGCCCATAATTTCATCTCTTCACAGTTGATCAAGCTATTGAGTGTTTTTGTTCCCAAATCTCATTGTCTGGTCATGAAGTTGGGTGATGTGCATCACATTAGTTCTCATGGTCTCTATTGCAACTTAAAAATGGTTATGGATTTTGAGTTTTTATGAAAACATATCACCATAAAAAATGGTGGGTGGTGGAATTTGATGCCTAGACACTATTTACGACCTACAAATGGGGTTGGCATTGCTTGGAGACTCTACCTAGATTTTGGTTCCACCCATAAGAAAATTGTAGCGTCTAATTTTCTTGATCTCCAAATCTTCTCTATAATTATGGGATAAAATGGGTGGGAAAGACGGGTGGAGAAATACATCTATGATATGAGATATGTGGGGTTTTTAATATGTGTATCCCCATTTGAATAATAAAATTTCCTACCTTCCTCATGGGTGTAGGTTATCTAACTGAACCACGTAAATCATGTTTCCCAATTTCTGTTATGATTTCTAAATTTTTCTGTGCACTTATTGAGAGAGAGATCCTTCCGCACAACCAAGTGTCATCAAAGTAAGGTTCTGGGTTAGAACGGAGAATATGCGGAGAGATTTTCCAGTGACTAGAAAATTTATATTTCTCAGAAAAAAATTGATCCCATATCTGTGAAGATCTTAGTGAGATGATTCCAAGGGTAAAAAAGCGTAAAAAAAGGAGCTAAAATGAGGCCAGTAGAGTTGGTAAAAATTATGATCAAATCGAGGGTTCTAAAGTACCCCATTTTCAGAGAATGTGCCACTATTTATGACGATGGGGAAATTTCAATGGGTTGTATGTAAATTGTTCTAGTGAACCATGTCAATACCACATTATCAGGTGATCTAGACCACTGAAACTATTTTGTCTATATATTGGTCAGTCAAAGTTTTTTTTCTACAATCCAGAAGCTGATTTCAGCTAATTCAACCATTATAGACACATTAGTATGGTTAAATTTTTAAAATTATGAAATGTTTTTGTGATGGAGAATACCCAAACCAAAATTACTATGGTACCATTCCAAGAATATTTTCCTGCTACACTCAGTACTGAAAATACTTTCATACATAGAAGTATGGTGTCCAACCCCAAATGTGAGCTGGTGAAACTCAGTATGATGAAAAACTTTAGTATGTTTCAATTTTATGTTTTTGATATTCTAGATAAACAAGAGTTCAACATAACATTAGAAGAAAATCATGTAGACATCTCTAATGATGATTGGAGGAGACTCAACCATCAAGAATTTTGAATGACCCAACTTTGTTTGAATAAAGATCAGATATATATTGTGACGCAAGAAAATTCAGAAAAATATTTTTAGAATATTTTGGAGAATCATTATATGGGAAAAAGCATGGAAAATTGGTTATACCTGAAAAATAATTTTTTTAGAATTTATTACAAGAAAGGTATGTCTATGATTGAGCACCTTGAATATTTTAATAAAGTCCTTGTCAATATGTAAAGTTTGGAAGTAATAATTGAAGATAAAGATAATGATCTATTGTTTTTGAACTCTCTACCCGAGAGTTATGATCACCTTTATACAATATTGTTTTATGGTAAGGATAAAGTATAATTTATTATGATTCAAATTACTTTGTTAAAAATGAGTACAGGTTGAAGGAAAAGTATGAACATTGAGATTCTGTATCAGAGGCATTGATGGAAACTAGTGGACGATCATCTAGAAGGATATCTGAAAGATTAAAACCAGATGAACCATGATGGATGTCAAGAGGTGAGTCCAGCTTGAGACATCCAGTGAAATATGAGTGTTCCAAATATCAGGGAAAAGGGAACTAGAGGAATTATTATCCCAAAATTGGGATACCAAAGGAAAAATTTGTATAGAGAACTAAGGATGTTTAAGATAATGTACTCATATCCTAGATGGTCAACCATTCAGAGGGTTTGATTCTAGATTCATGTTTTTCATACCATATGTACAGGAATCAAGATTGTTTTTCAAATCTCATAGAGTCAAATGATGGTGTGGTGCTTATGGCCAATAACCACCCTTGTTGTATGAGAGTTATTTGAACAGAATGGTTAAAGAGTCATCATAGTACAACTCTACTCTTTTAAAAATTTAAGATATGTACCTGAGTTGGAGATGAAACTCATATCCATTGGAGTTTTTGATAATATTGGTTACCAAATAACCATTGAATATGGATTAATGAATGTTATCTATAGTGCATTCGTTACAATGAAAGGTATTCAGAATGGTGTAATCTATTATTTGAAGTTTGAGACTTTTATAAGTGGAGTAGTGATATCAGATAAGTGTTTCACCACTAGTAGAAACTGAATGACTATGCCAAGACCTTCCATGTATGAAAAATATGTTTTTATGCTAGTTATGTTGTTGAATATGGTGTTCTATAAATTTATCATGATATTTTGTATAGAAAATAAATAAAATAATTGAAGTCTATTATTAGATAGATGTGAATTCACTACATCAGAATATGACATAGGATATTGTTCCTCCTATGAAAGACAAGAAAGATTCTATATGGATCAAGCTCCAACATTTATTGAAGTTGATCAATATGTCTCAAGCTTAATATTCCAATGCAAATCAAGAAGGCAACAACAAGAAGAAATATTTGTTTCCGTAGCATCAGGAAAATTGGTTTTAGTTACATGATGATTTGTGTGAGTGGCAACATAGTGATATTTTTAGTTAAGGTAGAGATAGTTGAGTTTTGAATAAAAAATACCACCATAAAAAATGGTGTGTTACCACATATGATTACTAGACACTATTTATGGTCATCAAATGGGGTGGGAACTACTTGATGATTTCACCTGGAGTTTGGGGCCACCTGAAAGAATATTGTAGCATCCAATGTTTTGTTTGATCTGCTCCACTTCATTATAATTATTCACTACTATGTGTGAAAAAGTTGTATGGAGGTGCGCATATATGATATAAGAAATGTGGAATTTTTTAATATTTGTATCCCTGTTTGAATAAAAGAATATACTACATACCCCGTGGAAGTTGTTCATCAAAACGAACTATGTAAATCATGTGTCCATGTTTCTATTTTGATTTCCCCATTTTTATCTGCTCTTCTTGAGAGAGAGAGATCCTTCTTCACAAAAAATGAGATAATTTAGATGTTCAATAGATGCCTATGTTCTGGACTTGGGGTCCTTATGATGGAGTCTCTTTTCATCCAGCTGAATTTTTTAATAGATGGTGCACCAACCCCACCTGGCCCTTGGCTGCTTCAACATAGGCTACTGCCCATGCGAAATTTGCAGGATTCCATGGATGAAGTCCAATGCATTGGTGGGTGTAGATATGATTGGTGGGAGTTGTTTCAAACTAGATACCTCCCAATATTTCTATTTAAGGAGGGTTATGGAAGATCCAAAATCATTTCAGTTGAGGAAAGAGAGCTTCCTTATCCTGGGAGAGAGTCAAGAGAGATCCATGTTTGTGAAATAGAGGTGTAGTGAGGGAGTTTTGTAATATTTATTCATTGTGATATAATGACTAGTTTCTTCCTTCATTATACTCTATTCATGATTAAATAATCACAACAGTGATATCAGAGAAGGTTCTGGGGAAATGATAGAGACTAGTGGAAATTTTCCTGTGACCAGCAAATTTAAGTTTCCTAGAATCGTGTTTTGAAGGAATATTCTGAAATTTCATTTTGATTCAATTACAATAGTGAAAACAACATCCCAAATGAAGCTAAAATGATCTCCCTAGGTTTGGACAATGTTTGGTCATACTTTGGGTGCTACAATACCCCCTTACCGGAGAAGAAGGTATTATTCCAACACTGATGAAATTTCTGGTGATATTCTGGATATTGCTTCGGCATGCGACATCAACGCCACAACATCGGTCAATCTTGGTCGTTGATATTAACATGGTCATATCTTGATCAATTAGTATCTGATTTCGATGATCCAAGAGTAGATTCCACCATTTTTAACCACTATGGGAAAAATAGTTAGCTTCATTTTTTCACATTCTTCACTAAATTTTGTAGAATTAAAATACAATGGAGGGACCATCCATGAGAGGGATGGCCATGTTGAATTATTCAAAATTATCCATTTTGAAGTCTCAAATAGAATATTTCTTTAATGATAATGATATTTTTTATGTAATTGAGAATGAGGGAGTCAACCCTGATGCCACCAAGGATGAAGAGTGGAAGAAACTAAACAAAAATAAAATCTATCAAATCCACCAATGGATCAATCACAGCGTCAACCACCATGTTTCCTAATAAATTGGAACATATGAACATTTGCAGAGACTGCTCAAAATAATATCCTGTTATGGAAATGGTTGGTGAATCATTGACTACATTATTGAAGCTCTATAGCCGAACACACCGACAAGTTCCAAATCATGGTTAACCAATTGGTGGTTGTGCCTGGTGAACCAATTGGTGGTTGCAGGTAAGGTTCTAAATGAAGAATATCAAGTGAAACAACTACTATGAACACTTCTCGATAGATGGGACACAATTTTCATCTCCCTCAGCAACTCGGTGCTCAAAGGGAAACTTACCACAGAAATGGTAAAGGATGTGTTGCTCAATTAGGTGGCCCGAAGGAAAGATGCAAGTTATATCTAGAGAAAAGCTCTCATCCTAGAGAAATGAGGGGGAAAATAAAGATTATTCCATGGGTAAGAAAGATGAGGTTCAGAAAAGGGAAAAGTAATGTACATAGATAGTAGGAGACTAACATAAAAATACCACCATTTTGTTATAGAGGGACACATGAAGAATAACTGCCAAAATTTTCTACAAAAAAAATTCCAAAGTAGAAACCAATAAATAATAAATGGGGATGTGCATATGAGAATCATTATAGAAGTTTTTATTTACACCAAATATGAATAAGAGACATGATTTTATACATCAGGCCAATACATAGAATGGGTGGTCGACACTGCAGCATCGTACCATGGAACTCTGCATCTTGAGTATTTCATGACTTATCATGTTGGTGACTTTTGTGTGGTCAAGATGGGAAATAAATGTTCAATAGAGATTATGGGAATGGGTGATATCCACATAAAGATAAATATTGGGTATAGAATCACCCTAAAGGATGTTCGACATGTTCTAATCCTTTGACTAAACCTGTTATCAGGTATAAAATTTAAACGACATGGCTATGAAAACATGTTTAGCAATAGAGAATGGAATATGATGAAAGGATCCATCATTATGGACCAAGAAAACATATTCAATACGATGTATAAAAGTCATATGGAGATATGTTCAGAAATAATCAACATGATGGAAGGAGATATTCCATCCAATATGTGTCATAAGAGATTCAACCACATGAGTTAAAGGGGGTTATCTACCCCGATGAATAAGAAGTAAATCAGTATTTACAAGTATTCATCAGTTGATACTTGTAAATACTACTTGTATGGGAATAATCATAGAGTATCATTCTATATTACTTAATCATGGAGATCAAAGTTGTTGAATCTAGTGTACTCTGATATATACAGACCCATGGAGGTGGATTCACAGGGAGGTAACAAATATTTCTTTTCATTTATTGATGATGAATATCTAAGGGTATGGGTGTTATTATTGTGGATGAAGGACCATGTAATTGACTAATTCAAGATTTTACACTCCATGGTGGAGTGTGAAATTGGAAGGAAGATGAAGTGTCTTCATTCAGACAATGAAGGACAGTACACATCATCATTATTTGATGCCTTTTACAGGAGTCAAGGAAGCCAACATGAGGGGATGGTCCCACAAACCCCCAAAAAATAGAGATGTATAAAAGATGAACAGAAACATCATGGACAAGGTTAGAATAATTATGAGTATGGATACGCTACCAAATCCATTCTGGGGAGAAGATGTTCAGGTTGCATGCAACCTAGTCAATAGATCACCATCGGTCATGCTGAATTTTGAGATTCCACAAAATAGATGGTCTGGTAAACATCCCACTTACTATCATTTATGACTTTTTGGTTGTTTGTTTTTTTCACGTGAATACAAGGAGCTCAGGATGAAGCTAGAGAAGAGATATTCTCCATGCATATTCATCATCTGTAGAGAAGAGGTGTTCAGATACAAGGTTTGGGACCTGAAGGAAAAGAAGGTGATAAGAAGAAGAGGTGTTGTATTCCATGAGAAGCATATGATCAATGACATTCAAAATCCTAGAATGTATCGAAGGTAATTTTGTAGTGAAATAATTCACAACCCAACACCTATACCAGCAACACCTATAAATAAATAAGAGGTGGTTCATGGAGACTCATCGACATCAGAACAAGTGTAAGTGCAAGAGGACATTGAGTAGGGGGAGACTCATTTATCACTATAAGAAGTTGTAAAACCATAATAGGAGCTAGGTGATGTAGTGCCTCCCAAACCTAACATTTCACAAGTTTGAAGATCTTCATGAGGAAGTATTTCATCAACAAAATATTCAAAGTCAGTGTAAATATTGATGTCTGATGAGGGGGATCCAGAAGGGTATCAAGAATCAATGTATCATCATGATAAACTCAAGTGGAAGCATAAATGAAGGATTAGATGGAGTATTTGATATAGAACCAGACATATGATTTGGTGAAACTAACCAAAGGTAAGAATGAATTAATGAACAAATGAGTGTTCAGGCTGAAGAAGGATGGCAGTAAAAAAGAGGTCAAACACAAATCTCATTTAGTTTTAAAGGGATTACTTCAGAATAAAGGAGTTTAATTTGATGATATTTTTTCACCCATAGTGAATATGGATTCAATCAAAGCCATTTTAGTATTGGTGGATAGCTTGGACTTGGAGCTTGAATAGATGGATGTGAAGGAAAATTTTCTTTATGGTGACCTCTCGGTGGAGAACTATATGAAGTAGTTTGATGGTTTTGAGGTTTCTAGACTAGAAAACACCATCTAAAAATTGAATAAGACCTTTTTAGGACTGAAACAACCTCCCAAAATGTGGTATATTAAGTTCGAATCATTCATTTCGAGTCATGGATACAAGAAGACATAGGCATACCACTGTGTTTACATCCATAAATTTACCAATGGTAACTTTTTTTCTCTTTTACTTTATATTGAAGACATATTTATCATTGAGAAGGGTGTAGTGAATAATATCCATTATAAGAAGGAGTTATTTATTTATTTTGATATGAAGGACTTGGGAGTAGCACAATGGATTTGGGGGGTGTAGATCAGTCATGAAATAAATGAAAGGTTGTTATGACTATCTCATGAGAAGTATGTTGAAAATATTCTGAAATGTTTCAACATGTAAAAATCTATTCCAGTGACCATTCCTCTTCCCATCCATTTGAAGTCGAGAAAAAAATTTATGTCCATCTTCCAAGGAAGAAATCAATATGATGGATATAATACCATACTCCTCAGTATTTGGAAGCGTGATGTATGATATGGTGAGTACAAGACTTGGCATTGTTCACTCAGTGGTGATTATGAGACAATTTCTTTCCAATCCAAGGAAGAAGATATGGGATGCTGTCAAGTGAATTACGAGGTGTCTTAAAGGCAATTCAAAAGTATGTTTATGCTATGGGGGAGATAAACCTCTCTTATAGGGCTATAAATATGCATATATGGTCATATATCCTAATATATTGGATTCTACATTAGGTTATATCTACAATTTTGCAGGAGGAGTTTTATCATGGAATTCAAGGATATAGAAGTGTTTTGTTTTATCCACAATGATTTAGAGTATATACTGCTTTGGATGTTGGATAATAGATGTTATGGCTAATGATTTTTCTCTAGGAGCTTGGATTATTCTATAAGGAGTACAATGTTCGTTGTTATAGTAAATGTTCTTTGAACTTGAGCAATAACATTATATACCATTCTTGGACGATGTACATCAAAATTTTCTATCATTGAATACACAAAATGATTGATCAAAAGCTGCTATGACTTGTGAAGACCCACACAATGGAGAAACTAGCGGATATGTTGACAAAGGTTGTTGATCGAGGGAAGCTATACCTTTCCCGACACTCCAGCAAATTGGAGTTAGATTTGGGGAATTGATGGAGTATTCTTTCTATATAGCTTCTTTGATTGATGGTTGGTTAACCAAACCCACCAGACCCTTGGTTGATTCAACATAGGCTACTACACATGCAGATTATGAAGGCTACCATGGGTGACATCCAATGTTTTAAGGGGTGTAGGTGGGATTGGTGGGATTTGTGTCAAACTTAACACCTCCCACCATTCCTATTTAAAGTGGTCAATGGGAGATCCAAAATCATATCAGTCCAGCCAAAAGAGTGTCTCTATCTGGTGAGCTAGTCAAGAGAGATCTGTATTTTTGAAATAGAGGTGTAGTTAGAGAGTTTTTCAATATTTATCCTTTTTTAAATAAAGACAATCTTCTTCCTTATTTATACTCTATTCATGATCTGCGAATCACAACAACTTGACCCCATTTTGGTAATCTCTTAGTTACATATTTTGGGTTAAGTGTTAATCAATTGGGACACCATGATTATGAAATTTGTTACTATGAAATAAAAATACTTTCTGTAGGGTTTGTGTCAGTCCATTAAACTTGATTATTTCATGAACATTGGTTTACCAAAATCTTTAAGGCATCCAGGGCACTATATTCTTCTAGTGGATGCATGTATAACCACCATGTATCCCTTACTAGCTTCTCAACTATCCATCTTGTAAAAACTATTTGATAAATTTCCCTATGTTTCTTTCTAACCCTTCAGACATTAATTAATTTCACTAGAATGTATGTCCCCTATAGTTAAGATAAACTACCATTTTGGTTTGACCCTACTGATATTCATAGTTAGAGAAAAATTAAATTAAAAGTCATTTAAATGAAATGAGCACCTTAGAAATTATTAGACCCATATCCAGTTCTTTTTTTATCCTGGTGCTTTGGTTAAAAAAGTATGGTAGATGTAGATTATATGTGGGTTATTTATTTCTAAATAAAGTGAAATTTCTATATAAATTTTATATTCCATTAGTGGAGGAATTTCTTGATAAATTACATGGATCTACTTATTTCTCCAAACAAGACCTTATATTAAATATCATCATATCTGAATGAAGGATGATGATATTGAAAAGGCTATTTTTTAGACTAATAGTGTTCACTATGAATATTTAGTCATGAAATTTGGGTTATCCAATTATTCAAAAAAATTTCAAACAGCCATGAATTATCTTATCTTCCACCTTTATTTTACGTATGTGTTTATTTTTCTTAATGATATTTTGATTTACATCAAAAATTAGAAGGCACATTTACCACTCTAATAAGGTATCTTAGAACTCCTCCAAGAAAATATTTCTTTTCAAATTGTAAATTGTCTATTTTTTCAAAGGGAGGTCGAGTACCTCAACCATATAATTTCAGTGGATAGAATTTATATAGATCAAATAAAAGTAGAATTTTTTCTTTAATGGACTACCTATACAACAGTGAAGGGGGTCCACAATTTCCTTTTCATCTCTAGATACTATAAAAAAACCATAAAAGGATAAGATAATATTTACAAACCTCTCACCACTCTCACAAATAAGAGTAACTTTTAATGGACTCAAGAGTCTACTTAGGCCTTCCAACTTCTGAAACATCTTATGACTCAGGCACATGTTTTGGCTTTACGGAATTTTTCCAACACATTTGAACTTGAATTTTATACTTTAAAAAGGGGGTGGGGATATTATTATGAAAAATCATCAACCAATTTATTTCATAAAAAGGATCTACCATATTATTTTTTTCCAAATCCAAATATTATAAAGGAATCATGTTTTTGGTATTATCCATTCAACATCGGTATTCATACTTACTAGAATGAATTTTCATTGTTTCCGATCATCACAGCCTAAAATTTATCCTCCAAAAACATATCACCTTAATCATTTTGGATAGATAAATTAATCAGATATAAATTTGACATTAAATTTAAGCATTACATGAATATTTTTTTATAGAATCCATTACTAACACGTCTGGATTGGCTATTTTATAGCTTCTCCAATCCTCCTCACTATGAGAGTTGGGTTGACACATCACATAGGGTTTCATAAGTGACCCATTTTTGTATAAAGTCATCACAATACTGAAATCAGGTTCTTCAACCTCATACCCATATTTTCATTATCCCCAAGGGAAATTATATTATAAGAAAAAATTGGTAATCCTAAATTATTCTCAACAGATACCCATTTTTTAGATGAATTCTATACTACTCTTTAGGGAGTCCAATATGGTTTCTACATAACTTATCATAATATTGCTACAAATTTATATTTATTGGGATGAAAAGGAATATTCAAAATTATGTCCACTAATGCATAGTCTTCCAATCCAATAAATACTCCACTTTGACCCTAGATATCCTCTTAGGACCACTATATATTCCACAATTAATATGGGATGAAGATTCAAAGGACTATATCACAGGTCTTCACAAATCCTATGGTTATGATGTGATTTTTGTTTTAGTGGATTGTTTGTTTAAATATCCTCCTCCCATAATTTTTAAGGATCCTTTTTCTTTTATGACAATTGCTATAATTTTCATGCAGGACATGGTTCATTTTCATAGTCTACAAATTTCCATAGTTAGTGACTGGGACCCCATTTTCATTATCCAATTTTAAAATATTTTATTTAAAGGGGAAAAGGATACTATTCGGCACTACTTACCATCCAAAATTTAAATGAAATATGAAATATTAAACATATATTTGGAAACATTTTTACAATACTTCATTAGAGAGTAGTCCAAAAAATAGAAGCTTTTGGATTTTTTGGGCTGAGATCAGTTAAAACACAACCTGGATTGATTCTATAAAGTCAGATCTATTCAAAGTAGTCTATTTTTGAAAAACACCCACCATAATAAGATGTTTTCCATATAAAATTTGGGTTGAATTCATAGACAATGCACTTTTGGACCGTGATGTGGCTCTGGAAAAGCTCTGATGCCATCTGGCCCAATTTCAAGACTACATCAAGCATCCGGCTAACCAACACTACCAATATATTTTTTTTCAAATTAGGGATCCAATATAAGTCTAAATTGGGCCCCATAAATAACATACCCTCCATTAGTGAAATAACTAGAAATTATCACCTTGCTTTTATGGTCCTCTTAAAATTTTCAAATGGATTGGCCCCACTACCTATCAGATTTAGTTACCTGATAAAGTATACATTAACCTAGGGTTTTATTTGTCCTATCTCCAAAAAATGTTGGCATATAATCCAGTTCAACCCACTCTTCACACCGAATTGGATATTTATTTCATGGATTGGCCTCAGTTGGAAGAAATCATTGCTAAACATCTCAACCGACACAATAGAACTAAACAACCCCAACTACTTCTAATATAGAAAATCTATCTCATAGAGGAGGCTACATGAGAGGATAAATTATGCATTGAAAATTAGTTTACCTCTTCTAGTCTTGAGTTAAAGACTATTTTTTATGGGAGAACCAATAATATATATCACAACATACCTGGAGAATTTAAATTTTATTCCATAAGGGGGAATGAAAAATAAAATATAGGGGAATTTGTTAGATAGTTTGGGTCCACATGGGGGTGAGAGGGGGAAGAATGAATCTATTAAATGGGGAGGAGGATGTGGGGTTGGGCAGGAATTATATTTTTATATAAATACCTATGATTGGCTAGGAAAACCCTCTGTGATTACCTTAATTATTCTCTCTCACATTCCTCTGTAATTTTATACTATATTTTAGTACATACATAACTATATTCAATTAGAGGAGGGATAATCATTTGGTTCTAAAAGAAATATCAAAGCACAATTTGTAGACCAGCTAGTTTGCTAGACTAAGGGAAGATCTGTTGGGAGGTGCAACTTTTTTTATACGGCTAGTGAACTGAATCAAATATTTTTCTTTATGGAATCACATGGATGTATATTTTTTTCGAATTATTTTTTTCAATAGTTTCCTATTGATGTTGCAACATTTGATAGAGTAACTCAATAATTTTATATTGATGTTTTTATTAGTGGAAGGGCCGATGATATTATTGTGATGCATCTAGTGGAGGATTTACTTTCGAAATATGTAGATTGTGAAATTAGATGTAGTTCGTTAAAGTTAACACTAGTGCGGAAATAATAGCTTGCCTTCCGATATGGTCTTCTAGTTTCGGATCCCAAATATGAAGTTCCACCTTGAGGGAATGGTGGTTTTTAAGGAGGTGTAGTTGTTATGTGTGTCTGTGAGTAGTTTGTTAGTGTTATATTGTGTGTTGGACTGCTGCATGTGGGGGTGGCATCTTAACATTTTGTGGTGGAAAATGTTTTTTTATCCTTTATTATTTAATGGAGATGATTTCGAGCTGGTAAGGGGATATTAAATAAGGGTTGTAGTTGTTAGAAGGGTTATGAATTATTAGTTTTTGGAATTAATCTTGGTAGCTATAGTGGTCGGCCTTGGAAGTTCTATCTTAGATCTAAGGAGTGGTATTTAAATGATATTTTCTAATTCCTATTTATCTTTCTTATACTTATCTCTTTACAGTAATTCTTCCTCCCTACAATTTTTTTGTACATGAATATTTACTACTACTAAAATAAACAGTTTTCTTCTACCTATGATCTATGAATTCTCTCTACTCTACTCTTTAATCCCTTCTATGAAAACTAATTTTTATTTGGAGTGATAACACCAGAGTTCATTGAGGCCTCAGTTATTGAACATATTATTGTCGTTAGTCCCATACAAAAATTTAATTTTCTTTCCATGCTGGATTATGATAGGCCAAAAAAATGTTTAGGCCACATGTTTGACTAATATATCTCACATCACTAGTGGATAGATGAAAATATGTACTTGGTAACTCTCCTATGGTGTGGTTATTTCCACACACACACTACAAGCTATATGTTGAGTCACATTCATCATCATGGTAGTGTTGAGTTACAATGTAACAATCTTTTATGGAAAAGTTGCGAAAAAATCTGCTGACATGGTAGATGAATCAAGAATATTCATACCTTTTCACTATGTTCCCTACATTAAATTCTATTGAAAATTGTTGGATTACATGTATTCCAATGGTTCAAAAAACCCTTCTAGTTTCAATATCATTAATATAAATATCCCAACTACATATATGAGGAACATTATTCCTATAACTAGCCCTAAAATAATTTTGAACTTGAACTACTAGAAAAATTACATGTACACATGGTTTTGGGAACCATGGGAAATTGAGTCTTCGGTATATCTCCATAGCCTAAACCCATGGTTATACAAACCATGGGTATAGGTTCTTTCAACCATGTCATAGCCCTATACCCATGATTTTCAAAATATGAGTATAGGTTTTAGAAAAAATATGGATGTGAGTTTTGATCTCGTGACCTTTTCTTCTAACACATAAAGCCTCCCTACTATATATAATTGAATTATGTGTGTTTATATATATATATATCTATATTTACCTAAATATTTACTAATATAAAACATCAATATAGAAGGGAAAACTAGCTATATAGGGTTTTCTGACAATAATTTTTTTTGTTCCCATGGAAATATATTTTCCCCACTTTCACTTGGGAAAATTATACCCACAGTTCTCTCAACCCATGGGTATAGGGTTTTTTCTCCCAGACCTATAACCATAGTTTTCCAAGAGAACCAGTAGTATAGGTTCGGAACATACCCTTATACCTAAGTTTTTTCCAAAACCATGGTTATAGGTTTGGACAAACCCCTATACCCACATTTTTGGGAAAACTGTGGGTATAGAGGCTTTTTCTAGTCGTGTTGTATCCACTACAGTAGTCCATGGTTTAGTAATTTTCTTTAATAATTACTTTAATCACTCCAATGATTCATAAAGAGATTCATTTTCAAACTATTTAATGTTTTTTATTACTTTTCATAACTTCCTATTTTGGATGGAGGGAAATATTTTAGAAGGATTTCTCAGGAAAGATCTTCCAAAGTAGAATTTGACCACTATGGGAGCCCCTTGATCCAACATTTAACCTTTTACCTCAATGAAAATGGGGATAAATAATGCTTCAAAAAAAATTTAACTTTTCATTTCATCTAAAGGTGTTACATATCTCAATGAAATTTTCAAGGTGACTATTTGTGTTTTCACTCAACAAAACCACAAATGTACTATATTTTTTAGGATTTTCATCATCACTGGTTTAATATTTCAATTATTTTCCAAGATAATTTTTCACACAATTTCTGATTATACTCAATGGATTGATGGAAATCCATAATCCAAAAGTATTCTTCTTGGTGGAAATTTAGCTTAAGGCATATAAGGTCTGTAGTGCGGCAGTTATTGTTGCACATATACCGGAATAAACTGATTCAGGGGTTTGATTTTCCCCATATAGGTGTAAAATACCATCCAAACCCATGGATGACAGCTAGTTCTTATCCTAACGTGACTAGCTGAATAGAATTTGAAATTTTCTCTCCCATAAGTTCTCTACAACTGTTTAACAATGTTCATTCAATTATAGGATTTAAAAGCAGTAACTCCAAATGTTTGGAATTTATTGAATGAGTTAGGTGACAGTTCATGTACTATAGATCTTGAAAACACACAAGTATTAAAATAATCATAAAATAAAATCACAAAAAGTAACCAAAATCATACACGTGATTAGGAATACAATTTTATTTTTTTTATTTTTGTCTGAAAATTAACCAACTAGGACTATAAATAATACACCATTTGGATTCCCTAACACAGATCATAGAATTTAGTATAATTCTTTATGACTTTTTACTTTGAAATGATTCAAATTAAATCCGAACCCAAATCCTCAATATGTATAGTGGATGTGTAGGATCAATCCCTTTGGAAATATAATAATTTACTAACATTAACCCTTAGATTATTATTTCATGGTTTGATTTTTTTTTAAAAACTATTCAAGTCTTTGAATAAAATATTTTAAAGGCATTAATATTAAATTTCACTAAAATTAATTATTAAGAAAATTGTACTTTAATCTTTAATGTGGGAATGTGTCGAGGTAATGGATTGTACTGAAGATCATTAAATTTTTTTATGGCAATCATGTTCATGAAATTCACAATTCCCATTGATAGCTACGATTTAAGAGTTTCCAAACCTCGTTGGTTAGATAAATTTGGACTAAGTTGTCTCATATCAGTTTCTTGTTCTAAGAATCAATTCTCAAGAACATTATAAGATAAAACCCTAATTTTTTTTAAAAACTCCATGGCCCTAATCAAGTTTATTCTAACCCTTTTGGAGTTCTCTAGACAGATTTTTTTTATCCAATTAAATGTATATGGTTAAGAAAAAAGTTCAACAAAATGGAATTACAAAATTCATATGTAAATTTTATGAAGAACCAATTAACAAAACAATTACAATGATATCTTGTTAGGTCCACTTAGATATATATCCTGAGGAAGGGGGAGTAAATTAGGGTATGATAGTTTAAAACAACCGGCTCTATTGATCTTGTTTCTTTGTTAGAAAAAACCTTATTACCTCTAATTTTTATTATAGAGTATGAAAAAAACTAAAAGAGATCATAGGACACAAAAATTTTACTTGGTTCACCCTCACTGGGCTAGGTCTAAGGAGCATACACTGACGATGTTTCAATGTACCAAATCCACTAAAAGCACACTACTATTTACAAAGTTTGAAGTGGACTCACTATCTCTCTAGGTTTACAACCATTCAAATTTGAGAACTCACTTCCCTCTCAACTGATGTGAGATCACTACTTCTTCAGAATATCCAATCACATATTAAATACTTTTAGGTCACTTCATTATCTCTAATGAATGCATCCTTCACTGTATGTAGATGCTCTGTTGAAGTCCAAATTTCATCCACTAATGAATACCCCTTTGCCACCGAACACTAGGAAATACATCTTTGCCTCTTTTCTCAAATCTCGATACCTTCACAAATATCCTTTTCGTGAAGCACAAAATTCCCTTCGCAAATCACCTTTCACAAATAAAAAAATGGCCTTCGTAAAGCACCTTTTGTGAAGAAAAAACTGACATTCACGAAGCACCTTTTGTGAAGCACAAACTAGCCTTCGCGAATCTCACAATTTTTAGTTTTATTTTTGGGGCCTTTACGAAATCCTTACATTCGTGATGATCATAACATTAATTTGGATTATAACCTTCATGAATGACTTCTCATACCACCTTCACAAAGCTCCTTTACGAACATGGAGACTTATAATTTTTGTTGAGTCTCTCTTCTCTTCTTATCTGCCATCACTTTGAAGGTGGGTGGCCTCATATATATAGGATCGGCTCTTCACGAAGCTCCACCGCCTCTAGAGTATTTTCCGAATCCATATTCATGGCGCATCTCCATTCACAATGATCCATTTTAATTTTCCATTCACAAATACCATCTTAATTGTAGAGAAATACAACTTCACGACACCCCCTGAAATCATGAATCCTTCCATCAAAAACTGTGAATAACTCCATCACCAATCGTGATGCTCCATTTTCTCGAAAATGAAAAACTCGTCACTTTTGAAAAGACTTTAGCTAGAATTATTTGTTCTTTTGTGAAACACAACTCACAAATCCCATATTGTTGAAATTCGTGCCTTAGCCATATTTTGATGAGATATTCAAAGAAATCCAATTTCTGTGATGAAAACCAAACTCCAAATTTTAAACCCCAAAAATTTGTAAAACATTGGAAAATGATGCCACCTTCTGTCTGTTCCTTTGTACCACCTCAAGATCTTCCATTACATTGTCATATTCATTGTCATCATGAATTTTCAACAACATCTTTGGAACTTTAAAATTCATCATGAATATTTTCTTTGTCAACAAACACAACTAACCCAAAATGCTGCAATGTTACCTTGAGGGATTTTTCTCAAACAATCTCTCTACGATCCCCCAAAATATGGGCATAATGAACATATTTGTTACAAATTATGTGAATGATGATTTCACCAAAAAAAAAACTGAAATATAAGAAAGTAAAATGAAGAATATAAGGAATAATAATGGGAAGAGCTCCACTTCCATGAATAATCCTACAGTTATTCCAAATATTACTTCACTTCTTGATGATTCCTCCTTCTAAAAATGGTTAGAAAATCATAAATTATTGATCCCATACTATCTCAAAGTGGTTAGGGGCATTAATCTCCGGTCAAAGGGTGGTTGTGAGGTAGATATAAAGTTATTATACCACTATCCCATAACGCACAATTTTGGTATGTGGTTAGATATATTTGGACCCAATTCGTCAAGTCCTAGGTATTCTAGGACCAATACATAATACCTTATAGTTTTACATCCTATAAAAATGGGTGATAAGTGGAATTTCCAATCCAATATTATATGTTATCCATCATTATTTTCATAATCGGATGTAGGACTTGGGGTTTGCACCCAGGAATCCTACCCTCAAACTAAAGACCACACAATTGGACCACCTATTCAACAGTATTCCACTAGATCCAACCATATTGCACAATCATTTTCTTAATATTAGGAATCACCACCTAACTACTCTTATCAGGAATAATTTTTACACAAGGAACCATGGATGCATATGCTTCAAATGAGCCACATTTATCATTATCAATCTTGATTGAGGAATAATACTCCATACATAACACCTTGGTTTCACCATGGGTTTAATATAAAAAGTAGAATACATTTTGGGACTTTTATTTTTCACCAAAAATATAATCTATAAACCAAAAATTCAATAAATTATATCCCCATTCTATTGAAATTCATGATTTGGACATGGTTTGACCAACCACATTCCAATTGTGTAGTTAGTTCTTTCTCCATTTTATTGAAGTACATGGTTTTTTCATTTTTTAAATAACCATGAACCACCCATTCATTTGGTTCCAAGTCTTGAAATTTAAGCCTTCATGGAGACTATGTGGGGAGAAGGTAGGGTTCATTGTTCCTGGGATATAGTCTAAACCATTCCCAATGTAAAAATATCCCAAAAGCCTATATTTTGAATCAATAATTCCCGGTTTAGGCATGATTCCATCAATTCCTCAGTATACGTCCATTATTCAACTATATTAGGACAATAAAAACCTCATATTTGAGACAATAACTCATTTTCATGATAAAAAATCATGAAAAATAGCTTCAAAACAAATATGTATCACATCAAATCCTCTGCATCATTTTAATCCATTCACACTTCTTTTTCACTTATAATTTACTTGTTCCTATAACGACCACCAACCTAACTTTTTCCCTTTGTTTTTAAATTGTTCAAAAAACATAATAAATATAAGATAAACATTGTGATCTACATCAAACCTCACTAGGAGAAAAATGTATAAGGTCATCCATTATGCTACCCCAAGATTTTATAAAATTTTGAGGCACTCAAGGGGACTTTGACAAGGATACTGTGTGTCACTATTTAGAATCATTATATATGAATCATTTAAATCATAGTGATGTTTTTTTATATAATAATAAAAAAACAATAACTATATTACAATTATTGTCTGAATTCAATTCTATGCTAGAAAAAATTGTTCACAAAAGAAAACTTTTTCTTTTACAATTGATGTATAAAAAATAACATTACACTAAAATGATAAATAATCCTTTTTTGAGTTAGGTTATATATTGAATGGACAAGAAAATAATTTTTTAGAACCACTAATAGAGAAATCTAAATTAAAGGGTGTTATTTTTTTATTAATAATTATGGTTGATAAGATTATTGAGGATAAATTTTTTTTTATAACATCTCTTTGATTTTTAAATGTTTTGGCTGGATGAGGATATTTGAGGAAATTTTATTGTTGAAAATAAATTGGGAATCCATTTTTAGGATAAAAGTATTAGTCTAACTTGGAACAAGATAAAATGAAACATGGTTCTATAGGGTATTAATATCCAATGAAATTGTTGAAGAGTATTCAACAATCCGATATAGTCGATGAGTATATTACAATGTTTGAGTAGGTCATATTTTGGATTTATAGTCTAAAATATTCATGGTATATTAGTTTATTCTTGGGATTATTTTTTATGAAAATTGAATGTATGGTTATGAATCATGAACAAAAGAATAAGGTGAGATGCCTAAAATTATCATGGAATATTGAATGAGAGATGATAATTACATGCATCATCCATTACTATGGATCTAGTCCCATTGGATGAAAATTTAGTGTGTCTCAACCTCAATTTACCAGAGATATTACTATTATTGAGAATATTGAATAGTCTCGAACAAAGATCTAGGGTGGCCATGATTAAATCTTCTTCCTTGGGAAAAGAGTGAGTAAACCTTCAAAGGATGAGTGTAAGGATCATTGATAAAAGGTATTCTGTTTATATTATAGGTTTACATTTTTCCCACACATATATGTCCTTAAAATGGAATTGGTATCATGTTTTTTGAATTTCATGAACCTCAACATGTGGCGTGTGACTCTAAAAAACCTCTTTCAATAGATGATGTTCCTACTATGGATCCACACAAATTATTTGGTGGATATTTCTTGTTAGATGATGTCTATTACTTCACAAAAGGTGTCATAGTTACGTGGTTCCAAGTCACATCTACTATAGGGGCCTATTACTGGTGTTATGGTACTATTTTTGGCTGATACTAGGGATAGTCATAATTTTGTTTCCTTAGACCTACTATAGAAATTGGGTGTTCCAGTGGTTCATACTGCCACATTTTTTGTATGTTTAGGTGATGAAAAGAATGTTCTTTTGAGTGAAAAATATACATCATTACATATTTAGTTTGAAATGTTGAATATTAAAGTCAATTCTTACCTTTTTTATAGTTTTCAACCTAACTTATTTCTTGATGCGGCTTCAATCAAGACTCTTGTCTATGTAACTACTCATTGCAAGAAGCTTATAATGAGTTTTGACTGTGATGGTTCCCACATTCTTTTGTGAGGACTACACTCCCCTAGATGTTTTTTGGGATTCTTTAAAATGTTTTATTTTTGAAATCCAATGTTTAGAAATTCATTCTTTATTGAAAAATAGGCCCACAACCTTAACCCCTAGTTTTGCCTTGGAATTTGATTTTTAGAAGGATTCGAAACCAATTTCATCTACCTTCCTAGGTGTTTTTGTTGAGACCATGGGGTTATAGTATAATTCCCAGGCCTTAAACATTACTTAATATTGAATTAAATGAATAATTCCCATTGAGGATATTTTCATGTTTATAGTTTTAGAGAATTAGGACATAACTATTACATCTCAAAGGTTTAAAAAGTAGACACTTCTACATAGTTTCCTTATCTCACAAAACATGTACTCTTGAAAAAAGAGATTCATGTCTAGTTCCATGTTTAAGATAGAATGACTTTTCCTTGATCCCATCCTTAACCCTATTCTACATTATGTCCTGTGAAAAACATTTCAAAAAAAAACTTGGGATGAGCATAAAAAGCTCAGTAAGGGATACACAAAGAAGGAAACTGTTAGTTTTTCGAAAAAGAAAGTAAACCATGAATACTTTATCAAAGTAATAATTTTCACCTTTATGAAGTAGTAAAAACTCTTCACCGAATAAAAGATCATTACATACCCTTTTGTAACCAAACGATTACCATAAAACCCATATAAAGAACACATTACATATAAAGGTAACTTGGGACATAAACATACTTAATTAGAATAACCATACTATCGACTTCCACTCATATCACTAAATGGAATAGCCATACGGGAAACTTCCATACCCAATGCATTGGAGGTTATAATGTAACCACCCGTCCTTGAATTCATGGAACCACTCTTCATATTGTTTATCATGTAACCACCCATCAAATGTCCAAGTACCATTACAAAGTCATAACACATAAAACAATTACAAAGGAAAGAAAATATTTCCACATTTCAATCACAATATAAAAAATAAATATATTGACATAACAAATCCATTTTCAATACCAAAATACATAAAAGATCATATGATATTTATTTAATTTTAAAAACATTATGGCTTTTTGAGGAAGACAAAAATCAAATAATACCCGCGGCGGTAGAAAGGTCTTTGTCACCATGTACGTTAAAAAGAAACATAATTTTTTTTGTTTAGTAAAACGCTTTGTATAGAAAAGATTCATTTTGAATAAAAGTAATATTCAAAGGGGTTTATATACCGAATAAAATAAAGTCTTGTTTTAGAACAAAATATGCCTCAATGAAAGTAGATTGAGACGAAGTCCCATACCACATTAAAGCTTTTAAAGGAATAACATTTAATAAAATATTTATAATATCATGAGAATAAAGGTATTCATGATATAATACTCCAAAGGACAGTATATAAACCATATCAAAGTGAATTGGTGCAAAACAACAATGAAGTCTCAATGAAATTTAAATTGAGATGAAATCCCTTATAAAGACAGTATCCTTTGATTAAGGATAAATCAATTACATAATTATGTGTGAAAAATATAAATACACCCAATATAAGGGAATATTAAGTGTAAAACAATCAGATTCATTCACACATATTCATACAATGACATATTCAAGGAGTACAAGTTTAACCCAAAGAATTGAAATTGAGTTAAGAAGTTCCTTTGAAACAATTCGACAGCCTAACGACTTCACATTAAAGTTCATAAAATTAGTTTATGAGAGATAAAATGGTATCTCATCACTTGGGCATAAAATTTACATCAATAAGGATATATTTTAACATATCACCACATAAGAATATGTAAATTAAAAGACCTAAAAAAAGAAGTCTTTTAAAAATAGGAGGGTGAAAGGTTCCCTTACTGATTTGGGTAACTTTCGAAATGTACACCCCAGGTAAGAAGGACTATAAAAAATTGATGAAAATACTCATAATAAAAATTATATTACACAAATAGTATAATAATGTGAAGAACATACACCACTCAAAGTAAATAGTGGAAAATGTAGCATAAATCTCACTAGAATAAAAGTGAGATGAAAAATCCCTTATGAAAACTCGGCAGCCTAACAACACCACATAAAACATCCAAAAATGGATTGATGAGATCAAATATTGTATATCATCATATGAAAATAAAATTTATAGTTATAGTAATATAAAATAACATCCCCCAACATAAGAAAGAGGATCTTAAAAGAAATGACATAAAAGAGAGTTCTTAAAAAGAAAGAGAGAGGTAGGATCCCTTACCTCAAGTCCGACTTGTCTTGTTCGTTTCTTTATATTCCTGAATAATAAACTTTGGTCAATTTATAATTGCTTAAGGTTATCCTTTAAAGACTATTATTAAGTTCATATCACATATTATAATGTTATAATAATTGGTTAATAATGTGAGTTCAAATAAGACGTTTTTGTCAATGTTTGGTACACGAGTCAAAAATGAACTTGTTTGAAAATGATTGTCCATGTAGTTATAAGTATATCATTTCCAGAATAGTATTAATGATTTAAATATCATATATATCTAGTACATATTCATGTTATACTATTCCATAAAATTTGTAGATAAAAGGAAATGAAATGCACTGTTCATGGAGACGGTAGGCGGTACGTACGCATGAACGCTACTTTCATTTCTTTGTCATATTAATGGAATTAAAAATAAATGAGAGACAAATATATTATAATTACAGTATAATATATATGTTATATATGTCACATATGTTCATTAATTCAATTATTTATACATTCCATGTATTATATAAATGAGTCACATCACTTGAGGGGGCGGTAGTCCACACTTTCTCGTATGAAATTATCGCATTTGCACAACATGAAAAGCATAAAGGTATGTTTTAAGTATAAAATACATAAGCACATAGAAAAAATAAATACCATATATATTATATATAAAATACAGTGACACCATAATGGCCACCATGAAAGGTGTTAAGAGAATATTGAACAATCATCGTTTCGTGAGGCAGTAATTCGCCATCAACAGAAACAATATGTTCTTTAACCATTAGACGGAGGTGTATGTAAGTGTAGCTCGAATATTTCTTAAAACTAAATCCTAGTATATTTAAGATAACAGTGTTTTTAAAAAATAAAGGAATAAAAATAGTTTAGGGGGTTGGAGAAGCAAAATAAAACAAATGAACATAAGAGAAGACATTACCTTTAAATCCGGTAACTCCCCTTGGATTGAACCAAAAAGGTTTCTTGAAGAGCTTTCTACCTAAGGGAAGGCTTCTAGGATGAATAAAGGGATTTAGATAGATAAAATGAGCTGATCTTCGCCGAGCCAATGGCTTGAAAGGTGTGGGTAAGGTGGTGGAGGTGGGGGCCTTTTATAAGAGGGACGAGGGGCACTCTTGGAAAGTCTTGAAATGTTACTTTATTATAAAATGATTTTCGGATATTAAAGGTCCCTAAATAATATATTTAGAGGATAAGGTGATAAGGGTTTGAAATCTACCCATCCAATAGGTTTTTGAAAATTGTAAGTCTTATATTTTACCTTATCTTCTCATTTTATTTAAATCGTTAATTAATGAGGTAATCACTGCATCATCATGATGTCATAAATAATTTAATTTATTTAATGTCTAAAAATTATAAAAAAATATCATGATGTAGGAAATATTTTTAGATTGATAATTAATATTTATATCCAAAAATATTACTTGTATGACCCCATGTAAAAATTGTTTTAGTAAAACAATACAGGTTTGCGACATTTTTATTTTAACTTTAAGTAAATAGTTATTAATGACATTTTCATACCCAAGTGGCTCCGTGGGGTCCCCAAGTTGACCCATGGATTGTTTTGGTCGGACATGACACATCCAATAAGGGTAGGACATGTTTCAAGTTAATTTCATATTATTATAACATTATTTTTACCTTAAATTACACTAATTACCTTTAATCGCGGTTAATAAAACTTAAAAGTTACTATGCACCAAAAAATTATTTTAACCCCATTGAACCAAATTTTACATCATAATGACAACCATGTATGTAGGATTTTTGAAAATCAAATCACAAAAGTGTTAAAGTCTCATTTAAACGAAAAATCATATTTTTTAACTACCATTTAGTGGTGTCCCTATTCCTCAAAAATTGATGTTTTTCAAAAAAATACCAAAAATTCACCATAATATATATTTGATATTCCAAATTCAAAAATGATGTATATTTTACAAAATTAAAAACATATAATTTGAATTAATTAATTCTCGCTCCCAAAAAAAAATAGCGTGTTTTTAAGAAACAATATTTATTAAAAGATTGACACTAGTATAAGTCCAATTTCAAAGTGAAATTAATTCCAATGACGACCATTGGATTAAATGGTAAAAATATATTATAAATACACTTTAATACCAATTAAAAAGATAATCTATCCATATAAATAAGTCAGATTAAAATGTGGTTTTGAATTAAAATACAACATTTTCACTAAAAATGATCTTTATCGGAAAAATAACAAAAATTTACACAATGTAAATTTTGATGTCCCGATTCTAAAGAAGGATTATATTTGGTCCAATATAAAATATAAAATTAGCAATAAGTGGATTTAAAAATGGTTCACCATCAAAAGGCAGTTAATCAACCTTTTAATGAATATTAGAATATTTATGCTTAAAATTGGATTCATTCACATTTTAAGCCTCTAACATTTTTTGGATACAAGTAAAAATATTTTACAAACATATATAATCATTTTTTAGTTAGTACTATTCATTCTCGCCATTATAACGGCTTGGCGTTAACTACCATTTAAAATAATATTATTTTTTTATTAGAGTGTAACGTAAGATTTCCAAGAAACTCGTTGTTGCGTATTGGGTACACCATCGAGCATAATGTTCCCTTTAAATTAATATTAAAATTTTATTCACAAATATGGATAAATATGAAAATTCCATATTCTTTATTTACCTGGGGTGTTACATCCTTCCCCCCTTTTGCGAATTGCATCCTTGCAATTTTAAAATTGGGCTTGGAAACTTCATTGAAAGCCCCACATCAGAAAAGGATTGAATTAAACTGCCAATTTAAAATAAAGAAAGGGAAGTACAAAGGTCACCCGAGTTAACCCATACTAGTATTACATGTAGGAAAACATGGACATGGAATATATAACAAAGGGTCATGTTCTGATGGAGAGTGATAGAAAACATGTTTAGGAGAAAGTTAACCTCCAGAAAATCACAAACTGGTGATAGGTTAAACGGTATTTGATTCCTTATTAGGAAAAGTTAACAGACAACATTTTTGTTTTTAAGTTACTTTTCATTGAGGAATTTATTTATGAGCTTGACCAAATCATAAGAAAACATACTTACTTGTCATGTAGACTTTCATCTCTTACTATATTTCTTACACAAAATCATATTTTCTCCAAAAGACGAGAATTTAGGATGACTTGTTCACATTAAGAGCGCTATAATCAACTTATAGAGAATAACCTAATCCAAAAAAGAGAACTATATATTTACCATGTCTTTAGACCCTTACAAAAATCAAAAATTGTTAGTACGAGATCAGATAATACCCAAAAAGAATAATCCTTTATAAAAAAGAAAATCAATTCTAAATCTCCAAAATTTGTCCAACAAAAACCAAAGTTCAAGGAAGACCATTCGATAAAAAAATTGTCTATAAAATTAATAAAAGTAAACCAAACTAAGATTGAAACCCAAATATTTGAAGGATTTAATCACATAGTCTTCCAAGGTAAAAATTAACATTTATCTCCAAATAACATCAGTTACTCTTAAAGTCTCATACTGAAAAGTAACTAACCTAATAACATATCCTCCATGATAGGAAAATAATTTCCATAGATAACCCAAAATCAAATTACTCCTGATTCATAAGATTGTCAAAATAATTTTTCATACAAGCCAGAGACTTCACGCAGTCTAGTGGTTGGTGATAAATACCAGTCACACTTTGGTTGTGGGTTTGGTTTTCACAGCTTTGTCCGACGCAATGGGTTGTCACACGGTCTGTGTGTTGTCCTTTTTCCAAAACTATATAATCCTTAAAACATTCCCCAAAAATAGATAAAATCTTCAAAAATAACCATAACATAATTTAACCTCAATTTTACCTCATGCCTTTCATTTTCCATCTTATAGTAACCCATAATTACCTCAAAAGTAAGGATCATATAAACCCTAATGGTTATCATTATTATTATTACCTGAACTTCCACATTGAGTTGGTTCTCTCATACATGATGCATCAGAGAACTCACCAAGGTTCAAGGGGTTAATCATGACTCCTTGATAGTTGGTTTAGAATAACCATGAGATTCCTCATTGAATCCCCCATTTCATCCAGTCTCTTAATCAGAGAACCACCACAGTTTCTTTCAAACCCATTGTCACTTTGGCGCCTCCTAGATACATCCATTTACTAAAACAAAAAAATTCAGTGTGATTATATCAACAAAATTATCATGTTCTAATGAGGAAGATAAACACTAAGATATACTTACGCATTCACTTTATCTAAAACTACGACTCTTTCTGAAATCCTAACCGTTATTGTAATGTCACATATACTTAAAGAATACCCAAACCTCTAAAGTTATCTAAACCGACCTTTGATACCAACTATAAGGCCCCGACCTTATACATTATTTAATATTGAATTAAATGAATAATTCACACTAAGGATCTTTTTAGGTTTAGTGTTTTAGAGAATTATGACATAACTATTGCATCTCAAAGGTTTATAAAGTAGACACTTCTACATAGTTTCCTTTTTTCACAAAACATAAACGCTTGAAAAAAAAGATTCATGTCTAGTTCCATGTTTAAGATAGCATGTATTTTCCTTGATCCCATCCTTGACCCTATTCCACATTATTTCATGTGAAAAACATTTCAAAAAAAACTTGGGATGATTATAAAAAGCTCAGTAAGGGATACACAAAGAGGAAAAACTTTTAGTTTTTCAAAATAACAAGTAAACCATGAATACTTTATCAAAGTAATACTTTTCACCTTTATGAAGTAGTACAAACTCTTCACTGAATAAAATATCATCACTTGCCCTTTTGTAACCAAAATATTTCCATAAAACCCATATAAATAACACATAACATATAAAGGAAACTTGGGACATAAACATACATAAATTGAATAACAATATGGTCGACTTCCACACATATCACTAAATGGAATAGCCACAAAACCAGCTTCCATACCCAATGAATTTGAGGCTATAACGTAACCACCCGTCCTGGTATTCATGGCACCACCCATCATATGGTTTATCACGTAACCACCCATCAAATGTCCAAGTACCATTATAAAGTCATAACACTTAAAACAATTATAAAGGAAAGAAAATACTTCCACATTTCAATCAAAATATAACACATAAATATATTGACATAACAAATCCATTTTCAACACCAAAATACATAAAAGAGTATATGGTATATATTTACTTTTAAAAACATTACAGCTTGTTGAGGAAGCCAGAGATAAAATAATACTCGCGGCGGTGGAAAGGTCTTTGTCACCGCGTATGTTAAAAAGAAACATAATTTTTGTCATTTAGTAAAACTCTTTGTATAGAAAATATTCCTTTTGAATAAAAGTAAAATTAAAAGGGGTTTATATACCGTATAACAGAAAGTCTTGTATTAGAACAAAATATGCCTCAATGAAAGGAGATTGAGACGAAGTCCCATACCACTTTGAAGCTTTTAAAGGAATAACATTTAATCAAAACTTTATAATATCACGAGAATAAAGGTATTCATGATATAATATTCCAAAGGTCAGTATATACACCATATCCAAGTGAATTGGCACAAAACAACAATGAAGTCTCAATTGAATGTAAATTGAGATAAAATCCCTTATAAAGACAGTATCCTTTTATTAAGGATAAATCAATTACATAATTATGTGTGAAAAATATAAATACACCCAATATAAGTGGATATTAAGTGTAAAACAATCAGATTCATTCACACATATTCATAGAATGACATATTCAAGGAGTACAAGTTTAACCCAAATAATTGAAATTGAGTTAAGAAGTTCATTTGAAACAATTCGACAACCTAACAGCATCACATTAAAGTTCATAAAATTAGTTTATGAGAGAGAAAATGTTATATCATAACTTGGCCATAATATTTACATCAATAAGGATATATAATAACATATCCCCACATAATAAGATGTAAATTAAAAGACCTAACAAAAATAATTCTTTTAAAAAGAGGAGGGTAAAATGTTCCCTTACCGATTTGGGTAACTTACGAAATGTACACCCCATGAAAGAAGGACTATACAGCATTGATGAAAATACTCATAAACAAAATTTTATGACACAAAGAGTAGAATAATGTGAAGTAAATACACCACTCAATGTAAAATAGTGGAAAATGTAGCATAAATCTCACTAGAATAAAGGTGAGATGAAAAACCCCTTACGAAAACTCGGCAGCCTAACGACGCCACATAAAACTTCCAAAAATGGATTGAAGAGATCAAATAGGGTCTCTCATGATATGAAAATAAAATTTACATAAAGAGGAATATAAAATAACATCCCCCAATATAATAAAGAGGATTTTAAAATAAATGACATAAAAGAGAGTTCTTAAAAAGAAAGAGAGAGGTAGGATCCCTTACCTCAAGTCCAACTTGTCTTGTTCATTTCTTTATATTCTTGAATAATAAACTTTGGTAAATTAATAATTTCTTAAGGTCCTCCTTTAAAGATTATTATTCATTTAATATCACATATTATAATGTTATAATAAATGGTTAATAATGTGAGTTCATATTAGACGTTTTTGTCGATGTTTGGTACATGAGTCAAAAATGAACTTGTTTGAAAATGATTGTCCATGTAGTTATAAGTAAATCTTTTCCAGAATAGTATTAATGATTTAAATATCATATATATCCAGTACATATTCATTTTATACTATTACATAACATTTGGTGAAAAAAAGAAATGAAATGCACCGTTCATGGAGATGGTAGGCCGTACGTACACATGAACGCTACTTTCATTTTTGTCAAATTAATGGAATTAAAAATAAATGAGATATATATATTATAATTCAAGTATAATATATATGTTATATACATAACATATTTTCATTAATTTCATTCTTTATACATTCCTTGTATTGCATGAACGAGTCACATCACTTGAGGGGGCGGTAGTCCAGACTTCCTCGTATCAAATTATCGTATTTGCACAACATCCAAAGCATAAAGGTATGTTTTAAATATAAAATACAGAAGCATATAGAAAACATAAATACTATATATATTATATATAAAATACAGTGACATCATAATGGCCACCATGAAAGGTGTTAAGAGAATATTGAACAATCATTGTTTTGTGAGGCAGTAATTCGCCATCCACAGAAACAGTATGTTCTTTAACCATTAGACAGAGGTCTGTGTAAGTGTAGCTCGAATATTTCTCATAAAAACATACTAGTATATTGAATATACTTGTTTTTAAAAAAAATAAAGGAATAAAAATAGTTTAGGGGGTTGGAGAAGGAAAATAAAACAAATTAACATAAGAGAAGACATTACCTTTAAATCGGGTAACTCTACTTGGTTTGAACCAAAAAGGTTTCTTGAAGAGATTTCTTCCTAAGTGAAGGCTTCTAGGATTAAAAGAGGGATGTGGAGAGATAAAATGATCAGATATTGTCTGAGCCAATGTCTTGAGAGGTGTGGGTAAGGTGGTGGAGGTGGGGGCCTTTTATAAGAGGGAGGAGGGGCACTCTTGGAAAGTCTTGAAAAGTTACTTTATTATAAAATGATTTTCGGATATTAAAGGTCCCTCAATTATATATTTTGAGGATAAGGTGATAAGGGTTTGAAATATACCCATACAATAGGTTTTTGAAAATTTCAAGTCTAATATTTTACCTTCTGTTCTCATTTTATTTAAATCATTAATTAATGAGGTAATCGTTGCATCATCATGGTGTCATAAATAATTTAATTTATTTAATGTCTAAAAATTATAAAAAAAATATCTCGATGTATGAAATATTTTAATCTCAATAATTAATATTTATAGTCAAAAATATTACTTGTATAACCCCATGTAAATTTTTTTTAGTAAAACAATACAGGTTTGTGATATTTTTATTTTAACTTTAAATAAAAATTTATTAATGTCAATTTCCTCCCAAGTGGCTCCATGGGGTCCCCAAGTTGACCCATGGATTTTTATGGTCGTCCATGACACATCCAATAAGGGTATGACATGTGTCAAGGTAATTTAATATTATTATAACATTATTTTTACCTTAAATTACACTAATTACCTTTAATCGCGATTAATAAACCTTAAAAGTTACTATTCACCAAAAAATTATTTGAATCTCATTGAACCAAATTTTACATCCTAATGACAACCATGTATGTCGGATTTTTAAAAATCAAATAAAAAAAGTGGTAATGTCTCATTTAAACAAAAAATCATATTTTTTAACGACCACTTAGTTGTTTCACTATTCATCAAAAATTGACAATTTTCAGAAAAATACCAAAAATTCACCCTAAGCTATATTTGATATTCAGAATTCAAAAATGATGTCTATTTTAAAAAATTAAAAACATATAAGTTGAATTAATTAATTTAATAATTAATTCCCGCTGTGAAAACAAATAGCGTGTTTTTAAGAAACAATATCTATTAAAAGAGTGACACTAGTATAAGTCAAATTTCAAAGTGAAATTAATTCCAATGGCCACCATTGGATTAAATTGTAAAAATATATTCTAAATACAGTTTAATCCCAATTAAAAAGATAATCTATCCATATAAATTAATTAGATTAAAATGATTTTTTGAATTAAAATACAACATTTTCACTAAAAATGATCTTTATCGAAAAAATAATTTTTTTTTACACAAAGTAAATTTCAATTTCCTGATTATAAAGAAGGGTTTTATTTTGTCCAATATAACATATAAAATTGGCAATAAGTGGATTGAAAAATGGTTCACTATCAAAAGGCGGTTAATCGACCTTTTAAAGAATATTAGAATATTTACGCTTAAAATTGGATTCATTCGCTTTTTAAGCCTCTAACATTTTTTGGATACATGTAACAATATTTTAAAAACATATATAATCATTTTGTAGTTAGTTCTGTTCATTCCCTCCATTACAACGGCTAGGCGTTAACTACCATTTAAAATAATATTATTTTGTTATTAGAGTGCAACGTAAGATTTCCAAGAAACTCGTTGTTGTGTATTGGGTATGCCATCGAGCATAGCATTCCATTTAAATTAATATTAACATTTTATTAAAAAATATGGATTAATATGAAAATTCCATATTCTTAATTTACCTGGGGTGTTACATATAGCCTCAACCACTTATATATCATTACATAAACCTTGTTATAATAGTAGTTATTGTTAATACACACACATACAGGATTGACCATTTTCTAAAATATGATGTTGAGTTCTAGTTTTAAGAATTATTGGCTTGGGGTGTTATCCGATATAGTAATATTCTATATTCTAGCCCAATAATTTTAGTGAAAAATGATAGTGGATGGTGTTTGTTTACTGATTTCAGTTATTAAATAATCCTATTGTAATAGATCATTTTCTTATTCCTTTGATCAAATATATATTGGATGAATTATATGGGATGACCAATTTTACTAAGCTTCATTTGAAGTCCCCTTTTAATCAGGTTTTATGTGTCAATCCGATATTGGGAAAACTAATTTCCATGATCATGAGGGCCATAATGAGTATTTAGTTATGCCATTCGACTTAATGAATGCTCCTACCACAGTTCATGAAACTATGAATGTGGTCCTCCGAATGTATCTTTAAAAGAGATTAATAATTTTTGGATGATATACTGATTTATAGTTATTGTTTTAATTCTCATTTATCCCATTTGAATTTGGTTATAATCTTATTGTAGATAATTTCTTCCTTTTCAATCATAAGAAATGCAATTTTTTTCTACAAAAAAGTGGAGTACTTTGGACATTTGATTTCCTAGTACGGTGTTTCATTAGATCCAATAATGTTTTCCATTTTTATGTCATTACCTATTCCTATAACTTTCTCAGGCATTAATGAGATTTTGAAACTCCCTGGTTATCAGAAATTTGTTAAAGACAAGGGTAAAATAACCAAGACTCTTATGAATCTTAGTGATAAAACAAATTTCCAATGGACTACTCATTCCTAAGATGAATTTGATACATTGAATAATACTTTGGTTTTAACACTATTTGTATGGTTACTTAATTTCGAAAAACATTTTATAATTGAATGTGATGCTTCTAAGAGTGGGCTGGGTGTTGTCCCACTACAGGATGATCATCAACTTTCTTACTTCAATAAGAGACTTTCTGATTCTAGTTAGGATAACTCAACTTATGAAAAGGTTTATATGGATTTAGTCCATGCCAAACATCATTGAAATAAATATTTATTAGGATGTTATTTTTTGTGTGGATAGATCAAAAGAGTTTAAAAAATTTTCTGACACAATGGATCCCTTAAATGGACCAACAATGCTGATAGGCGAAATTATTGGGCTTTGAGTTTCATGTTCTTTATAAAACCAGGAAACATTATTATGTTTTTGATTATATGTCTCACTCTCTATATGAGAATGTCATAGTGTTATTGGTTTCTAAATCCTTTGGGTAGATTTTAAATGGTTTTGATCTGATGTTCCATCAGATAATGCCCTGTTGGCTACAGTTTTATTTTTAGAGGATGATCCTGGTGCAAAATTGGGTTATTCTCTTCATCATAGTTTTTTAATTTTCATGATAACTTAGTTTTTAGAAAAGGATATTCATTTATAAAAATTTATTCTCCCTTATCACCATTCTTCCCTTTGTGGGGGTCATAATGAATTTAAAAACATTAAATGTTTAGTGGAAGATTTTTTTTTGGTGGGGAATGAATAGGGTTATTATGAGATTTTTTTTTGTGAATGTCCAATTTTCTATCCACATAAATCCATTACACATCTAGGGGATTCTCCGACCTCTACCCATACCAAATCATATTTTGGAAGAGGTATTTGTATATTTTATTTCTAGGTTCCGAAAATCATTGGGAGACAAGGTTATTCTTGTTGGGGTTAATATTCTATCTATTTATTCTCATTTCTTACCCATAAATCACCCCTATACAGCTTGTGACATTATTGATTTTTCATGAAGTAGGTTGTCCATTTAAGTGGCATTCCATGTGTGATTTTCAGTGATCGTGATCCACTATTTACTAGTTTATTTAGAAAGAATTATTTTCTATATGGAACCAAAGAGAAGATGAGTTCCTCTTATCATCCCTTAATGAATAGGTATGTAGAGTTTTCAACAACATTATTGAGACATATTTAGGCTATTTTTACTTTTCAAAGACAACTCCCTGGGAAAAATTTTCACCTTAGTTTGAATATAGTTGTAAAATATCTTTCCATATGTCTACTGGTAGTACTAATTTTGAAAATATTTATAGATAGTGGCCTCTAGCCTTGATTTGTTTTATGAAAGGAGATATTTTTATTATGGCTTTTTTGTGTATTTTCTCGATAAGGGTGATGTTTTATAGTATCTTTGTATGAACCTGAAGGCTTACCAATATCTAATCAGTCGGTCTTCTAATCATAAGCATTGCTTGATAATTTTTTTTTGGAGATAATGTGTTGGTATGATTTCTGGATCAACATACCTTCTTTTAAGTTTCTAAAGTCTGCCCAATGTTGGATACTAGATTTTATAGCACTTTTATAGAATTTCATAAAATTGAAAATGTTGATTATCGATTGGATTTGCCTTCCTATGGTCGGTATCATCCCATCTTTCATGTCTATCAACATAAGTGGGCCACTGGTGATCATTAATCTAATGATTTTCTAATTATAATTCTTGAATATTTCTATGAATAGGTTTCTCTATAATTCATCCAATAAATTATTGGTTTGATTCAAGACAACCAGTGATGGATCCTTAGGTGTGGGAAATACTTAGAGAATTCTACTTGTGAAAGTGAAACTCTATTTTTAGGCATAATACCCTTACTGTAAAGAACCTAAAATTTGAATAATTTTTTTCTTTAATTTGTGTATTATTCTATTTTATACTCAACAAAACTATAGCCTTTAATTAATGAAGCGAGTATAATTAAAATTATACCACCGGGTTTCGACTATTATATGACCCTCAATCAATATGATCATTGTAAACATCATTCTTAATGTTATGATTATTGTTTATAAATATAAGTGATCATGGTTAAATAATACATAATGAAGAGTCAATGGCATCACCTTGTAGACTCGGGCCATACAAAGCCCATCTGTTAGATCTTGGGAGGGAGGTTGCATAATTAGGCTTTGTTCTGGACCAACCCAAGCTAAGCTTCAACATGTGAAGCTTGAACGAAACTTCCTAAGAAAGAATTTCAAGATTATAGAAATCACCACTCGAGTAATGTTTTCTGATCCACCCCAAGATTCTATCACCATAGTACACCTTACACATAGGTCCTATGTAGGTGTTATAAGGGGCTATGTAATAAGGCCTTAGTTACTTTGTGTAATCCTTTTGCATGAATAAAATTTTTATTTATTCTTATGGTAAAATTTGTGTATTTCAAATGTACAGATAAATATCAGATGAATTTATAGAAGTTCTATATTATTGATGAAATTATATAAAAAGGTTATTTTAAAATATTTTTGTATACATTAAATAATTAAAAATGTAAACTGATTTACAAAAAAATGGTCTTCTATAGTTGTTATTAGTATGAAATTTAGAGTCTAATAAGACCAACATAACTTTTAGTGAATAGTAAATTATGAATAGTAATATTACCCTTATGAATAGTAATGTGACCAATGGAATATAATCCTCACTTAAGAAAGTATAAGTATGATATAGGCATCTTGAATAGTGAAGTGATATATTAGCATAAGTAAATAACTGTTTTGGAAATTATTAGTTAATTATTAGTATTTTTTGTGTAAATAGAGTTTTTACATACAAATTAAAAATATCATAATCATAAAATTATATTCATATGATGGAGTTCATTTTTGAATTCAAAGCATTGATATTAGGTTAGAGTGAATTTATGATATTTTTATAAAATGTTTTGTTTTTCAGTGAATAGTAAAAATACATTTTTGAGTTTTGGTGTGATTAATGACATCATTAGTGATGTAATAATGATGTAATAATTCTGGTTGACTTGTGAATTGTAAGATATGTTATGAGGTTTTTCAATTGGCCAATACCATGGGCAAATACAATGGGAAAGCCCATGGTTTTTCAAATACCACCGATGAGGTGTCCCTTGGAAATTAATTAAATATTCTCTCACTTTTCATATAAATACCAACCCATTACTTCATTATTTTAATTCCAAATTCCTCCTAATATAAGATATGGTATTTTTACCTCACAATGAGTCCTCCCAGGTTTCCCTCAAGCCCCCAAGGTCCCAACCATCAAGCTTTCAAAGTTACTCTTCAAGATAAGGGAACCTTTCACCCTCCTCTTCAAAGGCATGACTTCCTTTATGTTATTTATTCTAGTTTCCATGTGGGAGTATGTTTTTATATATAATTATTAATTTAAGTTTTATTTACAATTTATGGGAGACCCTTTACTCTATCATCAACTAATTTTCTGAATTGTTAATTGATGATACTAGGCTGCCGAAGTTTTGTAAAAGAAATTGAAACTTCACTTTTCTTTCAAGTTTCCTTTTCATTTGGTATGTCATTAAAACATCGATACTATGATATTATTTTCATTTAATTATGTCCCTATATTGTATTATTAGTTATTTATGAGTGGGTGACCCTTTTCCCCACTCTTTTTAATGTTTTCTAAAATCTTTTTATGTAGTTGTTATACTGTAAAATTTTCATCTCAAAATCTATCTCTTTTTTCTCAAGAAATTATCTTATTTTATATATGCGAATACCCAAATATTTTTTCATTTATAGGTGTATCCATCAAGAAATAAAATTTTTCTATTTTACTCTTTAATTAACATACATATAACCCTAACTCCCTTTCCATGGGTTCTAAATGACATAATGATCTTATTTTTAAGCACTTTTAAAACGTCGCAATTTCGAAGTGAAACCCATTTATTTTACTCTTTTTGGGTTATTTATGAAATGTATGATTATGATATATGCGGATCACATTAAACTAAAGACATATTAATGGTGCTCCCTAATAGTTCTCCAATGCATTGGGTAAAGAATATAATCTCTATAGATGACAAGTTTCATGATACCTTGTTGAATAACCTTGGTAAATGTTTTGACACCTTGGGGATAAAACATTGTGATATGTTCATGAAAGTATAAATTAAATGTTGTAGACACATATTCAAGTGATGATTGAAGTTATTTTATTTATTATATTCACCTTCTTCCATTTCTCATGTCTTTAGTTTTCTCATCAAGTTCTTAATGATATCACAAGCAAACCGATTCCCTTGCTTTCCTTACTAGGCCTAATGCTCACCCTTTCCTTTGATGTATGTCTCCAGGTTATGAGACGAAGTAATTATACTTAGGATAAACCTTTTATGAATCATTACAGGTGGATTAGAAGAATTTTATATGTTTTTATGTTTATTGTTCATCATTTCCAAGACACTAGACTTTAAAGATCCTCTGATTGTAAAATGCAATGAAAATTTATATAATAAAAAGGCATGATGTCATAGTTGGTATTAAAGGATAGTTTAGTTATTTATGAAAATTAGTCTATGAAAAATTTAATAATAACCCTATAAAAAAGTTTAAATATTAAATTTTTTTTATTATTTTGGTGAAATATTAAGTAAGTGGTTTCTGAACAAATAAATCTATGTCTAGATACGAACAAGTGGATCTGGCTCTGGCACAGATGTACCTAGGAGTGAAAACTCCAACAAGGAGTTTTGGGCTTGACACAAGGTATCCTCATACACAACAATGGGCCTTGTTTCACTCAGGGCTTGACACTCCCAGTGGATATGTTTGGTTAATAATAATCTTTTTATGAATCATTGTGAAGGATTTATAGAGAAATGTAATTGTTTAAGCATGAATTTATAAGAAATAAAATCTTTTATAGTTAAAAAATTCATAAATTTAATAAGATTCTCACTGAGGTTTGATTCTTTTAGAAAATGGAGGGTAATAGGAGGAACCATGAAAATGGTGACCATAATAGAACATACACTGACGACCCTTCGATGGAATCCAGAATGGAAACGTTCATTAGAATGATGAACCAACAAACTCAAGTTATTGGAAATAACTTGAATCAAGTTGAGAGACCGATCTCGCCACGAATGGAATAACATTCCATTGATTCCTTTATGCATCAATGACTACCAACCCATTGATGTCTGAATTGTGGATCAGCACTATCGAGATGATCTTTTCTTTGCTCCGCTATTTGAAACAAGAGAAGGTCACCCTAACTGTTTACCGCTTAGAGGGAGAAGTTGATCAGTGGTGGTAGGGGATTAAAAACACAAGGCCAAGAGTAGACGTTGAAGCTATGGAGTTGGAAAAGTTCAGAGGGATCTTCTTCAATAAGTATTCCCCTCGTTTGAGGAGAACATAAATGGAGAAGAAGTTTCTCATGCTCAAGAATAAGGAGAATAAATCTGTTGGAAGATATGAGATGAACTTCACCAATCTTTCTTGTTACACTTCATGATTTTTCATGGTTCCTAATGGGAATGTTGATATATTTTTTGTGGACTCAGACCTCATCTGTGAAAGAATATATCCAACCAAGACTATTTTAGCTACGAAGAGATTGTATGTAGTGAAATGAAGGTATAACTAGAGTTTGGAGAGACACAATGGTCTCATAAATCCAATGAAAAGAATAGATCAATGGAGCCAAGCCTAGGGATGAGCTTTGATCAAGGAAGAGAAGGAAAGCAAGTACAAAATCCCACACGTATTAAATGTGGGAAGAAGAATTCGAGGAACTGCCTTCTTGGGATAGGTAAGTGCTACAAGTGTGGAAAAGATGGCCATATTGAACAGAATTGTTGTAGTGAGGTGAAGCCTCAAGTTCCTAACACTAATGATAAGGGGAAGATGGTGTATACCCTACCTGATGTCCCGTTCTATAAGTGTGGACAACTTGGGAACCTTTCCAATCACTATCCAAATCTGAGGGTAGGGGAGGGGAATCACCCTCAGCCTCAGCAATGGCCAAGGGAACAAGTTCATACTTTTTCAATCACTATGGCTGAAGTTGAAGTGCCAAATAATGTGGTGGTAGGTACTCTTGTGGTTCTCTCAAACCTATTAAGTACTTTGTTTGGTTTTGGTTCTACACATTACTTTATTTACTCCAAGTTTGAAAAGAATTTTGAATCAACCCCTGAATTTCTAAAAGTAGAGTTATTAGTTAAGACTCCTGGTGGGATTATGCAAGCATCATCAGTTTTTTGAAACTATAGAATTTACTTTAGTGAGAACAATATTATCACAAATCTAGTAGTCATTCCAATGATAGAATTTAACATTATACTAGGGATGGACTGCCTCTCAAATTATAATGATAGTATCAAATTCAAAAGCAAGGAAATTTCAGTTGTCATGAATAGAAAACCTAAATTTATCTTCCAAGGAGAGATATCTCAACCCGATCTTTGTCTAGAAGAACATCCTATATCCTTATTTATGGAGTTGATCGGTGATGAAGAAGAAGTAAATGAGAGTATATGGATTGGAAATGTCCCCATTTTCTAGAAATACATTGATGTATTTCCAGAAGAGTTACACAGACCTCTCCTAGAAAGAGAGGTAGATTTATCCATTGAACTCATGCCTGGATCTCATTTGATATCAAAGAACCCGTATAAGATGGAAAATATGGAGCTAGATGAATTAAAAAAACAACTCCATTATCTTTTAGAGAAGGGGTTTATCTGATAGAGTGTATCTCCTTCAGGAGCACCTATTCTCTTTGTGAAGAAGAAGGACAGATTAATGCGACTATGCATTGATTATAAAGAACTGAATGGGATCACAATGAAGAACAAATACCCTCTTCCAAGAATTGATGACTTATTTGACCAACTTCATGGGGATCAATTCTTCTTTAAGATTGATCTTTGATCTAGTTATCATCAATTAAGGGTGATCAAAGAAGATATTCCAAAAACTGCCTCTTGATCAAGATATTGGCATTAAGTGTTTACCGTTATTCCCTTCTGACTAACTAATGCACCTGCTATTTTTATGGATTAGATGAATAGAGTTCTTAAGGACTACCTTGATAACTTTGTGGTAGTTTTTATTAATGATATTTTTATATATTCCAAAATTTGCAAGGATAATAAGGATAATTTAAGGGTTATTTTAAAAACTCGGTAGGAGGAAAGGCTTTTTGGACAGTTCAACAAATGTGAATTTTTGTTACAACAAGTTTATTTCTTGGGTAACATTGTAAACAATGAAGGAATCATAGTTGAACCTGAAAAGACAATGGTTGTAGAGGAGTGGCCGCAACCTACAACAATATCTGAGATTCATAGTTTCCTTGGATTAGTGGGAAATTATAGGAGGTTTTTGAAAAAAATTTCATGACATTCTAATCCATTAACCAAGTTAACTAAAAAAGGGTTCAAGTTCATCTAACAAAGAGTGTGAGGAATGTTTCCAAGAGCTGAATAAGATATCGGTTACTGCACCAGTGTTAAATCTTCCCACAAGTGGAGAAGGATTCGTTATTTATAGCAATGAATCCCTAAACGGTCTTGGGTGCATCCTCATGAAAAATGACTAAGTCATTGTTTATGAATATCAACATTTAAAGACACATAATAAGAACTATCCTACACATGATCTGGAGATGGAGGTGGTCAGTTTTTCTCTGAAAATATAGAGGCACTATCTTTATGGGGAGAAATTTGATATAAACATTTGAAAAATATTTTCACACAAAATGAATTGAACATGAGAAAAAGGAGATGGTTGGATATTCTTAAATACTATAATTGTTCAATTCATTATCATCCCAGAAGAGCAAACCAAGTCACTGATGCATTTTGTAGGAAAGACCCTGTTGTTCTTTCCATGATGGGGATTCAAAGAGATCCAATGATCAATGATATACTAAAGCTGGACATGGGAATTATATGAGAAGGGATATCATCAACCCTAACCCAAATTATCATTATACGTCCCAGTGGGCCCCACACTGTGACTCCCTAGGCCCGCCTCCAATAGGTCAGGGGCTGGTGACTAGCACCGAGTAGGCATATTACTACATGGGAGGCATTTCCTAAGAACCTGTACACACAAAATCATCTCCAAGCCCAAAAATGATGAAATGTAAAAAAACTAAGAAAAAAATGCATGCATACAACTAAACCCAACTAATAGAGTATGACAGAAAGTGAAGTATTGAAATTAAACTGGGAAATAATACAAGCCCACCAAAAACAACGTGTCTGAAAACTGAAAAGTCCAACCTGTAGACACAAAGTCGTACTGGAACTACTGCTCATTGTCGAAGGAACACCTCATCCTGTAGGGAACTCAGAAAGCTCGGTCATGTCCTTGTCCGCCCTAGACTCTATCAAAAGGCTGCTCATCTGCACAAGACATGGCATGTGCAGGAAAAGCCCGTGCAGGGTGAGTATAATAATACTAAGTAGAGGACCCTGAAAACACATAACAAGTACAGAAATGAAAGGCATAGTCAGCTCTACATTGTATATGTCTACTGAACATACAATATGAGATAACAATATACATATACTCAAAACCCAAACCCGTAGTCTACAGACAAGTCACACAGTCGCATACCCCTGCTAGGGATTCAGTTCAAAGATTTCCATGAAGTACTCATTCCGGGAGATCACACTCCACGAGATTGGTAGCTCTGATGACATCCATCCAAGAAGTACTATTCATAGGGAAATGTCACAGGAGGTAGTTACACTCATTACATGAGACACACTCTTGAGAGGAAAGATCACAGTAGATAGAAGAACTCATTACAGGACACACACTGCTGAGTGGGAAAGATCATGATACACAGATGAGGATCATTTCCAAGGCCATGGCGGATACCACGACTCATCCAGATTCACCGGCTATGTGATTCACTAGCTATGTAGAGGATCAATTCCTGGTAGAGTTGGTCACATTGATGCATAATTCTACCTAGGGTCAGGAATGGATAGAGGATCTTGCTCTGGGCCTCTCGGAGGGATGCCGACTCTATCACAGAAAGTACCGATGAAGGGATCATACTTATGTATAAGGAAACAATTCCTGACCTTTAGGGGAACAAGAAGAAGGGACACTAACCCAAATGAAACATTTCCAAGATACGGTGAACAAGAGGACCATGGAATTTCCAAAAAAGCACACGACATGTAGAAAAGTTACACACCGTGTTGTCTGACCCCGGGTATAGCCTGTGTACAACGGCTCGTGTCATATGGATGGTCATGTAAAAAGGTTAGTACATGGCGTGTAGTATGGTGTACATGCCATGTCTGAGTGACTGGGATCAGCTCCATGTACAGTGGTTGTGTTCCCATACACGGTCCTTAACCCATGTACTCCAACCCGTGTAATCGGTACACGGTGTGACCTACATTACTGGCCTCGCTTGGCCATGTGATGGAGTACACGCAGTGTACATCATCCCATATCCATGTATCCCCTGGATACACGCCGAGTCCCGTATAGCTGCCTCTGCCATGCTGCATAGAGATTACACGTCGTGTTGTCTGAATCTGTGTAGTCCATCCTGTGTATGTGTACCTTCCAAAATACACGCCGAGCTTCGGGGAATGTCTAACACACCGTGAAACCAGGGTCCCACTCCATGTGATTACTTCCTGACCCTTTAAACCCTAGCCACTGATGCTGGTACTACACAACATGTTCTTCGGAGATATACGCCGTGTATTTTAGAAATTTCCAGTAACGTGAACTTCCGCCGTCACAGATCTGTGCTGCACTGATCATCGATCTGGCCATCCTGTTGGCATAAAACTCATAGGTTTTGGTCACCCCAACACCAACAACCTGATTTCATTATTTTCGGACTTCCGATCGGCTCCATAAACATGCAACTATCCACCCATGCGAAGAACGCTCGAAGAACGGACCTTCCCGATCCTGTCTGATTCGTCGTTCGCTATCATTGTCGCACCTCCACGAGGTCGTTCTGGTGACGAATCTTAAATTTGGGATCATTGCATTGCAAAACGGATGCACAATGATCCATTGTTCGTCACCTCTTGAATAACGTGAAGAACACGTTAAAGAAAAAGGGGGAGGAAATCCAATAAGAAAATCAAGGAACGAACCTCCACCATCATTCATCACAGCGTTGATCTGCTCCCACTAGTAGGCTTAAATAGAGTAGAATTAAACAACAATTTAACATGGATTAATTCCCTGAAATCATCCCATTAAAAACCCTCCCGCAAAAACATACGAATCCCCAGATCAACTTGTTTGTGGTTGATCTGCGTTCGTCATTTAAATCAAAAGTGTGGAAAATAATTTAAATAACAAACCCCTACCTCAACTAGGATCGATCGCTGACGAAGAGGCCATTCTACCATCGTTTTTGAGATCCTCCAACCTTGTTGGAGTAGCTATTTTCAGCTTCAATCCGTCATCATTCATCACTGAGAGTTTTCTCCAGAGCTCCACAGATTTTCAGGAGTTTCCTCTCAATCCTTTCCAACGAGCAACATTCGATTATCCAAAAAAAGGGAAACATGTTTTGAATTCAAAAAAACACTAAAGTATTAATGAGTACAACTTTCCATTTCTGAGTCATTATGATGTGGAATTTACTAATGAAATAGTTTCCCCATCTTCGTGCTGCAGTGTATGTTTCCATATAAATAAAATAAAATAAACTTTTCCATTTATTTTATTTTATTTTACTGAAAACATTCAAAAATTTACTTTTTCTCTCGACCCATGCCGATTGAGGTTATACCCATTCTTAGGTAAAGTCTTCGTCCCAGATGCAATGGTGCCCTCAAATTTTTAATCCAGGCATCCATTTGGAAACTCCCACAACCGCGCACAAGTGATGAATCACTTAACTTAAAAAAGTTCGAACCACCATTCCAGGATCACTGGGCCTTGGAACGATGTGTCGTCTCTGCGCCTAGTCTCATAATAATTCCATATAAGATTTAAAAATAATACACGGAAAAATACGAGGCACTAAATTCTCCCCACCTTAGTGATTTGTGTCCCCGAAAATCCAAAACAAGACTATGCAAAAAGATGTGGGTACTGGCCACGGATTTGAGCCTCCCACTCCCACATTCTATCCTAATGATTCGCATGCTACCAAAAAATGTGCACCAAGGGAATAGATCACCCAAAAAGGTTCCTCTCCCACCGATCTTCAATATTCATTAGGTACTTATCAAAGGTCACTCCATCCCCAATGTCCATCTCTCCCCAGTCGATGACATGCGATAGGTCATCCACGTACCTCCTCAGCAGTGACATGTGGAAGACATCATGTACCCGATGCAACTGTGGTAGTAGACTTAGGTGGTACGCCACCTTGACAACTCTGCACAGTATCTGAAAAGGTTTGATGAACCTCAGAGATAACTTTCTACCTTGGCCAAATCTCTATAACCCTCGAAGAGGTGAGACCGAAGAAAGATGTGGTCTCCCTCCTCAAACTCCAGGGGTCTCCGTCACCTATCAGAATAAGACTTATGCCGGCTCTGTGCAGTCCTCATCTACTCTCAGATGATCTGCACCTTCTCGGTGGTATCTCGCATCAACACTGGACCCATGAGTGCTGACTCTCTGAGGTCGGTCTAGTAAATCAGTGAATGAAAATGTCTTCTCTACAAGGCCTAGAACGGTGCCATACCAATGGTGGAGTGGTAGCTATTGTTGTACGCAAAATACACCAATGGTAGGTGGTCCTCCCAACTGTGACCAAAGTACAAGATATAGGCTCACAACATGACCTCCAAAACCTGAATGGTTCTCTCCGTCTGACCATCTGTCTGAAGATGAAACATTATGCTCAATCATAGCTAAATCCCAAAGGAATCCTGCAATATCTTCCACAACCGGGATGTGAAATGGGCATATAAGTCCAAGACTATCATTGAGGGAACGCCATGAAGATGAACTATCTTCTCCATATAGATTCGTCCCAAGATCTCTACAGAACTCTGCTCCCTGATAGCCAGAAAGTGGGTCGACATGGTGAGTCGGTCAACGATCACCCAGATGGAATAATGACCCTTGGACATCTGTGGTAAGCCTGTCATGATGTCCATCGATATTCCATCCCACTTCTTCTCTGGAACTTCCAGGGGGTTAGCTAATCCCGCTGGAACCTGGTTCTTAGCATTCACCTACTTGCATGTGAGGCATCGGGAAATGAACTCTGCTACTTCCTTCTTCATACCTAACCACCAGAACTGTCGTCATAGATCCTGGTATATTTTTTCCACTCCAGGATGTACCGCCAAGGGGGATGTATGAAATTCCCTTAGGAACTCCTCCTACAACACCACTGGTACAATAGTGCGTCCTCTGAATAGAAGTACATGCTCCCACCTTGCGAATATCCATCAGGAGCATGTCCGGTGGATAACTGAGCACGTAAAGTCTCACAGTCGACATCCCCAAGCTGCACTTCCCTAACTATTTGTATGAGTGTAGGGGTAATATCCATCGACTGTAGGTAAGCTACATCCTCCCCATCCACGAAGGATAACTGCAACGTGGCTAACTGCTCTGTCGCCTCACTCAACAGCTATGAGCTCGACCTTTTGCTAAGAGATTCCAACACCTTGTTCTCCTTCCCAGGAGTATAAATGATATCTAAATCATAATCTTGGAGAAACTCTAGCCAATTCCTCTACCTTAGATTCATATATTTCTGTGAAAATATGTAGTTGAGGTTCTTGTGGTCAGAGTAGACGATGAACTGCTCTCCCATAAGATAGTGGAGCCACGTCTTCAATTCGAAGACTACCACATCCAACTCGAGATCATGGATCACATAGTTCTGCTCATGTCGCCTAAGATGGAATGAACCATACGCAATCACTGTCTGCCTTTTCATTTGGACACAACCAAGCCTGGTCCCTAATGAGTCGCAGAAAACCATGTACTTGACACCCTCTTCCGGTAATCTAAAAACTGGGGTGCTCATAAAACTCTGTATCAACTACTCAAAATCCTACTACAAATTCTCCTCCCAAAGAAAGGGTTTCCCCTTCTTGGTCAAGGCTATCATCGGTGCTGATATCCAGGAGAAATTAGGAATGAATCTCTGGTAATATCGTGCCAACCCAAGGAGGCTCCACACCTCCGTCACGCTCCGAAGTGGATCCCATGCTAACACGGCCTCCACCTTGGCTGGGTCTATAGCTACTCCTTCTGAGATGACATGTCCCATAAAGTGGACCTCCTAAATCTAGAACTGGAACTTTGAGAGCTTCCAATAAAGCTGGTGATCCTGAAGTACGTCTAAAACCATCCAAAGGTTTCTCTCATGCTCCTCCTCTGACGCCGAGTACACTAAGATGTCATCGATGAAGACCACTACGAACCGGTCCAAGTATGGCTGGAAGATCTGGTTCATCAGTCCCATGAACACTGTGTAGGAATTCATCACGCTAAAAAGAATCACCAAGCATTCATAGTGACTGTAGAGGCATACAAAGGCCATATTCCATATATCCTTATCCCATACTCATAACTAGTGATAGCCTGATCGAAGGTCAACCTTTGAGAACCACTATTTCCCTCTCAGCTGATCAAAGAGGTCATCGATTCTCGATAGTGGATACTTATTCTTCACCGCACCAGGCTCAGGGAGCTTGGGGAAATGGGTGGGGAAAGTTGCATGCAGTCGAGGCGTACAACCCATTTACTTCAAGGATCATATGAGGTACGATCTATGTCTTCTCTACCTTAGATACCGTACATATAGAAACAGGTGCCAGTCATTTCGTTATCACCACATGTCTTTTGTAAAACCTTGAGATTCCGGTTGAATAGTTGACTCAATCCTTAAGCTTGAAGACACCTGTGGGAGGAGACTCGACGATCAAACACCTTTGTATAAAATGTGATCTTACCATTGGAGGTGAGAGTTTCAGTTGGAACCTCTAATACCACTCTGTCACATTCCATCCTAGTGGTGCCTGTGCCGTAACTCCCCATGCCTGCCTCCAATAGGCCAGGGGCTGGTGACTATCACCGATTTGGCATATTACTACATGGGAGGCCTTTCCCAAGAACTTGTACACATGCACACATATCCAAGACCACAAATGCTGAATTGTAAAAAAACACTAAGGAAAAAAATGCATGCATACAACTAAACTCAACCAATAGAGTACAACGGAAAGTGGAGTACTGAAAGTAAACTGGGACAGAATACAAGACCACCAAAAACCAGTGTCTGAAAACTGCAAAGTCCAACCTGTAAACACAAAGAGGTACTGGGACTACCCCTCATAGCTTAAGGAACCCCTCAGCCTATAGAGAACTTAGAAATCTTGGTCCTTTCCTGTCCTGCCCTGGACTCTGTCAAAAGGATACTCGTCTGCACAAGACATGACACGTGAGGGCCAAGCTCGTGCAAGGGTGAGTATAATAATACTCAGTAGAGGACCCCGAAAACACAGAAAAAGTACACAAGGGAAAGTCATAGTCAGCTCTACATAGTATATGTCTATTGAACATATAATATGAGATCAAAATCTAGATATACTCAAAAACTAGACCCATATTCTAGAGACAAGTCACACAGCCGCATACCCCCGCAAGGGATTCAGTTCGAAGATTTCCACGAAGTACTCATTCTTGGAGAACACACTCCATGAGTCTTGTAGCTCTGATGACGTCCCTCTGAGAAGTACTGTTCATCAGGAAATGTCACGAGAGGTATTTACACTCATTATGGGATACACACTCATAAGTGGGAAGGTCGCGGTACATAGAAGCACTCATTACGGTAGACAAACTCATGGGTGGGAAAGATCACGATACACAGATGATGATCACTTCCAGGGCCATGGTGGATACCACAACTCATCCAGATTCACCAGCTAGGTGATTCATCAGCTTGGTAGAAGATCAATGTCTAGTAGAGTTGGTCACACTAATTCCTGACTCTACCCAGGGTCAAGAATGGATAGAGGATCTCGCTCCAGGCCTCTTAGAGGGATGCCGAATCTATCACAGAAATTCATGCTGAAGGGATCATAATCCTATGGAAGGAAATGATGCATGACCTTCATGGGAATGAGAAGAAGGGGAACTAACCCAAAGAAAGCCTGTTCAAGATTCGGTGAACAAGAGGACCATGCCATTTTAAAAAAAAGTACATGACGTGTCGAAAAGTTTCATGTCGTGTTGTCTGACCCCGAGTACTGTGTGTGTACAATGGCTCGTGTTGTAAGGCTGGTTGTGTAGAAAATTTAGTACATAGTGTGTAGTATGGTGTACACGCCATGTCCGAGTGACTGTGGTCATCTCCGTGTATGCTGGTTGTGTGCCCGTACACAGTCCTCAACCTGTGTACTCCAACCCATGTAATCGGTACATGGGGTGACCTATATTACTGGCCTCGCATGGCCATGTGATAGAGTACACGCTATGTACTTCATCCCGTGTTCGTGTATCCCCTGGATACACGACGAGTCACACATAACTGCCTCATGCATGCTACGTAGAGAGTACACACCATGTTGTCTGAAGCCGTGTAGTCCATCCCGTGTCCGTATACCTTCCAAAATACACACTGAGCTTCGGGGAAAGTCCATCACCCAGTTTGACTAGGGTCACATGCCGTGTGATTCCACTTTAACCGTTGAAACCCTAGACTCCACCACTGGTACTACACGACGTTTTCTTTGGAGATACATGCTGTGTATTCTAGAAATTTCCAGAAATGCGAACTTCCACTGCCGTGCCTCCATGCTGCCCCGATCGTCGACCTGGTCGTCCGATTTCCATGAAACTCCCAGGTTTTGGTCTCCCCAACACCACAAAGAAATTTTTTTGGACCTCCTATAAGCTCTGAAAACATGCAATGATGCACCCGCATGAAGAATACTTGAAGAACTGCCATTCCCGATCTGGTTTGATTCGTCATCCGCTATCATTGTCTCACCTCCACAAGGTTTTTGTGGTGTGGTGTCAAATATTAAATTTTGGATTGTTTCATCATAAAATTGATGCATAATGATCCTTTTTTTGTCACCCCACGAAGAACATGGAGAACATTGAAAGAAAAAGAGGGAAGAAATCAAAAAAAAAATTCGAGGAATGAACCTTTTTCATCGTTCATCATGGTGTTGATCTGCTCCCGTTAGTAGGATTAAACAGAGAATAATCAAACAAAAATTTAACATGGATTAATTCCCCAAAATCAACCCATCAAAAACCCTCTTGCAAAAACGTACAAATCTTCGGATCAACTTGTTCGTGGTTGATCTGTGTTCATCGTTTAAATCAAAAGAGGGGAATAGAATTTAAATAAATAACCCCTACCCCAACTAGGATCGAATGCTGATGAAGGGGCCATGCTACCATCATTGTCGAGATCCTATAACCTCATTGGCGCATCGATTTGTAGCTTTGATCTTTTGTCGTTCATTGTTGAGAGTTTTCTCCAAATATCCACAGATATTCGAGAGTTTTCTCTCAATCCTTACCAACAAGCAACATTTGATTATCCAAAAAAAGGGAAGTGTGTTTGGAATTCAAAAAAACACTATAGTAATAATGAATCCAAATTTCCATTTCTGAGTCATTATGACGTGGTATTTATTAAAGAAACAGCCGCCTCGTCACCACGCTGCAGCGGATGTTTCCATATAAAATAAAGTAAAACAAACTTTTCCATTTATTTTATTTTATTTTACTAAAAACATCCAAAAATTAATTTTTCCCTCAACCCGCGCTGGTTGAGGTTAGAACAGTTCATAGGTGAAGTCATTGTTCCAGACGTAGTGGTGCCCTCATATTTTTAATCCGGGCATCCATATGGAAACTACCAAAACTGTGCAGAAGTGACGACTCACTTAACTAAACAAAAGTTCCAACCACCATTCCAGGATCACCGGGCCTCGGAATAATGTGTTGTCTCTTCACCTGGTCTCATAATAATTCCATATAATATTTAAAAATAATACACAGAAAAATTCGAGACACTACACAAATGATTTATCAACCATCATTACGTGAGAAGATCAATAAAGCCCAGAAAGAAGATCCTTTGTTACAGAAGATGTATGAAGTTGTTTTGGATGGTAAATTTCATGAGTTCAATATTGATCAAGAAGGAGTACTAAAATTTGGTACAAGACTATGTGTTCTATCTATTATAGAAATAAAGGAGTTGATTGATGAAGCTTATTGATCTACTTTCTCTATACATCTAGGAAGTAGGAAAATGTATAGGGACCTTCGTGATCATTATTGGTGGGATAATATGAAAAGGGATATTTTTTACTACACTTTAAGGTACCAAGTATGTCAGAAAGTGAAGGGAGGGAAAAAACTTCCTAAAGGGGTATTGCAACCACTACCCATACTATCATGGAAGTGGGAAAATATCACAATGGACTTTATCACTGGTCTCCCGAGAACATCCAAAGGAAAAAATGAAATATGGGTTATTTTGGACGGTCTCACCAAGACTCTCCATTTTATCTCTATTTGGGAAGATTTCCCCCTTTATAAAATTTCCATAATTTACGTAGAAGAAGTGGTAAGGCTGCATACAGTTCAAATTTCTATTATATCTGATTGTAATCCAAGGTTTACTTCAAAATTCTGGAGAAGTCTTCCACATGCTCTGAGTACCTAATTGAATTTCAGTACAACCTATCACCCCCAAACTGATGGCCAATCTAAAAGAACAATTCAAACATTTTAAGACATACTGATAACATGTTCAATGTAATTTAAAGGAGGATGGGATCAACATATCCCTTTAGTTGAGTTCTCTTACAACAACAACTTCCACCTGATCATTCAAATGTCACCCTATGAATCGTTATATGGGAAGTGATGTAGAACTTAGTGAGAGAGAAATTCTTGGGCCTGATCTTTTGAAAGAGATGACATAAAAGGTCCATGCCATTCAGCAAGACATTAAGGCTACTCAGATTTGGCAAAAGAATTATGCCGACAACCATCGATGGGACGTTGAGTTTGATGTTGGTGACAAAGTCTTTCTTAAAATTTCACCTTGGAAAGAGTCATGAGGTTTGGGAAGAAAGGGAATCTCAACCCTTGCTACATTGGTCCCTATGAAATCCTTGATCATGTAGGAGCAATGAACTATCGACTTTCTCTACCTGCAAATCTAGCACAAGTTAATGATGTCCTCCACGTATCCCTCTTGATGAAGTACATACTTTACTCTTAACATGTACTAAATCCAGAGGTGGTACAACTAAAACATGGCCTCTCTTATGAAGAGAAGCTGGTGGAGATCTTGGATCGTAGAGACAAGGTTATATGCATTAAGACTACACACCTTGTTAAGGTGTTGTGGAGGAATCGAAAATAAGAAGAATCCATGTGAGAACCAGAGGACTCTATGAGGTAGAATTACCCACACCTTTTTCTCTTCTAAGGGTACGAGTTGAAATTTCGGGGACACAATTTCTTAAGAGGGAAAGAATGTAACGACCAGAACTTTTGAATAATATTTGTTTCATGAATCTGCGTATTATTATATTTTATACTCAACAAAACTATATCCTTTAATTAATGAAGTTTTTATAATTAAAATGATAGAGCTTGGATTCTACTGTTATATAAACGTTGGTCAATATGACTGTTGGAAACTAAATTCTTAATGATATGATTATTTTTTATAAATACAATTGAACATGGTTAATTAATATAGAAAGAAGAGTCGACGGCCTCATCCAGTAGACTCATGCCATACGAATCCCATCTTTCAGTGCTTGGGAAGGAGGTTGCATCACTAGTATTTTCTCTGGACTAAGCCCAAGTTGAGCTTCATCATGTGAAGCTTGAACGGAATTGCCTAAGAGAGAAGTTCAAGATGATATAAATCACCACTCGAGCAATGTTTTCTAAGCTACACCAAGATTCTATCATCATAGCACACCATACACTTAGGTCTTTTGTAGGTGCTATAAGGGGCTATGTAACAAGGCCTTAGTTACTTTGTGTAATAATTTTTTATAAATAAAATTGTTATTTATTCTTATGGTGAAATTTGTGTATTTCAAATGTCCGGATAAATATACGATGAATTTATAGAAGTTCCATATTATTGATGAAATTTTGGAAAAAATGGTATTTTAAAATATTTTTGTATACTTTAAATAATTAATAATATAAAATTATTTTCATGAAATTCTTTTCTATAATTGTGATAAGTATGAAATTTAAGGTCTAATAAGATCAATTTAACGTTTAGTGAATAGTAAAGTATGAATAGTAATATTACCCTCATGAATAGTAATGTGTCCAATGGAATAGTAACCTCACTTAAAAAAGTATAAGTATAATTTAGGCATCTTGAATGGTGATGTGATATTATAGCATAAGTAAATAATTGTTTCAGAAATTATTAGTTATGTATTAGTATTTTTTTGGGTAAATATTGTTTTTACATAAAAATTAAATATCTCATAATTAGAAAAATTATTTTCATAAAATGGATTTCATTTTTGAATTCAGATCATAGATATTAGGTAAGGATGAATTTATGAGATTTTTATAAAATGTTTTGTTTTTCGGTGAATAGAAAAATACAGTTTTGAGTTTCAGTGTGATTAATGATATCATTAATTATGTAATAATGTTGTTATAATTCTGGTCGAATTGTGAATAGTAATATATGTTATGAGGTTTCCCAAGTGGCCAATACCATGGGAAAATATTATGGGCAAGCCCATGTTTTTGAAAATACCACCGATGAGGTGTCCCTTTGAAATTAATTAAATATTCCCTCACTTTTTCCATAAATACCAACCAATTCCATCATTAATTTCATACCAAATTCCTCCTCATAGATGCTTTGGTATTTTTAAATTACAAGGAGTCCTCCCAAGGTTCCCTCAATCCCCCCAAGGTCTTAAAATTCAAGATTTCAAAGTTACTCTTCAAGGTAAGGGAACCTTTCACCCTCCTCTTTGAATTCATGAATTCATTTATATTATGTCTTATAGTTTCCATGTGGGGGTATATTCTTCTATAAAATTATTAATGTCTATTTCATGTCCAATTATGAGATTCCCTTTCCTCTCTCATCTACTAATTTTCTGAATTTTTAATTGACGTCATTAGGCTGCCGAATTTTCGTAAAATAAATCACATCTTCTCTTTTCTTTCAAGTTTCCTTTTCATGTGGCATGTCATTCAAAAATCCATACCATGATCTTATTTTCATTTCATTCTTTCTTTATACTGTGTTATGTGATATTTATGAGTGGGTGACCCATGTCTACTCTATTTTTAATGTTTTCTAAAAACATGTTATGTAGCCATTATACTGTAGAATTTTCGTCTCAAAATATTTCTCTTTTTCTGAAGAAATTGTCTTTTTTTAATTATGTGAATACCCAAATCTATTTTCATTTACAAGTTTATTCATCATGAAATAAAATTGATCTATTTTATTCTGGAATTTACATACATATAACCCTCACTCCCTTTCCATGGGTTATAAATGAAACAATGATCTTATTTTTAAGCACTTTTAAAACGTCACGATTTTGAAGTGAAACCAATTTATTTTACTCACTTTGGGTTATTTATGAAATGTATGATTTTGACATATGAATATCACATTAAAATAAAGACATATTAATGGTGCACCTTGATGTCTCTTCAATGCATTGGGTAAAGAATTTAATATCTAGAGACGACAAGTTTCACGATACCTTGGTGAGTAACCATGGTAATTTTTATGAAACATTGGGAATGAACCTTGGTGATATGTTCATGAATGTATAAATTAAATTTTTTAGCCACATATTCAAATTATTATTCAAGTTATTTTCATTATTATTTTCCTATACTTCCAATGCTCATGTCATTATGTTTTTCATCAAGTTCTTATTGATATCACAAGTAAACTGATTCCCTTACTTTCCTTACTGGGCCTTCTGCTCACCCTTTCCTTTGATGTATGTCTCCAGGTTATGAGATAAAATAATAGTACATAAGATGAGCCTTTGATGAATCCTTACAATTGGATAAGAATAATGTATTATTTTTTCATATTTATTGTTCCTGATTTCCAAGACACTAGACTTTAAAGATCCTATGTTTTTAAAATGTAATGCAAAGTTATGTAATAAAAAGATGGGATACCATAGTTGGTATCAAAGGATAGTTTAGTAATTTATAGAAATTAGGCTATAAAAATATTTAGAATAACCCTATATAAAAGTTTAAATATTGGAAAACTTCTGGGTATTTTGATGAAATATTATGTAAGTGCTTTCTAAACAAATAAATCCATGTCTGGATACGAACAAGTAGATGTGGCTCTGGCATATATGTACCTAGGAGTGAAAACTCCGAAAACGAGTTTTAGGATTGACTTAGGGTATTCTAGTACATGACAATGGTACTTTATGCACTCTTAGTTTGACAATCATGGGGGATATGTTTTGTTAATCATATGTTTTTTATGAATCATTATGAAGTATTTATAGAGAAATGTAACTATTTGAGCATCAAGTTATAATACATAAAATCCTTTATAGATAAAAGATTAACAAATGAAATAATCTTCTCACCGAGGATATATTCTTTGAGAAAATGGTGGGAAATAGTAGGAACCATTCATATAGTGACTACAATGGACCTTGAATTGACGAACCTCTGATGGAAGACAGAATGGAAACTTTCACGAGAATGATGAACCAACTGAATCAAGTTATGGGAAATAACTTGAATCAAGATGATATAACTATCTCACCACAAAGAGAAAAACATTATATTGTGTTTTTTATGAATCAATGACCACCAAACTTTAGTATATCTACCGACTCATTGATTGTTGAACAATGGATTAGTATTATCGAGAAGATATTTTATGTGCTCCATTGTTCAAAACAAGAGAATGTCACACTGGCTGTTTACCGCTTAAAGGGAGAAGTTGATCAATGGTGGGAGATGATTAAAAACATTATTCCAAGAGTGGAGGTTGAAGCTATGGAGAGGGAAGAGTTCATAGGGATCTTCTTCAGTAATTATATCCCTCATTATATGAGAAGAAAAATGGAGAATGAGTTTTTCGAGCTGAAGCAGAAGGTGAATGAATCTGTTGGAATATACAAGATCAAATTCACTAGACTTTCCCATTACACATCATGTTTTGTCATTGATCCTAATGGGAAGGTTGATATATTATTTTGTGGACTTCAACCTCATCAGCATAAGAATCTATCCAACCGAGACTATGAAATCTATGAGGAGATCATACAGATTGCAATGAAGGCCAAACAAGAGTTTGGTGAGCCACAATGCTCTCATAAATCCAATGAAAATAAGAGATCAATGAATCCAATAATAGGGAGGTTCTTTTATCAAGAAAGAGGATGAAAGAAAGTGCAATGTCCCACGTGTAATAAATTTGGGAATAAGCATTCAGGGAACTGCCTGCTCAGGAGTGGGAAGTGATACATGTGTGGAAAAGATGGCCATATTGTGCATAATTGTTGAAGTGAGGTGAATCCTCAAATTCCCAACACTAATGAAAAGGGGAATATGGATTTGTCCATGCCTGAAGTACAATTCTAGAAGTGTGGAAAACTTGGGAACTTTGACAATAAATGTCCAAATCTGAGGGCTGGGGAGGGGAATCACCATCAGCCTCATCAAAGTCCAAGGAAACAAGGTCATACATTTTCAATCACTATGACTGAAGTTGAAGTGCCAAATGATCTGGTGGTATGTACTCTTATTATTCTCTCAATTCTAGAAAGTACTTTGTTTGATTCTGGTTCTATGAATTCCTTTATTTTCTCCAAGTTTGCAAATAATTTAGAATCAACCCCTGAATTGATTAAAGTAGACTTATCAGTCAAGACTCCTGGTGGGATTATCCAAGTGTCATTAGTGTTTAGAAACTCTATAATTTAATTTAGTGAGAACATTATTATCTCAAATCTAGTAGTCATTCCCATTATAGAATTTGAAATTATACTATGGATGGACTGGATCATAAAGTATAATGCTAAGATCAAAGGAAGAAGTAAGGAAATATCAGTAGTCTTGAATGGAAAACATATAGTTATCTTCTAAGGAGAGATATCTAAAGCTAATATTTGTCTAAAAGAACCTCCTATATCCTTTTTTATGTAGTTCATCGGTGAAGAAGAATAATTAAATGAGAGTATATGGATAGAAAATGTTCCCATCATCTAGAAATACATTGATGTATTTCATGATGAGTTACCCGGACCTCCCCGAGAAAGAGAGGTAGAGTTCTCAATTGGACTAATACCTGGATATCATCCGATATCATAGACCTTGTATAGGATGGAAAATGTGGAGCTGGAGGAATTAAAGAAACAACTCCATGGTCTTTTGGAGAATAGGTTTATCCGATCGAGTGTGTCTCTTTAAGGAGCCCATGTTACCTTTGTGAAGATGAAGAATGGATTAATGTGGCTATTAATTGATTATAGATAACTAGATGGGATGACAGTGAAGAAAAAATAACGTCTTCCAAGAATTTATGACTTATTTGATCAACATCATGGGGATCAATTCTTCTCTAATATTGATATTCAATATGGTTATCATCAATTGAGGGTGATGAAATAAGATATTCCAAAAACTTACTTCTGATCAAGATATGGGCATTATGAGTTTGTTGTTTTCCCTTCGGACTGACTAATACACCTTCTATTTTTACAGATTTGATGAATAGAGTCTTTAAGGACTACCTTGATAACTGTTTGGTAATTTTTATTGATGATATTTTGATATATTCCAAATGTCACGAGGACCATGAGGATCATTTAAGGGTTATTTTAAAAACTCTCTCGAAGGAGGGGATTTTTAGAAAGTTCAAAAAATGGGAATTTTTGTTACAACAATTTGCTTTCTTGGGGAATGTTTTAACCAATGAAGGAGCCACAATTGACCCTGCAAAGACAAAGGTCGTAGAAGAGTGGCCTCAGGCTACAAAAATGACTGAGATTCGTAGTTTCCTTTAATTAGTGGGATATTACATAAGGTTTGTGAAAAACTTTTCACAACATTCTAATCTATTAACAAAGTTAACTCGAAAATGGGTCAAGTTCATCTAGAATAAGTAGTGTAAGGAATGTTTCCAAGAGCTAAAGAAGAGATTGGTTACTGCACCCATGTTAACTCTTCTATTAAGTGGAGAAGGATTTGTTATATTTAGTGATGCATCTTGGAAAGGGATTGGGTGAGTCTTCATGAAAAATGACAAAGTAATTGCTTATGAATCTTGATAGTTGAAGACTCATGAGTAGAACTATCCTATGAATTATCTGGAGTTGGTTATGGTCATTTTTTCTTTGAAGATATGGAGGCTCTATCTTTATGGGGAGATATGTGATATATACACAGACCATCAATGTTTGAATTATATTTTCACACAAAAGGAATTGAACATGAGACAATGGAGATGGATGGAACTTCTTAAAGACTATGACTATTCAATTCATTATCATTTTGGAAGATCAAACAAATTCTCTGATGCATTAAGCAAGAAAGAACCAGCTGTTCTTTCCATGATGAGGATTCAAATAGATCCTTTGATCAATGACATAGTAAAGATGGACATGAGAATTATAAGGGAAGGGACATCATTAACCCTAACCCAAATGATTTCTCAACTGTCATTAATATAGAATATCAATTAAGCTCAGAAAGAAGATCCTTTGTTACAGAAAAAGTATTAGGCTATGAAGGATGGTATGTTTCCTGAGTTCAATATTGATCAAGAAGGTGTACTAGAATTTTATACAAGACTATGTGTTACATATATTCCGGAAATAAAGAAGGATCTGATGGATAAAGTTCATTGCTATAATTTCTCTATACATCTAGGAATCAAAAAAATGTATAGGGACCTTCATGATCATTATTAGTTGGATAATATGAAAAGGGAGATTGCTAAATACACTTCAAGGTGCCTGGTATGTCATCCAGTGATGGTAGAGAGACAAATTCCTAAAGTGGTATTGCAACCACTACCCATACCAGCATGGAAGTGGTACAATATCACAATGGACTTTGTCATTGGTCTCCTAAGAACATCTAAAGGAAACATTGTGATATGGGTTATTTTGGACAGTCTCACCAAGACAATCCATTTTCTCTCTATTTGGGAAGATTTATCTCTTGATAAACTTTCCATGATTTACATAAAGGAAGTATTAAGGATTCATGGAGATCCACATTCTATCATATCTGAATGTGCTCTAAGGATCACATAAAAATTCTAGAGAATTCTTCAACATACTCTGAGTATCGAATTGAATTTCAGTATGGCCTATCACCCAGAAACTAATGGATAATCTGGAAGGACTATTCAAACACTCGAGGGCATGGTGAGGACATGTTCAATGGAATTTAAAGGTGGATGGGATCAAAATAACCCTTTAGTTGAGTTCCCTTACAACAACAACTTCCACTCAAGCATTCAAATGTCACCTTATTAAGATTTATACGTGAAGCAATGTATAACTCAAACTTGTTGGGATGAATGTTGTGAGAGAAATATTATTTGGCCAAATCTTGTTCAAGAGATGATAGAAAATGTCCATTCCATCCAGAAACACATTAAGGCTGCTCAGAGTCAGATAAAGAGCTATGCTAACAACTATCGAAGGGACTTGGAGTTAGATGTTGATGAAAAATTCTTTATTCAAATTTCACCTTGGAAGAGAGTCATGAGGTTTCAGAATAAAGGGAAGCTTAGCCTTAGGTACATTGGTCCCTATGAAATCCTTGAACGCATAGGAGAAGTGGTCTATCAACTTTCAATTCTTCCAAATATATCACAAGATCATGATGTCTTCTACGTACCCCTCTTGAGGAAGTACATAACTAACAATTCACATGTACTAAATCCAGAGGTGGTACAACTAGACCATGAACTATCTTATGAAGAGAATCTAGTGGAGATCTTGGATCGTAGAGACATGGTTATATGAAACAAGACTACCCACCTTGTTAATGAGTTTTGGAGGAACCAAAAATATGAAGAAGCCATATGGGATCTAGAGGACTCTATGAGGTAGAAGTACACACACCTTTTCTCTTCTAAGGGTATGAGTTGAAATTTTCGGGATGAAATTCCTTTCTGGGGGAAGAATGTAACGATCCAAACTTTTGAATAATATTGGTTCGTTGATTTTGTTAATTATTTTATTTTATACTCAACAAAACAATATCCTTTAATTAATGAATTAAGTATAATTAAAATGATAACATTGAGATTTGACAGTTATATGACTGTTGGTCAATATGACTGTTGGTCAATATGACTATTGGTCAATATGACATTTGGAAACTAAATTCTTAATTTTATGATTATTTTTTATAAATAGAACTGATCATGGTTAATTAATAATGAAAGAAGAGTCAATGACCTCATCCAGTAGACTCGGGCCATATGAAGCCCATCTGTTAGAGATTTGAAAGGAGGTTGCATCACTAGGATTTGCTATGGACCAAGCCCAAGCAGAGCTTCAACATGTGAAGCTTGAACGGAACCACCTAAGGGAGATGTTCTATCTAATAGAAATCACCACATAGGAAATGTTTTCTAAGCCGCCCCAAGATTCTATCACCATAGCACACCTTACACTTAGGTCCCATGTAGGTGTTATAAGGGGATATGTAACAAGGCCTTAGTTACTTTGTGTAATCCTTTTGTATACATGAAATTGTTATTTATTAATATGGTAAAATTTTTGTATTTCAAATGCCCAGATAAATATAGGATGAATTTATAGATTTCCATATTATTGATGAAATTTTGGAAAAAGGGTATTTTAAAATAGTTTTGTATACTTTAAATATTCCCTCACTTGTTTTATAAATACAAACCCCTTACATCATTAATTATATTCCAAATTCCTTTTCATCTATGATATGGACTTTTTAACTCCCATGAAATCCTCCCAAGGTTGACTCAATCCCCCCAAGGTCCCAACCATCATGCTTTCGAAGTTACTCTTTAAGTGAAGGGAACCTTTCACCCTTCTCTTTTAAGTCATGAATTCCTTTATTTTATGTCTTATAGTTTCCATGCGGTGGTATGTTATTATATATCATTATTAATATCCTTTTAATTTCTAATTGATGAGATAAAATTTATGCTCTCATCAACCAATTTTCTGAATTTTCAATTGACACCGTTAGGCTGTCAAATTTTTGTAAAAGAAATCACATCTTCTATTTTATTTTAAGTTTCCTTTTAATGTGGTATGTCATTCAAACATCCATACATTGATCTTATTTTCATTTCATTATTTCCATATAATTTATTATGAGTTATTTATTAGTGTGTGACCCTTGTCCACTCTCTTTTTAATGTTTTCTAAAAACATGTTATGTAGCTGTTATGCTGCCGAATTTTTGTCTCTAAATATCTCTCTTTTTCTCAAACATTATCTGGTTTTATTTCTGTGAATACTTAAATCTATTTTCATTTCTAGGGGTATTAATCAAAAAATAACATTGATATATTTTATTCTATAATTGACATGCAGACAACCCTTACTTCCTCTCCATGGGTTGTAAATGACATAATGATCTCATTTTTTTCCACTTTTGAAATGTCATGATTTTGAAGTGAAACACATTTATTTTACTCTATTTGGATTATTTATGAAATGTATGATTATGAAATATGTGGACCACATAAAAATAAAAACATATTAATGTTGGACCTTAATATCACTCCAATGAATTGGGTAAATAATTTAATCTCTAGAGATGACAAGTTTCATGACACCTTGGTGAAGAACCTTGGTAAATTTTATGAATCCTTGGGGATGAACCATGGTGATATGTTCATGAATGTATAAATTAAATGTTGTATCCACATATTAAATTTATGATTCAATTTATTTTGATTATTATATTCATCTAATTCCATTTCTCATGTATTTATGTTTTTCATCAAATTCTTATTGATATCCCAAGTAAACTGATTCCCTTGATTTCCTTACTGGGCCTTCTGCTCACCCTTTCCTTTGATGTATATATCAAGGTTATTATATGAAATAATTATAATTATGATGATCCTTTTATAAAGCCTTAAAAGTATATTAGAATAATTTATTATGTTTTCATGTTTATTGTTCCTGATTTCCAAGACACTAGACATTAAAGATCCTCAGTTTGTAAAATGTAACGCAATGTTATGTAATAAAATAAAGGGATTCCATACATAGATTCACATTGAGGAAAATGAATTTCCTCAATATGGTGGCGTGTTTAGAGGCATGAGTCATCTAATGAAGTTGATGCTGCTGGAGTTATTATTTCATAGCCTTTAATGACTTACTCTAGGAGGGAGGTTTGAGATTATTTTCTTAAAGGGTAGTTTTTTCACTATTATTTTTAATTTAATATTTTTTTTAGTTTTTATGGGGAAAGTAACATTAATGATTGTATAGATTTATTATAGGTGTTGAGATCCTTTTCCTTTGGAGTGATAAGAGGGGATAATTTCTTCTCTTTTTTCATTCTTCTAGAATGAACTCTCTTGTAATAGTTGGATACCATAGAATAATACTTAAATACTCTTTTATTATTAGTCCTATAACTGTGACTCTATCACTCTATTTTCTCCATTGGTGATTACACACATGAATAAGTAATTTTTTATATAATAATTGATGGGTATGGCTATTATATTTATGATCGACCTACACTTCATGGAGCACTCTACATATAATATTAAATATATACTGAAGTTACTAAGGGATGTAATTAAATTTTAGATTTAATTTCAATTTATTTTATTGAAACATAATATATAATAAAATGTACCTTTATAAAATACTTTATTAACCTAAAACATACATGAATATGAAAATTTATGATGAAAATTCTTCCAATCAAGAATAGTTTGAGCTCATGTTTCTCCTTAATGAACCTATTAAGGGAGTTTTTGATGATGAAATAGTCGAGGCCATTAGTTAGTTGAAGACATATTTTATATAATGAAACATGTTCAATCATCACTATTTTGTTTTTTTACTAGATTTAAAAAAACAAGATCCTATGTTAGTTCCAACATTGGAAGGAAAACTCATCGTCAAACTATGGATGAGAATTAGAACTTTCTAGATATGGAGAGTCATAATTCAACACCAATTTGGGGGTTTAAACTCCAAATTATTCTTCTATACCCACTTTTTAAATTTTATTTTTTTCCTTAATTTAATAATTGTTTTATTTGTATTTAGGTTCAGTTTTTGAGGATCGATAGTGGCTATATAAGATTTGGAAATTAAAAATATTTTGTTATCCATTTCTCATAATTTCTCTATATGTATTTTTTTCATTTTATGTATTAATAATCATTTATTTTCTTCTTTGTAGGAATATGAAGAAGACAATACTTTTTCACCCAAATAAAATCTAACATGATGTTATCTACATCTTAAAAAAATAAATAAACTAGTTTTTAATGATTATTTTCAGTATTAGTAATGGGTTTTTTGTCAACTATGTAGTGGGAAGTTGTAAAAAACTAAATAAGTCTATTTGATATTGTTTCCCCTACTAATTCATGAATAAATACAATTCATAATTTTCCATGATTAGTTTTAATATTTTCTGAAACAATATTTATTAAAAATGGTTGGGGTGGTGTAATTAAAAATCTATTAAGGAAAAACACAATATACACAAGAGGGAAGCTAGGGATATTCTAACTAGAGACCTCCCCAACACCCCACATGGATTATACCATTGACACACTCCCTGGGGTCTTAACAAAAATACTTATTAGCGATAAACTATTATTTTGGAAACTTAAAGTTCTAGGAGTAGTGTAAGTACTTGTGGAGGTATGGAAAATACAAATTTTCATAATCAATGAATACTTCATGTTGTACTTAATGAATAATGTCATGAACAATAGAATTAAATCAAATATTAATTTTCATAATAATCCGAGAACAAAAATGTTGGATCATCACATGTAATTTATAGATTGATTTCGAATTAACATAATATTGAAATTATTTATTTATCAATGAATTGATAGACTACTCTTGTGGTACCATTGTTGTTCCAAAAGAATAAAGGTTAGATTCCTTACAGTTATGATCCACACATTATTTGTGTATCACTAATCATTGTCATAAAATTATATAGGTGCTATCACAAATTAATATTATGGTTACAATGATAGTTGTGGATCACATCTGAATCCTTTAAGATAATAAGAATTTATTCTAGCGGGGTGGAATATCTATGCATTCTTTGCAGCCTTCTAGGGAGGTATAATTCTTCTTATTGTATGGATTCTCTTAATATTTCACTATGTACAATGAAAAAATGAAGCTAGGGATTTCACAACATATCATAACGAGGGTTATATAGTGCTACAGTTAGAAAATAAATAATTACATAAAATTTATATTTATTTTCTTAATTTTTGACAAACCCCTTGTGTAAATATTATTGTTATCATTATTATTATTTAGATAACATTTTATAAACTTGTGGGAAAAATAAATATTGTTTTCATGAATAATTAAATTAATATTTATACAAATAATATTTATTATGATGGTTATCATTGAACCATAAAACTCAAACCTCCAATCCTCCTTAATATTTATTCATACTTCAATAACGACTATTTATATAATTAAATAAATACCACCACATTATTCGATAATAAATATATAAATATTAGGTTCAATAAATTAGTTACTAAGTATTTATTAAATATCAACATACCTAAATAAATAAATAGTTTTTGCCTTTTGAATAAACGAGAATGAATAAATATTTTATATTCAGACAATTAAATAAATAAATACCTCGTGTATGAATATTAATTAATTATTAAATTTACATATATATTCTCTTGAATAACTTGTGATTGAATATTTTTGATCTAACCAACATGAATAATTATTAAAACATGCATGATAATAATATTTATCAAAAATAATAAATTCAAATGAAATTTAATTGAGCATCTGAATACACTTAGGGTGTGACCCTCTAGGTGATTTTCTTAGTGACATTATATTTGTTTTGCCTAAGGTCCATGATTAACATCAAACACCACACCAAGACACTCATAGTGAAATAAGTTAATGTCATATTGACATGTAACCTCCTACAAACATAAACCATGTAATGTAATCCCCATATCCTAATATCTCTAATCATGTTGGTTTCATGCTAGTGTTATCAACCTATGAACTCAATGTCTCTTTGACTTTCTGTAATCAAAATATTCGATAAAACTTACATGACCATGTACATGATCAATAGTTTCAATTTTTATCAAAGGGAATAATATATATAATTAGTTATAAAATAGTAAAGATAAATCCTATCTCGAATTATTCGTTAACACAACATCACTCATGATGAACCTAGTGTATCTTTCCTCATCGTATACATACATTGTCACTATTTTCCTTTATACATAAAAGCATGTGAATCATTAAAGAAATTAATAATAATATTAAATTTTAATGATCATTACATACATTCAATGATAGGAATATCTAATGAAACATACAAATGTGTATTTCTAATTATTAGGTTATATTTTTATAATCTTTTATACTAAATATTATCAATGGAGTACAACATGAGAAAGTAACTTATTGTTTTATGAGTGTCTACCCCTAAATGAATATATCCTTTCCATACCATTAAATTATATCATTTGATTATGGAACTTATATTTATGAATATTGTCTTCCAAGTTCTAGGTTCTCATTATAGTGAATAACTACTATGACCTTTCCATGTGATGAGTAATATTAGGATGTTATCATATACCATGTCATGTAGAAGAATAATCATGATGTGATGAGAAATTTTATTAATATTAAAATACATGAATACAAGTAACCATAATGTACATAGAAGTTGGTTCTAGGTCACTCACACTAATTGACTCTCACTTATAATTGAGAAAACATCTAAAAAAATTTAGTTTGCTATTTATCGTAAGATATTCATGCTTATGTTGAGAAAAGGATTTAGTTTAAGGATACACCATGTTTTCTTACATGGAAACTATACTCAGAATGACTTCACCCGTTTGAGAAAATTCCATCAAGACATGATATTTAGGGAGTATGTTCTTTTCCTATTGGTGGGACCTCAGATCATTTTTGAGAGCCTAATAAACAATATCACTAAAATACAATTTTATAAGACTTGTACTGTACATATATACCACATCAGGATCTTAGGTGAAGTTGTGAATTCAAAATGATTCTTTAGATGCATTAAAATAAATTATATACATAGACTATACAGTAGAATTTAAAACAACTAAAATATTTTAACTCTTCTAACTAAAATCTACATTTACGATGAATACATATCCCAAATATGACTTAATATAATCATGATCTATTTAGAATATATCATTTGTATATCCTCTAATGACTATTTCCTTTTATCATTCATATAATAGGAACAAATAATTATTATGCCTCATACATTAAGGATATCCTTAAGAAAAGACAAATGTTTTACTCCTATATTATCTTTATATCTAACTACCATGCTTAATGTGTTTGAAAAATCAAGCCTATTACATAACATAACATACATAATGGATCCTATCAAACATGTGTATGAGATTTTGCTCATTTTCTTTCTCTAGTTGTGTCTAAAAGCACATTTTCTTTGCGATATGAATACCATGTGAAACTAGAACCAATCCCCTCATGGATTGTTCTATACTAAATATATTTATTATCTGGTTAATGTATATACTTTGATTTAGTCTAAACAATATTTTGGATTTATCACCAATGATATTGATTCTAATGATATATATTGTTTCACTTAAGTACTTCATGGAGGATCACTTATTTAACTAGTCATAACTAATTGTATGATTTGTATTTCATTTTCAATAAGAAAATTTTCAATAACATATAGTACTATAATTGCAACCACACATCCACTAAACCACATGCAAAAACATGTTTAACATTAATTCATTATGAAAAAAAAAATTCTTTGGTATTCTTGAAATTGAATGTTCCATGTAGCATATCCTTACTTTAATCCATAAATGGATCTCTACAACTTACATATATTATTGGCTATTCATGGAGTCACAACCCCTTCAGGTTGTGTCATATAGACATCTTACTAAAGGTTTTCATTAAGGAAAACTATTTTGACATTCATTTGTCAAATCCCATAATCTTTAAATGATGTTATGGAAAGTAGAACTCTGATGGATTTGAAAATTAAAACTAGAGAAAAGGTTTCATCTTAGTTAATGATTTTAAATTGTTTAAACCCTTTTATTATTAGATGTAATTTATCGGTATTTAGTTTACCTTACATGTCTTTTTTTTTCTCAAATACCCATTTCACCCAACAATATTTACATAAACTGGTGGATGGACCAGAACCCAGAATTTGTTCCAATACATTGAATCAATCTCATAATTCATGATTCCTTACCATATCATAGATTTTGAGCTCTCTAATACATACCTATGTCAAATATGTTATTTATTGTCATTTAATAATTAGTCCCCATTTTCATTGACTGGAGGACTATACAATTTATTTTCTTTAATTTCTCTAGCTCTCTTACACAATACTATCATTTTTTGGAAAATATCTTCCTTGGGGAACCTAGAATCGTTTCCTAAACCAACCCTTATGTATCTTGAGAATCAACTTCATCGAATTCAATATTTCTCCCACTTTTCTTCTTGAGGATGTGATCCCTCTCAATAAAAATGGTTTATCTTACTACAATCAACTTATTTTATGGAGGTTTTTATAGATAATATCCCCTTGTTTTTCTGGTATACCCTATAAACATGGAATCAATCTTCTAATTCATAGATTATTTCAATATTTTAGCTTTTGAGCTCTATACTACCTCCCAATAGATGAGACTATTATTATTGTTAATCAATAATTAGGTACCATTTTCAATGACTAGAAACTATATAATTCTAGTTCATTAATCTATCAATGAAATACTTGTGTTTTAGGCTTAACATCATCCATGGTTACCCATGGAATCTGTTATTGAACAAAATTTTGTGTATCATGAACATCGACATCATTGAAGTCAATATTTATCCCTCTATCCCTGTTGAGTATGTGCTCCCTCTCATGAAAAATGGATTTCATTGTGAAATTAACCTTATTTTCTGGAGTTTTGTATAGATATTGTCCCCTTTTTTCATGGGATATCATATAATGATTCACATCATGCATTGAGGTGGTAGTTTTTTGATAGCGTTGGTCTTATAAAACAACTCACATCCCCATGGATGAGTATGTGGAAACAATGATTCCTTTTCCTACATCTACTGATATGGTATCCGGTCTACCTCCATAATTCATACTTGATATTGAATGTGTACTGAAGTGTTTAATGCATATTCCAAAAATGATTATCAAAGAATTTCATGACTCATAATCATCCTTACCATGTCACAAATGGTATAATTCCTCCATTCAATGATACACTTCCACTATGGTGTATAAGGTGGTTTGAGATAGAATAGAATCTCACTCTTCAATATTAATTTGATAGATTCTTGTTTAAGATACCCACCGCCTCGATTAGATCAAAATGTTTTATCTTCTTAATAAGTTGATTATATACTTAATTCTTGAACTCTTTGAATTTATCTATGGATTCAGACTTATACCTCATTAAGAAGACATATCCATATCTTCTCAAGTAATTATTAAGATAAATGAAGTAAGAACACACACCTATGTATTCTATTGGAAAAGGTATGAACACATCAATGTGTACCCATTATAATAGTTATGTAGTTCTTTCACCTTTTCCACCAAAAGCTGTCTTGTTCATTTTTCCTTGTAAACAAGCATTACATCTACCAAGTGGATTTAACTCAAAAGAGTCTAAGTAACCATCTTGATAGATAATGGTAAAACACTTTTCATTTATATGAACATGATGGTGATGCCACAACTATGTGTGGAATGATTCATAAGAACATGATTTATTATGAATTTCCAATACTTGTTTTTCATAATTTAATACATAATGATTTTTATTTAAATTCTTCATACTATAATATATGTTATCTCTATAAAATAATCAAATTTTATTTATAACTTGATAATAAAACCATATGTATCTAGGTAAGATGAAAAAATTATGCTCTTGGTCACAATTGGTACATAATATAAATCCTTTAAATCCTAGACAATCTTTTTTGGCCACAAAAGTTGGTAGTCTCCAATGGATAGAGTAGTTTTCATTGCACCATTGAGAGGCAATAATTCCACCGCTCCTAGGAAATATTATGAAATCCATTTGGTTCCTACATTTGGATACATATGTGATAACCAAAAGTTGTATATAATACACAATGTGTAGAAGAAAAAATATTTCACTTGATTATAAAGATACATGAAGATTCCCCCTTTCTTATTTAATTGGTTGTAGATCTTCTTATAGTATCCAATATTGATGAATGAAAAACATACTGCATCCTTAACCTTTTTTGGTCTTTATATATTTTATTTATTATAAAGAATATTCTCTATAGCCTTAGAATTTATATAACTCCTGATCTCCTTATCCATGTTCTTATAATTATTATTCACTATGAGGATTGTAGACTTTTCACGCTCTATGTCCTTATCAACATAGAGAATTAGAGTAAATAGTTCTAAAATATTCTTCTTCTTATTTCACACATTTTAATTAACAATAAAAAAGTGAAACTCTTAGGCAGTGAGGATAAAAAAATATTTGGGCATAGATAATCAAAGATCACCGATCCCAATATTTCTAAGTACACAATGTATCTAATCATTATGACCATGTGAGGGTCCAAATGTCACCAAATCTCTGAGTTCTTATGTGTAAAATGAATTGGAGATCTCAAATCTCTCATGTATCACCTTCTATTGATAGAGATCATGAAGGTGAGACATGATTCTATACACATTCATATCCTCATGTTTCTCATCCAAATGTTTCAAACAAAATGATAGTTCTTCATCACTATCCTCTTATCTAGATTTCACTAGAAGCGGGTTTTACCATACATATAATTTTGTTTCATGGAATAGTATAACACACAATCACCTATGTTATTCTTGTAAATTCATGATGGTGATAAGGTTATCCTTTTCTAATACGGATCATAGTGATATAGTTGATGTCATGTGATTTTACATTCCTACAATAAATAAGAGAATAATTTGAGTACTTTATCAATATTACAAAATAGAAAGTAAATTAAATTAAATTTGTTAATCTCCTACTATTTTATCAAAACCTAACAGGCCTCATCATTTCTTTCAGAATTTCCTATCCTAACGATATCATAGTGTCATTGATCTATATACCCATTCTCATAACTGGGATGGAGGTCTGAAAATTTTCTCAAATTTTCTTGGTTTGGCCTCATCTTTGAACTTGAATAACATCTACCCTCCTAAGTAATCAATCCATTAAAAAATTTTACTCATATATAAGTGAGGGGAACTAAATTATTTGTCAATGGGGATTTATAAAAAATAAACCACAGGTATGAAAACCCTTACATAATGAGAGGAGTGGAATGAATCACATACCATTATTTAATTTAATAAATTATTAACTAACCAAGGCTTAATAAATTAAATAAACCAGTCACATAGATAAGATAGTATAAGCTCATGGTCATCCACATAACATGAAACAAATATGAAAAATTACACTATCTGCCATTCACTTTGATTTGTTCTTTATTATTAAGAAAAATATAGTTGAATTAATTAATTCTATATATCTTAATGGTTATCTAAATTCTATGGTAGATAATCATCATAAATGAAAAATAGAAAATAAATGGCCTGACAAGCATTAAAAAATAATTCTGTATAAATAATTAATAATTTATCAATTATATAAACTTTATTACATATTAAACACATCATATTTCAACAATGTAATTATTTTTTTAATGATGAAATTAATTATTCATTAGGTAATTTAATTATGTTTTTCTACTGGGTGATTACCCATTATGTAATAAAATGATACATGTCATTTTCATCACCTTCCATGTATCTGGGATAAATGAAAAGACACTTGATGTGTATCTCAAATGGGTTACATGACGAGTACTAATGAGTTACACACAGTGTTTCTACTTAATTATGTTCACGTAATATGCCTGTGGACTCATCATTTTCTTTAGATATGGGAAATAATGGTTCATATAGTGTGTACATCAGTTATACACCATGTATCTCATTAATTATACTAACTATCAGTCTCACACAGTGTCATAATACATATTTTACCACTTGGTAAGCGTTAATTTTATGGCTAAATTGTGTCGAAGATATAAAGTGTACACTAGTTATATGTCATGTGGTTCGATAGACCACGATTTGGGATGACATGGCCAATAGGTTTTGTACATTAAATTCACCAAATGTTATTATTTCTTGATGCATTTTTTCCCATGACACATCCAAGTGAAATTAACTTAGGTACACATTGTTTACTTTGTCCATCCGCCTTGTAACTGTGTCTACTGGTCAGAATCCATGGAATATCTCAATGGTATCTTTGAACATTATTCATCAGATATTAACCTATTTAATATGATATAAAACCTAATCAATGAGAACTGATATGTTGAAAAAAATTAAATTAAACTTATTTATTTGAAGAAAGAATAAAATATAAGAGAAAACAAACAAAAATTTTGTATAATCAATAAACAAATAATAAGTTATTATAAATTATTATTTTACCCCCTAAATATCACTTAAAGGTTCTGAGTGCAGTGGAAATTCTAGTAGAGGAATGACTAAAATAGTTTTTATAATAAACTATTAATCTATGATGTACTGAAAAAAATTAAATCTATAATTAATTCCCATATTAATCCTAAAAAAAGGGAGAATCACCACATATAATTTATAAATAGTATTATAATTAAGATGATCTTGTAATTATTTCATTGTTTATGAAATGATATACCAATATTGTATTTCCTTCATAATTTCAAAATAATAAAGGGTATATTTCATATAGTTTTCATCCACATATGCTTCTCGAACCTTTTATCGTCACTGTAGAATTATTTAGGTGCTAGTTTGAATGAATCTAAATCTTGTGATGATCTTTTTTATTGTCAATTGAAACCTTCAAGATAAAAAGGATTTGTTCTAGTGTAGGATAATTATGGCCATATTATAAAGATGGGTGTTAAATTTCCCTTTAAAATTTAAAACAACTAATGTGTGATTCCAATAAAAAAACAAAACAATAATGATAAATATACTAATCATAATGAAAATATAGTATGAAATTGTCAAAAAATATCATGATAATTTTCATATCATTTGTAAAATATAATTTCAAAGTATGAATAGTGACAATAGAAGAAAAAAATCATATTGAAATTATGGGAAATAATATTTGATATGAGTATGAAATACATAAATTAAATAAAGGAGAGAGAAATATTTTATAAAGGAGTTCACAAATAGCTTAGTGTGATCCCATATGCCTCCTCCCCTCAGGTTGGGAGGTTTGGATTATTACTCCTTTGATTTTAATGGAGATCAAGAATCCAATTCCTCATATTCCTTTTCTCATCTATGATAAAAAAAATTATCCCCCACGTTTAAGGTTGTGATCACCCTATTGAACGTTTAAGGTAGTCAGGAAACTTGTGCCACACTTTTGTGGAAGTGAGAACTCATCATAGAAGTGGTGGTTATAAAATATATATTTTATTAGTGTCATAAAACTTTATAGAAACTCCTATAATGATCTCTATTTATAATCTAAAAAGTAATTGGGAATATTTTGGAATATTTGAACATCATTAGGTATCTTCAAACATCAATTAAGAGTTATCGGGTCCATTGAAAATAACACTTTCGACATGTGATTCAAACACCACCAGATAGCCAGTATGATCCCATCAGAAAGCCAGTGATACTTCTGTAGATTACTACTTCTACCCAGATTCCATCAGTTAGTTGCTACTATCCACTGGCTACTTATGGACCTCTTTTAGGTTCACTGGTTCTACCTTCTTCCACTAAATGGTTGGTGTGATTCTTTCGGGTAGCTGGTGGACTCTTGCTGTATGGGTGGCTCTTTCCACATGTCACCACCTACCCAGTGCTACCTACATTTCCAAAAATACCACCAAGCCCCTTTGATCTTCCTTCCTTTACACTATTAATTCTTTGATTCTTCCTTCCTAGAAATTATCACATCCAACAAGACTTCAATTTATACATCAAATTCATTCATGAAAGATACCCAAAATCAATTGAATTCCATAACTTGGACTATTTAAAAAATGTATTGGTATTCAATTTTAATAACTGAGAAACACTTAAATTATCACGAACCAAGCTAGGATGACATCCAACTCGACACCTAACCCAGTCTGTGGCATGGCCCCATGGGATTTCCTGATCCCCATGGATGGAAACTAGTGATGGGCATCAAAATTAACCAATATGAATTATTTTTCCCAATGAATATCTAGGAAAAAATAGGAAACTAAAATAAAAGACAAATTAACAATAACTGAATTTAGAAAAATATATAATTTGTTTCAAATAAAATTTCTACAAAAAAACTAAATAAAAAAACTAAAACTGGACCACACCAACAAGATCTCCACACGACCTCTTGGTCACCACCACCAATAAGACCATACTACTCCAACCATGAGCATACAAACTAGAAACCTATACCTGTAAAACAACTTGGGTCTACCAACTCCGAGTGGAACAAGTGGGGTGTGATCTTAAATAGCTCTGTTGGTAATCACCACAAAATCCATGCATTTCCATTACCATAAAAGTATACAAACACTAGTTTGGAATTCATATTTTAAATTAGGTTCTTCCCATTTTAATAAACAAACACATCTCTTTCCCTTTTCAAAACAATCAACACCACATACCTATTTTCAAAATGGATTACCATTTTGAAACCGAATCCAAAAAAATAAATACCATGATATATTTAAAATAACTAAGTAGTATAAACAAAAAACTAAGTGAAATAGAATAAAAATAATTACATACATTTAGAGACCATGGGTGTTTCATAAACATTCCTAGATTGATCCCTGTATATACTTAGATCGGGCCACCTACTGTCATATGGTGTAGCTTTATAATCAATAAGCAATAGGATGTTCGAACTAATAATCCAGTGGAACATTACACCAAGCCCTATAATTTCAATGGGTGGGGGTACCAACCCATCAAATCAGGTTCGAAAATCAACCATAACTCAACCCTCTAGATACACCCTGAAAACCCATGGTAATAGTATACGATAAAAGGAGGAGACCCTCACACGTGTGTCTCACCTTACCTACCGCCACCACAATTGCCTACCCCAAACACGAACACCACTCATGAAATAACCCCCATTTGGAAGTACTCTCGATGGGGTTCTCATCTCATAAAAATCCTTTCACAATTACTAACTAGTACATCACATCACATGATTTTTCAAACCATTTCTCAAAATATGTTAAATTGAAAACTAGGCATTTGTTCTCCCAAAACCACAATTCATTTCCAAAACATTTTAAAGATACTACCATCACTTTAACACTATAAATCCCAATATATTAAACAAATGTTCCAAACCATTTCCAAAATAACACTAAACACCAAATGGAAACACCAATTTTATGTATAAAATTACAGACATACTGTTGCATTCCAAATCCAATTCCACTTCCAACACCATTTCAAAACCAAGATGAAGACACACAAAATATCTAAAGGCTTAAACTTGATTTCAAACCATTTAGACACAAAAAATTTCTCAGGGTTTCGAATGGTCTATAATTTCAAATATAATTTAAACCACATTCATGTCATTTGAGAACTAAGGGAGCATTAGTAGAGCATCAAGAGTTTAAAGATGATGAGTATATGGGGAGATATGTGTTTTTAAAATCCGATCTTTTTATATTGGGAATGTTTATCCAATACCATTATATTTTATGTTCATAGAAATGTTTGAATCTTGTGAACACATGAATGTTCTCACATCCAATGGTACACCATGAATATCCATGATGTAACCAAAAACCATTTTTTTAAAGTAATAACAAATGTCATATCACCAAAACAACAAGATAGATATAAGTTCCAAACCATAAAATACACTGCAATCCACACATAAGGTTCATATCAAAATAAACACATTCCATTAAAACATAAAGAATAAAAACTCATGATGAAAACATTAAATTTCATCTAAAAAGGGATACTTGGAAATTTATCGAACACGTTGAGCGCACATATATAACCATATGTAATGAATCTCCTTGAAAACCATTTTTACCAAATTCCAATAACAAAAAAGCACAAAAAACCAAAAAATCATCACAAGCATAAAAACACATTTAAAAATTATTTATAAATACCCATGTTTCAAATGGAATGCATCAGAAAGGAAACATATAGAAACACTGACCTCAACGTAGTACAGAGGCAAAAAAAACTTCTAGAGAAGGGAAATACAATGGAAATACACAATTAAAACACCCTAACATAAAATAAAAAGAACTATACATAAACCCAAAACCACAAGGTTTAAAAAAGGAGGGAAACCCCACTAAGAGAGACCAATATCTCAAGAGAAAAGGGGGAACAGAAGGAGGATTTTACAAAAAATTGAATGAATATTACCTTTTAAACATTAAGGGGCTTCAAAAATGGAAGTATGGGAAGGGAGAGAGAGATCATATGACCCTTGATTCACGTAGGATGTAATAGGGGAGAAAACCCCAATTTATGGTTAAGAAAACAGAGGGTAAAACATAGAATTTTGAATTTTTTGGAAATTGGGAAGCTCACATGGTTTGGAAGCACAATTTGATAAAGTGTGCACAAAATGTGTGATATACACTATCCAAATGGATAGAAAATCACACAATATTTTCATACTATTTACCAAAATATGAGAAACCCATTCACCATACCCTTTGATCCCAAAACAAGAAGCACAATTACATTGGAGAGGGTGTACAGTTTACCTAAACCATGCACAAACTATGCACATTCCAAAAAATCACTCAGGACAACCAAAATTAAAAATTTTAACCAGAACGCAACCTAGACCTCAACCAAAATGATCAAAATCTAAAAAAATAATAAAAGAAAATAATTCCAATGGTGTTGGTGTAATAATTATCCCCATTACAGACACTTTTACCCCATAAAGTCCCCAATCCGAAAGGTAAAACAAAACATGATTTAATGCTCGATCAAAATCGAAAGAAACCGTGGACATTAGGGTGACCTATCATTCCAAAAGTCACAATATAGAAATTATAAAGAGAACCATAAATTTTGGAATCGAGGGACAACATGAGAGGGTTATCCCCACCTTATGAACTCAACTAACAACACTAGGAAAATTGGGACCGGAAACTGCCAACCCAAACCAGAAACCCTCTGCACAAGGGTGAACCCATGGAAGACATCCAAACTAAATCCAAAACCAAAACCAAAATTAAAAAATTCCAGTAGAATGTAAAATTCACCACCCTATACAAAACTCCCAATGCCATAGTGAAACCCCTGAAAGAAACTCAAGTCAATCAGATAACCCGAATACAAGCTATATATTGTGGTTTTCACAAAAAAAGATATATCCAAACAAGAACAAATGAAAATGGGGAACTGATTAATAAAAGGACATCCATTTTAAGATCCAAATTATAGTAATAGGGGGGTTATAATAGAACATGAAAACTATTTCTCTTACAAATAATTAACAAAAACCAAGAAAAATACAGCATGAAGCTTAAACTGCCTCTACTCGAACACTAAAGGCACAAAAGCAAGGCCTAGGTTCCCCACACCCCTAAAGATCTCATAATTGTGCATGAACATTACTTTGTGGCCTATGAATGGAGGTATGCTAATTTAAGCATCCACTACATCACACTTAATCACTAACATATTCCAATCAAAAATATTTCTTTAGGAAATGATTCGAGCAAAACTTTTCCAGATTACCAGATGGTTGCAATGATGAATGGTATTTGGGGCATTACAACATGATGGATTTGAATGTCCAAACTGACTGCACTAGAAGCACAGTAGTAAATGATCCATCAATGTGGATACCAGGACCAACAAATGAGGATTTCCAGAATAGTTTCCTCTTGCACACCCCTCTCTCTAGATGGGGAACCTTCATGAGATCCAACCACCACTGAATGCATCCTAAGAACAAACTCATCAAAAAAAACCTCATCCACCAACTTTTCAAAACAGACTTCAGCAGATGATGTGAAATTTTTTATGACCTCTAGATGAAGAAACCAAATTTTAAGAGGAGATTTCAACTGATCCTCTAAGACCACCTCCAGAGAGAAGGAATCCAACTCTTTAAAGTGTTCAACATAAGATTTTACTATCTACTGGCCCTATCAAAGGCCCCACAGCTTTTCCACCTTACTTGTATTCACCTCCTCAGGTATAAAATATTAGATAAAAAATGAACATAAATACATCCCACATCATTATATCTTGATCAATGATGGAGTAATTAACTTATACTAATCCAAACGGACCCTCAAACAGACCTAGCACAACACGAACTCTAACAGCTTTGGGATTTCCCAATGATCTGAAGACACTCTGGAATTCCTCAAGCCTCTCCACTACATCTAATGGGCCTCAATCACTATAATAGATATAAAACACTCAAGAAGAACCAAAAAATAGAAAATAACATTTAGAAATATTGGGATCCTTTCTGGGTAGCACATTTAGGATAGCACAAAGATCACAAAACTAGATTCAACATCAACTCGAAACACACCCAAAAAAACATCTCAATCCAAATCCATAGGATCAAAAGTCAAATATCATAATTAAAAAAAAAAATCAAAAATCACTTTTCAAATTCAACCATCTCCATTTAAATTTCAAAAGCACATTCTTCCAAGTCTACTTTTCATAAAAAACTCATTCTTCATAAAAAAACCACATCCTAAAACAAAGCTAATTTCAAAAATAATTTTGCATTCAAATCTGTTTTTGATAAACCAATCCAAATATTTAATTTTAAACACACACCTATGCTATATTATAAACTACCAGATATGCATTAATATATTTATTCTTACATAATACACACATAAGTTCAAACATGCACTTTCCATAGATACCCACACATATTTTCATTCTCATAAAGAGTACCAATGGTAAAAAATTTCATCCCATCATAAAATAAAAGTATTTACTAAATTTACAATCCAAAAAACATTATTTTAAAAACCATTATTTCCAATTTCAAAACCATTTTAATTAAATCACTTCCATTTCAAAAAAAACTTCATTTTAATAGATTACTCACATCAACAGAAATTGAAACAAAACATAACTCACACTAAACTACAAGACTATGGAACTAGTAGTTGTTCCTAACACACCAACATGGTCAGTGGGATATGAACCAAGTAATAATCAAAACCTATGAGGATATCAAACCATATACTTGGACTCCACATGGGTCACAACTCCATGTGTGATCACAACATGACACTGTCTCACCTACATTTTCATTCCCCACCCAAAACAATCCAAATATCAAAACAGAGACTGAAAACATATACCTCCCATGGAAACTCAAGGATCAGAATGAGAAAGAGTTAATGTCTCTCTTCCTGCACCTACCTCTCAAGTCCTAATTGTCCTAATATACAACTACCGAGCACTGCAAATAATAATGGTCAGGTTCTAGTGGCATTGTTTCACGAAAAATGTCAGGATTCCATCCAACCCAACACCCGACACAATTCATGGCATAGCCCGAAGGGTGCGCTCAATCCTAGTGGGCTAGAAACTAGTGTCAGGTATCCAAATAAACCAATGGGAATGATTTATCCCAATGAATAAACTGGATCAAAATAAACAACTATAATACGAAATAAAACTAAAAATAACTGAATTTCAATTAATATATAAGCGGTTTGAAATACATAAACTACTGAGAAAAATAAAACAAAATAAAAAAACATAAACTGGACGACACCAACAAGATATCCACATGAACTCTTAGTTTCCACTAACTACAAGACTGACCTAATCCAACCACAGGCACACAAACCAGAGACACACATGTGAAAAATAACTTGGGTCTACTGACACTGAGTGGATTAAGTAGGGTGTGAAATTAAATAGCCCATTGGGTAATTACCACAGAATCCATGAATTTCCTTTCTAGAAATATTTCACAAAAAATAGTCTCGATTATATATATAAAATAGTTTTTCCCTATTTTAACAAAAAAACAAATTTTTCCCTTTTTCAAAACAATACACACCACAACTCCATTTTCAAAACAGATTACCATTTTAAAACCAAATCCCAAATAAATATCCAAACAAAGAAATACTAAGCTATGATGAAAATAATTAAGAAGTATAAATAAGAAACCAAGTGAGAATGAACACAAATAAGAACATATAGATATCAACCATGATAATTTCTTAATCATATCTAGATTGATCCATGTATGTACATAAATCAGACTCACCTAATGGAATATGTTGCAAATCCATAGTCAATAACCAACTGATCATTCTAACTACCAATCCAGTGGCACATTCCACCAAGATCTATAACATCAATGTCGTACCAGCCCGTATAATCTATGTAATCGAGAAACCTCCCCTGTAACCTCTAAAAATTCCTCAAAAACCCATGGTTATAGTACATAGTGAAAGGAGGAGGCCCTCACATGCGTGACTAACCTTACCTACTTCCATTGTACTTGCCTACCCTAAAAACCGAAACCACCCACATGATAACACACATTGGGAAATCCTCCATAAGGGTTCCCATCACACAATTTTTCTTTTAAAAGTGCTGACTGGGCCGTCACATCACATGATATTTCAAAACATTTCTCAAAACATGTTATGATGTGAACCGGGTATTTGTGGTTACAAAACCAAAATTCAATTCCAAAAGATTATAAAGTTTCAACTATACCTTTAACACTATCAATCCCAATATATTACAAAAATTTTCCAAACCATTTCCAAAACAACATTAAACACCACTTTTATGTGAAAAATTCCAAACATGCCTTTACATTCCAAACCCAATTCCAATTACAACACCATTTCCAAACCAAGATGACGACATAAAAAATATCTAATGGTTCCAAATGAGCATTCATACCATTTAGAAGAAAAAATTTCTCAAGGTGCCAAGCGGGCCATCATTTCAAATATATTTGAAACCACTTTCATGTCATTTGAGAACCAAGGGACATTAGTAGTGCATTAAGACTCTGAAGAAGAGAAGAATAGGGAGATATACGTGTTTTGAAATTTTTGCATTTTACTTTGGGCATGTTTATTAAAGACCATTATCATTTGTGTTCCTATTCATGTGTGCTCTCATGAAAACATGTATGTGACCATATCCACTGGGACACCATGAGTATCCATGAAGTTACCAAAAACCATTTTTTATAAATAGAATGAAACATGCCCTACAACCAGCACAACAAGAGAGACAAAAGTTCCAAAACATAAAAGTCACTATAATCCACACATAAGTCTCATATCACAATCAACCCACACTATTAAAACATATCCAATACAAACACATGGTAATAACATTCAATTTCATCTATAAAGGGAAACTTATAATGTTATAAAACTTGTTGAGTGCACATATATAAGCATTTGTAAAGAATCTATTTGAAAACCATTTTTTTCCAAATTCCACCAACAATAATTCACCATAAAAAACAAGAAAACACATCGCAAGCATGAAATAAACATTTATAAATTATTTATAAATACACAAGCAACAAATAGAATGCATCAAAAAGGAAACAAATGGAAACACATACTTCAATAGAGTGATGGTGAAACAAATATTTTGGATAAGGGTGATCCAAGCTTGAGACATTATCAAAACACCATAAAATCAGAAAAAACTAACTATACATCAATCCTAACCCATAGGTTTTGGAAACGAGTTAAAACACACTATGGGAGGTCATGTTTACAAGAGAAAAGGGATAAGGGAAAGACAAATCGACCAAAAACCGATGGAATTTTACATTGGAACCTTCTAGGGGCATCAAAAATTGAAGGTTGTCAAGGGATAGGGGGATTGGATGACCCCATAGTGTGAATAAGTATGAGAAGTGAAGGAAACCCCAATTTTGGGTTAAAATCACAAAGGGGAAAACTTGGAAGTTTTAATTTTTAATAAACTGGGAAGCTCATATGGTTTGGCCGCACAGTTCACCGAACCATGCAAAAACTGAGTGGTAGAAACTATCCAAATTGATGGAACCTCATACATGGTTTCTACATGATTTCCCAAACCATGAACAACCCATGAACCTCACCCCTAGACTAGAAAACAGGCATCATGATTACCTGAGTGAGGGCACACAATTTACCTACTCCATGCACAAATCATGAACAGGAAAAAAACTCACTCGAGACTTCCAAAATAAAAAATTTTAAATCATGACTCAACCTAATCCTCAACCAATATAATCCAAATCATATAAAAGAAATTTTTTTTTTCCAAATTTCAGGGTGTCACATAAATGAAACCATTATAATCAGATATGAGTGTTTGTGATAATGAAAACATCATGAGAGATAGGGAGGTGCAACAACCTCCTCCGCTTTTAAAATCACTAACACTTAATATAAAAATATATATCAAGATTAAATCAAGGTTCAATCAAGAAATAAACCTAATTCAAAACATTAAAATTCAATATATTTTAAACAAGATATTAAATATGCTGAAGAATAAAAATATATGATTTAATATGCTCAATAATAAAGATATATGATTTCTCTCCCTTTGAAAGAAGAAAATAATTCTCCCCTATATATTATAAATTTTATCTCCCAATATATTAGACAGTTTTCTCCCTTTCTGTTATTATAAAAAAGAAAAGGAGATAAAAATAATGAATAATTCTTATATCCAATAGATTCTTGCACAAGATATTTTATAATAAAGACATGAAATTCTATCTCCTCCTTAATTATTATCTAGAGATAAAAAACAAGTTTAGAGAATAAGGAATGTAAAAAATAGACAATTCATTAGGAAAAAAAATATAAAGTGCATGAGATGAATTATGGAATTAACATTGAAGTTTAAAATACTCATCACATAAAATGATTATAATATTCAAAGAAACATTTCAAAATTAATTTTAAAAATTCAAATGAAAAGGATAAGAGAAATTTCCAATGCTTTAAAATGATAAAAGATAATATATAAAGATGTAATAAAAAAATTTAAAAATAAGATTCAAAAATGAAATAAGAAAGTTGAAAAGATACTTATTTTTAAATCAAGATAATGAGAATAAGGAAAAGGGAATTTGGAAAAATAGAATCTCTTTAATATAACTTTCAAAAATAAAACATACATTTTCTTTCCATGGAAATCATGGAAGAAAACCCAAGAGGATAGAGGAGAATAATAGAAATGAATTTCTAGAGGTAAATTAACATTAATGAGATCATAATACAAGTCCCAATGTGAATAATACCATAACTTAATTGGTTAGTAATATGCTAGTGATTAATTTAAAATGAAGAATAACAAGACACTCATGATGAAGTAGATCAGTCCAAACTTTAACAGATAAATCTCCTCAATTTGTGCATTTAATCAGGAAATGTAAACATCAATAAAATAGAGATTAAAATAACAATAATATCAATGATTTCAAGAGACAAATATAAAACAATAAACTAAAAGAAAAAATAAAGTTCCATTTTATCGAAAAAATAAGATACAACGATAAGAAAAAGATGATCCATAATTTTCATGAAAAAATATTTTCAAAAATATTCGATATGGAAATGAAAATAACTAATTACAAACCCATTCTAATTAAATAATTATGTTTTTTGAAAAGGATGAACTCCTCATAAAAAAATTTATGAATGGAGTAATGAAATAATTTGAAAATAAACTTCAAGAAGGTATGATTTTAAAAATATTCTATAAAGTATGAAATTTAAGTTGTATAACCCACAACTAAGGTATGATATCATTTTATGCATTTTCATCTATTTTTATATTGGGTTCGATAGGTTTGGGATGTTTTATGTCGATTAAATAGAAAAAAACCTAATTCTCGCAACTATAAAATATTTAGGAACAATTTATGCTATAAATTAGGGTTTTTTTAAATAAATTATTCAGGAAAGATTCCATAATAATATTCAAATAATAAATGGTTTTCCATTTAAGAGAATAAAAACCATTTACACTATAATATGGGTTTTTATTGGAAGAAAACTGATGCGATGAGTGTTTTGACATAAGTGACCCTCGATGGATTTAAAACATAAATTCTAAAATTACACCATAAATCATTATGGTCCCGTAGGGTTTACCCCAACCTAAACGGTATTTTTATAATATGTATTTTTTTTCTCCTCTCAATCCCAGAGAAAACCTAGGTAAATTTATTTGATTTTTTATATCCATACTCCTTCGAAAATGAATCTTTGGGAAGTTGTTTGTTGAATCAAAGGTTAGGGTCTCTTTTTTTTTCTTATCCTGGATCACCATGGTTGGTCTCATGTTGAATCATAGAGCAGTGGGTATGCCCGAATCTATGGGTATAGCTTTTTTCTTTTGATATCTCCTTGGTATTTGTTGAAGGGACCAAAGTAAGAGGTTTACTTTGAGGAATCATCTTGGATCCTTTGTTCTATTCATAATTAAGGTGGGTGGATTCTCTCCCAATCTACAGTTCTAGATCTTGTTGTCTTGAATATTGATAAATTTTTCTTCTTCTTTGATTGAAATCATTAGCAGATTATATAGAAAACACTATTTTGATGTGACTTGAAAATAGTGGTTGTGAAATATTCACATAAGATGTGTCAATTAAATGTTTTCAACGGATTTGGTTTTCAAAAGAAATGTTTTGTGTGGAAAACTATATGATATGGATTATGGTTTAGAATATATGATGTTATGTATTCATTTTTCATTATGAGGAATTTTTGAAATAGGCTTGGTGCCTAGTATTGACTCGAAAGGCACAATTTTATATCACTTAGTGATGACTTGGTGAAAGATGGATTTCTTCTCATGAGAGTCGATATTGTCATTTGGTGTGAATTTGTGTTTGAAGGTGGATCATGGAATGTGTATGCCAAGTGGAAAGTGTAATAGAAAGGGGAAGGATTGATTTGGTTAAATTCATTTCATAAAATGTTTTCTTTTGATAAAATATATTGATATTCTCACCCTCTGTTTTATATAAATTTTTTTAACCTATTCTTATCATAGTAGAATGTTATGGGAAGTCTTTTGGGAAATATTACTGAGTCATATAATAAACCCCTTCATGGGAACTTTGGTGTATTTTCAGATATTGTCTACAGAGATACAAGGAAGGGTCGTGTTTTTTATATCTATAGTGAGGATATTTGACAATATGGTTTGGATATTGAAGATGGATCTAGGGAGAATCAACATCTTAGTCTAGGATGGTTTCACTTTGGTAGTAATTCATTTTTTATTTAGAGTGTGGGCCTTACTCTCTTGTTTATTTTTAAGTTATAATATGATGTGGTTTTTGTATTGGTATTATTTTGGTTAATGTGAACTTTATATCATGCATCATATATTTTATTTTGGTTTTATGTACTTATTGATAGGTGTTATGAGTTATTAGTTAAAATCAACCCCAATGTCCTATTAATCCCTTAAAATTTATTTAAAGACATTGGGGACTTGGGGATGTCACCTAAGGCTAGTACCACTTCACACATCTTCTCAAGCTAGTGAGGAGGGTTGGGGGTTACCAATGGTATCAGTCTTGGTTGGTCTATATATATCTTTGTGGTAAATAGTTTTAGTCATTGTTATTTTGAATTTCTTTTTAAGATATACAATATCATTAATTTCAGTCCTTGAGTTAGGTTGGTAGCAAAGAGATAGGACTTTTAGAACATGAAATGTATAGAATAAAAAGATTTATCTAACCTTTTTATGTTGAAATTCATGTTACTAGGGTGTTCAGGTAAAAAATTGTTCTAATACACTTCTATGAGTTTTTATCTCATAATTCTGGGTTTAGCTGATGAGTGTTTCTTATCATTCAATATAGAAAAAATTTACCCAAGGAATACATTTTTCATCTATTGTTCAAATTATTTTTTGGGAATGGTTAAAATTATTTATTTTTTAAATTATAGTGACACTAGTTTTTTGGTTATAGTAATGATAATTATTTATAATGTTTTGGAATTTATTCAAGAATTTTTTCTTAGAGATAAATTTTCTAAATTTTGTATTATTCTACTTGTAGAAAATGGAACCTAGAAGAGGCTATAGAAATCATCTGGAAGAAGCTGCTAAAAATATGGTTGCACCTTAGCAACAAATGATTTAACAACTTTTAAAGAGTATTGTGCAAGAGTTTCAAGTTGTTTATGGTGTAACTCAAAATAATGAACTGAGTAAATTGGATCATTTTGTTTTGTTTTAAAATAAGAATACACATATGTTTCCAGGGGATTATAAACCTGAAAAATTAGATGTGTTACTCAATTGAATGAAAAGAATATTCAATTTTGTGGTACATTAGAAGGGAAAATGATTATGTTGGTAACACTTATGTTGGAAGATCATTCATGCCAATAGTTATATTTAAATTTAGAATCTAAATATAACCAAGGAATGGTCTTGGAGTATTTTTAAGAATTAATCAATATACAATTATATCCCCATACATTCAAAATTTCAATAATAAAATATTTCTTCAGCTTAATGATTGAAAACCACTATGTGATAGAGTATGCAGATGAGACTATGAACTAAGTTCATTTATCCCTAGAAGTAGTTGCTAGTGTCTCCTTGAAGGTGAATAACCTCAAGAAAGGATTGTGACTAGAGATTCGGTCTAAGATATCTATTCTCTATATTACATATTATATAGAAATTGTTAATTGAGAAACTATGGAAGAAAGGGATCTTTTTGGGAATCCAACGAGATGTATTATTTTTTCCCACGGATATAGGTTTCAACTGAAGTGATGAAATAAGTGAAATAAGAATGTATACTCTCATAGTGGTAGCACACCCTAGACTTAGACTATAGAATCAATTTTTTTCCTGAAATATCTGATATCAAACTATAGGGATCCTATCTTTTTACCCATATAATTACATGATTTTAAGCAAAATAAAGAATCATATTACAATCCAAGTATCATAATGTCTAGTGTCTTTAAAGACTAGGTACATAGAACATAAAACATAAAACAAGGAACTAAATAAAACATTTATTTATCTAGTATTCATAAATTTCCCCAAACTACAATTTTTCACATACATATTCATAGGATATCCTAGAGATATCGTGAAAAAATAGATGAGCTAAAAATACCAGTAAGGGAACAAAAATTATAATAAGGCTATAGAACATGAGTTAGAAAGCATAACATAATGATATAAAAAGCCATGGAAGATATGGAATAATAATATATAAAAATGGGATCATATAAAAATTGATTAATTGTAATGTGGAAGAAACACAAAACATGAATTTTTCACGAGTCAAGGCTTAGTGAACATTGAGGATCACAAATAAAGACTATTGCACATAGTATCATGATTCAAGGCTAACCGCCATGAACGTTACACATAATGTCTTAGGAGACACATCTTTACCCAAATAATTTGGAGGGCTATCTGTGTACGTCCATCTTAACATGTTCATGAATATGTTTTCTATATATAGAATCATACATAATCAATCATACATAAACCTAAGGGTACCCATATAAGGAAATGGGTATCATAATCATGTCATAATGTATAATGAATCGGTATTTCATACAAGTGTCTGTAAAATAAAATAATTAAAACATAAATGTGCATTCTTAATGGGAATTATCATATATCATGATTTTAAATAGAATTCACAACCTTCAAGAAGAGTATTTATGAAATTTTATCATTAAAACATTTTAGCATGGTTTTATGGAAAATACTAAATAACATTTAAAATAGAAAAGGGAGTAATATTTTATATAAAACAAGAAGTCAACAAAGAAGGTTTTAATAATATAAATAATGATTTTATAAAAACAATGGTGGATAAAAATAGATGATATAGTTTAAATTATATTGGGTAAGAATTGGGAAAGTTCCCTTAAAATGGGTTTCCTTTTGGGGAAGTATTGAGGATAGAACCATTTAAAAACATGTATACCCCAAAAGAGAATGATGAATGGAACTTAATATATGAGTTAGAAGAATTTACATAGTATTTATAATATATACATAAAAATAATAGATAAAATCATTTGGGTAAAAAGAAATATTGAGAAACCTGAAGGAATAATTGAGGTTAAGGTAGAATCCCTTACCATATGTCCAATGGTGTCCTTCACATGATCATAATGTCTTGGATAACCAAATTGAATTCATTAATTAATATTACCAGAATTGAATTTTTATGTCATTAGGGACCATACAGTAGATTACAGGGTTATATGATTTATTTGGTCATTTGAAGTGAAGATGAATCATTATATAAATCTTTAATGATAATCGTTTTGGTTAATTTGTGGTTTTTTATCACATCAAAAACATATTTCTTTATAAATAAATATCATGTGTACAAAAGATTAAATAACCATACATATGATTTAATACAAATATTATTGTCTGTTTTAACCATAAAATTATTTTCATTACCATAATTGAAGATGGTAATATAAATTGAAAACCATTCATCCTTGAATGTGATAAATTAACACATCTCAGATGGTGTTTTAATTTCTATTATAAAAGGAGGGTAAATGAGAGATAATGATGAAATATTCCATTATTGTAACAAAATTCTAGTACTTGTAAGGAACTAGAGTTTTTATAATATTTGGGTTAAATGAGTTGAGTAAAGAAAAATAAAGAAAGGAACTTGAAATAAAATAAAGGAAAAGAAAAGAGGAATTTACCCCTTGAATATATCTTCCATGAGAACCTCTTCAGGGGAGAGGATTTGTTATTTGATGAGACTAGGATCTCATATACATTAGAGAGGGAATAAGGAGATATTTTAGTTGAATTTAGGCTGGGAGCAAGGCTTGAGAAGTGTGTGGAGAATAAGGGATGATGGGTGGTTTTTATAATATAGGAGAGAAGGTTGTTCTCAATATTTTATTCATTATTTTATTATTTTTCTCAAGAAAAGTAATTGTATTGATTCTTGAGACACAAAATAGTAATATGTGCATTTGAGTTTGAACCCTGGGTGCTTACATCAGCCATGAATCAGTAAATATTATATTTAACATAAAATGTATATAAATAACAAATTACTGTATTTTACTATTCACTAAAAATTCATGTATTTTAGAAAAATACCAAAAGATCACCCCATTCATTTTTTAGAAATGAAGAATTCAAAAATGAAGTCTATTTGATGAAAATAATTTTCTAAATATTTGAAATTTATATTCCATTAAAATCATAATGTACTTGAAAAAATAAAACTTCTAAAAATAAAACTGCTTTTCAAACACATTGAAAAATTAATTAAGGCCTTTTAAAATTATCATATATTAATAAGCCATAAAAATTCTTATATATGAATAAATTTTATGAATTTTTTTTATGAAAATAAATTTACTTTTTAATTATTTAATTAATGATAAAATTCTAATCAAATATATGTTTCTCACAAAAAACCCAACACTATGATATAATTATATCATATTGTCTCTTATAAGATGGATAAAAGTTATTTATATTTTCATTATTAAGATTAATTATTCACATGGACGATTTACTATTAACAATGGTCATATTAGTATTCATTAGTGTAACATTAATATTTATAAGGGTCAGTTATTATTTACCAAAAATTAAGTGTGTCTTATCAGACTCAAAACATATTTCATATCGCAACTGTGTATGTTATATTTTCAAAATTTAAATTTCAGAAGTGAAAATATTATGTTTAAAGGTTACATAGTACTTGTTAGTTCATTATGTTGTGATTTCATGTGATTATACTATATGAAATAATTTGAGGAAGGTAATTACCATTGATTAATCTTTGGTTCATCACATTATTTCCCCCTTATGAAATTTCACCCTTGAAATTTCATTTATATTTTGAGCCATAAACTGGTGTGGGTACTTTTCCATCATTTCCTCCTCCATTTACCATGATGCCTATTCATACATATGGTTCCCCCCAAAGAACATTAACTAGGTGAGTAGTCTTGTTTTATAGGACACTCTTCCAACACGATCAAGGATATCAAAGGGTCCAATGTACCTAGGACTTATCTTTCCTTTCATCCCAAATCTCATGACCATCTTCCATGGAGATATATGGAGGAATACCATGTATCAAACATTGAACTCAAGGTCCCTTTGACGACTATCTGCATAACTAGTTTTTCAAATTTGGTCTACCTTGATATGATACTAAATGGTTTCCACCTACTCCATCATTCATTTAACAATTTCAGGTCCTAGTAGCTTATGCTCACCAACTTCATCCCAACACACTGGTGTTCTACACCTTTTCCCAAAAGGGATTCATATGGTTCCATTCAGATGCTGGAGTGGAAAATGTTTTTGTAGTAGAATTCGACCAGTGGAATATATTGGTCCCGTCCTCCTTTTATGTCCATAGAACACTCTCTCAAAATTTATTCTTCTGTCTGAGTAGTTTGCTCAGATTGGCCATTAGTTTGAGGATGATAGGATGTACTGAAGTTCAGTTCAGTGCTTAGAGCATGTTAGAGAGTTTTCTTGAACTTCATTGTGAATTTGATATCTCTATCAGATACAATATATAGTGGTACTCCACGAATCCTTACCACCTATTTGATATATATCAATTCAATTGGATGCAATGAAAAGTACACTATAATTACGATAAAGTGAGATATCATTGTAAGAAGGTCCACAATGATATATATAGCATTGTTTCATTTAGATTTCTGTAGAAGTCTAGTGAAAAAGTCCATGGATATGTTCTCCCACTTATATGTTGGTATGGGTAGTAGTTTCATCATACCCTTAGACTTATGTCTTTAAACATTCACTTGTTTACATACCAAGTATTTTTATGTATATTCATCAATCTCCTTCTTCATATTTTCCCACCAAAAGTTCTCTTGGAGATCTCGATACAAATTTTGTCACCCTGGGTGAATAGAGAAGGTTGAGCTATGTGAGACATTAAAAAGACACTTCTTCTTCACTAGATTAGATAGTACACATAGTCATGACCCAAATCTTACAACTCCATCATCATCAATCTTGAACTCATGGGATTTCTCATTTCTAATAGCTTCCACCCTTTTTAGAATTTCCACAGCTTTTATTTGAGCTTCCTTTATCTTCCCTATGAGGGATGGTTTAGTAATCAATCGAGAAAGGATTTATGATGTTCCTCCCATAATTATTCCCATGTACATCCTCTGAAAATCTAATAAGATTGGAAACTTTTCAATTATTATCATTGATAATGATGTTGGATCCTTTCTACATAGAGCATCTACCACCTTATTTTCCTTATAGAAATGGTAGTGGGTTGAGTTGTCATAATCCATGATGATCTATAACCATCTTTTCTGGGGAATATTAAGATCCTTATATGTGAATATATATTTGAGACTCTTTTAATCGGTAGATATATCACACTTCTCCATAAATAGATAATGCTTCTTGATTTTCAATGCAAAGAACACAGCCGCTAACTCCAGATCATACGTAGGATAGTTTTGCTCATGGATTTTTAGCTGCCTTGAGGTTTAGGCTATCACTTTATCATTTTTCATCATCAGACATCCTAATAACTTCTTTGAAGAATCAATATACACCACAATGATTTCTCCACTTATTGGGAGTGTGAGTACTAGCGTAGTGATGAGCCTATCATACCTCATTTTAAAGGTATTCTTGGGAATATCTTCCTTCCTCACAATTAATTGGTGATATCCTAACCAAAGGTCCACCATAAGGAAATAACTGGCCCCATGAAGCTGATTGAACAAGTAATCTATTTATGGAAGGAGATAATTGATCTTTATCATGATTTTATTGAGCTCAAGATAATCAATGTAGAGGTGCATTGATCCATCCTTCTTCATGATGATGAGAACTAGCGCACCCCATGGTGAATCACTTGAGCATATAAAATTCTTCTCTAGATTATCATGTAATAGTTTCGTCAGCTCTTCCAGCTCTATGGTGGCAATTATATAAGGTGTAATTGATTGGGAAAAGTTCTTGGAATAAGTTCAATTGATAACTCAACCTATTGATCATGATGTTGAATAGAAAATTTTCCGTGAAATGCATCAGTGTAGTCCCTTACAATGGGCATGTCTTCGAGAATGATTCTCTCCTTTGTATCAATCATTTGATCTTGAAATTATGTATCCTAATGTAGTAATATACTCTCTTTAGAAAATGATTCTAAAGGATATTAATCTTCCTCCTTACACTTCTAATGAATTGGTGGATGCTTGAAGACGTGAAGAGTGATCCCCCTTTCCCAACAATTGATGTTGGATATGTATAAAGATATCCAATCCATGCCCAAGATAACATCGATCTCCACTAAAAGAAGTGTGATAATAATTGATGAGAGGTTCAATCCACAGACCTTAACTAGGGAGGATTTATATCCTTTGGATGTAGTAATTTACCTGTTTTTGTTCTCACAGATAACTCAACCTCTAAATTTTGAAGTGGTGTTTGAATAGTTATACTAATATTGAAAGATATGAAAGAATGCATAGAACCAGAATCAAATAGTATGTTCTATTTTTTAGAATTAATAACTAACCTACCAGTCACCAAATTTTTTTCTGGATCAATCTCATTAGTAGTGATAGCATAATCCCTTCCTTGTTTCAATGGAGGTTGTTATTAATTTCTTTCGAGAACCCTTGGATTAGGGAAATTGTTCGCATAATTCCAATGCTCCCTGAAGTTGTAATATTCCACTACAGGTTGAGCATTGATATGAATCTTCTTTTCTTCTTCCACATTAGTGGAATTATTTATATACTGTTGTTAGTTATTTCCTAGATGTCCATCATTACACATTTGAATAAATTCCTAGTACCCTTTAGATAGTTCCCACGATGCTTATCCCCACAACTTTGAAACATGGTACATTAGATCTTCTTTCCATCATGTGATTTATTTTCCGAAACACCCATATAAGACTCCATCTTATGCTTTTTTTCATTGGTCCCATGAGACCACTAAGAGTCTCTGTTCTCTATTTCAACCATGAGGGTACAACATACAATCTCTTCATAATATTCAAAGTCCCAAATCACCAATTCTTTTTTTTATACTTGACATTAGTCTTCTAAATAAGAGATCCTCCTTGATTTTGGAGTTAATGATAAACGCAAAGGTTTATCTTTCATGAATTCTGATGTTTTCTTCATACACCCTGATAGAATCATCCTCCTTCTTCTTACGTCCAAGGAACTATCTTTCCGTCTTTAGATGGAGGGTTTTAAAAAAAATTATTGGATTTGTTTTTCTCGAATTCCACCCAATCCATGGAATCAATTTCCTCTGGGGACTTTGTATTCTTGATCAGTTTCCACCACTAATTAGCTTCCCCATCAAAATGTTTGACCACAAATGTGAATTTCTATTCTTCTAGGCACTAAAGGATAGAGAATATTTTTTCAATGGAGTTAATCCACTATTCTGTGAGTAGGGGATCAGAAGATCAACTAAACATGTGAGGCCTTTTCTACATGGATGATTCAAAGGAAACTTTCTCTTTCCTTGGAGGAGGAGTGTGTTCCAAATGATTCAAGTTATTATTCATAACTTATGCTAGCTGAGCAAGTACATTCATGATGTTTTGAGAAAATATTCCCATCATATTGAGCATATAATTAGGGAAATATTCTCCTTCCCTATGGTTAGAACATGTTCTTATATTTCCCTCCATTAACTAAGAAACATAACACATAATTAGGGGGCTTGAACACATAGCTAATAACCATAAAGGAAACTTTGAATATAAAATGATAAACTTATAAAGGAGAATTATATCCTAAGTTATGATTCCCTAGGTTTTATTCTAGATTATCCTTGATATATTTCGTAAATTATATTCTTATGAGCTCTTTTTTTTATTCCCTTTATAATGGTTTGTACAAATCTAATGAATTTACCAAAGCGTATCATCTAGGAGTGTCAAACCAGGAGGGAAACAAGGCCTGTTGTCATACACCAGTTCCTATTTGAGTTTAGCGCAATGTGAAGTTTTTGGGTTTTACCACTATATACATCTATTCCAAAGCCACATCCACTTTTTCAAATCCAGATAGGGATGTATTTTCTTGGAAAATCATATACTCTATACTTAAAAAAATTTAGTTATGTTTTATTATACTTAGTCTCATCTATAAGGTTATCACTAAATTTATATATTCCTAATCTCCAAATATAATTTGAATATCATTTTATACCAATTATAGAAACCGAATCCTTTTATACATATCATTACATGATTTTAATCATAATAAAGCATCGTATTACAAGCCAAGAATCGTAATGTCCAGTGTCTTGGAAGACTGGGTACATAAAACTTAAAACACAGAACTAAATATAACATTTCATTATTTAGGATTAATGTAGAGATCCTAAATTTAATTATGCACATACATCTACGTAGGATAAACTGGGGATAACATGAACAAAGGGATGAGCTAAAAATCCCAGTAAGGGAATAAATATAATAATAAGGATTTAGCACATGAGTTATATGACATGGCATAATGATATACAAATTTATATAAAATGTAGAATCATAAAATATAAACATGGGATCATATAAACATGGATTAATTGTAATGTTTTAGAAACAAAAAGCATGACATTAGCATGAGTCAAGTCTCATCATACATAGAGGATCACAAGTCATTGATAGCCACCAAGACTGTTGCACATGGTTGCACGAGTCGAGGCTAAACGCCAAGACCATTTCATATAACATCTCATGAGACTCAAATTTATCCAATTCATTTGAGCGCTATCTGGGAGAACCCGTCTTCGCATGTTCATGAATATACTCTCCACAAAAAAAATCATGCATCACAATAAAAAACTTAAGGGTACCCATTGAATGAAATGAGTATCATAATCATGTCATAAATCATAACTAATGGGTGTATCATACAAGTGTCTATGAAATAAAATAATTAAAACATACCTAGAAATTCATATGGGAAAATAATCATGTATCATGGTAAAAAATTTCTAATAGAAGTGGAAAAATTTAAGAAGAGTATTTAAAAAATTGTAGCATTAAAAGTTTTTAGCGTTGTTTGAAAGAAAATACTAAATATTATTTAAATTAAAAAATGTAATAATCATTTATATAAAACAAGACTTGAACCAAGAATGTTTTCATTTTAATAATAATGATTTAAGAAAATGAATTTTTGATTAAAATTGATGATATAGTGTACTCTAAATTGGGTAAAAATTTTGAAAGTTACCTTAAAACAGGTTGGCTTTTTCGGAAGTATTGAGGAGGGAACCATCTAAAAACATGTATATCCATGAAAAATAATGATGAATAGACCTCGATACATGAGTTTTAAGTATGTACACATAATTTAAATTATTTACATTAAAATAAAAGATAACTTTATTTGGGTATAAATAATTATTGAGAAACCTAATGGAATAATGGAGGTTTGGGTGGAATCTGTTTTCTTATGTCTGATGGCGTACTTCAATTGATTGAAATGTCATGGATAACCAAATTAAATTCAATAATTAATATGTAAATAATTTTATTTTTATGTTATTAGTGATAATCCATTGTATTACAATGATATAAAATTCATTTGGTCATTTAGAGTGAGGATGAATCATTGTATAAAACGTTAATGATAATCATTTTGGTAAATTGGCTGTTTTTGATCACATCAAACACATATTGCATTATAAATTAGTATCATGTGTACAAAATATTACAGAACCTTACATAAGATATAATTCATAATTTATATTTTGGTTCAACCATATAATTGGTTTCATGACCTTAATTAAAGATGGTAATAAAAATTTAAAACTCGTTGTCCTTAATGTGATTAATTAACACATCATGAATAGTGTTTTCATTTCTAGTATAAAATGAGGGGAAACGAGAGATGATGATGAAATATTACATTATCATAAAAAAATTACATTACATGTATGATAATGAAGTTATCATAAAATTTTGATTAAATGTTGTGAGGAAATAAAAAGAAAGGAAGGGACATGAAAGAAAATAAAAGAACATAAAAGAGGAATTTACCTCTTAAATATATCTTCATTGAGAACCACTTTGAGGGATAGTATTTGGACTTTTTAAGAGACCAAGGGATTATGGACGTGGTATAGGGGATTACGGAGATATTTGTGCATAATATTGACAATGAATAAGGCTTGATAAGTTTGAGGAGAAGAGGGGTTGTTTTTATAGTGGAGGAGAGGAGGATTTTCTCAATATTTTATTCATTATTTTATTAATTTGCTCAAGACAAGCAATGAAATTGATTCTTGTGAGAAAAAAAACTTAATATGTGCATGTGAGTTCAAACCCAAGTTTCTTACATCATCCATGACTCAATAAATAGTGTATTTAACATATAATTTATATATACAACAAATTATGTATTTTACTATTCACAAAATTCAAGTATTTCAGAAAAATAAAAAAAATTCACCCCAATAATTTTTCTATGTTAAGAATTCAAAAATGATGTCCATTTTATAAAAATAATTTTTTAAATATGTAAAATTTATTTTTAAATAAAAATAATAATTTACTTAAATAAATTTAAAAACTAAAATTACTTCTCTAAAACATTGAAAAATTATTTAAGGTCACTTAAAATTATCATATAATCACAAGTCACCAAAATAACTATTTATGAAAATAAATTTTATTTTAAATTATTAAATTAATCATAAAATTGTAATTAAATACACATGGCTCACAGAAATACCGACGCTATGATATAATTATATCATATTTTCACTAATAAGATGGATCAATTTTATTTATACTTTTATTGGTAAGGTTACTCATTCAATTAAATGATTTACCATTCATAAGGGTCTTATTAATATTCATAAGGGTAACATTACTAATAATAAGGGTCAACTACTATTCACTAAAAATTTAGTTTTTCTTATAGGACTCTAAACATCTTACTGATCAAAACCGTGTATGTCAAATTTTCAAAATTAAAATCATAGAATTCAAAACATTATGTTTGGAGGTCACATAGTACTTATTAGTTCATTGTGTTGTGATTTTATTTGATTATACTATATGGGATAATTATAAGAAGGAAATTTCTATTGATTAAAATTTAGTTCATTACACAAACCATGTTTTTTCAGGTTACTTTTTTAATGCATGGGAGGATAGAATGTATTTCACTACCATATAATTTAAAACCCTATGGTAAGAGAGGTCATATAAAGAAGTATTTTCTAAAACATTAGAGATCGAATGGTGGAAAAGGCTCGAATCAACCTCATTTTTTGTATGATCAGATGAAACAACCCCATTATACTAGTTTTCATCCATAGACACAGGTGAACCATGATATTTCTAGTAAAACATTGGTTGTTTAGTCAGCACCTCATACAGGTTACAAGATCTATCTTGTGATATCAGAGCCACAATTATATAGATTAGATTAGGCTCTTGCGTGCGAAAAACATGGTCCCTCTATGGTGAATGGTACCATTCTTATGAACTTGACTCTTATGAGTTTCTTGTTTGATAATGACACATCACATTATTTCCATGTGGTTAAACAATTTCGATTACATGTGGAAACAATTCCCCATATGACGTGTATCATGAAATACCTTGGATAGTGGGAGTGAAAAGGTTTTAAATGCATAGCTTGTTCCATTACCATTGACGAATAAAATTTTCATTGGGATTTTATCGTCCTATATATGAATGCTTTTTATTTAATATTTGGTATGGGATGGCTAGTGGGATTTAAATCCCATATTGTTTTTTATGTGTAGTAGGTGACGTTTACATTCCATGATGGAGTCCTTCACCTTTTCAAAGGGGATTGAGATATAAATGAAGGTAATGCTAGACCTTTATTGACAATTGATGGAAACACCTATAGCCAGTTAGTAGTGATGAATTTAGAAATGTCTGATGAAAAAAAATGAGACTCTTCATGAAATAGAGGATTTATATCTGTCTATTTTTTTTGAAGATATTATCTGGGTGACCACCTGAAAGGGAAATCAAATTTAATTTTGACCAAATCTCAAGAACAATCCCTATTTCACTACTATATTAAAAAATGGTTTCGACTGAGTTGTGGGAATTAAAGTATAATCTATAATAGTTTCAAAGTGAGGTTTTTATCATTCCTTGTGAGCATCCTTGGGTTGCACCACTATTAATATTTAAATAATGCAGATGGTACTCCCTGCTTATGTGTTGATTATCATACGTTGAATCAACTAGAAATTAAAAATCATTATCATCTTCTACAAATAGATACTTTTTTGAACAATTAATGGGATCCATGTGGTTCTTTAAAATTTTCCTATGATCAAGATATTATTAAATTATAGTTAGAAGATAGGATATTCCAAAAACTTATTTTCTAATATTCTACATCCATTATGAATATTTCGTCAGGCACTTTGTACTAATGAATGCACTGAGAGTTTTCATGGATTTAATGAACCATATCTTCCACATATACCTAAACACCTTTGTGTTAGATTTTTTATTATATATGGTATACTATAGAAATAGTAATGAAACATAGGATTACTTGGAAATTGTAATAAGTATATCATGGGAACATCATTTGTATTATATGTTTTCTAAGTGTGACTTTTGGATCCATGATGTTTTTTCCTTGATCAGTTAATTTATGAAGAAGGAATATCAATTAAAACTATAAAGATAAAATCAAGAGTCTCCAGAAAGAATCCAAAGAATTTTTTTGAGGTATGTAGTTTTCGGGGATTAATAGACCATTATAACCACTTCATTAACGAATTCTAAATACTTTCTTCACCTATAAATTCTTTGACAAGGAAAGGTGTTCCACTCATATGAAATGATTAATATCAGATGTAATTTTTGAAAATTAAATATCCAATCACCTCATCACCCATCATAATATTTCTCGAATTATGTTACAACTATGTAGTATATTTTTATGTGTCTAGATCTAGTCTTGGTTTTGTTCTCATGAAGTGAGACCATTTTTTGACCAATATTTTGAGGTAGTTGCAAGTACATGAGAAGAATTATCCTATTCATGTCATGTAATGACCTACCATCTTCCATGCCTCAAAAACATTGTGTCATTATCTCTATGTAAAAATTTTCATAGTTTTTACCAATCATATGTGTCTTAAATACATCTTTTCCCAGTGAAACATGAACATGAAGAAAGAAATATGGATGGAGTACCTCAGGATGTTTGATTTTGACTTGGTATAGACACTAATTAAAGGGAATTCTGTAGCATACATGTTGAGTCAGAAATCATATAGGGAAGTGGTATAAAATGCCTGTGACCAATGGTAGTTGATGAGCATGATCAATGATATGTATTTATATTGGAGTGCATAGGGTGAACACACATTTTTATTTCTAGTAAGTTTGTCCCCAGATGTGATCATGTTGGTAAAAGAATATTAAATATCATATTATGATTGTATCATGATTAGGCCAGACCAAAATGGTGGGGAGACTATTGATGGCTATACATAGAATGAGAAAGCTTTTTTATGTATTCATCAATGATTTTTTGTTCCTTAGTCTTTCCATGAATATAATCTATTGGATTACCACCATTCAAAGGGGTCTATTCATCTAGGTGTGTAGAAAATTTATAGGTTGATGAAATTTCATTTCTAGTGGATAGGTATGAAATGAAAACTTTTAGACTATGTGATGAAATGTCTGACATGTCAAAAGGTAAAATTAGGGCATCAAAATATAGATTGTCTGCTACAGTTAATGTAGTTATATTGAAGTGGGAGAAAATTGTAATGTATTTTATCATAATCATACTGAGAATGTTACAAAAACATGATAACACATGTGCAATAGTGTATCGTCTTATTAAGTAGATGCAATTTATACAAATCAGCTATTCCAATATTTTAGAAGACATGGAAAAATTTTATATCCACGAAGTTGTACGGTTAAATGCAGTCCCAGCTTTGATTGTAACTTATAGAGACCCCCATTTGGATTCTTGATTTTGGTGATTACTACAAAAGTGTATTTTAGTCAATTGAATATATTCATAACATGTCATCCACATATGTATGGGATGTTGGAAAAAAGTAGTTAAACACTAGAATATATTCTCATAGTTTGTTTCATGGACATTTTTGGTTCATGGGGGGATCATATGACTTTGGTTAAATTATCCTATAATAGCAGTGATCACAGGAAAATAAATATTCCACCATTTGAGGCTTTTTTATGTCAATCCATTTAGTTCTCCTTTATGGAGGATGGAAATAAGAGAGACATCCTTGATTGGACTGAGACTTGTCCATGATAATATGGTGAAATTAAAAATGATTAGGAATTAGATTCCTATGACAGAAAGTATACTAAAATAATATGAAAATAATATCTTCCAACCTTCGTGTTTTGATGTGAGTGACTATGTTTTCCGGAATGTCTCATCGAAACTTGGTCATAGACACTTGGGGAAAAAAGTTAATTTAGTTCCATGACATGTGATACCATTAATATTTATAGAGTGGTTTGTAATTGTTACTTATTGGTTATTATTAGCACCAATATTTAGTTTCATTCATAACATCTTCCATGTTTCTCAACTAAAGAAGTATCATCTAGATCTATAACATTTGATCAGTAGGGACCATGTTACCCTTGACCCAAATGAAACTTTTATCCAAAACCAATATGCATTATAGATAAGAAGGAAACTAATTTTAAAGGGAGATCTATTTACTTGGTACAAGTATTATAGAATTTTAGTCAAGTTCTAGAGGAAACTTGGTAATATGAAAATTTTAAACAGGAGTAATGGCATTCCTTGTTCAAGGTAAATGTTGATATCTAGCATCTTTAGAACTGAAATCCAAAATATGGGAAAAATTTATCACCCCTAGTGAGGTATGTCATTATTTTGTGAATTTTTTTAATCTTTATAATTGGTTGGAAGGGTTTTATAAGTGTTTAAAGGAATTAAGAGGAAAATAACTAGAGTTTGGTAGCAGGGAAATATGTAGGAAATATTTATTCCATAAATTATTGTTTTGCGATGTAAATTGTTTAGGGTAGACACCATAAGAATATTCAAAGTATAAATGGTTATCCCTTTTGGGTAAAAAAACCATTTACTCCAAAAAATGAATTTATGCCATTATATGGGTTTTCCTAGAAGAGCATAACTGAGATGAAAGGTATTTCGACGTAAGTGGCCCTCCATAGATTTATGAAATAAATTCTAAATTTAGGTCATAAATCATCTGGGTCCATTGGGTTTTACCTCATACTATGGATTTGTTTTCTGAATATGATTCATTTTTCTCCTCTACAATTCTAGGGAAATCTTATGTGATTTCTTGTGATTTCTGACATCTATACACCTTGAACAACGAAAAATTGATCGTTTTTTTGTGGAATAAAAGGTTATAATATCCTTTTTTCATCTTTTCTTGGATCTCTATGGATTATCTCATGTGTACTCATAGATCTATGGGTAAAACCAAATCTGTGGGTATAGTTTTATGTTGAATATATCTCCTTGGTATTTTTTTAGGGAATGAGAGGAAGAGGTTTGATCCACATAATTATCTTGGATCCTTCACACTATTTGTAATTGAGGTAGGTGGCAAACATCCCACTAAAATATTCAGAAAATTATTGTCTTGAATATTAATACTTTTTTATTTTAAATTTATTAAGAATATCATTATTATTTTATGCGGAAAACTGTTGTTTTTATGTGATTTCAAAAGGGTTGTTTTGAAAGATATTCATAATATATTTTAATTAAATTTTTTCAAATAATGTTGTTTTCAAAATAATTTTTTTTGTGTTGAAAAATGTTTGATACGAATGGTGCTCTTAGTATAAATGGTGGTGTGTGTTCATATTACATTGTATGACACCTTGTTGAAATATAATTGGTTCTCAGGGATGACTAGAAAGGAAGAAAGGTATATCAGCTAATGATGACATACGTATGGAAAAATTTCCAATTTCAAGTATTGGAATTGTCATTTGACCAACATGTGTATGTGATTATGTAACATGGAATAGGTATGTCAAGATGAAATTTGAAGATAAATTGGAAGGATTTATTTTGTTAAATTTCATTCATAAACTATTTTCTTTTGATAAACTATTTTATATTTTCTCCCTATGTTTAATATTAAATTTTATAACATGTTGTTGTCCTAGTGGAATGTTTTCGGATGTCTTTGGGGAAATCCTACTGAGTGGTATACCCACCCACTTCTTAGGATATTTAATTAATTTTTATATATCATTTACCAAGATACATATAAGGGTCATGTTTCGTACTTCAATAGTTCTGATCCTTAACGTTATGGTTTGGTTGGTGAAGTTGGAGCTAGGTATCATTTGTATCTCGGTCTAGGATGGTTACACATTGGTTCCAATGACTTTTTATTTTTATTATGATCCTTACCCTCCTATTTATTTTTTCATTATACTCTGATGTGATTTTTCTATTGGTATGTGTTAGTTTAGGTGAATTTTTTATCATGTATTATATAGTTTTTATTGTATTTTGTAAAATCTTGATAGGTTGTATGATTTCTTATTGAAAATTCCCCCTTAATTCCATCTTAATCTCTTGGAATTTTCTTCCATCCTTTAGTGTCTTGTGGATGTAACATAATGTCAGTAAAACTTCACCTCTTGTAAATCCAATAAAGAGGGTTAGGGTTTTACATAAGTACATGTTTAATAATTATATAACAAAAATTATATTATAATAATTCACATTCTATTTCCTCATACTATATATATATAGAATAATTAAACAAGAGGAGTAAGAGATATAACAACCATAATGAACTCCACTAATATAAAAATGTTAGTACCCATCAACTAATTTCAATACTAAAAATATAAGGGAAATAATTTTGGGATTTATGGATAATTATTTTAGAGTTTTATAGTATTTTGTCATTAATAATCCTACTTATGATATGTTAATAAGGTCTAGTGGAATGACCCTAAAAAATAAAAAATGTGAGTTCCTTTTATGACCCAAATTTTGGATAAAAAAATGATAGTTATAAGGGATGTAGGAACTCAAAATTTTTTAGAAAAATATTTTATATTAGTAACATTGTATTAAATATGAATAGATTTATGTTTACCATATCTACCATTTTTCAATCAAAAGCATAAATAAGATGCTAAAATTTATAATAATATTTGTGAAAATTATTACAAAAGTGTTTTTTTGAGAATGATTATTTGAATTTGAATAAAAAATTCTATAATTACCTTCGGTATCTTTAATAAATGAAAATTTCATTTAGATATTGATAAACATAGGTGAATTTAGTGAAATTATTTTCAATGTCCTTGTTAATGGATTTCAACTTTTCAACATTATGATGATATTGTATTTTCAAAACCAATTATTCCTTTTCATTGAAAATTATTCCCTATATTTAAGGAGTTCGTTCTTTTAATTGAAAAAAAACAAAATCTATTTTTAAGTTCATTTTAAAAAGACAATATTTTCTAATAATCTTTCTTATGCTCATATTTTTGATGTTCTAGATTCTTAATTTCGCTTTCTTTAGGTTAAATTTGAATAGGAAGAACAAGATGATGAGGATGTGGTAAATATTTGAGAATTTTGATAATTAACATCATTATTTTCATTAAGATGTTCTATGAGTAAGTTAGGACAATAATTGCTGATGAGATTGAGGAAGCTGAGTCTATGAAGTCATCACTAGCACTCCAAGTTTACACTTTAAGAGATTTATTTTCATTCTTCAAAACATTAATTTGATTTTTTTAAATGGGGAAAATTTTTATTGATGTGACCATTTCTCTTGAATTCATATCATGTCGCTTCATAGACATGAATTTGACTTTTCCTTTTCCAATGGAAAATATACATATTCTTCAAGAGTTTGTTAAATTTATTTTTCAAATTCTCAACTTCAGCCTCACTTTCAGATGTGAAATCATCATCAATGAAATTTAAAAAAATAGTTATTTTCTATTTGTTTTCTTCCATAGCATCATTAGTTTATTTTTTAGATTGAATCTCTATGGTAATTTCATACATTATGAGGGATCTAATTAGTTCCCTAAGAGGCATATTTTTTATATCAATAACCTCATGTATAACCACCATCTTTGATGCCCATGAATTTATTCATACCCAAAGAATTATCATTAATAATGTTTCTATCAAAAATAATTTCCAAGAGACTTTTGACTATTTAAAATGTTAGACATGTGAGTAATCATATTGGAAAAATATCTATTTACATACATTCTAAAACTTTTGAAGACATGTCTATACAAATCCAGCTTAACTTTTTTCATGTATTCATGATAAATTTAGAACAATTTTAAAATTTCATGGTTGGTTTTGAAAGTAGATATTATATTTAATTATTTTTTTGTAAATACCACAAGAAAGATCATTTACGGATTTTCTATATAATTCAAAATATGTTATATCTTACAGTGTCTATTTAATTTTTGGTTCTGTTGTACGGGTGTAACCAGGAATAACCATTTAACAAATAGGATATTTAATGATTCTAAGGGAATGTAACATGAGGGTTTTACAATATGAGTAATTTGTTCTATAAAATAAAGGATAATGAGTACAATATGTACAATCCATATTATAATTGTACTCTTAAATTGATTAAGATTAAAAATATAATTGTTGATTTTTTTATAAAGACATAATGATCTTCTTTGATACTAAATGTTATTCATAATAGGATGAAAAAAGGTAGGGTGAATTTCCATTTAAAATTTAATAAAACTAAATTAAGATGAAAATCAAAAAATAAAATGATAACAAATAAATAAATATTGAACATATAAATAATATAAAATTATTGTGTATGAAAAAGATCATGATAATTTTGATAAAATTTATAAAAGTTAATTTCAATGTAAGTCAATAAAGTAGTGAATTTGGATTAAAAAAATATAAATTATGTGATATGAAATTTGATATGAGTATGAAATATAGAAATTCTATAATAAAGAGAGAGAGAGAGATATAGATTTTATAAATGATTTTGGTAATATCTTGGTGTGATCCCCTACATCTCCTCTCTTCATGTTGAGTTTTTTTCTTTATTACTACCTTGATTTTAACAATGATCAAGAAACCAATTCCTTTCATTTTTTGGTTGTGACAATAAACTTGCCTCCCTCACATTTATGACTGTGATTACACTCTTGAACATTGTTGGAAGTCAAGAAACCCTTCCCTCAATTTTATGATAGTGATTACCTGTTGTAGAATAGGTTTTGAGAATTATTATTATTTTTATTATTATTATTATGGTTATTATTGTTGTTGTTATTATTATTTACTTAAAATGGGATAAACACGATGAAAAAATAAATATTATTTTATCATATAAATAAATTAATATTTATTCCAATAATATTTAATATGAACATTCTCAAGGGACCAAAAAACTCAGTCTATCAATCCACCACAATATTTATTAGTCCTTATATAATAACTATTTATTTAATTAAACAATATCATTTCATTATTTTCCAATACATATTCAAATATTGTATTTATCAAATTTGTGGATAAACATTTATAAAATATTAAAATAATAATATAAATAAAAATTTTGTTACATTGTGAATAAACTATTAAAATTAAATATGTTATATTCACATAATTAAATAAATAATTACTTTGGGAATGAATATTTATTAAATATCCATCATAAATATATATTCTCTCTAATAACTATTGATTTCATTTTTTCTATCAAACTAACATGAATAATTATTAAACCATGTATGAGAATAATGTTTATCCAACATGTTAGATTCATATTGAATTTAACTTGAGTGTTGAATAAACTTAGTGTCAAATACATTTATTTGACTGCATATATTTCTCTAACACCCATTGATACCTATTTATAATGGAATATACATTTTATGAATGCCCCATATTTCCATTGAAATAACACTTTATGTTAGTTGTATTCATGTGTTTCATTTATCCACCCATGATTTTCCCTTGGGTTTTCCGTATCTACTTTTTCCAATTCATACCCAAATCAGTATTTAACCCTGGAGTGATATTTTTAGTATGACATCAACCATTGTTGATTTATATTTACGACCAAATCCCATAAAAGATGTATCATTCTGATGTGATATCTATTTTTCTATAGACATTCCATAGAATGTTTTTCTGGACCTCTAAATTGTAATTTCACCATTTCTATCACCTATGTAATCTATTTTCCAACAAACAAATTGGGTGTTAATAATTTCACATGATACTTTCCTTTATTCTGTGTCTGAAAAGTTCCTCCTAGAATTATTTGATATGTTTGAATCGATCTTTTATTGTGTTAGTCATGCTTTCAATAACCTTATTTTGTTCTTCATCCTTGATTTGGAAGTAAATTAATTTCACCAAGTCATCTAGCCTCTTCAATCTATGATTTTTAATTTCAATATTAATCTCATACTTATATTTATCCTGCTCTTATATATATAGTTTTTCATCATGAACCACCCTATTGGATTACTTTAATATGGATCTCCAAACATCTGTATCTCAAGTATAAATTCCAATTGAACTTGAAGGTCATCTATTCATTCGACTTATCCTATATCATTTCCACTTTGTTCCCTTAATTGAGAATTACCCATAACTACCACCATAGAATCTTGTTTATTATCCATTTAGTATTTCATCTATTCTACCATATATTGTTATAAACTATCATTTTTTAAATATTATTTTTTTTCAAAAAAAATCTCTTAATAAGTTTCTTATCATTCAAGATAGCTAAATACTTATTCTGGGGAGTTTGATCAACATCCTCATAACATTCTAGAAACTTTTTGGGACACTTTTTGTGATATGTATAACCTTTCCACAATGAAATCATGAAAGAGGAAGTTTACCTTTAAACAATCCTTTTCCCCTTTGTAGTTTTTTGGAAATAAATGACATAACTCCATCCACAATGTCTTCTTCTTGACTATCTTTTATAGTTATATTTTTATGAATTTGAATTCCACCTATTTATACTTCCCTTTTCCCATTGAATCATTTTCATTATTTCTCATCTTTCATGTGGAAATATATACTATGTAAGGTATCTAATGACATGTCCTTTGGATATTTATCTTCCAAAATAGAAACCATTAAATCCAAATAAGGTGTAAGTCTTCATAAGATGCACTTAAAAATATTTAAATAATTGAGAATTTATCTAAGACCGCACTTTTCTTCCACAATAACATTAACCCAATCAAATAATGTATCTACAAACTCATTGAGGTGCATTATTAGGTCCTCATATTTATTCCACAGAACCAATAAATTTTGTTTCTTGAAATTTTGAATCAACTTCATAGATATTAAATAGATTTCCCCACAAGGCATGTGATGACGTACATGACATCCCCTTCATATATATTGTGATGGATAAATCTTCCTCTAATACCTTTATTCCTTTAGAATTTACATCTAATTATCTTTGATATTCTTCATATAATGCTTTACTGACTATAATAGAAGAAATACCATGAATTCCCATTGTGAGCACATCAATACTTAATGGTCGGAGGTAGTGTTTCATTTAATTCTCTCAAATATGAAAATTAATTCCATAAAATATTGGAATACCTTTTCGACTAACAAAATCCATTGTTTCTGTTGAGAGGTAATCACTAACATTAACCCTTTCCCCTGATACCAATTTTTATCCAAAACAGGTTAAATACCCTAAGAGGGGGGATGAATCAATGCATGAAAGATTAAAACAACTATCTTTTATGGATCATGTTTCAATATTAAAAAACCAACATTATCTATTCATTACATATAATATTATAGATGGATAAAAACAGGCATAGGAGCTACTATTTTACATGGTTAACCATCATGTGGATATGTCTAATGAGAATACCACGAAAATGTACCAATGTTCCAAATACACGAAATTGAGCTACTATTACAAGTTTTTGAATGGTCTCACAATCCCTCCTAGTTTTTAACAATTCCTAATTAAAAATATCATTTCTCAATATTCTGATGTGAATGAACTAATACTCTAGTAAGTTATTCTAACAAATAGTTCTGAGTTTATCCACACCTTTGTATGTCTTTATTATCTTATTTCATCAGTGAGATGAAATGCACATCTTCAAAACACTTTTATTCTTGGATAATGAAACCCTTGCACGAGACCCCTCCATGAAACATCTCTAAAAAACCTCCCAATGATACTCCTTGTCAAGACTACACAATGAGACCCCTGTGTGATATCTTTTTCTATTTATGGGAATTTTGAGTATTTTCTTCTATTCATGTAGATTACAAGACATTTTTATTTTCATGTAGATCTTGTTCTACTATTATATTAATGTTAATCTTGTGACATCAATGAGTATTACTATGTTCCCAAACACTTATTGCATACATAACATTGAGAGACACCTTCATGAGATCCTTTCACAATAATTTCTATATATTACATGGATTTCTAGACTCCCAGCACAAGAATTTTTTCATGACATTCAAAACAAGTTTTCATTAGATAAATCCACTTAATAAAAATTATTTTTTACAAGGATGAGTTAGAGGTAATTATAGGAATAAACCCACCATATCAAATCCACAGATCACGGTTAGACATTCGTTCCACTGCTTCAGCAATTGTCCTTAGGCGCTTTGTCTGATCGCTTCATGTGATCACCTAGCACAAGTCTAAAGAAATTTGGGTGATCACCTAAATTTTGTTTGAGTGTTTCACATAATCCCATTAAAAATAAACTGAAAACAATTCATTCTTTATAAGATCCCATCGTAATATACAATAACAATCTTGTATTTAGTTACATTGTCTTTCATTTATTCAAGAGATCTCATCATGTGATCAATTAAAAATCATACAGTCACATGATTTTGTGTGAATATGTGATACATCCATCATTTCTAACCTATTTTTCTTCATGCACATCACATGATCCCACTACGATATAAGTTGACAATTAGACACACTTCACATGATCTAGCCATATGATCCAATGAAAATCATGAAATGTATTTTGGTGCTTTGCATGTTATAAGTTCAATATGTTCTAAAAATCATGTGGATCTTTGTGTGAATCCTTCACAAGATTTGTTATGACATTAAAAATTCTCACAATAAGTTCTAAAATTTATGCTCCAGGTGATCAGTTCCTATATTCAAGCTCCCGTGATCAGCTCTAACATTTCCACCCACTCTTCATGCTACCTTTGACCATAATCATTTTTCAACAACGTTAATACTTTTTAATAGAAATAATCAACCCAAAAGAACAGTCCATAGTGTTATTTGTTTCAAAAGTTATTTTTTTGATTTTTCAAATTATGCATGTTCTATTTTTAATGATAAAATGATTAAATTTTATGCACCAATAACAAATAATATTTATACTCTAGATCTAAATTCCATGAGTGGATGAAAGGTAAACTATTTAAATATTGAAACCAATGAATCTTAGATTTGGAATAAAATATTGGTACATCATAATTTCTATTATTTGATAAAATTTCATTAAAATAATATCGTTTATTATCTTCCTTGACATAAATTAACTACAAATAAATGATGTGATACATGCCAAATGGGAAAAACAATCCATATTTTAAAACAATTTACGTTGTTACTACTTCCAGATCCCTAGGTGTTTTTCATACTGATTTTTTGGGTTATCTAAAACTGCATGACTAAGGGGAAAATATTTGTTTATGTTCGAGTTATTTATTTTTTTAGATTAACTTGGGTTTTATTTTTTAGTGTTAAAAGTGAAGTATATTCTATTTTTTTATATTGTTCAAATTAGTTTAAAAGGAGAAATATGAAAAATTATTTATTTATAAAGTTATCTTGGAGGGTAATTTTAAAACAATGAGTTTAATTCATATTTTTCAATACATAGTATCAAACACACCTTTTCTTCCCCCCAGTACACCTCAACAAAATGGTTTTGTTGAGAGGAGAAAAAGTGCATTACAAGAAATTTCTAGAACAATGTTTTGTTAATATAACCCCCCTAATCATTTTGGGATAAATACTTTAATACAACATGTTATTCCATTAACATGTTTCTAATAAGACTTATTTTATTGAAAACACCTTATAAGATATGGAATAACATAAATCCATTTGTTAGTTAATTTAAATTGTTTGGATGAAAGGTTTATATTCATAACAACATGGATAGTATTGGTAAATTTTCTCAAATGTTTGATTAAATAATCATCATTGGATCCTATAAAACATCCAAGGAATAAAAAGGTTTCAATAAAAGTTCAAATATTTTTAATGAATAAAATCTCATTAAATTTGATGAAAGTGATCCGTTTGATAAAAAAAGACTCAAGTTTATGAGATAATTGATTCTCTAAAAATCATGATACCATTGCCTCTCTTTGAAATAAAAAAATTTAAAAGGTTTGGAATGTGATTTTCTAGATCTAAATCCTAAAATGATGGATACTAGTAAACTAGAAAGTGTATTTCATGGAAAACCTAGAACCCTTAATAATAATTCATTAGAAAATGTTATAGGAAGCTTAGATAAAGGGATTGGTATAATAAGATGTGTAGGTAAGTTTATATATTTTGTAGCCTTTATTTATCAACTAGAACCGTAAACTATATAAGGATCTTTAGTATATGAGAGTTGCGTTTTTGAAATGTAAGATAAATTAAACTAGTTCAAGAGGAATGAGGGTTGGGAATTGGTTGATAGACCCTATAAGTATCCTATAAGAGAAAAAAAGGTTTTTAGAAATAAAGAGGTTGAACATGTTTTGATCACTAGGAATGAGTCTATATTATTTATCAAATTTTATATCCAATAATAAGGTATAGATTATGAAGAGACCTTTTCACCTATAGCTTGAGTAGAACCTATTAGAATTATTCTAGCCTATGCATCACATATTAATTTTAAATTATATCATATGGATGTAAAATATTATTTTCTAAATGGTTTTCATATGGAGGATGTTTATGTTGAAGAAACTCATTGTTTTGAAAATTATCATTTTTTAAATTCAGTTTTTAAATTAACCAAAGCTCTTTGTAGCCTTAAACAGGCACCTAGATCTTCACAAGAGAGGTCAAGTTCTTTTATTTTATCAAATGGTTTTATATTAGGTAAATATGATCCTACTATATTTAATAAAACATCATCTATATATATTTTTCCAGTTTATATATATTTTTATAATGTGATTTTCGGTTCTATATATAAAAAATTGTGTAATGAATTTTAAAAACTAATGAAATAAATATATTAAATGAGCATTATGGGTGAGTAAAATTATTTTATAATATTTTATATTTGTTAAAAAGATTTTGAGAATGTGCTAAATCCAAGAAAATACATAAATGACTTACTTAAAATGTTTGGAGTTGAAAGTGGTAAAGTAATTACAAATCCTATGAGTTCTAATTAAAAGCTTGACTTTGATGAACCTGGGAAACTAGTTAAAATAAGATTTACAATGGAATAACTGTAATTTTATTATATTTGACTTCTAGTAGACTATAAATTATGTTTTCAATATTTATTTGTGTTTTTTTCAATAAAATCCAATGGAATCTCATTTATAATATTCCAAAATAATATTATGTTATTAAACATGAATAATTTTTCTTTCCTTAGTTTTAAAAAAATTGATTTTAATTTAACATCATATCACTACTACAATATTGGGCTTTGAAGCCCCCTAACTCGGGGGACCGCCTCGGGCGGTCACTGAGCTTTGACAAAAAGGGGGCTTCATTGCCCCCTACCTCCTCCCTCGCCCTCGACCTAGCCGCCCGCCCTCCCTCGTCGTCTCCCTCCTCCCTCCACCCTCCCCCGTGCTCCCTCCCCCGTCGTCGCGTGCCCTCGCCGCCCTTCACCGCTCATCGCACTCTCTGCCCTCCCCCCTCCGCGCACCCTCCCCTGTCATCATCCTCCGCCCTCCTCCCTCCCCCGTGCGCCCTCCCCCGTCATCATGCGCCCTCGCCGCCCTCCACCGCTAGCCGCCCTCCACCCTCCTCCCTCGTCGGCCTATGCCCTCCACTCGCCCTCCTCCCTCTGCCCTTCGGCTCCGGACGCCCTCTTCCCTCCAGCCATCCGCCGCCCTGCCCTCCATCCCCTCTGGCATCCCTCCACCCTCTGGCCTCTGCCCTCCAGCCACCAGCCTCCTCCCCCTCCGGTCTCCGACCCCTCTGCCCTCCGGCCTCTGGCCTTAGGCCTCCTCCCTCATCCCTCTGCCCCCTCGTCCCTACCCCCCCACCCCGGACTACCCCCCACCCTGGATAGCCCCCCCCCCCGCACCCTGGACAGCCCCCCACACCCCTGACATGCCCCTCTCACCCCAAACAACCCCCGGGGACAACCGCCCCACCACAGACACCCCCCCCCTCATTGCTTGTCCCTTCACTGCCTCCTCTCCTTCGGCTCCCCGCCGCTACCGCCGCCCGTCCCCTCCCTCGACGCACCGCCTCTAGCTCTGGCTCCCCTTCGCTGCATCTCCTCTCCCTCGCAACAAATCCTTCGGCTCCCCTCACTTCCAGGTTTGTAGCCAAATTAGGTATGACATGGGATTTCACTTACATTTTTATTTTATCAATGGTTCACAAACAATTGATTAGTATTTATTTTAAATATAGTTGATTTGAAAAATGAAAATGCAATAAGTATTGTGTAAATGGTTGTTATACAGATATTATTATGGATAAGAGTCGGATTGATCTTACAAATCGAACATCTAGAGAATATTTAAATGGAATAATGCAGTTTATTGACTTCACTAGAGGATTTGAAAGTGACTATATTAGTTTTCCATGTAGAAAATGTGAAACAGATAACAATTCACACGAGATACTGTGAGGGAGCACCTATTCTTTAATGGATTTATGAAAAATTATAAGAGTTGACTCTTCATGGAGAAGAATATTTTCTTTTTTAAAATATGGATGTAGTTCAGATGGATGTTGATGCAAGGATGAATGATCCAATGCATGAAATGTTTACTGAAATGGTACGCCGGTTGGATCCTAAAGGCATTGACATCCAGAATATTGAGACCGGTGAGATAAATCTTCATCTTTGGTGTAGATCGTGATTCAAGGAGGTTTTATGAAGCACTTGATGATGCAAAAATATAATTATATCTTTTATGTACTTCGTAGAATAAACTTTCATTTATTGTGGAGTTGTTGCATTTGAATAATTTGAATAATTGTCCAGACACATCATTCGACATGCTTTTGGAGTTATTGAAAAAGGTTCTTCCTGTCAACACTAAGATTCCCGAGTCGTATTACCATGCTCGTAAGTTGACAGAGAACTTAGGTTTTACATATGATACCATAGATGCATGTTCAAACAACGGTATGTTGTTTAGAAAGGAAACTGCCCATTTGTATATTTGTAAGGTTTGTGGTGCTTCCAGGTGGAAAGAGAACAGGGGAAATTAGACTCATGAATGTCAGATTGCGATATAGGGGAAAATGATTTCCGTAAAGCAAATTCATTACATGTAGGGGGAGACGGGACGTCCATCGGACGTGCGGTGCATGCGGTATGACCGAATATGTCATTTTCAGGCGTGCTCTAAAAGGGCGCGTTGGCTGGTCAAAACCACTCGAATGACCTTAGACTGCCATGAAATAATACAACAACAACTACAATGTTAATTTTTAAATGGTCAGGTAGACGACACATCATTTGGATGTGCCATTTGACCGCGATGACCAGAAACGCATTTCCGGAGTCATAAAAGACCAGAACGGCGTGTCACGGTCGAATTCAGAGAAAACCTGCTCCGAATGACCTAAAACCACATGAAAACGATAAAAATATTATTTTTGACATGTAAGAGGAGACTTCATGTCCATAGGACATGCGGTGCGTGTGGTACGATCGAATGTGTCATTTTCACGAGTTCGACGCACTCTAAAAGGGCGCGTTGGGTGGTCAGAACCACCCGAACAACCTCATAATGCCATGAAATCACACGACAACAACTGTAGTGTGAATTGTAAAATGGTCGGGCAGACAGCACGTCATTCGTAGGTTCCGTTTGACCGTTGTGACCGGAAACGTGTTTCGGGGGTCAGAACAGACCAAAATGGCATGTCACAGTAGAATGTAGAGAAAACATTCTCCAAATGACCTGAAACCACATGAAAACAATAAAAATATTATTCGTGACATGTAGGAGTAGACGTCACGTCCATCGGATGTGCGGTGCGCACGGTAGGACCGAATGTGTCATTTTCAACAGTCCGGCTGGCTCAAAAAGGGCGCGTTGGGTGGTCAAAACCACCCAAACGACCTCGGAATGCAATGAAATCATACGAAAAAAATCACGATGTGAATTATAAAATGGTTGGGTAGACGGAATGTCATTCAGAGGTGCCATTTGACTGCGGTGACCAGAAACGCGTTTTCAGAGTCATAAAAGACTAAAATGGTGTATCACTGTCAAATTAAAACAAAAAGGTGCTCTTAATTACCTGAAACCACAAAAAAACGATAGGAATATTATTCATGACATTTAGGAGGAGATGGAACATCCATCAGACGTGTAGTGCATGCGGTACAATCGAATGTGTCGTTTCCAGCAATTTGGTGCACTCTAAAAGGGTGCGTTGGGTGGTCCAAAACTACTCAAACGACCTTTGAATTCCATGAAATCATATGACAACAACCGCAGTGTGAATTGAAAAATGGTCGGGCAAACGAAATGTCATTCGGAGGTGTCATTTGACCGCGGTGACCGGGAACGTGTTTCTGGTGTCAGAAAAGACCAAAACGGTGTGTCACATTAGAATTCAAAGAAAATATGCTCCAAATGACCAGAAACAACACTAAAATGATAGAGATGTTATTCGTGACATGTAGGAGGAGACAGAATGTCCATCGGACATGTGGTGCGCACGATACAACCGAATGTGTCGTTTTCAGCAGTTCAGTGCTCTCTAAAAAGGCACATTGGGTGGTCAAAACCACAAGAAAGACCCTCGAATACCATGAAATCATACTACAAGAACCGCAGTGTGAACTGTGAAATGGTCGAGTAGAATACATGTCATTCAGAGGTGTCATTTGACTGTAGTGACTGAAAACACGTTTCCGGAGTCATAAAAGACCAAAACGGCGTGTCATGGTTGAATTCAGAGAAAATGTGCACCAAATGACCTGAAACCACAAGAAAAAGATAGTAATATTATTCGTGAATGTAGGAGGAGACAACACGTCCATCAGACATGCGGTGTGCGTGGTACGATATAATGTGTCATTTTCAGCAGTTTGACATGCTCTAAAAGGGCGCATTGGGTGGTCAAAACCACCAGAACGACCTCAGAATGCCTTGAAATCATACGAAAAAAACCACAGTGTGAATTGAGAAATGTTTGGGTAGACGAAACGTCATTTGGATGAACCGTTTGACTGCAGTGATCAGAAACGCATTTCCGGAGTCACAAAAGATCAAAACGGCGTGTCACAGTCGAATTCAGAGGAAATGTGCTCCGAATGACCTGAGACCACACGAAACGATAGGAATTTTATTCGTGACAAGTAAGAGGAGAGGACACGTCTATCAGACGTGCGGTGCGCGCGGTACAACCGAATGTGTCGTTTTCATTAGTTTGACGCGCTCTAAAAGGGCGCGTTGGGTGGTCAAAACCACTTGAACGACCTTGGAATGCCATGAAATCATACGACAACAACCACGATGTGAATTGTGAAATGACCTGGTAGACAACACATCATTTACATGTGATTTTGACCACGGTGACCGGAAATGCATTTCCGGAGTCTTAAAAGACTCAAACGGCGTGTCACTGCCGAATTCAAGGAAAACGTGATCTAGATGACCTGAAACAACACGAAAATGATAGGAATATTATTTGTGATATGTAGGATGAGATGTCATGTCCATCGGATGTGCAGTGCGTGCAATATGACCGAATGTGTCATTTTCATCAGATCGGCGCACTCTATAAGGGTTCGTTGGGTGGTCAAAAGCACCCGAACGACCTTATAATGCCATGAAATTATACAACAACAACCGCGATGTGAGTTGTGAAATGGTCGGGTAGAAAACACATCATTCGGAGTTTCCGTTTGACCGCGGTGACCGAAAACACGTTTTCGGAGTCATAAAAGACCGAAACGGCATGTCACGGTCTAATTAAGATCAAACGTTCTCCAAATAACCTAGAAACATAGGAAAATGATAGGAATATTATTCCTAACATGTACGAGTGGACGTCACGTCCATTGGACGTGCGGTGCGCACGGTACGACCGAATGTGTCGTTTTTAGCAGTTCGACGCGCTCTAAAAGGGCGCATTGGTGGTCAAACCCACCTAAACGACCTCGGAATTCCATGAAATCATAAGACAACAACTGCGGTTTTTATTGTGAAATGGTTAGGTAGACAACATATCATTCGGAGGTGACTTTTGACTGCGGTGATCGGAAACGTGTTTCCAGAGTCATAAAAGACCAAAACGGCGTGTCACGGTCGAATTCAGAGCAAACGTGCTCTGAATGACATGAAACCATGTGAAAACGATATGAATATTATTCGTGACATGTGGGAGGAGACGACACATCCATCGGATGTGTGGTAATTGTGGTACGACCGAATGTGTCGTTTTCAGCAGTTCGATGAGCTCTAAAAGGGCGCGTTGGGTGGTCAAAACCACCCGAATGACCTCAAAATGCCCTGAAATCATATGAAAACAACTGCGGTGTGAATTGTGAAATGGTCGGGCAAACGAAATGTCATTGGAGGTTCCATTTGACTGCTTTGACATGAAACACATTTCTAGAGTCATAAAAGACCAAAACAGTGTGCCACAGTCGAATTCCGAGAAAATGTGCTCTGAATGACCTAAAACCACTCGAAAACGATAGGAATATTATTCGTGACATGTAGGAGGAGAGAAAACGTCCATCGGACCTGTAGTTTGTGTGGAAAACATTCCTTTTTAGACAACAATACACTTTCAAAAACTAAAGCAAAGACTCTAAAACAAGAAAAAAAATCCAAAATGATAACATTTATTAAATTGGGGGTTTTAAATTATTATTGCACCCATGAGATGTCAGTTTTCATTTTTTTATATGTATATAATAACTGAACAAATTTGTCAAATTTACATCTATTTTTTTTAGTTGTTTTCTTTATATCTTATTGTAGGTTTCTAAAGCAGATGGTTGTGGATCGTTGAAGCACGTCTATCATTTATTGTTTATGATGATCTTGATTTTTATGGTGTTTGGATTTTTTTTCCATTTTTTATGATTTATATGCTATTTTTTTAATCTGTACCACTATTTTTTTTTAAAAAAATTTCCAGTTTAGAGACCGCCAATGGCGGTCACTATAGGCCATTAATTCGGCACGCTTTAGTGACTGCCATTGGCAGTCACTATAGGCTGTCATTTCGGCTGGATTTATTAACCACCAATGACGGTCATTGTAGGATGGCATTTCGGCCAGCTTCAGCGACCGCCATTGGCGGTCGCTGAAGGCTAACAACATCAGGCCTAAAGCAACTGCCATTGTCTATCGTTGTGCGGTCTCTATAGGCCTATAGCGACCGCCAATAGAAGTAACTATAGGCAGAATTTTTAGTAGTGTATTTAGATGAAGAAATTTTTTCTATAGACTAGATAAGAAGATCACTTTAGGAACCTTCCATTATCTAGGTAAACACCTGGTATCATTGTCTTGTAAAATAACACTCTATTTCGTTGTCTACTACTGAAGCATGATATATTTATGTTGTTAGTTTTTGTTTATAAGTATTATGGATGAATCACACCTTAATGGATTTTGGATTCAATTATAATTAAATGTTAATCAAATTTGATAATATTAGTGTTATCAACATTTCAATGGATCTAATATATCATTTGTGATCAAAGCATATAAACTTAAGGAATAACATTGATTGGTACACACTAGAAGAAACACTATAGAATAATATTATGTATTTATTATCAAGAAAACCATTAATACAAAGGAATATGTGAAGAAGAAGATAATGAAGAAGAAGGATGAACTCGAGAGGTCACTCCCGTCTATGCCATGGGTACCTAATATCCTGATCATAAAGCCAACTCCAACAATATTATTCTCTCCACTATACCTCCTTTTCATCCTTATATATAATCATTGTTTCTAATTGAATGTGGCCCCAGACAATTTATTTGTATTCCCCATCATAACCCCCCTAACCTCTCCATCTGGCCCACTATTCAGGTACCTAATTGGTCCACACCCTTGAAAATCACCTTTTCCTCAAGGTGAGACAAAGGGTGAAGTTTTTGTGTAGTATTGTTTAGTTCCTATTGCAATCTTCATTCACCTAGTATCACACCAGGTGAGTCCCAACACTCCTTGTCTTGTGTCTACTACACTATTATTGGTGGATTGCTTGGTCATGCCCCATGTATGCCCACAAATTCCTTACAATCATCCAGATATGTCATCCTGGTTGATGATCATCCCATAGACTTCCTCCCAATGGGTTAGAATGGTTCTACTTGTGAATATATAAATGTGATTAATGGATCCTGTATTTATGATGATTATCCTTCTAGTGTGAAGGTTCATGAATCTCCCTTTCCTCTATGTTTTTCCTCATTTCCTACATGAAAATTATTTTTTCCCAGCCCATACTATCAACATGGTTACCTACCATAAAAGTTACCACATTGATAGAATAATTCAATATTATTTCCTATTGTTGAAGGACTGACATTACCTTTAAAGTATCTCAAGGCAATCTTATGTGCTTTTTCCTGGAAGACAAGTCCATTGTGTGGCCAAAAGAACATGAATCCACCCATACACCACTCTCCTATACATCCAAAACACTAGAAGATACTATTGGATACACTAATCTGGATCTTTCCTTAATTTAAATTTCCAATCAAGGAAATCCTATATCTAAATGTTCTCTCTATGGTTCCCCCACCTATCGAAAGTTCAGTCTCCTAGCGACCGAATTTCCTGCTACATATGTAATCCAAAATTCAACCATTGATGTCTGGTCAAACAACACTGCCTCATCATACCAATGTGGCTTTGCACTACTAGATGTTATGGAATTTGTGTCGAGTAAGTGACCACTCCATGATTCATTTTTGTTTATTATTCATGTTGACCACTCGGTAGATTGGAAGAGATGGAGAGTAAGTGACTTTCTATATTTAAATTAATATGATCTATTTAACTGTATCCTATTCCTGGGGAAGAATGAATATATATTGAAACCACTTCAAGATACCCCATTTCACCCATGAAAATGCCATTAATGGACTCCACTAATATGGAGTTCGCCTCTTGTGGTGTGGACATCAGAAATAATGGATGCACTTCTGGAAGCTTTCCTGATAAGGAAAAGCGGGCCTAGTTATGCTAACGAAGCATTATCCAAGCCCTATAGTTTTTTCACAGAACAAAATTTTTATTCCATAATTAGGGTCTCCAACTCTTGACACTGTGGATTCCACCTCCCATGGCATATTTGGTAAAGAAATTAGAATCAACTCCAAGTGAAAAACCTTCCTGTACAATATTTCTAAATATCCATCTAGAAAATCCTCCAATATTTCTGTAGTGATTACCTCAAGTGAGATAATTTCTTGTAGTGTTTCAGGAAGTGAAATCTCAGACAACATAGAGGAAAACTCCACCTCATGTGTCTATATAACATATCCTTCAACTAAATTTGGACTCATGTTTGTTATAATCTTCATCTGGAGAACACCAGTTGGAAGATGTTCGAGTGCCATGGATCCACCACTCAGATTAGGATCATGCTTCTACAACCCCTCTTGGTGATTCATCCATAATAAAAATGTTTTTTGGATTTATTTTTCCTCACGCCAGTGGTGATCATGTTTCCCCTCCCATCCTTGCTGGTCATATTGCATCTATTGGAGCGAAGGAAGGATTAATGGTCAGAAAAAATTATAGGTACCACATCAGAAGTGACACTAGAGAATGATACATTGTTTCTATTGTTATGAAAATAAGGAATATTGAGGAAGTGGTGAAGTATAATTTGATGAAGGAGAAGGAAGAACTCGAGAGGTGATAGGTTGCAATCCCACCCAAGCCACAGGTGGCCGATGTCCGAAGCATAAAGAAAAATATAACTATATTCTTTTCTCCCATATTTATCCTTCTCATCCTTATATTTTTAATATTTTCCCAACTAAATGTGAGACCCCAAACATATTCTTTTTATTCCCCATCATAATCCCCCTAAACACCCTACTTGGCCAACTATATGGGTACCCAACATATTTCTTTAGAGATCATGCTAAAAAAGATGATATTACTTATGATTTTATCTATATTAAGAATAAATTAGAATACATTTTTACCAATCCCCTTAAGTGTGAATGTTTTGATATTATTTAAATAGAATTAGTTTTATTAAAAATTAAACACGTTTAATTCCTTGTATTTTTATTTAATATTTTTTGTTAACAATTTGTATTAATGATTTTTTTAAATATATTTAGTGTACTTTATATTTAAAATATTACATTTCTTTTAAATATAATTTCATTATTTTTTAATTTTTTTTATAATTATCCATAATCAACCCAAAACATATGGGTACATAAGATTTTTGGGACTTGGGTCATTGACCTAAAACACAATTGGTCAACAACCCTTTCTCTATTCACATAGGTATCATCTTCCAAAAGCTGAAATGTCTCCCTGAACCACTCAATATTCTCTCAACATCCAACTAACCTGTCATCCATAGGAAAATATAAGCACACGGATAAAGGAAGCTCTAATTTAACCAATAAATTTAAATGTAGTGATGTGCCGCATACGGTTCTTTAGTATCAAGGTTCAGAATTCATTTTTGATGAGGATAAATTAGGAATTTTGTTTGAGGAAGAGGATAATGAATTTATGGGAAATAATGAGATCTAGTTATCTTAAATAGAGGATTTCATATCATAGAATGTAAATAGTAAGTTCATGTTTGTATCATTATTTAAAATAACTAAGACTTTTCAGTATCCCCATGAGGGGGAGTTTAATTTTTGTTAGACTTTGGTTATTTGTCCTTCTATCAGATCAATAGAGGTGTTAAAATTGCTATTTGTAACATCTTATTTTAAAAGGAAACTAGTGACAAACATAGAAACATAGTGGAAGGTTCTATTTAAGTTTTTATGTATGGGAATTTTCCAAAAACAAGAAGAGATGAAGAAAGTTCTATTTAAGGATATATATTTTTTATAATTTCTAATCAATAATCTGAAGATCAATCTTCCTGGGTACATGATTCATTTTAAGCCACATTAATATAGGGGAAAAGTAAATATAAACTTTTATCCTTCAGGTAAAACGATATCCTTGATTTTAATAAATGAATGTGATTTCAATGAGGGAGATATAGTAAAATTCTACAAAAGTACTAACTTATATGTTGTGTTGTTGAAATCTATTGATTAAATTTAGAATTCTATTTCATGTTCATTGAAAACTATTGGTCAGGAGAGTGTGGTATAAGGGGATCCATCCAATACCTCACTACCTAGGGATTAACCACCTACTAGATGGTGTCTACAAAGGAAGTGTGGGAAAAAATATCTTCTAGATCAGTACTTGAGTTGCTAGTAGTATGGCCTGAAGTGGAAGAGGCTACTCAAATACTAGGTTTTGAAGTTATTGAAGTAGGCCGTGTGATGATCCAATTATTGATAAAATTGTTATTGTTCCTATAGAGAATCAATTTGAGACTATGGATGTTTTTTTTATGATTATTAAAAGAGATATGAGGCTCAATTAAAAGATCATATGGTAGATCCAATTAGTCATAGATTTACTAGTAATGTTGAAAGGTTTGGTTTGGGGTTATGGATTATTTTGAGACTCTAATACACCACCTGCACCATCACCACCTCCTGTTGTGAAAGAGGAAGAACCCTTTGGAAGTAAAAGCTTTGATAGTTATGGAATGTAATGATTAACCTCAACTATGTTTAATGAGTTCGATAATCTCAAAGGAGATTACTATAATTTTGAAGGTATATCATATTTCCTCTAATGATAAGATCAAAAAGCCCAAAGAACGATCTGTTTCAGTGGCGGTTTTTGAAAATTTTATTGGGTTATTGGCTAACCAGATAGATCTGATTAAGAATATCCATACATTCCCTCCTCTTAAACAATCTATATATGGGGTAAGTTCCATAGTGTTTGAGAGATAAAAGATATTGTTATAAGTTTGAAGGATTAATTTACTATCAAGTTTGAGTTTGATGATCTTTGGGTATGACTACATCTCAAAAAGACTCCCTAAAAAATCTCCCAATGTTATGATGACACATGTCTCAATATGTAATTGATAAGGTTAAATCTTTTAGGATTATATTTAATGGAAATATTGCACACTTTTTGAAGTGTTGTAATAATTTATTTTGATTTCATCAATATGTTTCATCCTTCTTCCTCTACCACTTTAGTTCTTTTGATTGATCTATATTTTCATAATGGTATTGATTATATGATCATACAATTGAATTATATATCCTCCCAGATTTAGTCTCTTGAGAGGGATATATTCATACCATTTATGATAAAAGTGTTAAATAGAGATTTGGTGGCCGAGTTTGAAGATAACAACTATGCAATTATAAATCTTTGTATATTGACTAATATGTCCTTGAATGAGATGGAGGGATTCTATAAGAAGCCAGATATAAAATTATAGGATATTCAGAGTGTTTCTAAATATACTCAAGGCTTTATCTTTAGATTTCTTGACCCATTATCTAAAAATCATTAGTAGTTATTAACCTTATTTTAAAAGGTCAATGAATAATTTAAAAGGTTTTATTCTAAATATTTTAATGATAAATCATGTTAAGATTCAAAAAAAGTTCCAACTATGCTAGTTTTAGTTAGATGAAAGGAGTTGGTTGTATATCGACTTCAAAGGAATATCACTTCTACTCTAGTTACTTATGTTCCCTCTAATTAACCTTTATCTATTCCTACTGTACCTTCAACTGTTAGTTCTCTAGTTCCCATTCCTTTGTTTAGTTCCCTTTAGGAAGTCGTTAATATTTTGATAGAGAAAGTAGAAATTATAGATATAAAGATAAATTCATTTAATGGAAAAATAATACGTATGAAATGTTCTATAGAGTAGGTTCTATAGAATATTTTATTGGAATTTACATTAGTTCAATCAGTTGCTGAAATTACTCCTTTGTTAAGTTATCCTATGGTCAGTCTTCTTATAAAATTTTCTTCTATTCAACTTTATTATTTTAGAGGATTTCTAAATAATGGTATAGAAATAGTTGAAAAAATGTGTAGATATGTATCTATGATTATCCTTGAAATCTATATGTCTGATATCATAACAAGGAAAGACATTTGTGGTGATGACTTGCATATTATAAGAGGAAGAATATCAATAGGCATGACTCCAATGAATGCATATTGAGGTACTAGACAAAAAACTATATTTTTTATTTGAAACCTCTAGGATCTATCATAAAGAGCAAGAAAAAGTTGATGTTTCCCTTTAAATTAAGAATTTTAAGGAAGTAACCTCACCCTATGAACCTATAAATAATGTTCCTTTTCATGATATTGAAACCTATGATTTTAGTGTAGGTGAAGGGAATATTGAAGGAGTTCTTAGTACCTATTTTCAAAGGTCACTGGTCAAATCAGATAATTTAGTGATGAAATGGATGCTATAGTATTTGGAAATATTTCACTACTATCTCCAATGGACCCTCCATCTACCTCTTAACTAACCCTACATTCAAAATACCTCCACCCAAACCACCTTCACAGTTTGAACCAGTTCATAAGTTTGATTCATATAACTGATGTATTATATTTTTATTTTTGTGGGTGTTAAGTGGATGTATATTAATTAATTTTATCGGTTAATGAAATCATATCTCTTAATTTTTGAAGCTTTTCATAGTGGCTATTTTCATTTAATTAATTAATTAATTTATTTTTTTAACTGAATTTCATTCTTACCATTATTCCCCATTCAATTTTAGCACTATAATTAAATAGTTCATTACTCTATGTTTTATATTAATAGTGGTTATCTTATCCTTACCCTTAATTTTTAATGACACAAAATGGGGGGGGGGGAGTTAGAACGATTTACCATAAGTTTAATCAATATGTGAGAATTCCTCAACTAATATAAATGGGGTAGTGTCTAACTAAGTACGAGAAATAATACATTTTTAAAGAAATATATATATATATATTATATTTTTGTGAAAAATCATTATAAACCATTTCAAATTTCAAATTTAATATCTTATGGGTTTTGTAATCAGAAAAATACAGAAGATTATTAGATTAATAATATTGTTCCAACAAATCCCATGTAATTTCTGTTTTTATAATCCCAAATCCTATCCAGATTTTATAGGTTATTTTTATTAAAAGTTTTTTCATTATTTTTATCTAGTTTTAATTGTTTTGGTTGTTAAAATCCATAAATATGTAATTCTAGACACTTTGGTTGAAATTTTCCTATGCATAAAAAAATAACCTACATCAGGATTTTGGCTACATAGAGAAATTAATTCATTATTATTCAACTATGTTAATCATATAAACCAATCATTTGGATACATGAGAAACTGGATAAATAGATTAATTGGTTGTATAAATCAATTATGTTGAGTAATTGGTTACATCATTTGGATACATTGTGAAATCCACTACTTGGATCCAATTGGCTATGTGTTTCACTTATTCTACATTGTAATTTTATCCATGTGAGTAAAAATACGATGTGATCATAAAATTATACCTGAATTAAATTAGATACATAAATAAGGCCTATGAAAAATCAGCTATATAGATAATTGGATAAGAGAAAATGACTAAATGGATTAGACTGGCTACGTGAATGCAAAAGTGTATAATTTGGCTACGTGATGATCTGCAGTCGGCAACCTCATGATAGAACCTTTTTTTATAACCATTTTAGATCTTGATTGAGATTTTAATACTTTTGTGAAATCATTAAATGTTTTATTTCTTTTTTATGGTAAAAAATTTAGAATATTAAGGAAGTACTACGAAAGGAAAAAAGAACAAGGTAAATTTATTTTTCATTACTGTTGTTGAGGTATTATTGAGAAATAGCTGTTAGTTTTTAAATTAAGAGCCATAGATATTATAGATCTCTGTCATGTGATTAAAATAAATTTTTTTACATGAATTATAATTAGATATTTGAAAGTGAGAAATAAATGTATTGGGAAGAAACTAAACCACAATACTAATGTATTATAAGATGAACTCCCTCTCAAAGCTTAAGAATTCTGCCTTATTTTACAGAAGAAGAATAAGAATATTGGAAATCTATATATATGTGACATTGATCATATTTTTTCATTTATGAAGACTCTCCTTGATCTGATACCTTTTCTTATCATATCTCTTAGAGATTTATTTTCTTCTATCAGTTCTATTTTAAATGTTTGAGTTGCATCTGTAAACTCTCATATTATCATCTCTCTCATTGTATAAGGTTCATGGTGAATTAACCTTGAAGGGTTTTCATTTTTAGAGACTTTATATATTTTGGTTTAAATCTCATGAGTTTTAATAATAAGTGTCTACTACTACACTTAGTTGTGTATTCCAGGGAAAAATGACCAAGAATCCCGAAAAAAGGACCGGTCCTGGGAAACTCACCAAACTCAAGGATAAGTTGTTAGTGGAGTGGCCTAGGGAATTTCTATTCCCCAACGGACTATAAAAATTTATTTCCATTCCTTTTATTTATTCTTTAATTTCTACATATTTTTATATTGAATAAATTATAAAAAGTTATAAATATCTAAAAGTTGGTGGATTTCCTAGTGAAGATTTTTTTTAAAATCTATTCACCCCAACTTCTTGACTATGAGTAAGTACTCTTGAGAAAATAATTGGTTTTAAAACAAGTGAATCTTGAGTTTTTAGTCATTTTTTGTTAAGGTATACCTTTTATATTGGAAATGGATTAAATAAATTATAAAACAGAAGTTATGTCAATAGTTTGATCTCTATATTTTAATAGTGATAATTGTGGTTTTTGAAGGCATAAAAGATCATTTGTCTAAGAATCCTTGGTCTAAAGGTTTATAAAAATGTTATCAATACATATGAAATTCCATCAATACAACCTAAAACATGGGATTCTTTTTCCAAATCTAGTTATGAGGTAAACTCTAAATTAATTAATGCAATAATTTTTTGACAAGGTTTATATGAGTTTAACTAGGTTTCTAAATACCAAAAAACATTTGAAATGTGGACAACTATTTTCGTTTCTTATAAATTTATATATAATGTGCGATCACTCAGATATAATACTTAAAATCTAATCTATGATAATTTCAAAATGCAATAAGGAGAGATAATCAGTAAAAAAATTGAATACTTACATAGATTGGGAAAAATATTTCTACTTTAAGACCACATATTGCTAATCCAGATAAATCACTAAAGGTTATGATAATTATACCCCTAAGATGGAGTGGGATATTTTCTACTATTAGAAAATCTATAGAAGATAGGATATTCAAAATAAAAGAAGTATTTGGAAATTTAATATATATGGGGAAATTATAGGGTCTGTGTATGAAGATCACAATTTAGTTAAGAAGAATAATGTATATTTAAACGTCTCAAGATCAAAAGATAAAAAAATGAAAAGAAATTAAAAACGTTTAGTTATACGATGAAGGTAATGTTAGGGTTTGAAATTAGGTAAAAGTTTTATATTAATTTTCTCTCTTTTAAATTATATTTTTATAAATTACTTTATTTATTTTTGTGTTCTTTAAATATTCAGATTTTTTTTCTTTCTCGAAAAATGGGAAATTCCAAGTCAACATTAAGATGAGTCACCATTGAGATGATTAACCATTTATATGAGTCACCATAGAGATGATTCGTCATTGAGGGGAGTCACCATTGAGATGTGCCACCATTAAGATGAGTCTCCATTGAGATGAGTCACCGTTGAGATGAGTCACCGTTGAGATTAGTTAACATTAAACAAGTCACCATTGAATGAGTCACCATTATGATGATTAATCATTGAGACAATTAATTATTGAGATGAGTCACTTTTGAGACAAGACACTATTTAAATGAGTCACCATTGAAATAGTCAACATTACCATCCACCATCGAGATTAAACAATGGTGATCAGTAAGTCACCATTGGAATTCCAATGGTGAGTAAATATTTTATTGTTTAAGATGTTTCCTTTAGGATCATAGATAATTTTTATGTATTTAGTTTTATAAAACATTATTTTGTTTTTTTTAAACTCACAATGATATGTAAAATGATTCACCATTGGTTTCATGTAATGGAATGCCAAATGTGTCATCATCGGTCATCCACTGGTACGAAAATTAACTTTGTTAAATTTATTCTTCAAATTTATTTTCTTAAATATTTATTATTTTAGAGTTATAATAATTCTATTAATTATAGTTGTATTATTGAATGACTTAAATATTTGTTTTAATGTGTTAAAATATTTTTATAAGACATTATATAATGAGATCAATATTTCATACGATGCTCTGTTTTAATGAATATTTTTTTCATGTTTTAAAAAGTTATTTCAACTGATTAATACAATTGTTTTTAAATTATAATTTTATTAAAAGTGCATTACTAGTTATATTAATTTTTTTATTAATATCTCATGTGATTTAATAGCCTTATTGTTTTAATTTTTAATTTACCGTGTTTTTTAATCACCTGCTCATAACAGAATTATTTTAGTTATTATTGAACATGTGTCTTATAGTGAGTGAATATAGATACACACTTTTTGGATTCTATTTAAATGTCCCCGAAGAATAGGTTAGACGGACTCCTATAAAGAGGATTGTGCAGATCATTCGAAAGAGAAGTAGAAATAAAATACAAGAAGAACTATTTGATACTTTTGATTTCTACTATTTCTTTTAAAATTAATTTCATGATCATTTGTGACTTCCACCATATATTTTTATCATAATAAATACTACATATTCTAAATATGTTCCTTTAATTGATCGATGATCTTGTTCTACATATATAAAATAATATCATATCATTTTTCGTTGTTTATTATATTTGTTTACTTTGTGTAATTATATAATCTTTTATTTACACTTCTTTGCTGTCTAGTTTATACTTTTACCTTTCAGAAGCAGGTTTTATCCTTCTCTAGTTATTCTACCACCTAAAAGGAAGGAATGGCTTGTGACTCCCAAACAAAAGTCTGGGAAAAAGAACAGGGTGGTCTCCTTTAGTAAAGATTAGTTTGTGCCTCTGTGTATTGTAAAAGGCTGAGCCTTTAATAGATTATCACACCTTTAAAATTGAGGTTTAGTGGGTACCAGTATCCTTGAGGAGTAGAATAGATTGATGATTGGACTTGGATCCTTTGATCAGAACCACTATAAAAATCATATATGTTCATTTTCATTATTTTTCTACTGCATCTATGTATTTACTAGAATGATGCACCCACAAGGATTTATTCTTATAAACTCTAATAATTTCTTGTAACTGTGATTAAAATTTTAAAATTTCTATTCAATGATTTCGTTAAATTATGTTGTGATTAATTTATTTATAATTCTTTGCATTATTAATGTTTTCAATTATTTTTTTTCTTTCTAGAAATATGGAAAATATCAAGTCATTGTTGAGATGCGTAACCATTGAGATGAATCACTATTGAGATAGGTCTCCACTCAGATTAGTCACCATTGAGATTAGTCACCATTAATACAAGTCACAATTGAGACGAGTCTCCGTTGAGACGAGTCACTATTAAGACATATCACTATTGTGATGAGTCACCATTGAATGAATCATCATTGAATGAGTCACCATTGATACGATTCACTTTTGAGATGATTCACCATTAAGACGAGTCACCATTGATATGAGTCAATTTTGAAATGAGTCACCGTTGAAATGAGTGACCATTGCTAGCCATTGTTGGCATCATACAATGGTAGGTTAGTAAGTCACCATCGGACTTCCAACGGTGAGTAAATTTTTTATTGTTTAAGGTATTTTAATTCTGTTCATAGATAATTATGATGTAGTTAGTTTTGAAAAACATGATTTAGTTTTTCATTAACTCAAAATGGTATGTGAAATGTTTCATCATTGGTTTCATGCAATGGTATGTCAAATGAGTGACTCTTGTTCATCCACTGGTAAGAAAATTTACTCTGTTAAATTTCTTCTTCAAAATTTATGTTCTTAAATTTTAAATTTTTAAATTTTTAAATAATTCTATTAATTATAGTTTTATTATTTCTTGACTGAAATATTTATTTTAATGTGTTAAAATATTTTTATAAGACTTTATACAAGCATATCAATATTTCACATGATGCTCTGTTTTAATGCATATTTTATGTATGTTTGAAACAGTTATTTCAATTGATTAATTCAATTTTTTTTCAATTATAATTTTATTACCAGTTTGTTACTAGTTATATAAATTATTTTTATTAACATCTCATGTGATTTAATAGCCCGATTGTTTTATTTTTGAATTCACCATGCTTTTTAATCCCCTGTTCATAAAAAAATTATTTTTTTTATGATTTAACAAGTTTCATGCAATGAGTGAATATAGATACATGCTTTGTGTATTATGATTAAATGTTTCTATATAACCAGTCAAAAGGATTTCTGTAAATAGGGCTATGCAGATCATTCAAATGACAAGATGTAATGAAAAACAATAAGAACCATGTGATAAATCAATTTTATCCTTCTTATTTCAAAATTCATTTTGTAATCATTTACATAATACACCATCTATTGTGATAAAAAAATATATATATTCTACATAACATCATTCAATTTATCGATGATCTTATGCTACATACATCAACAACTATCATATCACTTACTGATGCTCATAGTATTTGTTTACTTCGTGTAATTATGTAATATTCTATTTGTACATCTTTAGTGCATAATTTGTGCTTTTACCTTTAAAAATATGTTTTTCTCATTCTATGGTTATTCTACCACCCAAAAGTAAGTCTTGGGTTGTGACTCTTGAAAAAAATTAAGAAAATAGACAAGGGTATTCTCATGTAGTAAAGACTGGATTGTTCCTCTAGGTATTGTAAAAGGCAGAGTCTGTAATAGGTTATCACACCTTTAAAAGCTAGGTTTAGTGGGTACCAATATCCCCAAGAAGTATATGATATTGATGAGTGGACTAGGATATTTAGATCCAAACCACTATAAATTTATTTTTGTTTGTGTTTTTTATTTTTCCTTTGTATCCATTTATTTACAAAAACTCAACACCCATAAAGCTTTATTCTTATAAAATCTAATAATTTCTCATAACTGTGATTAAAATATTAAAATGCATACTCACCCCCTCTAGTATTATTTCTATACTTATAACAATCTAATAAGTACATCTAGTAGTTCTGCTTTAGACAATGATTTTTCTCAATTTTCTAACAAGTTCAATAAGTTCTATAAGAAGATATGAGTTTTTAAGAAACACTTCAATAAATATAAGAATTATAATTATAATTATAAATAAATGAGATTATATGAATGTAAAAAATCATGGAGACATCAAACCCAACTTTCCACAACTAAAAGATAACATAAAACCAGGAAAACATTACTTCAAGGAAATTATCTACCAAAATGAAATCGATTAAGGCCATAAAATTTACATGGGGGGCTTCATATGATTCTATTGATGCCACATATTCATAATCACAAGATGGTAATTCTAATAAAAAGGTTAAAATGGGATTTATGGCACACATTAATGAGGTAAATTCATATTATTCTTAGGAGAATGGGTCTGAATTTGAAAATGAAAATATCTCTTATAAGGAATTAATTTAATAATTTACAATGCGAGAAACTACGTATAAATGATTGAAAAGGGAAAAAAACGTTAAAGGTTCTTTGAAGTTATATTTATGAAAATGAAGACATATATATATATATATATATATTCAAATAACATATTTAAAAACCAATATGGAAAATTATGTTGCTTTATGTATTTAACATGATAACAAGACATAAATTTGAAAAAATATGTTCATTTCATAAAAGATACTGAATGTGTTTTCATAAAAATATTAAAATTATTTAAATCAAATTCTTGGAAATAATAAGTCTTATAAAAATTTGTTGGGAATTATAATTTAATGTGATAAGCCAAATATTTAATAAAACTATTTTGAGCCCAGTTCTAAGAATAAGAACCTCTATAAAGTAAATATTTTAATTATAGAGAGTTAAGGAATTATTCTAAAAATTGTAGTTTGAAAAAACTCACAATATTGTGGAGTTAAACATTATTTTCTTCGAAAAAATATTTCAAAATTTCGTAAGAGAATTTATATATTGAAAAAATATATATGGGTTCCCAAATATTTAGTTTCTAACCTTACGAGGCCCAAGAAAATATTGGTAGTAAAACAATTTCATATTTTTTTTTGAAAATGGTATGGGTGAAGCCCCTTTTATTGAAATGAGATAAACAAGAGAAGATGAAAAAGAAATGAAATGATAGGGTCCAGAAAAGAATAACTTCTATCATCAAGATCATTCAAGACCAATTTTTTTACTAATCTCAATTCCAATCTTACACTCTTCCTATAGTAAGGTTCTCAAAATGATTCCATGACCATGTTTGTGTCCATGAACCTTAGTACAATTCTCTTCTAATATTTATTCTTGATGTTTTAGACATTCAATGTTAGTTCCATTGAAATCCTGATCATATGATTATATTTCCTCTTTTTAGAAACCCAATTTCCCCCCCATATTTTCATCCATGACATTTTGGATGATGACTCCGCTTCCATGGTTTGACTTGTTTTCAGGTATTTTCATGTTCTTCTTATGTTACAATATTTTCCTTCTCAACTGGGGTAAAATCCATATGAACTGGGGGTTCAACTATAGTCTTTTAGTTTCCTATAGGAGAGGTGTAGAGACCCTAAGCTTGACGTACATGGACATTAAATTACTTTTACGGAATACTTAATACATAACAAAAACAGACACACAAGGACCGTAATAGTTTAGTGTCTTTGGAAACATGGAACGCAATCTTCTAATCATGGTGAAAGATCTTCAACATCTCCCATAAAGATATTCCACTTTTTGTTTCCTGAGCTAAAACCTTTATTTTGATCTGGGGGAATATAAAACATAAAAAGGGTGAGCTCAAATGCTCAGTAAGGGTAAGCATGGATAAAATAAAACATACCATATACATTGGAACTAAAAAACATGAACATAATGTTTAAACATTAAAATCTTGAGCAACGACATAAAACATGGAAGTATATAAGGCATAGATCATAATGGAACATAAACCATGATAAAATAGCATGGGAATAAAACATGTAATTGTGCCATCCATTAAGCACATGTAATGATTTCCATATTAGACAAGGCATTGCTGCCAAGACCATCTTAGTGGACAAAGTCCCTTTCTGAATTGAGTTCAATCCTCGTTTCGGTCCTGTTTTACTGAACCGGTTTAACCTGCTGTTCCAGCCATGTCTATCTCATGAGATATAAATCTTTACCCAATGAATTGGAGGGAGATATAGGTCCCACCCATCTCATAATGAAATCATTCTTACTTGTGCCACAAAATAAACATACATCATTCATAATAACCCAATAAATAAAATGGGTTTCATAAACATCATCCCATCATCACATAATCCATATAAAAGAAATGGATGTTATTTCATAATAAGAAAAGTGAAACCATTTAAATCATAGATACATGATAGTTGAAACATACACATGTGAAATAATGTCATCATAGATGAAAATGGTTTTGATAAAACACTAGAAATGAATTCTTGAGGAAAATATCCTTTTTTCTTCAAAATAATTTCCTTTTCACAAAATTTCATGAAATTTTAGAAGAAATGGTTTTTGTTTAAAATAGTCATGAAATCTTTCAGAGTAAGCTTCATGAAAATAATGCTTTATAAAACCGTAAAAATTCGTTCACGCCGTATAAGTTAAAAATATCATTCTCCTCGTACTTTTTTTGGAAAAGTCAAAAAGTACCTCGTAACGTAAATAAAAGAATGATTACATACATACCATGTAGTAAAAGTAAAAAATGGGTAAAAATGACTTTAAAAATACATGAAAACACTTTTATAAAAGATGGACATGATAGAAATATCCCCACTAAATACTTACGAAGAAGCAATCTCGGATAAAAATGAGATTTGCAAAATTATCCCTTACCTTATGTCTGATATGCTTCGTATGTATCCGAACATCCTGTATAATGATTTAAATAATGTCATTGACTTATTACAGAACCATATTCATTGTTATGATATCATATATGGTTCACTTATGACTTTATATTACCCATTCTTTTGTAAATTCCATGTTAAAGAGTGTTTTGAGTAAAATTGTTTCATTTGTCGTTCGTGTTTTGACTTGTAATTATTCATATGATTACTTAGATCATGATTACATACTTCCAGAATATAAAACATGATTTATATATAATATATATTCAGAATATACATATATATAATATATCGATAAATGGAAAGAAATATACCGTTCATGGAGACGGTAGGCCGTACGTATGCATGAACGCTGTTTTCATTTCCTTATTGAGTTGATTGGAATTAAGTGGATGAAATACATATATACATAAATCCATTATCTTTATAATGTCATATATTTCATTATTATTTCTTATATATACTTTATAATCATTCTTAAATGGTTAACATGGAGAATGAATCTCATCGCGTCGTGGAGACGGTAGTCCGTACGTACGCACGAGCAATGATATCGTTTACATAATTATTGAAATAAATTGGAGTGGCTGATACAATATATCAGAATCAGTATGATGTTATAATAACTATGTATAGTTATTATTTACACCATTATACCCATCCATGTATGGTGTTGGTGGAAAAACAGATTACACCACGGCGTGGAGACGGTATTCCGTACGTACGCACGCGCGGTGATTATGTTTTCCGTAGGATGGATAGAAGGTGAAATGGGGTTGTTTTATATTTATAATAACAAATCAGTATATTAGAGATACTTATTTTATTACTTTATAATGAAACAACTAAAGAAGAATAAGTTTAAGAAGAAAGAAGCTTGAAAGAATCGGGAGAAGAAATTACCTCTTCTTCGATACGCCTCTTTGAAAACTCCTCTTAGGGCACTAAGATTGGACTTTAAAGTAGAACAGAAGCTCTAGGATGTTTCTAGGGAAGTGGAGAAGATAATTTTGCAGGTTTTGTCCGAGATTTAAGGCCCAAATTGGTGTGAGGAGGAGAGGGAGGAGCTGCCCTTTTATAAGGGAGGAGAGGGGCACCTTTGGAATTCTTAAAAATATTAATTTATAATAAATCTAACCCCACTTAAAAACCTCCAAAAATGACTCATATTCAAATATTAGATGATATATGGTTGTAATCTCATCAACCAATCAAATTTAGACATGTTTGATCTTATTTTAAACCTTATCATTTTGATTTATCCTTATTTAATCTATTTAAGTTTATTTGTGGTAATAAAATTCTAAATTTTAAATTAGAACAAATAATTAATTATTTGTTGTGAATTTTCCATAATTGTTTTTATTATAGACCATATAAATTTAAATTTATAATTTTTAAATATTTTTGTGATTTTTAATCAATTTTATAAAATGTTATTTTTATAAAAAAATAGTGTCAATTTTGACACTATTCATTTATTTGAATTTAAATAAAATATATACAGAAGATATGTTCAAAATAAAAGATTTAATAGATTAATAAAAGGTCATATGTATCTATAAAATTAGTGGATCACATTAAATAGTTCATATAATATTTATTTTATTATTTTGAAAACCATTTATTTGGTTTATCTCTTAATAAAATAATTACTACAACATTTTTGTATAATTATTTAATATACTGATTTGTTGCATAAAAATTTAAAATAAAATCTTATGATGAAGATAAATCTATTAAATTTTACAATAATAATTTTACTCGAATTTATCATCTTAAAATCACAATATTTAAATTTTTATAATTATTAAATTATGAAGGTGACAACTTTGGCATCATTTAAAATAAGATAATATAAGTCTCATAATCACTTTTATAAGGATCCAAACGGTTAGATATTAGGTCATTGGATGATTAAGGTGTATATATACACTACCAATATGTTTTGGTCAGGTTTGTGGGCCTTTTAATGGGTATTATTATTTCAATAAAAACTATATTACTTATTTTTCACTTAATAAATATTTTTTGTATCATTAATGTATCACCATTAATGACAATTATTTAATCCCTAAAAATTCTAAATAAATTATCATGATGTAGATAATTTTATTAGATTTCTGGATACTATTTATGTTCGATGTTTTATAATGTTTATCACTAAATTAAAATTATTAAACTTATAAGATTTAAGAGAGTGACATGTTGCCACTTTCTTTGGTTTTAAAAATAATTAAATTATTTTCATGGTCAAAAGTCCATTAAATGAATCTAATCTGACCCTTAGTTGATATGGGTTTATATTTATGCATCCAATAGAATTTTGGCATGTGTTAGGGTAATTGTATAATATTATATTTACCCTTAATTACCCGATTTACCTTTAACTATGGTAAATAAAATTTTCCATAGTTACTATTCATAATTACCAAAAATAAAAAAGTAGCCTATTAACATAATTTTGACCCACTAATTCCAAATATGGAATCCATTTTTTCAAATTCAATACACAGAAGTTGCAGAAATTAAATTAAAATTAATCCCATTGTCGAATGAAAACGGGGTTTTGTTTAAAACATTGCAAAAGATTGAATTGATTTAACCTACGAATTCAATGTAAAATCAATGCTAATGACATACATTATATTAAATGGTAAAAATATATTCTATTTATACTTTAAAACCATTCAATATTTTAATTTATCCATATAAATTATTACGACGAAAAAAAGTTGTTTTTCATTAAAATATAGCGTGTTTTGACTATTCATCAAAATATGAAATTTACCAGAATAATACGAAACATTCATCCAAAGTAAATTATTATTTCTTTATTCCAAAGAAGATTTTTATTTTGTCAAATTGAACTTATAAAAATGCCAAAAACTATATTTAAAGTGGGTGCGCCATCAAAAGGCGGCAAAAATGCATTTTTTGAAAAATACTTATTTTACCCGAAATATTTATTTTGTTCTTATACCCTATTCTAGAAAATGTGTTAGATGAATAATAATGTTATAAAATTCAAAATTTATTTAATACTATTCATAACGGCTAGTTCATAATAATATTATAATAATATATCGTTGTTTAGTAAAACCCGATATTGCGTACAACACACGCTATCGAGGAAGGTCGCGATTGCGTGTAATGCAAGCCAAGTCAGGGTTGCGTGTTGTGAAAGAATCATTCGTTGTTTTGTATAACAGAATCCAAACATATTTCATTTATACATTGAATATATATATATATATATATACTCAATGTTGCGTAGAATAACTATTATCAAAATTGTGTGTAACAAGATCCAAAAATAGTGTTGCGTATACTGCAAGCTAATACGGTGTTGAGTATAGCGCAAGGTAATCTTGGTGTAGCATAAAACACAAGACATTAATGAAATTAAAAGAATATTTTTCCTAAAATCTCCGGATGTTACATTCTACCCCCCTTAAAATGAATTTCGCCCTCAAAATTCGTCGGGGTTATAAATGGTTTACTACTCGAAAGTTTGATTAATAGAAACCCACATCGTAAAAAGGAATACCAAAACATGGCTTTAAAAACTAAAGTATGAAATGTAACGGTTACCCAAATTAACTCATCACTGGGTTTCCACATAGGAGAACATAGCTGAATATATGGATATGGAAGAAAAATCTAACCATCAAGTTCTGATGGATAGTGGTAGAGAAAATGGCTATGAAAAAGCCAACAATCACAAAGCTATTGATTTGTGATGATCTAAGGTACCATTTGATTCATCGGATATAAGGGAACTAAGAAATTTTTTTTGGTTTTCATGATCACTTCCCTAAAGTTGATGAATTAAAAGAAATACTTGCATGATTTTGGTACAATCTCACTGTTGTTCGTGAATTGAACAATTTCCACTTCATACCTTAAAGAAATGAAGTTGAATTTGTTATTCATGATGTGTTAGCAGATCATGTGATAGAATGATGGGTCATTCCATCTCTTTCAAACAAAAGGTTAGAAAAAGTTATAAGTCCATATTATGGTTAGATTAATCGTATATGGTTCCAAAAAAGAACTTATACTTCATATATCATACCACTTAATAAAATAAAACTAGTTTCTACTAACCAGGGACTTCCTGTAGGCCAGTGGTATGCAATAAAGGCCAGTCACACTTCAGTTGTGGGTTCGATTCCCACAGCCTTGTCCGACGCGATGGGCTGTCGCCCGTCCTGCAGGTTATCCTTTTTTTTAAACTACATTACTATATCATCCCATCAATAATATCGAAAAAAGGTTCTATCCTTAAACAATACTAACTTATGTCCAACATAATCCATTCCAATCTTTAGGATTATCCATAATATTGCAGTCTATTGTCATATTATAGTGAAAACGATTACCAGAGATTTCATATAAGAATCATGATAATACCATCGTTGATCCCTATATATCATAAGATATGTCTTGTTGGTCACATTACAAACATTCGAAGGCCTTAATAATGTATTCTCTTGAAAAATGAATACCCATTGAACCTTAGTGAAAACATGAATGCAGTTAAAAGTTAACACTTTCCACATACCAAAATCCTCAAAATTCTATATACTCAAACCATGATATCACTTAGTCCTTATATCAATAATGAGCTCATGAATACAATCAAACATCTCATTATCTTCTAATTCCTTCATTATGCGCATATCATCTACTTTACCAAAAATATCTGAATAACATTCCATGGTTACTGGTACCATTCAACATATACTTTCAAATACTTTTAGGGAAAAAATAGTGTAACAATCCTTAGATGATTCTTTATTCCATAATACCATTAACTATACAACATAACTCTAGATAAACATACAATCATTCCACTTCCTTCTAAAACAACCGACTGAGCTTCAACACTTCTTTCAGCTCATATATCATTTGTAGTCTCCTCATCATCATCCACATAAATACTACCCATATAACCATGCTGATTCTCTTCATGAGATTTTCCATTAGGGCATTGGTTTTCATAATACCCGTACATTCCACATTTAAAACATCTAATCATTGTTGATGTCGTAGCAATACCATTATCCTTGTCCATGGTGTTAACTGAACCGTTTCCTTTGCACTTACTGGCTTTGTGTCCTTCTTTTCCACACCCAAAGCATCTTCCAGTTCCTTTGAAACAATATCCTTGATTCCTCTTCCCACATGATTTACATGAGGGAAATTGAACTTTCTTTCCTCTATGATCATCATGAAACTCCATCTTTCTCTTATTATCTGAGTCGGGAAACTTACCAAAGTTGAGATTATTGATCATATTATGAGATTTCTAATTAGGAATAATAATAATGTTTGGACATCCAGATCCCGTTTCATTTGGTTTCTCATGAATAAAATCATTCCATTGTCCGTCATATCCTCCATTATCATGAATCTTCCGGTTTCCAGCCATTTTTTAAAACCCAAAAAGAATAGTGTGAGAGGAAAAAATCAAGCTAGGGAAAACAACATAGTAAAGGGGTAGCACCCTCAATATCTAACATCATAGGTTAAATTTTATGATCGTTACCTTAGTTCTAGGACTATATCCTATATGTATTCTTATCCTTAGGTACATCCCTAGACATACCTTTGAAATATCTCTAGGGATCTCACTAACAATTTCGCATCCTAGTTTCCAAAGGTTGACTAAACCTTTCCTCTGATACCAATTATAGAGACCCTAAGCTTGACGTACATGGACATTACATTACTTTTTCAGAATACTTAATACATAACAAAAACAAACACACAAGGACCGTAATAGTTTAGTGTCTTTGGAAACATTGAACATAATCTTCTAATCGTGGTGAAAGATCTTCAACATCTCCCATAAAGATCATCCACTTTTTGTTTCCTGACCTAAAACCTTTCTTTTGATCCTGGGGGAAAATAAAACATAAAAAGGGTGAGCTCAAATGCGAAGTAAGGGTAAGCATGGATAAAATAAAACAAACCATATACATTGGAACTAAAAAACATGAACATAATGTTTAAACATTAAAATCTTGAGCAACGATATAAAACATGGAAGTACATAAGGAATAGATCATAATGGAACATAAACCATGATAAAATAGCATGGGAATAAAACATGTAATTGTGGAATCCATTAAGCACATTTAATGATTTCCATATTATCCAAGGCATTGCTTCTAAGACCATCTTAGTGGACAAAGTCCCTTTCTGAATCGAGTTCACTCCTCGTTTCAGTCCTGTTTAACTGAACCGGTTTAACCTGTTGTTCCAGCCATGTCTATCTCATGAGATATAAATCTTTACCCAATGCATTAGAGGGAGATATAGGTCCCACCCATCTCATAATGAAATCATTCTTACTTGTGCCACAAAATAAACATACATCATTCATAATAACCCAATAAATAAAATGGGTTTCATAAACATCTTTCCATCATCACATAATCCATATAAAAGAAATAGATTTAATTTCATAATAAAAAAAGTGAAACCGTGTAAATCATAGAGACATGATACTTGAAACATACACATGTGAAATAATGTCATCTTAGATGAAAATGGTTTTGATAAAACACTTGAAATGAATTCTTGAGGAAAATATCCTTTTTTCTTCAAAATCATTTTCTTTTCACAAAATGTCATGAAATTTTAGAAGAAATGGTTTTTGTTGAAAATAGTCATGAAATATTTCAGAGGAAGCTTCATGAAAATAAGGCTTTATAAAACCGTAAAAATCCGTTCACGCTGTATAAGTTAAAAATATCATTCTCGTCATACTTTTGTTAGAAAAGTCAAAAAGTACCTCGTAACATAAAAAAAGGAAGATTCCATACATACCAAGTAGTAAAAGTCAAAAATGGGTAAAAAGGACTTTAAACATACATAGAAACACTTTTATAAAACATGGACATGATAGAAATATCCCTAGTAAATACTTACGAATAAGCAATCTCGGATAAAAATGAGAATTGCAAAATTATCCATTACCTTCTATCCGATATGCTTCATATGTATCCGAACCTCCAGTATAATGATTTAAATAAAGTCATTGAATTATTATAGAATCATATTCATTGTTATGATATCATATATGGTTCACTTATGACTTTATATTACCCGTTCTTTTGTAAATTCCATGTTAAAGAGTGTTTTGGGTAAAATTGTTTCATTTGTCGTCCGTGTTTTGACTTGTTATTATTAAAATGATTACTTAGATCACGATTACATACTTCCATAATATAAAACAAGATTTATATATAATATATATTCAGAATATACATATATATAATAGATCGATAAATGGAAAGAAATACACCGTTCATGGAGACGGTAGGCCGTACGTACGCATGAACGCTGTTTCTGTTTCCTTATTGAGTTGAATGGAATTAAGTAGATGACATACATATATACATAAATATATTAGCTTTATAATGTCATATATTTCATTATTATTTCTTATATATACTTTATAATCATTCTTAAATGGTTAACATGGAGAATGAATCTCATCGCGTCATGGTGACGGTAGTCCGTACGTACGCACGAGTGATGATATCGTTTCCATAATTATTCAATTGAATTGGAGTGGATGATACAATATATCAGAATCAGTATGATGTTATAATAACTATGTATAGTTATTCTTTACACCATTATACCCATCCATGTAAGGTTTTGGAGGAAAAATAGATTACACCATGGCGTGGAGACGGTATTCTGTACGTACGCACGCGCGGTGATTTTGTTTTCCGTAGGATGGATAGAAGGTCAAATGGGGTTGTTTCATATTTATAATAACAAATCAATATATTAGATATACTTATGTTATTACTTTATAATGAAACAACTAAAGAAGAAGAAGTTGAAGAAGAAAGAATCTTGAAAGAATTGGGAGAAGAAATTACCTCTTCTTCGATACGCCTCTTTGAAACATCCTCTTAGGGCACTAAGATTGGTCTCTAAAGTAGACCAGAACCTCTATGATGTTTCTAGGGAAGTGTAGAAGATAATTGGGAAGGTGTTGGACGAGCTTGAAGGCTCAAATTGGTGTGAGGAGGAGAGGGAGGAGGTGCCCTTTTATAAGGGAGGAGAGGGGCACCTTTGGAATTCATAAAAATATTAATTTATAATAAATCTTACCCCACTTAAAAACCTCCAAAAAATACTCATATTAGAAGATTAGATGAGATAGGGTTGTAATCTTATCAACCAATCAAATTTAGGCATGTTTGGATCTTATTTTAATCCTTATCATTTTGATTTATCCTTATTTAATCTATTTAAGTTTATTTGTGGTAATAAAATTCTAAATTTTAAATTATAAAAAATAATTACTTATTTGTTGTGAATTTTCCATAATTGTTTTTTATAGACCATATAAATTTAAATTTATATTTTTTAAATATTTTTGTCATTTTTAAACAATTTTATAATATGTTATTTTTATAAAATAACAATAGTGTCAATTTTGACACTATTCATTTATTTGAATTTAAATAAAATATATACAGAAGATATGTTCAAACTAAAAGATTTAATAGATTCATAAAAGGTCATATGTATCTATAAAATTATTGGATCACATTAAATTGTTCATATAATATTTAATTTATTATTTTTAGAACCATTTATTTCGTTTACCTCTTAATAAAATAATTACTACAACTTTTTTGTATAATTATTTAATATAATGATTTGTTGCATAAAAAATTAAAATAAAATCCTATGATGAAGATAAATCTATTACCTTTCAAAATAATAATTTTACTAGAATTTATCATCTTAAAATCACAATATTTAAATTGTTATATTTATTGATTTATGAAGGTGACAACTTTGGCATCATTTAAAATAAAATAATATAAGTGTCATAATCACTTTTATAAGGATAAAAACGGTTATATATTAGGTCATTGGATGATTAAGGTGTATATATACACTACCAATATGTTTTGGTCAGGTTTTTGGGCCTTTTAATGGGTATTATTATTTCAATACAAACTATATTACTTATTTTCCACTTAATAAATAATTTCTGTATCATTATTGTATCACCATTAATGACAATTATTTAATCCCTGAAAATTATAAATAAATTATCATGATGTAGATAATTTTATTATATTTCTGTATACTATTAATGTTCGAAGTTTTATGATGTTTATAACTAAAGTAAAATGATTATACTTATAAGATTTAAGAGAGTGACATGTTGTCACTTTTTTGGTTTTAATAATAAATAAGTTATTTTCATGGTCAAAAGTCCATAAAATGAATCTAATCCGACCCTTAGTTTATATGGGTTTACGTTTAGCCATCCAATAGATTTTTTTCATGTGTTAGGGTAATTTTATAATATTATATTTACCCTTAATTACCCGATTTACCTTTAACTATGGTAAATAAAATTTACCGTAGTTACTATTCATAATTCCCAAAAATAAAAAAGTAGTCTATTAACATAATTTGGACCCACTGATTCTAAATATGGAATCCATTTTTTTAAATTCAATACACAGATGTTTTATAAATTAAATTAAAATTAATCCCATTGTCGAATGAAAACGGGTTTTTGTTTATAACATTGCAAAAGATTGAATTGATTTAACCTACGAATTCAATGTAAAATAAATGCTAATAACATAAATTATATTAAATGGTAAAAATATATTCTATTTATAATTTAAAACCATTAAATATTAAAATTTAACCATATAAATTATTACGATGAAAAAAGTTGTTTTTCATTAAAATATAGCGTGTTTTTACTATTCATAAAAATATGAAAGTTACCAGAATAATACGAACACTTTATCCAAAGTAAATTTTTATTTCCTGATTCCAAAGAAGAATTTTATTTTGTCAAATTGAACTTATAAACATGTCAAAAGCTATATTTAAAGTGGGTGTTCCATCAAAAGGCGGCAAAAATGCATTTTTTGAAAAATACTTATTTTACCCGAAAAATTTATTTTGTTCTTATACCCTGTTCTAGAAAATGTGTAACATGAATAATAATGTTATAAAATTTAAAATTTAGTTAATACTATTCATAAAGGCTAGTTCATAATAATATTATAATAAAATATCGTTGTTTAGTAAAACCCGATATTGCGTACAACACACGCTATCGAGGAAGGTCGCGATTGCGTGTAATGCAAGCCATGTCAGGGTTGTATGTTGTGAAAGAATCCTTAATTGTTTCGTATAATAGAATCCAACCATATTTCATTTATACATTAAATATATATATATATATACTCAATGTTGTGTAGAATAACTATTATCAAAATTGTGTGTAACACAATCTAAGAATAGTGTTGTGTATACTGCAAGCTAATACGGTGTTGCGTATAGCGCAAGGTAATTTTGGTGTAACATACAAGAAAAGACATTAATGAAATTAAAAGAATATTTTTCATAAAATCTCGGGGTGTTACAAGAAGTATTATTATAAATCACATTCCCCCCTACTGTTTTATTCTTTCTTTCATCAATCACTTGAAATGATTTCATTTTATCTACTTGAACCTCATCATATTTGTCATTAATAATAGAATTTAGAACTCCAAATGAGTTTTGTGTAGTAACATAATCATACCTATGGATCAAATTGAATATCATATATGGTATATGAGACTGTACAACATGCATAGAGGATCTTTTTTCATCCTGATTTCTATGTTCATGAGATAGAACCAAATTAGTTTTATCAATACATTGGTTGGTTGTGTCATCAAGGTATGTGATAACCTGACTGTCACCATATAGTAACCCATCTAAAGTATCCTAATATTTTTTCATGGAGGATTCATCCAGATCCATAGAATTATCCACTGTCAATACAACTATGACCACATTATTTGCAGCAGTTTCTGTCTTCATGGAAAAAGTAGGTGATTCATAATTTTTTTTTCAATATTTTTTCAAAGTTTATTTGGGAAATTTATGATATTTTTCTACTTTGAGACTTTGAAAATGAGGGAATTTAGAAATCCATATTATGTTTTCCCTTATAGGTTAGGAAAAAATCATTTTATCTTATAAAATCAATTTCTCTTCTAGATCTTGTGTAGCTACCTCATATGGAGAATGCACCTTAACAACATATTCTTTTTTTTACAACTTCATACCTATTAATTTTGGTACGATTCTCCTTTATTCCATTAATACACTTTGACTGTCTAGAAGAGCTTTCATTTTGGGTGGTTCCTTAATTCACCATAGTAAAATAATTAATAATAGGTACATCTCCAGTCACATCAGCCTCAACCTCATGAATATCTAGTAGTTGACCATCATGACCTTGTAGTTTATTTTCCAGACCATCTCCAGCATTTGTCAAAGGGTTTACCCCATATTGAATTATATTTCCCCTGATCTAAAAAATCATGAAGTTCCTTTACAAAATTTTCTTCTTGCTCTAAAGTATTATGAGTATCAAACAGTGATGGAACCTAATGCACACTCCTATCACCATTTTTCTTAAGGTAGTTAGGCATGTCATTCCCTTTCATAGAATAAAAGTAGCATGAGAGATCCCTATGAAATTGATCTTTTTTCTTGTCTAATGGATTGACACCCTAAGGAAAGAGGGGAGTTTTCCCATAATCAGTCCTTACGTAGAATTCATTATCTAAAGTAGATAAAATTGTATTTTTTGATTTGTATTTTAAAGTAAAAAGTTCCTTGGGTATCAATAAAAAGTGGTATACAGATAGTGGATGTTCAAAGAATATGAGTGTATATTTCTATAAATTACACTCCTTAATAAAAATTAATGGAGTATATGTCAGTTTTGGTAAAAATTCAAAAATAAAATTTATAAGTGTTAGTTAAATTACCAATCTAGGATCACTCCTCATCAACAAAGTTATTTACATGAAAGGATTAAATCATAATATGATATATATTTCTAAACATTTCTATGATGATTTTTTTATTTTCCAAATAATTCATGTTTGGTTTTTAATGAAAATTTAATTAAATTTAAGGCAACAAAAATAGAGAATCTCTATACTGTAGATATAAATTTTTTAACTCGACAAAAGGTAAACTATTTAAATGAAAAAACAAATTAATATTGGATTTAACGTAAAATAATCAAACATTTTAATGCGTGTTATTTGAAAAATAATTCTTGATATAATTTATTTTCAAATAAACCTCAACTTAAAATTGAATAAAAATAAACTATGTGATTCATATAAAATGGGAAATAAACACAATTCATATTTTAATCCAATTAAATTTGTTACTACATCTAGACCCCAAGATATTATTCATATAGATTTTTTTGGAACACCTAGAACTGAAAACCTAAGATGAATTTTTTTATTTATTAGTTAATGATTTATGTTGATTTACTTGTTTTTTTTGTGTTTTATAGTGAATAATATTATGTTTTTATAAGATTTTCCATATTGGTTCAAAAAGAGAAAGGTGGATAAATTATTTCTTTAAGAAGTGACCATGGAATAGAATTTTAAAACCATGATTTGAATTTATATTATTAAAAATATGGTATCAAACACCACTTTTATTCCCCCAAGACATCTCATTTTAATGGTGTCATTGAGAGGAGAAAGTTGAAATTTCATGAAATTTCTAGATAAATGTTATATAAATATAACATGTCTACTCATTTTCTGGACTAAAGATTTGAATACACCATGTAATGTCATTAACAACGTTCTAATAATAACTATTTTAAATAAAACAACATATGAGCTATAAAATAATATAAATTCAAAATTTTGTTAATTTAATGTTTTTTATGCATTGTTTTTATTCTAAATACCAAGGATAATCTTGGTACATTTCATCCAAATTATGATGAAAGAATCCACCATGGCTATTATTACTATATATAAGGCATATAGTGTTTTCAAAAAATTGTCAATGATTTTGGAAGCATCAAATCATGTTATATTTCATGAAAGTGATCCTTTTGATCACAAAATGTCCTAAACTGATGAGATGAGTTATTCTATTGAAAACATGAGACCTGAAAATCTCTTTTTTTAGTAAGAAAGGTTGAACATATGGAAATATATTTTCTAGAACAAATTCTAAAAGTATGGATACTAGTGAACCAGAAAGTGTGATACCTAGATATCCTAGAACCGTTAAGAATTATCCCATAGAAATAGTTATAGGATTGTTAGATGATGAAATAAGGACAACAAGAAGTGTAGTTATTGTTTTATATTTTTTATCCATTATATCTCAATTATAACCTAATAATATAAAATAATCCTTATTATATGATATTTTGGTTTTAACAATGTAATAGGAATTAAATTAGTTCAAGAGGAACAAGGTTTTGGAATTAGTTGATAGAACCTATAAGTATCCTATTATAGAAAAAAAATGGGTTTTTAAAAATAAAAAAATATATTATGATGGTGTGATCATAATAAATAAGTATAAAATAGTTTCCAAAGGTTATAACTAAGAAAACGATATACATTATGAAGAGACATTTTCACTTTTAGTAGTACTTGAAGCCAATATGATTATTTAAGCCAATTCATCACATATTAATTTTAATTTATCTCATATGTATGTAAAATATTAATTTCTAAATGGTTTTATTATGGATAAATTTTATGTTGAACAATATCTTGGTTTTTAAAATCCTTATTTTCATAAATCAAATTTTTAACTAACCAAAGCTCTTTATGGCCTTAAAAAGAACCAAAATCTTGGTATGAGAGGTTATGTTATTTCTATTTAATATTGGGTTTTCATTAGGTAATCCAAATCCTACATTATTTAATAAAACCTCATCAAGAGATATTTTTCTAGTTTAGATATATTTTTATTACATATTTTCATTATAATAATATAAAATTTTGTAATAATTTTCAAATCACAAGAAAAAAGAATTCATAATGAGCATGATGGGAGAGTAAAATTATTTTCTAGGATTTAATATTTATCAAAATTATTTTTGTAATGTACCATATCAATGAAAATATTTACATAATTTACTTTAAATATTTTGGACTTGAATGTGACAAGGTACATACAACTCCTATGAGTTCTAATGAAAATATTGACTTGGATGAAGTCGAGAAACTAGTTGAAAAAAAGTTTATAGAGTAATAATTGGAATTTTATTTTATTTGTATAATTTTAGACCACAAGTCACGTTTTTAGTATATATTTGTGTTATATTTTATGAAAATATTAAGAAATACCATTTAAAAGCTACCAAAATAATTTTGAGGTGTTCAAAATGAACAATTTCAATTTTTTTACAGTTTCCAGAATTTTTTTTTAATTTAACATTATATTCAATTTCAAAATTTTGTGGTTGTATAATAGATAGGAATATTCCTTTGAGAACCTACCATTTTCTAAATAAATGTCAAGGATTATGGTCTAGTAATAAACAACACTCTATTGCATTATCTACTGCTAAAGTAAACTATATTTCTACTGGTGTTTTTTGTGCAAAAATATTGTGGATAAAACACATATTAATGAATTTGGGGATCAATTATAATAATGTATCAATAATGTGTGATAACGCTTGTCCTATCAAAATTTCAATTAATCCAATAAATCATTCAAGAAAAAATATATATACTTAAAGAATCATTTCCTAAGAGACCATGCTCAAAAAAGTGATATTACCCTTGAGTTTATCTTTGGTGGGAAATAGTTAGTAAATATTGTTAATAATCTTCTTATGTAACATCCCAAGTAAGTAATGAATAATATATATTTTTGTCTATGTCTATTAATGAATTAGATAGTGTTTTAGAGGCTTAAAATGAGAATAAATCCAATCTTAAACATAGAATACTCTAATATTTTTAAAAGATTGTTTTACTACCTTTTGATGGCAATCCATTTTTAAATCAAAAATTTGACAATTTTATAAGCTCTATTTGTCAAAATAAACTTATTATTTATAATTGGGACATTGAAATTTACATTTGATAATTTTTTTGGTATTTTTCTGACAATGTTCATTTTTTAATGAATAGTAAAAAACACTGCATTTTACATCAAAACTGCTTTTTCGTATTATTTAATTATATGGTTGAATTATATATTGAATTGTTTTTAAAGTTCAATTAGAATATATTTTTACCTTTTAATCCAATAGTGGTCGTTGGAATTAATTTTACTTTGAAATTGGACTTAAACTAGTGTCAATCTTTTGATACTTATTGTTTCATAAAAACATGCTATTTGCTCTGACAACGGGAATTAATTATTAAATTAAGTAATGTAACATATATGTTTTGAATTTTGTAAAATAGAAATCATTTTTGAATTCAAAATATCAAATATAGATTAGGGTGAAGTTTTGGTATTTTTCCTGAAAAACTTCAATTTTTGATGAATAGTGAAACCACTAAGTGGTACTTATAAAAACTGATTTTCCGTTTAAATGAAATTTTACCACCTTTGTGTTTTGAATTTAAAAAATCCGACATACATGGTTGTCATTAAGAAGTAAAATGTGGTTCAATGGGATTAAAATATTTTTTTGGTGAATAGTAACATTTAAATTTTTAATCGCGATGAGAGGTAATTAGTGTAATTTAAGGTAAAAATAATGTTTTAATAATATTAAATGACCTAGAAACATGTCCTACCCTCATTGGATGTGTCACGACCGACCAATACAACCCATGGGTCGATTTTTGGGACCGCATGGAGCCACTTGGGTAAGATAATGACATTAATGTTTTTTATTTAATGTAAAAGTAAAAATGTAACAAACATGTATTATTTTACTAAAATAAGTTTTATATGGGGTTACACAAGTCATATTTTTGACTATAAATAGTCATTGGAAAGATAAAAATATTTCCTACATCATAGTATTTTTTTATAATTTTTAGACATTAAATTAATTAAATTATTTATGACACCATGATGATGCAGCGATGACCTCATTATTTAACGATTTAAATAAAATGAAAAGATAATGTAAAATATAAGACCAAAACATGTCAAAAACATATTTTATGGACTGATTTAGAAATATTATCACCTTATCCTCTAAATATATAATTTTGGGTCCTTTAAAATCCGAAAATCATTTTATAATAAAGTATTCTTTTATACCTTTCCAAGAGTGCCCCTCCTCTCCTCTTATAAAAGGCCCCCACCTCTACCACCTTACCCACACTTCCAAAGTTTTTGTTCGGCCAATATCTTCCCATTTTGTCTCTCCACATCCCTATCTTACTCCTTGAAGCCTCACTTTGGGCAGAAGTCTTCCCAAGGAAGCCTTTGAGCTCAAATCAAAAAGAGTTACCCGTTTTAAAGGTAGTGTTTTCTCTTGTGTTCTTATGTTTTATTTTGCATCTCCAACCCCCTATAATCTTTTTATTCATTTATTTTATAACAAAAACAGTATCTTACATATAGTAGGATGTTGTTATAAGAAGGATTCGAGCTACAATTACACACACCTACCTCTAATGGTTAAAGAACATACTGTTTCTGTGGATGGAAAATTCCTGCCTCACGAAACGAGGATTGTTCAATATTCATTTAACACCTTCAAAGGTGGCCATTAAGATTACAATATATTTATATATGATATATAATATGTTTATGTTTTACTTAATCTTCTGTATTTTTCATTTATGGCATACCTTTATGGTTTCCATTATGGGTAAACGCGATATCTTCATTTTAGGAAGTGTGGACTACCGCCCCCTCAACGTGATTTGATTCGTTAATGCCATATGTGGGACGTATAAAGGACGCAATTAATGATATTATATATGATATTATACTGTAATTATAATATACCATTATATCATTATGACTCCATTCCATAAAATACGAAATAGAAATTAAAGTCGCGTTCATGCGTACGTACGGCTTACCGTCTCCATGAACGGTGAATTTAATTTCTTATATCTAAACATTATGTAATATTATAAATGCATGTATATACTGGATATATATGATATATATGATATGTAAATCATGAGTATAACTCTGGATATAATGGATACATGAACAACTTGTAATTATAAAGAGTTTATTTTTGACTCAAGTACCAATGATCGTTAAAACGACCGTTATTAACTTAAATAATTACATAGTGTTCATGCATTGGTAATAAGTGATATAAAAGTAATAATGAACTTGAAAAAGGTTCTTAAGCAAGTATAAATTAACTCAAGTTTATTATTCAGGAGTTTAAAAGAACGATCGAGTCAAGTCGGACCCGAGGTAAGGGACTTCGTCTCAATCTCCATTCATCGAGGCATATTTTGTTTTATACACAAATTTCTTTTATACGGTGTATAAACCCCTTTGAATTTTACGTTTATTAAAAAGGAATATTTTTATATGAAGCGTTTACTAAACGACAAAAGGGAATGTTTTTTTCGTACGTATGCGATGACAACGACTTCTTCGCCGCCGTGACCATTATTTGAGTTTCGGCTTCCTCTACAAGCCATACCGTTATTTTAAAAGAAAAATAAATACCATGTTTTACTTTTCTTTTATTTTGGTATTGAAAATGGTTTTCAAAATATTTTTTATATCAATGTGTTCTATTGATATCTTGTGATTTAAATGTGGAAATGTTATGATTCCTTTATTCATGTATTATGTGGTACGATTATGTTATGGTTCATGGGAATTGTTATAAAGACGGGTAGTCCATGATAAAATAAGGGCGGGTGAGACCGATATAGCTCTCCAATGAATTGGGTAACGCGAAGGAGTTAAATGTTAAGGTTTCTCTGAAGAGATATAGGGAATATACTGTGATGGGTATTCCAAATGTAACCAAGAGGGTTACTCCCTACGTAAGAATGTTATGAATTCCTCAAGTTACCTTTATGTATTATGATTTCTATGATTTATTCATGATTTGATGAGGTATGTTATTGTTCTTATGTTTTATGATTAGAGTATTATTTCATTGATTCTTCTGTATACATGTACTCATGTTTCCTTTCCATATTTTTATATCCCTTACTGAGCTTTTTATGCTCATCCCAAGTTTTTGAAATGTTTTTCACAGGTCAAGGGAAGGGTACATGATATGATGATAGTGTCATGAAAGTGTCAAGAAAGAATCCATGTTTTATTTAAAATATGTTTCCGTTGATGGGAAAAAATGAATACTATATTGTAACCACTTTTTTTAAATGTGGGATGTAATGCATGTTTTATGATCTAATACAATAAAACTCTAAACCTTAAAAGATCCTTAATGTGTAATCTTGTAATAACTCAAGATTAAGTAAGGTTTAAGTCTGGGGCGTTATAGTTGGTATCAGAGGCCAGTTTAGATAAATTTAGAAGTTAGAAATCAATAAAATGATTATCCAAAAACATTTTTTATGGTCAAATTGAAATGATATAACATTTAAAGATTACCATATTTCATCACCTAAGATATTTCTGTGATAATAATGGTTTTCCATAGAGGAAACAGATCAGCCTTTCTAGGAAGACATATAGAGTATAAGGACCTTTCGAATCAGCAACCGGAGATGGTCGGAATTAGAATTGTGGAGTTTACTGCACTGATGGATCCGTTGAATCAGGTGATAAATTGTGGTTGTGTTTACTGATGATATTTTGGTTTTTTCTAAAAGTAAAGAGGAGAATGAAAGTCATTTAAGGGTTGTCTTGCAAACCTTAAATGAAAAGAAACTGTATGGAAAATTTATCAAGTGTGAGTTTTTGTTACAAAAAATTTCTTTCCTTGGTCATATTATTTAAAAAAATGGCATAACTGTTGATCCTTCTAAAACAAAAGTTGTTGAAGAATGGACAAGACCCACAAATGTAACCAACATCTGTAGTTTCCTTAGTTTGGAAGGTTACTACCGAAGGTTTGTTGAACATTTTTCACAATTATCTAGTCCAAGGACTAAGCTAACTCGGAATGGTGTTAAATTTATCTGGACAAAAGAATGTGATGATTGTTTTTAGGAGTTTAAAAGAAGATTGGTGAATGCTCTAGTTTGGAACTTCCTTCCAGGAATGGTGAGTTTGTTATATACAGTGATTATTCGTTCAAGGGACTTGGTTGTGTCCTTATGCAGAATTATCAGGTAATTGCATATGATTCACGTCAGTTGAAAACTCATGAGGTAAATTACCCTACACATGACTTGGAATTAGCTGCTATTGTTTTTGCTCTAAAAATTTGGTGGCATCATTTGTATGGAGTAAAGTGTGAAATATATACTAATCACAAAATTTTAAAGTATATATTCACTTAGAAATAATTGAACATGAGACAGAGGAGATGGCTAGAATTAATCAAGGATTATGATTGTACAATTCATTACCATCCGGGAAAATAAATAAAGTGGATGATGCTTTGAGTCGAAAAAGCAATGCTTCATTAACCATGCTACGTTTGGAACGAGATCCTTTGGTTTTTGATTTGATGAACTTTGGCATAGAATTTATTGGTGCATGATGTTCTTCTGTTTTGTTTCAGGCATTAGTGAAATCTTCTCTATCAGACAGAATCAAGAAAGCACAGAAGTAAGATAGTGAGTTATAGAAAAAGGTAGAGCTGTTTCAAAAGGGTAAGTTGCCTGAATTTAACATTGATAATGATTGTGTTTTGAGGTTTGGGAAGAGATTATGTGTGCCTAGTGATTCACAGTTGAAGAATGATTTGTTATGTGGGGCTCATAGTTCCCTTTTTTCCGTTCATCCAGGCTTTACTAAGATGTATAGAGATCTTCGGGAGTATTACTGGTGCGACGGAATGAAAAGGGATATTGCTAATTTTACTGTGAAGTGTTTGACTTGTCAGCAGGTTAAAGAAGAGCAGCAGTTCTCGAAAGGGATGCTGCAACCATTACCATTGCCCTAGTGGAAATTGGAAAATATATCCATGGAATTTCTTGTGGGATTACAGAGGAAACCTCAAGGTAATAATGCAATCTGGGTTATTGTTGATCGCTTTACTAAATCTGCTCATTTCCTTGCTACACGATATACTTTTTCCCTAGATCAACTTTCCCGTTTGTATCATAAATAAATAGTCATATACATGGAGTTCCTCTATCCATTGTATCTGACCGTGATCCCAGGTTCCCTTCTAACTTTTGGAAAGGCCTTCAGAAGTCGTTGGGTACTGAATTAAATTTTAGTACAACTTTTCATCCGCAATCCGATGGGCAGTCAGAACGAACAATTCAGACATTGGAGGATATACTACGTGCTTGTTCGATGGATTATCAGGGAAGTTGGGACCAACATCTTTCCTTGGTTGAATTATCATATAATAAGAGTTTTCATTCCAGTATACAGATGGCACCATTTGAGGCATTATATGGGAAGCAGTGTCGAACTCCAGCTTTCTGGGATGAAGTGGGTGAAAGGAAGCTGATGGGACTAGAATTGGTAGAAGAGTTGGCATAAATAGTTCAGCTGATACAGAAACACATGAGAACAGCTCAGAGTAGGCAGAAGAGTTACGCGGACTATAGGAGGAAGGATCTCTCTTTTGAGGTAGGTGATCATGTTTTTCTCAAAGTATCACCATGGAAAAGTGTGATGCAATTTGGTAATAAAGGAAAGATGAGTCCAAGGTTAATTGGACCATATGAAATTCTGGAGAGTGTTGGATTAGTTGTTTACCGAGTGGATTTACCTCCGAGTTTATCTCAGGTACACAATGTTTTTCATGTTTCGATGTTGAGAAAGTATATGCCAGATCCATCTCATGTTTTGAGTCCAGAGGTAGTCCAGTTGGAAGAGAACCTATCTTATGAGGAACAACCGGTCAAGACTCTTGGCCACAGGGAGCAAGTGTTATGGAATAAGGTGATTCATTAGGTAAAGGTTTTCTGAAAAAACCACATGGTTGAAGAGGCAACATGGGAATCTGAAAATGCAATGAGGACTAAATACCCCCACTTATTCGATAAGTAAATAAATTGCGGGGACGCAATTTTCTAAAGGGGGGAGGATGTAACATCCCCAGTAAGTAATGAATAATAGATATTTTTATCTATGTCTATTAATGAATTAGATAGTGTTTTATAGGCTTAAAATGGGAAGGAATCCAATCTTAGGCATGGAATACACTAATATTTTTAAAAGATTGTTTTACTGTCTTTTGATGGCAAACAATTTTTAAATCAAAATTTTGACAAATTTATAAGATCTATTTGTAAAAATAAACTTATTATTTATGATTGGGACATTGAAATTTACATTGGATAATTTTTTGGTAATTTTCTGACAATGTTCATTTTTTAATGAATAGTGAAAAATACTGCATTTTACATCAAAACTTCTTTTTCATCTAATTTAATTATATGGTTAGATTATCTTTTGAATTGGTTTTAAAGTTAAATGAAAATATATTTTTACTATTTAATCCAATAGTGGTCATTGGAATTAATTTCACTTTGAAATTAGACTTAAACTAATGTCAATCTTTTGATACTTAATGTTTCATAAAAACACGCTATTTGCTCTGACAGCGAGAATTAATTATTAAATTAATTAATGTAACTTATATGTTTTGAATTTTTTAAAATAGACATCATTTTTGAATTCATAATATTAAATATAGCTTGGGGTGATGTTCTGGTATTTTTCTGAAAAACTTCAATTTTTGATGAATAGTGAAACCACTAAGTGGTACTTATAAAAACTGATTTTCCGTTTAAATGAAATTTTACGCCCTTTGTGTTTTGAATTTCAAAAATATGACATACATGTTTGTCATTAAGAAGTAAAATGTGGTTCAATGGGATTAAAATAATTTTTTTGGTGAATAGTAATTTTTAAGTTTTTAATCGCGATTAGAGGTAATTAATGTAATTTAAGGTAAAAATAATGTTTTAATAAAATTAAATGACCTAGAAACATGTCCTAACATTATTGGATGTGTCATGGCCGACCAAGGCAACCCATGGGTCGATTTTTGGGACCCCATGGAGCCACTTGGGTAAGATAATGACATTAATGCTTTTTATTTAATGTAAAAGTAAAAATGTCACAAATATGCATTGTTTTACTAAAACAATTTTTACATGGGGTTACACAAGTCATATTTTTGACTATAAATAGTACTTGTAAGGATAAATAGATTTTCTAAATCATAGTATTTTTTTTATAATTTTTAGACATTAAATTAATTAAATTATTTATGACACCATGATGATGCAGCGATGACCTCATTATTTAACGATTTAAATAAAATGAAAAGATAATGTAAAATATAAGACCTACAAATGTCAAAAAACTATTGTATGGGTTTATTTAGAACTATTATCACCTTATCCTCGAAATATATAATTTGGGGACCTTTAAAATCCGAAAAGCATTTTATAATAAAGTATCCTTTTATACCGTTCCAAGAGTGCCCCTCATCTCCTCTTATAAAAGGCCCCCACCTCTACCACCTTACCCACACTTCCAAAGCCATTTGTTCGACCAATATCTGACCATTTTGTCTCTCCCATCCCTCTATTACTCCTTGAAGCCTCACTTTGGGTAGACGTATTCCCAAGTAATCCTTTGAGCTCAAATCAAAAAGAGTTACCCGTTTTAAAGGTAGTGTTTTCTCTTGTGTTCTTATGTTTTATTTTGCTTCTCCAACCCCCTAAAATCTTTTTATTCATTTCATAAAATACGAAATAGAAATGAAAGTAGCGTTCATGCGTACGTACGACTTACCGTCTCCATGAACAGTGCATTTCATTTCTTACCTCTAAACGTAATGTAATATTATAAATGCATGTATATACTGGATATATATGATGTATATGATATCTAAATCATGAGTATAACTCTGGATATAATAGATACATGAACAACTTTTAATTATAAAGAGTTTATTTTTGACTCTAGTACCAATGATTGTTAAAACGATAGTTATTAACTTAAATAATTACATAGTGTTCATGACATGGTAATAAGTGATATAAAAGGAATAATGAACTTGAAAAAGGTTCTCAAGCAAGTAGAAATTAACTCATGTTTATTATTCAGGAGGTTAAAAGAATGATCGAGTCAAGTCGGACCCGAGGTAAAGGACTTCGTCTCAATCTTCATTCATTGAGGCATATTTTGTTTTATACACATCTTTATTTTATACGGTGTATAAACCCCTTTGACTTTTACGTTTATTCAAAAGTCATATTTTTATACGAAGCGTTTACTAAATGAAAAAGGGAATGTTTTTTTCGTATTTATGCAGCGACAACGACTTCTCCGCCGCCGTGACCATTATTTGAGTTTCAGCTTCCTCTACAAGCCATACCGTTTTTTTAAAAGAAAAATAAATACCATATTTTACTTTTATTTTATTTTGGTATTGAAAATGGTTTTCATAATGTTTTTTTATATCAATGTGTTGTATTGATATATTGTGATTGAAATGTGGAAATGTTATGTTTCTTTTATGCATGTATTATGTGGTACGATTATGTTATGGTTCTTGGGAATTGTTATGAAGACGGGTGGTTCTTTGATAAAATAAGGGAGGGTGAGCCCGATATAGCTCTCCAATGCATTGGGTAACGTGAAGGAGTTAAAAGTTAAGGTTTCTCTGAAGATATTTAGGGAATAAACTGTGATGGGTATTCCAAACATAACCAAGAGTGTTACTCCCTACGTAAGAATGTCATGAATTCCTCAAGTTACCTTTATGTCTTATAATTACTACGATTTATTCATGATTTGATGAGTTATGTTAAAGTGCTTATGTTTTATGAGTAGAGTATGATTTCATTGATTCTTATGTATACATGTACTCATGTTTCCTTTCCATATTTTTATATCCCTTACTGAGCTTTTTATGCTCATCCCAAGTGTGTGAAATGTTTTTCAGAGGTCAAGGTTAGGGTACATGATATAATGATAGTGTCAAGGAAGTGTCAAGAAATAATCCATGTTTTATTTTAAATACGTTTCCATTGATGGGTAAAAATGAATACTATCTTGTAACTACTTTGTTTAAATGTGGGATGTAATGCATGTTTTATGATCTAAATCTCTAAAACTCTAAACCTAAAAAGACCCTCAATTTGTAATCTTGTAATAACTCATGATTATGTAAGGTTTATGGCTGGGGCCTTATACCTTGGGTGTGAAAATTTTTATTTTATCAAAATAGAGTTGGGTTTATTCGAATTTAAAAAATATTAATTCATATTATTTTGATTTAGGATTTATTTATAAATGATTTATGTTAATGATTTGTTTAAGTTAATTTATTACACTTTAAATTTCATTTATTCAATTTCTTTTTAATAGATTTTATTTCTCTTATTTTTTATTTTATTTTATTTTAGTCATAATTGAACCAAAACCTTTGGGGAAGTAAGTATTTTTGAATTTAATCCATGACCTAATACATGACCTGTATGAAACCCTCTTTCCATTCACATACATATCATATCCAATATTCTCTTGACCTCCAACCAACCTTTATTCCAATATCCAATATTCCCTAAAACTCTCAATATTCTATTGAACTCCAAAAAACCCTTATTCCATGGGAAAAGATATGCGCATAGATGAATGAAGCTCTAGTTCACCTAAGAAATCCAAAGGTAGTGGTGTGATGTATAATGTTTTTCACATACAAGGTTACGAATTCATTTTTGAATAGAATAAATTATGATTTCTATTTGATTATGTGGTTAATGAATTTATAAGGAATGATGAGTTTTAGTTTTCCAGAATAGAGGATTTCATATTTTTAAATGCAAGTTATAAGGCCATGTTTGTATCGTCTGTTCGAATAGCTAATACCATTCATTTTACCCATGGGGGGATTTTAATTTCAATCAGACTTTGGTTGCTGATGGTTCTTTCAATCCAATAAAGGTGTTCAATTTCCTATTTGGATAATCTTCTTTCAAAAAAAAGGGAAATACTTATAACTTAAGTGGAAGGTTCCCTATAAGTTTATACATACTTTAATTTCACAAAGAACTAGATAAATGAAAAAATTAATATTTTAGGATATGTAGATGTTATACATTCTGATCAATAATATAACGATCAATCTTCTAAGGTACATGATGGGTTTTATTCATCATTATTGTAATGGAAAAGGCAATATAAACTATTATAATTACATTATACTATTGAAATAGATTTTAAAGAATAAGGAATTTGTTTTGAATGAGTGAGAGATAGTGTAATTCCACAATTGTAATACATTTTTTGTCAGGTTATTCAAGATAATTTAATAATTTTGGAATTTTGTTTCAAGTTCCCTAAAACTTGTTGGTCATGGGAGTATGGATCATGGAAACCATCCCAAACATCACTACATAGGAATAAAACACCTATTGAGATGGTGTTTGTAGGGGAGGTGAGAGATAAAATAGCTTACAGATAAGAACTTGAGTTTCTAGTAGTAATACTTGAAGTGGAAGTGGCTGGTTAAAGCCTAGTTGTTGTAGCTGCTATAGTAGGTCAACATAGTAAGCCAGTTGGTGAGAAAACTATTATAGTTCCTAAGGAGATTCCATTAGAGATTATGCATATGTTTTATGATGGTTGAGGGATATCTAAAGAGAAAGTAAAAGTTTTTATGGTAGAACTAATTCTTCCTGGATCACTTGTTGATGTCAAAAGGGTAAGTGATGTATTTATGGACTCTTATGAGCACTCTCATTCAGAACCTACAACATCACCCTATCTAGTTGTACAAGAGGAAGAACCCTATACATGAACAATACTTGATAGTTATAGTTTTCAATCATCTATCTCAACCATATTGACTGAGTTTGATAATATAAAAGAATATTACAATGATTTAAAGACAGATTTTCTTCCTCTAATGGTGAGATCAAATAGATTAGAGAAAGATCTATTTCAAAGGAATATTTTGACAAATTTATTGGGTTATTTCCCAAACAAAAAATAGCTATTTAATATTCTTTAAATAGTCCCTTCGATTCATGAATATTTTTTTAGAGAAATTACATTGAGTTTGAATAGATGAAAGATTTTGTCAGAAGTTTGAAGGATGAATTCCATACCATGTATGAGTTTAATAATCTTGTTTTTATAGTTTCATCTTAAATAGTACCTCTCCAAAAAATTCTAATGATGCAATCAGACATGTATCAATATGTACTTGATGATATTAGATATTTTTGGACCATATAAAGGAATTCAATACAACATTATGATGTTTTGTAATAATTTAGTTTGAATTCATCATGATGTTTCAGACATCTGTATTTTCCACCTCAGTTCTTTTAGTTGTTCCAAATTTTCACAATGGTATTGGTCAGATTCACTCATACATGAATTATGTATCCTCATAATTTTGTCCCTTCAGTGTGATATATGCACACAAATTGTAATTCAAGAGTTAAAGAGTGATCTAGTTGGTGAGTTCCTAGAAAATATATATGAAATTTTAAAGCTTGTTATAGGAAATGATATTTCCATTAATGAGATGGTGGGATACTATGGTGAGTTATATGGAAAATTAAAGGATATTTTGAGTGTTTTTAATCATACTCAAGGCATGGTCTTTTGATATCCTGAACCAGTATCTAGAAATCAATAGTGGATATTAACCATGTTCAATAAGATCTATGAAGAAGTTCAAGAGACATATTCTAAATGTTCATAGGAGGAATCAAGTTCGAAATCCATTGCAGTACCAATTATGTTAGTTTCTGTTACTGGAAAGTAGTTGTTTGTCTATATACCTCTTTGAAAAATACCTTATGTAACATATTCTCTTATTCCATATATGACGCATTAATCTATTCCTTTTTAACTTACTGCAATTAGCGTTACAGTTTTTTAACCACAGTTTAGTTCCCTTCAATAAGTCATTAAAATTTTGATAAGAAAAGGGGAATGTATATATATAAATACATAGTTAGTAAATTAAATAATGATCAACATGAAAATTTATATAGAAAGGATTTTCAATAATCATTTAGTGGATGTTTCATCTGGTATATCTACTAATTAAATTCCTCTTTTTTAGTGCTCTTGGGGTAAATCCCCCTCATTATTTTTCTTCTGGTTATCTTGATTCTTTCAGAATATTTTTAAACAATGGCTTTGTAATAGTAGGGAAAATTCATAAAGATAAATCTGTGATGGTCCTTGATTTCTGTAAGTATGATGTCATCATAAGTATATATATGTATTTGGATTCATTGTATAATCTAAGAGGTTGAAGATATATAGTATATGTTTCTCCTGATACCTATAAAGGTACTAGGTAAAAATTAAATAAATATTTTGATGCCTCCAAGATCTATCAGAAAGATAAATCCATAGATTATTCTCCCCCTAATATTGATAATTCTAAGTAAGGAACATGATCCTCTAAACCTCTAAAGAATTTTCTTTTTCATGTTGTTGAAACCTATGATTTTAGTGTAGTTTAAGTAAAAAATTAGTGAGTTCTTATTTCCTTTTTTTAAAGGTTTCAAGTCAAATTAGGTATTGGTAGTGAATAAGGAGATACTGTAGAATTTGGAAAGGTTGTACCACCATCTATAATAAACCCTACAACTACCTATTTAACTAAACCTACCTTCAAAATACCTCCACCAAAACCTTATTCACAGTTTGAACCTGTTCATATTTTTTATATCATGACTAATGTATTGTATTTGTATTTTTATTGGTGCTGAGTGGATGTATATTTTTATGTGTTATCAATTTACAAAATATAATTTTTTTCATTTCTCATTATTTTCTAATTATTTTTTTCAATTAATTGTTTAAACTATTTAATTTATTAATTGAATATCATTCTTACCATTATTAAACATTCATTTTCTTTAATATAATTAAATATTTTTTTAATCTTGGTAATATATTAAAAGTTTTTATCTTAACTAAACCCTTTTTTTAATGATATAAAAGGGGGAGATGTTAGAAATGTTTACAATAAGGTTAATCAATGGGGGAGAATTTCTAATTTATTATAAATGGGTTATGTTTCTAACTATGAGTGAGAAACACTACATTTTAAAATTAATATATATATATATTATAATTTTTTAAAAATCATATTAAAACTTTTAATATTCCTTCATTATTATCTTATGGGTTTTGTGATCATCAAAATGGGTGATTTTTTGACTACTAATGTAGTTACAACATATCACATGTACTTTAGGTTTTGATGAACTCAAATAACCTTTATAATTTACTAAAGATTGTTCATTAGATTTTACTTTTTTAAGTGTTTCAACTATAAAAATATTCAAATATCAAATTCTGGAAACTTTGGATGAATGTTTCTTATGTTTGGAAAACTCAACTACATGAGGCTTTTGGTTACATGGGGAAATGACTACATTACCATTATGCTACACTGATCACCTATATCAATCATTCAACAATGTGATAAATTGACTACGTTGATTAATTAGTTACGTAAATAAATTATGTGGAGTGGTCAGCTATTTGATTTGGATATGTGGTGAAATCATCTATGTAGATCCAAATTGATACATGATTCACTACATCTATGTCATAATTTTAGCTAAATGAGTAAAAATACTACATGATTAAGAAAGGGTATGTGAAGTAAATTGAATATAAAAAGAATGCCTACACTAAATTGGATGCATAGGTAATTGGATATGTAAAATATAGACATGTGGATCGGATCATATTTATGAATTTGAATGTGTATAATTTGGATGAATGATGATCTGTAATCTGCTATGTCATGTGGAAACCAGTATTTACTACCATTAAAGCACTTGGGTGATATTTTAATGATACTGTGAAATATTTAATTGTTTTATTGCATATTTTTGGTAAAAATTATTATAATAAGAATAATTTATCGAGAAATGAAACTAGTACAAGGTTCATGTATTTTTCTTTACTGCTATTATGGTATTTCTGAGAAAAAGATGGGGTTTTTTAAATAATGATCCACAAATGTTATGGATCAATGTTCTGAAATTAAAAGAGATGTTTTTTTGCATCATATGTAGATATCAAAAGTGAAAAAATATATTTACAATAATAGAATTGATTTCTTAATATATTCTAAGAGAAACACAATCTCGAAGATCGGGAACGCTATTCTATTTTACAGAAGAAGAATAAAAAAATCAATATAAAGATGTGTGTTATTTGTCAGTTTTTCATTTTAGAAGACTCTCCTAAAACTACTATATTTTATTATAATATATCTTGGAGATTGTTTTGTTCCTTATATTGTATTTTACAAATATGAGCTACATTTGTAAACACTCTTTTTATCATCTCTTTAATTTTAAGAGGTTCCTTGGGAAATAAACTTAAGTCTTTTAATTTTTAATGATTTGATTGTGCCTAGTTGAAAGATCTTGTCTTGTTGTAAAAAAGTTTTGACTCCTCACACTTTTTCATTCATTCCTTGGAAAAAGGACTAGAAATCCCCAAAAAACAATCTAGTGGAAATCACCAAACTTGTAGAGAGTAGTGTTTGTGGAGTGGACTAGGGTATTTATATTTCACAAAGTATTATAAATATATGTGTATTTTTTTTAAATTAATTTTCACTAATTCTTTTGTTAAATAATATATTACAAGTTGGTTATATTTAAAAGGGGTGGATTTCAAAGCTATTTTTTGAAAGAACCAAATTCACCCCCTCTTGAGTCTTAGTGTATTCCTTTTGAGACAATAATTGGTATCAAAGCACGTGACAATTAAATTTTCACATATCAAATCTTGATGTATAACAACTATCCTTGAAAAGTATGTAATGAATTACAACCGATAAGGTATTTCAATTGTTATAGATCCCTATTTTTATGATGAGAGTTGTTCTGAAGGCTTATCTCAAATCCATGAAGCTTTATGCAATAGTAAGAACACAATATGGAACATGGGATGCTAACACTGAATCTAGTTTTGATTTAAAATATAAATCAATTAATGATATAATTTTTGGACTTGTCTTATATTATTTTAATCAACTTTCTCAATGCTAAACAACATGTGAAATGTGAACTACTATTTTGATTTCTCAGGAAGGTACAAATAATGTACGAGCTCTTAGATATAATATTTCCAAGATGATGTTTTATAATTTTAAAATTCTATAAGTACCACTCATAACTTAATTAAATTTAATTATTGATGATATTATGAACAATGTTACTACTTTAGGAGAAACTATTTTATTTCGGATCAAGACCAGAATGTTTTATGAATTTTACCACCAAGAGGGAGCGTGATCTCAGATTCTATTAGATGATCAATAGAGGTAAAGAAAATAAAAATAAAATATCTCACTGGAACATTAATGATGTATGATTTTAACACCCAATAATCCATGGTACTTTTCCTTTTGAATAATGTAATAGCTTGCATTGTACGCAACTTCAAGATTCTAACACACCGCGACCAACCAAACTAGCCGTTAAGAATAGTAATACCCACTTTTTAAAATTTTATAAATTTTATCATTCAAAATGGACTTCATTTTGGGATTTCGAATATCAAAATTAGCTTTGGGTGAATTTTTGGTATTTTTCTAAAAACTTTTGATTTTTGATGAATAGTGAAAAACACTGAGTAATAGTTTAAAAGAGAATTTTTATTTAAATAATTATTTATTTTATTTAAATTTATTTTAGGTCAAAATATAAACATAATACCTATATAAATTCAATTTAATTCATTGGAGTCAGTTTATAATAATTTTAGATATATAAAAATTTTATTGAACTTTTTATCAGTCTTTTACCCACCAGATATGAGCATTTGAAAATTTGAATAAAACATAATTTTACCACATATATGAATTGAATTTCAAATATAAAAGAGACTTGATTGATATCATTAAGTAAAATTTGGTTCAATAAGATTAAAATAATTTTTGGTGAATATTAGCTTTTGACTTTTATTTACCACGATTAAAAGTTAATAAGGTAATTAAGGGTAAAAAGGATATTATTATTACCATAACACATGTCCTAATTCTATTAGATAAGTTTAATTAGACAAAATAACCCTTAGGAATAAAATATGATCCTTTAGGTCCACTTGGATTAGATTAGGACATTTATTATTATTTAATTCAAAGAAGAGTTAAAAGTGTTAAATTCAATGATTAATAACTAAATTTTTTTTAATATAGGGTTATATATATGATAAATTCGATTATAATAATTGATTAGAAATATAAAACGATTTCCTATGTAATGGTATTTTATTTATATTTTTTAGACAATTAAATAATTTAATTTATTTATGACACAATGATGATGGAGTAATTACCTAATTAATGAAATATTAAAATATTTGATATTATAAATATAAAAATAAATGTAATTTGAAACTTTTTATGAATTGAAATGATTTTATAGTTTAATATTAAATTTTAGGGTTGGTTTTATGAATCATATTTTATTTAATAATACTGTTATGAATTTAGAAAAAACAAAATACCAAATAGTGTCAAAATTAACATAAAATAGTTTTTAAAACAAATATTATATTATTAATTGATATTATATTCCTAAAATTATAAGGTTCACCAAAAGACATATATAAATATAGGTGTATCATTAGTGAACCACTTGGGGTTCACTTGGACATATATAGTAAGTTTATTAACCATATAATATAAAAATAAAAAGAGACATGGTAATTGTCAAACTATTTAACTAAGAGTTAAATATAAAGGATAAGGTTAATATAGTGACCCAAACCTATCTCAAACCTATTGGTTGAGTGGTTTTAGACCTATCCCCACCATATAATTTAAATAATTTATTTTTGATCCATTAGAAACCTAAAATTATTTTATTATAAAATAATATTTCTAGCTTTTCCTAAGGTGCCCCTCACCCCTCTTATAAAAGGGAACTCCCCCTTCCCTCAAATTCACACCTTCAAAGCCATTTCTATCGGCCAAACTCTTCCCAAATACCCTATAAATTGTCCTACCTTCATCCTATAGGCATTACATTAGGCATAAAGGCATCCTATGGAGTCCTTTTGATCAAATCAAAAGGAAGAACCTGAAGAAGAGGTAAATATTTCATTACCTCTTTCATGTTCCTTTCTTCTTCCACTTCCTCTTTATTTGTTGTATCTATTCTGAAATAATAACTCCAGTATCTTTTATATATTTTTATTTTATTATAAATATGGTAAAACAATATTCATTATTCTATCCATCCTTTGAATGACATGTCACCAAACGTGCGTACGTACGGCTTACCGTCTCCACGTTGTGGAGTAATTGTTATTCAATACATTATTATTTGGATGGGTATAATAATGATGTGTAATTGATTTAATAATAAATATAAAATGATAATTATTCTGTATATTTGATATAATATTCAATTATATATTATTTTAATATCAAAAGAATGATATTGTTGCTCGTGCGTACATACAGATTACCGTCTCCACGAACGCGATGAGATTCATTCCTCATCTTAATCCACTGAAGACTAACTTTCATTATATGATTAAAAAAACATTTAAATACATAATATAATTCTTAATATGAATAATATACATCATATTCATAACAAATAGTACTTATGAAACAATGCATATAAAGGAAAACAGATCAGTTAACACCCAAAATGACGATAATACTAAAATATTATTAACAAAGCAATATTCAAAGAGCATATATGATATCATATTTATGTATATAATTGTGGTATAATTTAATAACAATTATTTCACCATTATATAGGAGTTTAACCAACCCTCTTCCAAGGAAAATTAAAAAGTAAGGGGTTTCCTATCTCACTTTTAATTCCATGAGATTTCCATTTTTCGCCACTTATTTATTGCGTGTGGTGTATTGTGTACTTTCATTTGATATATATTATCATTATTATCTTTATATTCATGGTATTATATGAATTATTTGGTTGTTATTAAATTTTTTCCATATTAATAGATTGATTACAATGAAGTAAGGGTTTTCATCTTACTTCTTATTTCTGTGAGATTCATGCCATACTGCCACTATTTCCTTTTGTGTGGTGTAAGTACTGACCAATGATTGTATTCTTTGTGTAATATACGTTTATTTATGTGTAATTACATCTTCATTTTATGATATATCTTTCATGGGATGTATGTTTCGTACGTTACCAAATTGGTAAGGGAATTTCAAATTTCAATTTCCACTTATTCGGCTTTACACATACTTTATTGATTATTTTACTCCAAGATTACGTGTGGAATCACTATTTATTATTTGTGTAGTAATTTCCACTCCCCTTTCTGTGGATATAATTTTTATACACATAATCACTCCATTGATAAACTCTCAAGTCATTTATAGGAACTTGATAAGAGTAATTTTAACTCAATCTCTATTTATTGAGTTAAACATCCAATTCATTGGTGTTGTTTTTACAAGAATATGTGTGAATGTACTCTGATTGATTTACATTTAATATCCAATAATATTGAGTGTATTTATATTTTTCACACATAATTATGTCTTTGATTTATCCTTAACCTATGTATATGGTCTTTATAAGAGATTTCATCTCAATTTACATTCCATTGAGACTTATTTGTTGTTATATGCCAATTCACTTTTACATGGTTTATATAATGTACTTTGACATAGTATATCATGAATCCCTTTATTCTCATGATATTATAATGTTTTTATTACCTCAATTATTTTTATTCAAGTGTCTCTATTTTGGTTTGGAACTCTAACTATCATATCATTTTAAAATTTTTTAAACATTTATTATTCTAAATCTTTATCATTAATGTCCATGTTTTAAAATTGGTCTTAAGGATTTATTTATATGAAAATTAATATTTTAAAATTAAAATTTCTTTTAAAATTTTCAAATTGGTATGGGTCACTTTGATTCAAAAATCTATTTTAAACGACTTCTTGATAAACAATGAGAATTTTAAATGTTTTCAAGAAAAATGGGGATATTTCTCTCAAATAGATTTGATGATTATTTTAATCTATGTAAATATCATTCATTATTCTCTATTGAGGTTGATCTATTATAATGAAAGATTCCATATTGTATTTAATGTGTTTTGTTTGACTGTGGATGTGATATTTTTATTCCATTCATGGTTTGTAGTGAAAATATTGACATTTCGTATGCCAGTTTTATTATGAATGTTCAGATTATGTTTTCACATTTTCATATGAGGAATGAATTGGACTTAGTAAGTGATGGGTGGAGCCTGTTATAGCTCCTCGATGCATCGTTAGGTCTCATGGGACAAACTAGTGTCTTGGCATAAGTCCATGACAAAATCTTATATGTAGTCTTGGCACAAGGCCTTGACTATGTGGTTATGAAAGACTAGCATTATGTATTCCATCATTATAAAAGTGGCTCTTGATATTGCCTGTGATTTTTCGACTAGTAGAATATCCATGCGAATAATTAAATGGAATTATTTGATTTTATCTTTTATATATTATGCTGAAGTTCAAGTTTAAGAGGCTTTTGTTTTAGTCTTATACATTGCCTTAAATTTTTATGCATATTTATGAAAGTTTTCTCTATATTGTAATCCTTACTGAGTATCCGAGCTCACCCATTTATATGTTTTATTTTTTTCCAGGATGCAAAAAAGTATATTATAACTAATCTATAGGGATAGTCTATGGGATCTCAGTGTTTTATATGGAAACAATGTTGTTGTAGTTTTTCTATTTTATGATGTAATGTAAAGCTTATGAATATATCTAGTAATTCCAAGGCTACTAATCTAATTAGTATTTAGAGACTTGATCTTTTGTGATCATGACAATGATACGTAATAATGCACCGACTCTAGGCTTCTAGGGTCGGGGTGTTATAGTTTGTATCAAAGTAAGTTTAGTACAATCCTTTGAAACTAGATTTAGATAAACTCTGATTAGACCACATAGCCCTAAGATAGGATTTGAGTATTAGTATAGAAGAACTTCCTAAAATTTGGGTAATGTATAGATTTTGTGAGTTTTCTAAGAAATACATACCTATCTGGATACGAGTAGGTAGAGGCGGCTCTGGAACAGATGTACCTAGGGGTAAAACCTGAAAACAATGCTTTGATCTAGACTCGAACGGGAACTGGTTCACAACAATGGGCCTTGATACACTCTTGGTTACGAGACTCCCATGGTAAATGATTAGGATAATTTACATTTTCATTACAAACCAATTTGAATGATTTTAATATAAGATGAGAATAAATTAATTTAGTTAATCATAGGGTGTTTCAAATTGAAAATATGGTGTCATGATATTCTCTAAATGATTTTATGACTACTTTTACTCACACAATGCTTTCTGGTTTTAGTCAATGGCTGGATTCCAAGGAATTCATAGTAACATTGAGCATGATGTACAAGGTGGGAATGATGGTGGAAATGAGTAACAAAATGTAATGTTGATAGGCTTAAGAGATATTGTGTTCCTGAAAAATCAGTTTTCCAAAAATATTATCAACAACATATATATTAACCAACTCTTGGACTCAAAAAATAAGAGAAAGGTGATGAATGATAAGAGAACTAGAAGTGGAGACCATGGAGAAAAGAATCCTCAATTTCCATCATGCAGGAAATTTGGAAAGAGACACCTAGGAAAGTGTCTCAATGGAACAAAAAAATTCTTTACGTGTGAGAAATAAGTACATAAAGTAAAGAATTGCTGAGGAAAAATGAAGATTACTGTGGAAGAAAATAAAAATGGTCCCAATAATCCATTTACAGTCGTTTTCCGTAAATGTAGGGGACCTGGCCATTACCCGAGTGAATTCACTATTCTATAGGATATTTTCTTCGTCAAAGAAGAAGTTATGTGGAAATAAATGGCTGGATAAATGTTTAAAAGTATTAGTTCTCCTTGTTAATGGGATTACTTTGGAATAATTTTATCTTGTATTTGTAACCCTGAAGTTTTACACAAAGGGTTGTGCTCCATTATAGCTCATGGGTGATCCCAATATATATTATATTATGGGTGAGTCCCACTATAGATCTCCAATTCATTGGGTATGTTGTAATTTGATTGGGAAGTTTATTCTATGTTTAATTTTTGATGGTTACTCCAAGTATAAATGTGAGGGTTATTTCAAGCATAAATATTAGGTTTATTCCATGTGTAACCATTAGGTTTAATAAATTTTTATTCATGATGATTACTCCATGTTTATGTATGATAATAAATTGATTCCCCAAGTTACCTATATGGTTTATTTGTTCTTTCAATGGATTTTAATGTTTTTTCTGTGAGAAAAACGTACATATAATTTTCATGTGGAAATTTTTTATTACACTTAATGATATTTTAAGATCAAGGTAATAATTACATGGGATTTAATTTTTTCCATAGAATGGTATATTTCTTCTTTGTATGTCCCTTACTGAGTTTATTTTTTATCATCCCATGTTTTTAAAGTGTTTTTATAGGTTTTAAGATTGTACTGCGAAAAGTATGAGGCTAATATGAAAATTGAGAATATTTTTCATTAAATGAAATAAAATTTCACTTTAGTAATTTTTTTTTGTTGGGAGAATGGATATTAAGTGTAAGTTTCCACTTTTAATGTATTGGTTTATCATGTAAGAGTCATTACTAATTCTATAAAACTCTAAATCGAAAAGATCCTTATGATTATTAGAATGATAATTCTAGTCTACATTCACTAGAATATGTAATATTTAAGGTTGGGTCCTTACATGGGATTATTCACAGACATATTTCTTTTATAATCATTCATTTAACTAATTTTTAACTGACTGTAACACTTGCAATTAATTTCTCATAATTAATATGTCATAAAAATATAATACAATAAAATGATTTCATTCCCATTAACCTTATAATAGACACATGGCTTTCTTTCATTCTTGAAATCCAAAAATTCTCTTATGGACTCATCAAAATGATCATTCCATGATTTTTATGTTCAACCCATAAATGAATATTTATATCTTGCACACTTTATTTTCATTATTTGAATTAAAAAACCCTTCGTGTTGAATCATATAGACATATTAAAAAATTTCATATTTATAAAATAATTTTGGAATCCGTTTTACAAATATAATTATCACGGAATGATTCTATCTAAATTTATATTATAATATATTTTAGAATCACTACTAGTGATAAGGTTTCAATTTATTCTGTGCCTTGGCATTTCCTAAAACCCTTCACTGCCAATCATACCTTATAGGTATTAACTTTACCATCCATTTCCATATTTTTCTTGAATACACGTTTTCAACCAATGGGGTTTACATTATATAGAGGGTCAACCAAAATCCAAACATATTTTGGTACATGTATTCCATCTTAGAATACATAGAATCTTTCAATTTAGAGACATCTATTCATTCTAATTCTTCCTTTCAGTTTATAGGTCTATAATCATTAAGTAGTAATGTTTCACCTAAACCAGTGATAAGAAAACCATAAAGCTATGGTTACTTAACCTCTCAAGTATACCTATATAGTACTTGTGTCTCTCTGACTTCTTTATCCCCCATTGTATCTTGTGAAGATTATTCTCGTACAAACTCTTGTTCATCTAGGGAATTAACTTTATCGATGTCAATATTTTTCCCTCTATTTTCTAATGGAGATGTGTTCCCTTTATAGAAATGTGATATTAATTTCTACAATAAAATTTCAATCAGAAGGGTTATATTGGTAATATCATTTGGTTTCTTTAGGATAAACTATAAATATGTACTTCATGCTTCTGAATTCTAAATTTTCACCAGGTATAGTCTTGAAAAGGATTCACATCCCCATACATGTATGTGTTCTAGATTTAGTTTTTTTACACACCAAAAACTAATCTAGAATCCCATCTTTCACTTTATTTATTACTAAATTAATGGTATATTCCAATGTATACAACATATATCCCCAAAAGTATTGGAATATGTTAAGAATTTTATGACTCCCCCTTTCATTAAAACCATTTCATTATATTTTATTAGATGGAGTGAGTTGGGATACTATCCCACCCTCCTTTAGGTGATCAATAAGATATCAGTTAAGATAAACTCCACTAGGATCTAAGTAGATTGGATTAATTTTCTTAACAATATTGTTCTCCACTTCATGCTGACATTCCTTAAAAATTTGAATAGAATTTGACTTATACCTCATTAAGTAGCTATATCCATACCTACTATAGTCATCAGTAAAAGTAATGAAGTATGACAAATTACAACTTGACACTACAAAAAATGGACCATATGTGTCATTATGAATCAATTATAGTAATTTAGTATCCCATAATCACATTCAAGATATGGGTGCTTTAGAAATTTTACCATGTAAATAAGAATGACACACATCTAGTGGATTTATCTCAGTTTAGTATAAATACGCTGCTTAATGTATTTACTGTAAATGATTATCATTTACATGGCGAGACCAAAAGTTCCATAGGTTGGTGTTATATAAGTCCCATTCACTATTTTTTCATTGAATTTCATTGTAGGGTTTTCAAGATCATGTATATATAAGTCATTATTAAGATGTTCCATTGTAATGGCTAATGACTTCCCAGTTCATTAATTTTCCTATTTTGGGTGTTGTAGATGTTTTAGAGGAGGATTAAGGAGGTTTGGTGGTCGTCAAAGGTTTTCTAGTGCAGGTTCAATATATTCACATCATGAAAGGTTTACACAATAAGAATTTGTGGATTATTACTTGAATAGATGGCTGGTTTCATGTCTTGTATATAGGCTAGGGGGTCTGTGAAGTGGATTCACATTATGAAATGTGAACTATTGATGTCTAATTAATTAAAGACTGAGGAAATGTGATTTTTTGAGAAAGCTCTAATTATGGAAAATCTAAGATTTACAAGTCATTAAATGGTTACACGACATGAAACCAGTGAGAAACATGTTATTTTATAAACCTTACATCTGATATATTTTAATTCCGATGCACCTATCTATCTTTCTCTCCCTCATTTTTAGAGAACACATAGAAACCTAAGTATACCTTCTATCCCTCTTATCCACTACTTTAATCCCTTTGTTCAGGTGGATTCCTATTGGCCAATGGTGGTAATCCCTTATCTTTTTTTTTCTTTTTTTCTTCTCCCAAGGATATTATACTGTGCTGCAGTTTTGATTTAGGGTTTGAGTGGGATGAATTATGATGGATATTTGATGTGGTGTTGGTTGATCCATGATATCATGATGTGGATGTGGTTTACTGGAATTTCTTATTCACCCTATAGTGTGCCCCAGGTTGGAAAGGATTCTTTGAGGTATGGAATCACTTGTTTTTTCACTTTTGTATATCATATGGAAAGGTTTTACACTTTTTTATCCATAAGGTATGGTTTTCAAAGTACAAACCTAGATAAATTAAATGGTTAATTAAATGTTAAGGGTAAATGGGAAGTCATTTCATTCTTTTATAGCTTTGATATTATTGTGATGCTGCGTTTTTATGGGATGAATTCCCCACTGAAAATCATTACTATTGGGAGCCTTTTTTTGTGACGCAGTTTTGGTGAGATAGAAACCTTTTAGAATGTTGTTGTGATATAAACAAATAATTTTAATTTGTTGAAGACTTATTTTTGGATAATGAATTTTTTTCCCTAGGTTTTCATTCTTGTTTGATAATTCCTTTATAATAAAGTAAAATTTGATAAAAACCCCTTCTGTTAATTATGTAAAATGGTCTTTGATGTGTTGTGATGTTTTTTCATGCTTATGGGGTAGCAATGTGTGTTCATGATGCTATTTGGTGTAATGTATGGTTTTTTGGTCATGGTTTTGGGGTAGGGAGGCGATGATTTGTTTGGATATACTTTTTGGGAGACAAGGTGATGGTTTGTTTGGCCTTACTTTTAGGGTTGTAGGGTAATGGTTTGTTTGAACTTGATTTTTGGTTGTGTGGTGATGGATTCTTTGGTCATGAATTTTGGTTACAAAGGTGATGGTTTCTTTGACCATGATTTGGGGGTATTGGGGTGATTGTTTCTTTATTCATTATTTTGGGGAGGTGAGGTGGTGGCTTGTTTGGCCATGCTTTTTTGATAGCGAGGTGATTTTATGATCGGGATGATGATTTGTTTGTTATGTGTGGTTTCGTTGTGCTAGAAGTCAGGGTAGTGATGGAATAATTATTTAATAATGATTGAAATGGAAGGGGTTTAGTTTTATGAATGGTATGTAAGTTACGAATGAACAAATAAATGATGGGTTGTGTGGTTAAATGTGGTTGATGCTAAATAATGAAATGAGGTGCTGGATAATGGGATTGGTTGGAAATGTGAAATTTGGCTTGTGGATTGGGTGGTGTTATCCATTTATAGGTGGCAGTGAATGTGGGTATGTTTTGAGTTTGTTAGTGTTTTTATGTGAACCCATAGGTTGTTCTTGTGTGTGGCTACATATATATACTTGTATATTCATTATGATTTCTATACTCCCCCCACCCGTGTAGAGAACTATGTTATGAAACCCGTATTTTCATTTGGAAGTTGTTTTTTCCAATATCTTGGTGATGAGTATGGATGGATAGATACTCAATCCTTTCTAAACTCTCTTCCAAGTGAGTATATATGCACATGCTATGATGGATGGAGGTCTGTTAGGGAACTAGGTGATGGACTTGGTGTTTTTGGGAGAGATGAGGTAAGACTAAGCTATGGGGTGGTGGCCGAAGTGTCATTAGGCATGATGTGATATGGCTGTGTTGTGGGGAGGCTTATTCTGGGGTTTGTGTATGGTAGGAGGAGATCACATGGATGATGTATTTCATGTTCATGATACCCTACTATTCTGGTTATGGTTATGATATGATAGCCTGGATTTATTCAAGAGAGATGAGATGTGGGCATGTTGGGGGTCGGTGGATCCGGTGTCTACAAAAAGTGATGTTATGTGATTGTGCTTTGTGGGAGTGGTATTTTTTATTTTAATGATATTGGAGCACTATGAAGTACAATTTTGGGGTGTGAGAGTGGGAAATCAGAGGGGAAGTAGTATAGTGTATCCTTTATAGATATTCTTCTTATCTTTTTTACTATAGTTAGCTTGAGTAATTTGGTGAGCATGACTTTTTCAGGATGAGATGGATAGTTGACCTGCATAGGTGTTGTTGGTTTGGTTGTCTTCTCATTGGTGAATTAGTATGTTTCCTTAACATATACACACGAGACTTTGGTTTTCTTACTGAGTATACTTATATACTCACCCTATGTATATAAACAATTTTGTAGGATTCTAGGAGAATTACATGGATTGTTCTGGACTGTACAAGCTTAGGCCTTTTGGAATAGTTGTTATGTCATTACCTTATCTTATATATTTGGTATTTAGTTTTGGATAATTTTTTTATATCTATATTATACATACATGCACTATGGGATGTTTTTTGTTTATTTTTATATTATTTCATGGATTTTCTTGTGGATGATTCATATTATATTCTGATACTATATTATTATAGAGGGTAATACATCCCGTTTCAAAATATTTTTCTACTTCATTGATAGTCAGCGTCTTAGGGCCTACTAAAGGTGGGACTAAGGGATCATTATCTCTCTCCCCTCAATGCAGTATCTTTGGTGGGAGGGGTCATGACAGAGTAGTATCAGAGGTGATGGTTGAGAGATAAGATGATGTTTGGAGTTTTTTCTAATGATTATTTTGTGTATTAGTAAGGAAACATTGTTAGTTGAACTTGGTGCATGATATTGACTTGGGAGACTAGCTAGAACATGGGATTTTAGGGCCCCAGATGATCTAACATGGACACTGAGATTATCAAACGACCATGTGAGGTGGACCTGTTTACAGATTAGAGGCCTAGAAAATGTACATTAATCATAATGAATTCTGTTCCTATTTGATTTGGGTTTTTTTAGGAAGGTTAAAATGAATAATGTGAATTAAAATAAATCTAAATAAAATTCTATTCTACCATTAGGATGTTCTACTTGTTTCCAGGAATGGATCTTATTCATCATCTCTATGCGGCTTAAGAAATTGTAGTTACTTGGCTAATCTAGTTGATTATCATAGTGTTGATTTGGTGGAGGATTATGAGGCTTGATAGAGGGAGTTGTGTTCTTTTAAATTAAATGATTTGGGGAAATATGAGGGTAGTGTTTTGGATGTGGAAAGAGAGAGATAGATGGAGGATATTGAGATCGCTTTCATATTGATCTGGTCCCTAGTGAGATTTTGTTTCTCTTTGACAGTTAGTCTGATGTGGGGAGCTGCGCGTTAATGGTGTATGTTGTATTTGGGTTATCAGAAGGAGGAATATATTTCATGGGAAAACTTTTATATGGAGTTCTAGGTAGAGTCCCATTTTTCATCCTTGAAGGAAGTGAAAAGTAATAATATTATTTCTCATCATTAGGGGATTATGTCAACATGATATTTGTTAATCATGTTCAGGGATTCTCAATTCTTTTCCCCAGATCGTTTTTCATATTAGGAGTCTCACGTGAGGTGTCCTGAGGAGGCACTCTATCCTTCAATCTAGTATGCAATTACTCCTTTTATGTTTCTAATATATCTGGAGGTATGAAAGACAGAGGATGTGATCAGGAGGATACACACACAAGGATGTTTACCATGAGTGGATAATCAGTAGGATTTAATGAGGATTACGGTTTTCAGTGATGGTCTTAGTCATTAGGACCTTCAAGGTTTTGAAAAATGGGGAGTTGACATTAACAATTTTCATTCCATCCTTTCAGTATCCGTGGTTTCCATTCTTTTCATAGAGATATCATGACAATGTTTTTTTTATATGGGATTTGAGTCTATATATATAATTACTGCCTAGTGGATCATCAATATATCATTTGTGGAGGTAGAATGGTTTAGTGATAGGATCAGCAACATTTTCTAGTGATACCTTTTTAGTACTATGGATATCCAGATTGTTATCTTATGAGAGTATATATAGTGGGTAGAGGCTGATGACATGTTGTTCCATATGTTCATGGAACTCTACTTGAGAATGGTCATGGATGTTGTCATTAGTAGAGAGTTATAGGATCTAGCCATGGTCAGTTGCATAAAGTGGATGAAGAATATCTAGAGGGACCAGAGATCATTTGAGTCATGTTCAGTTTGTTGTCTATCCTAGATTTTACTTTATTAATTCAGGAGATTCATAATCCTTTTATTAACCTTCTCTTGTCCTTTCTCTTGGACTATACATAGAGAGGTTTATCATTACATTGGTTTTTACTATATCATTATGAGGTTAGAGCAGCATTCTTGATGTGTGCTGGGGGTGTAGATGGATGATGGGGACACAATAATCCCATAAGGATCATTTCTTGATATATATAAAACCATATGATGTCATACCATAAATCAATTGGTTGTATTCTATACATGGTATTATCAAATGATTCCAACGAAGGTTTGTGTTATCATATGTGCATATCCAGCATGTGGCTTTCATTAGTGATTGGAGTTTTTATCTGGGAAGTCAATGTGTGGATACCCTTATTACAATGATTGTAGATATATCATTAGAATGTTAGGTTGGGGATGTTCCTAGGATTTTGGAAGATGTACTATATTATTTCATTGAGGTGATTTTCATATTTTCCCCTCGACATGATATTCACTTTGATATAGACATTCATCCAAGAATGTATCTGATTTCAATTGTCCAATAACAAATAGTTCCTATGGAGTTGTATGAGTTAAGGTTGTGCGTGGATGATATGATTCATAAGGGTTTCATCCAACCCATTTTTTCACCATTGGTTTATCCAGTGTTGTTTTCCATGAATTTTGATGGTTGTATGAGGTTGTGCATAGAATATCAGAGATTCAATAAAGTGACAGTCAATAACCATTATCCTCTTTTGAGGATAGATGATAATTTCAACTAGATGATAGGGGAAATTTAGTTTTCTATGCTCGATCTACAGTATGGAAATCACTAGTTGAAGGTAAAGGAATGATATATCCAAAATAATGCCTACAGATATAGGTATGGGATCTTCGAGTTTGTATTCATATCATTAAATGTTATGAATACAACCCATGTTTTCATGGGGATTATTAAATCTATTTTCTATGAGTTTCTATATTAGTTTTTTATCGTATTAATCGATGATATCTTGATCAACTCAAAGACATTTGAGGAGCATGTCAAGCATCTCAGAGCTGTTTTATAGCTCCTGCGACACAACCATCATTATGGAAAGATTTACAAGTGTAATTTTTGGATATAATAGGTGTGCTTATTTGGGAATAATATATCTTATTATGGTGTACCAGTGGACCCTAGATGTTAAATGTAGTTTTTTCTTTGGAATCACCCAAGAACATGGATTAGGTTTGTAGTTTTCTTCGTCTTATAGGATATTATTAGATTTTTGTTCCTTATTTCTCTTAATTTTTCGCCCCATTGATAGTTTTGACCAGAAAATAAGATGCTTTTGTGTGAAATGATTAGTTCTAGGAAGCAAGCAGTTAACTAAAGTGAAATTTGGTCAGCATTACAGTGTCTCTGTTTCCTAAGGAGGGTTTGATGTTTAAGATATTTTGTGATGCTAATCATCTAGTATTGGGATACATATTGATGAAAAAGAGGTCAGTGATCTCTTATGTGTCTAGGAATTTACACAACCATGAACATAACTATGCCACCATGACCTGGGGTCAGCAGTGGTAGTGTTTTCATTGAATTTGTGGTGGAATTACCTTATTAAAAATTCTTTTTTGGTCTTCACAGATCACAAGAGATGAGGTATTTATTTTCATAGGATGAAATCAATTTTTTGAAATTTATGTGGATGGAGTTTCTTCAATATTATGATTTTTAGATCACTTACACATCAATGAATCAAAAGTTTTGTGGATAATGGTTAGAGAAGAAAGTCCAAGAATAATGTTATTCAAGATTCTAGGGATGTTTGAAAAGGAATTGAGGATTTAGAATCCATAAAATTATAATAAATTGTGGGTGATGGTAGAGAATGTTTTTTCGATGATGCTAATGTATTCTATAATGAAGTAGATGGTGTTTTTTAGTGGGGAGACTTAGAGTTGGAAGTATTTTGTGATCATGTTGGGCATGGAAATGCTCCAAAACGATGGTCGTAGGGTACTAAAAATCAGATATTGTTTCTTAGAAGGATGGTTTTATGTTGCAATACATGAGGGAGTCCTTTTTGAGTTTCATATATAACCTTTGGTATAACACCTATGAGTATCCACGATGTAACATGGTTTGAGGAACCGGTTTTTCTGTCCTGTGATAAAACATGTGGTGGTAGAGTTAATGGAGTGGTGATTGGTTTTCTAGATGGTAAATGTATATCATCATGTTTTGGTGGGTTTTTAATCCTTTGGATGTTATTTTGCGTAAATAGGATGAAATATCGATGGATTTCATCATTGGGTAACCTAGAACTCAAGGAGGTTGTGATGCTATCTGGATGATCATGGAGCAGTAGACGAACTCATCCAACTTCATAATGATAAAGGAGTTGAGAAAAATGGAAGATTTGGATAAGAGTTATATGGATGAATTAGTGTGGTTTCATGGAGTTAATAGGTCCATTGTATCATATCAAGATGCACATTTTACCTTAATAGTCAATAGAGGATTGTATCATGATTTTGGCACTTAGTTATAACATAACACTGATTTCCACCATTAGACATGTGGGAAATCAGAGAGGACTATCTAGATGTTGGATGATATGTTGCAGGTGTGAATTTTAGACCTCGTTGGATCATGGGCATGATAATTTTCCATGGATGTGTTTTCTTAAAGTAACATTTATCACTCATCCATCTATATTCCCTAGTTTGAGTCTTTGTATAGGATAGACATGTCATTATTTATTTTATTGGATAGAGGTTGGGGAGGTAGTAGTTTCTGGTCTCAATGTCGAGTAGAGAAAAATGGATAAGGTTTAGGTATTTATTGAGATAGTGAAAACAGTATAAGACCAACCAAAGTCAGATGCCAATTATAGGACATTCCCTTAGAGTTCAAGGTTGGGAACCATGTATTCTTAAAAGTTTTCCCTTGACATGGGTAGTGGAGGTTTGGTAGGTGGAATAAGATTTCTTCTAGGTTTGTTATAATATTTGAGGTTTTAGGGAGTGTTGGAGAGGTGGAATATCAGTTGACATTTCTAACATGTCTAGAGAGGATCCACAATGTCTTCCATGCCTCTCAAATCATTCAGTAACATCATGATGAATCCCATTTCATTGACTAGGGATAATTGGATATTGAGGATGACACAACATCCGTGGAGCGTCTAGTAGATATATATGATCTTCAGAAGAGAGTGTAATGAGGATGGAAAATTCACTTGGTTTTGTTGTTGTTGTGGAGGTATGGTGGGTTACAAGAGAGTACGTGGGAGTGAGAGTTGTAGATGCATTCCTAGTACCCAAATATATTTTGAGTTTTTATTTACACTATTTTTATTGTGATATAATGTGTGGATTTTTCTATGTTATGATTTTTTAATGTATTTTTGATGTATGTTGGGTGATAAATTTTTACATATGGAAGCGGTAAGATCTAATTCATAATAGGGACACATTAACTGTGATGTTATTAAACCCATGAAGGTAAGTCAATGCTAAACAAATATGGTAGTATATTGTCATGGATGATGGAATTTATTGATTCATGTATTCGGGGTGCTACAGCTTGTTGGTTTTTGTGGTTGTTCATTTGGGTTGTGTGGAGGTTGAGATGGTGGTATAGTGGTTTTGTGGATATGTGGTTGTGTGAAAGGAGGTGTTTTGTGGTTTTTTGTGTGTGTGTATTAGTTTGGGTGTTAGAATGGTGTTATTATTGAGGAGTAATGAGATCCTTGTGAGGTATCTCATGGGGTTATTTTTCGGACACCTTTTTCCTTCTTTTCATGGTTTTTAATTCTTGAGGGAGACAATCAATTGACAGGTATAAGATGTAGCGGAATATGCCTTCATAATCCATTACATTTTCTATTTTGGGTGTTGGAGGAAATTTATAGGTGGATTTAGGAGTCTTGGTGTTAGTTGGAGGTGTATTAGATCTGTTGTAGGATATTCACATCATGAGATTTTTACACTATGTGAATTGGTGGTTCACAACTTGTATAGCCGGCTAGTTTCAGGGCTAACATGTTGTCCAAGGGGACTCCATGAAATGGATTCAAATCATGAAAGGTTAATTCATGACATTTAATTAATTGAATGAAAAATAAATTTTAATTTTGTGATATGTTGTAATTTTGGAAAACTCATGAGTTACACAACATGAAATGGTTACATGACATGAAACCAGCTGGATTTGGTTTATTTTATAAACCTTATGGGTTATTTATTTTCATTTGAAAACACGTATCTCTATCTATATTATATTATGAAAACCCTAGTCACCAAGAGTAGGCCATCTATCTCGCTTCTCCCATACTTGGATCCATTGGTTATGGTGGATTACTATTATTGATTGAAGGTAATCCATTATCTTCTTCATTATTGTTTTTTACCTTCTTCTCCTAGGTATTTTCTATAGTGGTGTGGTTTTGTTTTGGGATGTTTGGGGGATTCATTCTGATGGATATTCTATATGGTGTAGTTTCAAACATGATTCCATAGTGTAGTTGTGGTTTGAGGGTGTTTTTTCCTCACCCTGTGGTGCACAACAAGTTGTAAAATCTACTTTATGGCAGGGAATCCCACATTTATAACTTTTTTTGTATCATGTGGGAGTTTTTTACTCTTGTTTATCTATATGTTATTGTTTTTACTGTCCAAATAAATATAATGTAATAAATTAAATTAAATTTAAGGGGAAATGGGAATGATTCACATGATTTTACATGTTTAATATTATTGTGATGTTGCGCTTTTAAGAGATTAATGCCTCACTAAAAATCATGGCTATTTGAATCATTTTCTTTTTTTTTGTGGTTATTGTGATATGGAAACCTTGTGGCATGTTTTTGTGATATCACCCCAAATGGAAATTGGATAACCACGTACATTTTTCTTATGAAATAGTTTCCCCTTGATTTATGGGTTGTGTGATAACACCCCTAACATAAATTAAAATTTGTTAAAATCCCCTTCGTTAAATGTTTAAAATGATTTGTTACATGTTATGATGTTTGTTCATTCTTGTGGTGTGGATATGTGGGGTTTCGATACATTGTGGGGTGATATATGGTTTTTTGGATATTATTATAGTGTGGTGAGGTAATGGTATATTTGGTCATTCTTTTGGGGTTATACGTTGATGGTTTGTTTGTTTGTGCTTTGGGGTGGTGGGGTGATGGTTTTTTTGGATGTGCTTTTAGGACAGCGAGGTGATGGTTTTTTTGTTATTATTTTGGGGTAATGAGGTGATGGTTTGTTGGGACGTGCTTTTATGGAGATAGAGTGATGGTTTTTTTACTGTGATGTTGGGGAATTAATTTGATAGGATTTTTTGTTGTGATTTTGGGGCGATGAGATGATGGTTCTATAGGAATGATGACTTTCTTGTGATGAGTGGTTACATTGTTCTAGAAGATTATGTAGTGATGGAATAATTATTTAATAATTATTGAAATGGATGGGGATTAGATTGGTTAATTGTATGGAAATTAATAATTAAGAAATAAATGGATGGTAGTGTGGTTAAATGTAGTTGATGATAAATAATGAAATGATTGGCTGGATAATTGTATTGGATGGAAATGTGAGACGTGGCTTGTATGGTGTTATTCATTTATAGGTTTCCAAAAATGTGGGGATATTTTTGAGTTGGTTAGTGTTTTTTGGGAACCCATAGGTTGATATTTTTAGGGGTCTATGAATATTCTTATATATACCTTGTGATTACTGTATATTCCACACCCACATCAAGCATTACGTTCTAACACTTGTATTTTATTATAGATGGTATTTTTACAACATCCGATTGATTAGGATGGATGGCTAGCTACTCGATATTCCCTAGTTTCTCTTCTAGGAGAGTATATATGCATAGGATTTGATATCCATAAGTCTATTAGTGCTCTAGGTGATGGCCCATGTGTTTTCAGGTGAGATGAAGTATGACTGTGTTGTGGGGTGGTGGCATAGGATTCTTCAGGCGAGAAGTGATATAACTATGTTGTGGGGAGTCTTGTGGTGGGGTTCATGCATGGTATGATGAGGAAATGAGGTTTATTTCTTTCATGTTCATGATACCCTACTACTTTTGTTAGGGTTATGATGTGATGGCCTAGGTGTCTATGAGAAAGATGAGATGTGACCATGCTGTGTGGCGGTGGCCCATGTCTCTATAGGCATGATGTGATGTGACCATGCTATAGGGAGGTGATATATGATATTTTGATGATATAGGAGTTCTAGGATGTATGGATTTGAGGTGTGAGAGTGGGAAATTAGTGGAAAAGTGGTGTGGGGTTCCCTTTATTGATATGCTTCTTATCATGTTACTATACATGAATACTCACCCTATGTATGTAAACTAGTTTTCATGTTTTTAGTAGCATTACGTGGACTGTAATGCACAATAATAGCTTCATACTTTTGGGGCAGTTGTTGTGGAAATGCCATAGATTTTTATTTGGGGGTTTACTCTTGGATACTTTTATTTGTATCAGCAATATTTATACATCCATTCTGGGATAGTTTTGGATTCGTTTATATTATTCAATGGTGTTTCTTGTAGTTGATTCATCTTATCTCCCAATCCTATATTATTATTGAGGGTAATTCCTCTTATTTCATGATATTTTTATACCCTCAGTATTAGCCTCCAACCCAGTTCCTATTAGAGGTATGACTCAGGGGGTCATTTTTTATTTCCCCTCATCATGGTATATTTTGTGGGAGGGGTCAAGATATCCATTTCATAATATATATTATCCTCATAAAAGACACAACATTTATTTCCAAACATAAAATAAAATTACATTGTATCCAAACATGACCCTGATATTATGTTTCTGGTAACCAAAAGAAACACAGTAAAAATGATTCAATACAAGTACTAAACTAATAGACAGAGTCATATGACAATATCCCACTTCCAAGGATACTATACTCGCACCATTTATAGGATAGATATAAAACTTTACTTTTCCCATCATATTGAACCTACTTGTTTGATTTATTTGAATACAAATATGTGAGAAAAGCATTGTATCCAATACCCAAATTTTATATAAAGATATATTGAATTCAATGATAATAATACTTGAAGTAGAAGTGTCCTTTTCTTCTTCATCCTAACCCTAAAATTATTCTTCTAGTATCCTTTATTTCCACATGAAAAATATATATCCTCATTCTCATTGCATTCCCCCTATATCTTTGGATTTTCTTAAGGATAATGCATATGTTTACTTGACTTGAACTTATCCTTATATTCCCTATCCTTACCATTTCTACTCTTTTTCACCATGATGAATGTATAATTTTTATTCTTAATATCCTTCTCAACTTGGCCATCTAAATACAAATTATCTAGAAGCTACTTTTTCATGTTATTCATTTTATAGTGAACAATAAAATTCTACAATCTCGATGGTAGAGAAGAAATAATGAGATTAGATTATAGTTCTTGTTTTAATTTTAATCCATGGGATTCAAGTCTCTCAATGTACCCAATCATCTTAACTACATGAGGTATTACTTGATTCCATTCAGCTAAAATGATCCTATACAAATTACTAAATATGTCATATATTTATTTCCTTTCTTTCTCCTAATATAATTCTTAGAGATGAGTTAGCAACTTTTAATCATCTTCATCCTCATGAGTTTTCTACAATTGACTAGGAATAGATGAAAACATGATACACTATACATATAGTGCATCATATACATTCCTTTCAAATTTATATTTCTCCAACTTTATTACTTCCCAAGGGGGATCGATATGAATTTAGGATTCTAGCACAAAAATTTTAATTTCTTAGTGTAGTACTATACAATATATCCTATACCACTCCTCAATGTTATCGAATGTCAGTATTTTTTCTTTTTCTAACATTGATTCCAGTGTTAATGTACTATTGGTATTGGAGACTCAAATTTCTATCTATAAAAAATTTAACAGTTAGGGCATTATCTGATTTTATTTTATACATCAATGATTAATTAATTATATCATTTATTATATCCCTCTATTTTATCAAACTATGGAATCCACCATCACTAATATCAAAATACTATATCAAATGATTATTCTAGTGTAATGTATCCTGGAAACCTCTCCTCATAGTCTATAGGCTTTCGACACACCACTACTTGGAGAGTTCAAAGTAGGATTTTGACTAGCCAACTAAATTAACTTAATGCTCCTTGATCAATCGAGTGAATTCTGAGAATCTAAAATCATAGTATGGATTTATTCAATTCTTTCCTATAATGGTGTGATAAACTATATTTCTCTACTAATTTTCTTCCAACATTTTTTACTTCAACCCATCAACCTCAAAATAACTCCTTGGTTGTTGGAGTCACCATCAACGTTGGATACCAAGAACATTGTACACATAATTTGTTCAAATTTGAGATACTAAAGGAATTCATGAATTAATATTTCCATGAGGGGTTTTAATATTTTTTATGAATTTAATAATTTTATATTAAATATGTTTATATAATTTTTTCATGCTTAGAAATGAACATACATATAATAGAATACATTCGAATGGAATTTATGAAATTTATCTATTTATTATTTTATGTATTCTCATAGGGATGAAAATTCATAAAATATTTAACAATTTATTATGAAAATAAACTACCCGACTGGTCATGAGAATCTAATAATGGTTCGTTATTTTAAACTCAATTAATTAGTCATGAACTAGGGGTATCATACTTGAGTCACATATTTAATTTTATCATAGGTCACCCATAGTTCGTCATTTCCATTTATCATCTTGGATTTCGCTTTATCTTGGTGTGGTTAACACTTTACTTCATCATTATCAAAAAATACAATTATACTCACAAACAAGTGAGGGGTATCGAGAAGTAAAATATATATACAGATATGAATGGATGAACAAAAACTTATATAAATTGAATTGAAGAGATGTTGCATAGAATATCAATAAATAAACAATTATTATTGAAATTGTATGTAGTTTTGATAAGATTTAAAATAAATAGACCTAGAATTGCAAAAATTTGGTCACTCCTCAAGACAAGTCAGTATGAAAAATAAATGCACAATAAAATTAACATGTAATAAAATTAAGTTAGATAGAATAATTATAAATTAAATGAATTATAAAAGTAATATATTTTATAATATTTTTCCGGGAAAATAATTTATATTTTGTAAAAAAATTATATTAATTAATTAATTTAATTTAATAGCAAATTGAAATAAATTTTTTCAATGATAAAATTATTAATATTTTTTAAAACTAATAATTTAATAAATTATTTTTGTTTATATTAATTTTTTTCGGGGCCCAGATCCCCCCCCCCCAACCCCATTGTTGGTCGAGCCAAGCCCACACAAGCCCATTCCAGGAAAGAAAGAACCACCCCAAGGCCATTGTAGGTTGGAAAGACGCCATGTTGGGTGGTTCCATGTCAGGAAGACCTGTTTGGACCTATTTTGGATCATTCCATTCAAATAATGTCTATAAAGGGATCCACTAGTCAGGTGGAATCATCTCAAGGCATATATATAGTGGTGGGATCAATGGTGGATTGTCAGCTAGGATTTGGCCGTCATAGGGGGTGTGACCAGCAATGGTCAAAGGATGAGCCGTGGATCGACCTAGAGGTCTAGCACTCAAGATATGGATATTCAATGAGGTAATTAATGTGGTAGATAGATAGATGAGGGGGAATCATGAAATCACGAGGACATGGTGCAGATGGTTTGGTAAGATGACGAGTAGGGGCAGGGTTCGACCCCTAGTAATGAGCGTGACCAAGGTGGTTACTGGATAGAGTTGGAGTGTGGTAGTATGACCATTCAACAGAGTCAGACCAAGTTGTTTCATGTATGGGATTATACAATGAGGGTGGTTGGCCTTAGATTAATTAGCTATAATGGAGGGGTGTTGTATCTGTGGCTTCCTTGAGAAGACTCCCATTGAAGTTACCTTTTGTTTTTGTTATAAATAAATAAATGTGATGAATCCATTTATTTCTATAGGTATGTTTTTTATATCAATTTTCAAAAATATTATCACGTAGGCCTTTTTTTTATGAAGATTCCATTGGAATCATTTAACCCCCTCCCCATTTCTTTTATTAACTTTATTAAAAAATATCCCATCGAAAGAAAAATAACTTACAGGGAAAAATGTTGTGGATGGTGGAATTTAGGACATTGGATTCAAGCCATAAAATAGAAATAAATTTATCTACCACATATAAAAACAAGAATAGATATATAGTTATATTTTTCCTAAATTTTTAATCATAAACAGTCACATTTTCTATCTATATAGAAAAATTTGAGTGGCCATAACATTTACATCTGGAATCAGATCGACACATGGTATATTCTATTATAACTATATTAAATCTCTCTTCATAATTTAATGATTTTTTTTCTCTTGGATTAAATAATTCACATTATCCCTATCATATCAATTAAGGGTATCGGGGAAAACATCAAATGCTGGTGGACCATATATTTAACAAATTTCATCATATCAGTGACATAAATTTGTCATCTCTAGAGATATGATCCATAGTAGAGGTCCAAATATCTCACATAAATATTTCAAATCAAAAATTTTTAAGAAAAAATATACTCATTCGGTTTGAAATTCATTTTACTACATCTCATCATCAATGATAATTGCATAAAGGATCCAATGTTAAACCACTTATGATCATCCACACATAATTCATGAATCCTCATTTATTCCATTTTTCAAAATTTAGATGCTAGCATGGATATTTTTTGATTCTTTGAACATCGTGACGATCATTTAAATCTCATGACTTTTATCCATGAAAAAATTCTTGGATTTTTTGCTCGAATGGAGACTTTATCTCTACTATATATGTCTTAAGAACATTGAGACAACCAATATAATTTCTATGAGGGAAGAATATTATCCATACATCACATGAGGGTCTCAATCCATCACTGAAGCTATTTCTTTCAAGAATTACAAGATCATTATCTTGTATGAAAAGATAAAAAACCCTGACTTTATTTGTACCTATCCAATGTTAGGATAATAGCTTTAAGGTCATATTCTTTTGTAGGATTTAATTGATAACAATAAGAATGTTGTTCACATGATATAATTACCACATTTCACTTGGGATGTTTTCATCCAAAGTGAGGCAAACCTCATTGACAAACACAGATATTATATTGTGTTCCTTTCGTATTCTATATCCATGAACCAACCATATATTATATAAAGGGAGTGATCCAATCTCTGGATAATTGAATATGAAATTATGGGATACAAGTGATTTTGGATTAAAAGTCACTCAACATAGATTCAACCCCATTTTTAGTGGTAAAATATCCCAAATTGATCCTCAAAATTGGTATGAGAGTAGGTTACACATCAATTGAATTATTTTGTTTGATGTTTTATTTGAATAAATGATTCTATAATTTTAAAATCTATATGAAATGAGTATTTGAATAATACTGGGAGTTTCTTGTCAAATAATCATTATAATATATGCATATCAAGACACTAAAGAACCAGAAGAAAAGAGAACCAAAGATTTTAAGAAAATAATCATTAGTGAAAGAGGTGTCTATTCTATTTGAATGAAATCATAATGGAAATGTTTCTATTTCATCTGATATTAATTCAGCTCTGGATGATGATAATAAAATTTCCCAATAGAGAAAATTGGGAAATATCATTATTTCTAAAAGCAACAATTCTAAACAATAAAAGTCTGACATGGAAGATGAATATCTGGTTGTTGGATCCACCATCAAGTAGAAGGAAAATAGGTATGCCCCTATTTTATTCATTCTATTCAAAAGAATAATGGGTAACCATAATCTATTGTAAAATCTTTTGGCCAAATGAATTAAGTATAAGTGGGGAAGATCACAATTCTAAGGATTTTGAAGATGAATTAGTTCATTCTTTGAATGATATCATGTATGACTGCCTTAAAAAAATAGTCTCATCTGTTTGTTTAATTTTTAGAAATATATAGAAGAAGATAACCCATATATAAGATGATATTGAAAGGATAGAAAATTATTTCAATGACTATAAATGAATCTATGTTAATCTATCTAAACAAGCTGGAGTCACAAAAAATCAAGAATCAATTTTGGACATTTCTTCATAATAGATTAAAATGAAAGCTGTTATCATATAAAATTTAAAGGAAGAATCATATGATAAAAGATATATATATGGTGTAATGAAAATTTTGATACTATCTAATGATCAATCTAAAAAATCCACAAAAAATAAAAGTACCATCCTCTTATGAAAATAATGTTTTTGTTATATATGTTTTCATGTGATGTGCAGGTTTGAAATCTAAATTTTTACAAAATTAGTTGAAGAAAAATGATTTAGAACTCACTAAAATATCTAGGGTGTTTGTAATAATGTGAATATGGTTTATTTTACTTTATATATCCCTAAAAGTTAATACAAATGCTAAAAAATAACAAGCTTCTTGTTGTGGAAAATTTAGACAATGTGTAGTTACAATGAAGAAACCAAGATTTTTGTTTATTTATTTTACTACATTATATTCGTAAAAATGATTATGGATTTATGGTATGATATGTCATCTTATGGAATAAGAAAAAGACCTACCATGAGGTGAGTAAATCCTGAGTAGAATAAATATCCACAGATAAAAAAGAAGAATTTGTATACGACAAACTGATTAGAAATACTTAAATAGTTCAATGATGATGGTAATAAGAATGGTTATAAGGAATATAAATGTAGTTATAAATCATTCAATCATGAAAATTAAACAAATAATAATTTAATACCAAAAAATATTATGAATGGAGACAATTCAACCTTGAGAAAGAATCATAAGAAAGATGATGAAAAGAAAATTTCTATGCAGTCCAAGAAAGCGGATGAAGAGTTATAATTTGGTAACATTTAGAATAAAATAGTGAATTTCACAATAAGTCCAAGAAGTAAAATATGGATGTTGTACCAAAATGGAAATACTGTTACTTCTACAGAAAAATAGGACACATTATGGTCACTGAAAAAACAATCTATGAATGTGAGAATTTAAAGGAACATGTTGAACCAACATGGAATAATATTATAAAGAGGAAATGAAAGGACTGAGTTAGTAATGATAAAATCTAATAAGATATGTGAAACAACCAAAAAAGGTGAACATATTACTAAAGTATATCCAAACAATCTATCGAACTACCGTGTAGAAAAAAGTAGAATTTGAATCCCAAGAAAAGAAAAGAGACAATGGGAAGGAGATAATCCAGATTAAGAAGAAAGCAAAATTTCAGGAGAGGTTGTAAAAAGGGGATAACCTAAGGTATCATCAAGAGTAGTGTGGAAGGTACATGAATGTTAGAAACTATTCAAATGATTGTGTAATAGTTATTCCAACCTAATAAGAAATCATGAAGAATATGAAAGGGTCACAAGGTGATGCATGTCTTTTGATGGCTCATGATAAAAAGAAAATCCCACACAAGGAGAAAGACAAGAATCCAGGTTGACTTAAGATAAATCAAACAAGAAGAATAATTGTGAAAGCCTGGAGAGTCTATCCAAACGTGGAACCAAAATGAAGAGGGAAAACCAGTTGAGAAGTAACTCTCAACCATACTACTCACATTCATGACAAAGGTGGTTATAAATTATTCTCGTTTCATTTGTGTTTTATTTTTGTGCTAAACATGTAGGGAACTGAAGGTGATTCTAGTTATCACATGAAGAACTAATTAAGTGATGTAATATGGGAGAACTATTCCAGAAATGAAGAATTACCCCTCATGACTTGATGTCAAAATTGGCATCCAAAATATCATAAGTTCAAGAGAATAATTCTTGATGAAGATGTAATATCTAAGAGAAATAAATATTTCATGATGAAGAAACTATGAAGGTGTCCATATTGGGGATAATCTCAAAAACTGATCTTAATTGATGATAAGATCACTATTTTTTATATAAAGATGATGTGAATCTCATGAGGGGTATTTTTTTGATAGGCATCCCGAGTTGATAAGACATATTTATTTGAATTTTTAAGGGTGCTTGTGATTTTATCATTAAATGGTATATCTTGATACTCTATCATTGTTTGTTTTTATGAATAAACTTTAGATATTACTGGGATAAATTCATTTTATCAATGAAAGAAAAAAAAGAAAAAATTGAAAATTTTCAGGGATATTTTAAATTAAAACCCACTAAATTTGACATCAATTTTTTTAATCAGTGTGTTATGTAAGTGTATGAATTATAGATGAAAAAAATTCTAAAAGACATTACTTGACACTACTAGTGTTTACAATTGTTGTCTACCTGAAACAGTTTGATCAAACCCTAAAGAAGTAAGTTTGCATGTGATAACAATTGGTATCATTTTAAATTAATTAAAGGAAAGCATAGTTTTCTTATTAAAATATTTATATTTTTTTGACAGACTGTGTCTTATATAGACTTTGAGTGGGATTAATGATGAAAAAATGATTAAGATTCAATTGATACTATCCTCTTCAATATAATATGTATTTTTCATCAATAAGAGTTAGATAATAAAATGAATGTCAATTAGAAGAGAGGAAATGAGAGAAAAAATCATGAATAATGATGTGAAGAAATGAGTAGTATATTGACATACCATTTTCTTGCAAGGGTATTGAAAAAAAATAAAAGGGGTGATTTTTGAACCCACTTTGAATTTATGTTTTATTTGTATTCAATGAGGAGTGATAGAACTAGAGGATTTTCATGGAATCAATATGTGGGTGTTGACTTGATTAGTATTATTATAGGAGTTTCTAAACTTGACCAGGTACAAAATAAAGTTGTGGTGATTTTTTAAAGATTTGGAACTACCATTATATATATATGTATATATACATATATGTTTCACATGTTATGGATGTTTTGTAATTGGATAAGTGTTGGTGTAGAGTGTTTGTAAAAATTGGGCCAACCCTCTAAATCCCATCACCCGAGCATCCTCTAGAAAAGTTAGGGGTTGAGCTCAGGCAACACATAGCTAAATGGGTGGAAAGTGAAGTGTGAATGTGATCACCCATGAGAGTAGTTATGAGTGTGTGTGGTGGAAGAAAGTAGTGTGGGTTAGCTAGCTTGGAGGCAAGGATGTGTTGGGCTTCGTAGGTATGGGTTTACTCAGGATACCTTGAGAAAACATAAACACCCAAGGGAATTTTTTGATCTTTAACAAGAATAGATTTTTTTACTAAGGAGTATAATGGTGAAGAATTATTTTATGTGGGATTATGTAGACACAAGTCACTACTACTCAATGAATAAATATGAATACATTACACTATGTTGAATGAAATGATTCCACATCATCACCTTCAACCTTTCACCTAGGATACTATGTGATGTGAGATGCACGATGTGCCTTGATCTACATGTTGCAGGGAATTATATGATTTAAATTGATCGGGGAAGCGTAAAATGATGGGTATGGATAGTGGATGAAAGTATTCAATTAAATATATAAGAAGAAAAACCTATTACTTAGTCAACACACTCAAGGGAGGGAGGTGATGGCCAATATGGACAACAATGCACTTGGAATGAGGCCCGAAATTTGAGGTTTTTTTATTTTGGATCACCAATTTAACATATTGATTAACAATTAGCAAATTCAAAATATCAAGTGGAATAAAATTGAACATCCCACACACAATGGAGAGAAACAAAGAGTAATATCTCTACTATAATGTTGAATTCCATACAAGTTCCATGGGGGTGGCTATTTATACCCAAGGAGTGATACAATAGTCAAGGTTATAATTCCCTAATGTTATAAAGGTTAAACCTACTTTGTTACATTAAAATAAGAAAGATAAAATCAATCAAATACTTTGGTAAAAAGAAGCACACAATCTTCCAACTATATCTCACTGGAATTGACAATGAGTGCCTAGCCCACCACATTTTACTTTGGTTCTCAAAGATGTCATTATGGAATTCTCCACATGGGAAAGGATTAAATATTCATTCAACCATGTGGTAAAAGATTTAAACACCATTTTTTTACTAGAATAAGTGATATAATAGACCCATTTTCTCCATACATGTATGGAAAGTTCCATTGTGACTTTAATGTTGTGATATGAGAACCTTTTGGGCCGTTCAACCTATTTATTATCCCTATCATCATCAGGACTTAAAAATACATCTCTTACACCATGGAAATCAACCCAGTGCCTTCAATATGGTTCTCATCATACTCCCCCTCTTGAAAAGGATACATCCTTGACTCTTTATCATCTACACCCAAAAAAGTTGAATGATTAGAAAAATTGAAAGCGACACATATGCCATATACACATGAGAGGGATATCTTGAAAGCATTATTATTAATCTTATTCATCACTCAAAAAGTTCCATATCCTCATGGAATGAGATTTGATTTCCATTTTTCTAGAAATATTTCTTTCCATACATGAACCTGGAATAAGGCATCAGGATCAAAAAACCCTTTCTTGAGTCCCTTTTTTGCACGACCAACATACTTCTAGGTCATTCGTTTGATATTTTTCCTTTCATTTTCATGGAGTTTTTTTATGAATTATACATTATTTTTCACATCCATATTAGATTAATCCTAAAAAGGAAAAGAAACAATATCAATAGGGAAAAGGGGGTTAAATCTATAAAAAATTTCAAATAGAGAATAATGTCTAGTGTAATGCTTGACCATATAATATGTGAATTTCACATGTGGAAAATAATACTCCCCATTCATGATATTATTCTTGAAAATTGTCCTCATATGGTATGATAGTGTCCAATTCAACACCTATATTTTATATCAATTTTCATATGATATGTAGTTGCAAATGGTCACTTCATAAGCTGTTTTATCATAATGGTCTTCCTAATGTAACTAAAGAATTTTGTGTCTCGATCTGACATAATCATCCTTGGAATTTCATGGAGTTAAACTACTTCATGAAATAAAATTGATGAAATTTTAATGGAATCATCTGTTTTTTGACAAGGAATAAAATGTTACATTTTAGAAAATTGATCCACCAAAAAAAATCTCTCACACTCTTCTTTATTGTTAACCCCAAATTAAAGTCCATTGATATGTCCTCCGAAGTGGTGTTAGGTTTTGGGATTAGAAGATATAATCTACATTGGTTTAGTTTAGAATTGGCTTTATGACAAAAAATGCACATTCCCATAAATGTTTCAACATATCTAGACATACTAGGCCAATAAAAATGGTCACTAATAACTCTTAATGTTTTTTCAACACAAAAATGTCCCATTAACCCACAAGAATGTGAATCCTTTAGTAAAATTAAATGAATAGAGAAATTGTGAATATAAATATTATCAATCCAAAATAATTATCCATCATGTAAATAGAACATATCTTAACTAACTCTAGGATTACAATGTTTATAAGGTCCACTAAAATCACTATCAGTGGAATATAAATCTTTAATTTATTCAAAACCAAGGAGTTTAGAATCCAGAATAGTTAAGAGAGAACATCAATGTGCATGTACATCAGCCACAATATTTTCTTTTCTTATACTATTCTTTATGACATAGGGAAATGATTTAATCAATTCCAACCACATATAATGTCTCTTATTTAGTTTACTTTGGATCCTAATATATTTTACATCCTAGTTATCAAAATAGATCAAAAATTATTTTGGACAAAGTTAATGTTTCCAAGTTTCTATAACTCTAAAAAATGCATAGAACTCTTTATCATATGAATCACAGTTTAGAGTTCCACTATTTAACATCTCAAAAAATAATGAAATAGACTTACCTTATTGCATGAGTACTCCTCCTATGCTAATTCTACTTTCATCACATTCAATTTTAGTGGTCTTATCAATGTCTATATGTACAATTAGAGGGGCATGGGTGAGTGTATCCTTAAGTGTATAGAAGTACTTCACTTGAGTTTTCCATCATTTGAAGGTAAAATTCTTCTTTTCCAACTCATTCAATGGTGTTTCTAGTGTGCTGATGTCCTTAAAATAAATCCTATAAAAACTACAATTCCCATGAAAAATTCTTACCAACCCAATATAGGATGGATTTGGTCATTCTTGTATCACTTTGATATTATTAGTGCCAACTTTAACTCCATTTACACTCACAACTAATCCACGGAAAAATATTATAAAGGAAAAATTCACACTTATTTATGTTTTGAAACAACTTTTCCTTCATTAAAACATCGATGACTTTTCTTAAGATATTTACATGTTCAGGAAAAGTCCTATTATACACTAAAATTTCATCAAAGTAAACTAACAAAAATTTCCCAATATATTCACATAAGTCATGATTCATTAACCACAAAAATTTTCTAGGTTCATTATTGATACCAATGGGCATGAATAACTATTAATAATATCCATGTTTTATCTTAAATTCATTTTTCCACTTATCTCATTCTTTTATCCTAATTTGATGGTCAAAACTTTTTAACTAAATTTTTGATAAAATAGTCAAACCATTTAATTTATATATCATGTAATATAACCTAGGGATAAGATGGTGATACCGGAACGTGATATTATTGGTTGATCTTTAGTCAATGCACATTCTCTATGTTACATACTTCTTTTGTACTAGAATCTCTAGTATAACACAAAGACTAAGGATCTCGCTGAAAAATTCCACATCCAATGGCTCTTGAACTTGCCATTGAATTTATTTTCCCTCCTCATGGTTGGGTTAATATGCATGGAAGTTTGGTACTGATGCTCTGAGTATGAGTTAAATTTGATTCCCAATACCTATAATGGGTGGAAAACTAGGTGCCACGTCTTATGGAAATACATCATCATACTCCTGTAACAAAGAGTCAAAAAAATTTAGAAAAGGGCGGTAAATAATTAGTATTATAGTAACCCCTCTTTATAAATGAGTTATTAGAGTGTTTCCTGTGAAAAAAAATCTTCCTTTTCCTCACTATTTTTTTCCAAAATCACACTTTTTCTTTTCTCGGTCATTTTTTCCTCTTGATTTTTTTCTCTCTATTTATTTTCTTCTTTCATTTTTTATCATTCTCTCGTCCTCTCCTTTTTAATTTTCACTCTTTTTTTCATCATCAGTAATTTTTTTCTTTTCTCTCAAATTGTGATCTTCCAAAATAAATTGGGGGATAGGGGGTTAATTGTTATAGGTTGCCCTCGAAGTACAAAATATATTGATTATTAAAGAAACCATCTTGAGTAACACACTGATCGTACTACCACGGTCGACCCAATAACAAATGCTATGCATTAATATGAACAAAAATGAAAAAACATCACTTTTAAAATTCTCATGGTGAAAAATACCTTAACTTTCTTTGTGACCTTTATATATCCACAATAATTCAACCACTATAGTCATTGCAGATTTTGGTGCCTCAATGTAAGGAGTCCAAACTTCTCCACCAACGTGGTACTCGCCACATTGCTACAACATCCCCCATCAATAATAACACTACATTCCAGTCGATAGATATTTCATCATATATGGAAGATATTCTATCACTTATTCTTTTATCAAATTTTCATTTGTGCTCTTAAATCTCTTATAGTGATAAGAATCTCACCATCTTCCCCAAATTCCCCATTATCAATTTTTGGAGATTCATCATCCTCCCCTTATAATCTCTCTCCATTAGTCTCCCATTATTCAACCATGTTTATGTTCCTGGTGTGCTGATTTGGACATTCACTAGCATGTGACCCCTACCTTGACATTTGTAACGATTAATATTCATATTCATTGTTTAGTTAGCATCAAAAAGTAGGTTTATTTTTTTGGAAAACTACCATGTCACTTTTTCGATCACTCATATCTTTTGGTATTGATGATTCTCAAATCTACTTACTTGAATATCTCTAGGTTGAGGAAGGGGTAGTGGGTTTCTTCATGTTTCTCCTCTTTTATTTTTTTCTCAACCATAGTGTCTTGGTGGATCATATCTTATATCTGTAGGATATTTAAAACTGATTGTAGTATCGAAATAATGATGTAAATGCTCAAAATACCAGAGGGGGGTGAATTGTATTCATTAAAAATTAATTTGTAACCTTTAAAGTTGGGTTAAACCTTCTATGTTTAAAAACATTAAACAAAGTAAATTCACAAGACCTATAAGTTCTACAAACTTTCTTGATTCTAGAAATGTAGTTCCGAAAATGAAATTCCAGAAATGTGGTTATGGAAATGAAACATAAGAAAAGTTTATAATGAAAAATATTCCACCTTAAAGTGTATAGAATCTCACTAATCATAGTATACTTGTACAAGAAATTATAAGATAATTATACTTTCCTTATCAATCATAATACAGTGAAAAAAAACATAAAACAATACAAGTAACAAGTATGAAATCTATTAGTCCAAAGAGTAGGGTATCCAACAACAATGGATAAAGGTCCCTTGATTTATACTTTCACGAAAGTCTATCATACCCACACTAGGTTAATCCCTCGATACAAATATTAGAGTCTATTTTGCTATCCCCAAAAGCCCTCAAACTTCAAGGTAGTCAGCACCTCTGTCTTCCTATCCCCGGAATCCCTCAAATGTACTCACCATCATTCAAAGTCACACAAAGAACTTCTGAACAATATGTTCAGTATGTAAAAAGCATGAAAGTATCTATCTCTATAAATCAATTCAACAACATGTAATCTCTATATTGATCAACATGTATACTGAGCTCGTTCAAATGAGATCTTATTTATATGTACATCTTCAACGGTCGGGTCCCTTATCCAACGATCATATTTTTCCTTGAATCTCAGAGGGACCTGTATACGTGTCACTCAAACAACGGTTTGAAAATAATAGAATGCACGACATCATTTTAATTATAACAAAGGTAAGAAAAATAAGGTTTCATGATCAAATATAAATTTCAAGAGTCTATGGAAAATAAAGTATGGAGTCTAACCAAAACACCATTCAGTGTCTATGAATATTCAGATTCAATCTTCAAAATAATTCAGAACCTGAATTTTATAGAATTATGGTGTCTGAATTTCAAGGAAATTTTGAGTCTGAATTCATAAGAATTTGGAGTCTGAATTCAGAATGTCTGGAGTCCGAATTCAGAGAATTAGGAATCTGAACTCAGAAAGTTCAGTGTCTGAATTCAGAGAATTCGAAGTCTAAACATAGAATGTTCAGAGTCTGAATTCAGAGAATTTGGAATCTGAACTCAGAATGTTCGGAGTCTGAATTTAGAGAATTTGGAATCTGAACTGAGAATGTTTGGATTCTGAAATCAAGGAATTCGAAATCTGAATTCATAAATATTGGAGCCTAAATTCAGAGAATTTGGATCTAGAATTCGGAACCTGAAAACAGAATGCTCTATATCAATTATTTATAATATTCTGAGGTTTTAGATTCAAAAAATAATTTTATACATGGAAATAAAAAATATATATATTTAGAGAGACTAAAAAAATTAATAATGAAAATTAATGGTAAGGATAAATTTCCTTGGGGAAGAAAATTTTCCATATCAGAAAAAAACTTATGGAAAATGAAATTTGCCTTAGGATAGAGTGTTTTTTATTTTCAAAACATAGAGGAATGGAAAGGTGATAAGAAAACATTATTGACTCAACAATCTCCTCCTTTTTGGAAGGCCCAAACATCTTATGAAAAAGAATATAAGGACTTAGCAATTTTATGTACTTGTAAATAAAACTTATCTTCCTTTACTTATAGATCAATGTGAATAAGACTAACTCCCCCCCTTATGACTTGGAAACCCTAAGGATCATATTATGAATTTCCTGAATGAGATTTTCCATTTTCTTTCATACGAAAATATTCATGATGAACACTTCCCCTTCGATGAACTCCCCCTTACTTAGGGAAATTTATACATTACTATGTATTATTTTTTGACATTCATTTCTCCCCCTTTGTGATTTTCAAAAATAAATGCAGGGAATGGAAAAGGAAATATGGTACCTGAAATATTAGTACTAGATAGCAAAAAATAAAGAACATCCAAAAATTTAATTATGTTTGGAAGAATATGTACAACAAGGAAAATACAACAAAAGATCGGATTTATAATGAAATTATCCTTCCATATCCTTTGGCATCCACTTCTTCACAATAGTATTTATTTTTGAGTTCCTTATGATCCTCCTTTGCACGTTTGAGTAGATGATCCTGGTTTTCTATTTTCTTCTCTAAGGATTTGATTTTTTATTCCTGAGCCTTAAGAACCTCTACCTGAGCCTTCAAGACTTTTTCCTACTTAGCAAGCTTCTCTTCTATCTCAATTATAATATCCCTTTCTCTTTTCCAACTCTATGAAACTGAAAAAATTTCCAATTAAGGTCTTTCAATTCTTGATTCTAAGTATTTTCTTCAAGAGATTTATTTTTTTCAAAAGACTTGGTGAGATCCTTGAACTTAATATCTTCAGTTTCAAATGCATCCTTGATATTTTATTGGAACTCATCAAGAATTTTCATGTCTTCCACAGTTTTCTTTGTCCTTCTAGTCATCTTCTTGCATGTTATTTTGTGGGATTCATAGTTTATGAAAAGAGTTTTGAAATCTGCCTCATGTTTGATACACTTATCCATCACTATGGATACTGAATCCAATTTCTGATTTAAGGTATTCTGAAGCATCTGGAATCTGGATTCTATGCTTTCAAATAGATGGATAGTTTTAGTATTCTTTTTTAAGGACTGGACTACAAAATCATATCCAAGAGAGGATGATTCCGATTCAGAAATTTTTCTTGGTGAGGATTCTTTTTCTATATCAGAAGATTTCCTGTTCAATAATGAACCCACTTATTTCTTCTTTACCACTGCTCTGCTAGGTGTATCAACAACCACATGTTTTCCCTTATCATATTTTAGAATGAATTCTTCTTGATTGGGTGATTTGTGATCACTATCAGATTGTTGAACAATTTTATCTTCATCTACCTTTTCTTTCTCAGCTCCTACGTCAGCATCCTCTAGCTGAATGAAATCATGGTTGGAGCATTCTTCTTCAGACACTTTTTTCACTTCTTCTCCACTTTTATGATCTTTCCCTGGGGTAGCATGTTTTAATGACTCATATTCAGAGGTTCGGAAAGATAATTTTTCATAAGGGGTTTCCTTCTCATGAAAATATTCAACCTGCATTATAAAGTCTTCGGTATCATCAATACTTTATTCTTCTTTTTCTTCAACTTGTTTTTCTGGGACCTTTTCCAAAGTCACAAACTTCTTTCCTAGTGTCTCTGGTAAAAGTTCTATCAAAAAGGATTCTGGTACCAGAATATTCTCAGATTCTTTCTCAGTATCCTTCAGAAGTTATTGTACAATCTCTACCTCATACAACTTTTTCTTCTACTTCTTCACTTTTTCTTACTTCTCAAGCTCTTCAGATGCTTTTTCCTTCAAATATTTTTCCTCAGCAGGGTCCAAGACAAACTTAGGCTTCCCTTCTTTCAGATTTTTCTTGTCTTCTCTCCACTTCTCTACTACCTCATCAGGATTAGATTTTTGTTTCTTTTCCTTTGGGAGTGCTGACTGAATTTTCTTTTCCACTGAAGTTTTCCCTTCTCTTCCACTTCCTTCACCTTCCTCTTCCTTCTACACTTTTTAAAGGTTTCAGTTACCTCCTGTTTCTTTGAAAGAGTTTCAACTTCCTCTTCAAGAAAATCATATAATTCTTTGGATTCTTTGTAAAAACCAATTTTCCTCCTTCTCAAAGTATCATCACTCAACAACATGACTTTTCAATTCCTCGATTTATAACTATAAGGGATTTTTAAGGATTATAAACACCAAACATTCACCTTTAACAGAATGGTTGGATACATAATAATTTGATATTTGAAGTTCCAATTCTTGATATTCTCAATTGTAATCAGAATGTACTAAACCAAATTTATCATCCTTATATTTACCAAAAATCCAAAATATAGATGTCACTCTTTTCTAGAGTATCCTTATTATCGTTTCTCGGAATAATGAATCCTTGAACCCTCAATTCACAAATCTGAAAGTTTGTGGTCAAGTGAAGAATCTTAGGAGTCTTTACTTCTAAAATACCAAGACAAGCCATGGCCTTTTCCTTAATTAAAATTCCTTGAACATCAGGTAGCTTGTGAGCATAGAACCCAACTTCCCTTTCAAAAGGAATATCGACCAAGCTTGAAGCCTTGGTGTAAGAAAGTGAATATGTATTTCCAAAACACTTGAATGAGAACTTACTCCTTCCTTCTTCCTTAGAGAAAGTTACTGAATCATAGAACTATACTAACAACTCCAGATATACTAAATCCCGAGCTTTTGGTTTTGAAATACATATGCTCTCCCAGCCATTGAGTTTGATATTCATGTAAACGATTGAGTCATATTTGGCATAAAAATTTGGATCAACTAACCTTTTTTTGTATATCTTCCATTCAGATATTGACTTGACAGTCGACATTTCTTTCTGGGAAGAGACTTCGGCAGACATTCGGAAGTAAGGAAGATCTGAGAAGTTCAGAATAGGATTATGTAGGAAGGGCAGAGCTTCAGCATGCGAAGGCTTGAGTTTGATGTCAGGAACCCATCAGGGGGATCCTTTATATAGGCAATTGGGGTGATGGTTCAACTCCCATGATTGATCAAATGGTTGAAATCTTCTTGGGAAGATCTGATGGTCGAGATGATAACCGAAAAAGGATTTTGATTGAATCTGATCTTTTGAGGTTTTTTAAAGAAAAAAAATATTTAAAGAAATGTGAATCCAAGAAATTTAAAAAAAATGAAGATATCAATAGGTAATAGATGATTACAAAAATTTAGAAAATGAAATATAACTTTTGGATTGCAAGGAAGATTATTCGTAAGGGTGAAAATTCTTCTTGAAGAACTTTAGATTCCGAATATTTGAATTACAAAAACTTTGACTACGAATAATCTAGCTATGAGAATTTTCATTATGAAAAATTTCATACTAAAAAAAAATTTAGACTACGAAAAAAAAATTTGACTACGAAATTTTTTTTAGACATGAAAAAATATTAGACTATGAAAAATTTTAGATCTAACAAACAAATGTACTCCGCATATGGAAATGATTTATTTACACTAAAGAGATTGGTTTTAACATGAAGTTGACAGGGAAGATTTCCTTAGGGTTATCATTCATAACTTCCATTTAATGTATTAAAATCTATAAGATGGTAAAGAATTTGTGAAAATAACATCAAGTTGATCTTGTGTTCCGATAAATTAAAAAATGATATATCCTTTTTGTGAGTGATCCCTAAGAAAGTGATGCCTAATATCTATGTGTTTAACACCAGAGTGATGTGTAGGGTTTTTACATGGGTAATGGAACTAGTATTATCACACAAAATTTGTGTTTTGGTAAAACTCATGTCATAATCTGTGAGTGTGGGTTGCATCCACAACACTTGAGCACAACATCTTCCAGCTGCAACATATTCAGCTTCAGTAGTGGAAAGTGCTACTGAGTCTTGCCTTTTTCCTGACCAAGAAACTAATGAATATTTTAAGAAATGACAAGTTCCAGATGTAATTTTCCTATCCATTCTACATCCACCAAAGTCAACATCCAATTTTTTTTTAAAACAAAATCACTTCTAGAATTGTAAAAGAGCCCTAGATCCATGGTTCCCTTTAAGAAGAAAAAAATTATTTTCAGAACCTTTAAATGAGATTACTTAGGATTTGATTGATATCTTGCACATAAGCATACTGAAAACATTAGGTCTAGACGACTAGCTGTCAATTAAAGTAGACTTCCTATCATACCTCTAAGAGATGTCTGATCTACTGGTTTCCCAGTTTTATAAAGATCAAGTGAATTTGAGGTACCAATGGGAGTACTTATACTCTTAGTGTTTTTATATCCATACCTTTTAATAAGATCTTTAATATACTTATGTTGGGATATAGAGATTTCTTATGGTTTTTGAGAAATTTCAAAACCTATGAAAAATGTTAACTCATCCATCATACTCATTTCAAAATCATATTTCATTAGTTCCGTAAAGGAATTAGTTAATGATTTCTGATTTGAACCAAATATAATGTTGTCAACATAAATTTGAACAATCAAAACATTTTTCTTATATTTATTTATAAAAATGGTTGGATCAACATTTCCCTTAACATAATTATTTTGAAGCACAAATCATGTAAGTCTATCATACCAGGCTCAAGGGGATTGTTTGAGTCCATACAAAGCTTTGGTATGTTTGAAAACTTGTTCAGGATGTTTTGTATCTTCAAAACCATGTGGTCAACATAAACTTTCTCTTGAACATAACCATTAAAGAAAGCACATTTCACATACATTTGAAAAAGTTTCAAATTGAAGAATACTAAAAAGGAAAGTATTATATGAATAGATTCAAGTCTAGCTACTAGAGCATAGGTTTCATCATAGTCATTTCCTCATTGTTGATTATAGTCTTTAGCAACTAATCTATCTATATTTCTTACTATGATCCGATTTTCATCACACTTATTTCTAAAAACCCATTTTACTCTAATAACAGAAGATTCCTTAGGTCTTTCAACCAAAGTCCAAAATTTGTTCCTTTAGAATTCATTTAGTTAATCTTTCATAGCTTTTATCTAATCATCATCACCAAAAGCTTCATCCCTGATTTTTTGTTCTAATTAGGAAATGAATTCTATATGTTCTACTTAATTTCATAAGGAAATTATAGTCCTTACAGGTTTATTTACATCACCAATGATACTATCATTGGGATGATTCTTAAGAAACAACTGATTTGTGTTTTTTAAGACCTGTTCATCATCATAGGGTCGGAAGTCTTCTGGGGTAAATGTTTCAGAAATACCTTCTTGAACATTTTCCTTATCAGAGGGATCTTCTATCAAGGGTTGATAATCAATTTTTAAAAACCCATCCGAAGATGTAGGTTGAGGATGTTTAAAAAAGGATTAGTTTCATCAAATTTGACATGTACTGTTTCTTCAACTATAAAATTATTTCAATTGAAAACTCTACAAGCCTTGGAAGTTGTGGAGTAGCCTAAGAAAATTCCATCATCATATTTTGGTGCGAATTTGTATAGATTATCTTTAGTATTTAGAATGAATACCTTACAACCCAAACCCTTGAAGGATAAAAGTCTAGGTTTTCTACCATTCCATAACTCAGAAGGGGTTTTATTAAGAAAAGGCATAATCAAAAAACGATTTATAGTATAACAAGAAGTACTTGCAGTTTCAACCCAAAAATATTTGGCTACTGAATATTCACTCAACATGGTTCTTGTTATCTCTTGAAGAATTATATTTCTTCTTTCAACAACACCATTTTTTTGAGGTGTTCAAGGTGTTTAGAAGTTATGATTAATGCCTTTTATACTAAAAAAGTGTTCAAAATCAGAATTTTAAAATTCACCTCCATGATCACTAAGAATAGTTATCAAAGGAAGGTTTTTCTCATTTTTAACTTTGGCTCTAAAACTTTTGAAATAAGAAAAAGAATCAAATTTCATTTATAGAAAATAGACCCACATAAATCTAGTGTAATCATCAACTAAAACAAATAAATAATATTTTTCTTCAATGCTTCCAGTTTTTGTTGGACCAAAAAGATGCATATGCACTAACGACAATGCATCAGTGGTTGAGACTTCACTGACTGATTTAAAACCGGATTTATGTTTATTTCCATATTGAAAAGGATCAAAAACTTTTGAAGAATCAAATATATGATATGGTAGATCCTCAACTAGTTTTTCTTATAGAGTTTTCATAGGTTCCTATGGTTACAGTGTCCTAACCTTCTAGGCCAGAACCAAGAATGATCTTACATTACACTACGACAAGGTAGATCTTGGATTTTAAGGTCTTCTATGTTTAGTGTGTAAACATTCTCTTGCCTGTTGGCAGAAAAAATAAACTCTTCCTCGGAATTGTGTACTAAGCACTTTTCATTCCTAAAATTTACAAGGTAACCTTCATCACATAATTGACTTCTGCTAATGAAGTTGTTCTTAAGAACCTTAAAAAATAAAACATATGAAATCAATGTTTTTCCAAGAAGAACAATGTTACGTATACCAATGATTTATCCATTAGAATTATCTCTGACAGTTAATTTTCATCCTTTTGCCTTGATAATCTTTCAAAGAAGTTTTTTTTCATTAATATGCCATGAGAATCCACAATCCATGTATTTATGTTGGTACTATCTTTATTTTCCTAAAAATAGGAGTGTTAGACTTTCAGAATTTAAAATTTCTTGGACTTGGAATTGTTAGAGAATAAAATTTTTGGTATCCACATTTGGTTAGATATATAAGCTTTATGAATCCCAAGAAATTGAACATTATTTAAAGAACAGTTCTTCTTCCAATGCCCACCAATTTGACATTTAGTACAAAAGGGGCTCTATGTGGGACAAAATAATTGTTTCTAACAACAGGTTTTTTATGAGAATAACCCAATCCTTGATTATTACCATGAAGTTGGATCTAAGAATACATCTTATTAAAATTTCCTTTGCCAGAAGTAAAATTAGCAATAATTTTCTTCAAAGAAAAAATTTTAGACTTTAGTATTAGGAAAAAATTCTTATCCTCTGGAATAATAGACTTAAGGAAAATTTTATCCTCTAATTTTTTTGTTCAAATAACAGATTATTAAGATTTTTAGAGAGCTTATTCTTCTAATAATTAGCTTCCTCAAGTTACTTAGAAAGATTTTCTAAAACATCATTTTTCATACCAAGATCATTGGTATGATCTGAAATTTCTTTTGTTAAAATAAATTCACTAGAAATTTTCTTTTTCATGTTTTATAGAAACATTACAATTTCTTATCTCTAGAAACATAGCAAACCTAGACACTTCCTCATAGAAAGCTAGATCATTATCATCATCTGATGAAGAAGATTATTCATCTGTAGAAAAATCTTTATCAGAAAAATTTTCACTCAAATACATATTGGTTAAGGATTTAGCAGTTAATAACTTATCCATAATACATTGATTTTGAAATGGAGCTCCGACCATTAAACCAATATTCTTTTTCTCACAAGATTCATAATCTGAAGAATCATCAGAAGAATCTCCACCACTATCACTCCAAGTATCAATGGATTTTAGGACTTTCTTATATTTTGATATGTAGAACTTATTCTTGTTTATCTCATAATTATTATCATTCTTGTCTCTTTTCTTAAGTAAGGGACAATCAGGTCTGATATGACCAGTTGTTTTATATTCATAGCATGTCACATCTCCATCTTTCTTGTCTTTTCTTTCTTTATTCTTATATATATAGTGAAAGTCTTTATTTCCAACTATCTTGTTCATCCTTCGACCAAGATTAGCTATTTCATTCCCAGAATGTTCACTTTCACTAGATTCAGATAAAACATTGACCATCTTCGATTTAGATCTTGTAACTCTCTCAGGAGTCTTGGCTTTTGTATGATTAGAAGTAGTTGTAAAAGAAACCATTCCATTCCCATTCTTCTTCTTAACATTGTTATAATATCTATTTATTATAGTATCATGTTGAAGAAGAGTTCCAAAAATCTCATCATGAGTAATATGTTAGACTTTCCTATTATCACCAATAGTTGTTCTCTTTAATTCCCACTCATTAGGCATGATGTCTATAATGTTTTCCACAAGTGCCTCATCATCCAAACCTTGTTCACCCATTGATTGCAAGACATTGACAATAGTCATGAATCTCTATTTTACCTTACATATAGGTTCTTTATAAGGAAAGAAAAAACCATGGTACTCATCCCTAATCATAGATCTTCTAGTTTCAATAACTTTGGAAGTTCCAAAATTATTTACTTCAAGTTTCATCCAAATACAATATACAGCTTCATAAGAAAAAATCTAGCTCTATATATTCCTAGTCATGGAACACAACAAATTATTCAGTACCTTATAGTTTAGTTGATATTCTAACTTCTCTTGATTAGTAAAAGTTCAGACTTCCTTATTAGGAATCCTGTAATATCGAGTAAGCATAATAAAGTTTTCTACTCAAGTGTTAATGAAAAAAGGCTTCATATGATCTCTATAATATTCATAGTCATTCCTATAAAAAATAGGTGGTCTAGTAGGATTAAGATTATCAATTGAACCAACATTCATTCCTGCCATCTCAAAGAAAAAATCATTCCACACAAAATAATTAGTAATAAAAGTTTGTAAACAAGGTTGAAGATATCCTAAGCAAGGAAAATATAGAACAATGAAAAAGTTTAACAAGAAAACTTATATGTGAATATAATTATTTTAGAAACCAATCCTTTGATACCAATTGTAGGATTGCTGATACTGATTGTAGTATCGAAATAATGATGTAGATGCTAAAAATACAAGTGTGGGGGGGGGGGGTGAATTGTATACATTAAAAATTCTTTAGGAACCTTTAATGTTGGTTAAAAGCTTATATGTTTAACAATGTTAAAAAAAACTAAATCCACAAGACCTTTATGTTCTTCAAACCTTCTTGATTCTGGAAATATAGTTCAAAAAATGAAATTCCAGAAATGTGGTTCTGGAAATGAAGCTTTAGAAATGTTTACAATGAAAAAGATTCTACATTAAAGCGTATAGAATCTCACTAATCAGATTATACTTGTACAAGAAAGTATAAGATAGTTATACTTTCTTTATCAATCAAAATACAGAAGAAAACAAACTTGAAACAATACAGGTAACAAGTATGAAATATTTTAACCAAAAGAGTAGGGTATCCAACAACCATGGATAAAAGTCCCTTGATTTATACTTTCAAAAAATTATGTCTTACCCACACCAAGGTAAGCCATTGATACGAATATGGGAGTCTGTATTGCTATCCCCGCATGCCCTAATACTTCAAGGTAGTCGGCACCTCTGTCTTCCTATCCCCAGAAGCCCTCAAATGTACTCATCACCATTCATAGTCGCACAAAGTAATTCTCAACAAGATGTTCGGTATGCACAAATCATGAAAGTATCCCTCTCTAGAAATAACTTCAACAACATGTAATCTCTAGATTGACCAACATATTTATTAAGCTCATTCAAATGGGATAAAATTTATAGGTACATCTTCAACGGTCATCTCCCTCCTCCAACAGTCATATTTTTCCTTGAATCTTGAAGGGACTAGTATACATGTCACTCAAACAATAGTTAGTAAATAAAAAATGCACGACATGATTTTACTTATAACAATGGTAAGAAAAATAAGGTTTCTTATTCAAATCTAAATTTTAGGAGTCTAAGGAAAATAATGTTCGGAGTCTAACCAAAAGACCATTCAGTGACTATGAATTTTCAGATTCTATCTCCAAAAGAATTAGGAAACTAAATTTTACATAATTCAAGATTCTAAATTTCAAGGAAATTTGGAGTTTGAATTCATAAGAATTCGGAGTCTGAATTCAGAATGTTCGGAGTCTGAATTCAATGAATTCGGAATATGAACTCAAAATGTTTGGAGTTTGAATTCAAGGAATTCAGAGTCTAAACTTAGAAGGTTTGGAGTTTGAATTCAAAGAATTCGGACTCTGAACTCTGAATGTTCGGAGTCTGAATTCAGATAATTCGGTATCTGAACTCAGAAAGTTTAGAGTCTAAATTCAGAGAATTCAGAATCTAAACTCAAAAATTTTGGAGTCTAAATTCAGAGAATTCGGAACCAGAATTCGGAACCTAAAAAAATAATGATATATATCTATGTATTTATAAGATTTCGAGGTTTTAGATATGAAACCTAATTTAATAATTAGAAATAATAAAAAAATTAGATTTAGAGAGACTAAAAAATGAACAATTAAAATGCATGGTAAGAATAAATTTCCTTGGGGAAGGAAAACATTCCTTATCAGAATGAAACCTATGGGAAATGAAATTTCCTTATGATCGAGTGTTTGTGATTTTCAAAACATAGAGGAATGGAAAAGTCATAAAGAAACATTATTCACATAATATTATCTCCACATGGTGGTAAATGTCCACTTGATCCGAAATCTTCTGATTGTGACCATGGAAAAACTACTCCATGGTTTCCTCAGATACTCCTTGATGTTTTCTCAAATCATGAAAATTTTCATATCCTTGTAGTAATCCTCTATACTCTTACTCCCTTGGGTAATCCACTGATGTTTGTTGTGGAGATCTCTATGGTACTGTGAGCGTACAAACCATTTCTGCATGGCAAAGTTATTTTTGTCCCAAGTGTTGATGGGACATAAAAAATATCTAGCCTGATCCATTTTCATTTGATCCCACAAAATTAAATAATAATCAGAAAACTCAAGGAAATCATGATTGATATTTTTCTCCTTAGAATATGTATGGAATGAAAATGCTTGCTCAATCCGCATATCTCACTCCAATAATGCTTCCAAATCACTTTTCCCTTGAAATGAATGGACCTTCACCTTGATCCCACAAATTGGGTCATCATCATGTGGTCTCCTTTAACCTCCTCTAGGTTGTTAGAGCAAACTCCTCCATTATGGGACATCATTAAAATCATCATGAAAGTTCACTGTCTCCTCCTACATGATCTGGGGACAACGTGGTGTTAGAACGTGCCATGGGTAATCGTTGATCATCCTTAGAATTTTTTTTATTATCCAGGTCATCGATCCTCTCATGTATCACCTCCATCTTCCAATCAAGATGTTTCTCTAAATGGATAAACAATGTTATCATTTGGAGTGGTGTTGCTTTAGGTGTGGGAGATCTACATCTGCTTCCTTAATTTCTAGATAGAGAGATTCACTTTCCACAATATACTACAATGATAGTTAACATGAACACAAACTCAAATAGGGAGAAACACACACAATGATACACACACTCATGCATGTAAAGACACACACAGACACACACAAGCATACACAATCACACACACACACACACACACGTGAGATGTACACACACACACACCCCCAAGGATATACAGGAACACAAAAGTTTTACACACTCACACTCAAAACACAAAATTTACACACTCACACACACAAGGATGTTTTTTATTATTTTTCTCTACTCTCAAGACTCAATTAAAATCCTAAGATCTTACGAAATCAAATACCTTGTCTAGGATGATCACATGCCACCAATCCTAAACAAATCACGATTGTATTTAGGGATGGTTTAACACAACCTGTTTGAGTGGTAAAGGGTTAAAAATGGTAAATGGTGGAAAAGGGGGTAGAAAATATGGGTAAAAGACGGAAAATGGGTAGAATGTTGTGGTGTGTAGGTTTTTCCTAATTGTGAAAGATAAGTAAAATTAAAAACAATATGATCCCAAACTGATATGGTGGTGAAGTAAAATAACGGAGAATGTGATGTATGAAAGTGCAAATTGATCATAATTTAAATCACAAATAATATGCAATTATGTCTACTTTTTTTGTCAAATATTCCCAAAATGTATCTGGCATATTGTTTTAAAGAACATGATGAAAAATGGAGAGTAAGAATTATTTTTTTAAACTCTCTCAATGAATGGATATGCATAATTATGAAAATCACAAAATGATGAGTTGAGAGATTTTTTTTTCATTTTTTAGATGAAGAATCATATAGTGAATAAAATGAGAAAATAAGATGGATGAATAATTTCCTCAATGTAAAAATATTTCAATATTGCAAAACATAGTCCAATACAAGAGGTTTTCCAAGAAAATGGTTTTTTTGGTTTTGTTTTTGTTTTTTAATGGCTGGATAATAAGGAAATATGAGAAGGATAATGGATATATGGGATAAAAAATGGGTGATAGATGCCTACCATGTCATCTAGAGCTCTAATACTAATTAATGTGAGATCCATGGGGTGGCCCAATTTTCATGGTGCAGGGAAGTATATGAATGATTTAGATTGGTGATAACTGGTGGATGATGCATATAGATAGTACATTCAAGTAGTCAACCAATTCTATAAAGAGCGCAACATAATACTTAGACAACACACTCAAGGGATGTAGGTGATAGCCAATCCACACAACAATTCACTCTGGTTGAGACACAAAATTGGGGATTTGTGATATTGGATCACCACTTTAACTTGTAGATTGAAAAGAGAAGAATGCCCAAGAGCAAGGGGAATAAAATGGAACAATACTCACATAAAAGAGAGAAACAAAGAATAAGATCACTATTACAATCTTTAATTCCATAAAAGTTCCTTGGGGTGGCTATTTATAGCCAAGGGGTGATACAATAGTCAAGGGTCCAATACCCTAATGTCATATAGGCCAAACCTAATTTGTTACCTTAAATTCAAAAAGATAATTCAAAAATGAAATTTGAAAAATCTAACACACAACTTTCCAACTATAGCAGACTAAATTTGACTTTGAGTGCCTAGCACACCAGATTTGAATTTGGTGTCCAAATATTCCATTCTAGAGTTCTCCATGTGTGAATGGATTCCAAAATTCCTACAACCATGTGGTCCAATCATTATAGATAATGTTTTCACTTGAATAAGTGAGATAATAGTACCATTTTCTCCATACATGCAAGGAATGATACATTGGGGATTTAATATAGTGATATGGGCTCCCACTGTAGCATTAAACCTCTTTAATCTTCCTCACATCATTGGGCATTCAAAATCCAACTCTTCCACCAAAATTATAGACTCAGTTCCTTCAACAAGGATCTCATTGCCATTCTTGGGTATTTAGATATTTGAGAATTTACATGACTAAGAAAATTCAACAATCAATCCCAAAATATGAATAATATGAGATGTACCATGCTGAGTTGAGAGAACCTTGAGAATAGTAATATGAGACTAAGTATGTGTTCTAACATGGAAGGAGATCTCCACGATGCATTGCAAATTATCATCTCTGTGAACCTCCATGGTAATATAGTTAACCAAACAATGGGTGATCAACTGTGATAGCCTACATGGTAATATGATCAACTACACAAAGTGAGATTGTATGTAAGAACCTATAGGGTATGTTGACCAACCACACTTCAGATGATCAAACACATGACGACAAGGTCAATACAATGACCACATTCCACACAATCAGTCCACCAACTGCATACCTCTTATAGATGATCCATTTAATGTATGCTTCATGGTATATTCAAATAGTTGTATTTCTTGACATTGTTCATAAAGAATACTGAAACAATCTTGTATGAATTGGAGTATGAAAAATTAGTGAAATTGAAAAATAAAATAAGAATTACATGTTTTTTTGTAAGGGAAAAAAATACTTATGTAATGGAAACTTCAGACCAAGGAGTAGCATGAAGGTTAATAAAGAAGTACACAGGCCACATAAAGGCGACCCATGTATTCAGGGGCTATAAAAAGGTGATGAAATACATACATACTAATAAAATAGAGCAATGGAAATGTATATCTACAAGATATATTTCTTTGTAAAGGTAAAATACATTCATGTAACGGTAAAATTAAAATTTTAATTATATATATATTTTTGGAGAAATTCATAATTACGTTCCAAATAAAAATTTGATATTATTATCATATAAATATTGAAGTCATATAAGAATTTGGGAAGTATTTAATGTAGAATAATATTTGGTTGGAAGACCATGATATTTTAAATATTGTGATGATTTATACTGGGTCTTCTGGAGATTAAAAAAGGAAACTCATGAGGGATAAAGATTTTAAAGAATTGAAAGCTTGTATTTTTGAGAGACACTGATATTGAATATTGTTAGGGATGTCTCTAACTATTTATAGATAATAAAATGGAAACTCATATGTCTTAATATTCCAAAGATCCCAAGATTTAGAGGATATGATTTTTGGGGTTAATATTAGGGGAGGCTCAAAAAAAGATATCCAAACATCACAGTGAATACCAATATGAGTAGAATAATAATAAATAAGTTGATGTCAAGGTTGTCAGTACAATGAAAATATTCTATAATTTGAAAGACAAAGAAGAAGTGAGAAACCTAATACTGTATCTATTGAAAACCTAATAATCGAATAAAAAGATAAATAGAACTCGTGGAACATACAAAGGATTCATCTCACACACTGAAAAAGAGAAGAAAAGGTGTTCTAGTGCTATTTATACTCACTAAAGATGAAGAAGAGATCCGAATATATTGGGAGTGACATGCATCAATTGATCATGAAAAAACCAAAGTTCTAATAAAGAAAACTAGAAACATCATGTTGTAGACATTTGAATAACTTTGAAGAAACCCATCTAACAGCTATGAGTGAGGGAAATTGATCATTCATACAATCCACGTGGGACATGATCCAACACCAAATATCTTTATTCCAGGAAATAAGAGACCCATATATAATAAAATTATAAAAACATCCCTCATAGTCTGTATACCTGGTCATTTCCAAGATAACAAGATCAAGGTAAAACTATTATCTTTGTATTATTCTTTAATAAGAAAAAATTCATGTTTGTGGGATAATAATAATGTGTAATCAAGGGCATAGTCATCCTTAGTGAGAAAAACAACATTTAGAAACCCTCATGTTCTCTCATGTTGTGTTCCTATTATGTATTTTCATACTGGCCAAAGGAGTGAAAAAGAGAGATATAAACCTGATTGTTGATTAAGTGAAGAGGAAATTAAGGTATACATGTGAAATTGGATTTAAAATTACTCAACAATAATCCACCCCCTCTCAGTGGGGGAAAATACCAAAGTGATCCTAAAACCTGGTCGAGTCAGATCACTAAGAGGGGGAGATGGTGAATTGACGGTCTCTTTTATTTTTACTAATCCCTTATTTACTATAACCTATATATCTTATTAAGGAATCTATTCACTCATTTATTTATCTCATACTTTTGAATATTAAATCACATTTATGAAAGGAAAACACATGGGGATTTACAAGAATTAGACTTGAAGTACTACTCTCTTCTAGGTTTGGGTCATGTTTTGAGACCTGTTTTCTCCACTATGAATGAGTTTGAGTAAAATTTAAAACTATCTTTCAAAAAAGACTATCGATAATTATAAAAAAATTCATGGTCCTAATTGATTACAACAGTCACCTCCTACCATGTTCTTTATTCTTTTTCCTTATAGTTGAAGATATCTCTTGAAAAAACCCTATAACATTATCCCAATGGGGTCTTTATACTGCATCCTGACAGTTTCTCAAGGGTCCTCCCAAAATCCTCCTTTGAACTAGTCTTTTAGAACTCATGTTATTAGATGTTTTGTGTCGAAATTTTTATTCTAAAGACTTCTCATAAAGATCTCTTTTAGATCTAGATCATAGGTCTTTCTCACCATGACACAATAGTTGTAATGTTGGTCTTATTATCACACCACCTCACACATTAGAAAATCCAACATGAAATCATTTTTTTCACCTTGAACTTTAATGCACGGTTGTTTCCTGAATGTTTGGGATTCTTCACTTCTATCAAGTGGTCTATAGAACAGTTCTTCATGAAATATAGTATCATACCATCTCAATTTCTTCTACAACTAAATATTTATAATCATGTTATTTATTAATATTATTTCCATATGTTTTATGGGAATTCATTAATATTTGGAAGTAAGATATTATTTATTCCAAAATCATTTGAAGAGATTCATGGTATTCATTCAATTATTCCTTAAAACTCATACTTTCCTTCATTTAATATTCAAAATATTGTAATGTAAAATTATTTAAAAATATAATGACTTTAATTAATTAGACGTCTCCAAGAATCATGAAGTAATAAATCTTGTAATAAATCATTAATGTCCCTGTTCTACGCTTCGATCTTCTTCCATCATCAAGGGATTCAGAAAACACTTAATAATTTTAGACCATGAAATGGTCTTTCCATCTAATCTTTTTGACAAAAGCACTGGATATGAATTCAGTATTCTAAAATAATTGCGAGTAGATTTTTCTAAGGAATATATTTATAATATAGGTATTCAAACATATGATTCCATATCAAATAGATCATTAATTAGTAAATTTTATTCAGGATCCTCCTTACTTAGTACAATTGATTTTCTATCTCCCATGAAAATAAGATGGCTAGGGGTTATTGCTTGGTTTTCCAAAGGGATGAAACATTTTCCTGCATACACAGATAATAAAAGATACTCTCAGATATTAGTTATCAACCTAAATAAAACAATTATTGGTGGACGTGAACTTGTTGTTGATACTGGATGATTGGATGATTCAGAATCTTTTTACTAATGGTGTTCACAACTATACATCTACTGTATTAGTTAAAGTGTTTTCCATATTTTAAAGATGATAGAGATAAAGTAGGTTATTTGATATTTCAATGTCATGAATTTAACTTCACTGGGATGGAAGGAATTGATGTACTTTGTAGAATCATGAGAAACCATCTCATCCACATCAAGTTTAAAATTCATGAGGTGTTTAGGGAATAATTAAGAAGAACTAATAGGAAGGAAATTGTTGGAGGGAATCCTAATAAATGTACCTCCCCGAAAGTAGTTGAGAGGAAAGCAGATCCTATGTCATTTTCACCGAGGTTGTGTCTTTAATGAAATACTAATGCTTGTATACATATAATGACATCATCTATATCTAGATTACCAACTGGTTCTATCTGAACTACGTAAAACAAGTGTTTTAACTTAAAAAAGATGATATGGACTCCTTGAACTAGTTTGTACCAGTGTAAAATCCATCACATTAGTGTTTTTACTGGTGCTGACATTAATTTAGCATTAATCTACTGTAGATGATGGTTCAGATATGAAAAACTGAAAAAAAGGTCATAAGGAACAAATTTAGTGTATATAGAGGTTTGAGAAGTGTTTTTTATGTTGGGAGTTTTCCATTCATCTTGGAAATTAAAAATTAATTTGAGACACAATAATCAAATATTGTTTATTTCAAGGGTTTGACTACCGTAGCTGGTATAACATATCTTAAGGATATCCAGTGTATTTCCATTATATCAATTACAACACAAATAATACTTAAGCAGTTGGTTTAGAAACCCGGTGTTACTGCTTCATGTTATTAGGTTGTGTGTAGATATTGGTTTTACATAAGTATCATGAGGATTGGTGATAAGGTTATTTTATTCACATGTTATTGTGGAAAAGAAGTTAAAGGGATATATAGAGACTTGGGATATTATCATATGTATTTTTTAGTTTTATAAGAAAAAAGATATTTTAATTCCCAATATTGATTATATGAAAAATGGAAAACAATATAAGTAGATAAAACTATTGGGAATTTACTGTCTCAATAATACTCTATAAATCTTATTGATTTTGATTATAAAAAATAACCATGTTTGTATTACTGATGATATTAATTTAAGTGAATTTTTGGAAATTAATATTCATTTTCATATAAATGTTAGAATTATATTCAAGTTATTAACCTGAATGGAATATTTGTTAAATAGTCCAGAACACATTTTAATGTATTCTAGAAATATTGTTTATACCCTAAATTGGTAAGAATAGTGTAAGGAATGAAACCTAAATTCAGAATAGTGTGTATTGATCACAAACCCTATGTTGATGGAATGTACAGTTTATCAACCCTACATTTGGATGAAACCTTATGTTTGTAAGAAGGGAAAGTATTGTTAAGAAACCCTAAATAATTAAATATCCCTTCATTTGATAAAGAAAATTTATAGTACATTAATCCTAATTTTATTATAAATCATATTGTTAATATGTTTTCATCACATGGAAGAACCCAATGTTTGAATATTCAATGATGAATATTTTTAATCCACAATTTTATCAGAGATATCTATAATAGTCTTGACAAAATGAAGATAAAGTAAAAGTTATTCAATGATCTATTCAAAGGATCATTAGGATTGATTCAAAAAACCATATTCAATAGAGTAAATCACTCCTACTCCTAATTGATTTTACAACTCTTCGAAATAATTCATATTATAATATCAGTAATATTTTGGGTGACATTTCTGGATCTGCTGAACCAAAGGAATTTTTTTCTATATATATGATTACATCGTTTTAGTGTAAAAATTATATATATATGATATTTTAGAGATATAAATTTTCTATTTACAAACTCCACATTTTCTGTGAATAAATTTTTATAGATATATAAACATAAAACTATTGAATCTACTATTTTTTGAAAGTGGCTACACTTAAAAAGTTATACACATTTCAACCTCATACTAGGGTGAAACTACCAATGATTATTTATTTCTATATAATTGAATGTCATTTTCAACCAAGATATAATTAGAGTTATTCATTCTTGAAGACATTTATTTCAAAATAATAAGATCTAGTTTCAATTGGTTTCTTTTGTGATTTTCAAGTTCAACCTATTCCATTCAACAAATCAAACTCTTTTGATTTACGAGAGTTTTTCCTGATCCGACTCATTCGTGGTAGAGTTTAAACATCTCAGACTATGATATTTTTATTTCGGTTCCCTTTAAAATAATTAGAATGCTCTGTTTATCCTTTTTGTATGGTTTTCAACTGCCAGCACTCGGTTTTGGATTTGAACATCTTGTGATAAGAGAACATTTCTAGTGAAATTCACCAAGATCATAGAGAGAGCATTGGGGGAGTTGACAAGGTTACCTTTGTGCCTTGAACCACTATAAAAATTATTGTGATCTTCAATTCTATTTATTGGATGCTCATATTTCTTAAGGAAGAAAATTCTACATATGTACATAAATCACAATGAGGGTTAAATGACAGAATCGTTCATGATTATCAAAAATACCCAATACAACCCCATATTTTGTATCTATGAATTATTCCAACCTAAAAATTTGCATCCTAGGTGTGCTTTTAAAAAAAGTAGTTATATATATAAAGTTCAAACAATATGATTTATACAAAGCAGGTGACAATGGTTGATCCAGAAGAATGTACATCTATGATTCATGCTTCATATTTCAACAGTAAAAATTATAGATGCTGGAAACCATGAATGATAATATTTATGAAAAATCATGGATTCAAAGTTTATTCTAAGATCATCAAACCATATGGGATCATTAAGAAACTATAAACATGGGATTTCACAATATAATCTAAATATGATATAAACAAAAAAGATACGAATAACATAATTTGTTTACAAGGACTTGATAAATTCAATCGAGTATTATAACGTCCTACTGCTTATGAGATGTGAAAAAAAATGTAATTTCATATGAAGTAATATATAACATCAGAAAAATGAGGTATATTACTGCAAAAATAATTTTTGAATCCTTTAGAATGTTCTACGGTGAAAGAATCACACAAATGAATAGAGTTAATAGAAATTTTTATCTATATTAATTCTTGAGAGATCATATTTTAAAATCAGATCAAGCACTAAAAGTACTTAGAGTAGTTCCCACTAAATTGAATATCATATCTACAACTATTCAACAAGAATCACCTGTCAAGAATTTGACCATGAAGGAACTAATTGGAACATTTATGATGTAGAATAAAAAAAATAAATATTAAGTTGAATATCAATATATTTTAAAAAGGAAATACATGTCTCTGAAAGTGAGATCTTAGGAGAAAAAAAATAAAATCTAGAAAAGACATAAAAACAGAAAAAAAAATTAAGATTCCTCAGACTTTAAAATGGAACTGTCTTAGGTAGACCAAAATTTTATCAAATTATCCAAGAAGTGAAGAGGATTCAAAAAATAATTTATGAAGGATAAAAAGGAATCAAGAGAAGTAATATGTTATGAATACAAATAGATGGGTCACATTAGACCTAATTTCCCCCAATTGATAGATAAAATAAGAAGTACGTAAAATAAATATATGAATAATGTTGATTAGGATATAAAAGGGAAAATATCCATGAAATCTATGTGTAGTTTTTCTGAAGACTCCAGCATATCATTGATATCTGACTCAGAAAATGAGACACAAAATCTCGTAGCTAACTTTTTCTTTTTGGATATGGAATAAAATGAGTTACAAACTTACAACTCATCTAACTCTATTACTGGTAGTTTTTAAAATAATAAATTGGATGCCTATTATTCAATTATAGAAGATAAATATGACTATTTAATAAAGAATCATAAATCACTGATAAATATTGACAATATTGTTTTAGGTGAAAGAGACACAATGCTAAAACAAGAAGACGAACTAATTAAAAAATTCATCACATCTACATCAAATTGTATTGATCATAAAAAGGGTAAAATAATTACCTGATGATAGAGAATCATATAAAATTTGTTCTTGTATTTTAACAAATGGATAAAATACTCTGAATGATATTCTTAGAAAAAAAAATATTAAAAGTGTTAATTTTGGAATATGAAGGAAGAGTGAAAAATCAAAATTATTCAAAATTTATTTTGTGACTATTTCAAAAAATGCTACCTGTTGGTGCTGTTGAATAAAAGTTCATTAATTTGAAAACTATTATTTAATAAATCCTCAAATAAGTTATATTAAAATGGGTTTATTTCAAAAAATATGACCGAATAAAGTAATATAAATTATGAAATGATAAGGATGAATTGGATTCTGAGACCATTTCTCACGGAAACAGCTGAACCCAAGAACATATGGTTACCAAAACAAACATGTGTTTATATATTTTTGTAGGGGAAAGGCCACATGGAAAAAAATTATGTATGGTATATAGATAAGGGATTCTCCAAACACATGAGTAGAGACTCTGCCAATTTCCATACACTGAATCAAATGGATGGATGTCTAGTCACTTTTGGTGATAGTGAAAAAGGAAAAATCATTGGAGTTGGAACTATTGGAGATCCAAATGAAACCTCAATAAAAAAAATACTATATTCACAAAGGATAAATAAAAAACTGATAATTATTTCTCATCTTTGTGATATTATATTTTATGTTTGTTTCTCTAATAATTCATACACAATTTTAAAGATAAAATTTTTAATATCAGGTCACTAATATCTGAAAAAGTTTATACATTGGATCTCAATTCCTTCAGTAAACAAAAAGTGAATTGTTAAAATTCTATGAAAAATGAGTTATGGATCTGGTATAGAAGACTTATATATTTCAATTTATATTCTTTATATAAATATATCTATGAAAAAATTAGTTTCTAAATATCCTAGTCTTGCATTTGAAAATGATAGATTCTTTTATGCATACCAAATTAGAAAACTACAGAAATCATCTTTCAAATCAATTAAAAAAATTGTAACATCTAAAAAACTAGAAATTATTCCCAAGGATCTGTTTGGACCATCTAGGGTATCATGTTTGGATGGAAAATTATATGTTTATGTTTTGGTTGATGATTTTTCAAGATTCACATGCGTTTATTTTTTAAAACTCAAAAGCGAGGTATTCATTATTTTTAAAAGATTTGTAAATAGTGTTCAAAAATATATTTTTAAAATAATTTCATTAAGAAGTGATCAGGTGGGAGAATTTTAGAATCAAGAATTTAATTATTATTTTCCAAATATAGGTATTTAGTACACCTTTTCTACACCAATAACACCTCAAAAAAATGGGATTGTTGAAATAAAGATATATAAATTTTCAAGAAATGGAATGAAGTATGATGAATGAACATAACCTTCCTACCTATTTCAAGGAATAATATATATGCATAAATTTCTAAATCATGAATAGAGTTTTAATATGTCCAAATATTAAAAATAAACTCTATGAGCTATGGAATAATAGAAAACCTAGAGTAAAGTACTTTAATTTTTTTGGATGCAAGGTATATATCTTGAATACTAAGGACAATCTTGGTAATTTCAATCCAAAATCTAATGAAGGAATATTTCTATGATATTATGCTAATTTGAAATCCTATAGAGTGTTTAATAAAAATTCAAGGATTGTTGATGAATTAGTTCATGTGATGCTTGATGAAACTGATCCTTACATGAAATAGAAAGAGAAAACAGATGATAAAGTTGAATATTTATACAACATTAGACTTTGGAACTCCTAAGGATGATTTTTAAAATGATATAAATGAAATTCAGTCCATTTCAGAAGAACATGAAACTGAATAATCTGAATGTTTCTTTCCTATATATTCTAGAATCATAAAGAAAAATCCTTTAGATACAGTTATAGGATTCATAGAAACAAGAAGTATAACTAAAAAAATGTTGGAAACCTAGATTAATTCTATGCCTTTATATATCAGTTAGAACCTAATTATATTGAATAAGTGTTAGAGGATGAGAGTTGGTTATCATCCATTCAAGAAGAACTAAAATAATTTAGAAGAAATGAAGTTTGGGAATTATTAAATGGACCTACAGATTATCTAGTAATAGGAACTAAATGGATCTTTAGAAATAAATACGATGATCAAGGGGTCATAACTATAGATAAATATATATTTTTAGAAAAATCATATAATCTGGAAGAAGGAATAGATTATGATAAAACCATTGCACCTATAGATACATTGGAATCCATTAGAATCTTTTTAGATTTTTCATCTCATATGAATATTAAATTATGTAAAATGGATATAAAATCTACCGTTTTAAATGGATATTTAATTATGGAAGTTTATGTTAAAAAATCCATGGTTTTGAAGACCCTCATAAACCAAATTCTTTTTTTAAACTTATTAAATATCTTTATGGTCTTAAACAAGCACCTAGAGCTCAGTATTAAATATTAATCTCATTGCTATTTAGAAATATATTTTCTATGGGATTAATAGATCTTACTCTTTTTAAGAAATATTTTTTTTCTAATATTTTATTAGTACAAATTTATGTTGATGATGTTATTTTTGGTTCAACAAAAAAAAGATTTGTTATAATTTCTAAATCTAATGAAAAATAAAATATGACATGAGTTTTATGAGAGAATTAAATTTATTTTTAGTCTTTAAAATCCATAAAAAATAGTATGGAAATGTTTTAAATCAAAGTAAATATATTATTGATTTATTGATAAAGTTTGGATTAAAAAACAGTAATACCTACAAAACATCAATCTGTACAAATGTAAAACTTGATTAGGATGAAGCTAGAAAACCAGTTGACAAAATGTTATATAGAGATATGACTAGAAGATTACTATATCTTACATGTATCAGACCATACATAATGTTTTTTGTGTTTTGATTTTCTACATTTTAGTCAAATCTAAAAGAATATCATATTACTACTGTCAACAGATTTTTTAGATATTTAAAATGAACTATTTTTCAATCTCTTCTTTATCAAAATACCTCTGATTTTAATTTAATTTCATATTCAGATTTTGAATTTGGAGGATGTGGACTATATAGATAAATTACTTTATTAAAATTTCAATTTTTATGGAAATCTTTTGTATCATGGTCGAGTATGAAACAACAATCGGTTTATTTGTCAACAATCGATTCAAAATATGTGTCTACTGGAAGTTTTTTGCACATGTGTAGTGGATGAAACACAATCTAGTTGATTATGGACTAAATTTTAATAATATTACCATTTTATGTGATAATATAAGTGAGATAAATATCTAAAAAATCATATAAGTCACTCTAGGATTAAGCACATTGATATAGGGAATCATTATCTAAGAGTTCAGATTCTTAAAAAGGATAAATCTTAAGAATTCATAAAAAATAATATCAATTAGATAATATTTTTTAAACATCCTACCACTATATTTTTGGATTTTATTAAGGGAGATTTATTAATATTTAATTTTAAATAAATTTTTATTAATTTGTTTTAATTTATTTTGTTAATTTATCTATTGGTATTTTTTTTAATTTTTAATTTATCTGGTTAAATGTTTATTTATATTTTTTTACAGCATAACTTTTCAAAATTAAAATTTAATTATTACCTTACATAATTAGCATGAGAAAACTGATCATGTCACTAATCACTACACCAAAAAAGTGTTTAGTGGTGGGTTTTTATAGGTAGTTAATTAAAACACTGCTAAATTACTTTAAATAATTTCACAACGGTTTATTAAAAACCTATAATAGAACTTTTATTATTTTCCAAAAACCCAACACTTATCCCCCGAACCTTCTACTCCCCCGATCTCCGCGACCCCCTGAAGCCTTACCCTCACTGCACCTTTCTGCCAGTCCTGAGCCACACCGCCCCTCACCACACCTCATCATCGGTCCCTCTCCTTGCCTCCCCTCTCTCCTTTTGATTATATCTATTTTGGATTATAACCTCTTGGATCATTAAAAATCATATACTCATTAATAAATGTATCTTCTTCTTCTTGTTTTCTCTGTCATTTTCTATTTTTGTTTGGATGTTCATACATGTGAGCGCCTCTATTTTGTTTGGATGTTCATTCAAGTGAACCTATCTATTTGTTTTGATGGAAATCTATAATTACATCAAAATAAAAACCTTAATAATTATGAAATGTAATGAATTGCATTTTTTTAATTTTAAATGTGTTATTGTGCATGCTGAAATATCATTTATATGTTTATGTGATTGATGCATTTTTTGTGTTTCATGTGGTCCCTGTATGGATTTTACCATTATCTTTTGTAATTGTGTTTAAGTTAGAGTGTTTTTTTCAGTGATAAAAATGGTCGGTTGGAATGATATGTGACATTGGATTATGTTTAATATAGTTATGTGATGATCATTGTTGTGGTGATGATGTGTGATGCAGGAGCATGGAGTTTGTATGTGAATTATGTATGGGGTTTTGTATTGGTTTTTTTGTTTCCATGTATTTATAGATTGATCGAAATGTCTCACTCTCAAATTAAATGAAATTCACATGTATTATGTTTATTGGGGATTTAAATACATGGATGATAGAATAAATTATATTGTGTATGCAGAAGGTGCACTATGATTTCTTCTGAAGCATGTTTTTTATAACAATAAATTTTAATAATATATATTTTTATGTTAAACATGTAATATAATTAAATATAGGTCATGTTTATTGATTATATATAAATCATGTCTATGGTTCTGATGTATATAATGATTAGTGTGTAAATATGGAAAAATTTTGTTTTTCTATCATCAATTGATTTTATTATAATAACCTTAGTTTTCCTTATTTTAAATTTCACATTTATAACCTTGATTTTGTTATGAATATTATATGAAACATTTGGGAATTATCTTATAGCTTTCATCTTGAAAATTTTCTACTAGATTCCATGATGGGTCATTTGGTTCTAACCAGGGTACCCCAACATTTACCCTCACCTGTTTAGATTAATTCCAGTGATATATCTATTGTATCGAAAAGTCATTAGAGTTCTATCAGGGAATGTAATTTCAATATCTATTATGAAACATAATAAAAATCACAAGGAAAGGTAATTACAATATTCAGTTCTATTAATGTAGAAAATCCATCACATATAACATGATATTTAAGGATTGAATCTCAATATCCAAACTCCATAAAAAGTTGAATCATTCCCTCTAGGAAGGGTCATATAGACCCATCTCATATCCACCAGTCAACATCAGATGTAGTTTGAGGATGGTATCTCAATTTTGAACCTCCCACACAAGACAAACCATATCATTATAAGGTAAGTCCCATGGATAGTTACATATGGATCGAGAGTTATTAGAAGTGGTGTGAGGAGAAAATGTTAATATTTGACCTACTATATGTGATAAAACCACACTAACATGTAGTATATACCATAAACAAACACATATATATAACTCAAGAAAAGATGAGAACTTAGGAGATGTAACCCTACACTTTGATATTTATGTATCTTGTCCTTAGCCTCATCTCGAACATAAACATCTACTATATAGCATCTATAATGATATTATGCCCTTATGTCGCACATACATCACAACTTTACCCAATGATCATACCACTCAATATGACCATCATGGGGTTTTCACTATCCTGATATCACGATATTCTTGTTCCCCTTCCCATCACTTCCCAATAATCAAGTATATATATGAGAAAACCAAAATCCACTCATTTCCTCCAAGGCGTACCCCTTTGAACACTCTCCAAGTGTTACACGAACTTTCACTAGGAATTCATACTTCTATAATGATTTCATCTCACTCTCTCAGGATCCCCACAGTCAAGAGAGACTATTACCCCTATTAAAATCACCTAGATATACTAAACACACCCAAAATGAGTGACTATTATCTTCTATGATCCACCAACATAGATACCCCAAGACTAATGACTTAACATGGTCCATTTGACCCATTCCCACATCCCAATCTTCTCTCTCAAGGAGATTCATGATTTTATGTCTATTTCCATATCTTATCCTATATAATTCCTATGTACCTACACTAATTTGTATATTTATCAAGGATAACCCCTTATAATCCCTTCATATAACTTACTATGGTTCATAAAATTTCCAAAACAGCTCATTCCACAATCCAGGACAACATTGGTATCTTTTAAGAAATTATAGATATCACTTCCCTTCTAGAATAGCCACCATGAAACTCTCAAATCCCCCACCCAAGCATGAAACACTCACACCACTAAATATACACTATATGGACAAGCTGACTTTTAGGCCTTCAAAGCTCCCCAAACCATGGGCATAGTCCTATTGTATTTGACCATTTTTATATGATACTCTACCTATCAACTATTGCTTCATTTAGTGTGGGTGCAGTGTACTTTTTAGTAATTTTCAACTATATATCAACATGATTCACACAAACATATTTGATGCTTCATTTTAGGCCTAGATAAAGTTAATTTCATTTGTGTACATTTTATAAATACAAAAAATATTTTTATAGCATCCTCAAGAAAGGTCTATACAACTGGTTTTAGTAAGATGGAAATAGAAAACCTTATTTTAAATGCTTTATTATTTATCATTGTTATGTATTTTTTTGTTAGTATTTCTAATGTTCTATCATTTTTAATTTATATATATATATTGTTTGTATTGTATGTTTGATATTTAATTTTATTTGATTAAATTAGAGGAAATCCAAGGAGGAAGCGGTATACTGTTCCACCGACCACACCGATAGATGACGATCCATCTTTCTCCCTCCCTAAATCATCTGAGGCACCATATGTTTCCCCTCTACACCATCTCTCACATACTTTCTTAGCATCCTATTAGTAGCTCAGTTGATGCCTTCCCATTTAGCTACCTCAATAGTGATGGATCAGGGTGCCACTTATAGTTCTTCGCGGGGATACCAGGTTGTTACTATTATAGGTACAACATTTAATATGAATAAATTTATTACACTTTTTTTATAAAAACTATTTATTCATAAAATATAGAAACAATGTAACTATGGAGAAAAATATGAAAAGTTCAGATGTATGGAATCATACTATACTAAAGATAGTTGTCCCATTTGATTCCTATGGGGTCCCTATGGATGACACCACATGATTATGTGGTCAGATTCCAGGTCAGCTAGCTTCGAGTCAGTTTCACTTCCGATTACGTATGATGATTGGAGGCATATGCCTTCATATTTTATGAATGAATTTTTGATGCACAAATAAAGTTAATTTTAATACATTATGGTGTAATTGAATTCCAGTATGTTATTAAATTCTAATATTTTTGAAATGAGTTTCTGTGTATAGATATTTTTCCACTTTACAGTTGCTGATGTGCTAGCATGAAAGTGTACATTGAAAAATCTAGGTTAGAAATGTAAATAATTTAAATTGATATTATGCAGAGATATCAATGATACTTTATTGAGTTACCAATAGATGTATGACAAGGTACCCAATGGGATACCTAGAGAGAAATGGAAAGTTTTTATTGGCAGACATCATGATGAGAAGCACATGGTATTTAAATATGTATTATAATATTAATCTCATTTTACATTTATACATGTATATTAAAAATTATGGAATTTCATACCTTACTATTAAATTATATTTTATTTATTTCTGGATATTTTAAGGAAGAATGCTTTAACCGAGGATAAGAAAATTATCCCTCACACTACGGGGTCAAAGAGTTTTTCTAGAAGCTGATCGACTCATGTTATATTTCCATTATTTTAAATATTTATAAGAAAATATTATTTGTTTAATAAATTAAATTCTTGATTTATCTTTGTTTAATGTAGCCATAGAGTTTAGGGCACTAAGCACCCTGAACATAAGATTAGTATGTTGTTTATAAAAAATCTGATGGGATTTTTGATAATGAGATTGTCGAAGAAGTTGGGGTATGAATTCTTTTTTTATTATAATAACTTATTATCAGTTTTCACTATTTTAATATATATTTCTTCTAATAGTACTGATATTTGATTTATAGGTAAAAATTAAAGAACTACGATATGATAATCTCGTACAGTCCTACTCAGTCTCCCTGGATGACCCGGTTGGTGAAGTTCTTGGGAAGGAGCATCCTGGCTGAGTGAGAGATATTGGTTTGGTGCCCTTACCATATGATGTCTTTATCAAGACATCAGGGATTTAAGATGCATCTACTCCTGATTTTAGTCTAGATTCATAGAGAGATTATTTTTCTATAAAAAACACAATTCAAGAAAATGGGGGCCCAAAAACCCACTTTGTAGAAATCATTGGTCTATTTATATCAGAAGACGACTAGATCTGTCCTTCATGATATTTCATCGATGATGGGTGGTGAGCAAGAAAATCATACATCTTCAAAATAATTTACTTTGAAAACGTTAATTGGTTTTGTTTTTAAAAATAAATATAAAAAATTATTTAATTTCAAATATAATTTTCTTATAGGTTCCGGTAGTAGGAAGTAGAGATGGAGGTGGAGAGGGTGGCAAGTAGTGTTCATCATGAGAAAGTGATTAGTGGTCTGTTTGACATGTTAGACAAATATGGAAACATAGGGTATGTTCACGTATCATGTATCATGTTTCACGTATCACGTATCACGTATCATGTATCATGTATCATGTATCATGTATAATGTATAATGTATCATGTATCATGTATCATGTATCATGTATCATGTATCATGTATCATGTATCATGTATCATGTATCATGTATCGTGTATCGTATATCCTGTATCATGTATCATGTATCATGTATCATGTATCATGTATCATGTATCATGTATCATGTATCATGTATCATGTATCCATTTATCATGTATCATGTATCATGTATCGTGTATCATGTATCTTGTATCATGTATCATGTATCATGTATCATGTATCATGTATCATGTATCATTGATCATGTATCATGTATCATGTATCATGTATCATGTATCATGTATCATGTATCATGTATCATGTATCATGTATCATGTATCATGTATCGTGTATCATGTATCATGTGTGGCACAAAGTAGTTACCTATCATTTTCATTACCTAACGTTTTCATGATTTCCCATGTTTGATAAAGGCATTGGAATGTGATATGGCTTGATGATTTAGTAAGGTAGCGACTCTAGAATTCGTGAAGTATGATGTTGGTGGAGTAGGAAGTAATATATGTTCCATATGTAAGAGGGAGACATATAATAGTTTTATTTGATTTATTTTAGTATATGTATATTAGTGTTTTGGAATGACTATTATGTTGTTTATTTGATTCATTTAATTTATGTTGGAGACACAAGCCCGATAGCCATGTCATTAAAGTATGGGCCCCACAAATGTTGGGTCGAACATTGAACACATTTGAAACATATGAATTATCACTTCTCACAAGATACCCTTTTAGGTGTATGCCCAAGATGGTAGGTGAGCCTATTTTGGCCACGTACCTTCACTATAGGGGAGAATAATACATAGAGGATGGTGAAGATCCAAATTGGGAGCTACACCACCATGTTCTTGTGCACATTGAGAGAGCATATAAATAATAGAAAAGTTCATGTAATCCTCCTATCATCTACTAGCATATAGATATATCCACAATAAGTTTTAATTTTTAATGGTCAATTCAGAGTTGCAGTACTCCCACTATCACAATTTACTATTTATAAAAGACTGGAATGTCCTAATAGTGCATTCAACACATTTAATATGTCACTTTGGAGGATACTACCCCTTGTTCTCAATTTTTTTGAAATTGTTGAAATCTAGTTGACCAAGATTATATTGTTCACGCTATATTTTCCGTTAAAAGCTTCCAGAAACCATTAAATTTGACCTATCTCAACTGACCATGTGCCTAAAGTTGTTCCTCACTAACCACATACAAATTTTAGAAATAACTCATATTGAACAGCTTTTGGTTGGGTATTTTTCAAGATCACTCAACTTTAATATTCAATATCTCTAAAGCCATATTTTGATACTTTTTTTCCAAGGTACCCTAATATCACTTTGAGCATGCTCACCCCTTCTTGTAACCATCTTTTGGTGACGTCTCTTTATCTTACCAAATCTTACTTGTTTATGTAACCATTCAAAAAAATTATACTTAATTCCTGATCCAACACACCTAGATAATCAAAAGTTATCCCAAGCCAAAGTCATGGACTCATTCATCCCACATGTATGAATTCGAACCAGAACCTAGAATTCACTATGGAAAACAATAGTACCCAGTTCCATTTATTAGGAAACTAAAAAACAAAAATAACCATCCAACGACCGGTTTGACACTCACATGAGTGTTACCCTCCAATATTTGAAATTTTAAATCCATATCTTATGGATTTATTTAAATCAATTCTTTTGTAAACCTCCCATGGATTCCTTACATCCAAAAAAATGGAATTGTTTTTAATTATTTATCATGGTATATAAACACTCTCCCAACATACTCAGAATGGTGTCAATATGTTGATAATGAATGAATCTAGAATTTGAGTACACCAAATTTATTAAAATTACACATTCTGTGTCCAGAAATAAAAAAATCTTGACAATTTTGAAAAATTATATTGATAGGCCTTTTTAGATATTCTCATACATACTTCATCAAACACATGTTATACTTTTCTTAAACCAACCCTTGATGCCACTACTCTCGATGATGTGTGACTAGGTCCAACAATGGGTCAACCACATCAACACACTGTAAAACACTCATTGTACTTCTATGGTATATCTTTAAAGGGTTACAACCCAAAAAAATTCACATCATATTTAAAATGACGCATATATGGAAGGCTCAGTTCCCCTTCAAAATTTTGTCACTAAAGCATCAATAAATATACTCCAGACATACTTTATTATGAGATGCCCATATTAATAGCTGGTGTTTTAATTAAGGTATTGATCACATAGCCTTATATCCCAATTAATCCTTGTTATTTCATTCATAACCAAAAAAATCCAACATTGAATCTCATTGTTCATCAATGGTTGGGTAATCAACCAACCACATTTCCATTGTGTTTCCATGAATTAATAGACACATTACAGATGGGTAAATCTCATGGATCACTTATTTATCTCAAACATGTATCAATCATCCAAAAATAGTTTAAACACAAACTTATGTTTTAAAATTCATCATCATGTTTGAGATATGAAATATTGAATTTACCAACTCATCGGATTCATGTAGTCATTCTGACAATAATTAATTTGCCCATTATAGTTCTGTCCCTCTATATAAAAGGATATAGTTTCCATAATACTCATCATTCTCCCCACCTTAGAAATTTCATAGATAACATTTAATTTAGGTACAAAACCTTCCAAGTCACATGCTTTATCCACTAATGAATGTGGTTCTAAATCCAGGATAACATGCTTATTATAATAATCAACCTAAATTGAAAAACACCATCCTTTTACAAGAGTTATAGTATAGGTTTTGTCATATATGCATGTGTGATTCTCTTATAGATTTATGTTTAATCACTTCATCTGTATCAAACATAATGTAGAAACTTAAACTAATCAATAGTTTTGTCAGACCCAATTATTTTTACAATGTTCTCCTAAGCACTGGGATAATTCATCCTTCTTATAATGGCTCAAGGGTAAATCTTATAAGTTCGTTCTGTGTAGTTTTAAGGATAACAAATCAAAGTTTGGTACTATATAGATTAAAGTCTTTGATTTAGATCTATGAAACATTGTTATATTATTGAGATGTTATGGTTTATATTATTCTGTTATATGTTCAATGTACATGGTTTTTATGAAACATTTTTAATTTTTTAACTACTGAACATTTTTATATGGTGTAGAATATTCTATTATATGTTTACTAAACATTTTTTTCAGGGTATGGGTACTGGGGATGTAGAATCTCCAGCATTTTTTTAAATGTAAATATACATTTAGTGGTGGTTTAAATCACCACTAATGAAATGGACCATAATTTGTGACAGTTTAAAACACCGCTATAGTTTGATATTCTCTTTTCGGTGATAGTTAAAACTACCTCTAAATTAATTTACATTATTTTTTAGTGGCAGTTTTGGTGGTTTAGTGGTGGTTTTAATATAAAAAATGGAAAAGAATTCACGGGGGTTTAAACCACCACTAAATACACCATTTTTTCTCATGAAATCACCGCTAAACCCACCAAAACCACCACTAAATTTTCTTACTACAATAATTCCCAAAAATAGACACTAAATTGAAGAAACCACCACATTTTGGATGTTGTGACCCAATTAACAGTAGTTTTTTGAAACCATCATAGAATCATATAGTGGTTCTTTAAACCACCACTGTGAGTCACTTTTCTTGTAGTAAATCCATCAAACAAATCTCCATCTTTCTTTACCCTTTGATTTCAAACCTATTCGACAACCAGAGCAGCTATATTTCATCCAAACCTAGAATTTGAATACATTGACCCTTAAAATTATAAAAAATGAATACAATGTGAATAGATGAGGGTGAACCAAGATATTCTTAGTGTCAACATGTCACCTTTAGGAATATTATTCAAGGAAAGGTCATTAGTTTTGAAGAGATATATCGAAATAATATTCTACACAAGAAATATATTTAATTTAAAGGTTCAGAATTTTTGTTTAATAAATAAAATATAGAACTCATTTATGAGATAGAATTGAATCATTTTAATTGAAATGGTTGGTTTAGTTTTGGAGAAATAGAGGATATAATGTATTCGTGAGTAGGTGATAAGGAGTTTTTTATCTCTTTAGTATAAATTCCTCATATTTTAAAATTACCCCATGAAGGAGTATTCCATTTTGACCTTCAATCAATTGGAAATTAGGTTCTGAAAACAAAATATATCATGTTATTTCCTTTTGGTTTAACCAATATTAGGAAAATGATTGTAAATGATCTTGTGCCTGAATATAATGTTTTATTAATGTTTATTCAGAAAACTATCATTCTAAAGACTACTGAGTTGGAATAGATTTTGTAACCAAACTTGTATATAATGTTTGTTTTTTATCATTGATATTATGTTGAACTTCCCCAGATATATGCTGAAATATTTGAGTCACTACTGCCAATCATAGTCTTGAATTTCATTCTATCCCTATGGTCGGGTTGTTTCTATTTTTCTACTTAGAAATAATAAGATTTGACATATTTATTCTGAAACTAAATGTCATTATGATAATGTTTTGAATGATGATATCTTAATAAAATTAGGTTTCATTTAGAGTATAGTGAAAAGTTAAATGATTCTAGTGACTACGACTACTCATAAATAATCGGATCATGTTTCTCCGGGGGAGTAAGAAATATCGTCCCTGCAGGATCAGTTCATTTGAGAAATGAATAAATTGGGGAATCTAGAATTAAAGGTGTTTCTAAAACTACTAAAATAAAGTTATGTTATAATATTAAAGATATTGATGGGGAAAATACTGATGTAGTAGCCATTGAGGAACTCGTTACAAGGCCCATGATTAGAGAATATCCTCAACTTGTGGATCTAGAATGAGAAACACCTCGACCTGGGGATAATACTCCACCAGTAAATTTGGGAGAAACAGATCAGTTTGAGGAACAATAGGCTGAATTTCACGTTCAAGAAATTCAATTTTCCCATCAATCAGATCAATAAAGTGAAAATTCTCAAGAATGAGTGAATGTTTACATATTATTAACTGAATCTAATGAAATTTTTGAGCTTCAGGATGTCTCAACTGTTAGGCAATCCATGGAAAGAATAACATTTTTTTTCTCAAGAAAGGACATAAGTACTTGATGGTATTTATTTTTAAAGTAAAAATAATTTAGTTTTGTTTTTAGATATTTTGGAAGTATCTAATCTCTCAAAGAATCTATATGAAGGAACATCTGATTCTATGAAAAATCAGATAGAAGACTTGGTTATCAAATTCAACAAGGTACTTGAGGAGAACTCCAATCTTTGACAAGAACTGGAATATTATAAGATATTTTTAGAATATTTATGAAATTAATCTTCTATAATATTTGAATTATTTTCTATTCAGACTCTGGTTCAAGAATTCCTGAAAAATCATGTTACGAAAAGAGATTTTGATGATTTCAGGAGAGTATGTTGGATCAGTTTGGAAATCTGAAATTAGAATCTATTTCGAAAATAGAATTTTCATATTTAATATAGTATTCGGTCATCAGTTTTAATTAATAAAGTGAAGATTCAATCAATCAATAGATTATGTTTCATCACCACCAACATCACTATATTTTGTTATAGGATTTCAAGAAATTACTCCAGTGATGGAAAACATGAATGAAAGTCTTTAGTCACTTCTATGTAACAGTTCACCTTGGAATGTGCTATTATATAATCAAAATGATCTTATAAAAAAGTTGACATCAAGTGAACCTAACTTCATATTTCTTATCAATCAGTTTAGTGAAAAGATTTCTTAGTTTCTGCTGAAAGAGTAAAATATTCATGACTTCATCAAAGTCAATCTGATTGAAAAATTGAATGTGAGATAAGATTAAATAATTTTGATAAGGAATATGGCTGATAATACTTCATAAAGGTTAAAAGGACATATATAAGAGTTGAAAGAATTTTTTCTAGCTTCTCAGGCATTTACGGAACCAAAAAACACTCCAGATAAAAGCCATAACCATCTATTATCCCTCTTTTTTAAACCCTCTCCTCAAGCCAAAAATCACTCAGGTATTTATAAACTATTTTTAATAAAAATTCGATTTATTTTATATATTACATTCATAATTTATAAATTTTATTGAATATTAATCTCAACTACTAAGAGGATTATAGTATTTTTATTACCATTACACTATAACATTAATTTGTTGTTATGTACAAAATTTAAAGTGTTTTAATCCATTTTCATATTTTTTATTTTTGATATTATGAAAAGGGGGTGAAAATTGGGTAAACACAACATTCTCAATTTAAGAGTGTATATATTTTTATATTATTTTATGAAAATAATACTTCAAAATTGAAATATTATAGTGAAAATTTAATTTTAAAAACATCAAGTATTTTCTTTAAAAATATTATTTCCTAAGTTTTTAATAAATCATATATTTTTTGTAAAATAACTTATAGGTTTTGTGATCATAAAAATGGAAGAGATTTTGGGGCATGTATTGTCTCAAAAATAATCAATAAATATTATTGATTTTAAGGCTCACAAATACCCTTGTTTATTTTACTACTGATATTACTTTAAGTTAATTTCAAGAAATTAATTTTCACTTCCTTATTTATTATAGAATTATATTAATGTTATTAATCCGCAATGAATATTTGTTAAAGTGTTTGAAATTAATTTTAATGTATTATAGAAACACTTTTTATACCCTAAATTGGTATGTTTAGCCTAAGTAATGAACCTTACATTCAGAACAATGCGTATGGATCTTATTCTCTACGTTGACGAAATGTACGGTTCATCAACACTACTTTTGGAGGGACCCTTAGTTTTGTAAGACGGGAATGTATGGTTAAGAAACCATATGTAAGTGATGAACACTATATTTTATAAAGAAAATGCATGGTACAAAAATCCTACCTTTATGAACAACCCTATATTTGATATTTTTTCATCACATAGAGGAACCCTATATTTCACTATTCAATGATGGAGATTTTAAATCGGTGATTTTATCTGAGATATCTGTAATGGTGTTAATAGAAATAAATATTGATTAAAATTTATTCTATTAATTATTACTATGATCATTATGATCAGTTCAAATAAATGTATTCAATGGAGTAAACCACTCCTACTTCTAAAGAATTTTATGACTCTTCTGAATAATTCATATTTTAATAACTGTGATCTATCAGTGACATATTTGGAACTTCTCAACAGAAATAAATTCTTTTTATATATATATATGATCAGATCATTTTCTTCTAAAACAAAAACATATAACATATTTGAGAGTGATAAGTTTTTAATTTAGAAACTGTATATTTTCTGGGAATATCTTTGTATAGATCACAATTGACTCTTTTATTTTCTGAAAGAGGATAAAATTTTAATGTTATATATATTTCAAACCTCATATTATTGTGAAACTAATGCTTCATGTTTTTTCTGTATAATTGAATATCATTTGTAACCAAGATCTCATTTAAACTATTATTTCTTGAGGACATTCATTTCTGAAGAATAAATCCATATTATGTCAGATCCTACTATGACTATGAAGCTAAAATTATTAAATTAAACAAATCAAAGAATTTTTATTTATTAAATTTTATATTTCTCAGACTCAGTTATTGTATAGTGTCATCTTCTCAGAGTAGGCTTTGGTTATTTTGGCTGCCTATAGTAACACCATAAGGCTCTATTTAGCATTGTTGTAAAGGTTATGTCTGTCTACACTCAGTTGTGGATTTGAAGTTCTTGTGATAAGAGGACATTTGTAGTTAAATTTCCAAATCTTGAAAAGAGAGAATTTGTGGAGTGGATTATGGGATATTTTGGCCCTCAACCACTATAAAAATGATTTTTTTTCATTATTTCTATTTATCCACTGCTTATATTTCGTATAGAAAAAACACTACATGTATACCTAAATCATAAAGAGAGACAAATAATAGAATCTATCAATATTATAAAAAACACACAATACACCCCATCTTGTTTATTTTTCTATTATTTTAACCTAAAAAATGTGCTTTTGTCCTTGATTAGAGAATAATTAAGGAAGGTGTAGAGCATTAGTTTCCATATTTTGATGAAGAAAATTTTCTGAAATAGTTCATTGTGAATGATGATTTCAAATCTAGTTGGGTTGTTTCATTAGTGGTTTTACTAGAGATAGAAGAGGAAAATGAGTTAGTATTTACATCAAATCTACCACACTTAAGGTCATCATGCTCTATGTACTTTTTTAATTTTAGTTAAGAAGTGTGAGGAGGAGACATGCTGCTCAAAGTTGGTGTTGGATGAGTTCGTATCTTTCTGAAGAAAAAAGTAAATTTTTTCTATGTGTCTCACATGATAAATTTATCCTTGGAGTCCATGGAGGAATTCATGTTCTTGGAGTTAATTTTTTTGATGAGGGACTTTGGAGTTCATGATTTTTTTAGTTAAATCTACTGGTATTTGAGCATGGTTTTTAGAAGACTAATCTAGTTTAAAGGGAATGTTTGTGTAATTTTTCATGCTATAATTTTATTCTTGATGTTTGGGAATTTTATTTGTTTAAGGATACAAGGAAATTGGAACCTACACAACATTTTTATGAAATACAACATGAAACCTATTTAGATATGGTTGTAGTGTGCAGTGAGGTGAGAATACTTTCTTGGGTAGTTTGGGTGTCTCAACCTAATATTGATAGGAATGTAATTGTTGGTAGTTACACCCCACTAATCAAGATAATGATTTTTTCTAGATCAGGTGGGAATATAATATAGATTTATACTTAATAGGGGAATGGATGGTTTATTAAGAAATGGTTAAAAAGGGTACAAGGTATTTTGTTCGGTAGTTTGGGTCCACAAGGTAAAGAGAGGTAGAAAAAGGAATATGTTAAATTAGGAGGGGGGATATGGGTCTGGGAGGAATTCTATTTGTAATAAAAAAAATATTCTTGGGTGGGAAATATCTTATGGGTTCCCTAAACTATTGTCTCTCTCTCTCCTCTGTATTTTTATATTATAATTCATCATATAATTCACATTCTCAAGTTTGCGGGATGATGAGTGTGTTCTAACATTTTGGTCTGACATTACATTCTATCCATTGTGATTTTTTTTCACTGATGGAGACACATAATAAATCTTGAATTAATAGGAATGAGAAATCATCTTGAGGATCCTCTCTCATATTTTACTTCCATAGTTGGAACCATGATCTCTTTGGTTAATTCATCTCAACAATAATAGCGATGGGAACATTATGTTACTGAAATGGATTAATTATATAATTTCTATATGATAGTGATGTATTTTTGGGAGAAACAAATCATTCATTATTTTATTCATCCTTCTAGGATTCCATGAGACTCTACATTGCACTCTGGTGACAGTGATGCCTCACCACCTCTAGACGGCCACCCGATTTCACTGCCAATGGACCCTGATCATGACTATCTTTAATGAAATAAATGAATCAATTTTTTTAATTTTTGTGGCATCAAACCTTGGGGTTGATTCAACCACAAAGTGTTTTATTCTTGAATACCAAAAATTACAGAATCCTCCAAAATTAATTGATAAATTTAGTAGCCTCTACATCAATAATGGAAGGGTCATTGGAAATAGGGGTTCTATTTTCAATATGGATTTTCATATACTCCTTTACATATATGTACTAATCCTAAAATGTATGAATTAATACTTGAAGAATATGAAGACCTCCTGGAAAATTCCAATAAAAAATATTTTTCAGATGTAGACATCCAGAATGAGGGAGAACAAGTCGAGGTTGAATGCATGGTGGTGTAGTGCAAGGATTTGGTCATATGTTACTCAACCCCTAACCAAAAATCCCAACACAAGACATACATGATGGTGGATATTAGAGTAATTTAAATTCTAATTTTCATCTTATTGGATAGTGGAGAAACCCATATTTGAATCTTTCTATGGTTGATCTAGATATTGGGTCTTTCAGCCCCCAACTCTCATCATCTGGATGTCAAGTTTGGTTTTGTGCATCACATTGGTTTGGAAGTTCTATATTCCAACTATGGTTAACGGAAACATTAAAAGTTCAATTGACACCCATGTTCAAGACTTAGGTTTCCTTGACCACATTTTGGGAATCTCATGGTTTTATACTTTGGGTGAAGTTTTAACTAATTGGAACACGATGACAATGAAATTTATTACAGGGAAACATAGATATGTTCTATAGGGTTTGTGTCAGTACACTACACTAGTTTCATCTATTAATACTAGGTTACCAACATATAGAGGGTGCTCCAGACAATGTCAACTATTAGGGTCCACATCTAGCACTGCCAGGTATAACATACCAGTTTCTTAATAGTTTAGTGTGTAAAAACTGCTTGAAAATTTTCCCCATGTTTTTGAAAAACCTATGGGCCTCCCTCTATTATGCTAGAAATTCCATTCCATTTTTATATAGTAAGGAAATATTCCCATTTTTTTCAACCCTACTAATATCTGCAATTATAAAAAAGTTAAATTGAACAATAGTGTAATGAAATCCACACCTCAAGAATTATTAGATCCATATCTAGTATTTTATATAGCCCAAAGATTTTGTTTAACAAAGGATGGTACAAGGTGATTATGTTTTTATTATCAACTACTCAATAATGTTTTATTTTTGAATAAATTTACAATTCTGGTAGTGGAGTAATTTCCTTACAAATTACAGCAAGCTACTTATTTCACTATAATAGACCTTAAATCTGGAAATCATTAGATATAAATAATGGATGGGGATATTGAAAATAATGATTTATGGTCTCATAGCAGTCAAAATGAATATTTGGTCATGAAATTTTTGGTTGACCAATGCTCTAACCACCTTTCAAACATCCATGCATAAACTCTTCTTCCACCTTATTTGTAAGTCCATTTTTATTTTTTATTAATATTTAGATTTTTAGCATAAATTGGGAGGTACATTTATCACACTCAGAAGATTTTTTTTAGAAATCCTCAAAGATAATTATTTATTTTAAAATTGGAAAGTGATATTTTTATCAAAGGGAGGTCAAGTACCTCATCCATATTATTTTTAAGACTAGATTTTCTATGGATCTAATAAATGTACTAGTTGTTTTTCATATGAATACCCCAAAAACAGTGAAGGGGATCCATAATTCCCTTGTCCTCGCAGATTATTTTTGAAAATCCTTAAATTCTATGTTAATATTTCTCAAACTCTCACAACTCTCGTAAATAAGATAAACATTCAATGGAATCATGATTCTATATAGGCTTTCGATCTTCTGAAACATCTTATGATTCAAGCACATGTTTTTGATTTTCTAATATTTTCAAGCACATTTGAACTTGAATGTGATGCTATAAGAAGGGGGTGGGATATTCATATGTAATATTTTCAACCATTTTGTTCTTAAATAATGGCCTTGAATATTTTTTTGAAAATTCCATAAATGATTAATAAATCATTGTTTTTGTGTTAGCTATTCAATATTGGTGTCCATACTTACTAGGACGGAATTTCATTATTTATAATCATCACAACCTAATATTTATCCTCTAAAAACATATTACCATGGATGATCAAAAATGTTGGATTGAAATTTTTCTTGGATATCAATTTAACGTCAAATTTATGCTTGGCCATGAAAATTCATCTGTAGATGCCCTTTCTCGCATGTCTGACTTGGATTTTTTGTAGCTTCTTTAGTCCTCCCCACTGTGGGTGGTGGGACAACACCTCAAAAATGATGTTATGAATAATAATTTTTTATAAATTCATCACAACACTGAAATTAGGTTCTTCATCCTCATACACATATTTTAATTATTCCTAATGGGTAATATAATATAAGAAAATATTTTTACTATTGAATTATTCTCCATGGATACCCATTTTAAAGGATGAATTACATACTACTCCTTAGGGGGTCCAGTCTTGTTTCTCAAAAACATATCATCAGATTTATACCAGTTTATACTAGATTGAAATGAAAAACAGATTTTGGAGTATGTATGCAAGTTATTATTTTTCCGATCTAATAAAGACTCTCCTTTATCCATATATGGACTCTTATGACCACTAGATAATTGATCATTAATATGGTATGATCATTCAATGGACTTTATTACTTGTTTTACCAAATCCCATGATTATGATATGATTTTTTATTAGTGGTTTTTCTATCCAAATATGATCATTCCATCCTTTTGAAGAATCATTTTTCATCCAAGATAGTGGTTGCGGTTTTTATCAAGACATAGTTTGTTTTCATGGTATTATAGTCTCCATAGTCAATTATTAGGACCTGAATTTCCTTATCCATTTTGGGAACTTTTTCATTTTTAGGGGACATGGCTACACTTCCATGATACTTTCCACCCACAATTTTATTTGAAAACCAAATTAGTAAACTGGTTTTTGGAAATGTATTTAAATTTTTTCATTGGAGAGCAGCCCAAAAACTAGTCATTTGGGATTCCTTGGGATAATATCAGTTATGACACCACCTAAAATGATTATATAAATTTATATATTTTAAAATTAGTGCATGAAAAAAAACCCCACCTTCATAAGCTATATTCCATCTGAAATTTAGGTGGAAGGCATTTATAATGTAATTTTGGACTAGGATGTGGCTTAATAATAGATCTTCCACCATATGGATTGGTCTCAAGACTACATGAAGCATCATGCTGACCAGTATCATCATGATATTTCATTTCAAATTGGGGACCTTAAATAGGTTTGAATTCCTCCCCATTAACAATGTAAATATTTTCGTGAATTAACTAGAAATTATCACCCAGAATTTATAGTCATTTTCCCATTCACAAACAGATTTTCCCCATGGAGGACCATCATGAGTTTCCTATGATAGACCATATTCATATAGTCTTTAATTTATCCAAGCTCAAAAAATTTGTAGGATATCATCCATTTCATCCCACCCTACACATTGACTTGGTTAGTGAAAAAAAGGACTGGCCTCAGCCAAAATCAATCATTGAAAAATGTCTCAACATACATAGTTTAACTGAACAACCCCAACTCATGAAAAAATGGAATGGTTTTCCCATTAAAGGTTCTACTTGGGAAAATAAATTCTTCATTCAAATTTATTTTCTCTCTTTCATTCTTGATGGAAGGACTATTTTCATGGAAAACCCAATAAAAGAAGCCAAGACATTCCAAGGGAATGGATGTTTTATTACCAAAATGGAAAAACGAGATTTTGTAAGACAGTTTGGTTCCATATGAGGTAGATAGGGGTAGAAGGAATCTTTTAAATTGATTGGGGGATGTGGGTTTCAGAAAGAATTTTCTTTGAAAAAACAACTCTATGATTTGGCGGGAAAGCTCTACAAGATAACCCAAATTTCTCTATCTCCCTCTTCTCTGTAATTTCATACAATATTTTGAAAAATACTTATTCTTCTCTAATTAGAGGAGGGATATTAAATATGTTATAAAAAAATCATAGGTGAATTTATAGACCATCTAGTTCACTTGATCAAAGACAAGACTGTTGGGAGGCATATTTTTTTGTAAGGCTAGTGAGTTGAAGTAGATTTTGTGCTTTATATAATCTCTTGGATGTATCATTTTCAGTAAATTTTATTATTTCCCAACAATTTTCAATTTATGATGCTACATTAGACATGACACCTCAAAATATTTCTATTGATGTTGGTCTTAGTGGAACGGTTGATGATAATACTGTCGAGTATCTGAAGTAGGATTCAGTTCCTGAATAAGTTGATTTTGAAATAAAATGGAATTCCTCACATTTGAAACTACTGTTGAAATATTATTCCTCCTAGTAATATATTAGTTTAGTTTCTGATATAAAACAGAATGTTCCACCTCATGGACAATATAGTTTTTAATGAGGGGGGGGGGGGTTTCTAGGTTTGTGAGTGTGTTCATTCATGAGTATAGGTTGTTAGTGTAATATTGTGTGTGGGGATGTTACATATTGGGTGGGGACTTAACTGATGCTGGGTGAATATTTATATTTATACTTTATTAGTCTTGGGGACATATTGAAGTATTTATAGCGATATTAAATAGGGGATGGGGTTTTTGGAAGCATTGAAAATTTCCATTTTTTGGAATTAGTCTTTGTAGCTATTAGGGGTCAAACATGGGTGGTCTTCCAGGGCTCTGAGAAGTGGCCTTTTTTAGAGAGTTTCTCCTTATTCTGTCTCTTTCTTATAATTATATCTCTACTATAATTTTTCTAGCCTACCATTATATTGTAAATTAATAGTTGTTTCCATTGAAATAAATAGTTTTCCACTACCTATGATTTATGTTTTCTCTATATTCTACTTTTTAATACCTTTTGTTTAACCTACTTATTTGCTGGAGTTCTAACATAAAAGGTCATTAAGGCCTTAGTTATTAAACTTTTTTGTACTATCATCTTCATTTAGAAATATAATTTTATTTCCATGCCAAATTTTCATAGTTCAAAAAAAATTTGGCCCTTGATTTTGAGCAATATATCTCACCTCACTAGTGGATGCACCGACACTTTTACGTGGTTACTCTCCCATTGTGTAGAAATTTACACACTCACTATAAGTTGGATATTGAGTCAAATTAATCAACACAGTATTTTTGAGTTAGAACTCATTGATTTTGTAGGAAAACATGTCCAATATGTCTTCTAAAATGGAATATAAATCAAAATTATGAATGATTTTTCTCTATGTTCCCTACTATAAATTCCATTGAAACCCATTTTCTAACATGTCTTACAATAGTTCAAAAAAACCATTGGGTGTTAATATCATTACAATTAAACTCTAAACAACATCTATTATGAACATTGTTCCTATAACTAGCCCTATATAGAATGTTTGAACCTTCACCCACTCCAACAATCCTCAGTGTGTGAATTTTCTTTAATAAATCCTTGAACCAGTATAACGATTCATAAATAGATTGATTGTTAATATTTTAAAAGTTATGGATTTATTTTCTCAACTTCACTATTTTGGGTGGAGAGAAATAGTTCACAATGATAGATTGGGAAAGAGCCTCCAAAGTAGCAATTGACCATTATGACGACCCTTTGATATAATATTTCACCTTTTCCCTTAATGAAAATGAGAGTAGATGATGTCTCACCACATATTCTGATCATCCATTACATTTAATGGTGGAACATATTTTAAGGAATTTTTCATGGTGAGTATTTTTTATTTCACTCAACAAACCCCCCAAATTGAACTATATTTGTTAGGAACTACACCATCACTATTTTGATATGGAAATTAAATTCCATAATGGGTGGAAAAATGATACTATATTTCACTCCATGGATTTATCGAAATCCATAATCCATAAGGGTTCTTCTTGGTGCAAATTACATCAAAATAATATTTGGTACGTACTAGGTAGGATCTTGTATCACATACACCATCATAAACGAATCAGGTGGTCCATTTTTTCCAATACATGTGTAAACTATTTTCTAACACCATTAAGGATAACTAGGTGTTATCCTTACATGAATGGCATTGTAGAATCTGGAATATAATCTCAGATAAGTGCTCGATGACTCCTTAAATCTTTTTCCAAAATTATAGGATAAAAAAGTAGTTTCTTCAACAGTTTGGCACTTATTTAATGAGTTAGGTGGTACATCATGCAATATAGGTCTTGAACACACACAAGTATTATAACATGAATAAAGGTAATCACCGAAATTAATCAAAAATGGATATGTGATTAAGAATATAATGTTAATTTTGTTTTATTTTCATTTCCAAATTAAAAAATTAATACATTAAACAATACACAATTTGTATTATATAACACTTATGAAATAATTTAGTATAATTATACATGACTTGTTACTTTTGAATGACCCAAAGTTAATTCAATCACATCTCCTATTTCAGTATAGTGGAAGTATAAGATAAATCCCTCGAGAAACTTAGTAAATTTCTAACATGAACCCTTTATTTATCATTTAATGGTTTGATTATTTTATTCAAAACCAATAAATTATTTGAATAACCCAGTTCAATACACTTAATATTAAGTGTCACTAAAATTAATTATTATGAAAATTTTATTTTAACCTTTAATATGGGAATGTTTCAAGGTTATGGATTAAAGTGGAGATCATTTAAGTTGTGTATTCAAATCATGGTCAGGAAATTAAAAATTAACTTTTATTAGTATGATTTAAGAGTGTCATAACGTCATTTTTCTGATAAATTATTACTAAGTTGTTGCAAATCAGTTTCGTGGTCGGAAAATCAATTATGAAGAACATTATAAGATCAAACCGTACTTTTTAAAAAATAATTATATGTTCCATATTATGTTCTCTATAATATTTTTGTAGTTCTCTATATATATTATTCTTGACCTGATGTAATTTACATCGTCAAGAAATAAGTTTGACACAAATTCATTATAAAATTTATATGTAAATTTTGGGAACATAAAATAAAAAATTAAATTATAATCGAATATCTCTATCATCCCCTGAATCCTTTCATAGTTGTGATATTTTTTATGCATTATGGGAATAATTATTACACCAAATAACTTATTGAAATACAAGATATTAAAATCAAGAATAAGAAACATAAGAAACATAAGATCTCATATTCCTAGATGAATCCTTTGGTTCTTCCCATTATAACTTCACTTACTGATGATTCCTCCTTCCAAAAATGGTCATATAGAATTAATTATCTATCCCCAACTGTCTCAATGTGGTTTGGGGACTTTATCATAGTTCAAATGGGGGTTTTGAGGTAGATAGAAGGTGATTATACCACTATCCCATTATACACAATTAGATATGTTTGGATCAAATTCCTCCAACCCTAGGTCTTCCAAAACCAACACATAATCCCCTTAGGGTTTCATCCTAAAACCTATGGGAGATAGGTGGAATTTAAATCCGTTAGTATATGTGATATACCATCATTTGCATAATTTAATGTGGTACATGGGGTTCTCACCCAAAAAATCCTCCCCGAAAACCAAATACCACACAATTAGGACTCCCATTGAATAGTATTCCACCATATCTTTCCATTTTTCATCGCCATTTTCTTATCATCTGGACTCTCCACCTTCCCACTACTACCAATAAGACTTTTGACACAAGGAAACATGGGTACACATTATTTAAATGATCCACCACTATCATTGTAAACTAATTCGAGGAATAATCCTCCCTACATCACACTTAGGATCCACAATGGGTTTTATATCCTTTACAAAATCCAATGTGGACTTGGGGTTTTCACCCAAAAAGATAAACCATGTACCAAACATGTCTGAGGGTTTTTCCATTTTCTCTTCTAGTGCGTGGTTTGGGATGGATTTAACCAACCAGGTTCTGATTATGTAGTTGGTTCTTACTCCATTTTATTGAAGTGCATAGTTTTTTCATGGTTTAAATAACAATAGACCAATCATGAATTTAGTTTTATGTCCCAAAATGTATATCTAAATATATCCTAGGTAGGGGAGTTTATGATTCCAAGTCTCTAGTATAAACTATAGACAATGTAAAAATTATCTCAAATTGTATATTTTTCATCTCACATTCCTATTTGATTTCTGCTTCCATCAATTCCTTGGTATTATTCAATATGTCACCTATATGTGGAAAATTAACAAATCACATGTGAGAGAATGACCATTTTCAACATAAAATATCATGAAAAATGGCTTCATAACAAATATACATCAAATTACATCCACTACATCATTTTCATCCATTCAAACTTTTTTTAATTTTTAATTTACTTATTCCTATAACAACCACCAACTTCAATTTTTAAAGTTGTTTTTAGAATATTATAAAATAAATAATAGAAAAAAATATAAACATTGTGTTCTATATTAATCATTTATAGAATTATAGTCTCTGAGGTTAGCCACCGTGCTACCCCAAGATTTTATAAAATTTGGAGGCAATCAGGGGCCCTTTGATAGGAAAAATTTGTGTCACTTTTTAGCATCATTGTCGATGATGAATTTCATTCCTTATGATAATTTTTTTATAATAACTACAATAAAAACTATGTTACAATTATTGTATCAATTTAATTGTAGGATAATCCAAATTATTAAAGTGGAAAAAAATCTCCAATGACTGAAAAATAAAAAATAAAATTACATTAGAATGATAAATAATCAATTTCTGAAGTTAGGTTATAAATTAAAGAAAAAAAAACAATGTTTATAACCACTATTAGATATTACTAAATTAAAGGATGTTTTTATACTAATATTTAATTTTGATACAATTATTGTGCTAAAATGTATTTATTTGTAAAATATTTCATGGATTATTATATGATATGATAAGTGGAGGATATTGAAATAGAATTTATTGCTAGAAATACATTGTGGTCCATAATTAGTAGAAAAGTATTGGAATAACTTATAAAAATCGGAAATAAAACTTGGGTTTTCATAGGATTACGATCCTCTAAAATAGTTGAAGGTTATTCGACAAATTTTTATGCTTGATGAGTATAATACAAAGATTGAAGGTTCCTCCTTTTGGATTTATACTCTAAAATAATCCTAGAATATTCTTTTTTTTCTTGGGAGGTTTATATTAATAAATTGAATGTATGATTATGAATCATGACCTAAAGGATAAGGCATAAATAATTATTGTTATCATGGAATATCGAACAAGAACTCATAATTATAGGAATAATTTTTTACTATGGCTCCAGTGCTTTAGACGATAATTCAGCATGGCTCAACCTCCATTTTCATTATATTTTACAATACTAGGGAATACTAATTGGCATATAATAGAGTGTTAAGGTGACCATGATGACCTTACACCCCCTAGAAGAGAGTGAATATATTTTATAAGGTTAAGTATGAGGAATTTCAAGATAATGGATTGTGTTTCTATTATAGTTTTGAATTTTTCCACACACAAATTTTTCCTTAAAAGGATATTTTCCCCATGGTTTGGGAATGTCTTCAACCCCAATATGAGGAGGGTGACTCTGCACAACATCTTTTTCTAGATGATGTTCCTATTATGGAGTCATAATATGAGTTGTTGGGTATTTCTTCCCAGGTTATGTATATTACTTCACCAAAGGTACCATAGGTACACGGTTCGTAGTACTTGGTGTTTGAAGGAACTATTACTATCATTCTAATTCTTGTTTTTGTTAATAGTGGGGCTACTCATAATTTTGATTCCTCATCCCTCGTGCAGAAATTGGATGCTCCAGTGGTTCCAAACACTCTATTTGGTGTACATTTAGGAGATAAACACTATGCCCTTTTAAGTGGAAAATGTATCATTTTACCTATTCAGTTCAGAAATTTGACTATGTAGGTCGATGCTTAATGTTTTTATACTACTAATGATGACTTGGTTCTTGGTGTGTCTTTTCTCAAGAATCTTTTCTATGACACTACTCATTGGAAGAATCTCATAATGATTTTTGTCCATTATAGTTCCCATGTTCTTTTGTGAGTCATGCTCCCTTCCCTAGATGTTCATTGGGATTTTTTGTAATGTTTTTCTTTCAAAAATCCAATATTTGGAAATTCATTGGTTATTGAAAACTACACCAAAAATTAATCCCCTTCTTCTACCTTCGATTTTGATTTTCCAGGGGTTCTTCAATCAATTTTCTTGGCCTTCTAAGGTTTTTTTTCTGAGACCATGGGGTTAGTGACCTAGAAAATTGTATATCACAACATTAAACTTATTCTAATGGTAGTACCAATTAATATACACCATTATAAACTATCACATTCTCTAAAAGATAGAGTTGGGCACTAGGTTTATGAATTATCTTCTCAGGGTGTTACTCGACATTGTAATCGTTCATATTATAGGGTTGTACCTTTAATAAAAATGGATAATAGTTGGTGTATGGGTGTATATTTTACAGCCTTAATTAAACTTATTATTAAAATTAATTTTCTTATTCCTTTTATCTGAGATATCTGAGATGAATTGTACATGACTACTTATTTAAACAAGTCCGATTTAAAATCTATTTTTCTTCATGTCTGTATGTATGAATATAATATTGTAAAAAAATTACTATAATCATGAGGTCCATTATGATTATTTAGTTATATCATTTGGATTAATGAACACTCCCACCACTTTTTTCGAAACTACGAATGTGGTCCTCAGACTGTATCTTTGAATTTGATTACTCTATTTTTTGGATATCCTAATTTATAGTACTTTTTGTACTTATCATTTTTCCAATCTATGATTGGTTTTAAGATTATCTTTGGGTAATTCCTTAATTTTCAATCACAATAAAATGTGCTTTTGGATGCAAACTGGTGGAGGATTTGGGATATTTGATTTCCCAGTAGTGGGTTTTCGTAAATCCAACAACGGTGTCTGCTATTATTTCTTGTGTTATTCTTTCAAATTTTTGGGGAATTTTTGGGATTTTGGGACTCACCAATTACCATAATTTTTTAAAGACAATTTTAAAAACATAAATCCACTCATCAAGCGTACTAATAAAACTAATATCCAATGGCTTACATGGGCATAAGATACCATTGAGACATTGAATACTACCTTGTTTTCTACACCATTTTAAGGTTACCTGATTTCTAAATACATTTTTAATTGCATATGATGCTTATGGTAGTGGGATGGTTATTTTCTTATAATAGGATGATCACAAAATTTCATGTTTTTTTAATACACTTTATGATTCTAGTTTGACTAAACTGACTTATGAAAACGTGTTGATAGGTGTTTTCCATTCCATGCAACATTAGAAGTAATATTTTTTAGGATTCTATTTTTGTGTGTGGATAGATCAAACAATTTTAAAATAATTTTTTGACTCAATGGATTCCTTCAATTTACCAATAATGATGGTAAGTGTAATTATTGGGATTCGAGTTTTAGGTTGTTTACAAACCCATGAAACACAATTATGTTGGTGACACTATGTCTTGATCTCTATTAGAGAAGGTCTTGGGTTTTTTTATTTCTATATCCATTTGAGTTTATTTTTAGAGTGTTTGATTATAAATTACTATGGAAAATAACCTGAAAGTTATTATTCACCTTTTATAGAAGTTTACTAGTGTGGAACTAGGATATTCCCTTTAGAATGGTTTGTTATTTATTCATGATAGGTTGGTTCTCAACAAAGGATCTTATTTGATTCCATCACAAATCCCTTACTAAAATTCTTACCCAAAAATGTTTCATAAAATAGTTTTAGAATCTTAAAAATTTTGGTGGTTGGTTTGTTTTGGCAGGGCATGACTCATGCCATTATGAGATTTGTCTGTGAATTTCTATTTCATAAGACACATAAATCCCTTACACTTCTAGGGGATTCTCCAAAATCTACCCACACTGTAATTTATTTTGGTATAGGTATCTATAGGGTTTTTTCTAGGTTCCCAAAATCATAGGGATATGTGGTTATTATGGTTTTGGTTGATCACCTTTCTAAGTATGCCAAATTTTTTCCCATTAATCACCTATATAATGCTCAGGACGTGGAAACTATGTTAACAAAAGAGGTTGTATGTCTCCATGGTGTGCCAAGTGTGATTTTTAGTGATTTTAACACACTATTTATCATTTATTTTGGAAATAATTGTTTCATTTTCATGGAACCAAATTGAATATGGGTTCCTCTTATCATTCCTAAATAGATGCGTAGTCAGATGTTGTCAACCGCTGTATTGATATTTATTTGTGTTGTTTTTCCTATTATAATCCATCTGGGCATGACGGTTACCTTGGGAAGAATATATTCACAAAACTTGTTTCTATATATCTTCTTGTTTTACTTCTCTTGAAATTTTTTATGTCATGTCATCTCTAGCCTTGATTGGATTCATGAAAGGTTAGACTATTTTTGAGGTTGTTTTTGTGGATTTTCTTGACTTGAATGATGTTTTACAGCACCTTCTTATCAACATGTTGGATTCCTAATATCAAATGTGTCGAAATTATAATTATAAGAACAACTTAATAACTTCTATTTCTAGATACAATGTGTTGGTAAATATTCAAGCTTAGTAGAAGTATTTTTCTAGTTATAATGTTTTCCCAATGTTGGATTCCAGATTTTATATCCCTTCACAGTAGTTGAGCATATTCCTAGTGTTTAATGCCTATTTGATTATCCTGCCTATAGTTGGGTCCATCCCATATTTCAAGTATCTCAACTTAATTTTTCCATTGGTGACCATTTTATTGATTATTTTTCCAAACTATTTCATGATTACTTATAGTAATTGGTTGATCCAGAAGCTATCATCTCTGCTTGTGGGAATGATCTGGACCTTTAGTGGTTTATCCTTTAGTATGTGAACAATCCATAGAATGTGACATGGGAAATTAAAACTCTTATTCAATCATATTACCCTTAGTTTCACATTGAGTACAAGATGGTTCCTTTGGATAGAGGAAGTGTTACGAGGCATGGGTCATATACTAAAGCTAATGTTGCTGGATTTATTATTTCTCATCCTTTTAATACCTACTATAGGAGGAAGGTTAGTGATTATTTTCCTAAAGGGAAGTTTTTAATTGTTAAATTTTATTTTAATATTTTTTGTGATTTTTTTGTGGAAGGTTGCATTCATGATTGTACAGGTTGACTATGGGAGGCGATAACCTTAGACTCCAAAGTGATATTTGGGGAGCATATTTTATTTTTATTAATTCTTCTAGAACAAACTCTACTATAATAGATAGATGACAAAGAATAATTTAGAAATAATAATTTCTTCTTAATCATATGACTATGACTCCATAACTCTATTCTCCATTAGTTATTACCCACCAGAAAAAGGATATTTTTAATGTAAAAATGGATGGGACAGACTATATTATTCATGATCAACTTTTAATTTCAAGATAACTATACATATAAAATTAAATTTGTATTAAAGTTACTCTTGAATATAATTCATTATTAGATTTAATTGTTTTTTATTTTATTGGATCATAACATAAAATTTAATCTCACTATTTGATAATTATTGATTCACCTAAATAATACATGCTTGTGGAAATTGATGACGAAAATTTATCCAATGATGTATGTTTTGAGATCCTCTTTATCCTTTAAGAACATGCTAAGGGATTTTTCAATGATGAAATAGTATAAGACACTAGTTATAAGAATAATTTTTTTTAATAATAAATCATTTCTTATCATCACTATTGTGTTATTTTTTGTTTTACAGGATTTCAAAAACAAGATCCTATACTTTTACAACATTGGAGGTAAAACTCATCATCATACCATGGATAAAAACTAGAACTATCTTTCTATGTAAATTTAAAATATTACATCTATTTTTTGGGTTAAACTAAAATTTATTCTCCCTTTACCATTTGTTTCACTTTTCATTTATTTATACTTCTTTTAATAAATGTTTTAATTGACTTTATGTGAAATTTTTTAGGTTGAATTGTGTCTATATAAGCTTTCGAAATAAAAAATCTACTTCTATCCATTGCTCAAAACATTCATCTAGGTATGATTTTTTTTCATTTTTTAATTATTATTCTTTTATGTTCTTATTTATAGGCACATGAAGGAGAAAATAGTTAATCAGTAAAAGAAAATAAAATAGGATTATTTACATAGCTAAAATCAATTTAAATTCATGTATTTTGTGTATATTTTTAGTGTCAGTAATGGGTTTTTTTGTTCCTCTATGAGATAGTTTGTTTTTAAAATCCTAAGAAGACATTTTAAATTGTTTCCCCTTCCACTTCATGAAAAAATATAGGTCTTTTTTCCCTTAATTTTTTTAAATATTCTCTAAAATACTATATATTACAAGTGTTTGGGGAGGGGGGGGGGTTACAAAGCTACAGACAAAACACACAACTCAATCATGAGGGAATCCAGGGAGACCTGAACTCAGGGCCTACTCGACACCCCCAATGGCCATGACCACTATGATATGCCTAGGGGTTGTATAAAATACTAATTAGTTATAAATATATTTTTTTGTGAATGATAAAGGTTCTAGGTGCAGTAGAATTCTTGGGGGAGGCATGTAAAAAAAGAATTTTATTATTATCAATTATTAATTCATTCTGAACATAATTAATAACATCTTGACTAACAAATATTAGTGGATAATTAATTATAATATTAATCCCCATACTGAAATATTGGATCATCACATGTAATTTATAGAAAGATTTAAAATTAACTTCACATTTTAATTAATTCTTCATTGATGAATCGATATACCACTCATGTCATACCATTATTGCATTAGAGGAATAATGGTTAGATTCCCTATAGTGGTTATCCACACGTGTTTAATGAATAATTGATTTTTTTGTATAATTATCTAGGTGATAACATAGAATAATCTAATGATTGTGATGATCATCGTTGATCACAACCACTTATATTAACCGAAGAAGAATTTGTTATGGTGGATGGAAATTGATGTTCATTCTTCAAATATTTATAAGGAGGGATATTTATTTATCTTGAGTGGATTATCATGATATTTTGTTGTTCACACAAAAATTTAATCTACATCTTGTACAAAAAGTCATAACTGGGTTCATATAGTGCTAGGGTATGAAAATAAATAATTGCATAATAGATCATATTATTTTCTAAATTCCCAGTGACTCCCATGTCTAAAAATAATAATAATAGTAATATAATTATTATTTTCATTACATGTGAAAAACTCATGGATAATATAAATTTTATTTTATTGAATAAATAAATTAATATTTATTCAAAAAAATATTTAATATGACATTTATCACCAGACGATAAAACTTATCATGCAAATCCACCTCAAAAGTTATCAGTACTTGAATAAAGACAATATATTTGGTCAAATAAATGCCACTACATTATTATATAGTACATATGTAAATATTATATTCCCTGAATTAGTGAATAAATATTTATTAAATATTCAAATAAATAAACAAATAAATATTTTTTTACCTTGTGTATAAGACGAAATCAACAAATAACTTATATTCACATAATTAAATAAATAATTACTTAGTGAATAAATATTTATTAAATATTTAATACATGTATATATTCTCTTGAGTAACTAGAGACTAAATATTTTCAATAAAACCAAAAAGAATAGTTATTATAACACATACGAGAATAATATATATCAGATATGTTAAATTCGCATGAAATTTAACTGATATTCCAAATACACATAGTGTGAAACCCTCTAGCTAACATTCTTAGTGGAATTAGGTTAAAATTCCTAAGATCCATGTTTTGAATATAAAAAAAACACCAGGACTCTCATAGAGAAATAATTTAATGTATCAAAGACATGTAACCTCCAAAAAATGTACAACATGTAATATAATCCCCTTATCCTTATATCATTAATCAAGTAGGTTGAATGCTAGTGTTATTAACCTATGTGATTTACGCCTCTATAAATTTCTGAAATCAAACTCATCGACAATGCCAACATGGCCATTGAATTGATCAGGAAGTTAAATTCTTATCAAAGGGTTAGAGATATACACTGACATTTAAAATATAAGAGATAAATCTTTTTAATATTATTTATTAATATAACATCACTCGTGATGCACTGAATGTATCATACCTTATCTTGAACATATATTGGCACTATTTTCATTAATACATCAAATAATTTGACTCATGACACACATTATTGATGATAATATAGTCTAAGTATCATTACACACATTAACATATATTAATATCCAATAGAAAATATAAATTTTTTATTTATTAGTGGTATTTATTGATCTCTTAATCTGTTCCACTGAAGATTTTCAAGTTCGTATGACCTGAGAATGTCTCAAAATGTCCACTGAGTCTCCATCCCCAATAGCCTATAACATTTGTGTCCCATCAAATGATATCATATATCTATATAACATATATTTAAGAATATTTTCATGACAATTATAGGTTCTCATCATAGAACGGAACTACTGCGACCTTTTAGTGTGACAAAAAATGTTAGGATATTATCATATACTATGTAATGTAGAAGATAATTCATGATGTTATAATAAATTTAACTAATATTTAAAAACCTGAATATAACAAAAAACTACATAGAATCTAGTTTTAGGTCACCAACTCCAACAGAGTCCCACTTGTACTACAACCAACTGCTAATAACATTTAGATCACTAGTTTTTACATGAGGTTAATGCTTTGAATAACATAAGGCTTTAGTTGAGGGATACATTCAGTTTTATTCCATATAATCTCTTCTTATAGAGAGTTCACCACTTTTACAAAAATCCTTCAAGAGATGATATTTATATAGTATGTGATTCATCCATTTATGCGACCTAAGATCCTTTATGAGATACACCTTGACAATATTATCACAAAAAATGTGATAGGTTCTTTACTACAATGTACCACATAAAGATCGTGTTTGATGTTTTAAATTAAAAATACTTCTTTGGATTCCTATGAAGAATCTATATACTCTTCCTCCGTTGTAGAATTGATAACAATTGACTTCTTCGAACTCTTCTAACTCACAACTCTATTGAGGATGAATACATATCTTCACTATGACTTCAAATAATTCTGATCTATTTAGAAACTAGAATTAGTATATCCTTTGATAACTAGTTCATTGTCACCTAAATATAATAGTAACAAATTCATAGTATGAGTCAGATACTTAAGGATAACCTTAATAAAAGTCAGATGTTATATTCAAGTATATGCTTGATATCTACCTACCATGATTAAAGTGAATTGGACATCATGCTTATTTCAAAACATGACATACACGATGTATCCTATCATAGATAAATATTCTATCATTCTCATTATATATATATATATATATCTTCTATTGTGTATGATAATGAATTCTATTAGATATATTAATACCATGTGACACTAGAGCCAATACCCTCTAGAATTATTCCATACTAAATCTCTTTAGTATCGGGTTAAAGTATGTACTAAGAATTTGTTCAAACAACCTTTTGGATTTATCATGAATGGTCTTGATTCCAATTATATATACTGTTTCCCCGAAATAATTTATTGATAAGAACTTGTTTAAACTATCCTTAACTTGCTGTATGATTGATATGTTTTTTCTAATAAGTGATATTTCATTAACATATAATACTATAATTACGGCCACACTCCCACTAAAACACTTGTAAACACATTACTCACATTCATTCTTTAGGACACCAAAATTTCCTATGGATTCATCAAATATATTTTTCCATGACCTAGTATATTTATTTAACCCATAAATGTATATTTGTAACTTGATTATCTTATTGGATCTTCCTGGAGTCGCAAACTCTTCAGGTTGTGTCATTTAGACATCATCCTAGTGGATTCTATTAAGGTAAGGTGCTTTGACATCCATCTATCAAATATCATAGTCATGAAATTATTCTATGGTAAGTATAATTTTTATGGATTTAAAAATTAAAAATGGAGAAATGGTTTAATTGTAGTAAATTTTTTATGATCTTTTAACCCTTCAGTCATTAGTAGTGCTTTATATGTACTTACTTTACCTTCCATGTCTTGTTTTCACTTGAATACCCATTTTCACCTGATGAAATTTTCATAAAATAGAAAATAAACTAGTACCCATACTTGGTTTTGATTCCTTGAATCAATATTAGAATTTAGGGATTCTTTCCATCATTCATTTTTTGAGCTCGCTACTTCCATCCTAGAGGAAAGAAGATAATTATTTTCAATCTATAATGATTCACCATTTTCAGTGACTAAAAAACCATATATTTCTGGTTCTCTAATATCTATTGTTCTCTTTTGAAATATCTTCCTTTTAAGGAAACATATTTCATGGGGACTTATAGAATATATTCTTAAACAAAATCTTGTGTATATTGAGCATGAAATTTATTAAATGCAATCTTGGTATTACCACCCTTGATAAAGAGGGGATCCTTGACAATAAAAATGGATTTTCATGCTATAGCCAGCTTATTTTATAGAGCTTTATTTAGATAGTAGCCCATTGTTTTTATGGGAAACCCTATAAACAATAAATTAATTGCATAATTCATGGATTATTTCCATATTGTAGCTTATGAGAACTCTATTTCATCACTATAGGAAAGATGATCATTATTTTCAATCAGTAAAGATCCACCCTTTTAAATGAATAGAAAAATAAATCTTTTTGGTTAACTAATATCTCTAGTTCTCTTATAAAATACTTGTGTTTCAAGGAAAAAGACTTCCATGGGGATATATGGAATCTATTCTTACATTAAATTTTGTGTATCTTGAGAATCAACTTCATCGATGTCAATCTTACTCCCACTATCCTTATTTAGGTTATTCTTCCTCTCAATAAGAATGGATTGTCTTGTGATAGTCACCTTATTTTATATAGGATTGTATACATAGTATTCCTTTGTTTCCATGGGATACCCTATAATGATACACTTCACACATCAAGTTTCTATTTTTTTTTCTATATTTGACCATGAAAAATTCCTCACAACCCCATGCATTAGTATGTGATACCATAATTTTAATTCCATACATTATCTAGTATGGTATTCCATCTACCACCTTAATTATTTCTTGGTTTGGAGTGTGTGATGCAACATGTAATTCATATTCCCAAAATAATAATGGAATATTTTTATGGATCATAATCATCCTTACCATGCCAAGAAAGGTATAATTCCTCATTTCATTGAAGCCATTAGACAGTTGTGTAGAAGGAGGTGTTATTTATAATAGAATATCATACACCCATAAAGAGTTGATGGATTCTTGGTTAAGTACTCACCACCTCAATTAGATCCGAACTACTTTATCTTCTTACCAAGTTGATTCTCTACTTCATTCTTTAATTCTTTGTATTTTTCAACGGATTATGAAGTATACATCATTAAGATGACATATTCATATCTACTTAAGTAATTAGTAAAATTAATGAAGTAAGAGTACACACCTATAGATTCTATTAAAAAATGATTGTGTGCATTTGTTTTTACCAATTCTAGTAGATCTGTAGTTCATTCTCTTTGTCCACCAAAGGGTGTATTGGTATTGTTTCCTTACAAACAAGTGTCGAATCATTAAATTGGATTTAAATCAAAATATTCTAAGTAACCATCTTGATAAATATTTGTTAAATGCTTATTTTTTACATGACCAAGATGGTAATCCCATAACTGGGTGTAAAATGAGTCATATGAACATGATTTATTATAAATTTCCAATGATTGGTTTTCATAATTTAATACATAAATATCCTAATTTAAATGATTCCTATTATAAAATATGTTATCTTTATAAAATATACATGTTTTTTTATGAAAATTAAAATAAAATCACATGTGTCTTGGTTGGATGAAAAAATTATGTTCCTGGTCACTGTTGTTATATAAAAACAGTATTTTAAAACTGAGACCATCTGAGTTGGCCATAGAAGGTGGTAGTCCCTAATGGATAGAGTATCTAGCATCGTGCCATTAAAATCCCATAAATATTACTCTCCCATAACTATATTTATAAATCTATTTGATTCCTACGTCTGAATACAGATGCATGTTCGAGATGTTGTATCTAATACCTAATGTATAGAAGTGGAAATATTTCACTCAATAAAGAATATACTTGAAAATTCCCCTTGCTTATTTAATCGGGTGTAGTTAATCATTCAGTGGATAAACTCTCTTCATGAAAAAAAACTAGATACTTTCCCATTTTTTAGTATTTAGATCTTTCATTTCATGAAAGGAAAATTCAATAAATACTTAGACTTGGGATGAGTCTTTATCCCCTTAGCCTTGTTCTTCCTTTTATTATTTACCATGATGATCGTAAAATTTTCATGCCCCATGTATTTATCAACTTAGTTAATAAGTGTAAATAGTTCTGAAAGTGTCTTCTCACTATTGATCATATTCTAATTAATAATAAAATGAAGAAACACTTAGGAAGTGTAGTTAAAATGATATTTATGAACAACTCATTAGGGATTATAAACCTGAATATGTATAAATGATCAATATAACCAATCGTCTAAACTATATAAGACCTAGATTATACCAACTCTCCAATCTTTCATGTGGATAATTTATTTGAGATCTCATATCTCTCTTATCTCCCCTACTCTTTATATATACAATGAATTTGATACATGATTCTATGCATATTCATATCCTCGTGTTTCTTTAAAAACTGATTATACATGGATGATATCATGAAATATTTAACATTTATTGCATCATCCAAAGTTTTCAAATAAAGTGATAGTTCTTCTTCACTCGCCACTTAGCCAGGCACTATAGGAAGAGGATTTTCCAGCACATAGAATTTCCATTCGAGGCATAGTATAATGCATAGGTTCTTATTTCATTCTTCAAAATTTGAGTTAGTTAGAAAGCTATAATTTTCTAATATGGATAACAGTGATATAATTGAATCCATGTGAGTTTCAATTTCTATAATAAATAAGGGTAAAATTTCATTATGTTATCTATATTAAGGATTATATAATATATTTAATTTTATTTGTTAATATCTCACTATTTTATCGAAACATAAAAACCCTCATCACTAGTTTCAAAATATATTATCATTTTGATTTCCTAGTAGAACTGATCCATATGTCCCTTATCATAACCCATATAGAGGTCTCATAGGTTACTTTAATCTCCTTGGTTTCAACTCATATCAAAACATGAATCACCTCCACTCTCTTGAGTGCTCCATTGATTACATAATTTTACTCATACACAGGTGATGGTAACTAAATGGTTGGTCAATGGGAGTTTGTGTACAAGAAATTGTGGGCATGCAAACCCATACATAACGACAGGATAGAAATGACTTGTAGAATATTATTTAATTAAAAAAATTATTACAAAACCATTTAGTAATAAATTAAATAATCCGATCACATAAATTAGTTGTTCTAAGATCATGGTTAACAACATAACTTGCAATGAATACACATGTGTACACTAGTTTTCATTCACTTCAATTCATTATTTATTATTAAGATAAATAAACATGAATTAATTAATTAATTAATCCCCCTTAACTTAATAATAATCATAAGTCTCTTGGAGATACCCATCATAAATAAAAAATAAAAAATAAATGGAATAAATGGTATTTACTGGTTATTATGTCAAATTAATTGAGTAATTATTAATTTTTCAAACCTTATTACATATTCAACATATTACATATCAATAATGTAATAAGTTTTTAATGATTCAATTAATTATTTTTTATGTAATTTAATTTGGTTCTTTATGGGGTGACTGTATGACATGTACTAAAAGGATACACACCATGTTCATTTCCTTCCATATATATTAGATAAATTTTTGGGGACTCATAGTGCATCTCAGAAAGGTTAAACAATTTGTACTAATGAGCTACACATCATGTTTCCAAATTACCTATGTCCATGTAATCTTCTAATGGGAATGGAATGTTCTTCGGATGTGGGAAATAATGATTCACACTATGTGAAAACCAATTAAAAATTGTGTATCTCATTAATGATACAAACATTGAGTCTCATGCAGCATTATTCCGTGTATTTGACCACACAGTTAGCACAAATTTCACTGCTAAATTCTGTAGATGACATTTTGTCTCCATCTGTTACACAACGTGTGGTATATCAAACCATGTTTCATCCTAACATGGTCAACATGTGGTTTTCATTAAATAAATTTCATATTATTATTACTCTATGAGTTGTGTACCTCATGTCACATCCAGGTGTAATGAACTTGGTTATATGGCATGTACTTTGGCCACATTCCTTGTAATCATGTCCACCAGTCAAAACCCCTGGAATTTCCCAATATTATCTCTGATCATTATTCAACTGATATAAAAATATTTAAGATAATATAAACCTTTATTTAATATAATTAATATGTACAAACATTTTAATTAAACATCTGGTATAAAAGAACGAATAAAATAGAAAAAAAATAACAAATATTGTGTATAATTGATCAATGAATAATAAATAATTATAAATTATTATTTGAACCCTTTGATATCACATAAATGTTATGACCACATCAAAAATTCCAGAAAATGCATGACCGATACATTTTCATAATCAATGATTAATATTTAATATACCAATGGGATTGACTTGAATATTAATTAACATATTAATCCACAAAAAAGGTAGGATCACCACATAAAATTTATAATTAATTTATAAATATAATTATAATTTCTTTATTATTGTAATTATATCTTCACTGATGAATCAATATACCACTCTTATCTTACCATCGTTGCATCAAAGGAATCATGGGTAGAATCCTTATGATGGCGATCTGCACATTCTTCACGGACCTCTAATCATCACCATTAAATTATCTAGGTTCCAATGATAAGGAATCCAACACTTACGATGACCATTTTTTATCATAGTTAAATATTTCAAGAAAAGAAAAATTCATTATAGTAGAGGATAATTTTGATTAGAGTTTGATGAAGGGGGGGGGGGGGTGAATTTACCTTTAAAAGTTAAAACAAATAAATAACGATGAAATCAAAAAATAATAAAATATTAATTAAATTGATTGAGCATAGTGAAAATATAATATTAATGTGTAGAAAATAGATCATGATAATTTCAATATGATTTGTAGATGATTATTTCAAAATAAATAAAGTGGATAGAGAATCAGGATTATGTGTATTAAAAATATACAACATGTAATTTGATATGAGTATGTAATGTGGAAATTAAATAAAGGAGAGAGAAAGGTTTGTTAAAGGATTTCGACAGTATCTTAGAATGAGCTCATACATCTCACCCACTTGAGATGAGTGGTTATTACTATAAATCCACATATTTTAAAAAAGCTCAAGAAACTAATTTATCTCTTTAATTTTAATATTTTTGATAATAAAACCATCTCTTATATGTTTATGGGTGTGATTACACTCTTGAACTTTTTCAGTAGTCAAGAAACTTATCCCTCTCTTTTGAAATAGTGACCACTCATTGTAGAGGATGTGGTGAGAAAATAAATATGTGTGTGGCATGAATCCATTAAAAATAAACTACTTTATCTCTCAAGAAGGACAGTAAAATTTAGAGTAGAGATATAGAAAAAATGAGATGAAATACTTTGATATCGAGATATGAAATTGGATCTTTGAAAGAGGGATTTAATAATATCACTTTGATTCATCATTGGAACATTCCAATATGATTTTCAATCCAATTTTATGAGATTTTTTGATACAATACACTAAAGACCTCTATTTATAGCCTCTAAAATAATTGGGAACATTCTAGAATCATAGAATGTCAGTATGCATTTTTAATGGTTAATTAGGAGTAATGGGGTCCACTAAAAATAACTCTTTTGACATTTTATTAAAATTCCATCGAATAGACAATATGATCCCACCATATATTTAGTGAGAATCATGTAGATCACTACTTCTGAACAGATTCCATTGGTTAATATCTATTTTTCCCTAGATGGCCTTGTACCTCCTGTAGTATCACTGGTTTTTCCTTCTTCCACTGGTTGGTCGGTTCTCTTCTACCAAGTAGTTAGTGGATTCTTGATGCATGGGTGGCTCTGTCCACATGTAAAAATTTAGATAGGAGTTCCAACAAAAACTCAAGCACCACCAAGGCCCTTCCGTTTTCCTTATTTTTCTAAATTGGATCTTTTAATATTCCATTAAATTATCACATCCAATAAGACGTCGATTTATACTTAAAATTTATTTAATAAATATCCTCAAAATAAATTAAATTTTAGCACTTGATCCATTAAAAAAATGACTTGGTATTAAATTTTCATAATAAAGAAACACTTAAATGAAACAATGAGATTTAAATTTTATCGTTTGTGATCATGAAAACATCATCAGAGAGAGGGAGGTACAACAATATCCCCTTTCTAATGATAACTAACACTTAATAAAAAAATATCAAGATTAAATCAATAGTGAATCAAAAATTCAATATACTACAAGATATTAAAATTCAATATTTTTCAAAAAATATATTTATTATGCAAAAGAGTAAAAATATATGATTTAATATTCTCAAGAAGAAAGATATATGATTTATTCCCCTTTGAAACTAGGAAAACTTCCCCTAGGTATTATAAATTTTCACCACCTATATATTAGACATTTTAATCCCCTTTTGTGATTATAATTAATAAAATGAGGGGAAAATAAGGAATAATCCATATATCAATGATATAAATTCACAAAAGATAATATAATTTATAGGTGAAATATAATCTCCCCTTAATCATTATCAAGAGAGAGAAAAACAAGTTTACATAATAAGGCATGTAAAACATAGATAATTCATGAGGTATAGAAAATTAAAGTGCATTAGATGTAATATTAAAATATCAATGAAGTTTAAAATACTCATCATATCAAATTATAAATATATTCAAAGAAACCTTTAAAAAAGATTTAAAAAAATAAAATGAAAAGGATGAGAGTGATTCTCAATATCTAAAAAATATAAAAGATAATATTTGAAAAAATAAATATGAAAAACATTTCCAAAAATAAGAATTGAAAAAGAAACGAAAAAGGTAAAAATTGACTAATTTTCGAATCAATATAAAGAGAATAAATAATAAGAAATTAATACTAATTTCTCTTTAATAATCATTTTGAAAACAAAATGTACATTTTCCTTCCAAACAAAAGAAGGTGTTAAATCTAAGAGAGACATAGAGGAGAGATATAGAAAGGAATTTCAAGAGGGAAATTAATATTAATGATATAAAAAAACATTTACCCTTGTGGATTATCTCATAACTTCTATCAATTTGTGATAATATATGGGTAAATTTAAAATCAAGATTAACTAGACCCCCATGAAGATATAGATTACAATAATGTTTAAAGGATAAAGCTCTTTAATTGGTGTATTTAATATGGAAATTGAAACATCAATATAAGGAAAAGTAATATAATAATAACAATATCAATGATTTCAAGATTTAAATATAAAACAATAAATAAAATGAAAAAATCAAGTACCATTTTATAAAAACAATATTCTACAAGGAGAAGAAAAAGATGATCAATAATTTTCAAGAAAAGGGGTTTTTAAAAAGATTAAATATGAGACATAAAATATCTAATTAAAAACACTTTTCAATTAAAAAATTATGATTTTTTCATAATGGTGAAATCCTCCTTATAAAAATATTTAAATAAACCATTAATGAAAACATTTTAAACGTAACTTCAAGAAGGAAATATTTTAAAACCATTCAAAGAAGTAAGAAATTTCAATTGTAGAACTCTTGGATTGTAGAAATTCTTCATTTTATACATTATATTTTTTATTTAGACATTTATTATAGGTTCTATAAGTGTTTATAGGATTAAAGGGGAAAATAATTAGAGTTTGGCTACTGTAAAATCTTTAGGAACATGTTATGTTGTAAATTATGGTTTTTATAATATAAATGGTTCAGGGAATAATCCATATGAATATTAAAAATAATAAATGGATATCCATTTTAGATTAAAAAAACATTTACACTATAATATGGTTTTTCTAAGAAAAAATAACTAAGGTGATGAGTATTTCAGAGTATGTTATCCGGAAAGGATTTACGATGTAAATTCTCAAATTACCCCTCAAATTATTTAGGCGGAGATTATTTTACCTAGGACTATAAATATATTTTTATAATGTACTATTATTTTTATCATATATATCCTAGTGAAAACCTAGTATGTTTTCATTGATTTTTTATATCCATACTCCTTGGATAATAAATCTTTGAGAAGTTCGTTGTGGAATCAAACCTTGTGATCTATTTTTTCCTTATTGTATTGGTTGACCTTGTTTTATATCATGTGGAATAATAGATAAGTGGTTAATAATGGATCTATGTTTATGGATTTTTGTTTATGATATCTCTTTTGTAGTTGTTAATGTAATGAGAGGAAGTGGTTTGATCTGTGGAATCATCTTGGATCCTCAACGCTATTTGTAATTGAGGTGGGTGGCTTATCTCCCACATTAATATTATAAAATTATTATCTTTAATGTTTATAAATTATTCATGGTATTTGATCTTAAATACCATGAATATTTTATGTGTAAAACCTATTTTTTATGTAATTTGAAATGGGATGTTTTGAATGATTCTCATAAGATGTTTCTATTAATTTTTTTCAAAGGAATTGTTTTTCAAAATAAAGGTTTTCTATGGAAAATGATTTGATATGGATGATGGTATTGGAATATAAAATTGAATTTAATCATATTTAATTATATGAGGCCTTGTTGAAATAGGCTTGGTGCTAACTATAAAGGAACAATGGTATATCACCTAGCGATAACTTAGTGAAAGATTGATTAGCTCTCATGAATGTTAGGATTGTCATTTGAAATGAATGTGAGTTTGATTATAGAACATGGAGTGGTTATTCCAAGTGGAAATTGGAAGAAAAACATGAAAGATTTATATGGTTAAATTTCTTTAAAAACTATTTTATTTTCATAAACAATTTATATTTTCTCACCCACTATTTTATATAAAAGATGTTAACCCATTCTTGTATTTATGGTGTGTAATGGGATGTATTTGAGTAAATATTACTGAGGGAAATACACACCCCCTAATTGGTAACTTTGGTGAGTTTTCAAATATCATCTACTGATATACCATAAAGGGTCATGTTTCATAATTCTTTAGTGGTGATGTTTGATGTTATGGTTTTGTTATTGAAGCTGGAGCTGCGGATTGACTGTTTCTTGGTCTATGATAATGGAAATTTGGTGATAATGATTTTTTATTTAGTTTCTGAGCGTTAATCTCTTACTAATTTTTATTCTATACTTTTATATGGTTTTTATTGGTATTTTTTTGGTTTATATGAACTTTTTATCTTGCATCATATCGTGAATTTTTGTTTTTTTGTACTTGTTAACTGGATATATGAGTTATTAGGGAAAATCATGACCTAATGTCATATTAATCTCTTGAAATTTATCTCTAGACTTCAGTGACTTGGGTATATCACCTAAGTATAGTACTAATACACCTCTTCTCAAGAAAATTATAATGATTAGGTGTTACAAATGGTATCGGTCTAGGTTGGTCCATTTATCCTTTTTGGGATAGATGGTATCAGTCATGGTTGGTCCATATGTCTTTTTTTTATAAATGGTATCAGTTTGTTTAGTCCTTGATTTGGGTTGGTACCAAATATATACGACCTTTTGAACTTGAAATGTATTTCATAAAAAGAAATAAATGAACATTTTATATTGAACTTCACGTTACCAGGGTGTACAGTTATAAAAGTGGTCTACGACACTTCGAGGAGTGTTGATATCTCGTCTTTGTGGGTTTAAAAGAAGAGTGTGGTATATCATACATTATAGAAATATTTCCCACTAGGACTGAATTATTCATATATTGTTGAAATGATATTTATAAGATTAAATTTTTTATTTTTTAAATGATGGTTTCACTAGTTGTTTCTTATTGTGATGATTATTATTTATAATGTATTTTAATTTATTAAATAATTCATTTCATAGAGATAAAACATATAAATTTTTTATTTTTTTCTTATATAAAATTTTACCAAGAATACTACAAAGATATCATATGAAATCTCACCTCTTTATTACATAACATTTCATTAAATTGTACAAAAATGAGGATCTTTTACAGTTAGGTTTCCTAGAAAAAAGGTACATAATACAAGAAAACATAAAAATTTATTCTAAACAACATGAAAGGATTATTCATGGTTAATCCTAATTAATTTTATTGCATATTATAACTAGTAAACATAAATGAAAAGAAATGGTGAGCATAAGGCCCCATATGGGAAAGAAAGGGAAACAATTTACATGTGATCTTGAGAAATATCCATAAGAACTTGAGGAATAAATGCATGATAAAAATAATAAGTGACATATAATAGTAAAAATAATATGAATCATAAAATATAAATTTGGGTACAACATTTAATTGAGTCATTCATAAGAATATCATTAAGTATTTTCACTGAGGATTTTTAAAATTAACCCAGTTTATTAACCAAGGTATCATAAAACATATCTTCTATGAAGATTAAATTCTTTACCTAATGAATTTAAAAACAATTAGAGATCACTCATCATATGTATTAATTAATTTCATCCACATAGATCAAAATAAAAAATTTCATAAATAATCTGTGTAGAATAAAATATATATGTTTCATACTAAAATAATTATGTTTTTAAGACGTTTTTAAAGACGCGTTCATTATATATTTATAGACCCACGAAAAGGAAAATCAGATATCATGTATATTAATACCTAAATAAAATATATCATTTTTAAATATAGGTTAAAACCCCTAGCAAATAATGAGGTTTTGGTATTATAAAACGGAAAAATATTAGAATTTTCTAGGGAAAAGAAGAGAAATTTTAAGAATAAAATTCTACAGGCCAACAGTATAAAGCATGGTTTTATAAAATGTTAAAAATATAGGGTAAAAAGGTATACCATTAGTAAAATAATATTAATAAAGTAAATGGGTAGATTAAAATTAATAAAAGATAATATTTTGGAAAATTTAAATACAAACCACATAAAAAGGGAACTTAAATGTAAAAGGGTGGTTGAGATTTACCTTACCTTGAAGAGTAACTCTTAAAACATAATGATTGGGACCATGGGGGACTGATGAAACCTTTTTTAGGAATAATTGGGTCATAAAATATCCGAGATTCATGGAGGATAAATTTTTAATGAATTAAAATGGAAAATGGGTGGAAATTTTTTGCAAGATAGGAGGATTTGTTTATTAATTTCCTTGGACACCTATGTTGTGGTAAATGAAAAACCGTGAGATTTCCCATGATATTTTCCATGGTGTTGGACCCTTGGTACACATAAAATTGTATTTTAATCCAAAAGAGTCATACATTATTTTATATTACTTAATACATTATTTTAATATAATTATGATGTCATTAAACATACTGAAAACTAAAACTGTATTGTTACTATTCATGCAAAAAATATAGTATTTTAGAAAATTATCATAAATTCACCTTCACCTTATTTAATAATTCTAATTTCAAAAATGATATTAATTTTTTAATTAAAATTATAAAAATATGATAATTTTATCTTTTAAATATAAAAATCTTTTTTATTAAAAATAATAGCGGATAAATAATGCATAGTGAAATTTTTAACACATGAAAATAAAATTATTTCATCATTTATATTTAAAGAAGAGTTTATTTATAATATTATATCATTAAAATAAAAATTATTCATAATACCTTAGTTTACTATAATAATTATATCGTTTCTGAAGAGTGTAATTTCTATCTAAGAAACCAATTTATCACATTCATTGTTTTTTTAAGGAAAACTAATCTCAACATTTAATTGATGGAATAACAATTTTATTGATACAAAGGGATTATAATTTTAGTAACTAAGGACTTGAAACATAATCCCTCATAACAACTTCATACGACCTAAGGGTAATTTGTGTGGTGGTGAAAGATTCATGGAGCATCTTGGCTAACATCACCTGAGTGGATATTTCCACTAAAATGAAATTCTATTATAAGAAATTCCATTCAATCATCACTTGTTGAAGCTCAGATTAGGCTTGGTCAAGACACAATATTTGTAAATCTACCTCACTCCCATGTTCTGACAAATGGGATTCAAAGGGAATGACTCTTTTAGTTGAGGCCATTATTTCTTCTTTCTGTATTAATTATCCTTTGTCGTTTCTAATTATAAACACTAACTATAATATTAAATTTATTAGAAAGATTATAATTCTCAATGGTCATATTAACCAATGGTTATAATTTACCAATGGTCATAATTGACCAATGGTCATAATTGAACAATGATAATATAGAGGTCAAATCCAAATGGTCACATTACCCTTTATATTAACTTCACTATGGAAAACATGTTTTTTTGTGAATAAAATAATATAACACATATTTTCACGAAATAAATATCATTAAAAAAGTTTGGTTCATTACATTATCCCCTCATAAGAAATTTAATCCCTAAAATTTCAACTCATTCTCTTTGTTTTGAAGAGATGTGGGTACTTTTTCCTCACTATCTCCTCTTGTTCCCACATCGCTTCTTCATATATATGTTTCCTCTACAACACTTTGAAGAGGTGGGAAGACTTTTTTTATAGAACCTTGTCTCTGTAGTCTATGATCTCCACCAACTCATCCTTATAAGAGTGGTCATGTTCTACTTGTACCACCTCAATATTTAGTACATGTGAAGGGTCAGGTATATACTTTTTCATGAGTGATATATGGGGAAAATAATAAACTTAAGCTCGGTTTGGCCAAAGTTCTAGCCAATAGGCCACTACTCCTATGAGATGAAAGATTCCATTGGGTCCAATATACCTATGGATAAGCTTCCCCTTCTTTCCAAACCTCATGAATCTCTTCTAAGGTGAAATTCAAAGGAGGAATTTGTCTCCTACATCAAAATTCATGTCCCTTCAATGGTTGTCTTCATATCTCTTTTTTCAACTCTAAGTAGCCTTTATGTGTTGTTGGATAACATGAAACCTTTTTATCATATTTTTGATAAGATCAGGTCCAAGAATCTTTATCTCATATGATTCATCCCAAAAAATATGAGTTCTACAAGGCTTTACATATAGGGCTTAATAGGGTTGCATTTGAATAATAGAATGGAAGTCATTGGTGTAGGTGAACTCAACTAATGGGAGATGTTGACCCCATCCACATTTAAATTACATTGACTAGGTTCTTATAGTTTCTTCAAGTGTTTGAATAGTCCATTCAAATTGTCCATAAGTTTGATGGTGATAGGATGAACTGAAATTTAATTTGATACACAGAGCATGTTAAATACATATCGAGAATCATGATATGAACATTGGGTCATGGTAATATATGATTGAAAGTAGAACTCCATGATACATCACCACTTTACATAAATCATGGAATGTTGATCAATAGATAAGTCTTCCAGAATAGACATAAAATGGGAATTCATTGTGAGACAATCCACTCTAACGCACATCTCATTGTTTCCTTTGGATGTTCATTACAGACTAATGAAATACTATATAATGATATTATACCACTTTGATGTTGGTATTGGTAGTGGTTGTAATACCCATTTAGGAATTTTTTTCTCTTCCTTCACTTGTTGACACATAAGGAACTGTATAGTGTAGTAAAAAATATCCCTTTCCATCTTATCCCACTATCATTGATCATAAAGTTCCATATACATTTTAGTGCTTCCATAATGTGTAAAGAATGTAGCTTCATCCATCATACCCTTCTATATTTATGGAATATATGGATCATATATCTTGGTATGATATTTTAGTACACCTTATTGATCAATATCTAAAATAGGAACTACCCATTATTCATAGCATCTATCTTCTTCGGTAACAAAAGATCTTATATTTGAGATTTATTTATCTTCTATATTAATTATGGTTGAGAAATAATTTTGAATGAGTTTTATGATTTACCTTCCCTTAAGATACACATGTATAGTTTTACTAGGTCTTTCATCAATGGATCTCCTTTATTCCTAATCAATTCCAACAAGACAAGGTATTTTCTACATAATGCATGAGAGACTTTGATTTCTCTTTTGAGATGATAATGAATTGAATAATCATAGTATTTAATTATTTCTAACCATATCTTATGTGTCATGGTCAATTAATTTTGTGTGAAGATATAATTTAAACTTTTTTGGTCAATTTATATATCACATTTATCACTATAAATACAATGCCTCCAAATCTTTAGAGAAAAAACAATTGCAGCTAGTTCCAGGTCATGTGTAGGATAATTATTCTCACAAGGCCTTAACATTAGAGATTCATAAGTAATGACATTATCATTTTTCATGAGGACACACCCAATACATTTCATATATGCATAGCTAAAAATAATTAATCCTTCTCTGATAGAGAGTAGAGTTAACATTGTTGCAGTAACAAATATCTTCTTCAAATCATAGAAACCTTCTTCACGCTTCGTTTTCCGGATGAACATGGCACCTTTTGCAGTTAACATGGTTATTTGATTATAAAGTTGTGAAAAAAATTCACAAACATCCTATAATATCCTCTTAAACCCAAGAAATTACGATTCTGAGTTAGTATGTCAGTATGAGGCCGCTCCTCAACAACCTTTTTCATGGTTGGGTCAACATAGATTCCTTCATTAGTTATAATTTTCCCCAATAAAGAATATTTTTTTACCAAAATTTTAACACCCCGAGATTTTATGAAAAATATTCTTTTCATTTCATTAATATCTTGTGTTGTATGCTACACCAAGATTACCTTGCGCTATATGCAACACCGTATTAGCTTGCAGTATACGCAACACTATTCTTGGATCATATTACACATAATTTTGATAATAGTTATTCTACACAACATTGAATATATATATATATTTTAAATGTATAAATGAAATATAGTTGGATTATTTTATACGAAACAACAAAGGATTCTTGCACAACACGCAACCCTGACTTGGCTTGCATTACACGCAATCGCGACCTTCCTCGATAGCGTGTGTTGCACGCAATACCGGGTTTTGCTAAACAACGAAATATTATTATAATATTATTATAAACTATCCGTTATGAATAGTATTAAGTAAATCATGAATTTTATAACATTATTATTCATCTTACACATTTTCTATAACATGGTATAAGAACAAAATAATTTTTCGGGTAAAATAAGTATTTTTCAAAAAATGCAGTTTTGTCGCCTTTTGATGGCGCACCCACATTAAATCTAGTTTTTTACATGTTTATAAGTTCAATTTTACAAAATAAAATTATTATTTGGAATCAGGATATAAAATTTTACCTTGGATAAAATTTTCATATTATTCTGATAACTTTCATATTTTAATGAATAGTAAAAACACGCTATATTTTAATTAAAAACAACTTTTTTCATCATAATAATTTATGTGGTTAAATTATAATATTGAATTGTATTAATGTATAAATAGAATATATTTTTACCATTTAATATAATGTATTTTATTAGCATTGATTTTACTTTTAATTCGTAGGTTAAATCAATTCAATCTTTTGCAATGTTTTAAACAAAAATCTGTTTTCATTTGACAACATGATTAATATTAATTTAATTTCTGCAACTTCTGTGTATTGAATTTGAAAAAATGGATTCCATATTTTGAATCAGTGGGTCCAAATTATGTTAATAGGATACTTTTTTATTTTTGGTAATTATGAATAGTAACTACGGTAAATTTTATTTACCATAGTTAAAGGTAAATCGAGAAATTAAGGGTGAATATAATATTATAAAATTACCCTAACACATGAAAAAATTCTATTGGATGACAAAAAGACGACCCATATCACCTAAGGGTCGTATTAGATTCATTATATGGACTTTTGACAATGAAAATAATTTAATTATTATTAAAACCAAAGAAAGCGACAACATGTCACTCTCTTAAATATTATAAGTATAATAATTTTAATTTAGTGATATACATCATAAAACTTCGAACATGAATAGTCTCCATGAATATAATATAATTATCTATATCATGATAATTTATTTAGATTTTTTATGGATTAAATAATTATCATTAATGGTGATACATTAATGATGCAGAAATTATTTATTAAGTGAAAAATCAGTAATATAGTTTTTATTGAAATAATAATACCCATTAAAAGGCCCACAAACCTGACCAAAACTTATTTTTACGGTATATCTATACCATAATAATCTAATTACCTAATATATAACCGTTTGGAGTCTTATAAAAGTGATTATGACACTTATATTATTTTATTTTAAATGATTCAAAAGTTGTCGCCTTCATAATTTAATAAATATAACAATTTAAATATTGTTATTTTAATATGATAAATTATAGTAAAAGTATTATTGTGAAAGTTAATAGATTTTTCTTCATTATAGGATTTTATTTTTAATTTTTATACAATAAATAAGTATATTAATTAATTATACAAAAATGTTTCAGTAAATATTTTATTAAGAGATAAACTAGATAAATGGTTTTAAAAATAATAAAATAAATATTATATGAACTATTTAATGTTCTCCACTAATTTTCTAGATAGATATGGCCTTTTATGAATCTATTAAAGCTTTTATTTTGAACACATATTCTGTATATATTTTATTTTAATTCATATAAATGAATAGTATCAAAATTGACACTATTTTTATTTCATAAAAATAACATATTATAAAATTGTTTAAAAATCTCAAAAATATTTAAAAATTATAAATTTAAATTTATAATGTATAAAATGTTATAAAGTATCCAATTATGGACAATTCAAAACAAATAAGTAATTATTTGTTATAATTTAAAATTTAGAATGTTATTACCACAAATAAAATAAAATTGATTAAATAAGGATAAATCAAGTTGATAATGTTTAAAATAAATTCCTAACATGTATAAATTTTATTTGTTGATTATATTACAACACTATATCATCTAATATTCTAATATGAGTCATTTTTGGAGGTTTTTAAGTGGGGTTAGATTTATTATAAATTAATATTTTTAAGATTTCCAAAGGTGCCCCTCTCCTCCCTTATAAAAGGGCACCTCCTCCCTCTCTTACTCACACCAATTTGAGCCTTTAAGCTCGTCCAAAACCTACCAATTTTCCTTCTCAACTTTCCTATAAACATCCTAGTGGTCCTGGTCTTCTTCAAAGACCAATTTTATTACCCTAAGAGGAGGATTCAAAGAGGCGTGTCAAAGAAGAGGTAATATCCGTTACCGATTCTTTCAATTTTCTTTCTTATTCAACTTATTATTCTTCAGTTTCATTATGAAGTAATAATATAAGTATCACTCATATAATGATATGTTATTATAAGTATGATACAACCATATTTAACCATCTATCCATCCTATGGAAAACGAAATCACCGCGCGTGCGTACGTACGTAATACCATCTCCACGTCGTGGTGTAATCTATTTTCCACCACCACCTTAATTGGATGGGTATAAGGGTGAATGTAATGAATATATATGATTATTTTAAAGTTATATTGATTTTTTAATATTATACATACACATTAATACAATTAGACGATCATGGGAATGATATCATCGCTCGTGCGTACGTACGGACTACTGTCTCCACGACGCGATGAGATTCACTCTCCATGTTAACCATTCATGAATGATTATAAAGTAGATATAATAAATAATAATGAAATATATTACATAATAATGATACTGTATTTATTTATATATATATATATTTATTTCATTTACTTAATTCCATTCAATTCAAAAGGGAAACAAAAAGAGCGTTCATGTGTACGTACGGCCTACCGTCTCCATGAACGGTGTATTTAATTCCTTTTATAGATCTATAATATATATGTATATGATGAATATATATTATATATAAATCATTTTTACATTCTGGAATTATGTAAACCAAGATATAAGTAATAATATCAAGAACGACAAGTTGAAACACATACGATAAATGAAATGATTTTACCCAAAACGCTGCTTTAACATGGAATTTACAAAATAACGGGTAATATAAAGTCATAAGTGAAACATATATGATATCTTAACAATGAATATGATTTTGTAATAAGTCAATGATATTATAGAAAATCATTATACAGGAGGTTCGGATACGTACGAAGCATATCGGACCTAAGGTAAGGGATAATTTTCCAATTCTCATTTTTATCTGAGATTGTTTATTCGTAAGTATTTACTGGGGTTATTGTTATCATCCATGTCCATGTTATCTAAAAGTATTTTTATGTATGTTTAATGTCCTTTTTACCCATTTTTACTTTTACTACATGCTATGTAAGGAATATTTCTTTTGTCTATGTTACGAGGTACTTTTTGACTTTTTCGGTAAAAGTACGAGAATAATGTTTTTTTAACTTATACGAAACGAATGGATTTTTACGGTTTTATAAAGCCTTATGTTTATGAAGCCTCCTCAAAAAAATTTCATGACTATTTTAAACAAAATCCTTTTCTTTTAAAATTGCATGGCATTTTGTAAAAAGATAATGATTTTGAAGAAGAAAGGATATTTTCCTCAAGAATTAATTTCAAGTGTTTTATCAAAACCATTTTCCATCTAAGATGACATTATTTCATATGTGTATGTTTCAAGCATAATGTCTATATGATTTACATGGTTTCAATTTTCTTATGATGAAATTATATCCATTTGTTTTATATGGATTATGTTATGATGGAATGATGTTTATAAAACCCATTTTATTCTTTGGGTTATGATGAATGTTTTAAGTTTATTTTGTGGCACAAGTAAGAATGATTTCATTATGAGATGGTTGGGACCTATATCTCCCTCCAATGCATTGGGTAAAGATTTTATATCTCATGAGATAGACATGGCTGGAACGGTATGTTAATCTGGTTCAGTGTTACAAGACTGAAACGAGGAGTGAACTCGATTCCGAATGGGACTTTTTCCACTAAGATGGTCTTGGCAGCAATGCCTTGGCTACTATGGAAATCATTACATGTTCTTAATGGATGCCACAGTTACATGTTTTATTACCATGATATTTTATCATGGTTTATGTTCCATTATGATCTATGCCTTATGTACTTCCATGTTTTATGTCGTTGCTCAAGATTTTGATGTTTAAAAATTATGTTAATGTTTTTAAGTTCAAATGTATATGGTATGTTTTATTTTATCCATGCTTACCCTTACTGAGAATTTGAGCTCACCATTTTTATGTTTTCTTTTCCCCAGGATATAAAGAAAGGTTTTAGGTAAGAAAAAAAGGGGAAGATCTTTATGGGAGATGTTGAAGATCTTTCACCACGATTAGAAGATTATGTTACAAGTTTCCAAAGACACTAAACTGTTATGGTCATTGTGTGTCTGTTTTTTTATGTATTAAGTATTCGACAAAAGTAATGTAATGTCCATGTACGTCAAGCTTCGGGTATCTACAAAAATTAAAATTTTCTAAACATTACAAACAGCATACCCTTTGGCATATTTTGTAATATAACCCTTAGATGATCCTTATTCTCCTCACAAATTTTCAAATATATCATAATATCATCAATAAAACCCACCAAAAAGTTTTCAAGTTAGTCCTTAATGACTCTATTTATCCAATCCATAAATATTGAAGTTTCATTAGTCAAGATAAAGGTCATGAAAACAAACTCATAATACCCATATCTTGATTATAAGGTGGTATTGGAATATATTCTTTCTTTCCCCTCCATGGATGATAACCAAATCAACAATCAATATTAGAGAAGAATTGAGCCCCATGAAGCTGGTCAAATAAATCATCAATCCTTGGAATATGGTACATGTTCTTCAAAATGACCCTGTTAGGTCCTCTATAATTAATGAATAACCACATTTATCCATCCTTCTTCTTCCTAAAGAGAATAGGTTCTCCCTAAGGAGACACACATGGTTGGATAAACCCCTTCCCCAAATGATCTTGGAGTTTATTTATTTCCTATAACTCTAATTTTTTCCTACTAGAAATCATACCTATAACAATGAATTTATAACAATGGTTTGCAAAAACCATTGGTATATGTCCCCTTTATAAACGGTTTTCCAAAACTGTTGGTATATTTCTCTTTTAGACCACTTTTCCCTATTTTTTAGGTAAACCGTTGGGAAAAGTGTACCCTTTACCGATAATTTTATCCAACTATTGGGAAATGGTACTTTGAGACCACTTTTCCCAATCGTTTAGGGAAACTTTTGGGAAAGTGATCACTTTTCCCAATGGTTTTGGCAACCCATTAGGAAATGGTACTTTGAGACAACTTTTCCCAACGGTTTGGGAAAACCGTTGGGAAAGGGTCCATCTTCCCAATGCTTTGGGAAAACCATAGGGAAAGGGTCCATATTCTCAACCGTTTTACAATCCTTTGGTAAAGGGTACATTGAGACCACTTTTCCCAATGGTTTGGGAAAGCTTTAGGGAAAGGGTTAGAAATGGTTGGTACCTATCCAAATGGTTTTGAGAACTGTTGGGATATGTACCCCTGTTTTTTATGAATTATTTTGTTGAATATCATAAAATAAATCAATGTATAAATTATATATATATATATTTATATCCTAATATATTCAAAAAGGTAACTATTAGATAGTGGTAAAATCTTTGATATATAACGTGTAGGTTGTGGGTTCAAACCTCTGCGGTAATTTTTTTCTCGATATAACTGTATTAATAGTTTTCAAACTGTTGGGATAGTTCTTTCCCAATAGTTTTCCCAAACATTTGGGATATGTCTTTCCCAATAGTTTTCAAACCATTAGGATAGGACATCACAATAGTTTTGGAAAACTGTTGGGAAATGGTACTTTGAGACCACATTTCCCAACTGTTTGGCCAAACCATTGGAATAAGTATTTCACAACCGTTTTGAAACTGTTGGGATAGGTCTTTCCAAATGGTTTTCTCCAAACCATTGTGATAGGTCGTTCCCAACGCCAAATCACCCAACGGATTCCCAAACTATTGGTATAGGGTATTCCAACAGTTTGGGGACCTATACCAATGGTTCTAAACTGTTGATATAGGAAATTTTTCCATTATTGTTTCTAATCTATATGGGGTCATTGATATCATCTTGGATCCATGTGTGAGTTCAATAGATAAGTCTACCTCTATTTATATGGTTGGTCTAGGTAACTCATCAGAAAAAACATCAATGTGTTCTAGAACAATGGGGAAACTTTCTATTCGTATACTATCATTTCCTTATTCATCTTCACTGATCATCTCTATAAATAAGGCTTTTGGAGGTTCTTCTAAACAAAGATAATGTTGAGATATCTAGCCTTTGAAAAAATGTAGGTTTTCCATTCAATACCACTAAGATTTCATTTCTTCTATAATTGATCTTGTCATTCTACATTAAGATCTAGTCCATCCATAGTATAATGTCAAATTCTATCATGGAAATGACTACTAGATTTTCTATGAGATTATGATCTCTAAAGTGAATACTTGAATTTATATACACTGTGGATGTTTGGATAATCACTCCAGGAGTCTTGATAGACAACTCTACTTCTATCAATTCAAGGATAGATTTTATATTCTTTGAAAAAATAGAGGAAATAAAGGAATGCATAGAAATAGAGTCAAACAATGTACTTTCTAGATTTTAGAGAAATATAAGAGTACCTAAAACCACATCATTTGGAGCTTCAATTTTTTTTTGTGATTTCAAAATCCTGACCTCACTCCATTATCATATGATGAGGTTGATGGGGATTCCCCTCTATTAACATCAGATTTGGATAGTGATTAGTGAAGTTTATATACTATCCACACTTGAAGTAATGAGATTTAGGTAGCCCCTACACCATATTACCTTTGTCATGGTAATTGAGAAGTTGAGGCTTCACCTCACTATGATTATTCTGAGCAATATAGCCATCTCTTCCAAACATGTAACATTTACCACTCCTCGTCAAGTAGTTCACTAAATTATTCTTCCCACAATTGATGCATGTGGAAAGTTTCACTTTCTTTCCTCCTCTTCTAGGATCAATGTTACTCCCTATCCTTGAATCCATTGATATCTTCCTTTTATTAGATTTTTGAGGCGGATGTATCTCACTGAACTCTAGTTCAGCCTTAATAGAACTTTTCCTTATCTCTTCATAACTTTTATAGTGTCGATTGGACATATTCTTTCATATATAGAGTCTTAGTGCAATGAAGGATATATCATCCTTACGATTATGATCCATAAAAAATATAGAGGTGTAGTGTGAAATCCTTGTAAAGGTTATCTAATAGCATCACACAGATTCATTTTTCTTCTGCTTCAGCTCTAGGAATTCCTTCTCCATTTTCATTCACATAGAACAAGGGAAATATTTTTTGAAAAATGTTCGCAATTACTTCTATCACTCCATAACTTAAATATTACTTCCTGGATTCATGGTTTTAATTTGTTTCCACCACTGATCAACTTCTACCTCTATGTAGTACATTTCAAGGGTGAACTTCTCTTATTCTAAAAAAATAAATACAAAAATAATATTTTCTATAGTACATATACATTTTTTAGAAATAAATGGGTTGTTAAATCAACAAAAAGAAGGTGGTCATTGAAAAATAAAAGAAGTAATAGAAATGTCTTCTTTTAAAAGAGAATATGATCTATTATCTTGATTTATGTTATTTCTCATAACTTGATTCAATTGATTCATCATTCTCATGAAGTTTTACATTCAAGGTTCTATCATAGGTGCATTAGTTCCTTGTCCATTGTGCCCCCCATTTACTAGGTTCTACTTATTTCCTACCATTTTTTTAAAAATAATACATTAGTGAGAAACATGTTTATTTTAATAATCTTGTAATTCTATTATATTTTTATGTATTAAAACATAATTATGTTATTCATTAATAATAATTCCATTTTCTTTATATCTTTTATAATGGTTCATAAAAATATTGTAATTAACCAAACATATGGGTGCACATTAAGGCTCATTATCTTATACCAGGTTATGCAGAGTCATGACCAACACACCTTGTTAATGTTTTTACCCATGCGTGAATTTGTTATAGAACCAAGTCCACCTATTCAAATCTAGACAAGGATTTATTTTCTCAGAAACCACTTACATAATATTTTACCAAAATACTATGATGTTAATGTTTTCCCTAATTTTCTTCATAATGTTTTCAAATAATAATTTCCATATATATCCAAATTATTATTTTATTCCAACTATGGTATCCCTCATTTTTATTACATAAATTTCCATTACATTGTATAAAACAGATGATATTTTAATGTTTAGTTTCTTAGAAACAAGGTACATAATACTTAAAACATAAAACATTCTTATAAACAACATGAAAGGATTATTCATGGATAATTCTAATTACAATTGATAAAAATGTATTTTTTTGAATTTTTTATTGATAATAAATGACATAATTTCCTCACATTGTGCTAAATAGGTTCATTTATGAAATATTTGGGATTAGATCATTCATTTGAAAATTTGATTAAAATTCCATTTTTACTCTTTTAAAATGAATTGTAGTATTTCGCAAATAATTACTTTAATATGAATTATCTGAACATAAATATTTTTAACCTTGTTTCTAAAGGAATTTTATACAACTTTTACTCAGTTCACTAGAGCTAAAGAGTGCATTTGGTTGGTGAAAATGGACCATGAAATCAAAGTTGGGCTGGACTTGCCAGAATGTACATGAGTTCTGTATTTGGGCCATAACATTTGTATCCCTACTTGGATTAGGCCCAAATTTTTAGAGGAGCTTTAGGATTCATTTTAGAACAAATAATCCTTCTGGAATGAGAGCTGGTTCATGCGTTTGGATGGTCAAATGGGCGGATCAAGTTGTATTAAAATATTTGGCCGAGATTCCCCCATCCACACTTGAAACCTCCTTAAACCTAGCCTCCCCTCCACTCTATAAATTAGTTTTTTCACATTTGGAGGTGTTTTGAATTTCATTAGGAGATTGGAGACAGAGTATAATTGGTTTAACCCAAATTCTCTAACCATTGTAAGAGGGGTATCTCTTGAAGCAAGGATCCCCTCATCGAATACTCCTTATCCTCTTCAAGTTGTAATATTTTCATTTGTGTATTAAACTTCATTGTTATTATTTTATTTCTTCTCTTTTATTATGTTTTATTAAAATTTATTATTCTATTAATCTTCCTCTTTGGGCTGAAATTCTTTCATAGTAGCGTGATTGGGTTATATCCATTATAAACTATAGCAAGTGCAATTCTCTTCTACGATGATTACACCACCCATGGAAGAGTAGTATTGTTAGTAATTGATCTATATATTACCTGATTAATTCATTTATTTTGAATCAATTATATAATTTAATTCACTAAATATGATCTATTAATTGAGTTTTTAATTTAATTGTAACTGAGCAATAAATTGAACAATAAACACAAATCACGCGAGGTCGATAATTGTGTGAATTGCGAGAGCGCGAACTTAATTGGTAATTCAAAACCACACGAGATCAATTTGAAGTGTTCAAATATAATTCCTAAACACAATTAATTCTAATTTCTATAGAGTATATGTGCCTTAATTTACCACTGACCATAAGCTAACCTTAGAACATCAATCAAAGCACTGTGCTGCGATTGGATGTTCCGAAGTTAGCCTAGGGTTAAATTCACTTCATCTTTGTGGTAAAGATAATTATCATAGGGTTTGAGATTTAACAAATTAAGGGTTCATAATTAAGTGGATATTAATTTAAATGATAAAGATTAATAAATTATTGAAGAGGTAGATTTAGATTGATTACAATTTCTAAAAATAGTTTCAAAAAAAAAACATCTTCACATTGTGCATTGTTAATCAACATCATTTCAAAACTAAAAACAAAAAAGAAATACAATCTTCTTCCAGAAATTTTTTGATGATTAATAAACTATAAAAAAACCCCATCCTTTCAAGTAGTGTTTTAATTCTATTCTATTTTATTTTTATAATACCTTTAATAAGTTGTTTTAATTTACTTCCTCCTTTGAGAAATAACCTTGTTCAGCCACTCTGCTGCACCTAAGTAACCCAAAAACCACTAATAATTTGAGGGCGCCCACAACGGAACCTTTCAAATCGGAACCTTTTTCGGGGAGGAAAGTAATTATTTCAACCAATTAGTGGTATTTATTTTATTTTACATTTTATTCTCTTCCTCTCTTATTTCTTCCTTCTTTACCCAATCTGATTTGTTTCTTCTTTTATTTTATTTTAATTCTTTTTGGACCATCAACTCAAACATCTAATTTTTATTTTACATTAGTCCACTTTCCTTCTTTTCATTTTTATTTTATTTATGACACGAACTAATCCTAAATATCTATTAGATCTTGACCCTGAGATTGAACGTAGCCTTAGGGCACGAATCAGACATTCTCAGTCTATGGGAAGTTTCAATATTCAACCAGTTAGAGAATTCCAACACTTTCAGAACATTGAAATTCGAAGAAATTCAAATTTAACCATAAAACAAGAACTAAGGGATGACAATAATTAAAATGAACTTTATATAACCATTTGAGAATTTTTTTCACCTGATATTAACTATCATCCAAATTGTATTGCATACCCAAATCTTGAATCGGACTTTGAATTGAAATCTAGATTAATTCATCTTCTTCCAAAATTTCATGGTCTCTCAGGTGAGGATCCCAATAAACATCTTAAATAATTTAATGTAGTTTTCTCAACATTGAAACAAAGAAATATATCTGAATACCAAATCAGATTAAGAGAATTCCCATTCACTCTCGATGGAGTTGCGAAAGATTGGATGTATTATTTAAAACCCGAAGATGTAACTTGTTGGAATGATTTAAAATGTATTTTCTTGCAGATATTTTTCCTGTATCAAGGAAAAATTTTATTCATAAATAGATTTTTGGGATCAAGAAATAATAAGGGAAGTCATTGTATGATTACTGGCAGCGATTCTAGAAGTTGTGTGTAAGATGCCCACATCACCAAATCAGTGAGCAACTACTCATCTAGTACTTCTATGAAGGAATCACACCTATGGAGAGGAGAATGGTGGATGTCACAGCTTGAGGGAAATTGGTGGACAAGACACCAGTAGATGCAGGTGTGTTGATCGACAAAATTGCACAAAACTCCCAACAATTTGGTGATTGAGGTACACCACATGTCAGGGGAGTACATCAGGTAAGTCTATCTTCTCTTGAAAGTCATTTGATTGATACGAAGTTGGAAGAATTAAAAAATATGGTGAGACAGGATTCTTTGGGTAAAATTAAATCCCAAACCCCACCTTCAAGGCCTTGTGGCATTTTCACTGAGACAAGCCACCCAATTAACTATTTCCCACAACTACAAGAAATAGAAGATTGTACAACAGTCTTTCCTGGGCGACCTTATCAGCAGCAACAACAAACATACCTCCAAAATTATCTTGATTCCTTTGCACCAACATACATCCAAGGGTGGAAGGATCAATCATACATGAGGTATGGCTCTAGAAAACAATAAAGGCCCCCTTTTCAACAAAACTTCCACCAGCCTTCACCTTACCAGCAGGGTTTCCAACAACCCCAAAGAATATTTGAATCCCAAACATCAAGAATCCAACAACAAGGGAGGAACCAATAAAAGGTATATTATAATACTGATGATCTTTTGAAAAAAAAATTGTTCTTAATCAAAATAATGTGTAGAAGAGTCAAGGTTCGGAGCTGAGGGAGTCAAAGACTCAAATGAGCCAGATTGCCACTGCCCTCTATGAACTTGTAAGTAAGAATTATAGAAATATACCATCCCAACCTACTCCAAATACAAAGGGGAATGTTAGTACCATCAAATTGAGAAGAGGGAAGCAAATAACTAATGCTTCTACACCTAACATTCCACCAGGATTCACCTCAACTCCAAAAAATCACAATTCCACATCAACTGATGAGAAACCCAAGGAGAAAGATAAAGGTAAGAAAAAGATTAATGATGTTCCTTCTAAACCCATTCCTTTTCCAAACAGGATTGTTCGGACCAAGAATATAGACGGAGAAGCAATACAAAAGGAGGTTTTGGACACATTCAAGCATGTGGAGATCAACATTCTTATACTAAAATCCATTAAGAAAATTAAAAGTTATGAGAAATTCTTAAAAGAACTTTGTAACAATTGAAGAGGCCTCAAGGAAAATGAAAGGATCAATATTTGATGGAATGTGTTAGTACTCATTACACCAACTCTAGAAATGCCAAAAATGTTCAAGGATCCAGGGACATTCACCATCCCATGCACCATAGGAGAGTTTCATTTTTCTAATGCACTTTGGGATTTGGGAGATTCCATAAATGTGATGCCTCACTCTGTATTCACTTCTTTGTAGGTTGGTGAGTTGAAGCCGACAAGAGTAGTGGTGCATTTGGTGAATTGAGATATGGCATATCCAGCGGGAGTCCTTAATGATGTACTTGTATAGGTAAGAGACATGATCTTTCCATTATATTTCTATGTGCTTAACTTGGAGGAAAATCGGGTAAGTTCTCATGCTCCCATTATCTTAGGTAGACCCTTCCTCAAAATTGAAAAAACTATCATAAATGTCAATGAGGGTACACTTTCCACGGATATTGAAGGTGAAGTTATTATATTTAATGTTATGGACTTCATGAAGTACCCCTTAGAGTACCATTCTACTTTTGTTATCTCCCATTTTTAAACACCAAGTAAAAACCACATGGATTTTGATTGTCCTATGATTAGGGGGATTATGAGTATTGGTTCCAGTTTGATGTCTAAAATTACTTTCACATCTATTTCTAATGCACAAGACTCTCTTAGATTTGATTTTGAAATGGAATCATATTCTGATTTTGATCATGTCAACTCTAATTATAACATGGTTGTTTAGTATGCTGATGGATTTGATGCTTTATTCTCTGATTTTGATGATGTATATTCTGAAACTGATGTTATTTGTGAAAATATTTCAGTTCCTTCTATGTCTCCATCCATACACCACCCTCCTACACTGGAACTCAATCCATTTCTACCAAATCTCAAATACTCATACGTATTAAGTGGTGATAAATTACCAGTTATCATTGCTAACAATCTCCCTTTTGAACATGAAGAAAAACTTTTGAATCTTTTGAGGGATAACATCAGGGAAATTGGGTGGACCTTGGCTGACATATCATGTATTATCCCCTCCATTTGAATGCATAGGATTGTTTTGGAGGATGGGGCTAAAGTGGTGAGGCAACCACAAAGGAGACTCAATTCAACCCTTCTATAGTTTGTTAAAAAAGAGGTTGATAAATTGCTTGAGGGAGGTATAATATATCCCATTTCAGATTCTCAGTGGGTAAGTACTATTCAGGTTGTGCCTAAGAAAAGTGGTGTTACTATTTTTATAAATGAGAAAGATGAGTAAGTTCCAATGAGGGTGCAAAATAGTTGGCGTGTGTGTATTGATTATGGGAAACTAAATCAATCTACTCGCAAGGACCATTTCCCATCCCATTTTTTGATCAGATTCTTGAGAGACTTGCTAGGAAAACACATTATTTTTTCTTGGATGGGTTTTCTAGATATTTTCAGGTTCCTATTGCTCTAGAGGATTAGGATAAGACAACATTCACTTGTCCTTTCGGTACGTTTGCCTACCGAAGGATGCCATTTGGACTTTTCAACACCCCAGGTACCTTCCAGAGATGCATGGTGAGTATTTTTTTGATTTTATTGAGACTTTCAAGGATGTATTCATGGATGATTTTACAGTGTATGGGTCTTCATTTGATTAATGTCTAAGTAGTTTGGGAAAGGTGTTGAATCAGTATATTGAGAAGAATCTGGTCCTGCAAGTGTCATTTCACGGTGGAGAATGGCATTGTCTTAGGGAATGTAGTGTCAAAACATTGGATAGAGGTTGATAGATCTAATATAGAAATTATTTCATCCTTACCCTATCTTTCATGTGTGCATGATTTTAGATCTTTTCTAGGGCATGCCGGATTTTATTGGCACTTCATCAAAGATTTTAGTAAGATTGCTCTTCCTATGTTGTGATTACTTCAAAAGGATTATGATTTTGTGTTTGATGATTCCTGTAGGAATTCATTTGATGATATAAAACAATGTCTTACCACTCCACCTATCATATAGCCTCCACGGTGAGAGCTTCCATTTGAGCTTATGTGTGATGCATCCAACTTCGCGATTGGAGCTGTCTTATCGTATAGGGTGGAGGTACATTCACATGTGATCACCTATGCATTGAAGACATTGGATTCGGACCAATCAAATTACACAACCACAGAAAATGAGTTTTTTCTGTTATATTTTCATTATATAAATTCTGTTCTTATTTATTAATCTCTAAAGTAGTTTTTTTATGACCATGCAGCTCTGAGGTACCTCTTGAAGAAGCCAGATTCAAAGCCCAGGTTGATCCGATGGATGCTCCTTCTTCATGAATTTGATATTGAGATTAAGGAAAAAAGGGGGTTTGAAAACTTGGTGGCGGACCACATGAGTAGTCTTACTCACACACTAGAGGATGACACCTTGGACCAGGTACCACTTCGGGGCAATTTTACTGATGGACATCTTTATTCAATCTCAGGTACGCATCCTGGGTATGAAGATTTACATAACTATCTTGTTGCCTCTGAAATCCCTACAAAATTTAAAGAAACATAAAGTCCAAAAATTAAAATGTGAGTCTCTGTTTTTTGTTTGGGATGATCCATACCTCTAGAACATGTGTAGTGATCAAGTTATTAGGAGGTGTGTTCCTGATCATGAGTTGGAGTCTGTTTTACATTTTTGTCATACACTTGCTTGTGGTGGACACTTTAGACCCCAAGAGACAGCTATGAATGTTTTGGACAATCGATTATATTGGCCTAGATTATTCCATGATTTCTATGTGTTTTGTAAGTCATGCTCTTGTTTCCAACACACTGGGAATATTCCTATGAGACATGAGATTCCCCAACAACCCATACTATTCTGTCAGATTTTTTTAATATATGGGGCATTGATTTTATTAGCCTTTTTCCTAGTTCATTTGAATTTTTATATATTTTTTTTGCTGTTGATTATGTGAGTAATTGGGTGGAGGATAAGGACACCCGGACTAATGATTCTCATTTTGCTGTGAACTTTGTCAAAGCACAAGTTTTTTGCAGGTTTGGAGTACCAAAGACTATCATCAGTGACCAAGGGGCACACTTCTGCAATCAGAATTTTTCTTCCATTCATCAGAAGTATAGGGTGACACACAAAACATCAACACCATACCACCCTCAAACAAATGGCCAGGATGAGGATTCAAATAATAAATTAAAACAAATTTTGGAGAAAACTGTGTAGCCAAATAGGAATGATTGGAGAAAGTGCTTGGATTATGCATTGTGGGCTTCTAGGAAACCCATTGGTATGTCCCCATTTTGAATTGTTTTTGGGAAATCATGTAATCTCACTATGGAGGATAAGCATCAGGCTTATTGGGCCATAAAGAAATGCAACATGGATTTGGCCCAAGATGGAATCCAAAGAAAGGATAAAATTCAAGAGTTGGAGGTGATTAGATTGTCTTCATATGATAAATCAAGGATATAAAAGGAAAAATCAAAAGAAACTCATGATAGAATGATCCAAAAAAAGGAGTTTCATGTTGGAGAGAATGTCCTTCTCTACAGTTCACGACTGAAGTTAATGTCTGGTAAGTTGCGTTCCAGGTGGTTAGGTCCATATGTTGTAACTAATTTTTTTCCTTATGGTGCAGTGAAGATCAAACAGGAGAACACAGGGAAGATATTTACAGTCAATGGGAAATGTTTGAAGAGATATATTGAAGGACTTCCTACTGATGTATTGGATTTTATCACACTACATGACCGCATCATCACTGGAGCACATCAGGCTATTCCTAACCCTTTTACTTTTTTATTCTTTGTCCTATTTAAAATTATACATTTAATGTGAATATATAATCTCATGGGTTCACATTGAGGACAATAAAATATTTCATGTGTGGGGGAGGGAACCTTTTAACTTAGTAATTTCAATATTTTCCTATTCAAAAAACAAAAAAAAAATGTGTGCCTTTGAAATTTTGTGTGTTTATTTTTCAATATTCTATGTGTTTTTGAAACATTTGAGCTGGAATGATTCTCATAACCATTTAAAAATCCATATCAATACATGAAACAATTTCTCCCTTGAAACTAAGCTGAAATGAATGCTAAAATGACTTTGTTTCAAGTTCAAATATTTATTAAATTCATGAAAAGTACACTGAATTTTAAATCCCATGCCACATCTCACTGTCTTTATATTTGAAATCACTTTCCTATGAGGCTTATGAACCATTATTTTAATATTCCTAACACTCACCTCACTTCTTGAGAGAACCAAACAATGCATGATTTAACCAGAATTTGATTTATTCCTGTCAGAACTTGAGGGTTTGAGGTACTTATATTTAAATGATTGAGGCATTTGTTTGGTATTAAAGCCCCTATTTCAAATAATCCTTTTTTATAATGTCCTACCATGAACATTTAATCATTTTATCCCTTAGAATCCATGAACATCATGTTAGGTTATCCACATTACAATCCAATTTTCCCTATCCAATCAACTCTTGATGTGAAATTGCATAATCTAGTTGAACTTACGTGTGGGGGATGTTGTCTTGTGTTTTGCTACCACATTCTGTGATACTTTGGGTGGAAAATTAAATTCTAAAGAGATTTGTTTGCTGTTGAAAAAAATCATTATATTCAAATCTGTGCCTTTTCTAGATCGTTCATGATATGTGATGATGTTCCTTCTCTGGAGATTCTAATACAGGTAGAAAGTTGTGCCTATCTAGAGTTTTCAAGAAAATCATATTTGAGAAGATTGACATTTTTGTTTCTGAATGATGAATGGTGTAAACTTTCCATGAATTTTTATGATGATGGACCTGAGTTGATACTATGTGAATTTAGGATAAGACCATATTTAATAGAAAATTAGATTAATGCAATTTTTCTTCAAAAAGATTCATGCCCTCCTCATTCAGCCTCAGAGTTTTTCACATCTAAATCCTACCCACCTAAAGACACAAAACAACCCTAAAAAGTCATCATGATAAACATATGTTCTTATCTCACATCAGGTGGCGATGTATGAATTTATCAATCCTATGGTGACCCTTGTATGTATTTGGATGAGAAAGGCATTGAAATTTTTTTGACATTTGTGTGATAATAGAAAATTCAAGTGAGGTGTGTGTTTTATGCATGATAGGATACATGAAGAGGAAATATATTGAATGATATAAATGGAGAACTTGAAATAATGGTTTTTATGAGGCATGATATCTTCTGTTTCTTGGTGTGGAATTTTTGGATATCAAGGATATGTGTTTTAAAATTATTTTGATTTAATATAGATCTTTACTTGATATGAGGTTTTGCCCAGGAGTGCAAAAGGGTAAGTGTAGGGGAGATGATAAAACACTATTTTGTAGAATATTTTTTTGACAATAAATTACATAATTTCCTCACATTGTTCTAAATATCTTCATTTATGAAATATTTGGGATTAGATCATTCATTTAAAAATTTGATTAAAATTACAGTTTTACCCTTTTAAAATAAACTGTAGTATTTCACACATAAATATTTTAATATGAATTATTTGAACATAAATTTTTGTAATAGTGGTCCTCACTTAATGTTATAAAACTTTTATTGAGGACACTAGAGCTAAATAGTGCATTTGGTAGGTCAAAATGGGCCTTTAATCAAAGTTGGGCTGGACTCTTTAGAATGGATGTGAGTTCTGTATTTGGGCCATAACATCTTCATCCGTGATTGGATTAGGCCCAAATTTGAGAGGAGCATGGGGATTCATTTTCTCACAAATCATTATTTTGGAAGGAGAGCTAGTTCACACGTTTTGAAGGTCAAATGGGTGGTTCAAGTTGTATTAAAATATTTGGTCGAGATTCCCCATTCACACGTGAAACCTCTTTAAACCTAGCCTCCCCTACACTCTATAAATTAGATTTTTTCTCATTTCTATGGGTTGGGACCTGAATTATAAGATATTAGGCAGAATAGAATTTGTTTCACCCAAATTATCCAACCATCATAAGAGGGGTATCTCTTGATGCAAGGATCCCCTCATCGAAGCCTCATTCTCTTCATCATGTTATAATATATTCATTTGTTTAATAAAATTCATTGTTATTCTTTTATTTTTCCCTTTTATTATGTTTTATTCAAATTTATTATTCTCTTAATCTTCCTCTTTAGGATGGAATTATTTAGTAGAAGCGTGATTGTGTTATACACACTATAAACCATTGCAAATGAAATTCGCTTCTACGATGATTACGCCACCCATGGAAGAGTAGTCTTTTTAGTAATCGATCTATATCTTACCTTCTTAATTAATTTATTTTGAATAAATGAGGTACTGCAATTCAATTAATACGATATATTAATTGATTATTTAATTTAAATGAAACTAATTAAGCAATTTAACAATAAACACAAATCACGTGAGGTCGAGAATTGTGTGAATTATGAGAGCATGAACTTAATTGGTAATTAAAACCCACATGAGATCAATTTTTAGTGTTGAAATATAATCCCTAAACTCAATTAATTCTAATTTCCAGAGAATATATGTTCCTTAATTTACCACTTACCATAAGCTAACCTTATAACATCAATCAAAGCAGGGTGTTGCGATTGTATGTTCCGAAGTTATCCCAGGGTCAAATTCACTTCATCATTGTGGTAAAGTTTATTATCAAAGGGTTAAGGGTTTAAAAAATTAAGGGATCATTATTAAGTGGATATTAATTTAAATTATGATTATTAATAAATGATTTAATAGGTATATTTAGATCGATTACACTTTCTAAAAATAGCTTTCTAAAAAACATCTTCTCATTGCGCATTGTTAATCAACTTTATTTCAAAACTAGAAATAAATAATAAAATATTATTCCAGCAAACTTCTTTGAGATTTATAAACTATAAAAACCCTCATCCTTTCAAGTAGTGTTTTAATTATATTCTATTTTAATTTTTATAATACCTTTAAGAAGTTGATTTAATTTACTTCCTCCTTTGAGAAACAACCTTGGTCAGCTACTCTACTGCACCTATGTACCCCAAAAACCATTATTCATTTGAGGGAACCCATGACAGTTCCTTTCAAATATTATTGAATCATATAATGTGGGTATATACATCAATGGAAAGGGTGAGAATAAGGACTAGTAAGGGAACAAATGGAAACAGTTGACATGTGATCTTTAGAAATATCAATAAGAACATGGAGAATAAAGGTCTAATTAAATGAAAAAAGAGACATATCATAGAATAAATAACATCAATAATTACATGGAAATGTGGAGACAACATTTAATTGAGTCATTCATAATCATATCACTAAGTTTTTTCACTGAGGTGTAGTAAATAAAACCAAGGTATAATAAAACATGTCACCTTTATAGAATTAATTATTTACCGAATGAATTGAATAACTTTCCAGGTGAACCCTTAATATTTATTAATTAATTTGACCCACATATATCATAATAAAAAATTTCATACATAACCCAGGTATTATAAAAGAATCAAATTTCATATCAAAATCAGGATAATTTTAATAAGTTCTTAAATAAAAGTTCAATAGGTCTTTATAAACACATAAAAAGGGAAAGTGGGTCTTATGTATGTTAATACCAAAAAATAGATAATTTTTACATCTAGGTGAGAACCCCTTTAATGAATGTGTTTTTGGTATTCACAAAATAAAATAAAGAAATATAATTTTCTTATGAAAAAGAGTGAAATTTTAAGAAGAAAATTTGGTAGCATAATAGTATGAAACATGGTTTTAGAAAATGGTAAAAAGAGAGGAAAAAGGGTTTCCAATTAATAAAATACTCTAAATAAAATAAATTTATATAATAAAATGTATATAAGAACATTACTTTTAATATTTAAATATATACCACATAAAAAGGGAACTTGAAAGGGAAAGAAAAAATAATATTTTTCTTTCCTTGAAGAGCAACTCCTAAAACTCAAAGATTGGGACCTTGGGGGAATGACGACACCTTGGGAGGACTCTTTGGGAGGTAAAAATGTCAAATATTTGTGGATGATTAATTGATAATGAATTAAAATGGATAAATGGTTGGGTATTTATAGAAAATGAGGCGGGTTTTTTTTATTAATTTCCTTGGACTCTTAGGTAGTGGTAAATGAAACACCATGGGCCTTCCCATGGTATTTTCCAATGGTATTGGACTATTAGGACACCTATAATGATATTTTAATCCAAAATATTCATCCAAATTTCTTCATTACATATAACATCATTATGAAATAATTATGATGTCATTAAAAACACTGAAAAACTAAAATAGTATTTTTTCTATTCACAAATAAAATAAAGTATTTTAAAAAATTCTCATCAATTTATCCTGTCACAGCCCCCTCCCCACAAGGTGTACCCCTCCTAGGATGGCAATGTGATAAGGGAGATTATGACCCCTTATTCATGCCTCTAGTAGGCCTTGGGTTGGCGACTAGCACCGGGGGTATAGTAAACACGCAAATGGGTGGCATTACCCTCTAAGAAAACATATGAGAAAGAGAGATATAAGACTAACAGAAACCAACTCCAAATTAGACAACAATATAAATGAAATATGATGAACAGATATGTAATGTCATGAAAAACTACTACAACTGAATGGGGAAAATTTCAAGTACCAAAAAGAAGGTAAAAATAACAGCAACCACGAAGCCAAAATAGCTCCTGCAACCCCAAGCTAGTAGAAACAAGCTTGATCTCCCAACTTCTCCAAGTGACCTAAAAAATAGTTTATATATACATAGGGTGAGTATGACAGTATACTCAAAAGGATAATCCTCAAATCCTCTCATGAAAAATTAATGATATCATGCCAAAGCACATTGAACAACAAGTGAAACTAAATTGTCACCTAAAAGGTATACTAAGTTCCCAGAATCACCATGGATACTCTCACCAACTATCACATAAAAGAGTATATAATATAATAAATAATATATATGGTACCCCACTACTAATTCCCCACTAGTTTTCTACTTTTCCATAACATTGCACGTCCAAAGCATCTCTCTCCAAAAAGGCTTTCCCGCAGACACCTGGTCGAAGCACCACTACATGCACCTCCTACAAAAAAACCACCACGTCCATGTATGAAAAGTGACCCAGTAGTTTCTGGGATCCACTACAGATCACATAATGTGTATCATACATTTGATATTTAATCATCAAGACATTATAACCCATACATCGAGTAAGGACCCTCAAGCCATCACAACCTATACACATTACACCTATATTAGTCTATATGAAACTATATCCAGAATATATGTGTTTGAATAACCACAATCCATTATAGCCCCCTACACACATATATGGGGAAAACTAACCATTGTGCCTACTATCACAAGTAAATACCAAGATAATAGAGTGGGGCCAAAGGGGGTAGTCATCCATCCATCCTCCCACTGGAATGTTGGGGAAAACACCCCCAGGGCTCAGTATCTCTGGGGTGTCAGTTGACTTGACTGATGTGGTGGAGTAGCGTACGGAAACAGAAAAAGTAAAGAATATACTATATCAGACAACCACACTATGGGTATAACCTATCCTAGGAAACAACTGTAGCTAATGTCTCTCGGACTCCCAACTTCTAATTCTATGAGTAGGTATCCTATAAGCACATAACCATTTAAAGACCTTAATTACACTACTTCAATCCCTTTTTATCATTTTCACTTTATCTTAATTAATTCTTTAATCATAAACGAACCATTAACAATTTCCACATTTATTACATTAGCATCACTCCCAAAGTTCACTATTCCTTTAAATTGCAACCTCATCATTATGCCCCAGAAAGCTCCAACCCATGGGTTAACATCATTTATTAAATTATTTATTTTCATAATTACTTTCCCATATTCCTAAAAATTCTATAAAAACATTCTAAGCGACTATACACAAGGGGCTCAACACGGTGGGTAGAATAACTGCCCGTCGAGTCTTTGCCCCTATAGCAAGAGAATAGACCCATCCTCCCTCAGAAAGAAAAACACTAAAAGCACGTGGAATACCCCATGCATCTTCACCAATTTTGGAATGATGTTAAGAAAAAAACAGTTGCCTTGAGGTGTGGGTAAAGTAAAGAAGATAACAACCAACAAAATCAGCAAGCATCCAACCAGTTCTGTCATCCCCAGTGTCCTACCCGACACCCACATGCATAAACCAATGCATCTCACCGCTCTAGGAATCAACTGCTTCCACAACCAGTAGGCCTCCCTTCCCCCACATATCAAAATAGCCATCCTGGATCACATCACAACACATGTAGCAGGAAAACAAACATCATACCAATTGGGATCATGCCCCTCAAACAAGCAAGAGGGTAACTCAGAACCCTACATGGAATTATCTTTTATCAAACCACCATTTCATTAATCCATCTTTTATTGAACAATTTTTTATTAATAGGTTCCAACTTAGGGAAACATAAATTGTAAGCTATCACAAATAATTAAACAAGCTTACTACACCAATTTTATTAACATCAAATTACAACAAGAAGAACTAGATTCATTTACATGCCTCTTTATCTTTATCCAAACAATTACCAATTTATTCCATCATTACATTCATTACCAATTTCCATCAAGAATGAAAATATAAACAAAGCAAGCATAGATATCACACTATCTAGAAAAACAATAGCCAATAACATACGATCGATATCAATTTATTTCTCCAATTAAAATATTTATTATGTCAATTCCATTGTGATCCAATGGGAAAAATGATAACTATATAGTTTCACCTAAAATAAAAGTAAGTAAATTACTCCCCTACCTCAAATAGTTCTTGATGTTCTTTATATGAGAATGATCCACACAACATGTTACGATCTCCTCCCCCTGTGACAGCTATATTCAACCGAGGATGTAGATACACCACCACACCGGTCAACACCCAAGAAAAGTCCATTAGAAAAATGGAGATACCATCCCATAAAAGTAAAATGAGAAACATAATGAGATGAACCTAAAAGAATGACGATATATCATAACGTATATCGAAGATTGATCGATATTTCTTGTTTGCATTAAAATAGAGTGGAACCAATCCATGGAGGAAAGTTTTATTGTGAAACTCTTATGGGATGGAATGAAAGGTCTGAGCATCTCACAGCCTAGTACAAGGAGGAATAACTAGGAAGTAAGATATATCATCCCTTTAGAAGATTTAACGAAGCAGTGGTTTAAGATATGCTTGATTTTTCATTAAAAGAATATTTCATTAAACCACGCGGTTTGACCAAATAAAAGAATCCTAAGCCTTGGGGAAATTAATATTGGAGCTATGGAATTTTAATTGGCATTAGAGTCCTTAAAACAAGATTTTAAAGGCATTTCACATCAAAGGAAACGTCAAAGGGGGGAACTGTAGGAAGTATGAAACACTTTTCATTTACACGAAATTTAGAAAAATAAAGAGGTCACCGTTGGAACCTCACCATTCTAGAAACATTGTTCATGAACTCAAAAATTTGTCAAAGGAAAGAGGTCACTGTTGGAACTGTTCACAAGGCTACCATTGGGATTATTCACTGAATTGTAAATTTGGAAAATTGTTGGGGATATGTCACCTTGACCTCCTGGAACACCTCAAACAATAGATTTTAGAAATTGAATGTATTAGAGAGGTCCGAGCCATTACATCAAATACCTCTCAAAACATTATCATCCTCAAGAATTCAAAACCAACCTAAAAGGGAACAGAAAAGTTCTCTGAACAACCACCCATCACGATACCTCTCAAAAGAGGGTAGGCCACAAAAAGAAACCAAAGAAATCCATCTAATAAACACAAAATGTCTATAACCACAAAGGAGACATAGTTACATGAAAAGCGTTAAACATCAAACAACTCTGGGTACTAAGTACGCATCTATGAATCACATTCCCAGGTACTCTCCTCCATGCCACTGCGTCGCCACAAGACACAAACCCAGTGGATAGAGCACCAATGAAACTCTTTTTCTTTTCGGTCTTGGATCTCCACAGGTCTCTCCTCAAAGGTCGCATCATCGTCAACATCGATCTCTCCCCAATCGATGACATGAGAGTCATCATGAGGATAACGAAAGAGCTGTGTTACATGAAAAACATTGTGTATCCAGATCATCTATGGGCGAAGTGATACTCGATATTCCATAGCTTTAACCCGATCTAACACCTCGAAAGGCCCAAAAAACCATGGAGAAAGATTACTCACATGACCAAACCTTCGCTGCCCACGATGGGGATCTACCTTAAGAAACACGTGATCCACAACATCACACTCTAAGGGTATCCTCCTTTGATTGACGTATTATTTATGATGATCCTGTACTATCTTCATCTTATCATGAACCACCTGAACCGTCTCTGTTGTATTCCGCAATAGTTCCAGCCTGAGAGTTTCTGACTCTCTAACCCCATTCCAGCACAATGGAGAATGGAAACGCCGGCTATACAAGGCTTCAAACGGAACCATACTGATGGTGGAGTGACAACTATTATTGTAAGTGACCTCCACCAAGGTAAGTTCCTCATCCATGGACCTGAAAAATCTAGGACACAAGATCATAACATGTCTTTAAGAGTTGGGATGTTTCACTTTGTCTGGTCGTCCGTTTGCGGATGAAAAGTAGTGTAAAAATTAGATGAGAACTGGAAGCATGTTGGAGACCACTCCAAACCCTAGAGGTAAAACAAGAATCTCGATAGAAAATGATCATCATTGGGACCCCATGAAGTCTCAGCACCTTCTCCCGATACAACCTCAACAAAACATCCAATGAGATTGACTCCTTGATTGTTATGAAGCGAGATTATTTTCTTAAATGATCCGCTACCACCCAAATAGCTCCGTGTCCTTCTTGAGATCGAGGTAAACTAGTAACAAAGTCTATTGAGATGTCCTCCCACATCCACTAGGGAATATCTAATGGTTGGAGAAAACCACTAGGAACACGGTGTTTGGCCTTCACCTTCTGAAAGACCAAACATCGAGACACAAACTCTGCAACTGCACACTTCATCCCAGGCCACCAAAAATGGCTCCTCAAGGCTCGGTACATATTTGTCATGCTAAGATTCACTGATAAAGGAGAAATATGGAATTATTTGAGAACCATATTTTGAATCATCAAAGGAAAAATATATTTCCATGATACAATACTTGGTGTCATTCATCCTCAGACAAACCATCAGGGGATTCCCCACAAAAAACTTGATCTCTCAAGACCTCCACCTCTAGATCCCCCAACTGGGACTCTTCCACATACTGCACTAGAGGTTATTGCACCATCATCAGGAAACGACAACCACTTCCCTCAACTTCCCCTAAAATGGTATGCAGATTCTCTTCATGATCCTCCTCAGACTTGGAGTACACAATGATTACATCGATGAAAACAACCATGAACTTGTCCAGGAACTCACATAACATAGCTTTCATCAATCCCAAGAACATAGCTAGAGAATTTTTTACAACGAAATTCATTACAATGAACTCATAATTCCCATGACGACAACAGAAAGCAGTCTTCAGGATATCCTCATCCTTCACACACATCTGATGATATCCTGAACACAAGTCAATCTTTGAGAACCAACATGTATGCTTCAGTTGATCAAATAAATCATCAATACAAGGAATAGGATAGAGATTAATCACCGTAACTTTGTTTGAGTGACAATAAACCACACACAACCGCAAACTACTGTCAGCCATCTTCACGAACAAAATTGGTGCACCCCACGGTGACACACTTGGCCGAACCATACCTCCCTGTAACAAACCATCAAGCTGTATACGTAGCTCTCGTAACTCAGAAGGGTCCATCCTATATGGATACATAGAGATAAAAGATGCTCATGGTTATAGCTTGATCCCAAACTCAATCTCCCATCGAGGGGGTAATGTTATAACTTCTTCTGGAAAGACATCGTGGTACTCTTCTACGACCCTAGGAAATGCCAACTGCTGAATCTATGAAGAACTCACCATCAACTCAACCATCATGGTTGATATGTACGAAACATGCCTCTGACCCATATGAGGGTCTCACTTACTAATGAACAGAACTGGCTCTCCATCCGCATCTAAGAACACAACCTGCCTCTTGAAGAAATCCACGACAGCCTACACCGAATAAAAACAATTCATGTTGAGGATGACATAATATTGTTGTTTTTTAGTAAGTATAGGAAATATCCCCAAGAGTGGTGCTACCCTAGAACTAGCACATATTCTCTACATACATCAAACAATTAATCTCAACCTCTAACTAGCGTATTCAATGCCAAGGGCACTGAAAGCCTCTCTACCTCAAGTCCCAAAGAATGGAAAAGGGTTGGTGATATAAAGGTGTGTGTCTCCTAAATCAAACAAGGTGTACACCAAGGTAGAAAACAAGAAATGGGTACCTCAAAAGTTTTCTAACTTGTGTATATTTGGAAACTCTCAAGCATGAAGCTGGCCACAACCTCCTCCATAGCCTCTCTAACCCTGATGATGCCCACCACCATGTTCGGGCTCTGCTCTCTGAGGATGGGGAGCATCATAAGGCTATCCACTTCCTGCCCCATCTACCGTCTGCTGATCCAAAGCTGGTGCAACCTACTACTGCTACCTCGGCTGGAACTACCTCAATCTAGGAACCTGGAGAGGAACACCTAGTGCACGATGACTGCTTAAAAAGGTTAGGCATTGTCGCTGCTTATGACCTCAACCACAACAAGAAAAACAAGCTCCCGGTCCCTTGGCATAGCCCTGAGATCTGGTTTCCCTAGAGAAATGAGATGGTGAGGACTAGGACCTACCCCGGCCGAACATAAACTCTTCTGCCCCAAAAACCAGGAATCCCAGACCACAAATCTACTTCGTGAGGAATCATGACAACTCCCCTCTCGTGATGATCCAGTTCTGGCCACTGTCATCTTGATGACCTTTTCCCTCTCCAACACCTCAAGATATGTCTTCAGTATAAATGTGGTGACCTGGTACTGGAGCTCCAGATGCAACGCCTCCTCGAAATGCCTCTCCCTGGCCTTATAATCTAGAAACAGGTCTGAAGCATATCGTAAAAGGTTCCTAAAATGGATTCCAAACTCTCGTACACTAGAGATCCTCTGTTGAACGGTTAGAAGATCCTGGCGATTGGACGCCTTCGTGATCAAAGAAATAAACTCTATAACAACCCATAATTTACATACATTGTTATTACTTCAGAATTGAAGCATACTTATTACAGCATATAACAACACCATGATAGGACCATATAGGTATAATGTCCTTATAAACTGGGAAACATAAACAACTGGTTCATAAATCATCTATATTGTCTCCCTCTTATTTCATCATATCTAGAGTCCCTTTTGGCATATCCTACTTAATACCATTCTTCCTGAACCGGGGAAAAGAAAACATAAAAAAGGGTGATCTCAAATTCTCAGAAAGGGTAAACAAATGAAATAACAATCACATCATATTCATAAGTACATAACATTTTGAAAATCATAACCTGCAAAAGAGATGATAATATCATAACATGGAATAAATAATAGCAGTGAAATGTTATCCGAATAATCATAACATAAAACATGAAACCTTGTTACATACACATATAATCATAGAAAATCATTTCATATTATTCAAGACTCATTTACAAGACCATCATAGCAGACAAAGTCCATTAATGAACCGAGTTCACTTCTCGTTCTAGTCATGTATCACTGAACCAAATTAAATTTCCATTCCATCCATGCCTATCTCATGAGATATAAATCATTACCCAATGAATTGGAGGGGTATATAGGTCCCACCCAACTCATAATGAAATCATTCTTAGATGTTCCACAACATAAACATAAATCATTCATCATAACCCAAAGAATAAAATGGGTTACATAAACATCACCCCATCATAACATAATCCATATAGAAAAATGGATGCCATTTCATCATAAGGAAAGTGAAACCATGTAAATCATAGAGACATTATAATTGAAACATACACATATTAAATGATGTCATCTTATATGGAAAATGGTTTTGATAAAACACTTGAAATGAATACTTGAGGAAAGTATCCTTTATTCTTGAAAATCATTTTCTTTTAACAAAATTCCATGAAATTTTAAAAGAAAAGGATTTTGTTGAAAATATTCATGAAATATTTTAGAGTAATATTCATGAAAATAAGGTGTTATGAAACCGTAAGAATCCGTTCATGCCGTATAAGTTAAAAAAACATTCTCCTTGTACTTTTAACGGAAAAGTCAAAAAGTATCTCGTACTAAAAATGACAAAATATTTCATTCATATATTTTAATAAAAATTCACCAATAGGTAAAATTGGATTTAAAAAATTGTAGGAGGATAGAAATAATATTACATATTAAGGAAACATGTATGTAGATGATAAATATTCCCTAGTAAATTCTGAAGTATAAACAATCTCGGATGAAAATGAGATTGTGAGATTTTACCTTACCTTAGGTCTGATATGCCTTGTACGTATCTGAACATCCTGTATAATGATTTAAATAATGTCATTGACTTATTCCAAAATCATATTCATTTTTATGATATCATATATGGTCATATTCTTATCTTCTCATTAGAAATATTTCATTTCTACTTGTTATTCGGGTGTTCATGGCTTTATATTATTATGCGTGTTTTGTCGAATAAATTATTATTCCTATTTTTATGTTATAGATACATCATTTAAATAATTTTATTAGTGTAATATATATCATATTTATTCATTAAATTAATTTATATAATCATTATTCAATGAAGACTATTTAGAATGAGTCGCATCACATCGTGGAGACGGTAGACCGTACGTACGCACGAGCGATGATATCATTCCCATGATTATTGAATGTTATTGGAGTGGATGATATAATATATCAGAATATGTATCATGTTATAATAGTCATATATAGTTATTATTTACACCATTATACCCATCCAAGTAAGGTGGTGGTGGAAAACAGATTACACCACGGCATGGAGACGGTATTCTGTACGTACGCACGCGCGGTGATTTCATATTCCGTCGGATAAATAGAAGGTGAAATAGGGTTGTTTAATATTTATAATTACATATCATTATATTATTAATACTGATTTTATTAATTTATGATGAAACAAATGAAGAAGAAGAAGTATAAGAAGAAATAAATTTGAAAGGATTGGTAAAGGATATTACCTCTTCTTCGACGCGCCTCTTCTAAACCTCCTCTTAAGGCACTAAAGTTGGTATTTGAAGAATTCCATAACATATATTATGTTTCTGGGGAAGTGGAGAGGAGAAATATACAGGGTTTGGCTAGTCTTGAAGGATCAAAATTTTTTCAAGAGGAGAGGGAGGAGGTTCCCTTTTATAAGGGAGGAGAGGGTCACCTTTGGAAACATAAGAAATATAATTTTATAATAAATACAAACCCCAATTAAAAACCTCTAAAAATGAATCAATTCAAATATGAGATGATATATGGTTGTAATATAATCAAAAAATAAAATTTAGGCATGTTGGGAATTTATTTTAAACCTTATCAAATTGTTTTATCCTTATTTAATCTATTTAATTTTATTTGTGGTAATAATATTCTTAATTTTAAATTGTTTTAAATAATTGATTATGTGTTGTGAATTGTGGATAATTGGATAATTTATGACATTGTGGACCATAAAAATTTCAATTTATAATTTATAATTTGTTTTGTTATTTTGAAACAATTTTATAATATCTTATTTTTTTTAAAATAACAGTAGTGTCAATTTTGACACTATTCAATTATTTGCATTAAAATAAAATCCACACAGAGAAAATATTCGAACCAAAATATTTAATAGGTTCATAAAATGTCATATTCAACTAATAAATTCATAGATCACATTAAATAGTTCACATAATATTTATTTAAATCTTTTTTAAAACCATTTATTTGATATTTAAATCAATAAAATTATTTCACCATCACTATTGTGTCATCATTAATGATAATTATTTAATCCATAAAAATTATAAATAAATTCACATAATGTATATAATTTTATTATATTTCAGGAGACTATTCATGTTCTAAGTTTTATGAATTTTATCACTAAATTAACATTATTACACTTATAAGATATAAGAGTGTGACATGTTGTCACTTTCTTTGGTTTTAATTATAATTTTGTCATTTTCATTGTAAATAATCCATGAAACGAATCTATTCTGACCCTTAGGTGATATGGGTATACTTTTATTCATCAAATATAATTTTGGTAGGTTTTAGAGTAATTTTATAATACTATTTTTACCCTAAATTACATAATTTACCTTTAACTTTGGTAATTAAAAATACCGTAGTTACGATTCATAATGTCAAAAAAAAAATAAAAGTAACCTATTAAAATAATTTGTACCCACTTAATCCAAATATGGAATAAAGTTTTCAAAATTCCAAACACACAAGTTGTAATAATTAATTTAAAATTAATCCCGTTGTTCAGAAAACGGGTTTTAAAAGTTAAAACATTGTCAACGATTGAAATGTTTTTACCTATGAATTCAATGTAAAATTATTGGTAATTACATACATTATATTAAATGGTAAAAATATATTCTATTTATACTTTAAAACCATTAAATTTTATCATTTATCCATATAAATTATCTTGATGAATAAAGTTGTTTTTAGGGAAAATTTTAGCGTATTTTTACTATTCATCAAAATATGAAAATTATCAGAAAAGTATCAAAAATATATCCAATATAAATTTTTATATCCTGATTCAAAAGAAGAATTTTATTTTTCAATATTGAACATATAAAATTGTCAAAAATTATATTTAAAATGGGTGTGCCATCAAAACGCGGTAAAACTGCATTTTTTTTTAAAATTCATCTTTTATCTGAAAATTTTATTTTGTTTTAATATCTCATTTTATAAAATGTGTAAGATGAATTATAATGTTATAAAATAAAAAATTTAGTTAATACTATTAATTATGACTAGTTCATAATATTATAATAATATATCATTGTTTAGTGAAACTCGGTATTGCGTACAATGCAAGCTCTCGAGGAAGGTTGCTCTTGCGTGTAACGCAGCCCAAGCCAGTGTAGTAAAAGATTCCTTTAGTGTTGGGAATAACATAAGACATTAAAAAAAATATTTCTCATAAAATCTCATGGTGATACATTCTACCCCCCTTAAAATGAATTTCTCCCTCGAAATTCGTCACTTTGTAACAAACAGATGAGGATACATCTCCCTCGTCATATCCTCAAGTTCCCATGTATCTTTTTCTAATTGGTGGTTCCTCTATAAAACATTAACCAAGTGAGTGGTCTTGTTTCATAGATCTTTTTCTCTACAATCCAGAATATCTATTGACTGTTATTCATAAGAAATATCATGTTCTAGCGGTACAACTTCTGAGATTTTTACATGTGAAAGATCAGGTATGTACTTTCTAAGGAGAGATACATAGAACACATCATGAACTTGAGAGAGATTTGGTGGAAGTGCCAATCGGTAAGCTACATTCCCAACATGATATTGTATTTCTAAAGGACCTATATACCTGGGGCTTAGCATTCCCTTATATCTAAATCTCATTACTCTCTTCCAATGAGATATTCGTAAGAACACTATATCACCCACTTCAAACTCTAGATTTTTTCTTCGGTTGTCGACATAACTTTTTGTTGACTCTAAGCTACATTTATGTGTTGTTGAATTGATATGACCTTTTTTGATATCTCGTCAATGAGATCAGGTCCTAATATATTTCTTTCCCCAACTTCTTCCCAGCAAGTTGGAGTTCTGCATTTCTTTCCATAGAGAGCTTCATAAAGAGCCATCTAAATGCTGGAGTGAAAGCTATTATTATATAAAACTATACCAAAGGTAGGTGTTGATCCCAACCACCGTTGAAATCCATAGAGCAAGCTATCAACATGTCATCTAGAGTTTGAATTGTCCTCTCAGACTGGCCGTCTTTCTGAGGATGATAATCAGTGTTGAAACTCAACTATGTATCTAGAGTATGCTAAAGACTTTTCCAAAACATCGAGGTAATCCTAGGATACTGATCAGATATAATGGAAAGTGGTACTCAATGCAATATTACCACTTCCTTTACATATATCCTGGCAAGCTAATCAAGATAGAAATCCTCTCTAATAGCAATAAAGTGTGACGACTTCGTTAAAAGATCAACTATAACCCAGATAGCATTATAGCCTTTGGATGTTTTAGGAAGTCCTGTGACAAAGTACATAGTGATGTTTTCTCATTTCCATTTTGGTATGGGTAATGGTTGTAACATCCCTTTAGACTTCTGTCTCTCAGCTTTAACTTACTGACAAACCAAGCATCGAGAGACATATTTAGCAACATCTCTTTTCATGTCATCCCACCAGAAGTACTCTTTCAGGTCCCTATACATCTTCATGCTTCTAGGGTAAATAGAGAATAAAGAACTACGAGCCTCATCTAGTATTTACTTCTTTAATTCTGGGATGGGAGGAACACAAACCTGATTCCAGAACCTTATTATTTCATCACAATCAATGTGGAATTCAGTAACATTTCTCACCTTCTTTTCTAACTCCACATCTTCTTTCTGTGCCTCTTTAATCTTCATATGTATAGATGGTTGAACATTCATTTGAGAATGATAATATTTTTCCCCTTCCATTATAATTCCAAGATCCATCCTTTATAAATCCATAAATATTGGATCTTTTGTGATCCTTATCATGAATAAGCTAGCATGGTCTTGTCGACTTAATGCGTCTGCCACCTGTTTGCTTTCCCAGGGTGATAATGGATTGAGAAGTCGTAATCCTTAATCAGCTCCAACCATCTTCTTTGGTGCATATTCATCTCATTTTGTGTGAAAATATACTTTAAACTTTTTATGATCAGTATAAATATCACACCTTTCACCAAAAAGATAATTCATCCAAATCTCTAATGAAAAGATTACCGCAGCTAACTCAAAATCATGGGTTGGGTAATTTTGCTCATGTATTTTCAACTGTCGTGAGGCATAAGCTATCACCATATCATTTTTCATGAGAACACACCCCAATCCCTTCTTGTATGAATCACTATATATCACAAACCATTCTTCACTATAAGTCAGTGTGAGCACAGGTACACTGGATAACCTTCTTTTTAACTCCTTGAAATTCTCTTCATACTACTCCATCCATACAAACTTAACTCCTTTTCGAGTCAACCTGGTGAGTGGATTAGATAATCGTGAAAAATCATTCCCAAAACATCAATAATATCCAGAAAAACCAAGAAAACTTCGAATCTCAGTTACTATTGTTGGTCTCAACCATCTTTCTATAACATCTATTTTTGCTGGATCCATATATATCCCCTCTTTTGAGATTATGTGACCCAAAAATGAAACTTTTTGGAGACAAAATTCACACTTGGTAAGTTTGGAATAAATCTTCTTTTTTCTTAGGGTCTTTAATACAATTCCGAAGTGATCTTCATGTTCTTCATTGCACATTGAATGGACAAGAATATCTTCTATAAAGACTACCACAACCTGATCAAGATAGTCTCTAAAGTCACTATTCATTAGATCTGTGAAGATAGCATGAGAATTATTAAGACCAAATGGAATCACTATAAATTCATAGTGTCCATAACTTTTAAGGAAAGCCGTCATTGGTATATCCTCCCTTTTGACCCTTAATTGATGATACCTTGAAGGAAGATCAATCTTGGAATAGTATTTATCTTCGTGTAGTTTTTCAAATAAGTCATCAATGCATGGGAGAGGATATTTGTTCTTGATATTTATCTTGTAAAGTTCACAATAATCAATACAGAGTCTCATTGATCCATCTTTCATCTTAACAAACAGAACAGGTGATCCCCAAGGTGATGCATTAGGGAATATGAATCCCTTATCAAGATTATCTTGGAGTTGCTTCTTCAATTCCTACAACTCAATTGGGGCCATTCTATAAGGTGTCTTTGAAATGGGCATAGCACACGGTATGAGTTCTATTGAAAACTCAACTTCACGATTTGGTGGAAGACTTGGCAATTCCTCTAGAAAGACATCATCAAACACTCATACAATGGGCATATTCTTAATCGTGAGTTTTTCTACAACCATTTGAGATAAATAACCTTCACTTATTGGAATCAAGACCCATAAGATGGAAGAAATTTCCCTTAGAAGGTTATGTTCATCCTTGCATCGATAGATGATCATAGATGGATCAGGAATATTAAATGTGACTTACCTTCTTTGGAAATTTATATGAGATCCATATATGGAAAGCCACTCCATGAAAAGAATCACATAAAATTCCACTATAGGAAGGATAACATGATTTACAAGATGAACTTTCCCACATATTTCAATCGTAGAAGAATTGTAATGTTTTGATGTGACTATTGCGCCATTTGGGGTTGTCACAGCTAACTCAATATCTAATTGCTAAGGTAATATGGAAATACCCTTAGAAAATTCTTCAGAAATAAAAGAGTGAGTGGATCCAGAATTAAATAAAACATTTTCTACTTTATAGTGGATGGTAAGAGTACCTTTCAACACTTCATTATCGTACTCAACATCGCTGATAGAAAATGCATGTGACTTTCCTGTGTCTTTGGCCTTAAGAGTTTGTTGATGTTGATCATCATCTACAACCCTTGGATTAGGGAATTGTTTGGAATAATTCCCCATTTCCTTACATTTGTAACATTGAAGTGTAAGAGGTGCATTATGTGAAACCTTTTCTTTATTCACATCACTAGGCACCTTTTTTCCATCACTATGGCATTCAAATGCATGATGACCTTCTTTTCCACACTTAAAACATTTACTTGTCCCTTTAAGGAAATTCCCTCCATCTTTCTTTCCACACTTTGAGCATAAGGGAAAACTCATCTTCTTTTCAGTGTGGTCTTTATATTTTCTTTTTAATTCCATTTTCCTCTTCTTATCAAACCCATATGACTGATGGGTTACTCCAATATCCATCTCAACCTTGAGAGCACATCGAACAATTTCCTCGTAGCTATTGAAGTCTGTTGTGGATAACGCCCTTCAAAGACATGGTTTTAAGACACTAAAGAATCAATAGATCTTACTATCAGGTTGGATAATAATCCCAGAAGAGTACCTTGCAAGTCTTGTAAAATTTTCTTTGTAGGTACAAACCGATTCATCAACCCTTTTCTTTAGTTCAAGAAAATCCTTCTCTGCCTTTGTTTGAAGAATACGAGGGAATTACTTATTTAAAAATAATTTCTGGAACTCGCCCCATTCCATGGACTCAATTTCGTCTCTTTGCCTCATATTATTTATAATATTACACCATTGATATGCTTCACCTTCCAAATGATATACTACTAAGATGAATTTATCATGTTCAAAACATTATAGAACTGAAAAATATGTTTTCAGTGGTACTAATCGATTGTTCAGACACTAATGGACCAGAAGACTTATTGAATGATTGTGGATTCTTCCTCATGAAGGATTCAACAGAATTTTTCTCCTTCCTTTGCTCGTTTGGAAGTCCTGCATGATTCATAGCTTGAGAATGTTGTGTGATCATGGCTAAATGATTTTACATTCCAGCTCCCATAATGTTTGGTTGCTCAGGGGGACAATCATTACATTGCCCATCACATTCATCATTAACATGGTTCCTTCAGGTTCCAGCCATAGACTAAAACCAAGAAGCACAGTGTGAGAAACACTAATCATAACAGGAAAACCACATAATCAAGAATAAACTTTCACACTTTTGGTCTTATCATAGGTTATTCATGGCCATTTCCAAAACATTAATATTGTGTTCCATGTTTAGATATATCCTTAGGGTTCTTAGTAAGTCTTTCACATCCATGTTTCCAAAGGTTGATTATACCTTTCCTCTGATACAAACCCATACTTTACATACATTATTATTACATCATAATTGAAGAATACTTATTAAAACATATAACAACACCATGATACGACCGTATAGGTATTGTGTCTTTAGAAACTAGGAAACATAAACAACTGGTTCATAAATCATCTACATTGTCTACCGCTTATTTCATCATATCTAGAGAACCTTTTGGCATATCCTACTTAATACCCTTCTTCCTGGACTGGGGAAAAGAAAACAATCAAAATCGTAAGCTCAAATTCTTAGTAAGGGTAAACAAAGGAAATATGAATCACATCATATTCATAAGAACATAACATTTTGAAAATCTTAACCTGCAAAAAAGATCATAATATCATTACATGGAATAAATCATAGTAGTGAAATGTTATCCCAATAATCATAACATAAAACATGAAACATTATGGAATACACACATAATCATAGAAAATCATTTCATATTAGTCAATACTCATTCCCAAAACCATCATAGTGGACAAAGTCCATTACTGAACCGAGTTCACTCCTCATTCTAGTCCTGTATCACTGAACCGGATTAACTTACCATTCCAGCCATGTCTATCTCATGAGATATAAATCTTTACCCAATTCATTGGAGGGAGATATCTGTACCACCCATCTCATAATGAAATCATTATTACGTGTTCCAAAACATAAGCATAAATCATTCATCATAACCCAAAGAATAAAATGGGTTTCATAAAAATCCTCCCATCATAACATAATCCCTATAAAACAAATGGATATAATTTCATCATAAGAAAAGTGAAACCATGTAAATCATAGAGACATTATACTTGAAACATACACTAATGAAATAATTTCATCTTATATGGAAAATGGTTTTGATAAAACACATGAAATTAATTCTTGACGAAAATATCCTTTCTTATTCGAAATCATTTTCTTTTCAGAAAATGATATGAAATTTTATAAGAAGAGGATTTTTTTGAAAATAGTCATGAAATCTTATAGAGTAAGATTCATGAAAATAAGGCGTTATGAAATCATAAAAATCTATTCATACCGTATACGTTAAAAAACATTCTCCTCATACTTTTAATGGAAAAGTCAAAAAGTATCTCGTACTGAAAAAGACAAAAGATTCCTTTCATATCTTTTACAAAAAATTCACCAATAGGTAAAATTGTATTTAAAAGTAGGAGGATATAAATAATATTACATATTGATGAGACATGGATATTGATAATCAATATTCCCCAGTAAATTCTGAAGTATAAATAATCTCAGATGAAAATGAGATTGTGAGATTTTCCCTTACCTTAGGTCTGATATGCCTTGTACGTATCCGAACCTCCTGTATAATGATTTAAATAATGTCATTGACTTATGAATAATCACATTCATTGTTATGATATCATATATGGTAATATTATTATCTTCTCATTAGAAATATTTCATTGCTACTTGTTATTCAGGGGTTCATTTCTTTATATTCTTATGCATGTTTTGTCGAATAAATTCTTATTCATCTTTTTAGGTTATAGATAAATCATTTACATAATGGTATTAGTGTAATATAGATCATATTTATTCATTTAATTCATTTATATTATCATTATTCAATGAAGATCATGTAGAACGAGTCGCATCACATCGTGGAGACGGTGGGTCGTACGTACGCACGAACGATGATGTCATTCCCATGATTATTGAATGGTCTTGGAGTGGATGATAGGATATCTCAGAATTAGTATCATGTTATAATAATAATATATAGTTATTATTTACACCATTATAACCATCCAAGTAAGGTGGTGGTGGAAAACAGATTACGCCATGGTGTGGAGACGGTATTCTGTACGCACGCACGCGTAGTGATTTCATTTTCCGTAGGATGGATAGAAAACGAAATAGGGTTGTTTCATATTTATAATAACATATAAGTATATTATTAATACTGATGTTATTAATTTATGATGAAACAAATAAATAATAATAAGTAGAAGAAGAAATAAATTTGAAAGGATACGTAAAGGATATTACCTCTTCTTCGATGCGCCTCTTCTAAACTTCCTCTCAGGGCACTAATGTTGGACTTTGAAGAAGACCAGAACATATATTATGTTTCTAGGAAAGTGGAGAAAGTAAATTGACAGGTTTTGGCAGATCTTTAAGGCTCCAAATGTTGTGAATACGAGAGGGAGGAGGTTCCATTTTATAAGGGAGGAGAGGGGCACCTTTGGAAACATAAGAAATATTAATTTATAACAAATTCAATCCCCACACACAAACATCCAAAAATGACTCAATTCAAAGATGAGATGATATATGGTTGTAATCTCATCAACCAATAAAATTTAGACATTCTGGGAATTTATTTTAAACCTTATCAAATTTATTTATCGTTTTTTATCTATTTAATTTTATTTGTGGTAATAATATTCTAAATTTTAAATTGTTATAAATAATTGCTTATGTGTTGTGAATTCTAGATAATTGGATACATTATGACATTTTAGATCATATAAATTTTAATTTATAAATTTTAAATTTTTTTGTGATTTTGAAACAATTTTATAATATGTTATTTTTATAAAATGACAATAGTGTCGATTTTGACACTACTCATTTAATTACATTTAAATAAAATCCTCAAATAGAAAATTTTCGAACCAAAATAGTTAAAGATTCTAAAATGTCATATTCATCTAGAAAATTCATATATCACATTAAATAGTTCATATAATATTTATTTTAATATTTTTAAACCCATTTATTTGATATTTCAATCAATAAAATTATTTCAACATCACTATTGTGTCATCATTAATGACAATTATTTAATCCCTAGAAATTCTAAATAAATTCATGTAACACCCTGAGATTTTATGAGATATATTATTTTTAATTTCTTTGATGTCTTCTATTATACACTACACCAAGATTATATTTTACTATATGCAACTCCGTATTAGCTTGCAGTATACGCAACACTATTCTTGGCTCGTGTTACACACAATTTCAAATTCGTTTTGTGGAAATTATTCTACACAACATTATGTATAGATTTTGTTTCATGTTTAAATGAAATGAGTTTTGATTATGTTATAAGCAACACTAAACAGAGATTTCACTACCCGCAACCTTGACTTGGATTGAATTACACGCAATCAAGACCTTCCTCGATAGCGTGTGTAGTACACAATACCGGGTTTCACTAAACGAGAGATTATTATAATATTACTATGAACTAGCCATTATGAATAGTAATACCCACTTTTTGAAATTTTATAAATTTTATCATTCAAAATGGACTTCATTTTTGGATTCGAAATATCGAAATTATCCTAGGGTGAATTTTTGGTATTTTTCTGAAAACTTTCAATTTTTGATGAATAGTGAAAACACCAGGTTACTATTTAAAAACCAACTTTTTATTTAAATAATTATTTATTTTATTTAAATTTATTTTTGGTAAAAATTGATACATAATACATATATAAGTTCAATGTAATTCATTGGATTCATTTTATAATAATTTTAGATATATAAAAATTTTATTGAACTTTTCACCGTCTTTTACCCACCTCCTAGGAGAATTTGGAAATTCACATAAAACTTAATTTTACTGCTTCTGTGAGTGGAATTTTGAAAATATGAGAGACACGGTTAATATCAATGACTAATATGTGGTTAAATGAGATGAAAATAATTTTTGGTGAATAATAACTTTTTACTTTTATTTACCACGGTTAAAAGTAAGTAGGGTAATTAAGGGTAAAAATGATATTATTATTACCCTAACACATTTCCTAATTCTATTGGATAAGTTTAATTCGACCAAGAAAAACCTTAGGAATAAAATATGACCATTTAGGTCCACTTGGATTAGATTAGGACATTTATTATTAATTTATTTAAAGAAGTGTTAAAATAGTTTAAATCAATGTTTAATAACTAAATCATTTTTAATATAGGGTTATACATAAGATAAATTCAACTATAAAAATTCATTATAAATATAAAAATATTTCCTACCTAATTGTATTATATTTATAATTTTTAGACATTAAATAATTTATGTTATTTATGACACAATAGTGATGCAGTAATTACCTAAATAATGAAATATTAAAATAACTAATGTTATAAATACCCAAATAAATGTAATTTGATACTTTTTATGAATTACAATAATTTTCTAGGTTAATATGTCATGTTATTATTTATTTAATTAACTTTTTTTTGAACTAATCATTCTGTAATGATTTTCTCAAAAATCAATTACCAAATAGTGTCAAAATTGAAATAAAATAGTTTTTAAAACAAATATTATATTATTAATTGTTATTATATTCCTAAAAATCTACGTTTTGGCCAAGATAATTATATCATGATAGGTGTATCATTAATCGACCAAGTGGGGGTCTCTTTGATGTATATGGTATGTTTATTGACTATATAATATAAAAAACAAAGTGACATGGTAAATGTCAATCTAATTAACTAAGAGTTAAAACTAAAAGATAAGGTTAATATAATAAACAAAACCTATCTAAAATCTATTGGTTGAGAGGATTTAGACCTATCCCCACCTTATATTCGAAATAAAACAATTTGGAGCTATTAAAAACCGAGTATGACTTTATTATAAAATAATATTTTAAGTTTTTCCAAAGGTGCCCCTCTCCTCCCTTATAAAAAGGGCACCCCTTCCCTCTTCTCTTCACACCATTTTGAGCCTTAAATCTCTGCCAAAACCTTACCATTTCTCTTATACACTTCCCTAGAAACATTTTGGAGGTTCTGGTTTTCTCCAAATACCAACTCTACTTTCTTAAGAGGAAGCTTAAAGGAGGTGCGTCGAAGAAGAGGTAATCTCTTCTTCCAATTCTCTCAAGTTTCTTTCTTCTTCTACTTCTTCTTATTTAGTTATTTCATTATGAGGTAATAAAATCAGTATTACTTATATACTGATATGTTATTATAAATATGAAACAACCTTATTTCACCTTCTATCCATCCTACGGAAAATGAAATCACCACGAGTGCGTACGTAATGAATACCGTCTCCACGCCGTGGTGTAATCTGTTTTTGACCACCACCTTACTTGGATGGGTATAATGGTGTAAATAAATAAATATATATGATTATTGTAAATTGATATTGATTCTGAAATATTATACACACACTTCAATACAATTCCAAAATCATCGGAAGGATATCATCGCTCATGCGTTTGTACGTACTGAATACCGTCTCCACGACGCGATGAGTTTCATTCTCCATGTTAACCATTCATGAATGATTATAAAGCACATATAATGAATAATAATGAAATATTTGACATAATAATGATACTTGAATTATATATATATATATATATATATGTATTTCATCTACTTAATTCCATTCAATTCAATAACGAAACGAAAATAGCGTTCATGCGTACGTACGACCTACCGTCTCCATGAACGGTGTATTTCATTCAATTTATCAATCTATCATATATATATGTATATGCTGAATATATATTTTATATAAATCATGTTTTACATTCTAGAATTATGAAAATCAGTATATAAGTAATAATAGCCAGAACAAAATGTCGAAACACATACGATAAATGAAACGATTTTACCCAAAATGCTGCTTTAACATGGAATTTACAAATGAACAGGTAATATAAAGTCATAAGTGAACCATATATTATATCATAACAATAAATATGATTCTGTAATAAGTTAATAACATTATTTAAATCATTATACAGGTGGTTCAGATACATACGAAGCATATCAGACGTAAGGTAAGGGATAACTATTCCAATCTTGTTCTTATCCGAGATTGTTATGCGTAAGTATTTACTGGGGTTATTGTTATCATCCATGCCCATGTTTTATAAAAATGTTTTCATGTATTTTTAAAGTCCTTTTACCCATTTTTGAAATTTTCCACATGTTATGAAAGGAATCTTACTTTTTTTACGGCACGGGGAACTTTTTGACTTTTCTGCAAAAGTACAAGAAAAATGTTATTTTTAACTTTTACGGCGTGAACAGATTTTTACAGTTTCATAACGGCTCATTTTCATGAAGCTTCCTCTACAAGATTGCATGATTAATATCACCAAAACCCATTTATTTTAAAATTTCATGTCATTTGGTGGAATGAAAATTATTTTGAAGAAGAAAGGATATTTTCCTCAAGAATTCATTTCAAGTGTTTTATCAAAACTATTTTCTATCTAAAATGACATTATTTAATATGTTTATGTTTCAAGTATAATGTATTTATAATTTACATGGTTTGAATTTTCTTATGATGAAATGATATCCATTTGATTTATATGGATTATTTTATGATGGGATGATGTTTATGAAACCCATTTTATTCTTTGGGTTATGAAGAATGATTTATGTTTATGTTGTGGCACAAGTAAGAAGGATTATACTGAATATCCCCTGGTTCAATGAGAGGGACAGAAGGATTATACTGAGTATCCCCTGTTGGTTCAATGAGAGGGACATAAGAATTATACTGAGTATCCACTGTGTTCCGGATGCAGGCCTAGACCACCTATACTGGCCCAATGACATCTTGGGAGCTTATACGGTGAAATCTGGTTACCGGCTCACTCTCGGTACTCGGACAACTGAAGGGGATGCGAGGCCCTGAAAATCACTTTGGAAGCTCAATGTTCCCCCTAAAATCCACTATTTCTGGTGGTCGGTGTGCACTGATATCCTCCCTACCAAGAGCATCCTTTCCTTCTGACTCTTTTCAAATGACAATTCATGCCCCTTCTGTCCATCTGTCCCAGAATCCCCGCTTCATGCTCTCATCCAATGCCCAGGGGCTCAGGAGGTTTGGAATTGGTGGTGATCTTCCACGGTTCTTTACCCGGATGCTGCCTCATACCTTAATTCTCTTATGATGTGATGGTGTTCCTCCTTTTCACCAGCTAAAGTTGGATCTCTTTGCATTTTGGCCTGGATTATCTGAGACTGGCATAACGAAGCCATTTTCAATCTATTTCTTAGCCCCCTAGATTTTGGGTTGACTGGGCATCATCTTGGATTGCGGGTTGGCAGCACCACACTGAGCATCAACGATTTTTTTCTCCCCCCTCCTCACTCCCTACATTGGTGCCTTCCACTGGAAGGGACTATTATGATTAATGTGGATGCCTCTCTCCCTAAGGATGGACCTGTTGGACTTGGTATGCTGGCCTGGGACAACCATGGCCATATTATTGTAGACAAACACGAATCACGCCACGCACTTTGGGAGCCCTCAGTTGCGGAAGCCGCTGCCATCCTCACTGGGATTAATTTTTCAAAATACCTTGTATGGGACTCAATTAACATCGAATCAGATAGTCTCACCATCATCAATGCCATCAATCACAATGACGGAGGGCTAAACTCTTTTGGATCCATCACTCGGATTATTCACTCTCTCTGGCCAAGCTTCAAATCCTGCATTTTTACATTCCTCAAAAGGGAAGGAACCGAGGCCGCTCACCGGCTGGAAGCCGTTGGCCCTCCTTACGAGGATATGCTCTGGCTTGATCACTTCCCATCATAGTTATGTGCCTGTACTTATACTGATCTTCATTATTAATGAATTCGTTTTTTGTCAAAAAAAAAAGAATGATTTCATTATGAGATGGGTGGGACCTATATCTCCCTCTAATGCATTGGGTAAAGATTTATATCTCATGAGATATACATGGCTGGAATGGTAAGTTAATCTGGTTCAGTGATACACGACTGGAATGAGGAGTGAACTCGATTCAGAAAGGGACTTTGTCCACTAAGATGGTCTTGGCAGCAATGCCTTGGCTACTATGGAAATCATAACAAGTGCTGAATGGTTGCCACAATTACATGTTTTTTCCCATGCTGTTTTATCAATATTGATGTTCCCTTATGATACATGCCTTGCGTACTTCCAAGATTTATGTCTTTGCACAAGATATTGATGTTTAAACATTATGTTCATGTTTTTAAGTTCAATTGTATATGGTTTGTTTTATTTTCTCTATGCTTACCCTTATTTAGCATTTGAGCTCACCCTTTATATGTTTTCATTTCCCCAAGATTTCAAGAAAGGTTTTAGGTAAGAAAAAAAGGGGAAGATCTTTATGAGAGCTTTTGAAGATCTTTAACCAAGATTAGAAGATTATATTCTGTGTTTCCAAAGACACTAAACTATTACGATCCTTGAGTTTTGGTTTTTTTATGTATTAAGTATTCCACAAAAGTAATTTATTGTCCATGTACGTCAAGATTCGGGTCTCTACAGTTGGTATTAGAGGAAAGGTTTAGTCAACCTTTGGAAACTAGGTTGTGAGAACTTTAGTGATATCTCTATATATATTTCTAAGGTATGTCTAGAGATGTCCCTAAGGTTAAGTATAAGTATAGGTTATAGTCCTATAATTACGGTAACTATATTATAATTAAACCTAATATGTTAGATATTGAAATTAATCCCCCATGATTATGATTTTTTCCTCTCACACTATTCTTTTTGGGCTTTAGAAAATGGCTGGAAACAGGAATATTCACGATAATAAAGGATATGATGGAAAATGGAATGGTATTCTTCATATGAAACCAAATGAAATTGGATCTGGAGGTCCACATATCGTTATTATGCCTAATCATCAATCTCATAATGTGATCAACAATCTCAACTTTGGTATGTTTCATGACTCAGATAATAAGAGAAAGATGGAGTTTCATGATGATCATAGAGAAAAGAAAGTTCAATTTACATCTTGTAAATCTTGTGGTAAGAGGAATGAGGGAGAATGTTTCAAAGGAACTGAAAGATGCTTTGGGTGTGGAAAAGAAGGACACAAAGCTAGTAAGTGTAAAGGAAATGGATCATTTAACACCATGAACAAGGATAATGGTATTGCTAAGACATCAACAATGGTTAAATGTTTTAAATGTTGAATGTATGGGCGTTATGAAAACCAATACCCTAAGGGAAAGTCTTATGAAGAGAATCAGCATGGTCGTATGGGTAGTTTTTATGTTGATGACGATGAAGAGACTACAAATGATATATGATATGAAAGAATTGTTCAAGTTCGGTCAATGGTTTAGGAAGGTAGTGGAATGATTACATGTTTATCAAGAGTAATGTTGTATAAGTAATCTCATGGTACTATGGAATAAAGAGACATCTAATGATTATTACACTATTGTTTTTCCTTATGTTTTTGAATGTATATGTTGAATGGTACCGGTAACCATGAAAGGTTATTCAGATATTTTTGGAAAGCAAGGATTAGGAGATAATGAAATGTTTGATAGTATTAATGAGCTCATATAAGGAAAAAGTGATATCATGGTTTGAGTAAACAGAATTTTTGGGATTTTGGTATGTAGAGAGGGTTAACTTTTGACAGCATTCATGTTTTCACTAAGGTTCAATGGGTATTCATTTTTAAAGAGAATACATGATTAAGGTATTCACATGTTTGGAATGTGACCAACAAGATATATCGTATGATAAATGATGGTATTCACATACTTGGTTGATGAAATTTATAGTAATCATTTTCTTTATACTATAAGATTGGACATAAGTATTTTCTATAAGCTTAAAGTTTGGAATGGATTAATTTAGACATCATATAGAATTGTTTAAGGCTAGAACTTTTTTTGATATTATTTACAGAATGTTATAATACTATAGTTTTAGAAAAAGGACAACCCATTGGACGGGCAACAACCCTACGCGTCGGACAAGGCTGTTGGAATTGAACACACAACCGAAGTGCGACAAACCTTTATTGCATACCACTAGCCTACAGGAAGTCCCTGGTTAGTATAAATTAGTTTCAATTTATTATTTGGTATGATATATGAAGTATACATCCATTTTAGGAACCATATACAATTAATCTCGCCATAGATAGACTTATGTATATAACTTGTTCATTATGTTTGAGACAGATGGAATGACCTATTATTCTATCGCATGATCTGCTAACACTTCACGGAATAAAAATTCAACATCATTTCTTTAAGAGATGAAGTGGAAATTGTTCAAGGCACAAACAACAGTGAGATTGTACCAAAATCAAGTATTTCATATAATTCAAAATTTTCAACTTTAGGGAAATGATATTGAAAACCAAAAATGTTGTCCTAGTGCTCTTATATATGATGAATCAGATAGTACCCTAGATCATCAAAAATTTATGGATTTGTGATTGTTGTCATTTTCATAGCCATGTCCTCTACCACTCTTCATCAGAAGTTGATGGTTATATTTCTCTTCCATAACCATATTTTCACCTATGTTGTCCTATGTGGAAACCCAGTGCTGTGTTACTTTGGGTGACTGTTATGATTATAACTTCCTTTTTTAAAATGAAGCTTTTGTATTCCTTTTTACGATGTGGGTTTCTATGAAAGAAACTTTCATGTAATAAACCATTTATAACCCCGACGAATTTCAAGGGCCAAATTCATTTTAAGGGGGGTATAATGTAACACCCCGAGATTTAATGAAATATATTATTTTTAATTTCATTTATGTCTTCTATTATACACTACACCAAGATTAAATTTTACTATACGCAACTCCGTATTATATTGCAGTATATGCAACACTATTCTTGGCTCCTGTTACACAAAATTTCAAATTCGTTTTGTGGAAATTATTCTACACAACATTAAGTATAGATTTAGTTTTTTGTTTAAATGAAATAAGTTTTGATTATGTTATAAGAAACAACAAACAAATCTTTCACTACACGCAACCTTGACTTGGCTTGAATTACACGCAATCAAGACCTTCCTCGATATTGTGTGTAGTACGCAATACCGGGTTTCACTAAATCATATATTATTATAATATTACTATGAACTAGCCATTATGAATAGTAATACTCACTTTTTAAAATTTTATAAATTTTATATTTCAAAATGGACTTCATTTTTGTATTCTGAATATCGAAATTAGCCTAGGGTGAATTTTTGGTATTTTTCTGAAAACTTTCAATTTTTGATGAATAGTGAAAACACTAGGATACTATTTAAAAACCGTCTTTTTATTTAAATAATTATTTATTTTATTTAAAATTTTTTTAGCTCAAAATTGATACATAATTCCTATATATGTTAAATGTAATTCATTGGATTCATTTTATAATAATTTTAGATATATAAAAATTTTATTGAACTTTTCACCGTCTTTTACCCACCTCCTAAGAGAATTTGGAAATTCACATAAAACATAATTTTACTGCTTCTATGAGTGGAATTTATAAAATACGAGATACACGTTTAATATCAAGGACTAAAATTTTGTTCAATGAGATGAAAATAATTTTTGGTGAAGAGTAACTTTTTACATTTATTTACCACAGTTAAAAGTAAATAGGGTAATTAAGGGTAAAAATGATATTATTATTACCCTAAAACATGTCCTAATTCTATTAGATAAGTTTAATGCGACCCAAAACAATATTAGGAATAAAATATGACCATTTAGGTCCACTCGGATTAGATTAGGACATTTATTATTAATTTATTTTAAGAAGTGTTAAAATAGTTAAAATCAACATTTAATAACTAAATCATTTTTAATATAGGGTTATACATAAGATAAATTCAACTATAAATATTAATTATAAATATAGAAAGATTTTATACCTAATGTTAATTTATTTATAATTTTTAGACATTAAATAATTTTTGTTATTTATGAGACAATGGTGATGCATTAATTACCTAAATAATGAAATATTAAAATAATTAATGTTATAAATACCCAAATAAATGTAATTTAAGACTTTTTATTAATTACACTACTTTTATAGGTTAATATGACATGTTCGTATTGATTTAATTATCTTTATTCGAACTAATCATGCTGTAATAATTTTCACATAAATCAATTACCAAAGAGTGTCAAAATTAACATAAAATAGTTTTTAAAACAAATATTATATTATTAATTGTTATTATATTCATAAAAATCTAAGGTTCGGCCAAGATACTTATATCTTGATAGTTGAATCATTAATGGACCACTTTGGGGTCTCTTGGATGTATATGGTAAGTTTATTATATATATAATATAAAAATACAAAGTGACATGGTAAATGTCAATCTAATTAACTAAGAGTTAAAACTAAAAGATAAGGTTAATATAATAACCCAAACCTATCTCAAATCTATTTTTGAGATTATTTAGACCCATACCCACCTTGGATTCTAAATAAATCAATTTGGAGCTATTAAAAACCGAATATGACTTTATTATAAAATAATATTTTATGTTTTTTCAAAGGTACCCCTCTCCTCTCTTATAAAAAGGGCACCCCTTCCCTCTTCTCTTCACACCCTTTTGAGCATTGAAGATAGGCCAACCCATGACCATTTTTATTCTACACTTCCATAGAAACATTCTGGAGGTTCTGGTTTTCTTAAAATACCTACTCTAATTTCTTAAGATGAATCTTAAAGGAGGTGTGTCGAAGAAGAGGTAATCTCTTCTTCCAATTCTCTCAAGTTTCTTTCTTCTTATACTTATTCTTCTTTAGTTTTCTCATTATGAGGTATTGAAATCAGTATTAATTATATTCTTATATGTTATTATAAATATGAAAAAACCTTATTTCACCTTCTATCCATCCTATGGAAAATGAAATCACCAGGCGTGCGTACGTACGGAATACCGTCTCCACGCCGTGGTGTAATCCATTTTTGACCACCACCTTACTTGGATGGGTATAATGGTGTAAATAAATAAATATATATGATTATTGTAAAGTGATATTGATTCTGAAATATTATACATACACTTCAATAAAATTCCATGATCATGGGAATGATATCATCGCTCGTGCGTACGTACGGACTATCGTCTCCACGACGCGATGAGATTCATTCTCCATGTTAACCATTCATGAATGATTAAAAAGTATATATAATGAATAATAATGAAATATATGAAATAATAATGATATTGGATATATATATATATATCTATTATTTATGCCATATACTTAATTCCATTCAATTCAATAAGGAAACGAAAATAGCGTTCATGCGTACGTACAGCCTACCGTCTCCATGAATGGTGTATTTCATTCCATTTATCGATCTATCATATATATATGTATATACTGAATATTTATTATATATAAATCATATTTTACATTATAGAATTATTTAAGTCAGTATATAAGTAATAATATCAATAACAACAAGTCGAAACATGTATGATTAATGAAACGATTTTACCCAAAATGCTGCTTTAACATGGAATTTACAAAAGAACGAGTAATATAATGTCATAAGTGAACAATATATGATATCATAACAATGAATATGATTCTGTAATAATTTAATGGAATTATATAAATCATTATACAGGAGGATAGGTTACATACGAAGCATATCGGATGTAAGGTAAGGGATAACTCTTCCAATCTCATTCTTATCCGAGATTATTATTCGTAAGTATTTATTGGGGTTATTGTTATCATACATGCCCGTGTTTTATAAAAATGTTTTCATGTATTTATAAAGTCCTTTTTACCCATTTTTGAAATTTACCACATGTTATGAAAGGAATCTTACTTTTTTTTACCACACAGGGAACTTTTGGACTTTTCTGACAAAAGTACAAGAAGAATGTTATTTTTAACTTATACGGCGTGAACAGATTTTTTTTGGTTTCATAACGCCTCATTTTCATGAATCTTCCTATACAATATTGCATGATTAATTTCAAAAAAACCGTTTTATTTTAAAATTGCATTTCATTTTGTGAAATTAAAATGATTTTGAAGAGGAAAGAATATTTTCCTCAAGAAATCATTACAAGTGTTTTATCAAAACTATTTTCCATCTAAAATGAAATTATTTAATATGTTTATGTTTCAAGTATAATGTCTTTATGATTTACATGGTTTCACTTTTCTTATGATGAAATGATATCCATTTTTTATATGGATTATTTTATGATGGGATGATGTTTATGAAACCCATTTTATTCTTTGGGTTATGAAGAATGATTTATGTTTTTGTTGTGGCACAAGTGAGAATGATTTCATTTTGAGATGTGTGGGACCTATATCTCCCACCAATGCATTGGTTGAAGATTTATATCTCATGAGATACACATGGCTGGAATGGTAAGTTTATCCAGTTCAGTGATACAGGACTGGAACGAGGAGTGAACTCGATTCAGAAAGGGACTTTGTCCACTAAGATGGTCTTGGCAGCAATGCCTTGGCTACTATGGAAATCAAAACAAGTGCTCAATGGTTTCCAAAATTAAATGTTTTATTCCCATGCTATTTTATCAAGATTGATGTTCCATTATGATACATTCAATACGTACTTCCATGATTTATGTCTTTTCATAAGATTTTGATGTTTAAACATTATGTTCATTTTTTTAAGTTCAATTAGTTATGGTTTTTTTATTTTCTCTATGCTTACCCTTACTGAGCATTTGAGCTCACCCTTTATATGTTTTATTTTCCCCAGGATTTCAAGAAAGGTTTTAGGTAAGAAAACTAAATGGGAAAATCTTTATGAGAGTTGTTGAAGATCTTTCACCATGATTAGAATATTATATTCCGAGTTTCCAAAGACACTAAACTATTATGATCCTTGAGTTTTGGTTTTGGTTATTTATTAATTATTCCGCAAAAGTAATGTATTGTCCATGTACGTCATGATTCAGGTCTCTAAAATTCACATGATGTAGATAAATTTATTATCTTTATCTAGACTATTAATGTTCTAAGTTTTATGAAGTTTATCACTAAATTAAAATTATTACACTTATAAGATATAAGAGTGACATGTTGTCACTGTCTTTGGTTTTAATTATAATTATGTCATTTCATTGGTCAATAATCTATGAAATGAATATATTACGACCCTTAGGTGATATGGGTCGACTTTAATTAGTCCAATATAATTTTTTAAGGTGTTAGGGAAATTTTATAATATTATTTTTACCCTTAATTACCTAATTTACCTTTAACTGTGGTAAATAAAAATTAGCGTACTTACGATTCATAATGTCAAAAAAATAAAAGTAACCTATTAACATAATTTGAACCCACTAAATCAAAATATGGAATCAATTTTTCAAAATTCAAAACACAGAAGTTGTAGTATTTAATTTAAAATTAATCCCGTTGTTAAGAAAATGGGTTTTAAAAGTTAAAACATTGTCAAAGATTGAAATGTTTTTACCTAATAATTCAATGAAAAATTAATGGTAATGATATAAATAATATATTAAATGGTACAAATATATTCTATTTATACTTTAAACCCATTAAATTTTATCATTTATCTATACAAATTATCTTGATGAAAAAAGTTGTTTTTAAGAAAAATTTAGCTTATTTGTACTATTCATCAAAATAGAATGTTATCAGAAAAGTATCAAAAATTTATCCAATGTAAATTTTTATATTATAATTCAAAATAAGAAGTTTATTTTGTAAAATTGAACTTATAAACGTGTCAAAAATTATATTTAAAATGGGTGCGCCATCAAAAGGTGGTAAAACTGCATTTTTTTAAAAATACTTCTTTTATCCGAAAATCTGATTTTGTTTAAATATATCATTCTAGAAAATGTGTAAGATTAATTATAATGTTATAAAATTAAAAATTAAATTAATAATATTCATAACAGAGAGTTCATAATATTATAATAATATATCATTGTTTAGTGAAACTCGGTATTGCGTACAACGCAAGCTATCGAGGAAGGTTCCTCTTACGTGTAACCAAAGCCAAGCCAGTGTAGTGAAAGATTCCTTTGGTGTTGTGTATAACATAAGACATTAAAAATATATATATATTTCTCATAAAATATTAGGGTGTTACAAACTCAACTCTAACTTATCTCGGAACTCCTCCCATTAGATCACTGACTCCTCGTAATCCCCTAAGAACAAGAAGCACCACTGCCTCACTGATCCACACAGCATCGTCACAACCAAGGATACCTAGTTCTCCATCCAATAATGGATCAAACTGAATCCTATATCGACCTCGACCAACCAGTCTTCTATAACTACATCTGAACCATAACCCTCTTAATTCTACAGACTCAAGCATTGAAACTCTCAGAGTGTCCTCTTCCAAGTGGCATAGTCGTCAACCTCTACCCAGTGGTGATCTGATGGCACATCCTACTGGACGTATTTTATGTAATCCTGATGAGGATGTCAACCTAGAGCCATACCTGTAAAATAAAAAACATTTAGAGCTCCTAAACCTAGAATATGGAAGACTCGATATTAATTAATTAATTGTTTTCTTTTATTCATTTAAGGTTAACCTATCCCAAGGTCTACCTATTTAAACATATGCACAAGGAAGAATGATGCATGATCCTTTCCTTAGTCTCTAACCTACAACTATTATCATGTCGTATAGTATCCATTATAAACATAAAGGTCCATTCATTAGATCATAGGGGGGCCTAAAGGCCTATGTCTCAGTATGTCTCCTGTGTTTACTTCAGTTCCTAAACTTGACTGATAGTGTTTCCCCACCAACCCATGAAACCTCACTTGTTCCTAACTCTAAACTCTATCCCATTCCTCAACCAGACCTCTGATACCAATCTATCACAACACCCTCCCCACAAGGTGTATGCCTCCTAGACGACAATATGATAAGGGAGATAGTGACCCATAAGTCCTGCCTCCAGTAGGCCCCGATTTGGCGACTAGCACCATGGTTATAGTAAAGACACAAATGGGAGGTATTACCCTCTAAGAGAACACATGCGAAAGAGAGAGATAAGACAAACACCAACCAACTCCAACTCAGACAAAAGTATAAATGAAAAATGAAGTACACATATGTAATGTCATGAAAAACTACTATAACTAAAAGGGGAAACTTAAAGTACCCAAATAAACGTAAAAAAATAGAAGCACAAATCCCAAACAGCTCCTACAACCCCAAGCTAGTAGAAACTAGAATGATTTCTAACCTGGGCCAAGTGACCTGAAAATAGTTTATATATACATAGGGTGAGTATAATAGTATACTCAGTAGGATCCTCCTCAGATCCTCTCGTGCAAAAGTAAAAGAAGCATGCTAAATCACAGTGAAAAACAAGTGAAACCAACTCATCACCTAAAAAGGTATACTAAGTTCCCATCCTCACCATGGCTACTCTCACCAAGTATCACATTCAAGAGTACATAATTTAATAAAGAATATCAAGTGTACCCTGCTACTACTTCCCCACTGGTTTGCTGATTTTCCCCAACGTCCACATTCTAACCATCTCTCTCCAAAAAGGTTTTCTCATATACACGTGGGCGACGCACCATAACATGCACCTAGTGAAACAAAACCACCATTCCCATGTAATAAAAGTATCCTAGTAGTTTCTGGGAGCCACCAAAGCTCGTATAACATGTATTATACGTCGGGTATTTAAACCTCAAGAAATTATAGCCCATACACTGAGTAAGAATCCTCAAGCCATCACAGCCTATACATGTTACACCTATAGTTGTCTATGAGAAACTATATCTAGAATATATGTGTGTGAATAACCACAATCCATTATAGCCCTATACACACATATATATGGAAAACTAATAATTGTTCCTACCAGCACAAGTAACTACAAAGAGAAGAGAGTGGGACCAAATGGGGTATTCATTCATCCATCCTTACACCGGAATGTTGGGGAAAACACCCCCTGGGGCTCAGAATCCCCAAGGTGTCAGTTTTACTAACTGAAGGGGTGGAGTAGTGTTTAGAAACGCAAAAATTATAGAATATACTATAGCTCACAACCACACTATGGGCCTAACCTGGTCTTAGACACAACTGCAGCTAACGTCTCTCAGACTCCCGGATGCTAATTCTAAGACTAGGTATCCTATAAACACACAACCATTTAAAGATATGAATTACATTACTTCATTCCCTTTTTATCAGTTTCATTTTACCTTAATTTATTCTTTAAACATGAATTAACCATTAAAAATTTCGACATTTATTTCATTAGCATCGCACCCAAAGTTCATTGTTCCTTTAAATTTCAACATTAGCATTTCTCCCTAGCAAGCTCCAACCCCATGGGTTAACATCATTTATTCAATTATTTATTTACAGCATTAATTTTCCATATTCCCATGCATTCAAGAAAAAACATTCTAATATAGAACACACAACGGACTCAACACGATGAGTAGACGAACTTCCTATTGAGTCTTTGCCACCTACAGAAAGAGCATAGATCTATCCTACCTCGAGAAGGTAAACACAGAAAGCCCATGGAATACCCCATGCATCTTTTCCACTTTCAGAAGGAGGGTAATCCAAACTAGCTGCCTTGAGTAGTGGGGAATGTAAAGCAAATAACAACCCACAAGATCAGCAAGAATCCAAACATTCACATCCAACCAGTTCAATCATCCATGTTGTCCTCCCAGACAACTACATGCATAAACTGATGCATATCACCACTCTAGGCATCAACTGCTTCCATAACCAGTAGGCCTTCCTACCCCCACATGTCACAACAGCCATTCAGGCTCACATCACAACACAATCAGTATGAAAAAAAACTTCATACCAATTGGGCTCTTGGCCATTAAAAAAGTAAGAGGGTAACTTAAAATGCTACATCGAATTATCTTTTATTAGACTAAATGTTCTTTAATCCATCTTGGACTGACCGATTTATTATTCATTTGTTCCAACTTCAGAAAACCTAAAAAATAAGATATCACAAATAATTAAACATGCTTTCTACACCAATTCGATTAACATCAAATTACAACGTGAAGCACTGGATTCATTTAAATTCCCCTTTATATTTATCCAAAAAATTATCAATTAATTCCAAATTTTCGTTCTTTACAAGTTTCCATCAAGAATGAAATTCTAAAAAAAGAATGCATAGAGATCACGCTATCTAGCAAAATAAGATGCAATAACATACGATCGATATCACTTTATTTATCTGGTTCAAATATTTATTATGTCAACTCCATTGTGATCCAATGAGATAAAACATGATAACTATACAGTTGAATGTAAAATAAAAGATAACCAGTTAATCCCCTACTTCAAATGGTTATTGATGTTTTTTATATGTGAATGAGTCACACAACAGGTTATGATCTCCTCCCTCCTTGACAACTGTATTCAACCAAGGATGCAGAGACACCACCACACTGGTCAACACCCACGAAAAGTCTATTAAGAACATGGAGATACCATTCCATAAAAGGGAAAGGAGAAACAGAAGGAGATGAACCCAAAAGAATGACGAAAGATCATTCCTTATATCGAATATTGATTGATACTTCTTGTTTGCATCAAAACAGAGTAGAACCAATCCAAGGAGTAAAGTTTGATTGTGAAACTCCTACCAGATGGAATGAAAGGGTCAAGCTTCTAATAGTCGATTACATGGAGGAAGAACTAGGGAGGAAGATATATCATCCTTTAAGAATATTTAAGGGAGTAGTGGTTTAAGACACACTGGATTTTCCATTAAAAGTGGATCGCATTAAACAACGCGGTTTGACCAAGTAAAAGAATATTGAGACTTAGGTAAATTAATATTGGAGTTATAGCCTTTGAATAGGCCTTATATTCATTAAAAAAGGCTTTAAATGAATTTTACATCAAAGGAAACATCTAAGGGGAGAAACTGTTAGAAGCTGGAAACACTATTCATTTACACGAAATTTGTTAACAAAAAGAGGTCACCATTGAAAACCTCACCATTCTAGAAACACAGTTCATGAACTAAAAAATTTGGCCAGAAGATCACAATTGGAACTGTTCACAAGGCTACCGTTGGGTCTATTCAATGAATTGGAAATTTGGATAATTGTTGGGGATATGTCACCTTGACCTCTGAGAACACACCAATCACGAAATTTCAGCAAAGGAATGGACCAGAGTGGTCTGAGCCATTACCTATCCTAACATAATTTTTATGTGATTCTCAAAAAAATTATATTTATTTTATCATATTAATTATATAAATATTATAATTTTAACTTTTAAATATAAAAATCATTATTTATTAAAAAAATGTGGATAGAAAATGCATAGTGAAATTTTCAATACCTGTAAAAAATTAATTTATAACTTATATTTAAGAAAGAGTGTTTTTATAAAACTATTTGATTAAAATATACATTATTCATTATAAAATTATTTATTATAAAAATATATCATTTTGGAAAAGTAAAATTTTGGTCCGAAAATTCAATTTATCACATTCATCATTTAAAAAAACAATTCTCAAAACGAAATTGATAGAACAAATTATTTATTGATGCTAGGGGATTATACATTGAGTGACTAAGGACTTATCACATAAAACCTTATAAAAACTTCATACTCTCTAAAGGTAAGGTGTTTGATGTTGATTGATTCATGGGGGGACTCGGCTAACATCGCTTGAGTGGTAATTTATAGTAACTTGAACTTCTTTAGTCAGCAATTTTGTTCAAGCATCCCTTGGGGAAGATCAACTTGGGCTTGGTCAAGAGTGAACCCTAGTGATTCTTCCTACCACTAAAGTTCTAAAAATGGGCTTTGTATGACATCAATCTACTGGTTGAGGCCATTGTTTCTCATTTCTGCATTAATTATCCTTTTTCATTTCTACTTATAATCACTAATTATAATGTTAAAATTAATATCAAGAGTATAATTCCCTATGGACATATTGAAAAATGGTCATAAAATGGTCAAATCCATATGGTCACATTTCTATTTATATTAAATTTCATAAATTGGTTTTTTGAATTAAATAATATAACATTTATATTCAAGAAATAAATATCATTTTCAAAAATTCAGGCCATTACAAATCATTAGGTAGAAGAAACTGAAAATGTGGTTGCACCAGAGCTACAAGTGAACTAACAACTTATATAGAGTATTTTGAAACCATTTCAAGATACTGATGGAGGAAATCAATATGATTAACTGAGTTAATTAGGTCATTCAATACAATTTCATAAGAAGAATCCACATGTGTTTCAATGGGATTCTGAACTTAAAAAATTTGGAGTGCGACACAATATAATGAATAGAATATTTGATTTTATTGGTACACTATAAAAGAAGAATTTTAAATTGGAAAAATATATGTTTTAAGATCTTATACACCAATTTTTAGAATTATTTCTCCACGATAAAGCTGAATAAGTAATTATATTAGAGTATTTTGAGGAATTATTCAACAAGCAATTATATCCTCACACATTCAAAATAGAAAAAATAGATTTCTTCAGTTTGAACTGAGAAAAACTCTCTATGATATAGTATGAAATTACTTTTTTTAATATAGTTTTTTTCTCTATATATGTAGTTTCTAGGGAATCCTTAAAAGCATGTATCTTTGAGTCAGGATTGTGACCAAAGACTCGGTCCCAAATTTTTATTCTATATAATGCTTAGTACAAAAATATTGGTAGAAAGGGGTATTATTGGGAATTCAATGATATTTATTCTATTTGTTACCCTGGGAATAGTTTTCTACTCTAGTGATAGAAATAATATAAACAAGTATTTTTACTCTTAATAAGGTAGTGTACCTTATACTCAGCCAATGGAATTAGTTAACTTTACTATAAAATATGATACCAGATTCAATTTTTTCGTTGGGGTTCGTTAACACATGGGAATATAGAATGTACTACACCACCATAGAATTTCCACCCCTGTGGAAATAGATACCATATCAAAAAGTAGGGTATTAAACTTCATATATTAGTAAGTTGAAGCAGATCAACTCAGCCTTAAATTCCGTACTCTCTAATGGAACAATCCCATTAGACTATTTTATGTCCACAGATAATGGGGAACCATGATACTTTAAGGAACGCGTAGGTTGTTTTTTTACTCCTTAGAAGGGAAGAAAGAGCCATCGCATAATATCTAAGAAAAGATTATGTGGTTAAGAATTGGTTATTTAAAGAAAACAACCTTGTCCGTCTTTGGTTCAAGGTTCCATTATTCTTAATTTGACTCTTATGCATGTCTTGTTTTATATTGATACATCACATTATTTACTTTCTTATTTTATGGTAAAAAAATTAGGATTACATGTGGAAATGATTCTATATATGAAGTGTATCAAGAAACCACATAAAAATTTGGAGTGAATAGGTTCCAAACAAGTTACATTACCATTTATACAATATAATTTCTTTAGGATTTTATGGTTCTATAGATGGATACTTTTTATTTAATATTTTAAATATTTTTTTCACAATAGCTAGAAATATTAATAATATATTTATTCTCATTTCAACATCTATAGATCTTTGATCCAATGAATTATATGAGAACTATTTACCAAAAAAATCTTTTAAGTTATTAAGATCTATATTAGTACTAGCTTCTCATCATGATGTCTCTATTTAAATTACAATCTCTAGTTTAAATGCGTCATATTATTTTTTATAAATTGATTTTTCTCGCATGTTTTGATACTTCCTATATATATTATAAAAATTATTTTTGAAACATAACATTTTATTATATATTATATGATTTTCTATAAATTCTCATATCTTCATAGAGCATCACTACTTCTTAATTAAAAGGATTAAACTTGGAAACAAACTCTAGAGAATGTATTCTATATTTAACTATTTTAGAATATCAATCTTCTAGTTTTTTGGTACGATAGATTTATGAATTCCTTCAAAATTAAGTTTCTAATCAATCCATATCAAAGGAAACTGATTTTTCTCCAAATAGATCAGTCATGTAATTAGTATAAGATTTACCATGCTTTAACTGTTAAGAATAACATTTATCAAAGTTTTAATTTTAAGGCATATTCAAGTTGTTCAACAAAATTCTTCATATATATTTAATTTTGGAATATCAAATATAGAAAACAAAAAGTTTAAGGGGGTTTGAGTAGAATAATTTAGGGTTTTAAATAGTAATAATAAATATATAATTTTCAGATATAGCATGTGTATTTTTAGATTCTTTAAAAAAATGAAAGATAATACTTTTATATTTTAATTTTTAAATGACATTTTTACAAAATAAAATTATTTTAAAAGAAAATTTTGTGTAATTGAATAAACTTTTTGAGAAAATGAAATTCCCAAATAAAATTTTACAAAATGAAAGATTAAATTAAAAAAATAATTTTTATTAAAATAAAACTATCTTTCTTTATATGACATTAAATTAATATAATAAAGTACTATGTGCTCCCCCTAAATTATAACGCTCTAATAGAAAATTTTAAATAAGATATAAAACAATTTTTTAAATAATAAGACGTTTTATACAAATAAGGATGCCTTAGAAATTTTGTTGCATATCTTAATAGGAAATTAAATAATTTTTAAGAAGTATTTATGAAGTAATAAATTTTTTAATAATTGATTAATCCAATAAAATAATAGGAAGAGAGGATATTTAATATGTTATGAAAAAAGATAATGAAAATTTTCTCTTCCCCGGTATAAAACTCTTTATATACATAAATTGAATATTTAGAGGTAAATCAAATAATTCCTGGATTAATAGTTACAGATCATTGATTTTCTCATTTAAAAGAAATTTCTATAATTATCATATAGCCACTTAATGATATAATAATGAATTCAATTACTGCATACCTTAAATATATAAAAAATTAGTTCCTTTTGGTATCCATATACTCTTGGGTATGACAATGTTAGAAACTAAATAATTAGGTCACCAAAATTATTTATTTTTAATAGAGACTCAATAATTAAATATAGATCAATCATTTGAATAATAAAAATGTTTGATACCATTATTTTTATGTTTTATAAAATAAAAATCATTTTCATAATTTCCATTTATTTTATTGTCAATACATTTAACTATAGATATACTCTTTCTTTTTTTGAACTAGGGACAAAATAATTTAATTTTAATTTTGAACTTTCTCTATTCCTATCAACGCCATGTTTTCATTTATTATTAGGTTTATTGTTACTAAGATTTTAATTAAATATTTATTCCTTTAATAAGAATTATAGGTTCTTTTTTTAAAGTATTAACTTCTTTTAATAGTTCCTTAACATTATTTTCATACAAAATAAATGAACATTTAGAACTTAAATCAGAAATTTTTTTATTAGACATTATTAATTAATAGAAATAGTATCTTATGATTTTTTTATGTTATATTTACTCATTTTTTAAATATTTAGATTATTCATAATGAATAAAACAATATTTATTAGTTTCACCATAATGAAAATTTTCCGAATCATAATTTTGAGAGTTTGAAGTGTGTACCTCATTAGAATGAGATGTAAGAAATAAATTTACCATTTGATTTTAATGATTAGCTTCATAGATTATGGTAGATTTGTCACCTGAATAAAAATTATAACTATTGCTTGTCTTCATTACTTTATCTCCATTTATATTATAATCATCTTTCGTTTGAGCTTTAATCACGTGATAGTTAGACTTTATGAAACCATTATTCTTAAAATCATAGCTTATATATTCGTTATTTCATTTTGTCATATTTTTATACAATTTTTCAAATATTTTAGTAAGATATGGAAAATATTTTCTTGAATCTGGATAACTTGAATCTAACGATTCATCCATAGTAGTTTTAAGTACAACATCATCCTTTTTGATAGAAATATGCTTTTCAAATTTGACATGTGTCTTTGCTTCATACAACATGAAGGTTCCAATTAGTTATTTCATTGTTAATTATTTAACATGTGTGTATTATCAAATAATAGAACATATTCCATTCTAATTAGAGGTTAATACTCTAAGAACATTTAAATATTTGTTTTATTATTTAATTGACTCTCCCAAGGGAACAATATAATTGAAAACTTCTATCAATAATCTATTCATCTGAGTGATACTCACATCTTCTTGAATCTTAAAAGTATCAATTTTTTGTTTTTTAATATTATACTTTTATTAGATGATTATATCATTTCCTTCATAAGAAAATGAAATATTATTCCACATCTCATATGAAGGAGCACACTAATATACTGAATCATGTTTATCAAATCCTAATCCACAAACAACATCATTCATTTCCCTCGAATTAAGACCATATTCATTCACCTAATGATTATTCCATTTTTTCATATCATATTTTAAAATTTCATATGTATTGAATATATTCAAATGAACTCTTATTCCTTGTTTTTTATAAAAATAATCATGAATTCCTTTCTAGCATCTATAATTATCACCATTAAAATATGGTACACGAATCATTGACATACCCTCTCTATGATCATCCAACTAAATTATTGTTGTCTAGATCTTTAATAATAACTCTTTAGAGTCATAATAAATATAACCACTTGACTGAAAAATTTGATATCAATTTTTGGTATTAGATAGAAATAACATAATCCTATTTGATTTCCAAACATATATCTAATGGGGGTTTTTCTATGATTCCAGTTTTTTTCACATGGAGAAAAAATACGGATATTAATAAATAGAATCAAATAAATAGAGAAAAACATATTATACCAATTCTGAGGTTGGAATAGAAAAGTCAGAGACATAAGAGGGGGTAAACTATGTTCCATTAAAAAATTTATAGAAACTAAACTTCCCTCTTGAGATTAAAGAGATGTTTTCCTTCTCACTTAAAGATGATAAATTAATGAAAAATAAATGAAGAAAATTAAAAAAATGGTTTATAGTGGTTCAAGTAATAAATATCCCTTATTCCACTCCCCTAATGCTCACTTTGTGAGTTTGGTGATTTTCTCTAGAAGAGACTTTTTCTAGGAAGCCATATAACTGAGTCTAGATAGTTGACATCTTACAATCAAGAAATTTACAGGGTCATTTGGATCATTTATATAGAAATAAAATCTCCAATTCTTAGTATGATTAGACTAAACTCCATAAAAACCGATTATGAGTAGATGATACTCTTAAAAAATCATAGATTATGATGTGTAAGTTGAAATAGATTCAACATAAAGTTGCAACAACAACTAGTAGTTGTATATGATATTCAATAAAACACAAAAAAAATCTTCAACGTCAAACATAATTTATCTAAAAATTTTAATATAAAACACCACATATAAGATCAAACAAGCATATCTCCAAATTATATCACTAATAAGTTCTTTTTCAAACTACAAAAAAATATTAACTTGAAAATATGACAGTAGTAGTTAATCAAATAGATAAGAATCAAAAAATATATGTCTCCAATGTTTATCTCAAGAGGTGACAACACAATATTATTTTTGAATGAACATGTTTATCTTTATAAGATGAAAATCATGGAATATAACATGATGGTCAAATTTTTCAGGTTAAATAGATTCAAATAAATCACATGATAAATCATGAATATTTGAATTTAAAATTTTCAATGATGCAATGTCCCAGGCCAAAACAGCCACTCAAATAGTGCTATTGGGTCGGGTGTTACTGACCTTAGGTGCACATTCCAAAATAAAAAAGGTTCCCAACTTGTAGTGATGGTGTAAATAGGTATAGTGGGGAGGATATACCCTCTAGGAATAGATTATACATTGGTGTGAGTATAATCATAACACATGCAGTAGAAATAAATGACTCAACAGACTCGAACTAGACCTGTAGAATGAAAACAAATAAAATATCAAATAAAATAGCATAAGTGATATAGAAACAGCCTCCATATAAAGTATAAATAATCGCATACTAAACACCACTTATAAAAACAACTAAAACAACAATTCATACTTCCAAAAAGTTCATACATGTCAATATAAATAAGGTTTCCATGTCTAACCGTAGTACCTACAAATAATAATGATCATACTGAGATAGGAATGATAGTTAAACATGTGTAAAACTCCATCTAGCCATGAGCTTATGGTTTATACCATTATTCATGCCAAATAGTAATATGATCTATCTCCTAAGGTTGATCCCTTACCTTTACGTAAAACCATGAAGTCTATACATATCCTGAAGGGACCAAGTAGGGTGTGAGATGAATCTTAGTAGGATAAAACCTAATGGCGCATTCCAAACATAAGTGTTTAAGAAAACATGCATCTCTATGTAAGGTAAAAAATACGATAAAACAAATAAACACAACCTCCACTGGTTCTCAGCAGCCACCGGGGAGTGTCAACTACTTTCAACATTTCCAGAATCAATAAAGTGAAGATAGTCCTTGACCCATGGCCCAAGGTACTCCTATAGTAACAAAGCCCAGTTGGACCACCATGTTCCACATAAATCACATATTCGGGCACCACATGCCCACAGATACCTCATATCTCAATGTACCGACGTCCTGAAGGCGTGGCCAAACAATAGTATCCTGGTCCCAAGGACCCCTTCTTGTAAACTCATGTTACCCAATGGAATGACCATTTGAGGAACAACGATGTCTGCCCTCATATAAATAACCAAACCTACAGCCTCAATAATGTCGAGCCACATCCCCCTACTTGCTAGCATCATCACTATCAACAGATGGATCCTCAGCTTCTATGTGTCTTTCTACGAAATTCACCCTCAAACCAATATTACCTAAACTAAAAATATCAAGGGCCTCTAACCACATGAGTGGTCAAAACCACCTCATCACAGAGTCTACCTGTGTGCACACAACTCAATCGATTATTTTTCTATATTAGTTGAGTGGTAATCTTAAAAATAAGAACCCAAGAAACTTCATCTATGGAACCTCGTTCCCCTATGACAATGTCACTCAGATCTTATGTCCATTCAATCCAATTATCCCAGACCTTGCCCAACCTGACAGTCACACTACCTCAAACCGATGTCCACAACACCCAATCCCATGGTCAAAACCACTCAATAATATTTGGGCCTTGCCCAACCAAATGTATCATGATGGCCATGCCATCCCAACCTTGGTGCAAGCCTATCATAACCCCAAGTGTCTCATCATATGTAATATCAAGAATTACATTTATATATATATATAACACATTTAAGCACTGTAAACAAGTAATTCAATTTAAGAAGATGGAATTAAACAACATAAAAACTACAACATAGAATCACTGAGGTCTTGAATGCCTCTAATTAACTTAATAACTTTTACATAACTTCAATAAACCAGTTTAAATCTAAGATAAAAAAATATAACCATTTTGGCAACCTTAGACCAAATATCCCATGGAGCGGAAACCTCTAACCTGACCTACATTTCATAATCAAGGTAATGTAATTCCCAACGGAATACAAAAAAAACCAATTTAATATACAATAAAAATGGTATTTCTCAATGTCCATTTTTGCGCTAAAAATCTATAACCCCAAAATGTCTGTGAAAACTAAAAACAAGGTATACACCACCTACTTCGTACTTGTACGAGTCTCCTCATCTAGCATCGGTCTCTAATTCGGCCTAGAATAGAGTAGATCTACATAATGAACAAAAAATATCAAACTTCTATAACTAGGTATAGTTAAGAAATAAAATATTATAGATCAAGAGGAATCGAGATCATGCTAATAAGGTTCCAACGCATTCGACAGTGTTTGAATCAGAGTTCGAATGATGAATCAAGAGAAAAAAGAACCTCCAACACTACTGCTTAAGATACCTAGATAAAACCCTCTATCCATATATAAAAAATGGGTGTACTTACCATTTTAATAATAAAGAATGAAAAGCACACAATGTGTACTTAAAACTACACTACGTGCATATATCAATTTTAACCTCCTTCGGCTGACTTCTTTTCCACGTCATTAAAAGGTTCTGCTGACATGAGTACACGACTTGTACTGGTAAGTACACAGTGTGTACTTGAAAAATGATATCTTCCTTTATAACTCCCCTACATTCCATATATGGCCATCACATTTCCAAACATTACGAGATTTGTACATTGTATTACATGGCGTGTAACCCTAATCCACGTCATGAAACAGTTTTACAACCAGTACTTGGCATGTTTTCCACCTTTTCTCAAAATCCACCTGAAAAAAAACTTCTACCTCGAAGAAAGAATTGGGTTCTTACCAATTTCCCCCCATAAATCAATTTTTCCCTGAATTTCCTTTCTAAAGGTAGTGAAGAAACACTCCTGAACAACTTCAACCCAAATCTCAAATCAATCGAGGTCCAATTACCTGTTTCCAAACCCATGGTCCTCTCACGATGCATCGTCACCCATGAACCTCGTTAGGTGCTCACTTATTGCTTCTGACACCCAACAATATCCTTTTTTGTGTTGGTTCCCATCTCAGGCTAATGGAATCCATCGTATAATGACGTCCCATATCCCATGGATGCTCAAAACAACATGGTACCTTGCACCTCAATCACAAACTACATCATCTATGCCTGGATGCCTAAGAAACCTCATGTAACTAACATCCCTTAGATTCCCCAATATCTAATAACTTCAAAAAATGAATCCAATGATAATACTAATTCTATTAACTTCATATATATATATATATGTATATATATATATATAATCACCCATCCATGATGGTTCCAACCCACTCACCAGTGTCTGGTCAGTCCATATAAATCTTGTGCACCTCGTGCACTCAAAACAAACATGCCTCAACAATCCATTCCAAACAAAAGGAAAAATAACTATGGCTATGCCTGTTTCATACGTTTAATATTCATCACCTCACCAGACTTCTTATCCCCTAGAAACTCCATGATGTTCACCTAGATTGATACACAATTGCCTGGAGCCTAACCTCCATACAGTGATACACCAGTTACTGTCCACTGACCACACTGTTGGGTCCCCCTGTCTCTGCCAAGCCCCCTGCGTGTAGCTGAATCTAAACTACCCTCACTTGGTACTGATCCTAATCTATTCTATTAAGCCTACACCTACTGTAGTTCATACCCGACAGCTATCTGAGATTGCTACCTATAGAACCTCCCAAGATACCCAACCTATCTACATTCTCAACACTAATTTGGAGGCCTATCACACTGAGTCTGGACATGGACTGGATTCCCACATTGAATGAAAACCACTACTCAACTTCCACAAGGTGGTATAGATGAGTCCATGGCTTGACCACCCTATTGGAACTCATCCTGACCTCATTTCCTTCCATTTGAACCATCCCTTAATTCTGTGTCCAAGCCCAAATGTGACCTTTCTGTCAGGTTACCCTCAACTATGACAGAATGATTCACCCCCTCTAAGAACGAGGAGAACCTAAATATGTCTTCCTGCACCAATATAGCATGTCATAATCAATATTCAAAGTGCCTCACCCTCAAGGTATCATCGCTTACCATACATATTGCAAAGAGGTAAAACTCAGTGAAAGTAGTTTCCTAGTTCATGATGGACATGAAACCCTATTGAAGGATCAATAAATATTGAGCTCTCTCTCCCCTCAGCATCTTCAGGAAAAAGTTCTCACTAAATCTGTCTTTGATGTCCTTCCAGGACACTCCCCCCGTGTCTACAATCCTGAACCTGCAATCCCACCAGCACATCACCGGTCCTCTGAGCATATATGTATCCATATTGACCCTCCTCCCTGAAGGAATCTCGAGATACTCAATGATCATCTTCATGCTCTCTATTCTGTTCTCAACCACCTGTGGACCACCCTCACCCTAAACAACCTACAGGTGATGTGATTAGAACTATTGAGTAAGGTAAGGCATAGATAGATCTGTTCCTGGGTCACCTCTATCTATCTGCTAAAAAAACATACCATGCTAGATCGAAGCTGCTTGTCAATCCACGATTCAAATGATGTCAAGCTTGGTAGCATACCTTCCTACACTACATCCTAAACCTGATCCTGCCCCTAATCCTATACCCACTTCTCATGATTTGCCTAACCCTGAAGGGTCTGAACCTAATCGTGCTCATGCAGCATTATACCATCACCCTCCAAATGCTCCATTTGAGAAATCTAATAAGAACCCCCTAAATGCCATTAATGGTTTAAGAACCCACATATAATATATATATATATATATATATATATATTGTATATATGGAAATTAGTAAAGAGGTAGAGCATAAAAACTACCATTACTCTCCCCCATCATAACCATTCCCTTGACATCCCATCCTAATGGACTCCTTAATAGACCTCAATAGAGCTAAGTATTACAATATCCTTCGGCCATGTCCTTCCATACAACCAAGGTTTCCTCAAACTGATGACCTAGTCACCCAATACAGGTGATAAAAAAAATCACATCAACCATAAAACCTACCTGGTCCTATGAGAGCTCGGTCCAATTCTCATTCCACATGAAATTTCACATATATATAAATCATGGAATATCACATTTCATGTGTAATTTGATATTATTCACACGATATTATCACTTTACAAAGAATTAGAGCCTTTTGGAGAATTAAAAATGGGAATAATGATAACATTTGGAATGATTCATGGCCGGAAGATGGCTTTAATCATAAGGTTTCTTCACCGGTTGTTCTGGGATTCGAAGATGCAAGAGCACATGATCAGCTCAATGACTCACTTGAGGAGTGGGATCAGGGGAAGCTTGGGTACTGGTTTAACAAGGTGGATCGTCAGCTTATCCTGAGTATCTCTCTCACACCAGGTGTGGAAACTGAACAGATATGATGGACTGCGGAACCTCGTGGGAGATATTCTATTCGTTCGAGTTACAAAATGAGGTTTCAAGGTTTGTCCCAGGTCATTACTGATAATTGGTTGAAGATCCTCTGGTCCCTTACAGCTCCACCGAAGGTGAAATTTTGTTTGGTGGCAGGTCTGCGCTGGGGTTCTTCCAACCCATGACTTTCTGGTGCCGCGACACTTGGCGGAGGATGACACTTTTCCCTTGTGCCTCCAAGAAGTGGAATCCCCTTTTCATGTAGTTATTTACTATAACAGGGTGGATGGGGTGTTGAAGGTTTGGAATCCAGATTTTGGAAGGTTCTTTGAACGTTCAATTGGGTTGGTCCAAAACATTTTTTTATGGGTGTACTATCTGGAACCGAGAGTGGTTGGGCTTATCTGCACAATTACTTGGTTGTTTTGGACTCGATAGAATTAATGTATCTTAAAAATGAAGGTGGCCCCTGATCTCCTTTGGGTGGACAGAGATTTGGAGTGGATGAATGGCTAGAAGACCAGCGAGGTGGTGCATTCTTTTGGCCACACTCAGCATGAAATTCCTTCTTGGTCTCCCCCATGAGGGGTTTCTTAAGATTAATATTGATGATGCGGTCTCTCCTAACTTCAGGGTCATTATTGGGGTCATTTCTCATAAAAGGTTTGGCCAGATTATGGAAGCTCAGTTTAGGGCTATTCCTAACTCATGGAGTCCTGTGGTGGCAGAGGCCTTGGCCATCCACCATGGTATTCTTTTTTCCCTTTCCCAAAATTGGCCCATGGTTTTGGTGGAATCTGACTGCCTCATAGTGGTGATTGCTCTCTCATCAAAGGAAGATGACTCTCAACCTTATGGCCTCATCTTGAGGAAGATCTGGTCCCAGACCGATGGTTTCGATGCTTGCACATTTTCTTTTATCAAATGGGATATGAATACAAAAGCCCATCGCTTGGCTCATTTTGGGAAATCTTGTTGTGATCATTGTTGTGTGAACTCGTTTCCTGATTGGCTTTATAGGCCTAGTTTTCCTGATCAGCAATAAATCTTTTCTTTTCCTAAAAAAAATACATGCATAAATGAAATTGGAATTCCATGAATATGTGCCTATCAGAATACAAAAATCCAAACCTTTCCTTACAGGGCCAAGGTCCAATTCTCCCTTACCGCACTAGGTCAAAGGCTACATGTCACAATAAATAATTATTAGAATAAAAGTGAGCCACTAAGGTGGAAATCATATAAAATATAATCCGATAAAAAGAAAAACAACACAACCCACTTGATTTTACTAAATTCATCCCCCATACATGGGGAAAACGGCACCCAAGACTGTTTTTGAAATCTAGTTTTCACAACAACCTATCTCTAGTCTACCATAATACCAAATAGTAACACCCAGAAAATAGGAAAAAGAAACTCCTCTAATACAAATTTATAATGTCCCAAACCCAAACATACGCCTAAAAAATGCTATTGGGTGTGGTGTCACTGACCTTAGGCACACCTCCCAAAATGCCAAAGGCTGCTGACTAGAAGAAAGGGTGTAAGAGAGTATATTAGAGAGGATATACCCTATAGAAATTGATAATTCACTTTTCTGAGTATAATCATAACACATTCAGTGGAAATAAAAGACTCATTAGACTCGAGCCAGACCCAAAAATAAGAAACACATCCAATATCATATAAAATATCAGAAACAATATAGAAATAAGTTAAGCATAAATTAAATAGAATAGCATGATAAAAAACTCTTGATACCACTACTAAAATATAAAGGAATAAATCTATATCATTTCATACATGTTAATATAAAAAGGGTTCCCATGGGTAACCATAGTAGCAACATATAATAATAAGAATGGTGTTACTGGACTGAAATCTAAAAAAAGTAAATCTCTAGCTTGGCATGACATAAAGGTCTATACCAATCCCCATGCCAAATAGTACGATGATCCTATTCCTGAGTCTGATACCTTACCTATATGTAAAATCATAATTTCTACACATGTTCCAAACGACCCATGTAGGGTTTGAGACAAATCTCAGTTGGATACCACCTAATTGTGTGTACCTAGAATAAGTGTTTAAGCAGACTTGCATCTCTATGAATGGTAAATAGTTCGATGAGATAAATAAACACAACCTCCACTAGTGATTATTATCCACAAGGGAGTTCCACCTACTACATCCAACACTGGAATATTATAAGTGAAGAGATTCCTTGACCCATGACCCAATGTACATTTGAAGTCACAAAGCCCAAGTGAGCCCTCATGTTCCACCCCAATCACATAGTCCGTCACCATATTCCCCCTGAAGCCTCTTGTCTCAAAGTACTGATGTCCCGAAGGCATGCCCCAACAATAGTATCTAGGTCCCAAAGACCCAATATCATAAGCTCACATTGGCCCATGGAATGACTACTAGAGGAACAATAGCGTTTGCTCTCAAATAAATATCTGGACCCATAGCCTTAATCATGGTGAGCCTTAGCCCCCAACCTAGTAGCATCATCGCTACCAACCAAAGTCTCCCAACCTACCATGTGGATTTCTATGGAAATCACCCCCAAACCAATGTTACCTAAAATGTATCTATCAGGGGCCTATAGCCACATGAGTGGTCAAAACAGCCATATCAAAGTTTATACTTGTGTGCACACGACTCAACCGATGCTTTCACAATCAAGGGTGAGAAGAAATCACCAGAATGAGAACCAAAGCCACACCATATCTGGAACCACAAGACCTTACGACCATGTATCTCAAATAAAATGTCCATTCCCTCCAATTATCCTTTTCCTTTCCAAAACTTATAGTTACACTAACTCAAATCGACGTCCATAATGCCAAATTTCACGGTTAAAACAACCCAAGAAAGTTTGGGCCTTGCAAAACCAAAACTATCCTGATGGACATGCCATCCCTACCTCAAGAAAATACCTTCAAAACCCCAAGGGTCTCATCATATTTAATATCAATAATTACACACACACACACACACACACACACATATATATATATATATAACACATTTAATCACTATAAACATGTAATTCAATTTTACCAGATTGAATTACACTAGCTAAAAACTATAAAATTGAAGCACTGAGGTCTTGAATGACTCTATTTATCTTAATAATATGTAAGAAATTTAAATAAACCTTTTTAAAAATAAAATAAATAAATCTAACCATTTTAGCAACCCTGATCATAATATCCCATAGAGAGACGACCTCTAACCTAACCTCACTCGCATAATCAAAGTAAAAGAAATCCCAACGATATCCCACAAGGCACATAGACTATTAAATACAAAATAAGAGGGGTCTCACACAATACCCTTAATTGTTCTAAAATTATGGAACCCCAAAATGTTCGCAAAAACTCAAAACAAGGTTTTCATCACCTACCACGTACTCATACGAGTCTCCTCGTCTAGTGACGATCTCTAATTTGGACTAAAATGTTGTAGATACACATAACGAGCATTAAATATATATCTATGATAAATATGTATAGATAATAAATCCCAAATAATGGATCAAGATGAATTGAGAGCATCTTTATTGGGCTCCAACACATCTGAAGTTGTTTGAATCAGTGTTCAGATTACGAATCAAGTGCAAAACGATCATCTGTTGGTGCTGCTCTAGATACCTAGTCGAACCCCTTTTTCCATCTACCAAAAAAATGATACTACCCATATTAACAAAAAAATAAAAAATTACACATCATTTACTTGAAAGTACACTCCATGTATAAGGAAATTTTACCCTACTTCGACCGACATCCTTTCTATGTCATTAAATGGTTATGCCGACATGAGTACACGACGTGTACTTGACAAATCCTATCTTCCTTTTTGATGCCCCTACATGCCATGTATGGCCATAAAATGACTAGACATTACATGATTTTTAATTAGGATTACATTACGTGTAACCCTATTTGATGTCGTGTAACAATTTTGCTGCTAGTACTTGGCATGTTTCCCCCTTTTCTCAAAAACAACATGAAAAAAAACTTGTGCCTCAAAGGAAGAACTGTGATCATACAAAAGAAATTCATAACATCTATTAGAAATATGAAATATTTAATTTGTTGAGCACCATCCTTTTAATCATTCTTTATTTAGAATTAAAAAATATATTAAATTCCAATAATACATCTATAGAAAACATGGAAATAATACATAATCCAGAACCTTGTAATTGACCAAGACAAATGTATGGTTTTCTGAATAGTTATTAACTCTAAAAGTTTGGTTGAAAACATATAGTTTATTCAAAAATTTGGCATGATGAACCATATATTTATTCCCCAAACATAGGGTTTCTTCCAAAAGTATGGTTTTTGATCGATACTTTTATTCCAAATGTACAGTTTACAAACCATATGTTCCTCTTAAAATGTAGGGTATGAACAATGTATCTAGACATCTTATAAGACATGTCTAGAATAATTATTATTTGAGAAATAAATTAACCTCCTATCATAAAATCCTAAATACTCTTCAAGAATAAAATAAATATTCCAGTTTTTATAATCTATAAATTCACTAAAATTGGCTTCATTATAAATATAAATGTGTTTGTCTGTGAGTATTAACATCATAAAGAAATTAACAATTATTTTTGAATCAACGCATGCTCAACAAATATTTTTGAATAAACATATATAAATGTATGGAAATATTTTTGAATTAACACATGCTCAACAATTTCCCAATTTTCAAGGATCACAAAATCCATAAGACAAATATTAATATTAAAACAAATAACAAATGAAATTTCACAAATATGTGAACAAATAAATATCAAGAAACATTTTCCCTTATAAATAATAAGACTTATAGAAGGAAATTTCTCTAATATATATATTAAAATTTTAATATAGTTATTTCAAAACATTTGATAAATTTATTCCTAATTTTTTTTATTATTTTTTACCCTTCCCTATAAATTCCTCCATTGATTTATCCATAAAATTTATATTCCTTTTTTGATATCAAAAAAAATTAAGAAAAATTTTATTATATTATAAATGTAGGAGAAAAAATATAGAAATGATACATGAAGAAAGAGAAATAAGAAAAATATTCAGAAAAACATTAACATTGACTTTGGATAAGATACATTGGGGAAAATAATTATGACTTTTGTAAGGGATAAAGGGTTCATCTTCACTCTCCAAAAATTGAAATATTTTATTCACAACAGTTAGAACTCTTTACAACATTTATATTCTTCTTTAAACCTTTCCAGGTCTTTGATCTATTAGAGAAGATGATAACTATTTAACTGATTTTTTTTCTCATTAAGATATGACTTTATAATATATTCCTATCTTATTCTCTAAATTTTACATAAAATAAAAACATTAAATGAATCAATGACTCCTTTAGAAATTGAAATTATCTATAATTTTTTACACTTCCTTTAAAGAGCATCATTGTTTTGAAATATAATATTTTTCTATCACCACATCATATTTTATAGACAATTTTATATCTTCATATAACTTTACTATATGATTATCGAATTTATGAAAATTGAATAAAAAATATAGGAATTATTCCATATTTAACTATTTTAGAATATTAAACTTCTGGGTCTTCATAACCACGGATTTATGAATCCTTACTAAAATATATTTATAATGAATCTTTAATAAGAGAAACTAATTTTTCTAAAAATAGACCAGTCATAAAATTTAGAATAGATTTACCTTGCCTTTTATATTTAGAATAACAATTCATTAAGCATGATGTTATATGAATCTTCATGTAGCTCGGCTATCTTATTCATAATTTTTTGATTTTGGCATTTAAAATATGTAAGGAAAATGATTTAAGAGGGTTTTAGAAAATGATTTTAGGTTTTGAAAGAGTAAGAAGAATGTTTTTATTTTGAAATATTAGAGGAAACATTTCAAAATCTCAAGAAAAAATAATGAATAATCATTTCATATTTTAATTTTGAGGTATAATTTTTACACATGAAAACTATTTTTAAAGAAAATGATATGTAATTGAATGAATTTTCATAGAAAAAAAATTTTCATATTTTTTTTACAAAATAAAATATCATATTAAAAATATAGTTTTTATTAAAATAAATATACATGTCATCATATGACTTTAAATTATTATAAAAAGTACTAATCCCCAACCCAAAAATTATAACTCTCCAAAAGAGTGTTTTTAACAAGGTATAAAAGATTGTTTTAAAAAATAAAATGTTTTAAAGAAATTAAGGTACTTTATAAATTTTTTACATATATTAATATACAAATAAATAATTTTTTAGGTCGTATATATAAAGTAATCAAGATTTTAAATGATTGATTCATCCCATAAAATAAAAAATTGATAAGATTTTTTACATTTTAATCATAAATATAATTAATTTTTTTCTCCCCCTCTATTAAACTGTATTATTTACTTAAATAGAATGTTAATATGGAAATGAAATACTTACTAGATTAACAGTTCTATCTCTATGAATTTTGAATTCAAAAGAAATTTATATAATTTTAAAGTATCAACTTAATGATGTAACAATCAAGTTCAGTGGTGTACACCTGAAATGTGTTAAATACGACCAAATTTTGGTATCCATATACTTTTGGATCTAGAATTTCTAGTAACAAATGAATTTGAAAGAAAAATATGATTGTTTTTAGTAGAGAATCCATAATTAAAGTTAGATAACACTTTCTAATAATAAACATGTTTGATTAAAAAAATTTGAGGTATTATAAAATATTAATCATTTTCATAATTTCCATTTATTCCATAGTGACAACATTAAACTATATATATACTCTTTCTTTTGGAACCGAGATCAAAATAATTTCAATATAGTTTTTTATTTTTTCTGTTATTATCAATCCCAAGTTCCTATTTATTATTAGATTGGTTTTTACCTAAAATTTTATTTAAATATTTCTCTCATTTAATAAAAATTATAGAGACTTGCTTTAAATTATTAACTTCTTCTAATATTACCATAATTTTATTTTCATGCAAAATAAAAGAACATTTAGATCTTAAATTTGAAATTTTTTTGTTAGACATTCTTTATCAGTATAAATAGTATCATAATATTCTTTTAACTTTTCTATACTCTTTTTTTAAATATTTAAATTATTCTTAAAGTGTAAATAAATATTTATTAAATTCATTATAAGAAAAAATCTCTGAATCATTATTTTGAGAGATAGAGAAGTGTGTACCTCATCAGCATGAGACTTAAGTCATTGATTTACCATTTTATTTTTCATGATTAGCTTCATAGTTTATGGTAGACTAATCAATTTAATCATAAGTAGAACTTCATTTAGACTACATGAAATTCATACCATTTATTTTATAATCATATTTCCCCTTATCATTAATCCTAGTATAGTTATACTTTATGTGAACTTTATACTTATATTCATAGAATATTTCTTATTTATTCATTTTCTTCCTCTTATAATAAAATTTATAAATATTTTAGAATGATTTGATAACTCTTTTATTGAATCTGGTTAACATGAATCATATGATTTATCAATAGTTGTTTTATGTGTATCATCTTCCTTTTATATTGTAATATTATTATCAACTTTGGATTGAATCTCGTCTTCATACATTCTCAAGGTTCTAATAAGTTCATTCATTATTAATTATTTAATAGGTGTGTATTGTCGAATAAAATAAAATATTCCATTCAACATAGAGGGTAGAAATATAAGAAAATTTAATGCTTAATATAACTTTTTAATTGATTCTCCCATGGAAGAAATATCATTGAAAACTTCTATCAATATTCTATTCAACATAGTGATGCTATCATCATCAAGAATCCTAAAAGTATCAAATTTTTTTATAGTATTATACCTTTGTTTTATGACATTATCAGTTCTCTCATAATAAATTGAAATTGTCATCCATATCTCATATGTAGTAGCGCACTGAGATACTCGATCAAATTTATCAATTCCTAATCCAAAAACAATAAAATTCATTGATCTTGAATTATGATCAAATTCTTCCTCTTGATTATCATTCCATTTTTTCAAATCAACATCCATAATTTCACAAGTCCTGACTATCTTACAATGAATTCTTTTTCCAATATATTTAAAATAAATATTCAAGCATGGTTTCCAACATCCATAATTTTCATAATTAAAATAAGGTGCATAGATCAAAGAAATACCTTCTCTATGATCAAAATGTAAATTATCTTTTTTGGATAATTAGCTCTAAATCTATAGAGTCAAAATGAATATAACCACTTGAGTTAAAATTTATGATATCATTTATTGGTATTAGAGAGAATCAACAGAATCATTAAGGATTTCCAAAAATATTTCCAATGGAGATTTTCTCTGATGGAGATTATTGTTGTCAGGAAGAAACATAAAGGATTTTCATAAAGAGAAAGAAATCAATATACCACAAACTCTAAAACCAATTCATAAGTCGTAATAGAAAAGTCAATGGCACAAGAGGGGGTGAATTGTTTTCCTTTAAAAAGATGATATAAACTAAACTCCCCAATAAAGATTAAAGATATTATTTCCTTCTCTTTTAAATATGAGTAACTCAAAAAAATAAAAAAATAAAAGAATATAATGATATATATTGGTTTAGGTAACAAAGATCTTTTATTCCCCTCCACCAATGCTCTTTCCATAATCTTGGTGATTTTCACTAGTAGGTAATTTTTCTAAAACCTATATAACTATGTGCATGCAGTTGACACCATACAATCAAGGATTTTCATGGAATTTATGTTCATTTATTGGGACCCTAAATATCCATGACTTATTATGATAATATGAAAATAAAAAAACAATGTATAATCAGATAATTCTCTAAAAAGATTATATATTATGATATATATGTTGAAATATTATAGGATCACAGTTACAGCAGTAACTGATAGTTGTAAACGATATTCAGTAAAACACAGTAGCATTAATATATAATTCAACATAAAATAGGATGTATTTAAAAATTTGCATAGAAAGCACCATGTATATGATCAAACATGTATATCTCCAAATTGTAGCTCTCATAAGTTCTTTATTAAAGCATTGAAAAATATTAGCTAGAAAATATAGTAGTAATAGTCGATTAAACAGATAATAATTAAGACTTATATGTCTCCAAATTATAGATCTAGAGGCAATAACACATTATTATTTTCAAATGAACATTTTTATCTTTAGAAGAAGAGAATCAAGGTATTTAAGATTATGGTTTAATTTATTTAGGTAAAATAGATCTAGAAATATCACATCATAAATCATGAATATTTGAATTTAAAATTTTTAAAGAAAGTCTTAACTTCCCATAGAATTAATAATTATTTAATCTATTGAACACTATCCTTTTAATTGGTATTTAATTAGATATTAAAATATATAAAATTTAAGGAAGAACAATTCTAATTTTTTTGAAATAATATATAATTCAAAACTCTTTAATTGGAAAAGATAAACATAGGGTTTTTTTGTATAGATATAAACCCTAAAAGTATGGTTGAAAACGTATTGTTGATTAAAAAAGTAGGTATGATGAACCATACATTTGTTCCTAAAAAATAGGGTTTCCTCAAAAAGTATGGTTTCTGATCCATACTTTTATTCCAAATATAGGGTATACAAACCATTTTTCCCCTTAAAACGTAGGGTATGAACAATGTTTCGTTGATGCTTATAAATTCGTCTAGAATACTTATACATTGAGAAATAAAATAACATTCCATGGGTTAAAGACTGAATATGATTCTAGAATAAGGTTTATTATCTGGTAATTATTATGAAAAAATTAACTTAATTAACATCATTGTAAACATAAATGTGGATTTCTGTGAGCATTAAAATCAAAAATAAATTAACAACTTTTTTGAATCAACACATTCTTAGCAATATCCCACTTTTTGATGACCACAAAACCTATATAAAAATATTAATATTTAAACAAATAAGAAATTAACTTTTAAAAATATGAGAAAAAAAATTAAAAAAAATTCCTTATAATGAAAAATAATTTTATAATAAAACTTCTCTCATATATATTTTACATTTTTAACATAGTTATTTCTATACATTTATCATATTTATTCCTAAAAATTTTCTTATTATTTTTTATAAAACCCCATAAATTAATATATAAATTGATCAATAATATTTCCCTCCCTCTTTGTGATTACACAAATAAATTTATAAATAATTTAATGGATTTTTAACGTAGGAAAAAATAAAAATCAATGTATATATATAAAGAGAAACTATAAAAGCATTAAGAAAAAAAATTATCTTTAACTTTGGATAAGCTATAGTGGAGAAAACGAATATGGATTTTTGGAAGGGTTAAATTATTCATCTATACTATCCAAAATTTTAACTCTTTTATTTACATTAGCTAGATCTATTGAAAACAGTTATATTCTCCTTTAACCATTTTTTGATAATTGAACCATCAAAGAATATGGGAACTGTTTAACTAAAAACTCTTTTAGATCATTAATACCTAACTTATTAATAGATTATCATCTAATTTTATCCATTTGAAATATCATATCCACATTAAATGAATCAAAGTCTTATTTAAAAATTATGTTTTCCTATAAATTTTGCTACTTCCTTTGAAGAGTATCCAAAAATGTTTTTAAAACCTAATATTTTTCCTATTCTTTATAATATTTTCTAGAAATTTTATGTTCTTCATGTAATTTCACTTCTTATTTATTGAAAACATTATACATGGGGAAAAATTATAAAGAAACTATTCCATCTTTAACTGTTTGAGAATATTGAACTTCTGGTTCTTTAGAACAATTTATTTATGAATATTTTCTAAAATATGTTTCTAAGGATTCCTTAACAAAGGAAACTAATTATTCTCCAAATATATTTTTCACAAAATTAAGAAAACATTTAACTTGATTTATATTTTTAGAATAGAAATTATATTAGATTTAAGTTCATGTTCTCTACTTACCTCTTGAATAGATTTTTCATAAGTCTTTGAGTTTGGAATTTCAAATAATGAAGAAAAAAGGTTTAATAGGGGTTAAGAATATTATTTTATGGTTAAAAAATGTCAGAAAATCTATTTAATTCTGAAATATCATATATTAAATGTTATATTAATGATCTGAAATAAAAATTAATCGTTTCATATTTTAATTTTGAAGAGTCATTTTTACGGAACAAAATTATTTTTAAAGAAAATATTAGATAATTGTATAAAATTGCTGAAAACAAATATTATTAAGAAAAATAAAAAAAATAAAAGTTTAAATAAAAATAATAGATTTATTAAAATAAACCTATCCTTATTCATATTATTTTATAATAATATCATAATTTACTATATTATCTCCCAGAAGATTAACAATCTATGTGAATTTTTTAAGAGTATATACATATTTTTTTAAATAACATAAAGTTTTACAAAAAATATGATACTTTAGAAATTTTTTTACTTATCCTAATATGAAAATAAATAATTTTTAAGTGGAATGCATAATGTAATAAAGATTTTAGTTTATTGGTTAATCACATAAAATAATAGAGTGAGAATATTTTTAACAATTTAAGCATAAATATATTAAAAGTTTTCTCTCCGTCGATATAAAAGTGTTTTTTTATTTAAATTGAATATTAAAATGGAAATTACATATTTTCAATATTAACAGTTCTAAATATATGAATCTTACATTTAAAATAAATTCCTATAATTTTTAAATAGATACTTATTGATATAAAAATTAATTCCATTGGTACAAACCTATAATATATTAAATTCTAGTTAATTTGGGGTTTTCTCAACTACTACCAATCAATATTTTTTCTGTATTTTTGCTTTATTTTTACCATGAATTTTTTAAATAGTTTTTTCCTTTAATAAGCATGGTAGATGATTTTTTAAGTTATTAACATCTTTAAATATTTCCTTAATTTTATTATTAAGTAAAATACAGGAAAATTTAGATCATAAATCAGAAATTAGTTTTTTGACGTTATTTATCCGTAAAAATAGCATCATTTGATTTTCTAAATTTCCTATGATTATTTTTTAATGATTCAAATTCATCTTTATTGTAAAACAATATTTATTATCTTCGTCATAAGACAAATTTTTTGAATCATAATTTTGATATTTAGAAGTGTGTATCTCATCCACATGAGCAATAACACATAGATTTACCATTTTTTTTCATTCTCAACATCATAGTTTGTATTAGATTTGTCGCTTGAATTAGAAGTAGAACCACATTTAGTCTTCATGAATTTCTTACCTTTCTTTTTAAAGTCATTTTTCCTTTGATATTTATTCATGGGACAATTATACGTTATGTTACCATTCTACTAACATTTATAGTATAAATATTCTTTATTCATTTTCATAATCTTGTTATATATTTTTTCCAAATATTTTATCAAGATCTAGTAACTCTTTTGTTTAATCTATATTACTTGAATCAAAAGAATCATACTTGGTAGTTTTATGTACCATATATTCTTTATTCATAAATAGATTATTTTATCCTTCAAATTAATTCTCAATTCTATACGTCATCAAAGTTCTAATAAGTTCAATAATTGTTAGTTCTTTAATAGGTTTCGATTTTCAAATAGTTATTGATATTACATTCTACATAGAAAGAATACTCTAAAAACATTTTAATCTGGATCTGATTGTTTAGTTGATTCTCCCAAGATAGCAATATCATTGAAAACTTTAGTCAATATTCAATTCATTTGTGTGATGCACTCACCTTAATGAATCCTAAAGGTATCAAATTTTAGTTCTTTTGTATTATGCCTTATTTTTATAACATTATTAGTTCCTTTATAAGAAACATAAGTAGCCTTCCATATATTATATTCATTGTCACACTAAGATACTCTATTAAATCCAGTAGTTATTAATATGTACACAATAACATTCATTTCTCTCATATTAAGATCATATAATTTCTATGGATCATTATTCCATTTTTTCAGACCATCTTTAGAAATTTACTAAGTCCTCATTATCTTCAAATAAAATCTTATTCTATGATTTTAAAATAAATTATCATGCATTACTTCAAGAATCCCTAATTATCACCATTAAAATAGTGTTCATGCATCATTGGCATAACTTCTATATGATCATACATGAGAATTATATTCATTTAGATATTTAACAACGACTCCTTAGATTAAAAAGAAATATAACCACTCAATTTAAAACTTCTGATATCATTTTTTGGTATAATATTGAATCAATATAATAATCAAGGATTTCCAAAAATAGCTCCAATGTTGCTTTTCCTCTGACGCTAGTTATTGTTTTGGTAAATAAATATCATGTATTTTTAGAAAGGTAAATAAATCAAAAGAGCACATCCTCTAATACCAATTTTTAGGTGAGAACAATAATGATGAAGACACAAGGGGGTGAATTGTGTTCCTTTAAAACTTCTGATATCGTGGTTCAAGGTAAAAATATCTCTTAGTCCACTCCCCCAATGCTCTCTCAATAATCTTGGTGATTTTTATGAGCAACTGATTTTACCAGGACCTATAAAACCGAGTGCATGCAGTTTACACCATATAATCAACACTGTTACGTGGACTTATGGTTGTTTTATAGGAAACTAAAATATTCATATATTAGTACAAAAATATGAAACTCCACCAATGAAAGATTACAAGTAGTTTATACTCTAAATAGAAAATAGATTAGGATTTTGACGTTGAAATTACTTCAGCACACAATTGAAATAGACAGTGATAGTTCTATATTATCTTTAATAGAACATCTAAACAACAAAATATTATTCAACATCCAACAATATTTATTTTTATAGTATCATAGATAACATTAGGTATGTGATTAAACATGTATTTATCCAAATTTTAGATCTGGTAAGTTCTTTGTCGAATTGTATGAAAATATTAAAAATAAAATATAGCATTAGTAGTCAATCAAACATATAAGAATAAAAACTTGTATGTCTCTAAACTATATCTCTAGAGGTGACAAACAATTATTTTTTTCTAACACACATGTGTATATTTATTAGAATATCATCTTGGAATTTAACATGATATTCGAATCCCTTCAGGTCGAATAGATCCAAAAATATCACATCATAAATCATGAATATTTAAATTTAAAATTATCAAATAAATAGAAACGATTTAATCTATTGAACAAGATCCTTTTAATTGGAATTTAAGAATATATAAAAAGATATTAAATTCTTTTGAGACAATTTCAAAAAACATAGAAATAATCAATAATTGAAAACTTATTAATTAACCAAGTCAAATATAGGGCTTGTCTGCATAGCAATAAACTCAAAAAGTATAGTTGGCATTTTATGGTTGACTATGAATGTAAGGATTATGAATATTATATTTTTTCCTCAAAAATAGGGTAACATCTAAATGTAGTATTTTTGATCCATACCTTTATTCTGAACATTGGGTATAAAAACCATATGTTCCCCTTGAAAAGTAGGGTATGAATAGTGTTTTTGGACTACTTATTAAACACATCCAAAATACTTATAATTTGAGAAATAAAATAGAATCCCATTGGTTAAATACTAAATATTCTTAAAAAATAAAAAAATTGTCCCATTAATTATTATCCTGGAATTCACATAAATTAACATCATTTGAAACATAAATATTGATGTTTGAGAGTATTAAAATCAAAAATAAATTAAAACATTTGTTTGAATCAATACAAGATAAATAATATTCATCTTTTTAATGATTAGAAAATCCATAAAAAAATATTGTTTTTACAGAAAATATGAATGAAAATATTAAAAATATGAGAATAAATATATATCAAGAAAATTTCTCCATATAAAGAAAAGGATTTAATAAAGAAATTTCTTCCACATATATTTTACATTTTATAGTATAGTTATTTCCATAAATTTTTAATATTTATTCATAAAAAATATTATTATTATTTATATTTTCCCATAAATACCACTATAGATTTCTCTAAATCAATTCTATCCCTTTTTATAACACAATAAATTAATTAATAAATAGTCTAATGGATGTATAATGTGGGGAAAAAATATAAAAAAGAATACTTCAAAAATAGAAACTCAAAAAATATTCAAGAAAAAATTAACTTTTACATTAGATAACCTATAGTGGATAAAAAATAATCTAGATTTTTTAAGGGTTAAATGGTTCATCTACTCTCTCCAAACATTGATATCCTTTAATAATATCAGCTGGAAATCTCAATAGCAATTCTATTATCCTTTTTACATCTGTATATCTTTTATTCATCAAAGAAGATGACAACTATTTAGCAAAAATATCTTTTAGATCATTAATATCTAAATTAGTATCAACTTATCATCTATTTATATTAATTTGAATTATAATATCAACTTTAAATGTAACAAATTCTTCTTTCTAAATTGATTTCTCCCACAAATTTTGATACTTACTTTGAAGGGTATCTAAAATTATTTTAGAAACTTAATATTTCTCTAGATTTTCATAAGATTTTATAGACATTTTTAGATCTTCATGAATCTTCACTACTTCTTAATTCAAAATATTAAACAAGGAAAAAACTATATAGAAATTATTTTATATTTAACTATTTTAGAAGATTGAACTTTTTGTTCTTTACAACCACATATTTATGAAACTTTCCTGAAAGATGGTTCTAACGAATCCTTAACAAAGGAAACTGAATATTCTATAAAAATATTAGTCATAGCATTAGGAAAATATTTACCTTTCTTTATCTTTTGAGAATAATATTTCCTTGAACTTTAATTTATAGGTCTCTTCATGATGCTCGGCTAGGGTCTTCATAATTCTTTGAGTTTGGCATTTCAAATAAGGAATATGAAATGTTTACGATTGATTGAGAATAATCTTTTAGGGTTCAAAAGGGTAAGAATAACAATTTAAATCTGAAATATTGTAGGCAACATTTTAGATTATCTATCTAAATGATAGATTATTTATTTTATATTTTAATTTTCAAAATATGGTTTTAATTAAGAAACTATTTGGAAATAAAATGTTACATAATTGAATAAATTTTTTGAGAAAAATAAATTGAAAACAAATTATGAAAATTAAATATTAAATTTAAAAAAATTTCTTAATAAAATAAACATATATTTAGTCATATGATTTTAAATTAATATAAAAAATTACTACATGATCCCCCTAACTTATAACTCTTAAAAATATTGTTTTTGAGAATATATAAAACATTGTTTGAAATAATAAAACATTTTACATAAATTAAGATAATGTTGAAATTTTTTCAAATAACATAAACTGAAATTAAAAAATATTTATGGATTATGTATGATTTAATCAATATTTCAGTAGATTTATTCATCACATTAAATAATAGAGTTATAATAGTTTTAATAGTTTATGCATAAATATAATAAAAATTTTCACCCCTATATAAAATAGTTAATGTATTTAAATACAATATTAAAATTGAAATGAAATACTTCCTAGATAAATAGTTATAACTTTATGAATTTTACAGTTTAAATAATTTTACCTAATTTTCATGTATCCACTTTATGATATAAAAATATATTATATTGGTACACACCTGAAATATATTAAAAACAAGTGTCTTTTGGTACCAGAATACTTTTGGTCCAATCACTATTAGAAACTAACAACATGGATAACCAAATTTGTTTATTTTAAGTAGAGACTTCATATTTAATGTTAGATAAATATGTTATATAACAAAAAAAGTTTTATACAGAAAATTGAGGTTTTTTAAAATAGAAATAATTTTCATAATGCCCATTTATTCCATTCAGAAAACATTTAATAGTAGATGTAATCTTTCTTTTTAAACCAGGAACAAATTAATTTCTATGACTTTGGTATTTTCTTAATTTCTATCAATACAAATTTTTCCTTTATTTTTAGATTTATTTTTAACAATAATTTTATTTAAAAAGATTTATCCTTTAATGAGATTTCTAGAAGATTTTTTTAAAGTATTAACTTCTTCTAATAGTTCATTAGTTTTATTTTCAAGAATAATACAAGAACCTTTTTATCTTAAATCTAGTTTTTTATACAAATTCTTTATGAGTAGAAATAGTATCACAATATTTTATATGTTTTCTAGGAAAATTTATTAAATATCCAAATTCTTCATGAAGAATAAAAAAATATTTACTAAGATTATCGTAAGATAAATTTTTTGAAAAATAATATTGAGTGTTAGAAGTATTTACCTCATCATCATGATCCATAAGACATAGATTTACCATTTTATTTTCATGCTTTATTTCAGAGTTTTTATTTGATTCATCAATTGATTTTGATGTATCACTCTATTAAGTCTTCATGAATTTCTTACCTTTTTCTTTTATAATCATCTTTCTTTTGAGATTAATCATAGAATAGTAAGACTTTATATGACATTTCCCCTTATATTCATAAAATCTATCTACTTTATTCTTTTTAAAAATATTGTTGTATTGTTTTACAAATATTTTAGCAATAAATTATAACTATTTTTTTTAAGTCTAGATAAAGTGAAATAGATGATTCATCTATAGTAGTTCTAAGTGAAGCATCTTCTTTTTTTGATAGAAATATGATTATCAACTTCAGCTTGCATCTCAACGCCATACATCATTAAAGAGACAATAAGTCCATTCATTATAAATTCTTTAATTAGTTTTTATTTTTAAATAGTTGTAGATATTCCATTCCACTAAGAGGATACAACTCTATGAATTTTTAAATATTTTCTAATTATTTAATTGAATCTCCTAAGGCAACAATATCATTGAAAACTTCTATCAATATTACATTCATTTGAGTGATGAACTCATCTTAATGCATTCTAAATGGGTCAAATTTCAATTTTACAGTATTGTACCTTAGTTTTATGGAATTAGCAGTTCCTTAATAATAAACATAAATAGTCTTCCACATCTCATATGCAATAGCACACTAAGAGACTCAATTGAATTCATCTATTACTCTTCCAAATAAAATAGCATTCATTTCTCTTGAATTAAGTTCATATTATTTCTCTTGATCATAATCCTATTTTTCTAGATCAACGTTTTGAATTTTAGAATTCATCACTATCTTCAAATAAACTCTTATTCTGATATTTTTTAAATAAATAATCATGTGTTATTTCCATCATCCATCATTATTATAATTAAAATAAGGTGTGTGGATCATGATAATAACTTATCTATATTTATCCAGGAAAATTATATTCAAAAATATATATAACTTTGACTCCTTAGAATCAAAATAAATATAACCACTTGAGTTAAAACTTCTTATATAAATTGTTATTGTTGGATATAATTAGTAGAATGTTCAAGAATTCCCAAAAATATATCCATTGGAGCTTTTACTCTGATGTTAGTTATTGTTGTTAGGAATAAATTACAAGTATTTTCATAAATAGAAATAAACAATAGATAAAAACCTTTGATACCATTTGTTAGGTCATAATGACAAAGATAAAGAAATATGATGGGGTTAATTGTCTTCCTTTAAAAACATGATAGAAAATAAACTTCCCTCTTGAGATTAAAGTTATTATTTCTTTTTCTCTTAAATAAGAGTATTTAGTAGAAAATAAAACAAGAAAAGAACACAAAAATGTATAGTAGTTTAGCTCATAAAGATCCCTTAGTTCACTCCAACAATACACTCTCCATTAACTTGGTGATTTTAACTTGTAGTTCCTTTTTCCAGGAACCTCTACAACTATGTGTATGTAGTTGAAACATAAAAATCAATGATTTCATAAGGCCTTATGGTTTTTTACATGAAACCATAATATCTATATCTTTGTATGAGAATCTTAATCCACTCCAAATACTGATTACTAGTATATTATACACTAAATAGATAATAAATTAGGTTTTAGATGTTGAAATGGCTTCAACATATAGTTGCAGTAGAAAATGATATTTTAATATGATCTACAATAATACTCTATAGCAGAAAAATATTTTTTTAACATAAAATATGATATTTTATATAGTAGTAGAGGAAACAAAAGGTAGATGATCCAATATATATTTCTTCATATTTTATCTCTGATAAGTACTTTGTTGAAATGTATAAAAATATTAATAATAAAATACAGTAGCAATTGCCGATCCAATAGATAAGGTTCAAAACATGTTTGTCTCCAAAGTGTAGCTCTAGAGGTGATGAAACATTATTATTTTTGAACTCACATTTGTATCCATAGAAGAATAAAATCATGGTATTTACTGTTATGGTTGAATTCCATCAAGTTAAACAACTCCAAGTATATCACATGACAAATCATAATATTTGAATTTAAAATGTCGAAAAAATAATAACTTCTCTTAGAAGTCAGAATGATTTAATCTATTGAAAACATGCCTCTAAATTATTATTTAAGAACTTTAAGAAGATTTTGTATTTCAAATATAATGTTTTAGAAAACATATAAAAAATCGATAATTAAAAACTCTATAATTGACCAATTAAATTGTGCGTTTTATCTGCATAGTGATAAAATCCAAAATTATGGTTGATAGTGTATGGTTGATTACAAAAGAAATGTTGATAAACAATATGTTTGTTCACCAAACCCACGATTTCTTCCAAAAGTAGGGTTTTTGATCCATACTTTCGTTCAAAACATAGGGTATATAAACTATATGTTCTTCTTAAAATATAAGGTATGACAATTTTTCCAGACTACATATAAAACACATCCATTATACTTATAATTTGAGAAATCAAATAACATCCCATGGTCTAAAGACTAAATATTATTCCTAAATAAAAAATATAATAGTAATTATTATCCTATAATTCATTTCATATAACTTCATTAGAAACAAAAATATGTGTGTTTTGATCATCAAAATAAAAAATAAAGTAATGAATATTATTGAATCGACACATTCTCAAAATGGGATACATCAAAGGAGAACACAAGAGAAAAGTTCCAAAGTACTAAATCCATTAAATCACACTACTATACATGTTTCGGGGTAGAATCAGTAAAGCTACTTCTTTACAGACTTTTACAATTTGACATCTCACTTCTCTCTCTACTGAAATGAATATAATGCCCCCCAGTAGAATCTTTTGAAAATCGGTTTTGAGTTTATTCAAACTTGTGTGTATTTATTCTCTTCATTCATTAATGAGATGGGGAAAAACTTTTCAAACTAATTTTATTCTTGGAGCATGTAACCCTTGTGAAAGACCCATTCGTGAGACCCTTCCATGAAACCTCCCTACAAGACCTCTCCATGAGACTCCTTCACGAGACTACCCCACGAGACCCCTCTATGAGACATTATTCTCTTCATGTCCATCATTAGTCCTTATTTTTTTCATATAGATCACAAGACATTGTCATATTCAAATGGATTGCATAAATCGATTATATTCATGCAGATCATTTTATATCAATGGGTCGGTGTATGTGCTCAAACACCTAGAACAAACTTCACTTCATGAGACTTCTTCACAAGATCCTTTCTCAATACTTTCTATGGATTACATGGATCACAATACTCAACCTCAAGACTTATTTTAGGCCATGTGAAATATTTTTATTATGCTTAAACCACTTAAGAAAACTTTCCTTTTTTATATAAGATTTAGGGTGTATTCATGGTCATAAAAGAACTTCCTTAACTCCAAAAATTATGGTTATTCGTTCATTACATGACATTATAAATTCTCTATACAAACATCATGTGATTTCTCTGCATGATCCCCTACTGCAAGTCTCAAGAACATTGTGGGATAAATGAAATTATATTTTAGTTTTTCTCCTGATATTATAATGAAATCAAGTGAAAACCATGTATGATTCATGTGATATTATTGTAAGATCCAATGAAAATAATGTGGTTAGTGACATTTTCTTATATTGTATTGTGAGATGTCATCATGCGGTCAATTGAAAATCATATAGTCAGTGAAATTTTATTTAATTATCTCATTGGATCTCATCATGTGATCAATTGAAAATCATGTATTCACATGATTTAGAGAAACCACATGATACATCCATCATTTCTAGCATATGTCCCTTCATGTTTTTCTTGTTATCCTATAGTGAGATCTGTTGAAAATCTATAACTCTTCATGTGATCTAATTGTAGGATCCACTTACATTCATACGATGTCTTCAGTATACTCACCTGATCTCAATGTAAGATATTCTAATAATCATTTGGTGCTTCACATGACTCCTTCACATAAATAGTTTTTTCATGACCCGAACCATGTTGGGGATTGAGCCGCAACTACTCCATGCTTACCTCCATAGGCTAGGGGGTGGCGACAAGTGTCGAAGTCACAACATTCTCAGGGAGGCCTTTACCTAAGAACTTGTACTCACACACACATCCAACTCAATGAAAAAGTGAATATGGAAAGTAAAACAAGATAAAAAACTACTATATATAAACCAAAAACATGCATCAACCTCTAAACAGTTCAATTATAGGCGATGTAAAGAAAATAGATAGGAAAAGGGGGGAAATAAATACATAACCAGAAAAGGTTCCACAACCAAGTAGTAACTGAAAAGTAAAATATCTGAGAGGTCCCCACTCCCAGATCCCAAGCTACAACCACTATACATGGTCCAAGCACCTATATCCCTATGCTTCTCTAAGGTCATGATCAACCTGTCTGTCATCTTCATAAGACACAATATATGCAGGAAAATCCCATGTAAGAGTGAGTCTAAAAATACTTAGTAGGAAAACCTAAAAAGGTGAAGGGGAAGTAGTAAGAGATATAACAAAAGAGGAAAAAAGTATATAGAACAAGGTTCAATAAAGATTACAACTCAACCCAACAAGATAGTGAAGTAATATCATCCAAACATAAGGAGCTAGTAATGGTGAGAATATTAACTTCTTGTCGAGTCTTTGCTACCTATAGTAAGACAATAGAATTGTCCAACCAAAAGAAGCTAGACACGGAAAGCATGTGGCATACCCCATACGTTGTCGGCTCTCCTAGAAGAAGAGTAACCAAAACTGAAGGAGTGGGTATTACAATATGATATATATGTGTATGTGTGTGTGTCTGTGTGTGTGTGTGTGTGTGCTCAATCAAATAATACAAAATGAGAATGTAAGGGGATCTCCATCTCATAGCTAATTCCAGGAAAATATTCACCAACAGTTCATCTAGTAACCTCCATTGATGCCCAATATCCCACATGTCTACATTAAACATGAAAGTTAAAGGGTCTCAACCACCATTCCTTGATACGATCTTCCTTGTGTGGATCTGTCTCACCCGTACTATTTTAGGTTGCATCACAAGAACACATCTCGGTTGGAAAAGCACCCCTCTTACTGATGAGTCCAAAGTAACATCAAATCATGCCACCTCACTGGTCCATAGATAAAAATTCATATCAAGGTTGATGACACATTCCCATCTTGGCTCTATGATACCACTCTTGAATCGTCAAGGACACATACCTAGCCCGACGGGAGGATGTCACACTAGTGTCATAAAATAATCATGCCCAACCCATCTTGAGGATTCCACTCTAATATCTTAGAGGAACCATTTCCATCCAAGCTAGAGGATTCCACTCTTGTATCTTCTAGGACCCATTCACAACCCAGCAGGAGGATGCCACTCTAGTGTCGTTGAAGAATCATGCCCAACCCAATTGGTGGATCCACTCTAGTATCATCGAGGACCCATGCCATGACCAGCTAGAGGGTGCCACTATAGTGTCATCAAGGACCCATGCCCAACCCAGCTGGAGGATGCCTCTTGAACATCCTTAGACATCCCGAATGGATGGTGCCTCTCAAGAATCATCGAGGAACGATGATGCCCAACCCAGATGGAGGGTAATCTCAGAAAACTATTATAAACCTACCACATCACAGCCATCATCGAACATTTCCTAATACTTCATCACACCCATAACATCTCACATTGTACCTTTAAAGCCACTACAGAGGGTATCATCACATTCTACATAAAAAAACACTTAAGATAGGATACTCCTGGGATGAAATCCAAGTTTAAAATAAGGATATATGAGATATAAAATATTCATAAAGTTCTATAAGACACGTGTGGGGATAAAATGATATGTGACCCCACCTCATTGCCTGGTCCTGTACCTAGACATAATTGTGTACTAAACTATGAACTAGCACCCCAGGCATTCCACTACACACCCAGAGTACATGACATGTCCTTCTAAAAGGCTGAGTTGTGCACAATTCTCATGGCTAGTTCGAAATAGTGAAAACATACATTACTGACTTGCATCCTCATACAACCATTGATAACACAATAGATCAAACTATAATCATACTTTTAATTAAACACCAGATCAATTGTTCATTCGCCCGAATCAGACACCTTGTAAAAAAGATACACCTCTCAGTGTTTTACACAAATAATTTATTGTGGGGCTCACGCCTCAATCTTGGAACACATCATACAGATCACACCATTGTGATCCTCATGGAAAATAGATGGTATCATCTATTCATTCATCCAATATGGACTCCCAGTGAATAAGTTTCATCTCTCAAAATCATACATGAATGATGCTTTTTGGGTCTCGCACCTCAATCCTAGAACATATCATATGAATCACACCATTACAGTCATTGTAAAAAACATATGTGAATGACTATTCATTCGTCCAAAACGGACACTTGATGAAGAAGTCATATTTTACCCATAATTCCTAAGTCAGGATTCATTGATACCACACCTCGATTTTGGTTTAAGGGCTCAAAATTGGTCTTTAAAAGTTTACCTTAAATTGTGGGTCACAACCCCACTGACGACCCATCAATCAGACATTGGATGCAGGAGATACTTCTGATACAAGAATATCCAAATAATAATAAATATATTATTACTATTAAAATTTTACATTTCATGCCATAGAGCCTCAATACCAAAACATAAGGTTCTCAAACTGGCCTCAAAGGGTCTACATAGAAGCAAGGGACATGTTTCTATAGATGGAACATTAATGAGATGCTCCATGTAAGTGTTACATTCCAATTTTCATTTGAAAATAAAAATAATATTACTTTTTTAAAAGAGTTTTCCTGACCCACTCAAAAATTCAGTGAATGGTACTCAACATTGGTCTTAAAAAGTCCTCATAAAAGTCAAGTTAACATTTTTGTTGATGGAATGGGAATTATATGTCTCATGGGGAAGTTACAGGTGTTAAAAAGTAATAATAATAATAATAATAATAGTAATAATAATAATGTTATTATTATTATTATTATTATCTTTTCTTCTTTTTAGGTTTTCTGAAAACCCATGGGGGAGTGTTCCTATGGCTGTTCGCCTATCGATGTCATCATACCACACTGACCACCTCTATGTCACCCCACCGCACCTACCGACATATCCCCACTCGCTGACACTACCACCTGACCGCATGGATCCATACGCCAGAGACACCACCTACAGATCTCGTAGGAGCCACTGCCTCAGAAGATCCATACCCCCACTAGACATGTGTTTCAACCTCCTTCTACATAGCACTGAGACAACTCCAGTGTTCTGGAAATGGGATTCAGACCAAATCTTGGATCCTCGGATCCTGATCTACACAGTTGCAGTCTTTGCTCGTGGATTCAACAACTTTTACGAAGCAAAAAATTGGCACCACATTCACTCATTGTCACACCTCCTCTAGTGTTTGAAACTAAAAATCATCTTAGATTTGAAATCCATTGATGATGACCTCCAAAGTTATATTCTCTGCATGATGTTTAGATGTCATATCGGCATGTTGAAAAGTTGATCGATGAAGAATTCAAATAATAATGAAGAAAAAATGATCCAAAAATTAAACATTCATTGGATGATGTTAGTTTTCCCACCATAAAATGATTTCAAAGCAGTGAAAAAGTCCATAAATCAAATTTGACTACTAAAACTCTAATCAGAGGAAGCATAATCAAAAATAAGAATCCAACCTGAATTTTGGTTCTTCCATAGTGTTCGTTGTACTCTGATATACTCATATACTAATTTTCATCATGACCCACCAAATATCCTACTTTGATTCTCCGTAAAAAGGAGAGGAGAGAGCTTCTCCACCTCCATGGGAAAAATGATCCAACCCACCTCCATGGGAAAAATGATCCAACCCTTTCTCATTTCCCTTAAACCCATATTTATAAGAAACTTCAAATGGTCGTGGAATCTGAATCTTCTGTGCCCTCTCACTTTAGGCCCCTCTTAGACAAATCTCCTCATTACAAACTCAAGAGAGGTCTCATATTTCCAATCTAGGTCTCCATTAAAAAGTTATTTGATTTGGAGATTGAGATAAAATAATTAAATTTAATTATTTTATTTTAAAAAACCCCATCTTTGAATTTTTCTGTGGAAGACCCATAGTGACAAAATTTATTTCCCTTCAAGGGTAGAAGCCACACTATAGACTAAATAGTGGCCTCATATTTTCGATCTGAGCAAATAATTGATAGAGATCCCATTTCTATCACATGCATAGTATAAAATATACATAATATTATTATAAAATTTATTTTGGGCACATTGAGACTTGGAATCACATGTTGTCTCAGTGCTTAGCTATGTAAATATATGTATAAATATTAAATAGGAATTAAAGGAAGAAACCGAGTCTCTATATCATTCCCTTCATCAAAATTTTCATCCCTGAAAAGAAAAATAGGGAAATAATTCAGGATAATGAGTTTGTACCTATCTCTCCCACTCCCAGAGAAACTCTTACATGTTTATGTGCTACCACAACATGTGAACAAAAGGGATGGTCCATCCACATAAGATTATCCCTTTTCGATGAAGTGTATAAGATCTTTCACGTATCTTCTAAAATGAGACATGCGGAAAATGTCGTGCACCTACTCTAGTTGTGGGGTAAGTCAAGCTGGTAGGAAACATTTACAATCTTATGTTTGATCTCAAAAAAGGCTTGAAGAAACTCAGGGATATCTTGCCTCCCTAACCAAAAACTAACATAAAAGACCTCATCATATCCCCCAACACCAAGATTGTACACTCGTTATGCCTATCGGTCTAGGGATGAAAGGTTTCACTCATCTACAGTTGGGTCTCGAGCACCTCATACATGCCTCTCCAAATCCTTTATGTAAAACATGCATCACAATTGGAGAAAAACATCGATGATACCCCATGATGGTGGATGATATCCCATAAAAAACTTCCCTAAACACTCCACTAAACTTTTCTCCTCGATCTAAAAGAAGTGTGCCAAATTCATGAGTCAGTATACTATGACCTAGACTGCCTCATGGCCCTTTATCATGCACGGATGTCCTATGACTATGTTCATGGATATTATGTCCCATTTCCACTCTGTGATTTCAAGTGGCTATAATAACCCACCAGAACTCAGTGTTCATCCTCCACCCACATCACAACTGGAACCATTGTTCGTCTCTAATACAAGATCTCGTGATTCCCTCCTATAGAATATCCATACGGAGCATATCCTATGGATATATAATTCATGAATGATCTCCCTGTTGGTGTGTCATAGATGGGACTCTCTCACATGATCAATAATCTAAGGAGAAAACACTATCAACTGAAGAAAAATTGTACCCCCCATCTCCACTACGGTCAGCTACCCGGAAGCTAACTATTCTGAAACTTCATGAACTTGGTGAACCTAGGGCTTCCTAAAAAAATATATTCTATGAAATTTACATTCCCTAGAGAATAGACTATTTTAATGTCATATTCCTTCATGAATTTCAACAAGAATCACTATCTCAGGTTCAAGTCTCTCTGGGTGGAGACGTACATGAGACTCCAATGGTCTGAACAGACCACAGAGGGATCTCCCAGAATATATTATCTCCACATCCTGAAATAAAATATTGACACTCCTAGAACTAGGTAGTGAGATGCATATTTCGGTTCATGGGGTCTCCATAACCTCGACTTGTACTTAATAATTGTCATATCAAGGTTGATATGGAGCATTAAAAGGTAACAATGAATAGGACAAGTGAGTAAACTCATCCAACTGCAAGAGACTAGACATTGAAAGAACGTGGAATACCCCATGTGTATTTTCATCTCTTGGAAGGAGAGTAACCCCAAAACATAAAATCCTTCATACCCAATAGTGAAATTCCAAGAAAAAGGAGGTCAGAAGAAAAACCCCACTAAAAAATCCAATACCTGCTTTGAAAATCCATTACACAACCCTACCATGCACGTAAAAGTCATAGGTACAAATCCACCACACCTTTATGTTATCCTCATTGGTTGGAACTAACTCACCGTCATAGTTTTTCTTTCATAAAAAAACAAATCTCAGTGGGGGGATGACCCCTCATCCTTGTGCATTCAATGATACGTCAAACAACACCGACATAGGGTTACACTGACTCTCTGCATCACCCTGTTAAAACCTCAAGTAAGAAGAAATGAGAAATGTGTACCTCACCTAGTGACTAAAATGTTATACTTAAAAAGATATGAAATACATAGGGAATACCTTTTATCATCTCATGCGTTGCAGGATCATAAACATCCATAACATGCAGTTTCTTTTGGACCTGACCATCAACTCTTTAAGCCTGACGTGGGTTACTAGGTGGTTGTGGAAGTACTTCAGAGCATCGTACACAAACAATAGTTATTATTTCTTCTTTTCTGACATCACCTCTTAGGGGAATCCCCTGAATTTCCTGGTAGATCTCTTCTCATGGAACCATCTCTACCCTATATGTCCATTTCCAATCTTCTTATGAAACTCATCACATCTATTCTGGCAGTGTAGTGCCATATGACTGCAACCATAACATGAAAAACACCTTCCCAACCTAGGCTTCCCTGGTGCTCTATGTTTTCCCAAACCAATTGCATGAGTTTGATCATGGAAAGACCTCCTACATCGAGGCCCATCTAATTAACATTTTTTAATTGCGTAAGACATCTCAACTCTGAAGTTCCCACTACCAAAACTAGATAATCGGAAATCCACTTACAGAAATATCTTTGTTACTAGGGCCCGATCAATCACCTCGATGTAGGTGGGGATGCACAAGGGTACTACATCAATATGGATCTATCTATAGAGTCCCTACTCAAACTTTAGGTGCTTGGAAGTAGTCATCACAGATCTTATCCTGAGAGTAGAATATAAAATATATGAACTTATTCAAGTACTCTACCACATTCATCACTCCCTGCTGAAGCCTCAGATGCTCCTAAATCTGAATAATGTGTAAAAAAGGATGGGTAGTACTCCTCATGGAATAACTTCTAAAAGTCATCCCACGAGAGTACCAACTCATCATGCATTTCAGTAACCATGATCCCCCAACATCTAGCCATTTTATATAAAAGACTGGATAACAAATCCACCATCTGATCTGTAAGTATCTAAAAAATACTGAAGAGGAATAACACCGAATCTATTCAATCTTCTGCTACAAGAGGATATGGATCACCATAGAACCCTAGTGGCCTCACATAATAGAACTCATGGAGTGTAATCAGTCTGCACACATCATTAGCCTACTTTGTTGGGACTAACTATTGCTCAATAGGTGGAGGTATTTCTACCTATCCACCTAGAGGAAGGTGGATCTTATGATGGATCCTAAAATGATGCATCATTGCTCATAGGGTCATCATCATGAAACGTAATGGTGATAATATGGATGTAACGAATTTCCCTATATTTTTTGTCCATTTGATTCCCACACCATCATTGGGCTCTTTAGCATAAGAGACGCTCTCAAATCATGTTGAAATTGTTTCATTAAACCAAACCAATACCGTTTTAAGGAAATTTCTGATATAATTCCCAAGGTTCGAACCACCTCTGATACAACTTTTCCACAACCCGACCCATGCTGGGGTTCAATCCACAACTACCCCAAGCCCACCTCAATTGGAAAGGGGTGTCAATAAGTTCCAAACGCACAAAAAACTCAGGGAGGCCTTTTCCTGATAACCTATACACACACACATCCAACTAAATGAAAAAGTGCAGGGGGGAAGAAAATGGGATACAACACTGCTATATGAAAACCACAAACATGTATCAATGTCTCAAAAGTACAAGTACATGTGATGTAATTTAAATAGAATGGAAAAGGGCAAAATGAATGACCAACCTGAAAAGGTTCCACAACCACCATCTGCAATCCAAGAACTCATATCCCTAAAGTCCTCTGAATTTACAATCAACATATATATTGTCTTCTTAAGGCATGATACGTTAATGAAAATCCCATGTAGGGGTGATTATGAAAATACTCAGTAGGACATCCTGAAAAGGTGAAGAGGGAGTAGTAAGATATACAACTGAAGAGGAAAGTAATAGATTGAAGAAGGAAGAATAAAGAGTAAATCTCAACCTGAAAAGATAGTTAAGTAATCGTATCTAGATATAAAGAGATATAAATGGTGAGAAGATGACCTACTACTCAGGTCTTCATTACTTATAGTAGAATATTAGACTCATGTAACCACGATATGCTAGACATGGAATTCACGTGGTATACCCCGTGAATCTTCGCATCTCCTACAAGAAGAGTAATAAAAACCCAAAGAGTTGGTACTTCAATACGTTATATATATATATATAAGCTTAGTCAAAGAAAACAAGATGATAATGTATGGGGATCTCTACCTCATAGCCCAGCCTAGGAGAAGATTTGCCAACAGTTCCAGTAGTAATCACCAATGACGCCCCGCATCACCCACGTCTCCCTTAAACATGCAAGTCAATGGGAATAAATCACCACACCTTGATATTATCTACTTTGGATAGCTCTATCTCTCCCATTTGGTTTTAGGTCACATCATAAAGACGTGTCAGGGTGGGAAAAGTGTCCCTCTTACTCTTGAGTCTAATGTTACAACAAATAAAATCTCGTCACTGCTACATAGTAAAAAAGTCATCTCATAGTCGAGGAACCATTCCCAATATAGATGGAGAATGACACTTTAGTGTCGTCATGGACCCACGCCCAGACCGGCTGGAGGATGCAACTCTAGTGTCATAGAGGACCCATGCCCAACTTAGCAGGAGGATTCCACACTAGTATCGTTGATGACCCATGCCCAAACTAGATCAATGATACCACTTTAATATTTTCAATACCCATTCCCAACCTAGATAGAGGATGCAAATCTAGTGTCATCGAGGACCCATGCCCATCCTAGCTAGAGGATGATAGTATATTATCATTGGGGACCCATGCCCAACCCAGCTGGAGTATGCCATCCTAGTGTCATCGAGGACCCAGGCCCAACCCAGTTAGAGGATGCCACTCAAAACTACCCTTTCCATCCTTACTGGATGGTACCTCTCTGGATGTGTTGAGGAAATCCACTACCCATCCTAACTAGAGGGTAATCTTGGAAAACTCTGATAAACCTCCATAATCACATCCATCATAGGATATATCCTGAAAATGCATCTTGCCTAGGATAACTCACATCATTCCTAGAATGCCTGTACAGAGGGAATCATCACGTTCTAAGTTGAAAAACACATAGGATAAGAAAACCACAGTCTAAAATCTGAGTTCAGAAGAAGGAGATACTAGAGGTAGAAGGTTCATAATGTGGAACACAACACGTGTGGGCCCACATGACGGTTGTCTCCACCTCGTCACTGGGACATGTACCTATATGTACTTGGGTACTAAAATTTTAACATGTACCCCTAGGAATTACACTACACTCCTAGTGTATTTGGAAAATCCAGACGAAAGGATGATGAGTGCATGATGATCGTCATAGGTTCGAAAGGGAAAAAACATACTATACTGACATGCCTCTACACATGGCCCAACATAACCCAACAGATCAAAATGTCATGGTCCTTGTAAAAAAATGCACATGATCTACTATTCATTCACCCAAATCATACACCCTGTGAAAAGGCTGCATCTCTCAATGTCATACACAAACAATATTTTATGGGGCATGTGCCTTAATCTCAAAACACATCATATGGAACTTACCATTGTGATCCTCATAGAAAAATTAATGGGATAAACTATTCATTTATCCAAAATGGAAACCCGATGAAGAAGCTCCATCTTTCAACATCATACATGAACGATGCTTCATGGGGCCTGCACCTCAATCCCAAAACACATCATACAGAGTGCATTGGTGTGATCCTTATAGAAAAATTGATGATATCAACTATTCATTCATCCAAAACGGACGCCTGGTTAAGAAGTCACATTTCACCTGAAAAATCAGAGTCGGGCTTCATGGGGACCACACTTCATTTTTTATTTAAGTTCTTGAAAGTTTTCTTGAAACATTTACCTTAAATCATGGTTTCAACGCTACGAACTGTGTGTCAATCGACCATCATATGCATGAGATATTTCTAATAAAAGAATATCCAAACAATAATAATAATAATAATTATAATAATAATAATAATTATTATTATTATCAAATTTTTTAGGCCACTGAGCCTCAATCTCAAAACATAAAGTTCTCAAACTGGCCTCAAAAGGCCTACCTCAAATCAAATGTCATATTGTCGTAGATAGCACATTAATTCAATGCTCCATATAGGTGTTATGTTCTAATCGAGATTGTAAAATAATAATAATATTTTTATTATTAAGTAATTTTATTGACTAGCTCTATGAGTTTGAGTAAGGTACTCAATATTGGTCTTGAAAAGACCACATCCAAGTCATGGTCACATTGCTGCTGACAATAGGATAATTGGACGCCGAACAGGGAAGTTACAAGTGTTTAAAAGTTTTAATAACAATGATAATAATAATAATAATATTATTATTATTTGTTCATTTTTTGAAAACCTGTGGGGGTGTTCCCATTGATGGTTGCATTACGCCACCGCTATCCCACACACGCCGCCTCTGCACCAACTAACCGCCCTTTCCAGCACCACCTCGCTCGCTGGAGCTGCCACCTGACTACCCTCGTCGGAGTCACACCTCACCAGACCCACGCCATCCCCTTCTCTCAAAAACCACCGGGAATCCTCTGATAGTTAAAAAATGAAACTGAGACCAGATCTAGGATCCTCATATCTTGATCTCTATAGACATGGTATCCACTTGAGGTTTTTTCAATGTTTTGATGAACTAAAAATTTGGTGTCTCTTTCACTCACTATCATGACTCCTTTGATACCTGAAACTCAGAAACATCATAGATCTAAAATCCTTGGATCACAACTTCACATATATTTTCTCCTCTAGAATTTTGGACATCATATCATCATGTTAAAAATTAGATCAATGTAGGACATGAAGAATTAAGAAGAACGGATAATCCAAAAATTAAATGCCCGATGAGAATTGTTAGTTTTTCCATCAATAAAGGATTGCAAAGTGGAGAAAATAACTAGAAATCAAATATAACAACCCAAAATACAATTATAGGAAGTAGAATCTGAAAGAAGAATCCTACCTAGATTTTGGATTTGTTGTTGTGTTGTTTGTGCTCTGATCAAATAGGATATGATGTTTCATCATTATTCGACAAAGATCCAACATCGATTTTCCATCTAAAAGAGAGGAGAGAGTTTCACCAGTGTCTCTGAGAGAAATGAGTCAACCCTTGCTCATTTCACTTAAACACATATTTATAGGAAACCACAAGTAATATCATAATCAGAACCTCTCATGCCCTCTCACGTTAGGTCACACATAGGTAAAACACCACATTCAGAACTCAGATGTGGTCTCATATTTACAATCCTATCCTCCGTTCAAAAGTTATTTGATTCGGGATTCAAGATAAAATAATGAAATTTAATTATCTTATTTGTTAAAATTCCCTCCATGGATTTTTCTATAGAAGACCCATGTTGACATAAGTTTTGTCCCAACTAGGGTAAACTCAAAGCTCTGGACTCAACTGTGGCCTCAGATTTATGATCCATGATACTATTTCAGGGATATACCTTTTGTGTGTGTAGTATAAAATATACTTAATATTTTTATAAAATTTATTCCAGGAACACTGGACCTCATAATTTCACGTCGTCTCAGCACCTAACTCTGAAAATATATGTAGAAATATTTCAAATTATTACAAGGAAAGAATCGAGTCTCTATAAGTTTTGATATTTGTCCCCAATGTGATTAGTTCTAACATTCATGTTCCACATGATCAGTTTTTATATTAATGACCCACATGATATATTCTAACATTCATGCTATATGTGATCATTTTTGACATTTGTCCTCACTCTTCATGCCACCTTTGATAATGATATTTTCTCAACAATGTCATACCATTTGAAAAAACACAATCAACCCAAAATCACCATCAAGAGGTATTTTTTCCAATAATATCCCCTTTGGTTTTGTTTCCGATAGTTACAAAACTTCATGAAGAAACTTTTTGACATGTCATGCACATAAAAATAATTTTTCTTTTGCATCCCCAAATAGTGGTCGATGACTTTCTTAACATGTACTCTATGCCCACATGAGAAAATATTGGTGTGAGAAATAAGAATTTCATGAAATTTCATCAATGAAACACATAATTCTCTAATATTCCTCTAAAATCTTTCTCAACACTGAAATATAAAACAAGATCAACCCTCATGATCACTTATTCTGACAACTATAAGGATAAAGAACTCAACACTCTAGTTCATGATTAATTTTTGTTGATATATTAGTTTTAGCATTATCATAGATAAAACTTCCCTTTTTTCACTTATCCCCTTATCAGTGTATCCCAAAGTGTTATATAATAATATTTATGCCTCTTTTTTAATGAACCCAATGGTTACTCCTCTATGGTTTGTAACAAGTTAAAGAGAACACATCAATTCATAGGGAAAAAACATTATACCTTGTGGTTAGGGGGCACCACATCCTCACTATTTATGTGTGGGGAGAAATTGAACCCCAAATTACATTTGATTTCATTCAAACACTTCTTTAGGTAAGGCCTTCTCTAGGATATCAGCAACCTGGAGTTAAGTGGGAACATACTCTAACTTCACAATTCAATTATCTACCCTCTATTTGATAATGTGACAATAAATGTGATTTTTATCTGAGTGATGAAATTGATTTTTTTCTATGATTTATAGAACATGAATTATCATAATGGATTATAATAAGAGATTTCAATTCAAATCCCATATCTTTAAGTTGTTTCTTCATCCATATTAAATGAACATAAGCTTGTGTAGCCTCAATACATTCTTCTTTTACAGTGATCAATAAAATGAAATATTGTTTCTTTCCTAGCCAATAAATACATAGTCTGCCAAGATAGAATGCACCAGCTAATGTTGAATTTTTATCATCTTCTTAACTGGCCCAATATGCATCTGTAAATCCCAATAAATCCTGCTAAAAATTTTCATTGTATAGAAAACTGTAATCCACCATAATTTTAATATAATTAACTATTATTTTTACTAAAATTAAGGGTATTTAATTGTTATTATTTTGATACTGTTCTTCCTATCAAGTGTGAAAAAAAATATTGGATCATGATACTATTATGTACAATAAACTACCAGTGATCAGTCTATATTATGTTATATTGAAAACATTACCTTCATCATCCCTTGAAAATTTAATCAATGAAGCAACATGAGTTGTTATTTATTTTAAATTCTCCATCCTCTTTTGAGAACCTCCTTGGAATATTTTTATTAAGAAATAAATATTCCATGTATTCCTTGGGTTTCCTATAAACTATAGAAAATTTTTATCACACTAATCATTGAGATTTTTTAATTCGCATTTCATAAATTCTAAAAAAACTTTTCACTATGATTTATTTGATCCACTAAATTTCATGTCATTGATATATACCAGTACCATCATCATTTTGTTACTCTAATTAATTACAGAGATATTATAATCAACTCCACTAAACTAGAAAATAAGCTCCTTCAAAAACTTATCAAGTCATTAATACCATGGTCTTGGTGCCTACTTTAACCTATATATAGCCTTATTTAACCATTTTTTTCACATATTCATGAATTAGAAAACCATATAGATATTCAATATATAATTATTATTCTAGAATCCCATTTATTACTACTGAATTAACATCCAAATAGAAAACATTGAATCTCTATTTCACTATTATGGCCAATAATAATCCAATTGTCTCCAACATTACAATGAGTTCAAAATTTTCATCAACATAAATACCCTCTATCTAGGAGTACCCCTTGCACACATTTTTTTTCATTATTTATAATTATTGTTACATTTTAATTCATATTTTTATGGAAACCCCATTTGGTCTCGATGACATTATTGTCTTTTGGCCTTGAAACAATCTCTCATGTCTGATTCATTTATATTCAATCAAGTTCCCTATCCATTGATTAAACCCAAATATCATTTATTGAATATTATTTAAAACATTTTAGATTTACTTATGATAATAAAAATTATTTTTGTACAGTATTTATCATCCTCATCCACACTAGAACTATATGATCCTTAAGGATATTTTTCCTATCAATTTATGCTCCAATATTTTCTTTCTTTATAGGTTTTTTCTACTCGTCCTATAAATGTTCTTTAGAATCTGCCTCAAGTACTTAAACTCCCCCTGATATGATCACCTCTTCATCATTATCCTCCTAATTGTTTCATGGATTTATTGAATATTTTTCTCATTTCCAACCAAAACAATATCATTGCTCTCTGTATATTTTCCCAGCTACTTATTGACACATTTATATATTTTTCCATAGTAACCAATAAATTTCCCATCATATCCATGAGATTCAGACATCCTGTATTTATAATTATTAAGGAAAAAATACTCACTTATGAAGAATCTAAATTATTTTAATATTTTCTTCATCCTATAACATAACTCCTTTTGATTTGTTTCTACCCTAGGATTAAATAATGATATTTTAGACATGTAGATGGATGTTAACAATTATTCTTTCTGAAACTTATTTGGATTTTATTTATTAATACGAATTATTATCGCCATGTTATTGATAATCTAATTTCTTCTCTTAACCACTAAATTTTATATAATGTTGTTAGTACTGAAACTTGGTTCTTTATCCCATGTTTCAGGAGATAATTCTCCACTTGGATATTTTCAAATTCTATTTCATTATCAGTTCTGATCATCTAGATCTTTTGATCTAGTAAATTTTTAACTTCAATTCAATAATGTGTTATGAAACTAAACACCATGGACTTGTGGGTGATGATTTAAACCCAGTATATTCTGGTGAAATAATTAATCAAAATGATATAATATCACTTCCCATTAATATCCCTTATTGATATGATCCAGTTTAATAACTCTTGTTGATGGTTGATCTTTTTCCACATATGTATTATAAGTAATATTCCCTTGTTGAAAAACATCACATGAATGAGTACGATCACATGATAACTTATGGAGATATCAAGAGGCATCAAATTTTACATGATTTTCCAAGGTCTATTGGATTAGATGACCAAGATGATTATGCCCCAAATTATTTTATTCTTAATTAGATAAGAAAAAAATATCATCTTCCCAACTCATAAGGTAGATATTCCCCTTCATGTTATTTTATTTAATAAAATATTTATATTTTCCCATAATGATACAAACCATTTTGTAAAAATTATTACATTCCTTGAGTCACACAATAAACTAACAATTAGAAAATTTTGACTAAATCTTCAATAACTAGGACATCTATATATCTCATGTGTTTCCCCCCAAACTTTTAATTCTCCAATATAATGATCTTCATGCCTTCATCATTTAAAAAACATACAATACATTCCTTGTCATACATAATCCTTATCACAAAATTCTAATTTATTCTTATATTGGGGGGTGAATCCTCTATTAATAATCCATATTACAGTGTGATAAAATTCTTTGAATACAATTTCTATAACCACTACCTTCTCACATGTTCTGTTTTTTATCCATGTATTTGGATTCATACTTGATATTGACTAATATTATTGACTTTCCCCAGTGTATTATGATCCAACATATACTTGAAAAGATTCAAATTGATTATGTATTTTTATCTCATTCAATGATCCCTTGAGATATTTTATACAACCACTTTTGTACTTCTTTAGAACATTCCTCTGTATTTTCAACAAGAAATATTTCACCATCTGTCTGAATCCTCCACATAAAAAACAATGGTACTAGAATACTAAACATTATTTAGATGACTCTATTTATCTATATCTCATTGATAAATCTTGGAAATGGAACAATCATTTTTTAGAATTCCCCTTATTTCCATAGTAATAACACATGATACAAGGTGTTTTACTGAAATCATTTCGATACCAATAATTATCCCTTTGGTTCTCTGAATCTTATGATTCTATTTCATTCCCAAATAAATCTTTAACCTTGGAGTGGGAGATTATGGTCTAACAGGAACCATTACTTGTTTTTGTTTTTGATCAACTATCATATAAACTATTTCATTCTGAGGTGACATCCTCTTCTCTAGATATTCCTTTAACTATTTTTTCAAAACTTTGAATTTTATTTTTATTTTTTCTATTCCCTGGGGATCATTATTTCTAACTATCATATTAGTAGTTAAGACTTTCCCTTAACTCTTTACCTTAATTAATAAGCTGAAAACATCCTCGAAGAGTTATTTGATATGTTTGACACAATCTTTTTTTTCCATACTATCAATAACATTGGTCTGTTCTTTAACCTTCAGTTTGAATTCAATGAAATTATCTGGGTCATAGGTAGTCTTTGATCTGAGATTTTTTATTTCATACTTCATATAAGACATATCTTCTTATTATTACTGCATATAGAGATTTAAATCATGAACTGAACTATTAGGTTTCTTTTTTTCACTCCAAAAATATATATCCTCAAACATGATTTATAATTTAACTTGGAGGTCAGCTCATCCTTTGACTTCTACTTTATCTTTTTCACTTTATTTACTTTATTAGGAAATAAAAAAACAACCACCTTATAAACATATTCATGGTACATTCACTCTTCCATATCTTTTTCCACATAATTTTAGGAACTATCATTTTCTTGAGAAAGTGAATTTTTATTTATGAAGAATGTTTTCATAGTACTTTTGGTATTTTTCACAGTAGATAAGGACTTATTATTGAATGTTACATCACTATCCCCATCATCATGATGATAATTTTTGAGACACTTTGTGTCAATATGTTGAACCATTCCATCACAGTTAACTATCATTTTTACCATTTTTAGTTTTAAGTAATGAAATGAAATAAACCCATCCACAACATATTCTTCCTGACTAACTTTTATTTTGAAAATTTTCATGTATTTGAATTAAACCTAGTTAGACTTCCCTTTTTATACTGACTCATTATCAATATTTATCATCTCCTATGTGATAAGAGTACTATGTATTATATTCAATTTCATCTCCTTTAGATCTTGATCTTCTAAAATTGATACCTTTGAATTAAACCTAGGTGTAAGTATTCTAAATATGTTCTCAATGATGTTTACATCATCAAGAATTAATCTAACACCACACATGACTTCCACAAAATATTCACCTGATAAAATAATGTATCTATAGTCTCATTTCGGTGCGTTATCTGGTCCACAAATTTATTCTACAAAACCTGAAATTTAGCATCATGAAATTTCAAATAACCTTCATAGTTATTTGGAATCTCTCCCCACTTGGAAAGTTATAGCTTGCATAAAATTTCCTTCATGTAGATTTTATTGGATAAATCCCCATAAGGCAATGATTCCATTAGCATCATCATCTAATTATCTTCCGTATTTTTTGGATAATGTTCCACTATCTGTATTATTATAAATACCATTAATTTTCACTAAAAACACATTTTTACCAAATGATATAAATTAGTGCTACATAAAATTCTTACACAAAAGAAATTCTATTCCCTAAGAGATTTAAATACATTTATTATTAAAAACCCCATTGTTTTTTTAGAGAGAAAAACTAACTTTAATCATTTCCTATAATACCAATTGTTAGCTCAACCATGTTAAATACCCTGAGAGGGGGGTGAATCTAGGTGTGACATATTAAAATAACTATCCTTTATGGATATTTTATCACCATTAAACAAAACTCTCTTCTCTCTTATTCACATAGAATAGAATATATAGGTATACAAAATGTATAGCACACAAAAATTTTACTTGGTTCACCCTTATTATGATATGTTTAAGGAGAATACAATGATAATGTGGTTATGTACCAAAACCCTTGAAGCACACTACTATTACAGGGTTCAGAGTAGACTCACCATACCACCTAGTTTAAACCCATTCACAATTTTAATTCTCACCAATATATTAAATAAATATTACACACTTATCCTATAGAAGAATATTATAACTATCGGTTATAAATTTATTCACAATTATGTGTGTATTTATGTTCTTGTTTCATCAATGAGATGAAAACCATATTTTCATTATAATTTTATTCTTAGAGCATGTAAACCATTTACAATACCCCAACACAGGACCCGTCTAAAAAAACTATATATGAGACATCCCTGCAAGACTACTTCATGCGACTTCATGAAGAGACCCCACTGTATGATTTTTTTCTATTAATTAAAATTTTGTGTCTTTGTTTTATTCATGTGGATGAAAATATTGTGTTCTATTCATGAATATTGTGACAATAAATTCTATTCAAGTGGATCATGTGATATTAATAGTTCTACCAATGAACTCAAAAACCCAATGAAAAATTACTTTATGATACTTTTTTGTGACATCCTTTCACAATAATTTCTGTAGATTATATAGATTGTAGGGCTCCAGCACAAGACTTTGCTCAAGGCATGTGAATTTTTTTCTTCTAATCAAAACACATAATAAAACTTCCCCTTTCTACAGTGAAAAGATAGGCAGTATTTATTGACATAAAACCATCATATTAACTTCTCAAATAGTCATTATTCATTCATTACAACGCCTTAAAAATCAGCCTTACACACTCTTCATGATTCCTCAATTTGATCACCTGTCACAATTCTCACGCAATTAATGTGATTACCTATATTTTATTTGAGTATGTCATGGGATCCCATCATGAAATAAATTAAAAAACATGAATGCTTCATGAAGCCTCATTATTATTCCCAATGAAAATTAAGTAGTTAGTGACATTATCTTTCAGTGCTTTGTGAATATCATCATGTGATCAAATGAAAATCACGAAGTCACGTGATTTTGAGAGACCTCATGATTCCTAAATCATTTAAAACCTATTTTCCTTAATACGCTTCATGTGATCCCATAGAGATATCAATTGAAAATTTGACATGCTTTTTTTGATATCATCGTAAGATCCACTGATAATCATGCATTATATTTTGGTCTTATGCATGATATCAATACGATATATTGTGAAAATAATGTGGTGCTTAATGTGACACCTTTTAATAATCAATTATGATATTCATGATTTGTCTGGTCATTTATGACATTTTCTTTCTACATGATCAGTTTTGACATTTGCGCTTCACATGATCAGTTATGACATTCGCACTTAGTGTGATCAGTTCTGAAATTTATTCTAGCTCTTAATGCCTCCTTTTACAATGTACCTTTATCAGCAATGTTAAACCTTTTCAATAAACACAATCAAACAAAAATCACTATTAAGAATAATTTTTCCAATATTTAGTTTTTTGATTTTTTAAATAATATATATTCAGTTTTTAAAGATAAAATTTTTAAATTTAAGGCACCATCAACAATGAATCCTTATACTATAGATCTAAATTCCTTCAATAGAAAAAAATTGACCTTTTTAAATGATAAAACCACTTAATATTAAGAAATTTTAATGTCGATGTTTTGAGAAAAAATCCTAAAAAGAATATAGTTCTAGATCTACCTCAATATAAATTGAATAATGTGAAACTATTTCATGCATGTCAAACGAGAAAGAAACAAAAAAAAATATTTTAAACAAATTAATGTGTTTTTTAATTCTATATCCCTAGATCTTATTTATACATATTTATTTTGGCCATCTAAAACTGAAATACTAATATTCAAATCTTTTTTTATTTATTAAATGATCATATCTTTAGATATACTTGGGTTTTATTTTTGTGTTTTAAAAGTGAATCCAATTATATTTTTATAAGTTTTAGTAAATTGGTTCAGAAGGATAAATATGCCAAAATTAATTCATTAAGAAGTTTCCATGGGGGATAATTTGAAAACCACAAGTTTGATTTATGTTGTTCAAAATATAGTATAAAACACACCTATTCTACCCCTAGGACACTACAATATAATGGAGTTTTTGAGAGGAAAAATAGGTCACTATAAGAAATTTACAGAAAAATTTTATATGAATATAGCCTACCTACTATTTTTTGGGATAAATCTATGAATAAAACATGTTATGAAATTAACAGAGTTCTAATAAAATGTATTTTAACGAAAACACCCTATGATCTATGGAATATCAAATATCCAATATTTTGGTACATTAAATTGCTTGGATAAGAAGTTTATATTCTATAAACCATAGGTAATATTGGTAAATAAGCTCTAAAGGATGATGAAATATTATTATTTGGCTCTTCTACTACTTCTAAGGCATATAGATTTTTAAATAAAAGGTCAAAGATTGTTGAATAATCAACTCATGAGAAATTTAATGAATGTTGTAGAGACCCAATAATAATGCGCATGGACAATAAACTTCTTTTTAATAATACCTAATACATGACACAAACAGAAGCCCAAAGATCATATTAGTTTAGTGTCTTTGGAAACTCAGAACAAAATCTTCTAATCTTGGAGAAAGATATTCAAAAACTCCTATAAAGATCTTCCACTTATGATTTCCTACCTAAAACCATTATTTATATCCCGGGGTAAAGAAAACATAGAAGGGGTGAGATCAAATACTCATTAAAGGTACACATGGAGAACATAAAACAAACCATAAATATTGGAATGTAAAAACATGAACATAATGTTTAGACATCAAAATCTTGTGTCATGAAACAAATCTTGGTAGTATGTAAGGCATGGATAATAAAGGAACACTAAACATGATAGAATATAATTGGTATAAAAAATGTAATTGTGGAAAACTAATAAGAACATAATATTATATCAATAGTATCCAAGCCATTTCTTCTAAGACCATCATAGTGGACAAAGCCCATTACTGAACCAGGTTTACTTGTCGTTCCAGCTATGTATTACTGAACCAGATTTACTTTCTGTTCGATTCATGTATGTATAATGATATATAAATATTTAAAGAATGTATTAAAGGGATATATAGGTCTCACCCATATTATAATGAAATCATTCTTACATGTTCCACAAAAACATAAATCATTCATCATAGCATAACCCATAAAATAAAATGGGTTTCTAAAACATAATTCCATCATAACATAATCCATAAAATATTAATGAACTTCATATAAATAATTCCATCATAAAAATAATAAAATAAAATTAATAATAAGGATAGATACATAACCTTATGTCATCTTATATGGAAAATAAATTTGATAAAACAATTGAACATAATTCCCAAGGAAAATAATCTTTCTTTTTAAAAAATGTTTCTCTTCTCAAAATGGCAGGAAATTTCAAATTTTTTTATGGAACATAAATTTGAAATAATGTAGAGGGATATCCATGGAAATAAGGTTTTAGGAAAGCGTAAAAATATGTTCATTCCGTATATGTTAAAAAAACATTCTTCTCATAATTTTACCAGAAAAGTTAGAAAGTACCTCCTAAGTTAAACAAAAGAACGATTCCTTCTATACCATGTAGTAAAAGCAAAAAATGGGTAAAATGACATTAAAAATTCATATAAGAATACTAATAATTTTATGAAATTTTTTTATAAAACAGGGATATGGGTGATAAATATATCCCCATAAAATACTACGTATAAACAATTTTAGATGAAAATGAGATCACAAAATTATCCCTTACCTTATGTCTGATTTATTCTGTATGTGTATAAAACTCAAGTATAGTGGGTTTAAACATATTATTAACTTTTAAATGAACCATAATAATTTTTATTATATCATATATGATCCACTTATGACTTTATATTACTCGTTCATTTGTAAATTACTTGTTAAATAGTGTTTTGGGTCATAATCGTTTCATTTATCGTATGTATTTGGGCTTGTTTTTCTTCATATGATTACTTAGATAATGATTTAATTACTTCTAGAATGTAAAAAATGATTTAAATATATCTTATATATTCATTATATAAGCATACATATATATATATAATAGATAGATAAATGAAATGGAATACACCGTTCATGGAAACGGTATGTTGTACGTACGCATGAACGTTGTTTTCATTTCCTTATTAAATTGGATGGAAGTAAGTAAATGACATATGTATATATATAAATAAATAGTGTAGAATAGTTATGTCATATATTTCATTGATATTTATTATATATACTTTATAATGATTTTTGAATGGTTAACAAGGAAAATGAATTTGATCGTGTTGTGGAGACTGTAAGCCGTACATTTGCACGTGCGATTATAACGTCCTCATAATTGTTGAATGGTATTAGAGTGGATGGTGTATAATATATCAGAATCAGTATCATATAATAATAATAATATATAGTTATTATTTCCACCATTATAACCATCCATGTAAGGTGGTGGTGAAAAACAGATTATACCATGGTGTAGAGATAGTAATCCTTACCAACGCATGCACAAGGATTTTGATTTTCGTAGGATGGATCGAAGGTGAAACAGGTTTGATTAATATTTATAATAACATATAAGTATATTAGTGATAATTATTTTATTAATGTTAATGAAACCACTAAATAAGGGGAAGTATAAGAACAAATAAATTTGAACGAATCGGTAGAATAGATTACCTCTTTCTCAACGTGCCTCCTTTAAATTTTATCTTAGGGCACTAGAATTGGTCTTGTAAGAAGAAAATAACATCTATAATGTAACTAATTATGTTGATAAGATAAATGGATATGGTTTGGCCAATATTTAATTCTTAGAATAGAGTCAAAAGGATATAGAGTAGGTGCCCATTTATAAGAGAGGGGAGGGTCACTTTCTGAAACTCTAAAAAATATTAATTTATAATAAAATAAAACCCTAGCCAAAAACCTCAAAATGTTCCAAAATTAGAATATGAGATGATATAAGGTTGTAATATCATCAACCAATAAATTTTAGACAACTTATTGTCTCAATTTAAACCTTATCTTTTTAATTAAAACATAGTTATTCTATTAAATTTTAATTTTGGTAATAGCATTCTAAATAATTAATGGTAATGAATATTTAATTATGTGGTGATAATTGACCATAAATGGATAATTTAAGAAATTTTAGACTTTATAATTATCACTTTATAATTTTTAATTTTTTTTATTTTTAAATAATTTTGTAAAATGTTATTTTTAAAAAATATCAATAGGGACAATGTTGACATTATTCATTTATTTGACATTAAATGAAATCCCAACAAAAGATAAACTCGAAAGAAATATTTAATATACATTTAACATTTCATATCCACATATAAAATTCTTGGATCACTTTAAATAATTCATATTATGTTTATTTTAATATTTTTAAAAACATTTATTTGATATTTCTATTAATAAAATAATTTTTACATCACTATTGTGTCATCATTAATGAAAATTAATTAATCTATAAAAAATTTAAAAAAAATTACATGATATTTAAAATTTAATTATCTTTATAGTGAATATTTACATTCTATGTTTTATTAATTTTATCACTAAATTAAAATCATTACACTTACAAGATATAAGAGAGTGACATGTCGTCACTTTCTTTGGTTTTAATAAAAATTAAATCATTTTAATGGAAAAAATCCCTTGAAATGAATCTATTATGACCCTTAGGTGATGTGGGTAGACTTTTATTCATCCAATATAATTTTTTCTGGTGTTAGGGTAATTTTAAAATCTTATTTTCAGACTTAATTGCCCGATTTACCTTTAACTATGGTAATAAAAATAATTACCAAAGTTAGTATTCATAATGCCCAAAAATAAAAGTATCCCATTAACATATTTTGGACCTATTTATTAAAAATTTAGAATCCATTTTTCAAAATTCAAAACACATAATTTGTAATAATTAATTTAAAATTAATATTGTTATTGAAAAAATGGGTTTTTGTTTAAAATATTACAAAAGATTAAAATGGTTTTACATTTGAATTAAATGTAAAATTAATTAAAATGACTTAAATTATCTTAAAATATAAAAATATATTCTATTTATACTTTAAAACCATTAAATAACATATTTTAACTATATAAATTATTTCGATGAAAAAAATATTTTTTCAATTAAAATTTAGCGTATTTTCTCCATTCCTCAAAATATGAACGTTATTAGAAAAATATCAAAAATTCATCCAAACTAAAATTTTATATCCATATTCCAAATAAGAAGTTTATTTTTGTCAAATTTAACTTATAAACGTTTCAAAAACTATATTTAAAATGTGTGCGCCGTCAAAAAGCTGTAAAAGTACATTTTTCAAAAAAAATACTTCTTTTATCCAAAAAATTGATTTTTTTCTAATATTGTGTTCTAGAAAATGTGTAGGAAGAATTGAAATGATATAAAATTCAAAAATTTGTTAATACTATTCATAACAGCTAGTTTACATCCCATTAAATAATAATATTTTAATAATATGTCGTTGTTTAGTGAAAAATATTATGTTCTAGAAAATTTTAAGGATGAATTCCAATGAAATAAAATTAAAAATTTGGTTAATAATATTCATAATTGCTAGTTTATATCCCATTAAATAATAATATTTTATTAATATATTGTTGTTCAGTGAAACATAGTATTGTGTACAATGCAAGCTATCAAGGAAGGGTGCTCTTGTGTGTAATGCAAGCCAAGTCAGTATTGTATGTAGTGTAAGCATCCCTTGGTGATATGTATAACAGAATCCAAAAATATTAATTTTATACATTGAAAAAAATCTAAACTCAATGTTACATGAAATGAATTCTTACAAAAGAACATGAAATTGTGTGAAACACAAGCAAAGAATAATGTTGTGTATACAACAATCTAATACGATGTTGAGTATAGTGAAATATAATCTTCGGGTATCATACAACACAAGACATAAAATAAATTAAAATGAATCAATATCATAAAATCTAAGGGTGTTACATTATACCCCCCTTAAAATAAATTTCACCCTCGAAATTCGTCGGGGTTGTAATTGGTTTAGAACTTGAATGTTTATTTTATGGAATCCCACATCCAAAAAAGGGATACTAAAACTTCACATTGAAAAGGAAAGTTAGAAACATAATGGTTACCCCAAGAAACTCATCATTGGGTTTCCATATAGAAGAATATAGGTGGGAAGTGAAAGCATGGATATGGAAGAGAAATCTAACCATCAGGTTATGATGGATAGTGATAGAGAATAAGCTTTTTAGAAAGTTAACTACCAAAAATCCATAAATATATAATGATTTAAGGGAATATTTGATTCATTGAATAAGAAGGTACTAGGATAAAAATTTTGGCTTCAAGATCCTTTTCCTAATGTTAATGAATTTTTTCATGAGAATAAATACTTACTTGATTTCAATACAATATTATTGTTGATCGTTCCCTAAATAATTTCAACTTAATCTCTTATTTAAAGAAGTGAAGTCGAAATTTTTATTATTGAAGTGTTATGAGATAATGTGATAGAATGATAGGTCATTCCATATGTATCAATCAACAAAATATTTGAACAAGTTATCAAATATAAAAAAGTCTATCTATGGTGAGATTAATCATATATGGTTCCAAAAATGGACTTATATTTCATCTATCATAGCGGTTAAATAAAATACAACTAATTTATACTAACCAGGGACTTCTTATAGGCCAATGGTAGGTGATAAAGTCCTGTCACACTTCGGTTATGGGTTCTATTCCCATAGCCTTTTCCAATGCAACAGGTAGTTTCATGTCATGCGGGTTGTCCTTTGTCCAAAACTATACTATAATAACGTTCTAGAAATAATATAAAAAAAAGATATAGACATAAACAATACAATATTATGTCCAACATAATCTATTCCAACCTATATGCTTATCCAAAATAATTCTTTCCAATCTCACAGTACAAAGAAAAAAACTACCTAAAAGGTCATATAACAAGAATTTGAATACCATCATTTATCCCCCATATATCATAAGATATATCTTGTTGGTCACATTCCAAACATTTGAATGACTTCATTATGAATTCTATTAAGTAATGGTAATAACTTAAATTACCATATATCTTTATTAAAAACATGTATGTTTCCTTATTCCAAAACTTATTGGATATATTCCTTAAGACTTGAAAAGTTGTATACTTCATCTATGACAAAAACACCCACATTTCAACAAATCATTACCCACTTCTAAGGCTACTAATATCATCTATTATATCTTTATACAAATATCAATATCTCAACATCATGTTCATATTAAGGGTTATCCTTCTCTTAATCATTTGTTTCTTAGGAATATCATATTTTCCTTAAATCACTTTTCTTATCCATTATAACTATTCAACATATTCTTGAAAATCCTTAGTGAATAAAATGAACTGATAACTCTTATATAATTCACCATTCATTGATTCAAATACATAAATAATTCAATCCTTCTACTTCAATGTTAGTCATGGAATATTTCCTTACTTATCTTAGAATTAGATCCTTTTTTCTACGCATTGAGTTGGGTAATTCCCATGTTTTCCTCGAGGTTTTTCTTCCCTTATTCTAGATATATAAGAATATTAATCTTCTTCCCAATATATTCTTCACCATGGGATCATCCATGAAATAAAATCTTCCTCTTATTCGATGACTTAGGAATACCACTAAAGTTCACCTTGTTAATCATATACCGTGATGATTGATTCGGTATAATCACACCTTCATTCACTCTAGTCATTACATAATTTTGTTGCTCATAGTCTCCAATTTGTTCATCAGATTCAATGTTTACTCAAATCATTCTAGTTCCCTTTATTGATTAAAACACACAAAAAATTGTGTGAGAGGAAGAATTCATTCAAATAAAACAACATAATCAAGGTGGGTACATTAAATATTTGACATCTTAGGTTTAATCCTAGGTTATTTATGATCGTTACCATAATTCTTAGACTATATCCTATATTTATACTTAAAATTTGTTACATCCCTAGACATACCTTAGAAATATCTCTAGGTATCTCACTAAAGTTTTCACATCCTAGTTTCCAAAGGTTGACTAAACTTTCACTATGATACCAAATATAGAGACCAAAGTTTGACGTACATGGACATTAAATTTATTTTGCATAATAATTAATTTATAACACAAACAGACTCCCAAATATCTTATTAGTTTTGTGTCGTTGGAAAGTCATAACAAAATCTTCTAATCTTGAGGAAAGATCTTCAACATCCCCCCTAAAGACCTTCCCCATTTGTTTTGCTACCAAAAACCTTCCTTTATATATTGGGGAAAAGAAAACATAGAAAGGGTGAGATTAAATTCTTAATAAGGTTAAACATGGAGAACAAAAAACAAACCATAAATATTTGAATGTAAAAACACTAACATAAAGTTTAAATATCAAAATATTGAGTCATGAAATAAATCTTGGCAGTATGTAAGGAATGGATCATAAAGTAACATTAACCTTGATAGAATATCATTGGAATAAAACATGTAATTATGGAAAACTAATTAGAACATAATAATATTTCCATAGTAGCCAATTCACTGCTTTGAAGACCATCATAGTGGACAAATCCCATCACTGAACTAGTTTTACATGTCGTTCCAACCATGCATCACTAAACTGGATTTACTTGTCGTTCTAGTCCTATCGATATCATGATATATAAATAATTACCCAATTATTTTTAGGGAGATATACGTACCACCCATCTCATAATTAAATCATTCTTTCATGTGCCACAAAAACACAAATCATTAATCCTAGCATAACCCATGAAATAAAATAGGTTTCTTAAACATAATCCCATCACAACATAATCCATAAAAGATAAATGGACTTCATAAAAATAATTCCATAATAAACACAATCAAATAAATATAATAATAGCTATAGATACATAACCTTATGTTATCTTATATTGAAAATAATTTTGATAAAACACATGAATTAATTCCTGAGGAAAATATCCTTCCTTTTTCAAAAACGTTTTCTCTTCTCAAAATTCCATGAAATTTTAAAAGAAAAGAATTTTGTTGAAAATAAATATGAAATAATGTAGAGTAATATATATAGAAATGAGGAATTATGAAAGAATAAAAATTATTTCATGTTGTATATGTTAAAAACATTCTTTTCATACTTTTACCAAAAAGTCAAAAAGTACCACGTATGTTAAACAAAAGAAGGATTCCTTCTATACCATGCAGTAAAAGTCAGAAATGGTTAAAATGAAATTATACATACATAGAATAATAAGAAAATTTTATGAAAACATTTTTATAAAACATGTACATGGATGATAAATATATCCCCATAAAAAATTTTAATATAAACAATCTCGATTAAAAATGAGATTGAAAAAATTATCCTTTAACTTAGGTTTGAGTTCCTATATATGTGTCTGGAACTCCAATATAGTACGTTTAAAAATATTAATAACTTGTAACCTAACCATAGTAATATTTATTATATCATATATGGTTCACTTACGAATTTTTATTACATATTTGTTTGTCAATTCAATGTTAAAGAAATATTTTTTGTAATAATCGTTTCATTTATGATACGTGTTTCGACTTGTTATTCTTCATATGATTACATAGATTAGGATTTAATTACATAAATAATGTAAAAAAAGATTTATATATATCTTATATATATATAATATAAAGATAAATGAAATGGAATACACCATTCATGGAGACTGTAGGCCGTACGTACGCATGAATGTTGTTTTGGTTTCCTTATTGAATTGGATAAAAGTAAGTAAATGACATATATATATATACATACATAAATCCAGTAGCACTATTGTTTTATATATTTCATTATTATTTATTATATATACTTTATAATCATTTTTGAATGGTTAACATGAAGAATGAATCTCATCACATCGTGGAGATGGTAAGTCTTATATACGCAACAATGATGATATCGTTCCCATAATTATTGAATGATATTGAATTGAATGTTGTATAATATTTGATAATTGGTATAATTTTATAATAATCATATATAGTTTTTATTTACACCTTTATACCCATCCAACTAAGGTGGTGGTGAATAACATATTACACCATGGCGTGGAGACGGTAAGCCATACGTACGCACAAGCGGTGATTTTTTTGTAGGATAAATAAAAAGTAAAATATGGTTGTTTAATATTTATAATAATATATCAATATATTAGTGATACTGATGTTATTACTTTATAATGAAAAAACTATAGAACGGGAAGTCTAAGAACAAATAAATTTGAAAGAATTAGTAGAAGAGATTACCACTTCTTTTACTTGCCTCCTTTAAATTTCCTCTTAGGGAACTAGAGTTGGTCTTTTGAGAAGACCAGAACCTGAAGAATGTAAATAGGGATGTTGATAAGAGTAATTTTTAGGGTTTTTCCAATCATGAAGTCTTAGAATAGAGTGAATCAAAGAGGGAGTAGTGTCCTTTTATAAGAGAGGAGAGGGGTACTTTAAGAAACTCTTAATAATATTACTTTATAATAAAATAAAAACCTACCCAAAAACCCCAAATACATCTCAAATTAGAATATGAGATGAGATAGGGTTTTAATCTCATCAATCAATAAATTTTTGAGAACATATTTTTTCAATTTAAACCTTATCTTTTTAATTGACACTTATTTATTCTATTAAATTTTAAATTTGGTAATATTATTCTAAATATTTAATGGTAATTAATATTTACATACGTGGTGTAAATTGGCAATAAATGGATACTTTATGAAAATTTTTACCTTCTAGTTATCATTTTTTAATTTTTAAATATTTTTATGATTCTTAAGAAATTTAATAAAATGTTATTTTTATAAAATATCAATAGTGACAATTTTGACACTATTTATTAATTTGACTTTAATGAAAATCCCCACAAAATATAAATTCGAAATAAAATATTTAATACACTCCCAAAATTTCATATCCACCTATAAAATTATATTAGATCATTAATTAATTCATAAAATATTTATGTTAATATTTTTAAAACCATTTGTTGGATATTTCTATAAATAAAATAATTTTTACATCACTATTGTGTCATCATTAATGATAATTAATTAATATATAAAAATTCTAAAAAAATTTACATGATATAAAAAATTTAATTAAATTTCTTATTATTATTTACTTTCTTTTTTTTATTATGTTTCTTAATAAATTAAAATTATTACACTTATAAGATATAAGAGTGACATGTTGTCACTTTCTTTGGTATTAATACTTATTACATAATTTCCATGGAAAAAATTCCATAAAATAAATGTATTCAGACCATTAGGTGATGTGGTTCATCTTTTAGTCATCCAATAATATTTTGGCAGGTGTTATGGTAGTTTTATAATCTTATTTTTACCCTTAATTACCTGATTTACCTTTAACTATGGTAATAAAAATAATTACGAAAATTACTATTCATAATACCCAAAAATCAAAGTAGCCCATTAAAATATTTTGGACCCACTTATTCTAAATATAGTATCCATTTCTAAAAATTAAAAACACATAAGTTGCAGTAATTAATTTAAAATTAATCCCATTGTCGAATGAAATTTGTTTTTTGTTTAAAACATTGCAAAAGATTGAAATGTTTTATATATGAATTCGGTGTAAAAATAATGAAAATTACTTACATTTTCATAAAATATAATAAAATCTTATATATATGCATTAAAACCATTCAATAATATATTTTAACCATATATATTATTTTGATGAAAAAATGTTCTTTTCTATTTAAATTTAGCGTATTTTCACTATTAATCAAAATATGAATGTTTTCAGAGAAATATCTAAAACTCATCCCAAGTAAAATTTTATATCCCTATTCAAAATAAAGAAGTTTTATTTTGTAAAATTGAACTTATAAATGTGTCAAAACTATATTTTAAATGGTTACACCATCAATAGGCAGTAAAACTTCATTTTTTGAAAAAATATTTATTTTATCCGAAAAACTGATTTTTTCTCATATTGTGTTCTAGAAAATGTGTTGGATGAATTAAAATGATATAAAATTCAAAAATTGGTTAATACTATTCATAACGTCTTGATTATATTCAATTAAATAATAATATTTTAATTATATGTTGTTCTTTAGTGAAACACGGTATCACATACAACGCAAGTTATCGGGGAAGGTCGCTCTTGCTTGTAATGCAAGCCAAGTTAGTGTTGTGTGTAGTGTAAGCTTCCATTGGTGATGCGTATAACATAATCCAGACATAGTTATTTTATGCATCAAAAAAAATCTATACTCAATGTTACGTGAAATGAATTTTATCAAAAGAACTTGAAATTGTGTGCAACAAAAGCCAAAAATAATGTTGCGTATACTGAAGCCTAATATGGTGTTGCATATAGTGAAAGCTAATTTTGATTTAGAGTACACCACAATACATCAATGAAATTAAAAATAATCTTTCTCATTAAATCTAGCGGTGTTAAAACAGTGATCCTTTTAATCACAAAAATAAATTGAGTTGATGAGCTAAGTGATTCTCTTGAAAACATGGGACCTGGAAATCTATTTAAAATTAATAATGTTGAAGAGATGGAACTTGATTTTCTAGAACCAAATCCTAAAAGGATAGATACCACTAAACCAAATAGTTTCCTAACTATACTGCCTATAACCATTAATAATCATTCCTTAGGAATACTTATAGGAATATTATATGAAGTGATTATGACTAGAATAAGTGTATGAAATTTTATACAGTTTTTAGCCTTTCTATCTCACCTATAACATAATACTAAATAATAATCCTTTGTATATAATAATTGGGTTTTATTAATTAATGTGGAAATAAAATAGTTCAAAAGGAACAAGTATTGGGAAATATTTGAAATACCCTTTGAGTATCCTATCCTGGGAAGAAAATGGGATTTTAGAAATAAACAGGATGATCACGTTGTGATCACAATGAATAATGGTATACTAGCTTCAAAAGGTTATAACCAAGAAGAATGTGTAGTTTATAAAGATAATTTTTCACCTATACCTAGACTATAATCCATTATAATTATTCTGTTCTATGCATCACATATGAATTTAAAATAATATAATATAGATATAAAATATAATTTTCTAAATGGTTTTCTAATGGAGAATCTTTATGTTAAAAATCCTCATAATTTTAGAAACATGCATTTTTCAAATTAAGTTTTTAAACTAACCAAAGTTGTTTATGGACACAAATAAGAACCTAGATCTTGGTATGAGATTTTAAGTTTTTTTCATTTATCAAATATATTTTTAGTGGGTAAGTAAGATCCTAATCTATTTAAGAAAAGTATATCTACAGATATTTTTATATTCTAGATATATGTTGATGATGTGATTTTTTTGTTATACAAAAAAAAATTGTTTATTGAATTTTCAAAACTCATGGAAAAAGAACATGAAATCAACATAATGGGTGAGTTAAATTACTTTCTATATTGTAGATATATTAAAATGATTTTAGGAATTTGGTAAATATAATCAAATAAAAACATGACTTACATAAAAGGTTTGGACTTGAAAGTTGTAAAGTACGTAGAACTTCTAGGAGTTATAATGAAAATATTTACATAAATGTAGCTGGGAAACCAATCGAAAATAATATTTATAAACAAATAATTAGAATTTTATTACATTTCAATACTAATAGACAAAAAAAAATGTTTTCTGTATATCTTTGTGTTTGATTTCAAGAAAATACAATTGAATAAAATTGAGAAGCTACCTATATAATTTTACATTATTTAAAAAGAACAATTTATCTTTCCTAATTTTTCAAAAAAAAATTATTTTAAAATAACTTCAAATTAAAATTATGAATTTGTTTTTTTAATGATAAATAGTAAAATTTCTTTAGGAACCTAACATTTTCACATAAATCCCTGGTATCATATTCTAGTAATAAATAATTCTCTATTTCATTCTATATTTCTAATGTGGAATATATTTCTACTAGTAGTTGTTTAGATCATTTATTATTGATGAATAGAACCTAAATGGTTTTGGAATCAATTATAATCAAGTATTGATCAAATGCGATAACATTAGGGCTATCAACATTTCAGAGGATCCAATAAATCATTTGAGAACAAATCATATAGACTTATGGAATCATTTTAATAGGTACCACATACGTAGAGACACTAGATAAGGTTAATTTTTATTTATTTTCATTTGAACTAGGAACATAGAAGAGGATTCAAAGAATAATATGAAGAAGAAAATTGAAGAACTGGAGAGGTGATAGGCTACACTGTCATCCATGCCATAGGTTATTGATCCCCCGAGTGTAAATTCAACTATAAAATATTCTTCACTCCCACAATCCTCCTTATCATCCCTCTATATATAATTTTTTTACTAACTTAACATGGTAAACCAATTATATTATTTTTATTCCAAATCATAACCCCCTAACCACCCCAACTGACAAGCTATTCAGGTACCTAAAAATACCCCAGCCTAGAAAATTTCATTGTCCTCAAGGTGAGACATAGGGTGACATTCTGGTGTAGGGATCTATAATTCCCATCACATACTTCGTTTTATTTGTCTCGCACCAGGTGTTCCCCAACACTCCTTGGATCATGTCTATTGTACTGTCCATAATGGATTTCTTGGTCTTTACCACTATCTACCAAAAAAATCCATGCAATCATCCAGAGAAGTTATCATAGTTTATGATCATCCCATATAAGGGCTTCTAGTTGGTTGGATATTGTCTTCTTGTGGACATGTAAATGTAATCTATGGATCTCGGTTTTTTTTATATTTCTCCTTAAAGTGAGATGGTTCATGAACCTCCATGTCATTTCTATGGTTCCCAGTTTCCTCCCACAAAATTATTTTTCCCCAGACTATAATATCAATTTGGTCTAGTATAATCAAATTATCTACATTAATAGAATAATTTAGAATTGTTTCCTCATACATAAGGGTCATACCTCTCTCTAAAATAGGCCAAAGGAACCTCATGCACTGCTTCCTGGTTTATAAGTCTCTTATGAGGGTAAGAGAATGTGTTGCCACCCCTACGCTTCAATCCTACACATCCATAACACTAGAATCTACTATGGGAACCACTAAAGTGGATGTATCCTTGATAACAATTTCTGATCAAGGTGTGCCTAAGTCCATCTCATCTCTTTATGGTTCCCTCGAATCCTAAAAGTGAAATCTCCCAGCAATTGAATTTCCTGCTCCACTAACTAACCTTATTTCCAATAATGATACCCGGCCAGACAACACTGCCTCATCACACCAGTACTTCTCCACACCATCATATTTTATCGACTACATGTGGAGTTAGTGACCACTCTACAAGTAAGTTTTTATTTTCATTCCTTTTGAAAACTCAGTATCTTGGAATAAAGAGAGTGTAGTTGAATTACTTATTATTTTCCATTAAAATGTGCTACTAACTTACATCCTATTCTTAGGTGAAATAAATATATCTATGGAATCCATATCCAACTAAACTATTAAAGTTACAACAATTTCATTAGCGGACTGAATAGATATGGAGTGTTCCTCTTGTGTTATAGTCATCAGAGAATATGAACACACTTATGGAAGCTCTAACACCAAGGAAAAGATATCCATCTGATGTCACCCAAGTGTTGTCCCAAGCCCCATGGATTCACCATGGACTGCCATTATTTTTGTTTCATTGGGGTCTCTAGCTCCAGTTATGATGGATTTTGACTCTTATATCATAGTTGGTGGAAAAAGTGGAAGTACCACATTGTCCATCACCTTCCTATCTAATATTTTTGTGTCTCCATCCAGACATGTCTCCAGCATTCCGATATTTCTTCCATCCAGTGAGATCATTTCCCCATGTTTATGGCTGTAATAGCTTGGTAACCATGGAGGACTGAACCACCTCATGTATACAAGTATTATTACCTTCGACTGAATGTGGAATGATGTTCAATATAACCTATACTGGGAGACCACAAGTCAAATGTCACACTAGTTCAATGGATACACCACACAACACAAACTCTTGCTTCTACAACCCCTCTCAGTGATGCATCCACAATACAAAGGTTTTTTGGAATTATTTTTCCTTATGTAAATATTGATCCCATTTCTCATCCCACATATGTTGGTTGGATTACATCTACAAAATAAGAGGAAGGATGGAAGGTTAAAGTGAATGATAGGTATTACACTGGAAGATAGACTAGAGAATGTTAAATTGTATGAATTTAAAAGTGAACAAGGAATGAAAAGGAAGAGATGGAGAAGAAGAATATGAAGAAAAATAAGAATATATAATAACTAGAGAGGGGAAATGCCACACTATTTCCCAAGCCATAGGTTGTCATTTTCCCAAGAGTAAACCCAAATAGAACAATAGTATTTTCTCCCCCTCTCCTCCTTCATATATCTCTATATGTAATAGTTTTACCAACTGAATACCCCACGACATATTATTTTTATTCCCCATCATAATCCCCCTAAACACCTCATTTGTCCCATTATATGGCTACCTAACACATTTCTTGAGATATCATGCTCAAAAAGATGATTTTACTCTTGAGTTTATCTCTACTAAGAATCAATTAGAAGATATTTTTACTAAACCCTTTTGTGTGAATGTTTTTATTTTATCAAAATCGAATTAGGTTTATTTGAATTTTAAAAAAGATTAATTCATCATATTTTTAATTTATATTTTTTATTAATGATTTTAGTTAATTATTTATTGAAATTAATTTAGTGTACTTTCTATTTAATTGTTTCTATTTCTTTTAAACATAATTCAATTATTTTTTTACTTTGTTTATTATTTGTTATAATTAACCCAAAACCTTTCCATATGTAAGAACTTTTGGATTTGGTTCCATGAACTAAAACATGATTAGCCCATAACACTTTCTCTATTACCATAAATATCATCTCTAAGAATCTAAACAGTCACTCTAAAATTATTTATATTCTATTGAACTCAAAATGACATATCTATCGTAGGAAAATCTAATAACCAAAATGATGGAAGCTCTAATTCAACTGAGAAATAAAAAGGTATCATATAGTTGTGTAATTTTTTTTAGTTTTAACGTAGGGAATTATTTTTTAATGATAATAAATTAGTATTCCTATTTTAGGAATAGGTTAATGGATTTTTGAGGAATAATAAGTTCTAATTTTCTAGAATGTAGAATTTTATCTCATATAACATAAATAGTATGGTCAGGTTGGTATCATCAGTTGACATGGCTGAGACATTTCATTATCACAATGAAAGGGAGTTTAATTCCAATCAAACCTTGGTTGCCTATAGTTCTGTCAGTGAAACAAGGTATTTAAAATTCTTATTATAAACCTCTTATTATGAAAAAAAATTATGATATACGGATAACCTGATGTTAAAGGTTCTCTGTAAGTTTGTACAAACTAGAATTTCTCAACGATCTGGTGATTTGTAGAAATTTCTATTTTATAATATGTATCTATTTTACATTATTATTAATAATATAAACATAAATCTTCTAAGGTAAATGATGAATTTTATACCTCCTTTCTATATGGGAAAGGGAAAAGTTGACTATCATCTTTATGATAGACTAATCTCACAGATTTTAAAGAAATAGTTTGATTTGAATGAGGGAGATATAATAAAATACAACAAAATTAATACTTATTCTGCTATCAAATACCTCAATACCAAAGGTTGAAACACTTACTAAGATGGTTTCTTCTATGGAAGTGTAGGAAAAAGAATTTGTTATAGAAAAACATGAGTTTCCATTAGTATGATATAAAGTGGAAGAATATCCTTGGAGCTTAGTTATTGAAGTTATTTTAGTAGGTCTCATGGTGATATTTTTCTGAAGACAACTATTCTAGTTCCTTAAGAGAGTCTAATTGATTTTGTGGCTATGATTTTTGATGGTAAAGGGATATTTTAGGATAAAGATAGAGCTCAATAGTAGATCCAATTCTATTGGATTCCATGTTGATGGGGAAAGGGTTTTTCATGTGGTTATTGAATCTTATGAGAATTATAATACACCTCATGCACCATCAAAAACTCATTTTGTAATAGAAGAAGTACCCTATGGAAGTAAAATACTTGATAGATCTGGTTTTCAATCCATTACCCGAACCTTGTTTACTGATTTTGATAATATGAGAGGCAGTATCTATGATTTTAAGGTAGAGTTTGTTTCCTATAAATATGAGATCAAATAGCTATAAGAAATCACTATTTAAAAGGATTATTTTAACATGTTTCTTGATTTATTGGATAAACAAAGAGATATGATTATGAATCTCTATACCACCCCTCCTATTCAGTAATCTATCTCTAGAGTGTGTTACAAAGAGTTGGAAGAGATAAAATATCTTGTAATATGTTTGAAGGATGCCTTCCCTACCAAGTAAGATTTTAATAAGTTTGGTGTCATGGTTTTTTCTGAATGATACTCCAACAAAAAACATCAAATGGTAAAATCAAACATGTTTCAAATGACCATGATGAGATTAAATCTTTTAGGATCAAAATGAAGGAAATATTTCACAATTTATAAAGTGTTTTTATAATTCAATTTGAATTCATTAAGAAGTGTGAGACTTTTACATATACCACCTCAGTTATTTTAGCTTTTCTAGAATTTCATAATGGTATTTATCAGATGCTCTTAGAATTGAATTCTATATACTCACAGATTCATTTTCAGTAGTGTGATATATTCACATGATTTGTGATGAAAGAATTAAAGATAGATATAGTGGCTGAGATAAAAGATACTATACATGAGATTATAAATATTTTATAAGTAACTTATATGTCCCTGGATGATATGGTGAGATACTATGAGGAGTTAGATATAAAATTAAAGGAGATTCTGAATGTTTCTAAAGATAATCACGGTATGATATTTAGATATCTTGAAATGTTATCTATAAATCATCAATTGTTGTTAACATTTATGAAATAGTTCTATGAAGAATTTAAAGGGATGTATTCTCAATCATTATAGGACGAATCATGTTAAGAATCTGCAGTATAAAAATTTCTACCCATTTTAGTTACAAGAAATGAGTTGTTTGTCAATAGAAATATATGGTATATCCCTTCTATTCTAGTTCCTCATTTTCCTTCCATGGAACCTCTATTTTCTCCTACTTCATATACTGCTATTATTTATCTTATTTCTCAACATTAGTTTAGTTCCATTTTGGAAGTAAATAAAATTTTGAGAGAGAAAGTGGAATGTGTAGATAGAAATATATAGTCAAATAATGAAATAATGATCAGTATTTAATGTTATGTGGACTGGATTCTAAAGAATATTTTAGTAAAAGTCTCATCAGTTTTATCACCTAACGATATTTCTCCTTTGTTCTGTGCTCTTGTATCCAGTCCCCATCATTATTTCTCTTCTTTTTAGCCAAATTATTTTCTAGGATTGATAAATAATGGATTAGAAAAATATTGGGAAATGTATAGAGAGGTATCATTGTTTTTCATTGATTTCCATAAGTCTAATATCATCTTAAGAATAGAAATGTGTGTTGATGCCATGTATGATCTATGAGGGATAATATATCTTGGACTTAATCTTCTGGATACAAATAGTGGTACTAGAAAAAAAGAATATGAATCTTTTGATGCCCCTAGGATCTATTAGAAAGAAAAATCATAAGTTTATGATGCCATTTATATTAATAAATCAATGGAAATAACCTCATCCTATGAACCTCTAAATAAATTTCCTTTTCATGTTGTTAGAGCCTATGATGACTGTACAACAGAATGGAATGTTGAAGGCTAACATAGAACCCATGTTCATAGGTCACATGTCAAATCATCCATTGTTAATAAAGAAGGTACTACTGTAGAATTCAGAAAGGTTATGCCAGTTTATCTAATAGACCCTCTAACTACCACTAAAACAGATACTACCTTCGAAGTCACTATACCCAAACCACCTTCAGAGTTTGAAACTATTTATAATATCGGTTATTTTGAATTATTTTTTAGTGTTAGTTAGATTTATATTTATACATGTAATCAATTAATTACATCTGATTTATTCATTTCCTAAGCTTTTATTTGAAATTTATTTCTTTTAATGTTTTTTATTTATTTATTTTGACAACTAAATTAAATTATTACCATTATTTCAAATTCATTTTTAGCACTATAATTATATTTTTCATTACTTTCAGTGATACATTAATATTTTTTATCTTCTTCTAACCCTTCCTTTTTAATGAAATAAAAGGGGAGAAGTTATAAATGTCTATCCTAAGGTTAATAAATGGGGGATATTTACTCAATTAATATAAATTCGATATTTGTATATCTAGGGAGGACATGATTTTAGAAGCACTATATATATTATATAGTTTTGTGAAAATACAATTAAACCATTTCAAATTTCATATTTAATATCTTATGGGGTTTTAATCATCAACAAGGGGGATATAGATGGACTACTAATGTTGTTACAACGTATACAATGTACTTTATGTTTTTATGATCACAAATACCCTTCATATTTTATTGATGATTTCATTCGTAAGTGTGTTCATTCAGATTTATCTTATTTTAAGTGTTGTGGCTGTTAAAATCCTTAAATCCTTGATTCTAGAAAATTTGGATGAAGTTTACCTATATCTAGAAAAATAACCTACATGAGCCTTCTGGCTATGTGAAGAAACAATTATGTTATAATTTAAGTATTTTAATCACCTATATCGATTATTCAATTGCATGAGAAATTGGCTACGTAGACCAATCTCTTATATAAATTAGTTATGTAGTGCAAAGGCCCATAAAATTTAAAGGAATTTTTTTCTTAATTTTCTTTGGGATTTTACAAGATCGCAGTTTCTGACAGAACCTGATTCCGAGGCCCGGTGTGCGCAGAATCAATTTCCGAAGTTTGCCTCGGGTATGTTCAGTGAACAAACGAGGGGGTTTTTCTATCTTTTTAACCGGTGCTCGGAATTAAACTCTGAGGGCACCGCTGAACTCGCAGCTCCGGTATTTCCATAATAGGAATTTTACCATAGGTGTGTTTGCATGGGAGAAGAAGTTTAATTTTGGGGTTTAAGGAAGAAATAAATAAAATTGTGAACAATATTATTTTTGTTATTAAAGGAAGTTAAAATCTACCATGGGAAGTTGTTGGTGGGGTCCACAACCACCCAACTTCTCATGTGTGAATATGTGGGAGGTGGGGCCCACACCCACCTAACGTCCCATGGGAGAGTTTAGTGTGGTGGGGCCCACACGAGACCATAACCCCCTTGAACTTCTTATAACTCCCTTAAACTCTCTTGCACTTAATGTGCCAACTCCTCTTTAATCTCATCCTCCTTTAAGTATGTATAACTCTTCACCTTTCCCTCCACCTTTAATTAATCCCAAAATACCTTAATTAATGAGATGAGCCTCTTCATTTAATTAATTATGTGGTTTGGTTTGAATTTTAAAAATTCTTGAGATGTGAATAAAAATAATATCATGGGATATTATTTTGGAGGTTCTGGTGTGTGAGAAAACCTTAACAACATTCTGGAGTTTTTGGGAGAACTTTGGTGTTAAGAAGAAGAGAACTTCCCTCTAACGAAGAACGGCGCATCTTTAATGAATAACGGTTCTTCTTTGACAAAGAGAACTTTCCCTTCAACATAGAACATTCTCGACAAAGAACGCCTCTGACGGAGAACATCGCCCTCGACGACGGCTCTTCCTTCGACTACAACGGAATCAACACTGATCTTCCGCGGCGACCGAACACCACGATGCTTGCCTATTTCCGTGGCTCGACAACATGCGACGTCTTTTCGAGGTAGGGGTTTATTCCTTCTTGTTCGTGAAACATCCTTTGTCATTCCTCATCTTATATTTTTTTTGGGTCACTTGTTATCATCTTAACGGGAGGAGGTCGGACCGCACGAACACGGCCGACCCTCCTTCCCCTTTGTTGTTGTGTTGTTGCGGTTCGGAAGAGGGCAGAAAGGTGCGATGGCACCACGTGGGAACCCGGAGGAATGCGGCAAGGATGCGCGGCGGCGTCGCGCTGCGTCGTCGAGGCCGAACGGATGTGTGGTCATAGTTGGGACCGCGATGGCGAACGGAAGACTCCGCAGTTTGTTCTTTTGACGTGCGGAATGACGGGCATTGACGGAATGGGCCGTAGAGACAATTTGATGTTTTCGCAGTGAAGAATGGGACCCGAGATGAGCATCGGCGCAGACGGAATTGACAACGGACCACCGGAGCAACTCCGGTGGCCCGCGGACACCACCGACGGCGTGGGACACCGGCGAGGCGGCGCCGGCGACCGGAGGCGGCGGCGCCCCGGTGCGCCGCCTGGAGAAACCTTCACGGCAGAAGCCGCGGCGACAAGCTGGTGGATCCCGCGGCTGCGGGGGATCCAGGGGAGGGGTCGTGGCGTGCGCCGTGTCCTCGGGGCACCGGCTCGCTGGCCGAGCCAACGAGCCACCCGGCCGAGCCGGGTCGGCTTGGGCGGATCGGGCCGGGCCGTGCCCCGCCATTCTGGGCCGCGCCCTGCCGAGCCGGACCCGGAATCGGGTCGGGTCGGGTCGCCCGGTTCGATCCGACCCAGTGGGGTTGGTCCGGGTCGGTCCGGGCCCGGACCCCCCCTTTTCGGCTCACTTTCGGTCTTTTGACCATATCATGGGTTAAGGACCTCTGATCGATGCACAGTCAGTTGCGTAGTGATCCTTGGATCGAGACTGTCATTTTGGTATATTAAACTCAAGGTTTAGGAGAACTTTGTGTTCGGCCGGGTTGGTTCGAATACGAAACCAATCGGGCCCTCAGAGCGGAAACGTTTATATCTTGACCTCCGGACGTCCGATTGACGTTTCGTTAACTTTGTTGGATTCCTCTTGATGAGATGGAACATTTGGATTACTCCGATCGAGGTTTGGATTCCGTCGGAGTGCGGTCGGGTTGGTTCGCTCACGAAACCAACCGGGCCCCTGGAACGGAAAAGCCAATAACGCACAGACCGGGCGTCCGATTGACGTGCCGTCTATCTCGTTGATTTCCTCTTGATGAGACGGAACTTTTGGCATACTTGGCTTTTGTTTTGGATTCAGTTGGATAGTGACCAGCTTTGATTGCACCCGAAATCCAACCGGGCCCCTGGAACGGAAAAGCTGATAACTTTCAGACTGGACCTTTGTTTGATGAACCGTCAGCGGCATTGGTGATCACGTGGAGAAACGGTCCCTTTGAGTATACCCTATGAGAGTTCGGGGTACAGTTGAGATACAACCGTGTTGGTTCACACACGAAACCAACCGGGCCTCGGGGACGAAAAAGCTAGTAACTCACAGACCGGGCGTCGGATTGACACGCCGTCTGTCGCGTTGAGACCCCTATGAAGAGGCGGTTTATTGAGATACTTCTTTTTTGGACATTGAGTTACTTAGAGTATCTACTATTAGCTCATGGAGAGGACCCTCCCGGAGACGAGCGTACGGAGTACAGAGACCGTGTAACTGGCTGTGACCTGATGACTTCTTGTCCGATTCGATTCGGAGTGGCTAGCATAGCCCAGTGGGGAGCACTACTTTGTGAGGTGGCAGACCCATGGCAGAGGAGCACTACTGTGTGAGGTGGAAGATGCATGGGAATCGACTGGAGGAGTACTTCTGTAGGCTATAAGGGGGAGCACTATTGTGTGAGGTGGCAGACCCATGGCAGAGGAGCACTACTGTGTGAGGTGGCAGACCCGCGGTACTCGACAGGAGGAGTACCTCAGCAGTCATAGGTTGGTGAGTAGTACCTCGGAGACGTGACATGATCATTGTACTCCCAGATATGGAGCTCTTTAGTAGTTACAGTTTCGATAATGAAAATCCTGGTTTGAGCTGAGTCTATGACCTTTGTGTTTACCTCATGATTGAGATGGGTCACTAGATAACTTAGGTATATGTATGTGCATATAACTGGGTAGTGGTTATCCGTTGATTTCATAATATTTGTGTTTCTTCATGATTGAGATGGGTTACTTGATAAATTGGGTATATGTATGGGCATATACCTAGGTAGAGGTTATCTGCTGAGATCTTCTTTGTGGTTATCCTTTTTGTATTTAGTGAGACCTTGAGGTTCTCGGGGTCTCTAATGAGTATCGTTATACTCACCCATGCACGGCCTATGCCTGTACCTCGTTGTATTGGTTGCAGACGACGAGCAGCGCAGACAGAGGCTGAGTGTTCGAGGACTGGACGGTACCTTGAGGTGGACTTCACGACGAGAAGAAACTCGGAGGAGGTTGATGGGAGAGAGCATTGTGGAGGATATCTATACCTAACCTTCAGGTAGGATCCGTGGTGGACGATCCAGGAGCTACGTTATCTGTACCTACCCTTCAGGTAGGATCCATGGTGGACGATCCAGGAGCTACGCTATCTGTACCTACCCTTCAGGTAGGATCCTTGGTGGACGATCCAGGAGCTGCTTGTCACCTTCCGGCTGTTTTATCTTTTTCCTTGTACTTTACAGTTCGGCTTGTATTTCTTGCCCCTTTACTTTCAGCACAACTTGTTTCAGTTTTAATTAGTGTTTTACTTCTGCTTGTACTCTGTGCTGTTTTTTACTTTTATAATGGCAATGCCTTTCCTGTTATCGGGATTTATGCCTTTGGTGATAGTCGTCAGCCCCTGGCCTATGGAAGGCGGGCTTGGGGTAGTCACGAAGTTGGCCCTGAGGACGAGTCGTGACAAATTTGTATCAGAGGAGTTCAGTTATACTGCTAAACTTATAACTCTGATATTTTCTTTCTGTGAAGCAATATTGTTAAGGGTACCGAGTGTGGTCTTCAGTTCAAGAGGTCCAATGTTGGTGCGGTGGCCGACGTATCTGTACACCAGGACCCTGACTACTAATTTCTGACTTTGTGCACGAAAAACACTGATTGCGTGTGTGTTTCCAAGAGTTTTAAAGTCAGCTCAAACCAGGTCAGCTCACCAGGTATAAATCATTGACCGTGTCGCATCTATTCAGGATGTCTCCATGCAGACAGTCAGTTGGAGTTTCCAAGAGAGTACTCGATGATGGCTCACCGAGCGACGAGGCTCCGGTGCGGGCCCTTTTTACTATGTTGGCACCCTCAAGTGGTGTACCTGTAGCACCACCACCTGTTGGGCAGCAGATGTCACCAGCCATACTAGTGAACTATGCACGCTGGCAGAGTGCGATGCACGAGTTCCCACAGTAGAGGCCTCCGAGGTTACGAGGCGAGGAAGATTCCCAGACAGCAGAGGGCTGGCTGGAGGTGATTGCTAGAGTTTTTCGCCTAGCTGAGACACCAGTATAATGGATGGTAGACTTGTCTACTAGTTTTTTCCAGTGAGTGACCATGAGGATGGTCTGCATAGCGATGAGGCTTCGGTACGTGGACCGATGCCTGAGATAGTGCCTTCGGGTAGTGTGTCAGCAATACATCACTACCTGTTGGTCAGCAGTTACAACCGTAGATACTGGTAGGTGACACATATAGGCTTACTTCCTTATACATGTTACAACATAAGATACCCTCAAGTTCTGAGGCGATCCAGATGCATAGGCAGCTGAGAACTGGCTTGAGGAGGTGGCTGAGAGTTTTTCTAGAGCTTATACAGCTTCGGCAGGATGATGTTTCAGTAGCTGAGTAATCATCAAGGTGTATCGATCGTTTTTGGTACTTGATGACTACGATATGATCAGTTCTTAGAGCTCGGACCTCAGAGTGAGGTGTGTTTAAGGGATAGCCGAGTAAGCACTATTTTCTCTACGCATTCCTACTTATGTCAGGGTGCTAGAATGAACCCTTGTGGTTGAATGTTCTTTGGCTGATCGGTTTTAGCCAGTGAATGTTATCAGTGGGAAGATGAAAACGGGCGTCAGTCTCAGAGACTTGGACATGTGAAATGTTTCAAGAAGAAGATGTTTCAAGGAAAGATGAATCTGCAGGGCAGCTGATGTGGAAGTAGAGCTAGGAGAGCAGCATTTGGTGGTGTACTTTTCAACATGTTACAACCACCTGCCTTTGTTGTCCCCTCCAGGCTCAGGAATCTGGAGGGCAGGGGAAGAGAGTAGCTTCATGCGGTCAAGGAGTGCGACTGAAAGGGCTCTAAGGATGATTCAAAGTGTGGACTTTGTCTTCTACTAGCTTCCGTAGCCACAGACATCGATACGAATCATCCCTTCCTTCCATGAATCTAGTCCTAGACCTAGAGTTTCCGGTTAAGCCGTTGAGCTGACCCTCACATCTGGAGATACCTTTGGGAGGAGACTAGAGAGTCACACTTACGCCGACAGTGTGATCTGACCCTAGAGGCGAGAGTCTCGGTTGGGACCTCTTGGTGACAGCGTCGAGGCCTTACGACGTTAGTTTGAGTATGGATTGTGCAATCACTGTTCATACTCAAATTGACGATATTAGGCAAACGTCGGGATGGGTTTTCCTTGGTCGGCGAAAAGGAAACCCTAGGCAGCACATGATAAACTCGTGCATGGGAGGGTGTAGCCGATCATTCTTAAGTCAGCCAACCTTACCCCTGTGGCAGCAGGAGTTTGAGTTTCAGTTCTAATCAGGAAAGGGAGACCTCTAGAGTTCGAGGGTGACGACCACATTCTTATACGGGTCTCACCTCGACGAGGTTTGCAGAGTTGTAGCTGAGGTGGTGAGATATCTCCGAGGTTCAACAGACCTTTCTAGGTTCCTAGTAGGGTAGGCGAGGTTGTTTACCACTTCACGTTTCCACCTCAGTTGTACCGAGTGCTTGAAATCTTCCGTGTACCTCAGCTGAGGAGATACGTGCTTGATCCTTCACACATCATCGACCTCAGGGAGTTGAATTCGATGACAGGGCGACATGCAAGGAGGTTCCAAAATAGATTGAGGATCGACAGGAGCAGGTCCTACGAGGACGGTCGATTCCTCTTGTGTGTTTTCCTAGGCAGCACGGGAACCTCCAGGTGAGCACATGGGAGCAGAAGGCTCAGATGCGTGCTCAGTACTGCTTTTGTATTCCTAGTTTCTGTTAAAGCTTTACGGGGACGTAAATCCCTGAGGTGGGAGTAATGTAAAGACCTATAAAATTCAAAGGAATTTTTTTCTTAATTTTCTCTGGGATTTTACAAGAATGCAGTTTCTGACGGCACCTGATTCCGAGGCCCGGTGTGCCCTGAATCAATTTCCGAAGCTTGCCTCGGGTACATTCAGTGAACGAACGAGCGGGTTTTTCTGTCTTTTTAACCGGTGCTCAGAATTAAAATCCGAGGGCACCGATGAACACTCAGCGCCGATATTTCATTAAGAGGACTTTTACCATAGGTGCGTTTGCATGGGAGAAGAATTTTAATTTTGGGGTTTAAGGAAGAAATAAATAAAATTGTGAACAATTTTATTTTTGTTATACAAGGAAGTTAAAATCTACCATGTGAAGTTGTTGGTGGGGTCCACAACCACCCAACTTCCCATGTGTGAATATGTGGGAGGTGGGGCCCACACCCACCAAACCTCCCATGGAAGAGTTTAGTGTGGTGAGGCCCACACGAGACCATAACCCCCTTGAACTTATTATAACTCCCTTAAACTCCCTTGCACTTAATGTGCCAACTCCTCTTTAATTTCATCCTCCTTTATGTTTGTATAACGCTTCACCTTTCCTTCGACCTTTAATTCATCCCAACATGCCTTAATTAATGAGATAAGCCTCTTCATTTAATTAATTATGTTTTTTGGTTTGAATTTTAAAAATTCTTGAGGTGTGAATAAAAATAATATCATGGGATATTATTTTGGAGCTTTTGGTGTGTGAGAAAACCTTAACAACGTTCTAGAGTTTTTGGGAGAACTTTGGTGTGAAGAAGAAGAGAACTTCCCTCCGAAAAAGAACGGCGCATCTTCAACGAATAACGGTTCTTCTTCAACTAAGAGAACTTTCCCTTCAACATAGAACGTTCTCGACAAAGAATGCCTCTGACGGAGAACGTCTCCATCGATGATGGTTCTTCCTCCGACAACAATGGAATCGACACCGATCTTCCTCAGCGACTGAACACCGCGACGCTTGCCTATTTCCATGGCTCAACGACATGCGACGTCTTTTCGAGGTAGGGGTTTATTGATTCTTGTTCATGAAACATCCTTTGTCGTTCCTCGTCTTATATTTATTTGGGCCGCTTGTTATCATCTTAACGGGAGGCGGTCGGATCGCACGAACACGGCCGACCCTCCTCCCCCTTTATTGTTGTGTTGTTGCGGTTCGGAAGATGGCGACAAGGTGCGATGGCACCGCGCGGGAACCCGGAGGAATGCGGAAAGGATGCGAGGTGCCGTCGCGTCGTGCCGTCGAGGCTGAACAGAAGTGTGGTCGTAGTTGGGACCGCGAAGGTGCACAGAAGACTCCGCAGTTTGTTCTTTTGACATGCGGAACGACGGGCATTGACAAAACGAGCCGCAGAGATGCTTTTATGTTTCCGCAGTGAAGAACGGGACCCGGGATGAGCATCGGTGCAGACGGAATTGAAACCGACCACCAGAGAAACTCCGGTGGCCCACGAACACCACTGGAAGTGTGGAACGCTGGCGTGTCTGGCACCGGCCGGCCGCCCGGAGGCGGCGGCGCCCCGGCGCGCCGCTTGGAGAAACCGTCGCGGCGGAAGCCGCGGCGGCGAGCTGGTGGATCCCGCGGCCGCGCGGGTTCCAGGGGAGGGGACGTGGCGCGCGCCGCGTCGGCGGAGCACTGGCTCGCTGGCCGAGCTAGCGAGCCCCCCGGCCAAGCCGGGCCGGACCCGGACCCGGGTCGGGTCGGTCCGGGCCCAGACCCCCCATTTTCGGATCACTTTCGGTCTTTTGGCCATATCTTGGGTTACGGACCTCCGATCGATGCACCGTCTGTTGCGTAGAAATCCTTGGATCAAGACGGTCATTTTGGTATATTAAAATCAAGGTTTCGGAGAACTTTGTGTTCGGCCGGGTTGGTTCGAATACGAAACCAACTGGGCCCTCAGAGCGGAAATGCTTATATCTTGAGCTCCTGACGTCCGATTGACGTGCCGTTGACTTTGTTGGATTCCTCTTGATGAGACGGAACTTTTGTCTTAATCCTATAGAGTTTTGGATTCTTTTGGAGTGCGTTCGGGTTGGTTCGCTCATGAAACCAACCGGGACCTGGAACGGAAAATCCAATAACTCACAGACCAAGCATCTGATTGACGCGCCGTCTGTCTCGTTGATTTTGTCTTGATGAGACTAAACTTTTGGCATACTTTCTTGAGTGTTGGATGTAGTTGGATTGTGGCTGGGTTGGATTTCACCCGAAATCCAACCGGGCCCCTAGAACGGAAAAGATGATAACTTTCAGACTGGACGTCTATTTGAAGAACCATCAGCGGGGTTGGTGATCAGGTGGAGAAACGGTCCCTTTGAGTATAACCTATGAGAGTTCGGGGTACAGTTGAGATACAGTCATGTTGGTTGGCACACGAAACCAACCGGGCCCCGGGGACGAAAGAGATAGTAACTCACAGACCAGGCGTCTGATTGACACGCCGTCTGTCACATTGAGACCCCTATGAAGAGGTGGTTCTTTGAGATACTTCTTAATGGGACATTGAGATACATTGAGTATCTACTAGTAGCTCATGGAGCGGATCCTCCTAGAGATGAGTGTACAGAGTACGAAGACCGTGTAGCTGGCTGTGACCTGATGACTTCTTGTCTGATTCGATTCGGAGGGACTAGAATATACCAGTGGGGAGCACTACTTTGTGAGGTGGAAGACCCATGGAAGAGGAGCACTACTGTGTGAGGTGGCAGACCCGTGGTACTCGATAGGAGGAGTACCTCTGTAGGTTGTGAGGGGGAGCACTACTGTGTGAGGTGGCAGACCCATGGCGGAGGAGCACTACTGTGTGAGGTGGCAGACCTGTGGTACTCGACAGGAGGAGTACCTCGACAGTCATAGGTTGGTGAGCAGTACTGCGGAGACGTGATAAGATCATTGTACTCCCAGAGATTGAGCTCTTCAGCAGTTACGGTTTCGATAATGAAAATCCTGGTTTGAGCTGAGTCTATGACCTTTGTGATTACCTCATGATTGAGATGGGTCACTTGATAACTTAGGTATATGTATGGGCATATACCTGGGTAGTGTTTATCCGTTGATTTCATAATCTTTGTGTTTCCTCATGATTGAGATCGGTTACTTAATAAATTGGGTATATGTATGGGCATATACCTAGGTAGAGGTTATCTGTTGAGATCTTCTTTGTGGTTATGCTTATTGTATTTAGTGGGAACTTGAGTGTCTCGGGGTCCCCACTGAGTATCGTTATACTCACCCCAGCACGGGCTATGCCCGCACCTCGTTGTGTTGGTTGCAGACGACGGGCAGCGCAGACAGAGGCCGAGTGTTCGAGGACTGAACGGTACCTGAAGGTGGACTTCACGACGAGAAGAAACTCAGAGGAGGTTGATGGACGAGAGCATTGTGGAGGCTATCTGTACCTACCCATCAGGTAGGATCCGTGGTGGACGATCCAGGAGCTGCGCTATCTTTACCTACCCTTCAGGTAGGATCTGTGGTGGACAATCCAAGAGCTGCGCTATCTGTACATACCCTTCAGGTAGGATCCTTGGTGGACGATCCAGGAGCTGCTTGTCACCTTCCGGCTATTTTGTCATTTTCCTTATACTTTACAGTTGGGATTTTATTTCCGGCCCCTTTACTTTCAGCAGAGCTTGTTTCAGTTTTACTTAGTGTTTTACTTCTGCTTGTACTCTGTGGTGTTTTGTTTACTTTTATAAAGGCAATGCCTTCCCAGTTATCGGGATTTACACCGTTAGTGCTAGTCTCCAGCCCCTGGCCTATGGAAGGCGGGCTTGGGGTAGTCACGGCACGGGCCCTGAGGACGGGTCGTGACATGCAGTGTAACCAACTACTTGATTTGGCTACATAGTGAAATCAGCAACATGGATCCAAATGGATATGTGATTCACATTGCCTACCTAATAATTTTAGATACATGAGTAAAAAACCTACATGATTAGGAAAGGCTATGTGAATTAAAGTTTCTATGTAAACAAAGAATATGAGAAAATCTCAATATAGATAATTGACTACACGAAAAAGGAATACATGGATCAGATTGGCTATGTGAATTCAAATGTGTAGAATTTGACAATGTGATGATCTATAATCAATTGTGTAATGTTAAAACCTTTATTTATTACCATTGAATCACTTTAGAGAGATTTTAATCCTTCAATGAAATATTTGAATGTTTCATTACCTATTTATTGTTAAAACAATTATAATTAGGAGGCTTTACCATGTTAAGAAATTAGTACTAGGTCAATTTATTTTTATTTATTATTTTAGAGGTATTTTGGAGAAAAAGGAGTTGGTTTATAAATTAAGAGTTGTGGATTTTGTAGATCAATTTTGTGAGACTAATAGAATGGTTTTTTATGCAATATATGTCTATCTATGAAGTGTGAAATAAATATATTGATAAGAAAATAAATCACCAACCTAATATATAATAGTAACAAATCACACACAAAGCTATGGAATGCTTCCCAGTTTTATAAAAGAAGAATAATAAACCAATCATTTTACAGTTATGTGATATTGATAATCTTTTATAACAATCTATAAGACTCTACTCAAGTTTCTATCATTTATTATCATATATCTTGAATATTTATTTTATTTTTTGTGGTATTTTAATCTTTTGATATGCATCTGTAAACACTTTTTTATCATCTATTTCATTGTAAGAGGTCCCTGGTGAAAGAACCTTGAAGGCTAGTTGTTTGAAAAGACTTTATAGATCCTAGTTAAAATATCATTTGTTTTTCAACCAAGTGTTGACTTCTTTCAATTCATTTTGTAGTTCCTAGAAAAGGACCAAGAGTCCTCGACAAAATAAAAAGTCTAGTGAAAATCACCAAAATCATCGAGAAGATTGTTGGTGGAGTGGACTAGGGGATTTAATTCCCCAAACCACTATGAAAATTTGTTTCTATTTATTTTCTGTGTATATTCACTTCCACTATTTCTTGTATTAAAGAAAATATCAGAAGTCATTTATATCTAAAAGAGGGTGGATTTGCAAGCTAGGAATTGTTTTAAAGATCTCAATTCACCACCACCTCTTGAGTCTTTGTGCAGTCTTCTTGGGATAATGATTGGTATCAGAAAAAGTGGATATTGATTTTTCATTTTTCATAGTCTAAGGATTAAATTTTAACATTGAATTTTCTAAAATAACTGAAAAAATATATGGTATGCTAACGGTTAGATATTCCTATCTTAATGGTGAAAATTATGGTTGATGGAAGGAATTAATGGTCATTTTTCTAGAAAATATTATTACGAAGGTTTATCTCAATGTTTTTAAGCCTTCTAAGATTCTAGTAATACAACCTGAAACATGAGATACTGACAAAAAAGGTTTTTTTTATTTAAACTCTAAATAAATGAATTCTATAATTTCTGGACTAAGTCTGGATGAGTTTAACTGAGTTTAATTATACTAAAAACCTATGAAATGTGGACTAATATTTTAGTTACATATGAAGGTAAAAATAAAGTTTTATCTCTCTAATATAATACATTCAATCTGATGTTCGATATTTTCAAAATGAAAGAAGGAGAGAGCATAACTCTATTAAATGGGATAATTTCTAAGATTATGAATAATTTTTCTCTTTTAATAGCAGTAATTGCTAGGAAAGTGTAAACCTTAAAAGCTATATAAATTATAACACCAAGATGGAGTGGGATCTCAGATACTATTAGACAATCTATAAAGGTTAAGAACACCAAAATAAAATGTCTCATTCGAACTTTAATGATTTATGATTCAGATATAGATTTTAAACCTAAAGAGAGTAGTTTAGTTAGTAAGGGTAATTCATCTTAAAAAGTATCAACTTAAAATGATGAATAAAATTAAAAGAAATTCAAATTTTAAAGTCATCTGTTGAAGGTATATCAAGTATTTTAGCTTCAAAAAGTTACTTTCTTCATGTTGTTTGGATGTTCCAAAAATTATATAATAGGATAAAATATTTTAAGAAACCCTTAAATATATATTAGAATTCATATGGTAATTATAAGGATGTGAGATGATATGGTGGAAACATGAAACTAGAATTTCCATATCTACAAGATAATAAATAGTTGGGGCACAATTACTTTATGAAATTATGATACAAAAATAAATCAAAGAAGGACATGAAATCCACATAGAGTGCATTAGAGGATGCTAATGATGTCACATATTTAGAATAACAAGATGAAAATTCTAATAAGAAGGATAACATGTTATTTACAGAAAACTCTAATGAGTTATATTCTTATTATTATTTTGATCATTAGTCTAAATCTAAAAATGAAAATTTCACGGATGAGAAATTATATTAATATTGTACATTTCTAGAAACTCATTATGAACCTTGGAAGAAAATAACTCATAAGGTCCTATAATGTTATTTATAATGAAAGAGTGTACTTATATATATATATCTAGTATTTAAAACCATGATAGAAAGTTTTACTAAATAATATATTGAACATGGAAAAAATATGTAAAATAAAAATAAAGTAAGTTCAATACTTCAATCATACTACAAGTGTTTTCACAAAAATTAAAATTTATTTAAATAAATTTCATGAAATCAATAAGGTTAATAAAAATAAGTTTGTAATTGAAATAAAAGGAGAGAATACAATGAATTACTAAAAATTTTTCTCTAATTCTAATAACAATAACCTCTTTAAAATTACCTGTTTTCATTATAGAGAGAGTTAGAAAATTATTCTAAAAATTATAGTTTAAAAAAATTGTGGATTATAACATTATTTTTTTTGTAAAATGTTTTTTCAATAATTAGTGTGACATTTTCTATATAGCAAAAATATATATAGGTTCCCAAATATTTAGTTTCTAACCTTTAATAAACTAATAAAATATGAGTTCCAAAATAATTTCTTGTTGGATTTGACTTTGTAGGGAAAAAGGTAATGGGAAATCAATTAATAATGGTATATAGAAAGTAGATGATCAAGTAATCTGAGAGGATATTTCTCTATCTTCTACCCCAAAACAAAAATTGATGGTGGCTATGTCAATTTTGGTGAAAATTATATAGGCAAAATTATGGGTGATGGATCATTTGGAAATCCAATCTTATCCCTGATCCACAATGTTCTTTACATGTAAAGATAAAATAATAATATGATATTTGTTTATCAACTCTATTATAAAGTTTATTTGGTTGATTTTTAAATAATTATATTTTTAATGATAAAATGATTAAATTTAAGGAACCAAGAATAGAGAAAGTCTATAATATAGATCATCTTTTTTCTGAGTAGAAAAAATTGGATTTTTTAAATATTGAAAAAAATTAATATTGGATTGGACATTGAAGATTGAAAAATTTTAATGTCTATTAATTGAAAAATAAATTCTAAAAGGAATTTATCTTTATATCAACATAAATGTAATTTTATTAAAAATAAACTATATGATTTATGGGAAATAGGAATGAAACACAAGTCATATTTTAAACCAATTAAAGAGTTTTCTACTTCTATAACCCTATATATAATTCATATAGATTTTTTGGGGAATCTAGAACTGCAAGCCTAATTATAAATCCATTTATTATATGTATTAGATGATTATTTTTCTAGATTTAATTGGGTTTTTTTTTAATTTTGAAAGTGATTCCTATTCTATTTTTATAATTTTTTTCAAATTGGTTAAAATGGATAAAGATACCAAAATTATTACTTTAAGAAGTTACTAGGGAAATGAATTTGAAACCCAGGAGTTCAATTAATATTTTTCAAATCATGGTTTCAAACAGGCATTTCATGCCCCCTAGACACCTCATTAGAATGGTTTTTTTGATAGGAGAAATAAGAAATTATAAGAAATTACCAGAATAATGTTATTATAATATAACCGGTCTACTTATTTTTGGGGTGAATCTGTAAATACATTATGTTATGTCATTAAAAGAGTTAAAATAAGACTTATTTTAAGGAAAAACCCCTATGAAAAAATAAATAAAGGAAAGATAAAAGTTAGTTACTTTAAAGTATTTTTATGAGAGGTTTATATTATAAACACTAAGGATAATCTTGATCAATTTAATACAATAGATGATGAAGGATTATTATTTTTATATTCTTACTACATAAAAGACATATAGAGTTTCAAATAAAATTTCAAAGAATGTTAAAGAATCAGATTGTGTAAAATTTGATGAAATTGATCCTTTTGATCACATAATGACTCAAGTTGATTAGTTAATTGATTCTATTGAAAACATGATACATGAACATCTCTTTAAATGTAAAAATGATGAATATTTGGAAAATTATTTCCCGGAACCAAATCTTGAAAATATATATACTAGTGAACCAGAAAATGTGTTTTCAAGACATCCTAGAACCCCTCAAAATAATCCCTTTGAAAATTATAGGGGTCTTATATAAAGGTATGAGGACTAGAAGAAATGTAGTAAATTGGGTATACATTTTCTCTTTAAATATCAACTATAACCTTAGATGATATAATAATCTTTAGTATGTGAGATTTGGATATTAATAATTCAAGAGGAATTAAACCAATTCAAGAGGAACATGGTTTGGGAATTAGAAGATAGAACCTAAAACAATCCTATCATAATAGTGAAATGATTTAAAAAAACAGAATGATCAAGGTGTGATTATAAGGAATAAGGCTAGACAATTTGGAAAAAATTATAACCAAGAATAACTTATATATTATGAAGAGACCTTTTCACCTATAACTTGATTAGAATATATTAGGATTGTTATAGCCTATAAATCACGTATTAATTTAAAATTATTTTATTTGGATGTAAAATATTATTTTCTAAATATTTTTCATATGGATGAAGTTTATTTTGAACAACCTTCTATTTTTAAAAATCTATTTTTTTTAATCTGGTTTTTAAACTTATCAAACTTTTTTATGGCCTTAAACAAACACCATGATATTGGTAAGAATGGTTAAGTTATTTTTCTTTTATCAATTGGGTTTTGAGTAGGTAATAGAGATCCTATTCTATTTAATAAAACTTCATCTACATATATTTTTTTATTTCACATATATGTTGTTGATGTGATTTTTATTTCTAAAAATAAAAATAAAATTGTAATGAATTTTATAAAATCACGTAAAAAGAATTTATAATGGTAAGGATTAGTGAGTAAATTATTTTCTAAAATTTAAGATCTATAAAAATATTTTGGGAATGTGACAAATCAAATAAAATACATACTTGACTTAATTAAAAGTATTATAATTCAATGGGTTAATGTACATACAACTCTTATGAGTTCTGATGAAATGATTGACTTATATGATGCTGGAAAACTAGAAGATAGTAAGATTTACAAATGAATATTGAATGTTTATCATATTTTACTTCTATTAGACTAGACAACATGCTTCAATTATGGATATTTTTTAAATTTCAACCAAATCCAAAGAAATACCAAATAAAAGCTTCCGAAATAATTTTAAGATGTCAAAAATGAAGAATTTACATTTCCTTAATTTTAACAAAATTATATGGATTTAATTTTACATTGTATTTAGATTCTTAATTTGGTGTTTTAGACTATATATAAAGATTACATTAGGAACCTCCCATTTTCTATGTTAATCCTTGGTATCCTAGACTAGTATGAAACAATACGTTGTTTCATAATCTACCACTGAAGTAGAATATATTGATATTGGTAGTTACTTTTCAATAGTATTGTGGATGAAAGATATATTAATGGATTTTGGATTTAATTATAATCAAGTATCAATCATATTTTATAATTCTAGTGCAATCAACATCACAAATAATCCAATAAATCATTTGATAACAAAGAATATAGACTTAAGGAATCATTTATTAAGAGATAATTCTCAAAAAGGTGATATTAATCTTGAGCTTATCTCAATTGAGAATTAATTATTTGATATTTTTACTAATCTAGTTGAATGTGAACATTTTGATTTTATAAAAATAGAATTGGTATTATTTTAATTTATAAATGTTTAATTAAACTTATTTCAATTTAAGATTTATTTACTAATGATTTATGTTTTTTTTAAATTAGTTTAATATACTTTTTTTTTAAATGTTTCAATTTTTTAAATAGAGTTTTTTATTTTAGTTATTATTTTATTTTTTATTTTTTAGAATTGACCCAAAACATTTGGGTACGTAAGCATTTTAGGATTCAGGTTTGTGACCTAAAACATGATCAGTATATAACCTTTTCCCATTCATGTATATATAATCTTTCATAAGTTTAACCATCTACCTAAACTTCATGATATTTTATCAATATTCAAATGACCTATCTTCCATGGGAATAAAAATTTGTTCAGATAAATGAATATCTATTTCATCCAATAAATGTAATGGTAGTGGAGCTCCATTTAAGGATCTTCACTTACAAGGTTGGTAAATCATTTTTTATGGGAAGAAATATGGATTTCTATTAGGTGAAAGGTTAATGAATTTTTAAGGAATATTGAGTTTCATTTTTATGGAATAGAGGATGTTATCTCATCAAAATGTAAATGGTAAGTCCATGTTTTTATTTTCAGTTGAAATAGATGAGACCTTTAATTTTCCCCATGATGGGGGGTTTAGTTTCAATCATATTTTGGTTTTCCTTGTTCCTTAAATCCAAAAGAGGTGTTAAAAATCCTATTTCGAAGCCCTTATTTGGAAAATAAACCAATGACATAATTAGAACCTGGGATGAAGGTTCTTTGAGTTTTTTACATACTAGAATAACACAAATAGAGTGATAGATGGAGAAACTTTTTTTGGGGATATGTATCTATTATACATTCTGATCAATAAACTGAAGATCAATCTTCAATTTTACATGATGCATTTTATGAATCATTTCAATAAGGTACAATTAAGGATAAACTATTATTATTATGGTAGAATGATCTCATTGATTTTAAATAGGATGGAATTTGATTTTAATGAGGGAGAGATAGTGAAATGACACAAAAGTAATAGATTGTCTACTATGTTTTTTAAGACTATTGATTACTTTGGTGATTTTATTTCAATTTCATTGAAACCTATTGTTAAAAAGATTATGGATTTGGGAGATCCATCCAAGACCACACTACCTAGGGATGTAACATCTGCAGAGATTGATTCTACTAGGGAAGTGTAAGAGATAATAGATTCTAGATCAGAACCCATGTTTCCAATAGTAAGACATGAATTTGAAGAGGCTAATTAGAGCATATTTTCTGAAGTTTTTGTATCTGGTCATCATGATGATCTTGTTTTTAAGACAACTGTTCTAGTTTCTAAATAGATGATAGGTAACAATATTCCTATGATATTTTATGGTAAAGGGAGATCTAAGGATGAGGTTGAATCTTAGTTGGTAAATCCAATTCTTCATAAATAACAAGTTGATTGAAAAAGGGTTGGTGATTTGGTTATGGAATATGCTAAGCACTCTCATACGCCATCTACTTCATCACCATGTCTTATTGTGAAAGGGGAAGCACCCTCTGTAAGAAAAATCCTTTATAGTTCTGGTTTTCATTCATTTTCATAAACTTTGTTGACTAATTTTGATAATCTTAGAGTATATTAGTATGATTTTAAAGTCGATATTTTTTTCTCTAAAGATGTGATCAAAAATATAAAATTAATATCAATTTCAATAAATTATTTTGACAAGTTTCTATTGTTTTTGTCTAACAACATGTAAATGATTAATAATCATTAGATAATCCATCATGATCAGCAATCTATCTCTATATTAAGTTCCAAGGAGTTTGATGAGATGAAATATCTTATTATAAGTTTGAAGGGTGTCTACCCTACCATGTTTGAGTTTAATGATCTTGGTGTTATGGTTATATCATAATGATACTCCTTCCAAAATCATCCAATGGGGAAATAATAAATGTCTCAATATTTTCTTGATGATATTAAATATTTCAATACTAAAATGAATGAAAACATAAAATCATTATGAAATATGGTAAAAAAAGTTAATTTGAATTCATTATGAATTTTTAGGCTTTTGTATCCTCCACCTCAGTTCCTTTAGTTTCTCTAGATTTTCATAATGGTATTGTTCATATGCTCTCAAAATTGACTTATATATCATAAAAATTTCAGTCCTTGATTTGTGATATTCTCACACTAGTTATTATGTAAGTGTTAAAGAGAAATATGGTGGGTGAGTTCTGAGATACCAGAAATCAAATTAGAAATATTAGTATAGGATTGATATCTACTTCAATGAATGAATGTGATACCATGTAAATTCATATGGAAAATTAACTGATATTCTAAGGGTTTCTAAATATACTCATGGTATGATAATTAGATCTCTTTAACTAGTATCTATAAATCATCAACAGTCATTAATCTGATTGAATAAAGTCTATAAATAAGTGCAAGGGCTATATTCTGAATCATAGGGGGATGAATCATGTTCATAATCATTAAAATCACCAATAGTTCTAGTTTTAGTTATAATAAAGGATTTTATTTTCTGTTGACCTCCATGGACTATCCATTCTATTACATTTTCTATTGTTCCTTCTATGGAACCATTTTCTATTCCTTCTTCACCTACTACTTTTAGTGCTCAATTCCCACAACCAATGTTCAGTTCCCTTAAAGAAGATAAAATATTGAGATAGAAAGTGGAAGGTACAAATATAGATATTTAGTCATTTAATGACTGAATTATCAGTATTCAATGTTATTTAGAGAGAATTGTAAATATGTTTTTTGTAGATGTGACATCAGGTCTATATTCTGTTGATATTTCTCCTTTACTTAGTGTTGTTGTCATCATTCGTCAAAATTTTTATTATGGTCATCTTGATTATTTCGTAGGATTTCTAAAAAATGGATTATAAATATTTTGTAAATTTCATATACATTCATCTATGATTATACTAGAGTTTTATAAGTCTAATATCATCACAAGGATATACCTGTTTGCGGATACCGTGTATAATCTACGATGAAGAATATCTCTAGGGCCTACTCCTACAGATACCTATAAAGGTACCAGATAAAAATTATATATTGATTTTGATGCCTATGGAATCTATCAAAAGGATCAATATAAATTTTATGATTCTTTTATTGTTGATATTTCTAAGGAAGGAATCTCAACCTATGAACCTCTACACAATATACCTTTTTAGGTTTCTAGAACTTATGATTTCAGTTTATCTGAAGGGATTATTAAAGGATTTCATAGTGCTTGAGTTCAAAGGTAACTGGGAAAATCATGTATTGTTAGTGAATAAAGAGTTTTTATAGAATTTGGGAAGGTTGTGCCACATTATCCAATGGACCATCCAACTACTTCTAGAACCGACCATACCTTCAAAATGCCTCCACCCAAACCAACTTCATAGTTTTACCATGTTCATAATCCTGTGTCTTTTTACCGATGAATTGTATATTTATTTTTGTGGGTGTTGATTGGATGTATATTTCAACATGTTACTAATTAATGAAATCCTCTATTCATTTCTCATTCTTTCCTTATCAATTTTTTTCATTTATTTTTTTAATATGTTTTTTCTATTAACTAAATTCCATTATTACTATTACTCCCCCATTAATTTTAGAAAAATAATTAACTATTTAATTACACTAAGTGATACATTAACATTGTTTCTATTTTCTTCACCCTTACCTTTTAATGACATAAATTTTGGAGAATTAATAAATTTTTACCTTTAGTTTAATCAATGGGGGCGAATTCCTCAATTAAAACAAAGGGAAGAAGTGTCTAACTATGGGTTAAAAAACAAAATTTTAAAATCATTATATATAAATATATATATTATATAATTTTTTGCAAAATACTATTAATACTTTTCATATTATGTGTTTAATATCATAAGGGTTTTTATCATAAAAAATTGGGTGATATTTGGGCTACTAATGTTAATCCAGCATATCCCAAGTATATTAGGTTTTGATGAACTCAAATATCCTACATATTTTATGTTTGGTTTATTAAGTTTATTCATAATGTTTTATCTTGTTTTAAGTGTTTTAGCTATTAAAATCCTTAAATATTAAGTAATCGGAACCTTGTCTGAAATTTTCTTATGTCTAGAAGAATCAACCACATGAGGTTTTTGGTTACATAGAGAAATGACTACAGTAGAATTTTTTTTCATCGATCACCTATATCGATCATTAGTTTATGTGAGTAATATATTACATACGTTGATAAATCGATTATATAAAGTAGTTATGTAGAGTAATCAACTATATGATTTTAATTCATGGGGAAATCATCTATGTGGATCCAAATGGTTAAATTATTCACTTCATCTAAATCATAATTTCAGCTATGCGATCAAAAATCATATGTGATCAATAAATAATATGTTAAGTAAATCTGCTACGTAAATATGGACTTTTTAAAATCAACTATGCAGGTAATTTAAAAAGTGAAAAATAGCTATGTGTATTAGATCAACTATGTGAATTAAAATGTGCATAATTTTTCTACATGTTGATCTGTAATCAGTTATATCATATTGCACCCTATATATATTATCCGTTTAATTACTGGAGTGAGGTTTTAACACTACCATAAAATATTTAAATAATATATTACATATTTATTGTAAAAATGATTTTAATTGGAATCATGTATCGAGAAATGAAAAAATATACAATTTTAATTTATTTTTCATTAATATTTCTAATGTATTTCTGAGAAAAGGATGTGTGTTTTTAAATTAAGAGTCTTAAATTTTATGGATCAATATTTTAAAATTTAAAGAAAGGTTTTTATACATTTTAGGTAGATATATGAAGTGAGAAAGAAATATATTGAGAAGAACAAAAAGATCCTACCTAGTATATTCTAAGAAGAACTCACTCTTAAATATATGGAATTATGTTCTATTTTACACAAGAAGATGGAAAAACTTTTAAATCTACAATAGTGTGATATTGATCGAACTGTTTCACTTTAGAAGACTCTCCAAGAGTGGTTATCGTTTCTTATCAAATCTCTTGGAGATTTCTTCCTTATGTTAGTTGTATTTTATAACAATGATATGCATCTTTAAACACTATATTTATCGTCTATTTCATTAGAAGAGGTTTCTAATGTAATAAACATGAGTATTTTCTTTTATAAATCCTTACTAGATAATGGTTGAAAAATTTTATTTTGTTGTAATAAGTGTTGACCTATTTCACTTAGTCATGAATTTATTGGAAAACGGACTGGAAGCCCTCAAAAAAGGACATGTCTAGTGAAAATCACCAAACTCATGGAGAAGAGTGTTGGTGGAGTGGAATAGGGTATTTCTATTCCTAGAACCTCTAAAAGTATCTATGTCTATTTATTTTATTTTTGATTTCATTTCTGATGATGCTTCTGTTAATGAAAATATCAAAATTCATGCATACTTAAAATAGGGTGTATTTCCAATAATTTTTTATCTCAATCCCCCCCCCCAATTCAGTCTTAGTATAGCCCTATCAGGAAAACAATTGGTATCCTAAGAAGTGACTCTTGATTTCTCGGTGATAAAATGTATATGTATAAATAATATATTGAAATGGGATGCAGTGAATTACAACATATAATCTATGTCAATGGTTAGAGATACCTATTTTGATGGTGATAATTATGGATATTGGATGGCACTAATGATCATTTATCTAATTAACATTAGTATGAAGATTTATCTCAAAGGTGTGAAGCATTATATAATTCCCAAAATAGAACCTAGAACATGGAATGCTGACACTGAAGCTAGATATGATTTAAACTCTAAATAAATTAATGTTATAATTTTCAGACTAGGTCTAGATGGGTTTAATCGGGTTTCTCAATGTCAAACTGCCTATGAAATATGGACTACAATTTTAGTTTCTTATGAAGAAACTCATAATTTATGATAACTTAGATATAATACTACCATGTTAATTTTTGATACTTTCAAAATACAAGAGTTATATACCACCACTAAATTAAATAGAAGACTTACTGATATTCTAAACAATTATGCAACAATAGGAGCACCTATTTCTGAGTAAGATAAATCCATGAAAGTTCTAATAATTATACCACCTATATGGAATGGGATCTCGACTTTTATTAGAAAATATACAAGGGTTAATAACTTATAAATAAAATATTTCATTGGAACTTCAATGATATATGAGTTAGAGATGGAAGCTAGAGATGGAGAGAACTAATTAGTTAATAAAGAGACTAATGCTTCGAAAACCTCATCTTCAAAAGATGAAAAAATATGGAAATAAATTCAAATTTTTTAGTCATATGATAAAGGTATATCAAGTAGTTATACTTCATAAAGTGATATTTCTCATGTTTCTAGGATGTTCGAGAAATTATATAATAATATAAGAGTTTTTACAAAACCCATTCAACAAATAAAATAATTCTTATGGTAGTTCTAAGGATGTGAGATTCTATTAATGAAAAATATGTGGACACATCAAACATGAACATAAAAAACTATAAGACAATAAAAATTCTGGGAAAAATTACTTCAAAAAAAAGATACAAAAATATAACCAATAAGGCCATGAAAGAGACATAAAGTGTTTTAGAGAATTCTTGTTATGTAAAGTATTCAATATAAAGAGATGATAATTATAACAAAAAGGATATCATGTTATTTATTATGGACTCTAATAAGGTACATAAATATTATTCTTCTGATAATGAGTGTGAATCTAAAAATAAAAAATTTCACTTATGAGTAATTAATTGAATATTTTACAATACTACAAACTAATTATAAATATTAGACAAATATAAAAAAAATCACTTAAAAGTCTTATTAAATTATTGAAAATGAAAAAGATGAAATAGATATTCCAATCTCAAATTTTAAAAACAAGCTGGTAAATTTTTTGCAATGTGTTTTAAACATGGAAAAAAGATTAAAATATTGAAAAAAGTAGCTCAATACTTCAAAGATACTTGAATTGTTTTCAAAAAAGGTGAAAATTATTTAAATAAAATTTTTGGAAAAAATAAGGTTTATAAAAATTTATTTTGAATTGAAAGCTAAGGTGATAATCCAAATCTTTAAAAAACTATTTTTTTCTAGTTCTAAGAACTTGAAACTCCCTAAAATTACTTCTCTTTATAGTGTGAGTTATAGAATTATGCTAACAATTATACTTTGAATACCCCATAATTATGTAGAGTTAAACATTATCTTCTTCCATTTTTTCTAAAAAGTCAATGATGGATTTTATAGATAACACAAATAGATTTGGGTTATCAAATCTATTATTTCTAACCATGACAGACCTATGTAAATTTGGGTAACAAAACAATTTTTTATGGTTTTCTTATTTGTAGGGGAAAATATTTATGGGTATCAATGGAAAATTCTATGTGGATACTGGCTGTTCAGGGTATATGAGTGGATATTTCTACCAAAACCACTCGTTAACCAATATGTATGGAGGATATGTCACTTTTGGTGACAATATTAAATAAAAAATTATGGGTGTTAGATCAATTTAAAATCCTAAATCAGCACTCATTAAAAAAGTTCTTTATCTGGATGGATTAAATCATAATATGATAAGTATTTATCTACTATATGATGATGGTTTTTTTAATTTTATTTAAAATGCCAATTCAATTTTTAAAGATAAAATTCTAAAATTTAGGGAACTATAAACAAATAATGTTTATAATCTATAAATAATTTTTTTGTATAAAAAATGAACATTTAAATGCTAAAAGAAATGAATATTGGACCTTTCATAGAATATTGAAACATTATAATGTCTATTCTTTTACAAAATTATATAAAAAGAATTTATTTTCATATTTACCTAGACTTTAAGTGAATAAAAAACTATGTGATGCATGCCAAGTGAGAAAGTAACAAAAGTCATCCTTTAAACCATATAAATAGGTTTCTAATTATACACCCCAAGATCATATTCATATGGATTTTTTTGGACTATCTAGAACTGTAAAAATAAAAGGAAAATCTTTTATTTAGGTTTTAGTTGATAATTTGTCTAGATTTACTGGGGTTTTCTTTTTTATTCTAAAAAGTGAAGTATGTTCTATTTTTTAAATCTTTTTTCAAATTTGTTCAAAATTATAATGATGCGAAAATTATTTCATTAAGAATTGAAAATGGAGGAGATTTTGAAAAGCATGAATTCAATTCTTGTTATTTAAAACATAGTATCCTACACCCCTTTTCTTACCCTAGGACACCTCAAATAATTGGTGTTTTTGATAGTAGAAATAGTCCATTCTAATAAATTACAAGAATAATGATATGTGAATATAAACCTTCTACTTATTTTTATGATTAATCTACGAATAAATAATGTTATTTCATTAACAGAGATCAAAAAACCCAATTTTAAATAAAAAACATATGATATATTGAATAATAGAAATCCAAAAGTTAGTTACATTAAATTTTTTAGATGCAAGTTTTATATTCTATACACAATGGATAATCTTGGTAAATTTTTTCCAAAGTCTAATTAAGAAATATTCTTTGGATATTATTACTACATACAAGGCATATAAAGTTTTCAATAAAACATCAATGATTTTTGAAGAATCAACTCCTTTGAAATTTGATGAAGTTGATCCATTTGATAAAAAAGGACTCAATCTGATGAGGTAAGTGATTCTATTGAAAACATGATACATGAACCTCTCTTTGAAAGTAAAAATGAAGAAGAGTTGGAACATGATTTTCCATAACCAAATATTGAAAGTATGGATACCAATAAACCAAAAAGTGTTCTTACTATAAATCTTATAACTCTTTTGAATCATCCTTTATAAATATTTATAGGAAGACTATATGATAGTATTAGTTATAGAATAACTATAGGAAAGTTTTTAAATTTCTCATCCTTTCTATCTCATCTAGGGCCTAAGACCATAAATGAATCTTTTGTAGATGAGATTTGGGTTTTACCAATGCAAGATGAATTAAACCTTTTTAAGAGAAAAAAGGTTTGGGAATTAGTTGATAGTACCTCTAAATATCATATCATAGGAACAGAATGGATTTATATAAATAAATTGGATGATCATAGTGTTATCAGTAGAAATATGGATATACCAGATTTGAAAGGTTATAACCATGAAGAAGGTATATATTATAAAGATACCTTTTCACCTATAACTAGACTAGTATACATTAATATTATTATAGACTATACATCACATATGAATTAAAATTATATTACAAGGACTTAAAATATAATTCTATAAAAAAAATTCTTATGGAGGAAATTTATGTTGAACAACCTCTTATTTTTTTAATATCATTAATTTCCAAATTCACTTTTTAAACTAACCAAAGATCTTTTTGACTTTAAACAAGAACCGAGAGACAGGTATGAGTGTCTATGTCTTTCTATGTTGTCAAATATTTTTTTGTAGGTATGGAATATCCTACTCTATTTAAGAAAAAAATAATCAATACATATTTTTCTAGTTGATATATATGTTGACAATGCTATTTTTGGTTCTATATATAAAAAAATTTGTAATGAATTCTAAAAACTAATGAAAAATAGACTTTAAAATTACCATGATGGGCCAGTTAAATTATTTTCTTGGATTTCATAATTTTTATTGGGAATTTTTAAATCATATAAAATAAATACTTTACTTAATTAAAAGGTTTGGACTTGAATGTGGAAATAATACATATAAATTCAATGAGTTATAATGAAAATCTTGACATGTATTAAGCTGGGAAACTTGTTTAAAATTTTTTTTATTGAGAAATAGTTATAAGTTTATTGATGTTTACTGCTACTAGACCTAAAATTATGTTTTAAACATGCCTTTATATTATATTTCAAAGAAATCCTAAGGAATCTCATTTAAAAACGACAAATATAATTTTAAGGTATTTAAAATGAAAAATATATATTTCTTTAATTTTTCTAAAAAACTTATCATTTTAATTTAAATTCATATTCAAATGTCTACTTTTTTAGTTTTAGAATATATAGGAAGAGTAATTCATGCACGTATAATTTTCTTGATAAATATATAGTATCCTAATCTAGTATAAAACATCTGTCGATTGTATTATATACTACATAGGTAGAATATATTATTGACAGCTATTGTTTTTCATAGGTATTATGGATGAAGCATGCCTTAATGGATTTTGGATTCAATTATAATAAAGTATCAATCATATTTTATATCTATAGTGCTATAAATATTCCAAATAATCAAATAAATCATTCGAGAAAAATAATATACACTTAAAACATCACTTCTTTATAGATCATGGAGATATTATTCTTTAGTTTATTTCTACAGAGAATGAATTTGCAGATTTTTTTACTAAGCCCCTTGTATTTGAAGATTTTGAATTTATAAAGAGAAAATTGGGGTTATTCGTATTAAAATAATTTTAATTAATCTTATTTGGATTTAATTTTTACTTATTAATGAATTTTGTTAAATATTTATTTAAATTAATTTAGTTTACTTTCTATTTAAATGTTTCAATTTATTTTAAATACATTTACTTTATTTTATTTTTACTTTATTTATTTTTAGTCATAATATACCCAAAACCATTGGCTATATAAGCATTTTAGAATTTTAGTATGTGACCTAAAACACGATCAGTATACAACCCTTTTTACATTAACGTATGTATCATCTCCCAAAATAGAAACTATATCCATAAACCGCTCAATATTATTTCATCCTCTAACCAAACTATATTCTATGGGAATAGTTAGGCATATGGATAAAGGAAGTTATGCTTCCTCAAAGAAAACCAAAGGTATTCGTGTGCCGAATTAGGTTCTTCTGTTTAATGGTTGTGAATTTGTTTTTGATGAGAATAAATCAGAATTTCTATTTGTGGAAGAGTTTAATAAATTTATGTGGAATGCTCAGTTTCAGTTTTTCAGAAGACATAATGTTATCTCATCAAATTCAAATATTAACGACATGTTGGAATCATCAGTTGAAATGTATGATACATTTCTTTATTCCCATGAGGGGGATTTAAATTTCAATTAGGATTTGGTTGTTATTGGTTCTATTGGACCAAAAGAGGTGCTCAAATTCCTATTGAGAACCTCTTATTTCCAAAAGAAACTAATGAAAGACTTAGAAAATGAGTGTATGTTTCTATAAATTCTTTTATATACTATAATCTTCCAAAAATAAGAAGATATGTATAATGTTCTATTTTAGGATATGAATATTTCATACATTATTAATAATAATTTCAATATCAATATTCCAAGGTAAAATACGTGTTTAATGCATAATTAATTTAATGGAAAATTAAAGATAATCTATTATACTTATGGTATACTAATATCCTGGATTTTAAATAAGTATGGAGTTAATTTTAAATATGTATAGGAAGTAAAGTGACAAAAAAGTAATAATTTAATTGTTTTTACATTAATAAAAATTGGTTAATTTTGGGTTTATGTTTTAGGATCCTTGAAACCCATTGGTTAGGTGAGTAAGGCTTAGGGGGAGCCATCCCAAACCTGGCTATATAGGGATGCAGTGCCTGGTGAGATAGTCTCAATAAGTAAAATGAAGGAGACATATCTTCTAGATCAGAACTAGAGTTTCCAATAGTAAGGCGTAAAGTGGATAAGGAATATCAGAGCTTAGTTGTTGAAGTTGTTAGATTAGGTCCACATGATGAGGCAGTTGTTGATATAACTATTATTTTTTTATAAGGGAGTTATTGAGATTGTTTCTATGTATTTTGATGGTCATGAGAGATTTGAGGTTGGATTTGAAGCTCATATAGTAGATCGTATTATTCCTAGATCACTTATTTATGGAGAAAGGGTGGGTGATTTGGTTATGGAATCTTTTGAGCACCCTCATAATCCATCTTCACCCCCACCAACTCATGTTGTCCAAGAGGAAGTACTCTCTATAAGATAACTCCTTGTTATTTCTTGTTTTCAATGCTTTTCCATAACCATGTTGAATGAGTTTGATAATATTGTAGAATATTACTATAATTTGAAGTTAGAGCATATTGGATCTAAAATGATATCAAATTGATCAACGAATTCTATGTTTCGAAGCCATATTTTCACAATTTTCCTGGCTTATTTGATAACTAGAAATATTTTATTAAGAATTTCTAAATAGTACCTCATATCTAGAAATATACCACTATGGTATGTTCTACGGAGTATTATGAGAAAAAATATTTTATAAAAATTTTGATGGATGTATTTCCTACCTAGTCTATGTTTAATGATCTTGGTTTTATGGTTTCATCCCCAAGAGAGTCCCCCCAAAATAATTTAACGGTGGAATAAAATCTGTCTCAAGATGACCATGATGATATTTAATCTTTTAGGATCAAAATGAAGGAATGATTTCCAACTTTATAAGGTGTTGTAATAAGTACTTTTTAGTTCATTAAAAAGATTCATCTATATGAATATTCAACCATAGTTCCTTAATTTATTCCATTTTTTTAGAATGGTGTCGATTAGGTTATCTGGGAGTTGATTTTTTTAACCTCACATATTCAATCCATGTAGTGTGATATGTTTACACTAGTTATGATGAAAATATTTAAAGATAGATCTTGTGTGTGAGTTAAAATATACCAAAGTTGCAGTTACAAATATTGGTATAGGAACTGATATAACCCTAAATGAGATGGTGAGATACTATAGTGAGCTATATGGAAAATTAAATAACATTATGATTGTTTCTAAAGATACTCTTGGTATGGTCTTTACATATCTTGAACTAATATCAATAAATCATCCTCATTTATTAACCTTGTTGAATAAGGTCTATAAAGAAGTCCAAGGGAGGTATTATAAATTTTAAGAGGATGAATAATGTTAATAATATACTGATGCACAAACTATATCAGTTTTAGTTATAGGAAATTAGTAGATTATCTATAGACCTCTAAGGACTATCTCTTTTATTTCAATTTCTCCAGTTCCTTACATTGAACCTTTATCTATTCCTACTTCAATTACTACTTTTAGTGCTCTAGTACATCAACCTCGCTTTAGTAACCTTCAAGAAGTTATTAAAAGTTTGAGGGAGCAAGTGGAATGTATTGATATAAATCCATGGTTAGAGAGTGGAAAAATTATTTGTATGAAATTTTCTATGGACAGTATTTTAAAGAATCTTTTAGTAGAAGTTCCATTAGTTCTATATGTTTTTGATATTTCTTTATTCTTTAGTTCTCTTATGGTCAGTCTTTCCCAAAAAATTTCTTCTGATTAGCTTGATTCATTCATAGTATTGTTAATAAATTTCTTAAAAGTATTTGGAAAAATTCATAGATCTACATCAATGATTATTACTTAGTTATATAAGTATGATATCATCATTAGGATAGAAATGTGTGCTGATTAACTATATAATATAATAGGAATAAGGTCTCTAGGCCATGGCCCTATAGTTACACATAGAGTTACCCAACAAAAAATAAATGTTTATTTTGATGATTGTGGGATATATCAGAAACATAAATCTAAAGGGAATGTTTTCCTTGTTTTTTTTGTGTTCTATAGAAGGAATGTCATCCTCTAAACAACTAAAGAAAACGCATTTTATGTTTCTGTAGCCTATGATTCCAGTGTATCTGAAGGGAAATCCTCATGTTCCTTTTCAAAAGCTTCAATCTTGGACACTAATTCGTGTAACATCTTCCTTCTAGAATGAACCAACAATCCTTTCTCTATGATTTTATCTCAACAATAGAACCACTTTTTATGAAAAGTTGGTTTTCAAGTGGATAATATAATGATTTCTATTAATATAGTATGAATTATATTAGGATAATATAAACAATGGATAATGGAGATGAAGAATAATCCCCTCTAAAATAAATCCCTTGAAGATAATGATGTAGCCTCCAAAAACTAGTGTAGAACCTAAAGAATAATATACACCCCCCTTCAAAAACTACCTATGGCAGTATTTATAATCTTTTTTACTTCCAAAAAACCCCTAAAGTAACTGGGGTAGGTAGATTAAGCTGGTGGACCAGGAATTTAAAAAAATTACTCACCTTAGTGGCATAGCTTCATCATCTCTAGTGATTTAATCCTCAGTAGAGATCCAAGGATCTCGCATGAATATTTCAAAGTATAAAATTAAAATGAACAAGTACCCCATTCGGTTCGACATGTGTTCAAATGCAACTCATAAAAAATGATTGTTACATGATTTATATCAAGTTTAACCCATATATATCATCCACACACTCTTCAAGAATACCCACTTATTCCATTTGTTGAAATCTAGGTGATAGCGGGGAGCTAAGATGATTCCTTCGAAATCATGACAATCACCTCAATCTCATGTGTTTGATCCTTGAAGGGGTTCTTGGACCACTGGCATGGAAATATCATTTCCCTATCTAGGATGTTGGGGGAGATAGGATATCTCAATCCATTGGAATGAATAGGTCAATGGAAATAGGCTCCTAAAGACTTTTATAATGGATGTTATAAATACTCGAATAGGGTTCCCATGACCTCAAATATTTAATGTTCACTAAATATGAAATAAATAAATATTTATGATGAACTAAATTCATCATAGATATTATTTACATTTTATCACCTATTTGTATTATATGTTAAATATATTACATGATAGACCCAATTCATTAACTCATCTTGTAATTCCCAATGATATTAAATGAACATTAAATATTAAATTAATATTCCTTCTTATAGTATTATTCCATGTTTTTACATAAACTCTTTTCAATTATCTTAATAAATAAATTCAACTCAATTATTATATACTCAAATATAGTTGAATATATTAATTTATTGATGATCCTTAATACTTGGTCAACACTTGAACCTTGTGGTGGGGGTGACCATGTCATGTACTTTTATTCTCTAGAATAAGACAGACTCTTGAATATGAAATTATGGGTGACCCAATAGAATTTTATGTCAATTGTAGTTAATATTATTTATAGACCTGAAGAAGATTTTCACATCCCATAAAGGCCCCTAAATAGATAATGAATAGTCATAGCAATGACAACCAACCTATAAAAATTCACAGTGTAATATAATCTCTTTGTCTTATGATATCTTATAAAGTAGTATTCACAACTTGTGTCATAATCCATTATTGTTTTATTCATTTTTGATCTAACCAGAAGGATTTACATGCGAATACCATGAAAATGAATTTAATAAAGGTTCTACCATCCTGATTAGATAGGCTCAAGATATCTCTTGATCAACATGGAGGAAAAAAATATATCATGTCCATTCAACCAACTTCATGTCACCAATGATGCGTCTATCAAAAGCTACATCACCATGAATTCAATGTCATATTTTTTTCCTTGAATCAAATCATTCAATCAAATGTCACACATTGATTATGATTTAAAGACAGGAGACCAATACACATGTTTATATATAGGAACAACTAATGACACATGAACCATGTGGTCCTCCTTTTGAAGGGTATGTCCTCATGATCTCACCTACAAGACATCACCAAATAAAAACTTTTTAATAAGTCTCAATGTTTATTTTCCCCCAAAACATTATATTCATACATCAATTATGTCCATTCACTATGATGTATCTACACTATATGCCATATTATTTATTATTAATTTCATAGTATATTGATATTTCCATTATATCCTAGGAACTACTATAAACTTTTTATATGAAAATAATTCTATGGAAATTACCATTAATATATGGTACATATAAGTTTCCACACTGTTCTGGTATGATAAGAACACGTATATATAAAATTTTATACATTTAATGGTAATCAAAGTACATGTATAAGTTGGTTATACATAACCATCTTTCAACACTCCAACATGAACTAGAGAAAACAGCTACCATGTATCAGTCCACAAGCTCTCACATGAGAATCATGATTCTTATAAGATATGGATTTAGTAAGTGGTCTTCCATTTTATCCTCCGTCGATAATCTTCTAACTATGAATTCACCTGTATGGGTAAAATCCATTAAAAGATGAAAATATGAAATATATGCTTTGTACTCTTGTGTGACCCAGGCTCCTTAGAAAGCCCTACTACTATAGTATTATCATAATAAATTTTAATTGTTTCTTTAATGTAAGGAAAAAACACAAATGTATGAAACAAAGTAGTATATCCATACCACCTCAGTTATATCATAAGTCGTTATATACTCAGAATTTGTTGTAGATTCAGTGACTACTAGTTTATTTGAGTTTCTCAATCTTACTTCAGCACCATTAAGATAAAAGAGATAGCCTGACTATGATTTTAGATCATCATGATGTATCTAGAAACTATAATTAATGTATCTCATCACTACTAGTTCCTCATGTCCTCTATATATCAAGAACACACCCTTTGTATTTCTTAAGTAATTTAATATTGTTTTTACAACTTCCTAGTGTATCTCACCTTGATTATCATGATATCTTCCATCCATTAATAATGTAAAGGAAACATCAAGATTAGTGCATATCATGTAATATATGATAGATCCTACAGGATAGAAATAATTGATTTTACACATTTTTTAATCCCCTCTTGTGTTTGTGGACACCTTTTCTTGGAGATATTGATACGATGTAAAATTCAAAACAACCCAATCATGTATTGTTCCATAATATACCATTTATGTACCTTATCAACATATCCCATGAATCCTTTGATATATATCATGATATATCTTGATCTCTATAATATAGCCCAATTTACTAAAGTCTTTTTTGATGAAGCATTCATTTAACCAATCCTTAACTAAATGTAAGGCTTGAACTTCATTTCCCATATTTAATATAACATCAACATATAATATAAAAAAATAGATTTCATTCCAATTAAACTTATTATAACCACATGTCTCACCTTCATTCTTGAAAACCCCAAATTATCTTGTGTCGTCATCTAAGAAAAAAAATATCCCAAGATTTTGATGCTTGCTTCAACCCATAACTATATATCTATAACATACACACTTTATTAGTAATATTTGACTAAAAAACCCTTTATATTGAGTCATATAGACGTATTTGACCAAATTCCCATTTAGAAAATAAAATTTGACATCTATTTTCCTAATCTCATATCCATGAAAGGATTCTATTGCATGTAATATTCTGATGGATTTTAGCATCTCTACTGGTGAGAAGTTTTACTCATAGTACATGCCTTGTTATTTCCTAGGACCCTTATATAAAAATAATTCCTTATAAGAATTAACTTTACTAACCATTTCTATATATTTAATTAATACCCATTTATCACAATGGGTTTTACATTAGTTGGAGGTTCCACCAAAACACAAACTTGATTTGGGTACATGGATTCTATCTCAGAATACATAGCATCATTCCATTTAGTAGCATCCTTCCATTATAATTATTCCTTATAAGATAGAGCTTAATCATTACCAAGAGTATGAAATCAATAATTCTCTAATTTTCTATCCTCTTAAGTAGACCTTTACAGTACTTGTGTCTCTATAACTTCTTCATATCCAACTGTCTCTTGTGTAGATTGTTCCTATGCCAACTCTTGTGTATCAGGCGCATTAAATTCATCGAATTCAATCTTATTCTTACTATTTAAATTGAAAATGAGTTCTATTTATATAAATGTCTCATTTCTTTCAACAATTACTTTTCCATCATATGGGTTATATTGTAAATATCCTTTAGTTTTTTTAGGATAACCTTTAAAGATGCACTTCATGCTTCTAAATGATAATTTTTTAATTGGTATAGTATTTTCAAAAATCATGTATCACCATACACATATTTTTGATAGATTAGGTTTCTTTCCAAACCACAAATCATAGGGAATATAATCTATAGCTTTAGTTAGTACTCAGTGAAAGTTATATGCCACTTTCTGTAACACATATCCCCAAAAGGATCTGGCCATGTCAATCAAGGTATGTTTCCTCCTTTCATTATCACCATTCGATGGTAGTATATTAGGAGGAGTGAGTTGGGACACTATCGAACACTTCTTTTAGTGATCAATAAAATCTCCATTAAGATACTCTCTAACTCAGTCTGAGTGGAGTGTCTTAATCTCCTTACCAAGATGGTTTTCTAGTTCATGATAATATTCCTTAAAAAACCAAAAGGAATATAACTTATACCTCATTAAGTAGATATATCCATTATTATTACATTCATCAGTAAAATTAATGAATTATGAAATCCCAACCCATGATTCTACCTAAAATGGACCAAATACATCAATATGAATCAATTCAAGTAATTTAATGGATCTTAATCCCTTTCCGAGGAGGGTAGATTTTGTCATTTTACCTTATAAAAAAGCCTGACAAGCTTGGAGAGAATTTAACTTGGTTGAATCTAAATATTCTTATTAATGTAATTTATGTAAATTATTATTATTTACGTGACCAAGCCTAATTTTCCATAAGTGGTTGTTATATGATTCATACTCACTATTTTTTTCATTGATTTCCATTACAATGTTTTCGAGTTCAAGTATATAAAATTTATTTCTAAGATATTCCATTATAATGGACCATTCCTTCTCAGTATATTATGTTTCCTATTTTGGATGTTGTAGGTGTTTCATAGAATAAATGAGGAGGTTTGGTGGTAGTTAGAGGTGCAATAGTGCTTCTGTGGGATATTTACTATTTGAAAGGTTTACACAACATGAATTTACTGTTCACTGATTGTATATATAGCTGGTTTCATGACATGTATGTACACTAGGGGGTCCGTGAAATGTATTCACTTCATGAAATTTTAATTCACATGTAATTAATTAACGGTCTAGTTGGCAGGAATTTTTATGGAGGTTAGAATTTTTTAAAACCCATGAGTAATATATCGTGAAATGGTTACATAATGTAGAACCATAAGGATATGGTTTATTTTATAACCCTTATGAATGATTTTATTTCATTCTTCCACACCCCATATCTCTCATTTTTATCAAACCCTAGGAACCCTAGGGAGACATTCTATCCCTCTTCTCCCCTATGTCTATCTTTTGGTTCTAGTGGATTCCTGTTAGAGATCAATGGTAATCACTTCTCTTATTATTATTTTTTAAAACCTCAACCCCGGTAGTTTGGACCCAATTCCATGTGTAATTACATTGGTACTATGAAAGATTTTCTCACATATGAAAGGATTAAATACATTAGTTAGTTTTTAAGACTAGATACAAACATAATTAATACATTACAACTTGAAATCAAGTACAATATAGAAACTCCAATGTAAACATTCATAGACTCCTAGGTTACCCCTGCAAGTGATTCATAATACACATCTTCACATCCTGGGAAAAAATAAAACATAAGAAAGGGGCAAGATCATATGATCATTAAGGGTAATAAATAAATAATAAGCTAACATAAATAATAAGGCATGGTGAATAAATAAAAACACATTCCATTAAAACATACTATTGATAAGATTATGGTTGGAATAAAAGCTTAATAAATAATTCCATAAATAATAACATGATGGAAACATCACCGTGAATATTATAATAGTATAATTATCACATGGATTATTATTTTATAATATCATAATGATGGAATACATAATTTTTAACATCTTAATTATATCATCGGTGCCACAACCAAGTCATATAAAAATAAATGGGTAGGGACTCAGGAAAAACAATATTTGTTTTGTCTCATGAGACCTACCAATGCATAAAGGGGAAATAGTAGGCCTCAAATATCAATTAAAAGACAAATTAATTCCTAATATGAATGGGATGAAATATAAACAACATATACATATGAAATGTAAATAACTTTCCCCAATATACAAACATAATAACTAACCATTTTGAGTAGTATGGTGAATGGTATCATGATAGAACATCCATAGTAAAAATGACCATAAACCATTTAATAAAATATTTTATATGATAATCATAAGAGATAAATCTAAATAAATCATAATATTCAATATAGGTTTTGAAATAGATAAAAATAAAATAATAAAATCATCAAGGAATTGTTGAGCGAAATGCCATTTTAACATTGAAAGAATAGTTTTTTTGTAAAAATAATTTGTATTTGTCTTAATACTTTGTATAAAAAAATAAATGAATAAAAAGAGATTTTCATTAAAAAATTATTTATTATAGAAAAATAATGCTGTCTTAAAATAGACTTTGGGTGGTACATGAAAATGGGTAAGAAATCAAGATGTTCCCTTTAACCAATCTTGTGTATTATAAATATTTGAGAAGGGAACCATGTAAAACATGCATTTCCCATAAAAGAAAGATGAAATGATATAGATAAAGGTTTTTTTAACATATAAACATAATTTTGAAAAATATATAAAAATAATAATAATTATATTTGGGTAAAAAGAGAGAAAGTGTAACCTGAAAGAAAAATGGATTTTCACGAAGAAACCCTTACCTTATGTCTGAAAGCGTTCTGCACTTTTACATAACATCCAAGATAATTAAATTAAATCATTGATAAATAAATTCATAACCTATTAAACATTTATTCGATTTAATATAACTTGATTATGTTTATTTATGGCCTTTTTTATGTGTTATGGGATTCATTTTTGTCATTTCGGAGTGCTCTATTCCTTGGTTTTCATTATCGATTTAATTTTACATGTATATGGAAGATCATGTAAAATTAAAATAGTTGTTCATAATTAAAATTATATTTTATTAACGATATTATATTATATTAAATAGTTATATAGTTATTTTTGTAATTTGTGGTGGCGTTGATTCATTAGATAAGTCATTAGAGATAATCATTTAGATTACTTGGGCGGTTATTCGATCTGCACAAACTAGTTAAAATTTATTAATTAATTTTACATACATATAATGGTTCTGGAAAATTACGTAGGTTGTAATAAATACAATATAATTTTATTAACCATAAAAATGGTTTTATGACCAGATTTTATGGAGGAATTAGAAAATAAAAATTCATCATCCATGAAGGCGGTAAATCGGCACCTCACAGATGATGTTTTCATTTTATGATAAAAGGGATAAGAGAAGTGAATTGATTTTGGATAACCCATAATAATTATAAAATTAAATTAAATATTATATAATGTTTATATCATGAATTATTTGACGTAGGAGGTAAGGAAATGAAAAGATAAGAAAAGAAATTTACAAAAAAAGGAAAATAAAAGAGGATTTTACATTGTGAATTTCCTCCCCTTGAGAACCTCTTTAAGGGGATTGGGTTTGGTATTTTGAAAGACAAAAGGCTCCTGTATGTGGGGAATAGACTCGGGAAGCGGATTGGATATTCATTTTTCAATCTTCAAGGATTAAAATGTGTGAGAAGAAGAGGTGGTGAGGGGTGGTATTTATTGGGCAGGAGAGGGGTGTTTGAATATTTTATTCATTTTTTATTATTTTGGTAAAAGTCTATTAATTGTTTGATAATTACACTAAATATATTAAATTATTTATGGATAGTTTGATATTATGTTCTTACTTCATCCATACATCATCTATAACTCAATAATTCAGGTATTTAGCTTATACCATAAATCATCATATTTCACCATTCACAAAAAAATCAACTGTTTTAGAGAAAACACAAAAAATAAACCTAATTATTTTTATATTTGTATAATTAAAAAATGAACTCCAATTTATGAAAACGGTTTTCTAAATATTATAATTTTTATTTTTGAATAAAATCATCATTTACTCAAAAAATAAAGATTTTTATATTATAATTGTTTTTATGACACATTGAAAAATTAATTAAGGACGCAAAATATTATCTTATAATCATAAGAGAACAAAATAATAATTTATGAATCTTTTTATGAAAATTAATTTTCTTTTATATCATTATATTAATTATAAAATTTTAAATAAGCATTCAAGTTTCACAAAAATAATAACAAATAATTTATTATTTTTAAAACATTTATTTATATATTCCATGTTATAAACATACCATATTTTAATTTATAAGATACCCAATTTTTATTTATACTTTCATAGGTGATTTCACTATTCTATTGGACATATTACTATTCCTAATGGTCATGTTAGTATTCCAACTATCCTATTTAATAGTATAATACATTTTTAAACTCGGTGTTCTGTGAAGCATAAACTGTCACAGATATTAAATTTTAAAAGAGAATACCCTAAGATCTTGGGGAGTCATACTCTACCCTCATTAAAAAAGAATTTATTCCTCAAAGTATCAGGAATGTCACCTAATTAAAAAATATAGGTAGTTATTCATCATAAATTCCTATGGTTCCCCCATCACCTCTCATATTTTATGATTCTTTCAAAGTTCCTTTACCATCTCAGTCATCTAATTACTCAAAACAAGATCTCTAGTGTCCAAAATCTAGATAGGCTCTTAGCAGTAAAATAAATCAAGTTCCAATTCCAATCCTTTATAAGTGAGGACATGTGTTTGGTCTAGAATTTACTTTCTTAACAAATATATTTTTAACACATTTTTTACTTTGGAAATCCTAGGTGGCATCACTAAATGATTGGACACAACTCCAATTCTATCTAGGATTTCAAAAGCTCTATTGTAACATTAGATCAGTTTTAATTTCTTTCCAAATCTCATAACACCCTTTAATAGAGATCATTTCAAGAAAACACTATTTCCCACTTGAAACAACAATTCTTTCTTCTAGTTATCTATATATCTCTTTTTCCTAAATTTTTTGACTTTGGATTGTGTTTTAATAATCTTTACCTTCATTGTTGTTTCATTCAATAGTTCAAGTCCTACATGCTTCCTTTCACCAACATCATCACAACAACTTGTTGTAGGACATATCTTTCCATACAATGCTTCATATGGTGCCATTTCAATACATGAATGAAAACTATTATTAGAAGAAAACTCTACCAAAGGTAAATATTGATACCACAAGCATTGAAAGTAAGGTGAGCATGATCTCAACATGTCTTTAAAAGTATGTATTTTCCTTTCTCATTGACCATTAGTTTGAGGGTGATAAGATGTACTCAAACGAAGCTCAGTACCCAAATACTTCGGAATAATTTTCGATAATTTCAATGTAAATTCGGGATCATGATCAGAAACAATAAAAATATGTGCTCCCTGATGTCTTAAAACATCATTAATATATATTCTTGTATGGTTCTCCAGTGGAAAATTCTCTCTTATTGTGAGGAAATTTGTATATATGGTAAACTGATCTATAATCACCCATATTTAATCATTATTTCTTATAATTTTTGGTAATCCAATAATAAATTCCATAGTAATTTCATTTAATTTCTATATACGAATAGGCATAGGTTGCATGAATCCTCTAGGATGTATAGCCTTCTCCCTTTGACAAACTAATAATCTTGATACATTATCAAAAATTTCTCACATCATATTATCCCACCAAAAATGTTCCTTCAAATCTATATACATATTAGTGATATTAGGGTGTTTGATAAATTTGAGATATGTTCATCATCCAATAACTCCCTTTTTAGCTCGGGTATAGAGGAAACACAATGTCTCTTCCAAAACATCATAATTCCATCCTCATACACAAAGACTACCAACATCCCATCATCCACCACTTTAATTTTCCTTTGAAAATTATCATCATTAGACAGAGAAATTTTAATCATTTCCAATAAATATGGTTTGGAAACCAATTTAAAAAGTAGTGATTTTTCAAATTTCATGATAATTCACATATTCATCATCACTAGATCCATAAACACAGGATAACTTTTTTATCCTAATTTTTTTAGAACCCCAATATCCTTCATTCTCAATGCATCATCTACCTTATTTTCCATCCCTTGGTGATAGTGTTTTGAGCAATCATAATCCCTGAGAAGCTCAACCCATATTCTTTGACTCATTTTGAGTTCTTTCTATGAAAAGATATATTTTAAGATCTTGTGATATGTATATATCTAACATATTTCACCATAAAAATAGTATCTCCAAATCTTAAAAAAAATATTGCAGCTGCTAACTCAAGATCCTGAGTTTGATAGTTCTGTTCATGAGTTTTTAACTACCTTGATTCATAGGTAATAAACCTATAATTATGCATAAGGAAACATCCATGTCCTTTCATTTATGCATCACTATAAAATAAAAATACATCCTTTCCCAATTATAGAGTCATTATGGTAGAATTAATTAATCTCCTCTTTAATTATTCAAAACATTCTACTCATTATTTTTTCCATATGAACTTAAACCCTTTACGAGTATGCTTCGTGAATGGTATAGCTAATCAGGAAACATTCTTAATGAAATAAAAATAGTAACCTTCTAAATAAATGGAACTATATCCCTTAGTTATATCAAATGGTTTGTAACATTATTGGAATGCCTTTATCTTCATAGGATCAACTGAGATTCCATCCTTAGAGATAATATGGCCAAGAAAATAAAATATTTGAAGAAAGAATTCACACTTGTTAAAACTCCAATATAACTATTTTCATATAAAAGAGTCTCCAGAACAAGCCAGAAGTTGTTCTCATGGTCCTAATATCTTTTGGAATATGTGAATATATCATTAATAAAAACCATAAAAATAATTAAGGTATTCTTTGAACACTTGGTTCATTGGAGCCACAAAAACTGTCGGTGCATTAGTTAGTCCAAATGGCATTACATAGAAACTCGTAATTCCCATACCTAGTTCGAAATGTTGTCTTTAGAATATCTTCCTTCCTTACACAAAATGGATGATATCCAAATAAAAGTTCAATATTATAAATATATTTATCTTCATGATGTTCATCAAATAAATAATCAATTTGAGTAATATGATACTTATTCTTTATTTTAGTAGAACTGATTTCTCTATAGTCATTACAATGACCAAAACTATTATGAATAAAATTAACCTTTTTTATTTAATTAAATATTTTATGGATATAAAAACACATGTACTTATTTTGTTTCATTATATCAAATTGTATTTAATGATAGTTATGTATCTTTACCATTGATAATATAGATGTTGAATAGTGATCACAGGACTAGTATAAATATGTGGTTTTAGTAAATCATTTTTGCACAAACAAAGGAAATGATGGCCTCAAAAAATAGGATCTTACCCTATGAAGAACATATATCAAAGCTTCCGAGGGAGATAGAATTTATGGGATTTTCCCAATACCAATACCAATCTAAGATCCAATAACTTAAGCATGAGTGAAACCTTTTACTGGATAAGTTCAATCTCATCGAGATCACGACTCAAACCATATTCACCAAACGGACCTGTGAAATCCCCACCATCATGAACCTTACTATTATGGTGTATTTTTGTGTAATAAAGGGATATATATCAAGAACCTAGCATTATGAATATGTACATTATTTTTTTATATAATACTTAAAATAGTTTCTTCCTACTATTGTTACGTTATAAATGATTTTAAATAACAAATAGTTTTTCAGTTAATATTAAAATTCAATTGACAAATATATTTTTATGAATTAATGGATTTTTAAAATAAATAATAATTTAATAAAATATTAAAATTAAATTATCTTTTAAAAATATAAATGATCATATAATTTTTATGATGTAAAATATAATTTTTATTAGGGTTCGACAACAATTATTGACAAAAAACTTTTCACTTTCAATAAATGTCAATTTTGATTTAAAAAGTAACAAATTCAAATATTTATAAAATTATTTGGATAATATGGATATCATTTTTCTAATCAGGATGTCAATATTATCCAACGGTGAATGTTTCATAATTTTATGAGATAGACAAATATTTTGGTAAAAATCAAATACTGTATAAATATACGGTGTGTTTTATAATAGCCCAATAGTGATTTGATAAATACTATAAAAGGTATAATCAGCCAAATATATGTTTATAATTTAAAATAATGTGATTTTAGGTTTATTTTTATTATTCAATAAATCCTTAGTGAATCCTCCAAGACTTATAAAATATTTTATGATTTGAAAATCATTTCTTTGAAAATGTTACTCACCTCCACATAAGCAATGAAAATCATTTATTATTTTAGGACCTTGGAATAATAAAATATTTTAACCCAATACCTTTTTCTAGAAACCATGGGAAAAAACCATGGGGTTGTTTTTAGATTTGAATATTTTATTATATAGTGTCTGAAACCAAAATAATAAAGAAATCCCCCTCTTTTACTATATAAACTCACCCAAGATCCCATTTCTCTTCACTTAAACACTTTTTATCATGATAAAACTCTTCCCTCTACTACCTAGTGTCCCTTCAAGGCTTCCTCAAGCTCCCAAAAATCCTCTCCTAATACTTTATAGTAACACATTCAAGTAAGGGATTCTCTCTCTCCTCTTTGTATTAAGCATTTCATTTCTAATATTCCTTTTGTAACGTCCCGACCTGACTCACCACTAAACCGGTGGCAGGATCGGTCGCCACATGACCTTATGCACGTATCCCCATACTCCAGAGGCTACTGACTAGCAGCGAGGGTCTAAGGATAGTCAATGGGGAGACTATACCCTCTTATCAGAGTTTCACAGTGGTATATCAGTGTAGATAACAAATAATAGGGGAAGAAGTAACTCATAAATGATAAACAGTGGAAGACAAAAAATACTCATTTTATAAAAGTCACCAATGCCAAATTATACAGCAGATGCATGCATGACATGATAATGATAAAAAATAGAAAACAGTGAACAAAATAGCATGCCTTACATTCCAATATAGAAATAAAAAAATAAATTACTCAAATCCACAAAGGTGATCTCCTCGAGCATACTGAGCATCCGCTCGGTCCTCTACTCCTATCTCCCAAGTAAATGCAAACAACATAGTCCTACAACCAAATATAATCTACTCTGGTACACAGTGCAATGGCGTCCTGAGTAGGGTGTGAGATATAAATATCAGTAGGCTAAGACCACCGGTGTGTACCCCAAATCCAAACATTTAATAACTATTTTAAAACACGTGAAGGCATGCATGAAATAAACTAATAAGTACAAAGTAACTATATACTGAAGTACCTGCTTTAGCCCTCAGCTGGTGTCTGAACCTACACTATTCATTTTCCATGCATTCTCAACAATCTTTACATAATCATTTTTCATTTATCAATTACTCAAATATTATTATAAAAGTCTTGAGATTCAGACTACGCCCAACATCTCCCATATAAGTCACTCACCAAGGATGTCTCCAAAGACCATATGAGTAATCAAGTAAAGACCCAATCCAAGCTTTTGTTTTGTCTTGGATAACACGTCATAAGTTATTCAATTTAATCATTCATATACTAAGTCTGAGCTCGTCCACTAAATGTGGTTCACCCAACTCATAAATAAGTCTGAACCTTTTCTCATAATCAAATCACAAATCATCATGTCACAATAGCTTTCATTAACCATTAAACTCATTTCATGCATGAATAATTGGACTTGTAGTCCAATGTTAATTAATGGGTGTAGAACATAATGTATATCACCCTCATGAGTATTCAAAGCATCAGTCCATGTCTCACAACCCATGGGTATTTTGAGCATTAGTCCCTGACCCATAAAAGAAAATTTTCTTGAAATCTAGGTGTATAACGCCATGTCTAGCACTCCGTGAGTATTTGGAGAATCAGTCCCTGTCTCACAACCCATATATCAATCATACACATATATCTATCATTGGTCTAGAACGTCATTTATAAAATCTTGTGAGTATTTGGAGCATCAGTCCCTATCTCATAACCCATTCATCAATCACACATACACATTTATCATTGGTGTAGAATAACAGGTCAAACACCATAAATCCAACCCGTTAATTAATTCAACAATTAATTAACAACACAAATCGTTCATCAGATAATTCAAATATTAATTATAAATTCAAAATCTCATCAATTAATAATTAATTAAAAAATAATTATTCTAGCAGGCTAACTAAATAACTAACTCAACACTTATTTATCAAAATTCTTTAACAAGTCTGAACCTGTCCATTCAAACAATGGTTCGTCCAGGACATTAAAAATCTACAAGATCACCTTAATCATCTCAAAACATGTTGAACAATGCTAAGATAATTTAGTGACCATATAACACTACATATCAAATCTCTAAATAACTCCATCCCAGACAACTTAATGCATGTAAAGATAACATGAATAAAAAGGTACCCTTAGCCAACAATTGTAACATATGATCAATTCACAATCTTAATTTAATGCATGAAAATTAATTAATTCAACGATTAATTAATCAAACCTTATCTCTTTAACCAATCATAAATTATTTAACCATTTAACATTTAACATGTAATAATTAATCCCCCCATTAATTATTACCTATTTCCAAATTATCTCCTGAACATGTCAAATATTCAAAATTCCCAACAATTATTAAAGGCCACAAACTCATTCCAACTCATGAAATGATAATTAATTCTATAGTTAATTATCCTCATACTCAATCTACCCATTCCAATCATTTAACTGTTTAATCATATCACTTTAACCATGTTAGAAAAACATGCTAAAACTCAACATAAGTTCAAGTCCTCACTTATCTCATTTGCACGACATTATTTAATAACATCAAAAGTGTCAAGCATAGACATATCATAATCAAGGAAACTCACATTCTCAATTTATCAAAAGTAACTCAAATTCTTATATAAAGTGTTAAAGATTTGGGACCCTACCTCAGGTTTTGATGGAAACCACAACGAACGAAGAACCCTCAAGAGAAACTGGTTGATTCTTTAAGAACCTACCTTAGATCACTTCTCCTAGCAAGACCAACACCAAACCTCATCAAACATGGCATCCACACACTTAGATCTACCCATAACGAGTGTATATCTAAGAAACCGTGAGAAGAAGATATGTAGATCTAAGTAGATCTATGAAACCGAACATAAACGAAGAAGTACATCTACCAACCTCAACAAATTAGCTTTGATTCGCCAAGAGGTGTAACACCCCAAGATTTTATGAAAAATATTCTTTTTAATTTTCTTAATGTCTTGTGTTGTATGCTACAACAAAGTAGTCTTTCACAACATGCAACCCTAACTTGGTTGCATTACACGCAATCACGACCTTCCTCGATAGCGTGTGTTGTACGCAATACCAAGTTTCACTAAACAACGATATGCTATTAAAATATTATTAAAACTAGCCGTTATGAATAGTAATAACCACTTTTTGAAATTTTGTAAATTTTATATTTCAAAATGGACTTCATTTTTTGATTCAGAATATCGAAATTATCATAGGGTGAAATTTTGGCATTTTTATGAAACCTTTCAATTTTTGATGAATAGTGAAAACACTGGGTTACTATTTAAAAACCGACTTTTTATTTAAATAATTATTTATTTTAGGTCAAAATTGACACATAATACCTATATAAGTTCAATGTAATTCATTGGAGTCATTTTATAATAATTTTAGATATATAAAAATTTTATTGAACTTTTGACCGTCTTTTACCCACCTCCTAGGAGAATTTGCAAATTTACATAGAACTTAATTTTACCGCTTTTGTGAATGAAATTTCAAAAATCCGAGAGACATAGTTGATTTCAGTAAGTAAAATGTGGTTCAATGAGATTAAAATAATTTTTGGTGAATAGTAATTTTTTTATTTACCACGGTTAAAAGTAAATAGGGTAATTAAGGGAAAAAATGATATTATTATTACCCTAACACATATACTAATTATATTATACAAGTGTAATTAGACCATACACAACCTTAGGAATAATATATGACCATTTAGGCCCACTTGGATTTGATTAGGACATTTATTATTAATTTATTTAAAGAAGGGTTAAAATAGTTAAAATCAACGTTTAATAAGTAAATCATTTTGACTATATGGGTATACATAAGATAAATTCGACTATAAATATTCATTAGAAAGATAAAATGGTTTCCTACATAATGATATTTTATTTTTAATTTTCAGACTATAAATAATTTAATTTATTTATGACACAATGATGATGTAGTAATTATATTATTAATGAAATATTGACATAATTGATGTTTTAAATACCAAAATAAATGTAATTTGAGACTTTTTATGAATTCCAATAATTTGATATGTTAATATGACATGTTACTATTGATTTAATTAACTTTTTTAGAACTAATATTTCTGTTATGATTTTCACAAAAATCAATTACCAAATAGTGTCAAAATTGACATAAAATAAATTTTTAAAAAAATATTATATTATTAATTTTTATTTTATTACTAAAAACCTAAGGTTCGGCTAAATGACTTAGATAAAGATATATATATTAATAATAAACAACCTGGGGTTTGTTTGGCTTGTTATAGTAAGTTTATTAACCTTATAGTGTAAGAAAACAAGAGGACACGGTAAAAGAAAAATTATTTAACTTAAAGTTAAATCTAAATGATAAGGTTAAAATAGAAACCTAAACTTGTCTAAATTCTATTGTATGAGAGGATTTAGACCCATCCCCACCTTATCTTATAAATAACTGAATTTTGAGCTATTAAAAACCGAATATGACTTTATAATAAAATAATATTTTTAGTTATTCCAATGGTGCCCCTCTCCTCTCTTATAAAAGGGAACCTCCTCCCTCTCTTCGTCACACCCAATTGAGCCTTCAACCTCGGCCAAAACCTGCCAAATTATCTTCTCCACTTCCCTAGAAACATCCTAGAGGTCTTGGTATTCTTCAAAGACCAATTTTGGTGCCCTAAGAGGAGGTCTCAAAGAGGTGCTTCAAAGAAGAGGTAATGTTCGTTACCGATTCTTTCAACTTTATTTCTTCTTCCACTTCTTCTTCTTTTGTTGTTTCATTATGAAGTAATAAAATTAGTATCACTCAGATACTGATATGTTATTATAAGTATGAAACAACTCTATTTCACCATCTATCCATCCTATGGAAAATGAAATCACCGCGTGTGCGTACGTACGGAATACCGTCTCCACGCCGTAGTGTAATCTATTTTCCACCACCCCCTTACTTGGATGGGTATAATGGTGTAAATAATAACTATATATTATTATTTTAAAGTATTATTGATTCTGAAATAGTATACATACACTCCAATATAATTGCACGATCATGGGAATGATATCATCGCTCGTGCGTACGTACGGACTACCGTCTCCACGACGCGATGAGATTTGTTCTCCATGTTAACCATTCATGAATGATTATAAAGTATATATATTAAGTAATCAGGAAATATATTACATAATAATGATACTAGATTTATGTGTATATATATGTGTTTCATCTACGTAATTTCATTCAATTCAATAAGGAAACGAAAACAACGTTCATGCGTATGTACGGCCTACCGTCTCCATGAACGGTGTATTTCTTTCTGTTAATTGATATATTATATATATGTATATTCTAAATATATATTATACATAAATAATTTTTTATATTCTGGAATTAAGTAATCATGATCTAATTAATCATATGAATAATTACAAGTCAAAACATGGACGACAAATGAAACGATTTTACCGAAAACGCTCTTTAACATGGAATTTACAAAAAAACGTGTAATATAATGTCATAAGTGAACCATATATGATATCATAACAATGAACACTATTCTGTAATAAGTCAATGACATTATTTAAATCATTATACAAGAGGTTCGGATACATACGAAGCATATCAGACACAAGGTAAGGGATAATTTTGAAAATCTCATTTTTATCCGAGATTTCTTATTCGTAAGTATTTACTGGGGCTATTTCTATCATGTACATGTTTTATAAAAGTATTTTCATGTATGTTTAAAGTCCTTTTTACCCATTTTTGACTTTTACGACATGGTATATAAGGAATCTTTTTTTGATTTAAGTTACGAGTTACTTTTTTGACTTTTCCGACAAAAGTACGAGGAGAATGTTATTTTTTAACTAATACGGCGTGAATGGATTTTTATGGTTTTATAAAGCCTTATTTTCATGAAGCTTCCTCCAAAATATTTCATGACTATTTTCAAAAAAATCCTATTCTTTTAAAATTTCATGACATTTTGTGAAAAGAAAATGATTTTGAATAAGAAAGGATAGTTTCCTCAAGAATTCATTTCAAGTGTTTTATCAAAACCATTTCCCATCTAAGATGACATTATTTCATATGTGTATGTTTCATGTATAATGTCTCTATGATTTACATGATTTCACTTTTCTGATTATGAAATGATATCCATTTCTTTTATATGGATTATGTGATGATGGGATGATGTCTATGAAACCCATTTTATTTGTTGGGTTATTATGAATGATGTATGTTTATTTTGTGGAACAAGTAAGAATGATTTCATTATGAGATGGGTGGGACCTATATCTCCCTCCAATGCATTAGGTAAATATTTATATCTCTTGAGATAGACATGGCTATATTGGTAAGTTAATCTGGTTCCGTGTTACAGGACTGAAACGAGGAGTGAACTCGATTCAGAAAGGGACTTTGTCCACTAAGATGGTCTTGGCAGCAATGCCTTGGCTACTATGGAAATCCTGACATGTGCTAAATGGTTTCCCCAATTACATGTTTTATTCCCATTATATTTTATCGTGGTTGATGTTCTATTATGATATATGCCTTACGTACTTCCACGATTTATGTCTCTGCTCAAGATTTTGATGTTTAAATTTCATGTTCAAGTTTTTGCTTCCAAATGTTTATGGATTGTTTTATGTTATCTATGTTTGCCCTTACTGAGCATTTGAGCTCACCCTTTTTACTTTTTATTTGCCCCAATAAATAAAGAAATATTTTAGGTAAGGAAACAGAAAAGGGGAAGATCGTAATGGGAGCTGTTGAAGATATTTCAACATGATTAGAAGTTTATATTCAGAGTTTCCAAAGACACTAAACTATTACGGTCCTTGTGTGTCTGTTTTTGTTATGTATTAATTATTCCACAAATGTAATTCAATGTCCATGTACGTCAAGATTCAGGTCTCTATAGTTGGTATCAGAGGAAAAGTAGGTAGAAATGAATCTGATCCTTGTGAACTCTCGCATGTGAGCATTGGATGAAGCATGGCTCTCCGCCCAAGGGCTTCATGAGGAAATGGCTGCCATTGGGGATGGTGGTGTGTCCCGCCCAGGGGGTGTATCCACCCATGGAGTTCCCTGATAGGTATCAATTGCAGTCCACTGGAAGTAATTCCAGACCGTTATAGTTGGTATCAGAGGAAAGGTTTCGTCAACCTTTGGAAACTAGGATGCGAAAACGTTCGTGAGATCCCTAGAGATATTTCTAAGGCATTTCTAGGGACGTCCCTAAGGATAATTATACGTATAGGATATAGTCATAGAACTATGGTAATGATCTTATAATTTAACCCAAGATGTTAGATATTGAAGGTACTCCCCCTTTATTATGTTGTTTTCCCTAGCATGATTTTTGCCTCTCACACTATTCTTTTTGGGTTTTTGACGATGGCTGGAACCCGAAGGAACCATGTTGATCAATGTAATGGACAAGGAAATGATTTTCCTCCTGAACAAACAAATTCTATGGGAGACGGAGTGAAAAATATTATTTCTATACTTACACAAGCTATGAATCATTTTGGACTTCAAAATGAGCAGAGAAAGGAGCAACATTTTGTTGAATCCTTCATGAGGCAGCGTCCACCTTCATTTAGTGGGTCTTCTAATCCCTTAGTGGCAGAACAATGGATCAGTACTACTGAAAAGATATTTTCAATTATACAATGATCTGAGCATGATAAAGTCATCTTAGCAGTATATCGTTTAGAAGGTAAAGCTGATCAATGGTGGAATCTTATCAAGAATACGAGGGCAAGAGATGAAATTGATTCCATGGAATGGGACGAGTTCAAGAACTTATTTTTCAATAAGGACTTCCCTCATATTCTTGGAACAAAGATGGAGAAAAAGTTTCTTGAACTAAAGCAAAAGGATGATGAATCTGTTGGTGTATACGAAGAGAATTTTACAAGGCTTGCAAGCTATGCATCTCGCTTTATCATCCAACCTGAAAGTAAAGTTGATCGATTTTTCAGTGGCTTAAAACAAAATCTTTGAAGGGCATTATCTATAAGAGACATCAGTAGCTATGAATAAACTGTGCGTTGTTCTATTAAGGTAGAAATGGAAGTTGGTGTTACTTATCCATCTCATAGATTTGACAAGAAACGAAAGATGGAGTTCAAGGAGAAATCGCAAAATAATGGTGAAAAGAATATGAATGTTTCCTTATGCTCAATGTGTGGAAAGAAGCATGGTAGAGATTGTATTAAAGGGACTAGAAAATGTTTTATGTGTGGAAAAGAAGGTCATCGACCAGCTGAGTGTCGAAGTAATGGAAAAAGGGTTGATAATGTTGCGAATAAAGAAAATACTACCGAGAACGCACCACCAACACTTCAATGCTTCAAGTGCAAGGAAATGGGGAATTATGCTAATAAATGCCCTAATCCAAGGGTTAGTGATGATCGAAATGAGCAACCACTTAAGGAAAAGGAGAAAGGGAAGTCACATGCGATCACTATTGGAAAAGTTGAATATGACAACGATGTGGTGGAATGATTAAGTGTTTATGTAATGGTATTCCAAAATAATGTTGTATATAGTATCATGGAATATTGGAATATTTATGTATTGGTCTATTGTGGTTTTCAATAATTTTATGGTACAGGTGACCATGGAAAGTGATTGAGATATTTTTGGAAAAAAGATGATATTCGCATAATGAAGGGATACGGAGAAAATGAAATGTTTGACAGTATTCATGGGATCATGACTGATATAAGGTAATAGTTATATCATGGTTTGAGTATATAGAATTTTGGGGTTTTGGTATGTGGAAAGAGTTAACTTTTGAAACCACTCATGTTTTCACTAAGATTTAATGGGTATTCATTTTTCAGGAGAATACATGATTAAGGCATTTGAATGTTTGGAATGTGACCAACAAGACATATCTTATGATATATGGGGATCAACGATGGTATTAACATGCTTGTTAAATGAAATCTCTGGTAATCGTTTTCACTATATTATGAGAGTGGACTGCAGTATTATGGATAAGCCTAAAGATTGGAATAGATTATGTTGGACATAAGTTAATATTGTTTAAGGATAGAACTTTTTTCGATATTATTGATGGGATGTTATAGTAATGTAGTTTTAGAAAAAGGACAACCTGCAGGACGGGCGACAACCCATTGCGTCAGACAAGGCTGTGGGAATCGAACCCACAACCGAAATGCGACTGGCCTTTATTGCCTACCACTGGCCTACAGTAAGTCCCTGGTTAGTAGAAACTAGTTTTATTTTATTAAGTGGTATGATATATGAAGTATAAGTTCATTTTTGAAATCGTATATGATTAACCTCACCATAGATGGACTTATGTATATTTGATAACTTTTGATAACCTTTTGTTTGAAACAGATGGAATGACCCATCATTCTATCACATGACCTACTAACACATCACTAATAACAAATTCAACTTCATTTTATTAAGGGATGAAGTGGAAATTGTTCAATTCACGAACAACAGGAAAATTTTACCAAAATCATGTAAGTATTTCTTTTAATTCATCAACTTTATGGAATTATCTTGAAAACCAAAAATGTTGTCCCAGTTCCCTTAAATCCGATGAATCAGATGGTACCTTAGATCATCACAAATCTATGGCTTTGTGATTGTTGGATTTTTCATATCCATGTTCTCTACCACTCTCCATCAGAACATGATGGTTAGGTTTCTCTTCCATATCCATATTTTCACCTATGTTCTCTTACGTGGAAACCCAGTGATTAGTTAATTTGGGGAACCATTATGATTCATACTTTAGTTTTTAATGATTGGTTTTGGTATTCCTTTTTACGATGTGGGTTTATATTAAAGAAACTTTCGAGTAGTAAACCATTTATAACCTCGAGGAATTTCGAGGGCGAAATTCATTTTAAGGGGCGTAGAATGTAACACCCCGAGATTTTATGAAAAATATTCTTTTTAATTTTATTGATGTCTTGTGTTGTACGCTACAACAAAGGAGTCTTCCACAACACGTAGCCCTAACTTGGCTGCATTACACAGAATCGCAACCATCCTCGATAGCGTGCGTTGTACGCAATACCGAGTTTCACTAAACAACGATATGCTATTAAAATATTATTAAAACTAGCCGTTATGAATAGTAATAACCACTTTTTGAAATTTTATAAATTTCATCATTCAAAATGGACTTCATTTTTGGATTCTGAATATCGAAATTAGCCTAGGGTGAAATTTTGGTATTTTTTTGAAAACGTTCATTTTTTTATGAATAGTGAAAACACTGGGTTACTATTTAAAAACCGACTTTTTATTTAAATAATTATTTATTTAATTTTAATTTATTTTAGGTCTAAATTGACACATAATGCCAATATAAGTTCAATTTAATTCATTGGAGTCATTTTATAATAATTTTAGATATATAAAAATTTTATTGAACTTTTGACCGTCTTTTACCCACCTCCTAGGAGAATTTGCAAATTTACATAGAACATAATTTTACCGCTTTTGTGAATGGAATTTCAAAAATTTGAGAGACATAGTTGATGTCAGTAAGTAAAATGTGGTTCAATGAGATGAAAATAATTTTTGGTGAATAGTATCTTTTTACTTTTATTTAACATGGTTAAAAGTAAATAGGTTAATTAAGGGTAAAAATGATATTATTATTACCCTAAGACATATCCTAATTCTATTGGATAAGTTTAATCCTCCTAAAAACAACCTTAGGAATAAAATATGACCATTTAGGCCCACTTGGATTAGATTATGACATTTATTATTAATTTATTTAAAGAATGGTTAAAATAGTTAAAATCAATGTTTAATAAGTAAATCGTTTTTAATTTAGGGTTACACATAAGATAAATTCGACTATAAATATTCATTAAAAAGATAAATTTATTTCCTACATAATGGTATTTTATTTTTTATTTTTAGACTTTAAATAATTTAATTTATTTATGACACAATGATGATGCAGTAATTATATTATTAATGAAATATTGACATAATTGATGTTATAAATACCCAAATAAATTTAATTTGAGACTTTTTATGAATTACAATAATTATTTATGTTAATATGAAATGTTAGTATTGATTTAATTAACTTTTTTATAACTAATAATTCTGTTATGATTTTCACAAAAATCAATTACCAAATGGTGTCAAAATTGACATAAAATTGTTTTTTAAAACAAATATTATATTATTAATTGTTATTTTATTCGTAAAAATATTTGTTTCTAAAAAATGACTTATATAAGGTTATATATATTAATAATAAACAACTTGGGGTTCTTTTGTCTTGTTATAGTAAGTTTATTAACCTTATAGTGTAAGAAAACAAGAAGACACAGTAAATGAAAAATTATTTAACATAAAGTTAGATCTAAATGATAAGGTTAAAATAGAAACCTAAACTTTTATGAATTCTATTAGATGAGAGGATGTCGACCCATACCCACCTTATCTTATAAATAACTCAATTTGGAGATATTAAAAACCGAATATTACTTTATAATAAAATAATATTTTTAGTTATTCCAAAGGTGCCCCTCTCCTCCCTTATAAAAGGGCACCTCCTCCCTCTCTTCCTCACACCACTTTGAGACATCAAGTTCTGCCAAACCCTGAAAAATTCTCTTCTCCACTTCCCTAGAAACATCCTTGAGGTCCTGGTCTTCTTCAATGACCAATTTTGGTTCCCTAAGAGGAGGTCTCAAAGAGGCGCTTCAAAGAAGAGGTAATGTCTGTTACCGATTCTTTCAACTTTATTTCTTCTTCCACTTATTCTTCTTTAGTTGTTTCATTATAGAGTAATAACATCAGTATCACTAATATACTAATATGTTATTAAAAGTATGAAACAACTCTATTTCACCATCTATCCATCCTACGGAAAACAAAATCACCGCGCGTGCGTACGTACGGAATACCGTCTCCACGCCGTGATGTAATCTATTTTCCACCACCACCTTACTTGGATGGGTATAATGGTATAAATAATAACTATATATGATTATTTTAAAGTGAAATTTATTCTGAAATAGTATACATACACTCCAATACAATTCCATGATCATGGGAATGATATCATCGCTTGTGCATACGTACGGACTACCGTCTCCACGACGCGATGAGATTCATTCTCCATGTTAACCATTCATGAATGATTATAAAGTATATATAATAAGTAATCATGAAATATATGACATAATAATGATACTGGATTTATTTGTATATATATGTATGTCTCTACTTAATTTCATTCAATTCAATAAGGAAACGAAAACAACGTTCATGCGTACATACGGCCTACCGTCTCCATGAACGGTGTATTTCTTTCCTTTTATGGATCTATTATATATATGTATATTCTGAATATATATTATAAATAAATCATTTTTATATTTTGGAATTAAGTAATCATGGTCTTATTAATCATATGAGTGATTACAAGTCAAAACACGGACGACAAATGAAACGATTTTACCCAAAACGCTCTTTAACATGGAATTTACAAAAAACTGGTAATATAAAGTCATAAGTGAACCATATATGATATCATAACAATGAATAAGATTCTGTAATAAGTCAATGACATTATTTAAATCATTATACAGGAGTTTCGGATACATACGAAGCATATAGGACATAAGGTAAGGGATAATTTTGCAAATCTCATTTGTATGCGATATTGCGTATTCGTACGTATTTACTGGAGATATTTCTATCATGTCCATGTTTTATAAACGTTTTTTCATGTATGTTAAAAGTACTTTTTACCCATTTTTGACTTTTACTACATGGTAGGTAAGGAATCATTCTTTTATTTATGTTACGAGGTACTTTTTTAACTTTTCTGACAAAAGTACAAGGAGAATGTTATTTTTAAGTTATACGGCGTGAACGGATTTTTACGGGTTTATAAAGCCTTATTTTCATGAAGATTCCTCCAAAATATTTCATGACTATTTTCAAAAAAATACTATTCTTTTAGAATTTCATGAAATTTTTTGAAAAAAAATGATTTTGAATAAGAAAGGGTATTTTACTCAAGAATTCATTTCAAGTGTTTTATCAAAACAATTTTCCATCTAAGATGAAATTATTTCATATGTGTATGTTTCATGTATAATATCTCTATGATTTACATGGTTTCACTTTTCTGATTATCAAATGATATCCAATTATTTTATATTGATTATGTGATGATGGGATGATGTTTATGAAACCCATTTTATTTGTTGGGTTATTATGAATGATGTATGTTTATTTTGTGGCACAAGTAAGAATGATTTCATTATGAGATGGGTGAGACCGATATCTCCCTCTAATTCATTGGGTAAAGATTTATATCTCATGAGATAGACATGGATGGAACAATAAGTTAATCCGGTTCAGTGTTACAGGACTAAAATGAGGAGTGAACTCAATTCAGAAACAGACTTTTTCCACTAAGATGGTCTTGGAAACAATGCCTTGGATACTATGGAAATAATTACATGTGATCAATGGTTTCCACAATTAAATGTTTTATTCCCATTATATTTTATCATGGTTTATGTCCTATTATGATATATGCCTTACATACTTCCACGATTTATGTCTCTCCTCAAGATTTTGATGTTTAAATTTCATGTTCAAGTTTATGCTTCCAAATGTTTATGGATTGTTTTATGTTATCTATGATTTCCCTTATTGAGCATTTGAGCTCACCCTTTTTATGTTTTATTTGCCCTAGGAAATAAAGAAAGGTTTTAGGTAAGGAAACAAAAAGGGGAAGATCGTTATGGGAGTTGTTGAAGATATTTCAACATGATTAGAAGTTTATATTCCGAGTTTCCAAAGACACTAAACTATTACGGTCCTTCTGTGTCTATTTTTTTTATTTATTAAGTATTCCGCAAAAGTAATGTAATGTCCACGTACATCAAGCTTCGGGTCTCTACAATAGGAGCATTCAGATCGCCTCCAAAATTCTTGGGAGATGTTCTCCTACCTTAAAGGGAGGTTGATCCCGAATTTTGGCCGCTTAGGAAGAAAAAAGAGAAATCTAAAGGCAAAAATGAGTGAGATACACAATTTAAGGATCTCATTTAAGTTCATGCACGGTTAGTTCGCACGATTTGACAAACCGTTCTCTAACCATGCATTAGCTACTGCCTTGGACACCCTTCTCACACGGTTTGGCCGCACGGTTAGACAAATCGTGCACCACCCATGCAGAAGCTACTACCTCCAAGATAAACTATGCACGGTTTTTCCGCACGGTTAGACAAACTTTGCGCCACCCGTGCGACTTCCCCTTTACCTCAAAACTTCTATCAAAGTTAAGAAAAATAAATCTGTAGGTGTTCCAACACTCGGAATAAAATTCCAGATCTCGGTTTAAAATGAATGACCAGTTTATAAACCAAATAAAAAATATTAGGAATATTCGTAACTATAACCCAGTTCAAAAACACAGGATATTACATTATACCCACCTTAAAAACATCTCGTCCCCGAGAAGCCATTGAGAACCACTTCTAAAACAACCGAACTACCAATGTAATTTAATCTCGTTAGAAGTGACGCATTGCATTCCCAATGCCAAACACACCATTAACCATTCTCCAACCTGATGGATAATCCATTATAACTAGATCCAAAGATTACTCTAAATCTTAAACATCGAAACAGATCTTATATCTAAGGTCATTAGAAGGACCTTGTCTACGTAAAAGGTTGAACCTTGATCAAACAACGAAACAGTTTTCTCGTGCTTCCCTCAAAGATGGCGCGGACCCAAAATCCACTTTCACCCTTTATCTGACGATGTGCCTTTAAAACTATTCCAAAACCATCCTCCAGTATTAGAAATTCCTTACCCAACATCTGGTGAATTTTCCAAGTCAATCCATCGCAAGTCTATTTCAAAAACAATCATCCACAAACACGAATAAAGAAGTAGCCCAAGGAAACCACACATCCTGAATACTTCCTAGATAATACTACTTATCAATCCCAAAAACATTTAAACTGTAGTGTGGCATAAGACCAGCGCTATATTAGTTTCTCCATGATGAGGTCAAGATAGGGTACATGAGCGTCATGTCCAGAAGAGCGCACTAAGAGAAAACAGAGGTCATGAAAAAGATCAGTCAAACCATTACCAGACAACTCTGTTCTAAAAACTCGGCATCACCTGACAACATGTTCATCGTGAACAAGTAGCAATACACACCTTAGGATTTCTCATGACGTATCAAGAAAAGATCAGCTGCTCACTAGCGTGCAAGATTAACAACAAGATCAGCATGTCAAAACACATGGGTCTTTCGAAAACTATTCTAGCATTGAAATGAAACTGATTCTTTATCTCTCAAGTTACTCTACCTGGAGTTGACCCAAGACCATACTCAACGGGACAAAAAGACTTATTACGGAGTCATAATGCATCATACGACCATTTTCCTGGATGACGTCATAACCAGTAATCCATTACTAAGAAGAAAGGGTCAAATGAACAATATAGGAGTTGACCATGCCTGAGGCACATCTAACCAGCTGACAAAGATAATTACTCGATGCTCAAGCCCACAACAAGGTCAAGAAACACATCACCACCCATTAAAACATGGGTGTCATAGGAAACTTGAAGTCCTCCCTGGGACAACAGCACCCAACAACTCCAAAATAGTGAGAAAATCCATAGTGCTAGAAAGGAATTTAAGTTATGAGGGTGCTCCTGACCACATGTTAGCCCATTATGAAGAAAAAGTTTCAACCCTAAACCGGGTCACTTTAAACAAGTCACTAGTCTCAAAAGCTGAACATAAGTACATTTCTAAGGAGAATAACTCCTACGGAAAGTACTCATGATTCTGTTCCAAGGAAACTCAAGAGAAGTCTGAACTACCATTTACATGAGGGGTTTAAATAGTGTACACCACAATAGGTTCCATTTCCAAGACTCTTATATTTAATCACTTTTAATCTTTAATAGTCAAATGATTTAATCAAAACATCATAGTACCATTTTCAAAATGCCCTAAGGAAAAACAGGCAAGTTTCATAAAACTCCCTTTTTAAAACATTTAAGTTAGTTGACATCTCTTCATTTTCAGGAAACTTATCAAAATAAATTCCTTTTAAGAAGATAAGGAAACCTACGAGTATCCCATTTTAACCAACCTATCTTCTCTATAAAGAAACCCAATAGGAAATGAACAAGTATTAAAATTATAGACACCCAAATGGGTTATCTCATAAAAAAACTCCCCAATTGACCTACTTGGGTCCTATTGCATTTTGGAAACTAGCCATTTGATTTCAGATCAACATCAAACATCATTCACATTTATAAGCATTTCACAAGGCATCAAGTCATCGCATTTAATAAGAGTCATCATTTACCAATTCATGAAGCACCCGTACACTCCATTGATTGAAAATTGGCTATCATTAATCATTACCAATGTCAATTCCGAAATTAACATGAATAACCTATCGGTCCTAATTATATCGGTGGTCACCTACCAATCGATAAGGCGGCCATACACCTTATCGCTGGATTTTGGATCTCATTTAACACAGTCAACATTCATTTAACATTTTAACTTTAGAATCCCTTTCACATATCAAAACATCTTTAACATGTTAGCATAAGTAGTAACACAACAACATGATATAACATGGAATCATGTCACAACAACAAAACATGATAATAACTAAGGAAGTATGGCATATAATCACCTAAGCACATTAAATATATCATTGTAACATGCTATCTAGAGAGGCATGCTAAAACAGATCCAAAACGGCACCGCACCTAAGGAACATAATCCAAATTAGCAGGAATCCTACTAATGCAACTACATTGCATGTTATATGCATGAAATGTGAATGTCTAAGCGACTAAGATGATACATGAATGAAACTTCCTTTCCATACTAGTCCAAGAAAATTATTCTTTTCAAAATTCTCAAAATCAACAAATAGTGTAAAATACACCGGGTTCTCAAGGTGAAATCATATCAACTGTAAACTCTAATAGTAAAAATATCAATACCCATCCTTGGCCACATGGTCATTTCCCATACATGTGGTGATCAGTCCCAAGCACGACTATTAACCCAAGCACCGACACATTCCTAGTCTTCTATCTACCAACCCCAAAACATTAAGACAAAGGAAAAAAATGAAGCCAAAACCTCTGATACCACTTTGTAATGTCCCAACACGACTCACCACTAAACTGGTGGTCGAACCAGTCGCCACATGACCTCAAACACATCTCCCCGTATTCCAGAGGCTGCCGACTAGCAATGAGGGTCTGTGGATAGTAAGTGGGGAGACTATACCCTCTTATCAGAGTTTCACAGTGGTATATCAGTGTAGATAACAAACAATAGTGGATGTAATAACTCAGAAATGACAAACAGCGGAAGACAAATAATACTCATTTTATAAAAGTGTCCAACGCCAAATTATACAGCATATGCATTCATGACATTCTAATGATACAAAATAAAAAACAGTGAATAAAACAACATGCTTTACATTCCAATACAGAAATAAACAAAAAAATTACTCAAATCCCCAAGGACAATCTCCTCGATCATCCTGATCATCCGCTTGGTCGTCTACCCCTATCTCTAAAGTAAATGAAAATAGCATAGTCCTGCAACCAAATATAATCGACTTGGGTAACCAGTGCAATGGCGGCCCAAGTAGGGTGTGAGATATAAGTCTTGGTAGGCCGGGACCACCGGTGTATACCCCAAATGATAAAATTTAATAAATAATTTAAAACATGTGAAGGCATGCATAAAATAAAGTAAGCAGTATAAAGTAACTATATACTCAAGTACTTGCTTCAGCACTCAGCTTGTGTCTGAACCTGCACTATTCACTTATCATGCATACTCTACAATCTTTACATAATCATTTTTCATTTATCAATTACTCAAATCTTATTATGAAAGTCTTGAGATTCAGCCTACGCCCAACATCTCCCTTATAAGTCACTCACCACGGATGTCTCTAAAGACCATCTAAGTAATCAAGTAATGTCTGAATCCAAGCTTGTGATTTGGCTTGGATAAAGCATCATAATTTATTCAATTTAATCATTCATATAGTAAGTATGAGCCCATCTACTAAAATTAGTTAACCCAACTCATAAATAAGTCTGAACCATTTCTCATAATCAAACCACAAATCCTCATGTCACAACAACATTCATTAACCATTAAACTCATTTCATGCACGAACAATTGGACCCATAGTCCAATTTTAATTAATGGTTGTAGAACATCATGTCTAGCACCCTCATGAGTATTCGGAACATCAGTCCATGTCTCACAACCCATGGGTATTTGGAGCATCAGTCCCTGACCCATGAAAGAACATTTGCATGCCAGCTGGGTGTAGAACGCCATGTCTAGCACCCCGTGAGTATTTGGAGCATCAGTCCCTGTCTCACAACCCAACTATCAATCTTACACATACATCTATCATTTGTGTAGAATGTCATTTATAACAACTTGTGAGTATTCAGAGCATCATTCCTTATCTCACAAACCATTCATCAATCACACATACACATTTATCATTGGTGTAGAATACCAGGTCTAACACCATAAAACCAACCTGTTAATTAATTCAAAAATTAATTAACAACACAAATCACTCTTTAGATAAGTCAACACTTAATTATCAATTAAACATCTCATCAATTAATAATTAAATAATAATTAATTATTCTAGCAGGCTAACTGAATAATTAACTCAACACTTATTTATCCAAATTCTTTAAGAAGTCTGAACCTGTCCATTCAAACAATGGTTTGTCTATGACTTTAACAATCTAAAATCTCACCATAATCATCTCAAAACATGCCGAACAAAGACAAGATAATTTAGTGACCATCTCACACAACATATCAAATCTCTAAATAACTCCATCCAAGAGAACTTAAGGCATGGAAAGATAACACGCATAAAAAGGTACCATTGGCCAACAATCATAACAAACAATCAATTCAGAATCTTAATTTAATGCATGAAAATTAATTAATTCAAAAATTAATTAATCAATCCTTATCTCTTTAACCAATCATCAATTAGTTAACCATTTACCATTTAACATGTAATAATTAATCCCTCCATTAATTTTTACCAGTTTCCAAATTATCTCCCAAACATTCCAAATATTCAATATTCCCAATAATCAATAAAGGCCACAAACTCATTCCAACTCATGACATGATAATTAGTTCTATAATTAATTATCCTTACACTCAATCTACCCATTCTAATAATTTAACTGTTTAATCATATCACTTTAACCAAGTTATCCAAACATGATTAAACTCAACCCAAGATCAAGTCCTCACTTATCTCATGTGGGAGAAATTATTTAATAACATCAAAAGTATCAAGCATCGACATATCATAAAAAAAGGAAACTCGCATTCTCAATTTATCAAAAGGAACTCAAATTCTTATATAAAGTGTTAATGATTTGGGACCCTTCCTTGGGTTTTGATGGAAACCACAACAAACGAAGAACCCTCAAGAGAAATGGGTTGATTCTTCAAGAACCCACTTTAGATCACTTCTACTAGCAAGACCAAGACCAAAACTCATCAAACATGGCATCCACACACTTAGATTTACCCATAACGGGCATAGATCTAAGAAATCGTTGGAAAAGGAGATGTAGATATAAGTAGATCTAAAAAACCAAAAAAGAACGAAGAAGAGCATATACCTACCTCAAGAAATCATCTTCGATTTGCCAAGAGGAGCCTTAGGATCACCTCAAAAACGCTTGGGATAGATTCTCCTCCCTTTAAGGGAGGTTGATCCGGAGTTATGGCCTATTAAGTGGAAAACGATCAATTTAATGGAAAAAATGAGTGAGATCCACAATTTAAGGATCTCATTTAGGTGCCTGCACGGTTAGTTCGAACGGTTTGACAAACTGTGTGCTAACTGTGCATTAGCTACTTCCTCGGCCACACTTCTCGCATGGTTTGGCCACAGGATTAGACAAACCATGCGCTGCCCTTGTGGAAGCTACTGCCTCCATGACCAACTATGCATGGTTTGGCCGCATGATTAGAAAAACTGTGCGCCGCCCATGCGACTTCCCCTTTTCCTCAAAACTTCTATCAAATTTTGAAAAATGACATCTTTAGGTGTTCCATCACTTGGAATAAAATTCTGGAGCTTGATTTAAAAAGAACAACCCATTGATAAACTGAAAAAAATAATTTCAGGAATATTTGTAACTATAACCTAGTTCAAAAACATGGGATCTTACACCTTTTGGTTTCTATTTTCTTAAGTTGGGATACATTTTTTACATATCCCTGTTACAATAAATTTAATTTTTAACTTATATGAGGCCCTTTTAATCTCATTTATCCTTCTTATGAACCCTTATTTACACCCGTTCTTATGCTGAAATTTTGTAAGGAATCTTCTACCCTCATCTTTAATCAAGCATTCCTTTTACGTTATGCCTTAAAATTTTATTTTTCTTATGTTCGGATATGTTCTTTAATATCCCTCTTACTATATATTTCTTATATAAATTATGAGAGACCGATTTCTCTCTCATCAACACATTTTATGAATTTCTATATGACACCATTATGCTGCCGAAATTGCACCACGATTTCCCATGCTAAAATCATTGTATAGAGAATTCCATGCCCATTTCTCTATTAAGGGTATTCAAATTTATGCACATATACTTATTGATTGGGGAATTAAATGCATTAATTATACATTCTTATATCATGAAATAAATTATGATATTGAATGAATCCATGTTATATGATATATGTGGCATACTTAATCATGGGAATGAAATTACTATGAAGGGTGAGCCGTGATAGCGCTCCATTGCATTGGGTAATGGTTACTGTCATGATAAATCATGTTGGGAAAAAAGGTTTTCTTGAATCTTTTATAGTACTTTTTCTACCATGGGTTCTTGGTTGATTTTTCCTAGATCTATTTATGATGCATTATTTTACGTTTTTTCCACATTTCCCATGTTACGATTATCATGCTATATCATGACTTATTATTCATGTTTCTTTTATACTCCATTAATATTCCTATTATCTGACATATATTATCTTACTCATGTTATGAATTTTTTATCCCTTTAATGGGATTTATAGCTCACTGATTTCTTATATATATGTCATCAGGTGATCCCATGCAGTGTTATGAATGAAGGATTGTTTTGGTCATGTCAAAGAAGTTTTCAATAATGATGTTACATAATATGTTTTAATTTGTTGTGTAATGTACCTAATTTCTCAAATACACTAGAACTATCAATATTATGAGTATTATTAAGTTTATATTTATGTAGTATATCTTTTTTTAAAATTAAATAAGGAGTAGTATTGTTATAGTTGGTATTAGAGGAAAGGTTTAGTTGTTTTTTGGGATTAGGATTAGAGAATCCTAATGAAAATCCTTAAGGATAAGACTTGGTGTAATAATACATCCCTATATTTTAGTGAGTATAGAGAAAGTGGTTTATCAATAAAATACATCCCTATATGGATAAAAAAAATTACAATGTTCTGGAACAGATCTACCTAATACTGAATACTCCAATACGGTGTTTTGGGCCATACTCAGGGTAACCTGGTAGGTGACAATGGGCTTTACTACACACATGGTCTGACAATCCTCATGAATATGATTCAGTAAATTCATAAGCTCAATACGAACCATTATTATGTGAACAAATATTCCCATAAGAATTTATGTTAGGAAATAGATAATGGATAACAGAGGTTTAATCCAATAAACTCATAAGTTATGGATGTAATTTACAAGTTATCCCTTTAATGTCATTGGATTCCCCTATATGTGTTTAATAGTTTGAAAATACTCATCCCTAAGTCTATGTTGGATAAAGTAGAACCAGAATCAAAAAGTGAATATTAGGGTTATCTTCTATAGTTCTACACATTCTTTTATATCATGAAAGTTCAGTTGAACTATTCAAACACCACTACAATTCTTGGAAGTATATATGTTGGGGAAAATGGAAAATGGAGAAATTATTTCATCCCATGTATATAACTCCTCCCCTATCACAATTTGTGGATTGAACTTCTTGATGAAACTTTTCATTCATCCCTAGGTGTAATTTTATGCAATTCTAGGCATGTATTGTCTTTCCCTATATGTAACACCCCGAGCTTCCATGATACGCTTCTCATTCAATAATGCAATAGCTTGCATTGTACGCAACTTCGAGTTCTAAAACACCGCGACTAATCAAATTAGCCGTTATGAATAGTAATAACCACTTTTTAAAATTATAGAAATTTTATATTTCAAAATGGACTTAATTTTTGTATTCGTAATATCGAAATTATCCTAAGTTGAATTTTTTGTAACTTTCTGAGAACTTCCGACTTTTTTATGAATAGTGAAAAATACTTAAAACAACTTTTTTAATCAAAATAATTTATCATGATAAATTATACTATTTAGTGGTTTTAAAGTATAATTAGAATATATTTTTACCATTTTATCCAATGGTGGTCATTAGAATTAATTTATCATTGAAATTGGACATAAACAATTGCCAATCTTTTGATATAAATTGTTTCTTAAAAACACGCTATTTGTTGTAACAGCGGGAATTAATTATAAAATTAATTAATACAACTTATATGTTTGGAATTTTGTAAAATAGACATCATTTTTGAATTCGGAATATCAATTATAGCTTAGGGTGAAATTTTGGCCTTATTCTGAAAAACTTCAATTTTTGATGAATAGTGAAACCACTAAGTGGTTGTTAAAAACTGATTTTTCGTTAAAACAAAATATTACCACTTCTGTGATTTGATTTTCAAAAATCCGACATACATGGTTGTCATTAAGAAGTAAAATGTGGTTCAATGAGATTAAAATAATTTTTTGGTGAATAGTAACTTTTAAGTTCTTAATCGCGAATAGAGGTAATTAGTGTAGTTTAAGGTAAAAACAATGTTTTAATAATATAAGATGAGCTTGACACTTGTCCTACTCCTATTGGATGAGTCATGGCCGACCAAGACAACCCATGGGTCAACTTGGGGACCCCATGGAGCCACTTTGGTTGGAAAATGACATTAATATATATATATTTAATGTTAAAATTAAATTGACACAAACATGAGTTGTTTTACTAAAACAGTTTTTAAGTGGGGTTAAACAAGTCCAAATTTTGACTATAAATATTCATTAGAAAGATAAAAATATTTCCTACATCATAGTATTTTTTTTATAATTTTTAGACATTAAATAAATTAAATTATTTATGACATCATTATGATGCAGCGATGACCTCATTATTTGACGATTTAAATAAAATGAGAAGATAATGAAACATACAAGGCTTACACTTGTCCAAAGCCTATTGGATGAAGATATTTCGAACCCTTATCACCTTAGCCACGAATTATATAAGTGTGGGACCTTTAGAATCCGAAAAGCATTGTATAATAATGTAACATTTCAATCTTTCCAAAAGAGCCCCTCCTCTCCACTTATAAAAGGCCCCCACCTCTCCCACCTCATTTACACTATCAAGCCATTTGGCTCGGCCAACCTCTGCCCACATACTCTCCCAACTTCCCTCTCTTACTCCTAGAAGACTCACTTTGGGCAGAACTCTTCCCAAGGAAGCCTTTGGCTCAAATCAAAAAGAGTTACCCGATGTTGAGGTAATGTCTTCTCTAATGTTGTTTTGTTTTATTTATCTTCTCCAACCCCCTAAAATCTTTTATTTCATTTCTTTTGTAACAAAACCAGTATCCTCATTATACAAGGATGTTGTTATAAGGAGGATTAGAGCTACACTAACACACACCTACATCAAATGGTTAAAAAACATACGGTTTCTGTGGATGGCGAATTTCTGCCTCACGAAACGATGATTGTTAAACACTCATATAACACCTCCAAAGGTAGCCATTAAGTTGTCACTATTTTTATATATGATATATAATATGTTTATGTTTTACTTATGCTTCTGTATTTCTCATTTATTGCATACTTTATGATTTCCATTATGGGTAAAACGCGATAATTTCATTTTAGGAAGTGCGGACTACCGCCCCCTCAAAGTGATTTGAATCGTTAATGCCATATGTGGGATGTATAAAGGATGGAGTAAATGGTATTATACACTATATTATACTGGAATTATATTATACATTTATATCATTATGATTTCATTCCATTAAATATGAAATTGAAATGAAAGTAGCGTTCATGCGTACGTATGTCTTACCGTCTCCATGAACGGTGCATTTCATTTCTTACCTCTAAATGTTACGTAATATTACAAATGAATGTATATACTGGATATATGAGATATATATGACATCTAAATCATGAATATAATTCTGGAGATAATGGATATTCTACCACATAAACAACTTGTAATTATAAGAATTTTATTGTTGACTCAAGTACCAAAGATCGACAAAATGACCGTTATTAACTTAAATAATTACATAATGTTCATATCATTGTAATAAGTGATATAAAATGGATAATGAAATTGAAAATGGTTCTTAATAAGGTATATATTAACTCTAGTTTATTATTCATGAGGTTAAAGAACGGTTGAGTCAAGTCAGACACGAGGTAAGGGAACTTCTTAACCCAATTTCCATTCTCTGGGTTAATCTCCTACTTTCAAATTATGTCATGATATTATTATGACCTATATTGTATTTGTACTTTCTTTATGTGTACATATAGTGAATACACATAACAGATCTATTTCATTTTAAAAATGATCTTTTTAAGGACTTCGTCTCAATCTCCATTCATTGAGGCATATTTTGTTTTATACATAAATTTCTTTTATACAGTGTATAAACCCATTTGACTTTTACGTTTATTCAAAAGGTTTTCTTTTATAATTATGTGATTTTTAAATGATTTCAAAAAAGAGACATTTCTCTCCAATATATGAAAATCCAGTGCAAATGTATACGTATTTAACGCAAGCTTAAAAATGTTTTCAGAAAACCCGACTCTCGAGTGTGGTAGACAGGAAGGGATTGGGCATGGACCCATCATGGCCTGTAATTAGTCGAGAAGTCTCAGAATTAGTTATTTTGTTTTCAGAAGCTTGCATAATGTTTTCAGAAAAACACTGGATTATATTTGAGCAATTTTAAACGTAAGTATCTTCTAAAAAAAGATGCATCGGTAGGTCTCATGAGACAACTAGACGTGGAATTGGCCGAGGCCCTTTCCCAATTTGATTTATGGTTTTGGCCGAGGGCTTAATCATTTTAGACGTCTTGGCCGAGGCCTTGAAAAAATGTTTCAGAATGTCTGGCATTATACATTCCCTCATTATGAAAGTGGTTATTGATTTTGCATGTGATTATTCGACCAGTAGAATATCCATGTGAAGAAGTGAATGGCATTATCTCATTTTACTTTTGCCATATTATGTTGAAGTTCAAGTTTAAAAGGCTTTTGTTTTAGTTATACATTGTCTTAAATGTTAATGTTTATTTATGAAAGCTTCCGCTATATTGTTAACCTTACTGAGCATCTGAGCTCACCCCTTTCAATGTCTTAATATTTTCCAGGATGTGAAGAAGTATTTTATGAATGACCTACAGGGATTGTCAGAAGAGGATATGAGAGTGGACTATGGAGACTTTGTTATTGTAGTTTTTTTACTTTATGATGTAATGTAACATTTACGAATGTATCTAGTGTTTCCAAGGCTACTAAACTAATCGGTCTTTCGAGACTTGATCTTTTGTGATCATGCCAATGTTACGAAGTAATGCACCGACTCTGGGTAGCTGGGGTCGGGGCGTTACAGTTGGTATCAGAGGCAGTTTAGTACTAACCTTGGAAGCTAGATTTAGATAAACTTTGATTAGAGCACATAGCCCAAAGATAGACTTTGAGGATTAGTATAGAAGAACTTCCTAGAATTTTTTTATTGTAGAGATGTTGTGAGTTTTCCGAGCAATACATCCCTGTCTAGATACGAGCAGGTAGAGGCGGCTCTGGCACAGATGTACCTAGGGGTAAAACCCGAAAACACCGCTTTGAGCTAGACTCGAACGGGAACTGGTGCATGACAACGGGCCTTGCTGCACTCTTGGTTACGACACTCCCGGGGGAATATGCTTTGGATAATTCTCATTTTCTTTACAAACCACTATGAAGGGTTATGAATATATAATTCCTCAAAGGAAACATTTCTTTTTATGATTATGGATTATATCCATAAATAGTTCAATTTATGTAAAGTATTTTACAAATATGGAATTATGTATTTTATTTCATAAACTAATCTAGTTTATGCCATTGTTTAGAAATGGCACCTAGTGGAAGGAATGGAAACCGTATCAATGCACGCACTCCGTGTAGGGATTTCCCTCCTTCTCAAGATAATTATGGTGGAGCTAGTGATACAACTGGTGCTGATCAGCTTCTCACCACAACTCACTCAGGTTATGAATAATAACCTTACTCGTATGGAGCACCCTGATCCGCAATGTGGAGGATCAATGTTAGACCGCTTCATGAGGCAATAACCACCAACCTTCAATGGGAGTACAAATCCTATAGTAGCTGAGCAATGGATAAATTCCATAGAGAAAATATTCCATGCCTTGGGGAGTAGTGAAAGGGAGAAGGTTGTCATGGCAGTTTACCGCCTCACTGGAGATGCCGATCAGTGGTGGTCGCTGATTCAAAACACAAAGGAAGATGATGACGTATCGAATATGGAATGGAGGGAGTTGAAAGAGCTTTTCTTAGAAAAATACTTTCCTCGTGACCATCGAGCAGATATGGAAAGGAAATTTCTGAGTCTGAGGCAGAAGGAGGATGAGAATGTCGCAAAGTATGAGGCTAACTTTACAAGGTTAGCGAGGCATGCTGCCGATTATATACGTAACCCAAGGAGTAAGATTGATCGTTTCTTTGATGGGTTAAAACCATTTCTCCGTCGAGCTTTAGTATCACAATCCTTCTCATCATACGAAGATATTGTCTCATGTGCTATCACGACAGAAAAGGAATTCTCTAAGTCTTATGACAACAAAGTAAAGCAAGAGAAGAAAAGAACGGGGGAACAAGAGACAGATAAAGGGAAAAAGGGAAAGAAGGATTTTCCATTATGTGATAATTGTGGGAAGAATCACCCTGGTGCGTGCCTAAAAGGAATGAGAGTTTGATATAAATGTGGAGAAAAGGGTCACCAGGCTTGTGATTGCAAGGGAAAGAAAGAGGCTGCCAAAGTTTAATGCTACAATTGTAGGGAGATGGGGCATTATGCAAATGAATGTCCTAAGCGTCAAGGAAACATACCTCAGAAAAGGCCAAGGGATCAAGGCCAATCTTATGCTGTGACTACAGTTGAAGCGGAATAATTAATGTATTGGTGCTTTTGGACTCAAGGATTATATTCTGGTTATAAGAATAATGTGATATATATATATGCGGATTGTACTACATTACTTTTTGATTTCAGTAAGGTTTTAATTTGATGAAGGTAATCATATTTTTAGTATGTGACAATAAGAGAAACTTTTCTTTGTTTGGGGAATCTGATGTTACAATTGATTTTGGAATTTAGAGACCTTTTAGAGAAAGTCTGGACAGAGGTATATTGGATAATTATAAAGGTTGGAGTGGATTAAGTTAATCTTTGGATAGTATTGTTTAAGGTTAAAAATTTATGAAGATTATTTTTGGAATATTATGATACTATAGTTTTAGGAAAAGGACAACCTGCAGGGTGGGGCATAACCCGTCGCGTCGGACAAAGCTGCAGGAATCGAACCCACAATCATGGTGCGACAGGCCTTTATTTCCTACCACTAGCCTATAGGAAGTCCCTGGTTATTACAAAATAATTTTACTAATCTAAATGGTATGTGTTAACATTTGGAACCTTATACAATTAGGATAAGTATAATATTTTTGAGTTCTATTATCTTTTTGAGTGAAAGATGAGTTGATGGTTGAAACTCTAATTGTCAAGCATAAATATATATATACCTATCTCTTATTCAATGAATAAATTAATTCTTAAACTTTAGTAAAGGGATATTAAAACAAAAATTGTGTTATCCTAATACCTTATGTCTTGTTGAACTGATGATATTTTAAATCAACATAGATTGAAGGCTTTGAGGCCCTCAATTTGACAGTTGATTGTGATTGATGACCTCAATCTCTCCCTACAAATATTTACGTTTTTCCTCCAATTATATGTCTCTAATTGCCACCAATGTTCTCCTAATCGAGATCATAATTGGGTGGTGAATTTTTCATTTCCCTTTCCCTCTTATTAAGGATAAATTTTATTAATCTTATTTCCGATGTGGGGTTTCCTCAAAGGTATTTTCTCTTTTCAACCTTTTATTTTCAAGGGAAAATTTCAAATTGCGAGAACGCAATTTATTGAAGGAGGGGAGAATGTAACACCCCGAGCTTCCATGATACGCTTCTCATTCAATAATGCAATAGCTTGCATTGTACGCAACTTCGAGTTCTAAAACACCGCGACTAATCAAAGTAGCCGTTATGAATAGTAATAACCACTTTTTAAAATTATAGAAATTTTATATTTCAAAATGGACTTCATTTTTGTATTCGTAATATCGAAATTATCCTAAGTTGAATTTTTTGTAACTTTCTGAGAACTTCCGATTTTTTTATGAATAGTGAAAAATACTTAAAACAACTTTTTTAATCAAAATACTTTATTGTGATAAATTATACTATTTAGTGGTTTTAAAGTATAATTAGAATATATTTTTACCATTTTATCCAATGGTGGTCATTAGAATTAATTTAACATTGAAATTGGACATAAACAATTGCCAATCTTTTGATATAAATTGTTTCTTAAAAACACGCTATTTTTTGTAACAGCGGGAATTAATTATAAAATTAATTAATACAACTTATATGTTTGGAATTTTGTAAAATATACATCATTTTTGAATTCGGAATATCAATTATATCTTAGGGTGAAATTTTGGCCTTATTCTGAAAAAATTCAATTTTTGATGAATAGTGAAACCACTAAGTGGTTGTTAAAAACTGATTTTTCGTTAAAATAAAATATTACCACTTCTGTGATTTGATTTTCAAAAATCCGACATACATGGTTGTCATTAAGAAGTAAAATGTGGTTCAACAAGATTAAAATAATTTTTTGGTGAATAGTAACTTTAAAGTTCTTAATCGCGATTAGAGGTAATTAGTGTAGTTTAAGGTAAAAACAATGTTTTAATAATATAAGATGAGCTTGACACTTGTCCTACTCCTATTGGATGAGTCATGGCCGACCAAGACAATCCATGGGTCAACTTGGGGACCCCATGGAGCCACTTTGGTTCGAAAATGACATTAATATATATTTATTTAATGTTAAAATTAAATTGACACAAACATGAGTTGTTTTACTAAAACAGTTTTTAAGTGGGGTTACACAAGTCCAAATTTTGACTATAAATATTCATTAGAAATATAAAAAGATTTCCTACATCATAGTATTTTTTTTATAATTTTTAGACATTAAATAAATTAAATTATTTATGACATCATTATGATGCAGCGATGACCTCATTATTTGACGATTTAAATAAAATGAGAAGATAATGAAAAATACAATGCTTACACTTGTCCAAAGCCTATTGGATGAAGTTATTTAGAACCCTTATCACCTTAGCCACGAATTATATAAGTGTGGGACCTTTAGAATCCGAAAAGCATTGTATAATAATGTAACATTTCAATCTTTCCAAAAGAGCCCATCCTCTCCACTTATAAAAGGCCCCCACCTCTCCCACCTCATTTACACTTTCAAGCCATTTGGCTCGGCCAACCTCTGCCCAAATACTCTCCCAACTTACCTATATTACTCATAGAAGCCTCACTTTGGGAAGAACTCTTCCCAAGGAAGCCTTTGGCTCAAATCAAAAAGAGTTACCCGATGTTGAGGTAATGTCTTCTCTAATGTTGTTTTGTTTTATTTATCTTCTCCAACCCCCTAAAATCTTTTATTTCATTTATTTTGTAAAAAAACCAGTATTATCAATATACTAGGATGTTTTTATAAGGAGTATTCGAGCTACACTAACACACACCTACATCTAATGGTTAAAGAACATACGGTTTCTGTGGATGGCGAATTTCTGCCTCACGAAACGATGATTGTTCAACACTCATATAACACCTCCAAAGGTGGCCATTAAGTTTTCACTATTTTTATATATGATATATAATATGATTATGTTTTACTTATGCTTCTGTATTTCTCATTTATGGCATACTTTATGATTTCCATTATGGGTAAAACGCGATAATTTCATTTTAGGAAGTGCGGACTACCGCCCCCTCAAAGTGATTTGAATCGTTAATGCCATATGTGGGATGTATAAAGGATGGAGTAAATGGTATTATAAACTATATTATACTGGAATTATATGATACATTTATATCATTATGATTTCGTTCCATAAAATATGAAATTGAAATGAAAGTAGCGTTCATGCGTACGTACGGCTTACCGTCTCCATGAACGGTGCATTTCATTTCTTACCTCTAAATGTTACGTAATATTACAAATGAATGTATATACTGGATATATGATATATATATGACATCTAAATCATGAATATAATTCTGGAGATAATGGATATTCTGCCACATAAACAACTTGTAATTATAAGAATTTTATTGTTGACTCAAGTACCAAAGATCGACAAAACGACCGTTATTAACTTAAATAATAACATAATGTTCATATCATTGTAATAAGTGATATAAAAAGGATAATGAAATTGAAAATGGTTCTTAATAAGTTATATATTAACTCTAGTTTATTATTCAGGAGGTTAAAGAATGGTTGAGTCAAGTCAGACACGAGGTAAGGGAACTTCTTAACCCAATTTCCATTCTCTGGGTTAATCTCCTACTTTCAAATTATGTCATGATATTATTATGACCTATATTGTATTTGTACTTTCTTTATGTGTACATATAGTGAATACACATAACAGATCTATTTCATTTTAAAAATGATCTTTTTAAGGACTTCGTCTCAATCTCCATTCATTGAGGCATATTTTGTTTTATACACAAATTTCTTTTATACAGTGTATAAACCCATTTGACTTTTATGTTTATTCAAAAGGTTTTCTTTTATAATTATGTGATTTTTAAATGATTTCAAAAAAGAGATATTTCTCTCCAATATATGAAAATCCAGTGCAAATGTATACGTATTTAACGCAAGCTTAAAAATATTTTCAAAAAACCCGAATCTCGAGTGTGGTAGACAGGAAGGGATTGGGCATGGACCCATCATGGCCTGTAATTAGTCGAGAAGTCTCAGAATTAGTTATTTTGTTTTCAGAAGCTTGCATAATGTTTTCAGAAAAACACTGGATTATATTTGAGCAATTTTAAACGTAAGTATCTTCTAAAAAAATATGCATCGGTAGGTCTCATGAGACAACTAGACGTGGAATTGGCCGAGGCCCTTTCCCAATTTGATTTATGGTTTTGGCCGAGGCCTTAATCATTTTAGACGTCTTGGCCGAGGCCTTGACAAAATGTTTCAGAATGTCTGGCATTATACATTCCCTCATTATGAAAGTGGTTATTGATTTTGCATGTGATTATTCGACCAGTAGAATATCCATGTGAAGAAGTGAATGGCATTATCTCATTTTACTTTTGCCATATTATGTTGAAGTTCAAGTTTAAAAGGCTTTTGTTTTAGTTATACATTGCCTTAAATGTTAATGTTTATTTATGAAAGCTTTCGCTATATTGTTAAACTTACTGAGCATCTGAGCTCACCCCTTTCAATGTTTTAATATTTTCCAGGATGTGAAGAAGTATTTTATGAATGACCTACAGGGATTGTCAGAAGAGGATATGAGAGTGGACTATGGAGACTTTGTTATTGTAGTTTTTTTACTTTATGATGTAATGTAACGTTTACAAATGTATCTAGTGTTTCCAAGGCTACTAAACTAATCGGTCTTTCGAGACTTGATCTTTTGTGATCATGCCAATGTTACGAAGTAATGCACCGACTCTGGGTAGCTGGGGTCGGGGCGTTACACTATATAGATCCAACATAAATTTCTGTGAGAGTGAAATCACTCTCCAAATGGAGAAATGACCCCTTATTCTAATCAAGTTAAAAGAGGATAAGGAATTTTCCATATAATCATCATCTTAAGTACGTATATTATTTTTTTATGATCAAGTGTATCTAGCTTAAATGATTGAGTATAAGGAATAAACCATCCTCAAATACATGCCTATTGTGAGGGAATTTGATAACATGTTTCCTGAGTAGCTTCATGGTCTTCTACCAAGCAGGGAGGTTGAATTATCGATAAATCATATACATAGGGAATTTCCAATATCTAAGACTCTGTATAGAATGATAGTTGTAAAAATTAAGGTGATAAAGAAACAACTATAGGAGAATCTGAATAAAGGGTTTATATTCCCAAGTGTTTCCCTACGGGGTGCACCAATCCTCTTCATCAAGAATAAGGATGGTTCAATGTGACTTTGTATTTATTATCATGATCTCAACAAAATCACAGTAAAAAAAAGTATCCTTTTCCAAAAATTTATGACTTGTTAAATCAACTATGTGGATAAAAATATTTCATGAAGTTGAATATATGGTCGGGATATTACCATGTAAGGGTGAAGAATGAGGATATCCTCAAGACTTTTTTTTATACAAGGTCTATGAATTATCAGTTCATAGTGATTCCATTTAAACTCACTAATGCCCTTGAAATATACATGGACTTGATGAATAATGTCTTTATAGAATACATTGATAAATGTTTTGTAGTCTTTACAGATGATATTATAATATAATCCAAAACCAAGGAGGGCCATGAGAAGAATCTGATCATTATTCTAAGGACCTTGTGAAAGGATAAGCTCTATGAAAAGTATAAAAAGTGTGAATTCTAGATGATGGAAGTCTCATTCTTCGGAGATATCATAACAATAAATGGTATATATTTGGATCCTTGAATGAAAAAATAAATTGATGTATTTTTTAGGTCAACATCCTCGATAGATATTCGTAGTAGCATGATATTATCACCAATTTCTGATAAATTTCTCATGATTTTCAGACCCTCCCACCAAGATAACATGGATGGGAGGAAAATATTCTTGGAATGATGAATGTGAAAAAAATATTTAGGGAGTTAAAAATGAGTATTGTCACTTCCCATGTGCTCACACGGCCCACAAGTGGGGATATTTTCATATTTTTCAGCAATGTTTCAAAGAAGGGATTGGGGTGTGTGTTGATGAAAATGGAAAAGTTCATTTACTATGGCTCAAAGAAGTTGAAAATTGAAGATAAAAACTATCCCACACATTATTTGGAGTTGTTCCTTTTTTTGAAAATATAGTGTTATTATCTATTTGGGGAGAAGTGTGAAATATATACTAATCAAAAAATAATTAAATACATATTCCCACAAAAAGTTCTAGATATGCACCAAAAATGATGGTTAGTGCTCATCAATGATTACAACTGCTCAATATACTACCATCCTAGGAAAGAAAAAAGTTGGAGTAGTCTCTAAGTAGAAAGGAACCAAAAATTCTATCATTGATGAGAATTAAGAAGGATATAATCTTATTATATTTGAAGAAGATGTATGTCGGAATTATAAGGAAATGAAACATCATCAATGCTTTAAAAAATGATTTCTCAACCACCTATTTTGGAAAGGCTAAATTATTCTCAAAAAGTTGATTTGGGAATATAGAATAAAGTGTAAACTATCAAAAAAGGGAAATCCTTAGAATATAATGTTAATGAAGAAGGAATTGTGAGATTCAGGTCAATATTATGTGTTCCATAAAATCTAGAGTTAAAGAATGAAATTGTGGTTTATGTACATAGTTCTACTTTCTCCATTCACCCAAAAAACACAAAGATATATCGAGATCTACAAGAGAACTATTAGTGGGATAACATGAAGAAGTAGATTGCAGAATATATATCAAATTTCCTGGTATGATAGCAAGTGAAGGCTAAAAGGAAGAATTCTAAGGGGATGATGAAACCATTACCCATACCAACACAGAAATGGGAATAATTAACCATGGACTTTGTCACTGTACTTCCAAATTCATCAAAGGGAAACAAATCTTCCTAGGTTGTTTTGTATCATATTAAAAAGATTTCATATGACCTCGTGATTCGAGAGGATTTCTCACTGGATCAACTAGCACGGATATACATCATAGAAGTGGTAAGTCTGCATGGAGTACTACAATTTATTGTGTCTGATCGATATCCAAGATTCACCTCTATGTTTTGGAAAAGTATCCAGAATTCTCTAAACACTTAGTTGAACTTCGGTATGGATGGTCACACTCAAACTGATGTAAAATAGGAGAATACTATTCAAACAATTGAGGTCCTATTGAGAGCTTTCTCATTAGACTTCAAAGGGGGATGGGACCAATATCTTCCTTTGGTGGAGTTCTCTTATAACAATTGTTTCCACTTGAGCATCCATATGGCTCCCTATAAAGACCTTTATGGGAAGAGGTGTAAAACACCAGCATGTTGGGGATTAATTCGGGAATGAAAACATATTGGTCCTGAAATATTCAAACTAATGGTGTAGAAGGTTACCACCATCTGCCAGTACATCAAAGATGTACAGAGTCGACGAAATAGCTATGTTAACAATCATCGATGAGACTTAGAGTTTTATGTTGGATACATGGTATTCCTCTACATATCTGCATAGAAGTGATTGATGAAATTAGGGAATAATGGAAAGCCTATTCCAAGTTACATTAGCCCTTTTAAGATCCTTGATCGCATCGGAGTAGTGGCCTATCACTCCCACCGAACCTATCTCAAGTACATGATGTATTCCATGTATCCCGATTAATAAAGTACATACCAAACCCATCACATGTACTCAATCATTAGGTGTTACCATTGGAGAATGACCTTTCTTATGAAGATAAGCTAGTGAATATATTAGATCATTGAGAAACGTTTTTACAAAATAAGACAATACCCCTCATCAAAGTGGTGTAGAGAAGCAACATGTTTAAAGAAGAAACATGGTAACTATTGGTTGTGATGAAGCAAAGTTACCCTTATATATTTTAGTGTGGGAAATGAAAATTTTGAGGGTGAAATTTTCAAGGGGGATGATTTTAATGACCTAAACTTTTATAAATAAAATTCCCCCTTTTTTAATTAAATTTCTTATAGATATAGAAAAAATATACTTATTTTGTTTTATTATATCCAATTACTTATAAATGATGGTTATGTATCTTTAACATTGATACTATTGTTATTTAAACGTGATCACATTCCCCTTATAAATATAGGGTTTTAATAAATCCTTTCAACACAGAAAAAGGAAGTGATGACCTCAACCAGTGGGATCATACCCTCTGAAGAAAATCTATTAGAGCGTTTGAGGGAGATATAATTTTTGGGATTTTTTCTTGAAAAATCCCAAACCAAGATATATCAAATTAAGCATGGTCGAAAAAATTTATGGGATAACTTCAAGCTCATCATGATCACGACTCAAACTATATTCCCTGAAGGACCACATGAAATCCCCACCATCATGCACCTTAATCCTAAAGTATATGATAGTGTAATAATGGGTTATGTATCAATACCCTTGAATTAGGAATTTAAACATTATTTTTGTATAAAATATTGTATATATTCTCTTCTTATTTTTGTTTATTTGTAAATGGTTTTTAAAGCACTAATAGTATTTTGGGTTCATATTCAAATTTATTTAAGAAATATTTTTTGATGAATTAATTTTTTTTTCAAATAAATAATATTTCAATAAAATATAAATATTAAATTAATTTTTTAAATATAAATGATCGTATAATTCTTATGAAGTCAAATTTAATTTTTATTAGGGTTTGAAAACAGTTATTGAAAAAAAACCCTATCATTTTCAATAAATGTTAGTTTTTATTTTAAAAGTAAAGAATTCATATTTTAAGAAAATTACGTTGATAAAATGTATTTCATTTTTGGAATTGCGATTTTTAAATTATACAATTGTTAATTTTTCATAATTTTCTGAGACAGTCAAATTTTAAGGTAAAAATTAAATACCGTAAAAATATATGATGTGTTTCATGACATTAAAATATCCAAATAGCGATGTTATAAATACTATAATAGTTATAATCTTAAAAATATATGTTTTAACTTTAAAATAATGTGATTTTAAGTTTATTTTATTTATTTTATAAACCCTTAGTGAATCCTCCAAGACTTGTAATCTATTTTAATATATTAAAATCAAATCTTTAAAACTGTGACTCACCTCCACATAAGAAAGGGAAAAATTTTATTATATTAGGACCTTTGCCTTATTAAATAATTTAATCAAATCCCATTTTCCAGAAACCGTGGCAAAAAACCATGGGATGGTTTTTGGTTTTGAAGATTTTATTATGTTGTGTCCAAAACCAAGATAATAAAGAAATCCCTATCATTTCCTATAAAAACCAACCCAACCTCCCATTTCTCTTCACTAAAACTATTTGGAGCACGAAAAAACTCTTCCCTATAGTCCTTATAGTCCTATAGAGGTGCCCCCAAGCTCCCAATAAGCCTCTCCTACTCCCTTTGAGTCACACATCCTAGTAAGGGATTCTCCATCTCCACTTTGTATCAAGAATTTCATTTATGATATGATTTTTTAATTCCATTTTCTTAAGTTAGGATACATTATTACCCTTCCACATTAAATTATATTTTATTTTTAAATGAAGGGAGCCACTTTAACTATCTTTTAAACCTCTTATGAACCTTTATATACACCAGTTATTATGCCAAAATTTTGTAAGGAATCTTCCACCCTCATCTTTTATCAAGCATTCCTTTTATGTTATGTCTTATAAATTATTTTTTCCTTTATTGGTATATGTTATTAAGTATACCTCTTATAATAAATTTCATTTCTAAATTACAAGATACCAATTTATCTCTCATCAACCAATTTTATAAATTTCAATATGACGTTTTTATGCTGCTGAAATTGCACCACGATTTTCCATGTCAAAATCATCATATATTGAATAGAAAACCCATTTCTCTGTCAAGGTTATTAACCTTTATGCACATATACATATCTATTTGAAAATTAAATGTATGTATTCCACATTATTATATCATGGAATAAATTTTGATGTTGAATGAATCCATGTTATATGATCTATGCGGCACACTTAAACATGAGAATGAAATGATTATAAAGGGTGCACCCTAATAGCACTCTAATGCATTGGGTAATGGTTAGTATCATGATATGTCATGTTGGGATAGAGGATATACCTTATTCCTTTATGTAACTTTATTCACCATGGGTTCTTGTCATATTTAGACTTGATCTATTTATGAAGCAATGTTTTAAGTTGTTTCTATATTTCCCAACTTACAATTATCATGCTATATCATGCTATATCATTTGTTATTATTCATGTTCATTTTAGGATCTATTGATATGACAATTTTCTAACATATATTGTATTCATCATGGTATTACTTGTTTATTCCCATACTAGGATTTATATCTCACCCCTTTCTTATGTATGTCCTTATGTTATCCTATGTTGTGTTATGTATGAAGAATGTTTTGGTTAATTGAAAGATGTTTTCAATAAATATGTTTATTTTAATGTTTTAAGTTGTTATGTAATGTACCTAATTTACCAAAGACAGTAGATATCTCAATATTTTGAGTTGTATTAAGTGAAAAGTTATGTAATAAATCATGTTTGAAAAAGAAATAAATGGCAGGGTTGATATTGTCAATGAACAGCCTCATGGACCCATCATTATTATTAACAAGATAATAGGGGATCCCTATGGAGAAACACTAGGAATAATAAATAACTTATCACTCAATTCATATAGTTGTTTCTTATACTCAACTAATTCTACAATGTCTATTCTATACGTATTATTTGATATTTGTCTTTCATCATGGATTAAATCAATAGAAAACTCAAATTCTCGCTCTGGATGGTGTCCAAGTAAATCATATGGGAATAAATCAATGTATTCTTGAAAAATAGGCACATCTTCAAAATGAACATCACATTCCTCATCCATAGATGATGTTTTCTCTTCTTAACCAATAATTTCATTTATAAAAGATATGGGAGGTTGATCCAGATATTACAGAGATGATGAATCCCCTCTAAATATGAGAAATTCCATACCTTTATCACTAATCATAATTTCATTCTCTTTGTAATAAATATTTTCATGATATTTTGAATTCTAGTCCATAACCAAAATTATATCAAAATCAACCATAGGTATGATGATAAAATCATAAATTATAGAACATTTATGTGTCATAATAGTAATTTTTCAACACATAATTACTACAATAAGCATTCCACTAGCAGTATTTACTGATAACTCCCTTGTTAAGGTGAATTGGAAATATCTAATTTTTAAATAAAACTAATAGGATATAAAGGAATATGATGAAACATAATCAAATAATTCTTTAGATAAATTTGAAGATATGATTAATGTACCTTCCACTACATCATTAGGAACTTCATCCTCCAGAGTTTTGAGAATATATTGTTGGAACCGATCCCTTTACCTTTTCTGGGGAATGTTTCATTGACACATAGGATAAAAATTTTTATAATGTCCCATATCATTAAAATTGTATCATTGAACATTGGTATATTCTTTCTTTCCCTTCAAATCATGGGATTTGTGGCCTTTTTCTAAACACTTGTAACAAACTCTCATTCCTTTTAATTATGCACTAAGTTGTTTCCTTCCACAAGTATCAGACATATGAAAATTCACTTTTTATTCTTACCTTTATTTGTTCTTTCCTTTTCCACCCTCATCTTCTCTGGTCTTCCCTTAATTTCATATGACTTAGAGAATTATTTATCTCTCTTAATATCACATGAGACTATATCTTCATATCATGATAATGTTTGGGAGACCAATACCCATCAGAGTAATGATTTTAAACCCTAAAATAATATATCAATATTGCTACTTGGATTATATATATAGTATTTGGCATGCCATTATAACCTTGTAAATTTTTCTACATACTTAGCAATATTCTCATCCTAATGTTTCCACATATTCAAGATTTGCCTCTCCATATCCGCTCACTATTCATGAAAAAAATACTTTTCTAAGAAAAGTTATTTAAAATCCTTCCATTACATGTTTTATAATTATTCATCCTCCATGTTTTGAATAAATGGCCACAATTGATCTGTATCTCCAAATAGATGAAAAATTTTATTTACAACCATCACCCTTTTGTTACTTCCCCAATCAATAAATAACTTCTCTGAGGAACATATCCACTACTCAGCTAAAAATGAGTTTATAGTCCCATTGAATTATAGAGGTTGTCATCACATGAAGTGGTATAACATTATTCATCATGTTTTGGATCAAGATAATCCATATGAGTAAGGTTATTTCTTATAACATGAGTCATTTTATCCAGTATAGTTATAAGTTTCTCAACTCCGGTTGCAACTCCTACTCCAACATAAATATCTTTCATAGTAGAGAATTACCTTCTTGGAATACATGTATTTATATGGTTTCCATTTCTTGTTCTAGGTGACATTTCTAAATAATGGAATATACTATATTAGGTCATGAATCATAATGCATAATTTTCAAACAAGAAAAACACTTAAATTAAATTGGAAATTTATTCATAACTAATATCATAATCAAAATCATGGTTTCTTTATTGGAATATTTAATTTTAAATCCATCATACTGGTTTTCAAAGAAAATGTGAATTATCCTAATTATATCCATTGGTATTGTTAAACTAGGTGCATAGTAAGGACTATTTTTGTGTACTAGGTTATAGAAAGTCAGGCCCAACACACCTTGTCAGAGTTGGTACCCCTAGTTAAATTTGTGCTAGAACAACATCTACTTATAGTATCCATACAAGGATGTATTTCTAAAAAGACCAACATAATCTTTACTGTACCATAATTGTAGCATTTTATTCTATGTTTATTCTCAATTTATATCTTAGGGTTATGTTCCTTAGTCCATGTTTTCTAAATCTAGTTTCAAAGTTTCTACTAGTCTTCCTCTGACACAAATCGAAAAAACTCTAACCCCAGTACCCCAAAGTTGGTGCCTTAATTAATTACCTTGGTAATATGAACAAGTTTCCACATCCCAAAGGAACAAATAATTTAGTTTATTTGGAAGACTATATACAAACATATGAAATATATTACAACTTTAAATGAAATAAAAAATAGAAATTCTTATTTAAATATATATAAACCCTTAGTTTATCCCTACAAGTCATTCATAATACACATATTCTCATCCTAGGAAAAATAAATTCAAGAAATGGGTGACCTAAAATGCTCAATAAGAGTAATAAATAAGGTAAAATATAACATAAATAATAAGGCTTGGTGAATAACTAAAAATAAATTCCATTGTAACATAATCTTGTGAAGAATATGGTAGGAATAAAAGATGATTAAATAATGTAATAAATAATCACATGAGATGAAAACTTAACCATGGATATTTTACTAATTGAATAATCACATGGATTATCATTTACTAATATCATAATGATATAATTAAAAATATATGACATCTAAAATATATCGTTGGGTCCTTGACTAATCCATCATAAAATAAATGATTAAGGCCTAGTCCAAAACCATATATGGGTTTTCCCACAAGACCTACCGATGCATCGAGGGTATATAGTGGGGGCCACACATCATTTAATAAGTCCAATAAATTCCTCATATGAATGGTATGAAACATAAACACCATGTACATATGTAATTTAAATAACTTTCCCCAATATACAAACATAATCACTAACTATTCTAAGTAGTATGGTGAATGGTATCAAGATAGCACATCCACAGTCAAATAGATCATAAATAATTTAATAAAATATTATAGATTATAATAACAATAGATCAATCGCAATAAATCAAAATATTAAAAATATTTTTTGAAATATATGGAAACAATCTAATAAAATTATCAAGGAATTATTGAGAGAAATACCCTTTTACTTGGTAAATAGGAGTTCTTTTGGATAAATCATTTGTATTTGTCTTAATTGTTTGTATAAAAACATAAATGAAAAATTAAAGTTTTTCATAAAAATTTAGTTATTTTAGAAAAATAATTGTGTCTTAAAATAGATTATGGAAGGTACTTGAAAATGGGTATGAAATTGAGAAGTTCCCTTTAACTGGACTTGAGTACTAAAAAGATTTGAGAAGGGAACCTTGTAAAACATGTATTTTCCCAAAAAATAATGAAATGATCTGGATAAATGAGTTTGTAACATAGACACATAATTTATAATAATTATATTAAAATAATTAACAATTAAAATAGAGTAAAGAGAGATAAAGTGTAACTCGAAAGGAAAATAGAGGTTTGGGAAGAAACTCTTACCTTATGTTTGAAAGCATTATTCATGTGTACTTACAGTCCTAGTTAATGATATTTTATTAATTACTAAATTAACTAAAAAAATATTAAAATTTTATTTGATTTGTTGTTATCTTATTAAGTTCATTGATGTCCTATTTTATGAGTTATGAGATTCAATTTCATCAATTGAGAGTGTTCTTTTCCTTGGTTTTCATGATCGGTTTACATTTACATGTATATTGAAGATCATGTAAATTGAAAATAGCTTTCCAGAATTGAAATTTTATGATATTTATTATATTATAGAATATTAAAGGTGTATATAGGTCATTTGGTTATTTTTGGTGAGTATGAATCATTATATAGGACTTTAGTGATAGTCGTTTAGATTATTTGGGTGGTTTTTCGATCATCCCAAACTAGTTTTGTTTTACTAGTTATTGGCATGTATATATAATGGTTATAGAACATTACATATGTTTTAATAAATTTATTATAATATTTTGTAACCATAAAAATGGTTTTATGACTAGTATTGAAGGAACAATTGAAAAACAAAAGCTTTTCATCCACAAAGTTTGTCAATCAGCACTTCACAGACGATATTTTCATTTTTGAATAAAAGGGGAAGAGAAGAGAATTGATGATGGATATACCCTAATCATAATATAATTAAATTATATATTATATATTGGAGTTATCATGCATTTTTAGACAGTAGTGGCAATTAAAGGATAATAAAAGTAAATAAATTGAAAAGAAAATGAAGGAAAACGAAAGGAGATTTTACCTCTTGAATTTATTCTCCTTGAGAACCTCATTATGAAGCATGGGTTTGGTCTTTTTGTAAGACCAAAGGATCTTGTACATGGGAAAGAATATTGGGAAGATTATTGGTTAGGAATTGGACAATATTCAAGGATTAAGAGGTGTGAAGAGAAGTGGTTGTGAGAGGTCACATATATAGTGGAGGAGAGTGGTGTTTTTTTGAATATTTTATTCATTTGTTTACTATTTTGGCTCAATACAATGAATAATTTTTGAATTATCGCTAAATATATTTAAATAATGAAGTATTGTTCTATATTCGGGGCTTACATCAGCTAGATATCATCTATGTTTCAATAATTCATGTATTTTGCTTATGCCGTAAATTATCGTATTTCATCATTCACCAAAAATTCAATTGTTTTAGAAAAAACCCAAAAAATCTCCCTGAGTAATTTTTGATGATTAGAATTAAAAAATGAACTCCATTTTTTTAAATTACTTTTCAAAATATAATAAATTAAATTGTTAAATAAAATAATCATTTACTTGAGAAATAATGATTTTAATATTATAGTTTTTTATAACACTTTCGATAATTATTTAAGGTCTCATAAAATTATCTTATAATCATAATATAGTGAAATATTAATTTATGAATATATTTTATTAAAATTAATTTTCTAAATATGATAAATTAAATTTTTAAATAAAATAATCATTTACTCGAGAACTATAAATTATAATATTATAAATTTTTTTAAAACACTTTTGAAATTTAATTAAGGTCTCCTAAAATTATTTTATAATAATAATATAGTTAAATATTAATTTATGAATATTTTTTAATAAATTTAATTTTCTTTAAAATATTTATATTAATTATCAAATTGTAAATAAATGTTTATGCTTAACAAAATTACCAACACATAATTTATTATTTTTAAAACATTTATTTACATATTCCATGATATAAATATACCATATTTTCATCTATAATATAACCAAATTTTGTTTATAATTTAATAGGTGAAGTTACTATTCTATTGGTCATATTACTATTCCTTATGGTCGTCATTTTATTCTAATTGTCATATTTAATAGTGTAATATGGCAATAAGCTCAGTGTTTTGTGAAGCATAAACTATGAAAGATGTTAAATTTCAAAAGATACATACCTTAATATCTTGGGTTATTATAATTTTTATTCTATTAATTTCCTAAGGATCTATTTTGGTCTTGTGGTTTTATTTGGGGTGTGTTTTTGATATATTTTTAGGTATCTTTGATGTGATGTAGGTTAATATAAGATCTCTTGGTGAAGTTTTGGTTTCTAGGAATTTCTTCTTTTCTATACGGTGTATAATGGGTTGGAAAATATTCTATGACATAAGGAATCCATCATTTCAATATTTTGCATATAATATGGGATGGTTTTACTCTTTTTTATTTATGGGGATTAGTTTGTTCTGTCCTAATAAAGATAAATTAATAGGTTAATTAAAATATAATGGTAAATTGGAATGATTTATAAGTTTTTACCCCTATGATCTTATTATGATGTTGTGTTTTTTCTGGATGAATGCCCCACTAAAAATCATTGTTTTTTAGAGAATTTTCTTTTGTTGTAGTTATTGTGATATGGAAATTTTGTTTCATGTTGTTTTGATATCACACCAAAATGGAATTTGGGTATCCAGTTATGCTTTTATAGGGAAATGGTTTCCCCTAGATTTATGTCTTATGTGATGATTTCACTAAAAAAGTGAAATGAGTTAAAATTCCATTTGTTAAATCTGTAAATTGGTCTTTGATGTGTTTCGATGTTTGGTTGTTCTTTTGGAGAAGCGATGTTTGGTTGTGATATGGTGTGGGGTAATGTATAGTTTGTTTGGCTATGCTTTTAGGGTGGTGAGGCAATGGTTTTATTGGTCGTACTTTTGGGGTGTTGGGGTGATGGATTGTTTAGAGGTGGATTTAGGGGTTCTGGGGTGATGGATTGTTTGGTCATGCTTTTGGGGCATCGTGGTTATGGTTTGTATGAATGTGTTTTTAAGGCGGAAAGGTAATGGTTACTTTTTCCATGCTTTTAGGATGGTGGGGTTATGGTTTTTTTATCCATGATTTTAGGACGGTGAGGTGATGGTTTTTTTGGTTGTGATTTTGGGGTAGTGAGACGATGGTTCAATAGGAATGATGAGTTGGTTATGATGTGTGGTTGCATTGTTCTTGAATCCTAGGTAGTGATGTAATAATTATTTAATAATGAATGAAATGGATGGGGTTTGGTTTGTTTAATGGGATGGTAATGACTAATTAACAAATAAATGTTTGTTCATGTGGTTAAGTTTTATTGATGCTAAATAATGAAATGAATAGGTGGATAATCGGATTGGTTGGAAATTCAAAATGTAGATTATGGCTTATGTGGTGTTATGCATTTAGATGTGGCAGGAAAAGTTGATATTTTTTGATTTTGTTAGTGTTTTGTTTTGAATCCATAGTTTGGGCCTGTGTGTGGCTATTTGTATATACTTATATATTAATTATTATTTCTACATGAACCCCACCCGTGTAACACACTATGTACCAACACTCTTATTTTTATATAGAGGGTGTTTTTAACAACATTATAGTGATTAGGATGGATGGATGGCTACACACTCTTTCCCACTCTCTCTCCCAGGAGAGTAGATATGCATAGGTAGTAATGGATGAAGGTCTGTTAGTGAAATAGGTGACGGAGAAATTGTTTTCAAGTTAGATTTGGTATAACTGTGTTAAAGGGAGGTGGTCGAACTTTGAGAAGGATGTGATATGATTGTGTTATGGGAAAACATACGGTGCGGTGTGTGCATGGTAGGAGGAGGTAACGAGTTTTATGTCCTTCATGTTCATGATAACCAATCACTCTCGTTATGGTCGTGATGTGATGGCCCAGGTGTCTATGGGCTAGATGATATGTGACTGTGTTTGGGGGTTGTTTCACAAGTATTTGCTGTCATGATGTGGTGTTACCATGATTCGGAGTAGTTTTATATGTTATTAGGAATATATAAGAGCACCAGGACTTACGATATTGGGGTACGATATTAGAAAATCAATGGGAAAGTTGTGTGAGGTACCCTTTATCGATATTATTATTATTATGTTAGTATTCACTGACTCTGTTATTTGGTGAGAATGCCTTGGGGAGTTTTTTATGGATATTTGATCTATTTAGGGGTTTTTTTGTTTTGTTGGTTACTCATGGGTTCATTACCATGTTTCGTTCACATGTGCACAAGAGACTTTGGTTTTATTACTGAGTATAATTGTATGCTCACCTTATTTATATAAATGTATTTCATGTTTCTAAGAGGATTACATGGATTGTGTTGGATTGTACCAGCTCAGTCCTTTTGGGATAGTTTTTTTGTCGCAACTTCATCTCTCCCTTTGGGTATTTTTTAGAGGATTTTAACTATACATGTTTTATTTATTCATGATTTTTGGATGGATTTGGTACTATTTTATTTTATTTCATGAATTTTCTTATGGAGGATTCATCTTATCTCTTGATGCTATATTTTTATAGTGGGCAATGCCTCCAATTTCATGATATTTTTATACCCTTAGTGTTATTCTCTAACCCAGGTCCTACTGGAGGTGGGACTCATGGTCATTATCCCTCTCCCCTAACTGTGGTATCTTTGGAAGGCAGGGGTTGTGACATAGATGTATTAGAGGTTATGGTTGAGAGATAAAATGGAATATAGAGTTAGGCATAATTATGATTTCATGGGTTCTTATATAAATAGTACTAGTTGACCTTAGTCTGTGATATAGTCTAGAGAAATTTCCTAGGACATGAGATTCTAGCCCCCCCAGTTACCCAGTGCATGGAATAAAAAATTATTGAATGACCAACTATGGTGGACATGTTTATAGGTTAGAGACAAAATAGAGGTACATGCATCATGATGACTTGTTTCCCTATTTGATCTAGGTTGTTTTGTGATGGTTAAAAAGAATAAAATTAATTAAATTAAATCTAAAAAAAATTACATACTACCAGGATTAGGATTTTCTCCATATTTTTAGAAATGGTTCATGTTTTTCAACTATATGTTGCTTGGGTTGTTGAGGTTTAGAAGTATGACCGAGTTCATCATCATAGGATTGATCTCGTAGAGGAGGACAATGCTTGGAAGAGATTGTTTCATTCTTTTCATTTGATAAATTTGGAAAATTGTGAGGGTAGTGGTTCAGATGTGGAGATAGAGATATGTGTGGAGGAGTTGAAGATCACTTTCAGTTTGACCTGAGACCTGGTGGGATTTTGGGTCCCATTGGAAGTTCATCAAATGAGGGTACATGCACGTTAATGGTGGAAACTATATTTGGGTGAGCCTAAGGAAACATATGTTTCATGGGTCAACTTTTAGAAATATTTCTGCATATAGTTCCATTCATTGACCCTAAAGGCTTCAAAGAGGTGGGAAAGTTTTTCATTATTAGGGGAGTATGTCAATGTGGAAGTTGGGAATCAAGTTCAAGGATCTTCTATGATTTACCCCCGATCATTTTCTATATGGGGATTCTCATGTGATATGTCTTGAGTAGGAACTTTATCCATCTATCTAGTATATAGTTACTCTTTTTACATTTCTATTGTATCCAAAGGTTCAAAATTAGGTGAGGGTGATCAAACAGATGCACTCATGTGGAGGTTTATTTCACGAGATTAATCGCTAGGGTTCCTCGAGGAGAAGGGTTGTTAGCAGTAGCTATCAGGCACCAGGACGTTCAAGGTTTTGACCAGTGGGGAGTTGACCTCAACAATTTACCTTTTATACTTTTGGGGCTAGTCATTTCTTTTCTTTTCTTGTAGATATTAGGCATATTTTTTTGTATTTGGGGTTTGTGTCCAACAGCAAAATCAATGCCCAGTGGGTCTTCAAGCTCATTTTGGTGGAGGAAGATAGGTTACATGCTAGAAATAGCAGTAGTTTCCATTGAGACTATTTCAATATCAGGGACATTAGGCTTATAATTCCCTGAGTGGACATAGAGAGAATAGAGGCTGGCCTTAGGGTGTTCATTATGTTCTGGAACCTCGACCCAAGTGTGATCATGGGGTTGTTAGGTAGCATAGAGTTAGAGGATCTGGGTGTTGTCAATTGTACACAGTGGAGGAAGCTCTAGAGGGGTCAGATATCATTCGAGGTACAATTATTTTTCTATATACCGTTGTTTCATCCTTATTTCATTCAAAATATTCACACTCCTTTTTTGAACCCACTCAAGTTCATTATATGGTGATAGACATAGAGAGATTCCCATACCCCTGGATTTAACTACACTAGTTGGAGGCCATACCATCATATTTGATGTGTTTTAGGGTATATGGTGATGATGGTGGAAGATTAGTCTCATGTGAATCTTTTATTACTATTGATGTAGCCATGCTATTTCTTCATAGGCATCAATTTCTTGTGTTTATAATGTGTTGTTATTGAATTCTTCTAAAAGAGATCCATTTTCACAGATGTGGATGTCCAACATGTAGTTTTCATTGATGATTAGGGTTGTCAGGTGGCATGTTAGTGTGTGGAGACCCATATTTATTTGATGGTAGAGCTATCAGAAAAAGATTAGGATTGGGAGGTTACTGAGGTTGTGGAGGAGTTACTATATTTTTTCCCAATATAGGTTGTGACACTACCCCATCAATGTGATGTTGAGTTTGAGATATAGATTCATTCAGTCACATCACCAATTTCGATGGATCCTTATTGAATAGATCCTATATAGTTGCATGAGTTGGGGTTGTACGTGGATGATTTGGTGTAGAGGGGTTTCATCCAAACTAGTGTGTCATATTGGGTTTCTCTAGTGTTTTTCTCCAAGAATGTGGATGTTAGTATGAGGTTTAGTATATACTATTAGATGTTGAATATGGTGATGTTCAAGAACTATTACCCTCTTCCAAGGACAGATAATCTATTCGATTAGTTAAGTGGGGTAAGATAGTTTTCTATGTTTGATCCATGGTCTGGATATCACTAGCTGAGGGTGAAGGAGGGTGATATTTGAAAGACTACCTTCAGATAAAAGTATGGTCACTTAGATTTTGTAATCATATTGTTCAATGTAATGAACACACTATATGTTTCCATATGTCTTATGGACTCCATTTTCTATGATTTCATGGACTAATTCCACATTGTATTCATCAATGATAACTTCATATACTTGAAATAATAGGAGGAGCATGTTTAGAATCTCATTTATGTGTTATAGGTCCTTCAACACTGATGGATTTATGGAATGTTGTCCAAGTGTGAGTTATTGATGTAGGAGGTGAATTTTCTTTGGGCATGTAGTGTCTCATTAGAGTGTGGTAGTGGACCTATCAGTTTTTTAAGTAGTTGTTTCTTAGTAAGCACCCAAGAACGTTGTTGGTTCATAGTTTTCTTGGTCTTATAGGGTATAATTAGAGGGTTTTGCATGATTTAACTTGATTTATATCCTTAGTGGAAGTGTTGACTTGGGAGGAGAAAGATTTTATGTAGACTGATCAGTTCCAAGAAGCATTTCTTTACCTAAATAAAAAATTTAGTAAGTGCTCAAATGCTTCATTTCCCTAATCATGGTGTAATGTTTGAGGTGTTTTGTGATGCTGCCTACCCAAGATTTGGATTCATGTTGATTAATTATAGGTTAGTGGTATGTTATGGGTCTAGGAAGTTATGTCCCAATGAGTATTACTATTCCACCTACGATTTGGAGTTATCAACCGTTGTTTTTGCACTGAAGATGTGGTGACAATACCCCATTGAGGAGTAATTTGTGGTCTTTACAAATCACCAGATTTTTAGGTATATCTGTTCTCAGTGTGATCTGAATTTGTGGTAGTGGAGGTGGATGGAAATTATTCAATATTTTGATTTTCGGATCTCCTACACCTCAAGAAATGGAAATTTTGTGGATGATTATTTAAGAAGAAATTAAAGGAAGGATTTTTTTCATGTGTATAGGGAGTTTTGGAATATAATAGAGGATTTTGAAGCCTTGCACTTAGATGTAAGGGTGGATATTGGTAGAGGTTTTTTTGTTTCAAATGATGGTGTAGTATTCTATTATACAGAAGGTGGAATAACCTCATTAGGGAGACTCATAGGTCGAGGTGATGCGTGATAACGTGGCCATGGTGATGCTCTACATGAAGAAATGGGTGGTGGAAGGGTTCATGGAGTGGAGTTTGGTTTTCCAGTTATTAATGGTAAAGCATCATTTTCCTATAAGTGTATGGCATCCTTTTGATATTTTTGATTGGAAATTGGATGAAATATCATTGAATCTCATCACTAGGTGACCCCGATCATAGGGAGGATGTGATGCTATCTGGGTGATGGTAGATTGACTAATGAAATTGGCCCACTTTTGAGCAATCAATGAGTCCAGTATAGTGGATTATTTGGATAATAGTTATGTGGATGAGGTGGTGTCGTTGCATGGAGTTCCAAGGTATGGCTTACCATGAGATTTTGGATGGTATTTGAGAATGCTTTTGGAAATAATTTACACCTCAAAACTTCATTCCACCATCAGAAAGATAAATATAGGGAGCATAGTATGTAGGAATTAGAATATATGTTGCAATTATGTATCCTAGACTTCCAGGGAATGTGGGGACAATACATAACCTCGGTTGAGTTTTATTATAATAACAACTACCACTCATCCATCAGCATGTCCCAATTTGAGTATTTGAAATGGAGAGAACCAATTTTCCTACAAAATTATATATATATCTTGTAGAGGATTTAGTTTTATGTATCGATGTGGTGAAGATCACAATGAAGAAGAATCAATATATTTGTGAGAGGATGAAAAAAGGACCATAAGATGTCTTATGTGGATTATAGAAGGAGTCCCTTGGATTTTGATGTTAGAGACCATTTTTTCTTATGGGTATCCCCTATATGTGGGTAGTGGAGGTTTTGTGTAGGAGTTAAGCTTTATCCCATGGTTCTTAGTCCATTTGAGGTGTTGGGGAGAGTTGATATGGTGGATTATCAGCTGTCATTTACACCACATCTAGAGAGGATCCACAATGTCTTTAACATATCCAATAACTTTTGGTATCTTCATGATGACTCCTATGTCCTTTACTAGGGAGAGTTAGACATTGAGGATGATGAAACATTCATGGACCATCCTGTAGAGATCCAAGATAATCAAGAGAGTGTGTTGTGAGGATGAATCATTCCCTTGGTTCATATTTTTCCGAGTCCTGGTGTGCTAGAGGAGAGAACATGGGAGCGAGAGACACAGATATACATGCCCATTACCCATATTTGTTTTTATTTTTTTCTTACTCTTTTTTTATTGTCATGTTATGTTTGTATCTTTCTATGTTATGATTTTAATTTTATTCTTGATATATGATGTGTGGTAAATTGAAGACATATGGAAAGGGGAGAACCTGAAACCTAATTGAGATACATTAACTATAATGGGATTAAAACCATGAGGATGAGTCAGTTGTGCCAAAAGTAGATAGAATCATGACATTTATGATGGAATTCTTGGATTTATGTGTTCAGGATGGTGTAGTTCATTGGTTGTAGTGGTGGTTGGCTTGGGGTGTGTGGAGGTTGATATGGTTATACAGTGGTTTTGTGGCAGTGTGGTTGTGTGAAAAGAGATAGTTTTTGGCTATGCATTTTGTTTTTTTCATGTTTCAATTGGCCAATTTGGATGGTAGAAGCATTGAGAAGTAAAAAAAGATCCTTTAGAGGTATCTCACATGCTGTTTGTTCAGACCCCATTTTCTTTCTGGTCGTTCATTTGGATTATCGTAGTCGAGAATCATTTGAGGTGTATCTAATGTAATGGGACATGACTTCTTGATCGCTTACTTTGTTTGTTTCGCGTACTAGAGGTGTTTTAGAGGAGTCTTGAGTAGTCTTTGTGGTGGTTTGAGATGTACTAGAGGTGTTGTAGGATATTCACATTGTGAAATATTTACACGATGTGAATTGGTAGTTCATGGCTTGTATAATCGTCCGGCTTCATGGATTATATATGGGATAGGGAGGAGTCCATGAAATGGATTTACATTATGAAAAGTGAATTCATGATGTGTAGTTTACTAAAGGATGAGGTGATGTTAATTTCAGTGGAATTTGGAAAATTTCAAAACCCTTGAGTTGTATATCATGAAATGGTTACACGATGTGAAATTGGTGTGATCTAGATTATTTTACAACTCTTACGTTAGTTTTTTTCATAAACACCTCTCTCTATCTATTTTATTTAGTTAACTCTAGAATATTTAAGGAGATATTTTATCCCTCTTTTCCCCTACTTCGATCCACTAGTTTTGGTGGATTCCCATTAGCGATTGGTTGGTAGTTTTTCTTAGGGTGTGTGTTGGATTCACTTTGAGGTATATTTCATATAATATAGTTTTATCTATAATATCATGGTGTGGTTGTGGTTTTTAGGGATTTATTTTTCACTATACGGTATGTAGTGGGTTAGAAAAGATACTTTGAGGTTGGGAATACCTCGTATCTCACTTTTGTGTATCATGAAGGAGGGGTTTACTCTTTTTTATCTTTAGGGGTAGTTTGTGCTATCCTAATCAAGGTAAGGTAATAAGTTAATTGAAATTGAATGGGAAAGGGGAATCATTCTCCTGATTTTATACAATTGATATTTTGTGATGTTGCATTTCCATGGTTTAAATGCCCAAATGAAAATCATGGTTTTAGAGTGCCTTTTTCTTGCACTATTTTTTGGTATATTGAAACCCATTTCAATGTTGTTGTGATATCACCTAAAAATTGATATTGGATAACCACTTATATATAGAAAATGAATCTTTTTTTACTAGGTTTACTTCTTGTGTGATATTTTCCCTAAAATAAATTTAAATTTGATAAAATATCATTTCATAAATATATAAAATATTCTTTGATGTGTTGTGATGTTTGGTCATTCTTATGGGGTGGGGATGTGTGGTTTAGGTGTGGTGTGGGGTAATTTATAGTTTATTTGGATGTGCATTTGGTGTGATGATCCCATGGTTTTTTGGAAATTCTTTTGGGGTGGTAGGGTGCTGGTTTGTTTGGCTATGCTGTTACGGCAGTAGTGTGATGGTTTGTTTGGATGTACTTTTGGGGAGGTGAGGAAGGGTGATGGCTTGTTTTTTCAAAATTTTAGGGTGGCAAGGTTATTGTTTGTTTATTCATTCTTGTGGGATAGTGAGGTGATGATTCGATGTAAATGATGAGCTACTTATGATGTGTGGTTTCATTGTGTTATAAACCTAGGTAGTGATAGAATGATTATTTAATAATGATTGAAATGGTTGGGGTTTTGTTCAGTTAATGAGATGGAAATTACTAATGAAAAGTTAAATGATGTTCTATGTGGTTAAATGTAGTTTATTATAAATAATTAAATGATTTTCTAGATAATGGGATCGATTGTAAATGTGAAATAATGCTTCTGGCTTATGTGGTGTTATACATTTAGGGTTGGTAGTGAAAGTAGGGGATGTTGTGAGTTGGTAATTGTTATTTTAACCCATCGGTTGGGATTTTGAAATTTTATATTTATATACTTTTATATTCCTTATAATTTCTATAAGTGCCCCACCTGTATTGAGCACTATGTGATGACACCCATATTTTCCTACATTTGGTGTTTTTCACAACATCCAGCTGATGAGGATGGATGGTTGGATACCATATATTTATCTATCTCCCTTGAAAGTTAGTATATATTCACATTTTTTATTTCTTATGGTCTATTAGTGCACTAGGTGATGGCCCAGGTGTTTTCAGGTGAGATGTGGAACAACCGTCTTGTGAGGAAGTGGCCCAAGTGTCTTCAAACGAGATGTGATATGACCAGGTTGTGGGGTGTCTTATGATGGGGATCCTACATGGTAGGAGGAGGGAACAAGTTTTTTATCCTTCATGTTCATGATAAAATACTACTATAGTTATGGTTATAATGTGATGACAAATGTTTCTACGGGAGAGATGAAATGTGACCGTGATGTGGGGTGGTGGCACAAGTGTTTGCAGGCGTGATGTGATGTGACCGTATTGTGGGGAAACAATATATATTATTCATATGATATAGGAGAACCAAGAAATACTTAATAGGGGTGTGAGATTAGAAAATTTTTGGTAAATTGGTGTGGGGTACTCTTTATCTATAATATTCTAATTATGTTACAATAATTGGCTTATGTTATTTGGTGAGTGTGCCTTGGTGAGGTTGGGATAAATAGTTGGAATTTTTATTTATTGTTGGTTATTTTGTTGCTCATGAGTGAATTAGTATGCTTATTTCATATGTGAATGAGAGGATTTGATTTTTGTAATGATTATACTAATATCCTCCCCCTAAATATATAAACATATTTTTCTTCCAATAGGATCATGTGGATCATACTAGAAAGTACTAGATTGAACCTTTTAAGATAATTGTTGTGTCGATGGATTAGGTTTTATTTTAGCTATTTACTTTTAGATACACTAATATATACATGTATTACTTATATATTCATTTTGGGAAGGTTTTGGTTTCTTTTCATATTATTTCATGGAGTTTCTTAATGATTATTTATCTTATCTTTTGATTATATATTATTATGGAGGGTAATACCTCCCATTTCATGAAATTTTTACACCCTCAGTTCTAATCACTAACTTGGGGCTTTCTGGATGTGGGACTCAAGGTTCCTAATCTCTCTATACTCATTGTAGTATATTTGTAGGGAGGTGAAACACCCCGAGATTTTACATTATATCTCTTTTGAAAAAAAATCCTTGATAGGTTAATTTACACAGAACACCGAGCTTAAACAAAGAATTAAATATTCTCATTTAATTGTTATAGTTGTCACCAAGTGATTGTAATGGAGGGAATAAATTATATTGAATAAATTATTAAAATATAGTTGATACATTTTTATAAAATTAATTCTAAGGTTACCAATTAATTAAAAAAATTATAACTAATTGAACATAAATGATTTGTTTTTTATAAAAAAACTATTTTTATGGACATAATGAAATTTTATATTAATAAATTGAATTTTTAACTATTATTCAATAATATTTGATGAAATTTAAATGTTATATATATATATATTAAAAAAATCATCCAATAATTTTTATAAGCCTAAGATAATAATAAATCCAATTTTAAGCATAAAAAAATATATTTCTAAAGGCGGGTTTTCCACCTTTTGAGGGTGCACATATTTTAAATATAAATTCAGAGAATTTTATAACTTTTATTTGAAAAAAATTATTTTTTTAAATCATATGATAAAAATTATCTTTAGGTAAAATTTTGGTATTTTATGGTGAAGTTTCATTATTTGATGAATAGTGAAAAATACTAAATTTTAATGAAAAAACTAATTTTTCTTATAATTTATTTTTATACACAAATTATATTTTAAATTTGTTTTAAAGTATAATTATTTCTGTTATACATATATAAAACCAATTGATGTTATTGTAATCCATTTCACATTATAATTGGATATAAAAATATTTCAATGTTTTGAACTTTTCAGTCCAAAAATATCTGTTTTCATTGTGTCTGCAGAACTAATTTTAAATCTAATTTTGAAAATTATGTTAATTAAATTAGATAAAATTGATTAAATATTTTTAATTTTAAGGTAAAATTTATATTTTAAATTAAATTTTATTTTTATTTAAAAAATAGTTATCGTGGTGAAAAAATCATATCGGGGTATAGGTAAAATAGTAACAAGGGTTAAAGATGAAAGTTAAAAGATGAACATGCCTAAAAATTAAAATATTTAATTTTTTTCAAGTAATTATAAACCATAAACATAAACCAAAACATTAATTAACAATAGAATTTATTTAAATTAATTCCACGTCAATGTGGTTGGATTTAAATATAAAATAATCATTATTTTAATCACTAAAACCCACCTCTCCTCATGTATAAATACAACCCCATTTAGACTCAAAATACTTGAAGCTCATGTAATATAATCCAAAACCTATCATACTCACTCTACACACTCCCAAGTTCTTCTTTTCTCACCAAAATACAAAATCCAAGGTTCTTAAGGGTCTCTCAAGGAGGTGATATTCATGTGGCCGTTTTCTTAGAACACCTCCCTTATTTTCTTTTCTTCTTCTATTTTCTCCTCATCTCCTACATACATAAAAGCATAATAATTAAAAAATCATGTAAATACTAATTTATTTCGTTTCAAATTAAATATATTTTATTCATCCAATTAATTTTCTACTCTTATTCAATGAAGAAAAACTATTTTCCAACATATGTCAGTTTATGTCCCTGTGAATAATGATTTGTGTTTTTAATTACTACCTTCATGGATGGTCATAAAAGTTTTATTATAGTAAAATAATATTTAAATAGGTATATTATAACCTATTTAATGTTATGAATCTAATATATATGCATAATAGTAAATAAAATGAAACTATTTCATAATGATTGGAAAAAATACTAAAACAGACTAAACGTTTATCATTACCATTTTATAAATACTAATCATCCTCATATATGAAAGTAAAATGGTAAATGGGGCCCTTTAAACTTATGTAAGTTCATTAATAACATTTTATTACTTTATTTTGGTTTTATTTCCAATTGAAAATAAAATCCATTATTATACACAAATGAACCTATCATGAAACCATGAAAATAATGAAATATTATTAATGAATGTTCCATAAAATGTTATAAAATCATCACATAAGGTATTATAAATATGAATATATTTCTATAATTAGTTAATTATATTATTTAAATCATTATATAAGAGTTTAAATAGTGTTACACTAAAGGTAATCGTGAGGTAATAATTTTCTTTACTCAGTTTTCATTCACTGGGTTATACGTCTAATTTTCTGATTTTATTATGCCAAGATTATGTGTGGAATCACTATTGATCAATTTATGTTGTATTTAAACATATATTTATTGGAATATAATTTTTTTTAAGAATAATAACCCCATCTATTAATTCTCACCTCAATGATATGAACATTGTAAGGGTTTTATCATCTAACTTTTACTTCTATGAGATATATGACTTATTCACCACTTATTTATAGTGTGTGGGGTATAATTACTTCCATTTGATAAAACATATCATTAATATCATTATATTCTGGTAATTAAATGTTTCATTTGATAATTATTACTTTTATGGGGTATTTGATTCAACTTGTTACTTGTGGTAAGGGATTTCTTAACTCAATTTTCATTCATTGGGTTAAACCTACATTTCATTTATTATGTATTGATAAGGTTATGTTTGAACTATATTTTTATTATCTCATGTTTTATTTCCTCTTATTTTATGTGGATTTGAAGTGAATACACATAATATTCATATTAGATTAATGAAATTATCTTTATAATGGACTTTCCCAAATCTCCTTTCATCGAGGACATAACATTATGTTTTAACAAGACAGAGAAAAAATTATCCTAGTATTATTGATTAAAAGGGAAGAAAGAGAATAAGAGGTCATCTAGAAAAAATATGCATAAATAGAAAAAGGGAAAGAAGTATTTTCCCACCAGTGATAATTTTGGAATGAATCACCCTAGTAATTGGTCAAAATTATTGGGAGTTAACTATAAGTGTGGAAAGAAAATCCCCCATAATATTAATATGCAGGGTTATGCTAAGGGGGATAATGGTGTTCTCATAGAAAATGATTTTTTATTTTCTATTTAAAAATAAATATTAATTTAAAATATCTATCTAGTTTACCAGGAATACTAAACTATTTGATCCTCTAGGATGTGATTCCTTTTATCTATTCCAATGAAATAAAGTAAGGCACCGACTTCGGGTTACTGAGGTTTTGGTCATTACACTTGGTGTCAAACAAAGTTTAGAGGAAAACATGGGGATTAGGTTTATGAAAATATATATTAGAGAATATAAACCTATTACTTACTTTGAGGATAAATATATGTATAGGATAATATCATATAGATTTGGTAATGACCAAGGATAACCTCTATTAAACCTAAAGACTCACTTATTGAGAGGAATGTGTAAATTTTTAAATATAATTTTCATAATATTAGCGGACTCTGATTAGTGTATTTTTATGCTTACACTTTACTATTTGGTTTTAGATAGTGTTGGGAAACACAATTAGGTATGTTAACATTGAATGTTATATACAATGTATTGTTGATAATTCAAATGGGAGGATGACTATATTAAAGGATATCATGTTGATGCATAACCGGTTATCACTATATATGATTAAAAACATGCACCATCACTAACTATTGAACTCACCAAATAAGAGAAGGATAGATGTTTACTAAGATATAGAGTATTGAGAAAACGAGATTTAGTTTCTTATATGTTGTGAATGTGAACATGAAGATATTTTGGGAGTGGAAAGAAGGATATAAAGCAAGTGATTTCTGAGGAAAAATGAACTGTTTAGAATAGTAGTATCCTTAAGGTATTATGGATAGTTGAATGTTTAGAATGTGGAAAGTATGATAATTATCAAAACAACTTCCATAGAGGGGAACTCAGGAAGGTAATATGTAAGGTTATACAAGTAATGGTTATACTACTGATGAATAGACTAAAATGGAAAATGAAATAAAGGAGTTATTTAAGAATTAGATAATAATGCATAGTTAACGGTTAAAGAATAAAGTATAATGATAGAAGTTATAGTTTATTTAGATATAATAATTATTTTTTCATTGATAATATGGTTATAAAAATCATGGGATATATAATGATTATACTGAAACACTTCTTCTTTAAGGATTTTAGAGCTCATGTTGAATGGTACCAATTACCAGGAAAGTGATTCAAGGGAAATTTTATCTTTTTAAAAACACGTGATTAAGGGAAGATAAATATTAATAAATTTTTATGTTGAGATAATGATGAAAAATATATATTTATAAGATATTATTGGTGACCATGAAAGTTGTTATTGTTTTGATGGTTTATGTTATCTTTTTTTGGTTTACAAGATGTTTGGATTTAAGTGATGTATTAAAAAACATGAGGTCTTATTTTTGGAAGAATTCTTGTTTTGATTAAGGTTTTAATGTGATAAAGGTGTTCATATATTTGGTATGTGACAAAATGATATACAATGTAAGGAAAATTCAATGATTTTAAAATTTTGGTGACCTTCCTTCTAATTTTTTTCCATTTAATTTAGACATACTTATCCTGAATGAGTCATAAATTTAACTAATTATTTAATGGATTAAGTTGAAATTAAATATTATTTTTTGAGGTTAAAGTATGATTCATTATATAATATATCATGTTATAACCATTTTTTTCAAGAAAAATTAAATTTCTGATGTAACAGATAGGGGTTCTTATGATCCATTAACGTGCTTCAAAAATAAAAATAAAATCCATCATGAAAATTAATTTGATTGTGTAATAAATGAAGTGAAATTATATCAAAGCACAACCATTGGAAAAGATTGATCTTATGAAATGGAATGAAAATGGGTATGTTTATTGTTTTTCAAGTGCTTATCTTGATATTAAAATAATCCCTGAACTTTAGGAATGGAATTTGGATTAAAAAATGTTATTTTCTTAATATTATTATCAGGAAATCAATGGCCTATTTAACCCATCATAGATTTATAGTTTTGTGATCATAGACATTCTAATGGTCATGTACTCTATCACTCTGCAACAAAACATGATAGTTTTATTTCTCATCCATGTCCCGGTTTTTACTCCCCACTAATGTCACCCAATTATAAATCTTAATTTTTTGTGACCATCTAATTTCACTTTCCCTATTATTAAGGGGACAGTTTATTAACCCAAATTATATTTTGGGTTTCCCATAATGGTATTTTAAAGTATCAACATTTTATTTTATAAGTGAAATTTCAAATTTTGAGGATGTAATTTATTGAAGGAGGGGAGAATATAACACTCTTGTATTTTATGGTATGTCTCATATCAATAAAATTTATTCGATAGCTTACACTACACAGAAAACCAAGCATAAAAAAATAATTAAATATCATTATTTAATTAATATAGTTATCAAATATCCATTGGAATAAAGGTAATGAATGTGACTAAATAAAATTTGAAAATATAATTTTCACAAGTTATTAAATGGATTCATTGGTTGTCAATTAATTAGAAATAAAATGAAAACAAATTGAACATAATGGATGTGTCTTATAATAAACCATTTTATTCCCACTATGAAATATTAACTTAAAAAATTTAATTAATCACTATTAGTGAAATATAATAATGAAATTTAAATGTTATATATTCAATCAAATTTTTAAAGAAATTTCCCACAAAATTTATAGGATTAAGATAATAATAAATCCAATTTAAAGCATAAAAATCCATATATTTCTAAAGGTAGCGGTGTCACCTTTTGATTACTCACATATTTTAAATATAAATTTTGAAACCTTTATAAGTATTATTTTAAAAAAAATTACTTTCGGAAATTGGAATGTCAAAATTATCTTCATGTAAAATGTTGTTCTTTTATGGAGAAGTTTCATTTTTTGACAAATTGTGAAAAATACTATGTTTTAATTAAAATTACTTTTTCATTTAATTTATTAATATATTTAAATTATGTTTTAAATTTTTTTAAAGGTATAATTAATTAATTTATACAAAAAAACCATTTTTTTAATCAATTTTACATTTAAATTTGATATAACAACATTTCAAAGTTTTGAACATTTCACTTTAAAAACTCTCTTTTTTCCTTGTGTCAGTGAGACTAATTTTAAATATATTTTATCAAATTATATGAATTGAATTAGATAAAATGGTTCCATATTTTTAATAATAAGTTCATGATTATTTTTTATGGTCATTTTATCTTTTAGTAATAAATAATTTACCATGTTAAAAAAATTATTTACCAAAGTATATGGAAAATAGTAACATGGTTTAAATTTAAAAAGGAAAAGATTATCATACATAAATATTACAACATTTAATGTATTTTTGAGTAATTTATCAACCCTAACTATTATCTTAAACAATAATTAAAAATATAAATAATATAAATTAGTCCAACCTCAATGTGGTTGGTTTTAAATATTAAATAATCATTATTTTAATTACTTAAACCCACCTCTCCTCAAGTATTAATACCATCCCTAACCACCACATTTAGACTAACAAGCCTTTAATATCATAAAATATCTACACAAAAACGCTCTTCATCACTCTCCCCAAATCCAAGTGCTACTAGTAGCACTAAGATACCAAATCCAATGCCCTCAACGGTTTCTCAATGAATTGATTTTCAAGAGGTAATTTTCTCAAAACGCATCTCTTTTTTTCAATTATTATTCTAATTTCTCCTCATATATATCATCAATAAAGGCTTAATAATTCTATAATCATGTTATTAATGAAATATAATTTTTAAAATGTAATACCTTATATGCACCGCATTTATTACCTCGTCTTATTCAAAGAAGTGAAAATATTATCCATATTTTGTCGGTTTACTATCCCAGTGAATAATTATTTTATTTTTTCCATTAATGCCTTCATGGATGTCGATAAAAGTGTAATTAGGGTTAAATAAGTTTGAAATAGGTAAATTATAACCTATATCATATTTTTTTAACTAATATATACCCATAATATTAAATAAAATGAAACTAGTTCCTGACATTCTGAAAAAATCGCTAAAACAAAGTAAACATTAATCATAAACAATTTATCAAATGAATCATACTAATGTATGAAAGAAAAAAAACTGGACCATTTAAAATTCCCTTAGTGTATTAATACCATTTCAGTACACTTATATTGCTTTTTTTCCAATTGAAAATAAAATCCATAATTATACACAAATGAACTGATCATAAAACCAAGAAAATGATGAAATATTATTAATAAATGGGTCATAAGATATTATAAAATAATCACATAAGGTATAGTAAATATGAATATATTTCTTAAATGAGTTTATAAAATTATTTAAACCATCATACATAAGGATAATGAATTCTATACTATATAGAGTCATGTGGTTAGGGTTTTTTAAATCAATTTTCATTCAATAGGTTATACATTTTTTAAAGGCAGGGTCAAAGCCTATTGAATAGAAATGAAAGAAACATTAAAAAGGATAGATGATGGGGTCATACAATGGAACACTTCCCTCATCAAAGAGAACAAAGACCTAATTTTTTGTTTAATTTTATCTTTAGTTTTAATCTCTTGATCTCGTATATCATTTTAATTTTATTAAGTCATGATTATGTATGGAATAAAAATTCATTGATTTATATTGTTTTTAAACATCTCTTTGTGTGGATATAATTTTATAAAACATAATAACCGCATTGATTATTTATCACCTCAATTATACATACTTTTTAATGTTTTTCTTTTCTCACTTTTAATTCTATATGATATATGAATTATTCACAACTTATTTATTGAGTGTGGTGTATGATTACTTACATTTGATATACCATATCATGAATATCATAATCTTTATCATATAAAATGTTTAATTTTATAATTATTGCATTTATGGGGTATAATATTTGAGTAATTACAAGTGGTAAGGGGTTTCTTAACTCAATTTTCATTTATTGGCTTAAAATTATATTTAATTGATTAAATATTTCTAATATTATGTGTAAAATGACTTTTGATTATATCATATTTTATTTCCTATTGTTTTTTGTTTATTTATAGTAAATACTCACAATTTATCCACTTTATTGATGAAGTGATCTTTGTAAGAGACTTTAACCAAATATCTTTTAATTAAAGAAATAATATCTTGTTCTAAAAAGACAGATAAATTTTTTTCCAAATATTACGGATTCAAAGGAAAGAAAGAGAATAAGATTACATATAGAAAAAAGATTTATAAATGTAAAAACGTAAATAATTATTGTACAACATGTGATATTTTTAGAATGAAATGACACTATACTTTCTTAAAAGGATTGGTAGTTTGCAACAAGTGTGGAGAGAAAGGACACCATAATTTTGATATGAAGTGTTATTCTCTAGGGGATAACATTGTTCTCAAAGTAAATATTTTTTATTTCATGTTTAAAATGTAATTTTAATTTAAAATATGTATCTAGTTTACCAAGACTAATAAACTATTTGTCCCTTTGGGATTTGATTCCTCGTATCAATGAAAATTTAATTAAGTAAGGCACTTGCATTGGGATACTAGGGTTGGGGTAATTACAGTTGGTATTAGAGAAAATTTAGTAGAAACCTTAGGAACTAGATTTAAGAAAACCTATATTATGGAATATAAGGCTATACTAACTTTGAGGATAAGTATATGTATTGGATAATATCCCATATATTTTTTAATGACCACAGATAATATAGTTTAATTATAAACTCTTTTATTGAGAAGAATATATCATCATGAAGACATAATTTGAATAATATTATCTCACTATGATATGATTAGTTTGATGATTAAACTTTACTCTTTTGTTTTAGCCATTGGTGGGAAACAGAATGAACTATGTTAACAAATAATGTTATAGAAAATGTATGGTTGTGAAACCAAATGGGATGATGACCAGATTAAAGTATATTGTGTTTATGCCTAATCAGTTATCATGAACAATTATTAAAAAATAAACCATCAATAACTCTTGGACTCATGAAATTAGAGAAGGACAGAAGTTTTATGTGATATTGAGTATGGATAAATCAAAATTTAGTTTCCTATATCGTAAGAATTTGAATATGAAGATGTTTTTGGAATGGAAAGAAGGATACAAAGAAAATTATTTTTGAGTAAAAAATAAATGTTTTGAATAATTGTATCCTTAAGGTAATATCGATAGTTGAATGTTTCAAATGTGGAAATTAAGAGAATTAAGAAAATGTATTTCCTAAGGTGAAAACACATAAATAAAATAAGAAAGGTTATACAATTAATGTTTATACTCCTAATGAAGAATCTATAAATAGAAAATAAAATAAAGGAGTTATTAAGGAATAAGATGATAAATATTAGTTAATGGTTTAATAATGAAGTAGAATGAATAATGTTCTTATGTATTTTTATTCAAGAATTATTTTATCAATGATAATCTGGTTATAAAAATAATGATATATATAAGGATTTTACTTCATCAATTGTTCTTTAAGGATTTGATAGAATATGTATAATCGTATTGATAACCCAGAAAGTTATTCAGTAGAATGTTGAGGTTTTGGAAAACATATTATTAAGGGATGATAAACCTCCATATATTCTCTATGTTGAGATAATAATCAAAAATATATATTTATGGGATACTATTGGTGACCATGAAAGTGGTTAGTTATTTGATGGTTTATGTTATATTTTTTGGGATTACAACATGTTTGGATTTAAGGGATGTATTCGATAACCATATATCTTGTTTTTGGAAGCATTATTGTTTCAATTAAGTTTTAATGGTGATCGAGGAATTAATATATTTGGTATGTGAAAATAAGATCTACATTATTTAGAAAATATGATGATTTTGAAAATTTAATGACCTTATTTATAAATTTTTGGTAATTTAATTTTGACAGACTTATATTTAAGGAGTATTAAATTTATCTAATTATGTAATGGGTTATGTTTCACATTGGATATTATTTTTTAAGGTTAAATCATTATTTATTAAATATGATATCATATTATAACCATTTTTTATATATGAATGAAATGTATAAAGAAATGGCTTATGGATATTATGATTCATTAATGTGCTTCCGGTATAAAAAATAGAATTCATCATGAAAATTCATTTATTGGTGTAAGGGATGAAGTGAAAGTATATTTAAGAACAACCAAATGACAAGATTATGCTTATTACATGAAATAAAATAAGGCATGTTTATTTTTTTTCAAAAGATTATATGGATAGTAAAATAATCCATGAACTCTAGAAATGGAATTTGGAATGAAAAACCCTATTCAATTAATTTTATTATCAGGAAATCAATGGCCTCTTTAACCCTTTAAAATTTTCTGTTTTGTGTTAGTAGTCATTCTGATGACCATATTCTCTATCACTCTCCACCAGAACATGATAGTTTGATTTCTCGTTCATGACCTAATTTTCACTTCCCACTAATGTTAACCTATTTGAAATCCTAATTTTGTGATGACATTCTAATTTCCTTTTTTCTGTTATTAAGGATATGTTTTATTAACCCTATTTAAAATATGGGTTTCCCACAACTGTATTTTCACGTATCAACATTTTATTTTTGAAGTGAAATTTCAAATTATGAGGAAGAATTTTATTTAAGGAGGGGAGAAGGTAACAAAACAATATTTTATGTTATGTATCTTATTAATAAATTTTCTTAGATATCTTGTGTTGTACAAAACACATAGATTTATCAAACGATTAAATATGATTATTTAGTTATGATAATTATCATCCTTACATTAGAATGGAGGGAATTAATTATAGTAAATAAATTATTAAAATATAGTTTTCACATATTTATAAAATTAATTCATTTGTAACCAATTAATTATAAATAAAAATGAGAACCAATTGACCATAAAGGATGTGTTTTTATTAAAAAACTATTTTTATTCCCAAAATGACATTTTATTTTAATAAATTGATTTATATACCATTATTTAAAGATATTAATGAAATTAATGTCTTAAATATTTAATAAAATGTTTTTAAAATCATTCAAATTTTTTGGAAGGCCTGAGATAATAACAAATCCAATTTTAAGCATAAAAAACTATATATTTCTATGGAATGTTTTGACGCATTTTGATGGAATGCCTATTTTAAATACAATTTTTTGAAATTTTGTAAGTTTTATTTTAAAAAATAAATATAATTTTTGAATTATTAATATAAAAATTATTTTTGGTTAAAATATTTCTATTTTGTGGGGAAGTTTCAATTTTTGACGATTAGTGATAAAAAAATTAAAACTGATTTTTTTCTAATTTATTTAAATAGTAAAATTATATTTTAACTTCTTTAAAGTATAATTATTTCAATTATAAATTAATAAAACCAATTTATTTCATTGTAATCAATTTCACTTTTAAATTTTATATAAAAAATTCCAATCATTTGAACATTTCACTTTAAAAATATGCATTTTCATAGTCTACAGGACTAATTATAAATATAATTTTGAAAATTATTTGAATTAAATTTCGGTAAAATGTATTAAATATTTCTAGTAATAATGTCATAATTCTTATGTATGGTAAATTTAATTTTTTTATAAAATATTAACCATGGTAAAAAATTATTTACAGTTGTATATGTAAAATAATGACAACGGTTACTGTTAAAAGGTAAAAATATGACATACCTAAAAATTAAAAAAAGTTAATGGTTGGTTTAGGTATTTATTAACCCTAGGAATACTCCACAACATTAATTAAAAATATAATTCATTTAAATTAATTCCACATTAGTGTGTTTGGCTGTAAATATAAAATAATCATTATTATAATCACTTAAACCCACATATCCTCAAGTATAAATAACACCCCACAAGACCCCCATTTTGACTAAGACGACATTAATATCCCCAAAATTAAAAAAAACTTATACTCCTCACTCTCCCCACATCCAAGTGCTTCTGGTCTCACCAAAATAAAAAACTCAAGGTCCTCAAGGGTCTCTCAAGGAGATGATATTCAAGAGGTATGTTTCTCAAAACACCTATTTTATTTTCTTTTCTTCCTATGATTTCTCATCTTATATTTAATAAATCAAGGAATAATAATTCTATAATAATTTAAATACTTGTAATTTTTTTCTAATGTAATATCTTATACTCATCCAATTTATTAACTCATCTTATTCAAAGAAGCGAAACTATTCTCCAAATTATTTCTGTTTACCATCCCTATGAACAATGATATTTGTTTTCTATTAACACATCATGAATGGTTATAAAAGTTTTAATATAGTTAAATAAGTTTTATATAGGTATATTATATATTACTTCATGTTCTGTAACTAATATATACTCATAATACTAAATAAAACGAAACTAGTTTGTGATGTTTGAAAAACCCACAAAAAAACTAAGCATTTATCATTGACAGTTTATAAAATAAATTACCCTCATGTATGAAAGGAAAATAAAAAATGGAACAATTCAAAATTATATAAGTGTATTAATAGCATTTTATTTCACTTTTTTTATTTCCAATTTAAAATTAAATTCATAATTATACACAAATGAACTGATCACGAAACCATGAAAATAATGAAATATTATTTTACAATGGGTCATAAGATGTTATCAAATCATAACGTAAGGTATTATAAATAATAATATATTTTGGGAAGTATTTAATAAAATTATATAAACCATTATATAAGAGTTTAAAAAATTCTACACTAATGGGAAATGTGATTTAAGGGGTTTCTTAACTATGTTTTCATTCACAAGGTTATAATTCTACTTTGCTAATTTTATTTTTCGAATAATATGTTTGAAAAAAATGGGTTATTGATTTATATTTTTTTTTAAACTTTTATTTGTGTTGATATACTTTTTTTAAACATAATCCCTCATTGATTAATTCTCACCTCAATGATGCGAACTTGGTAAGGGTTTACTCGTCTCAATTTTACTTCTCTGAGATATATAATTTATTCAAAACTTATATATTGTGTGTGGTGAATGATTAAAATTCTTTGATATAAAATTTCATTAATCTCATTATATTCAGGGGGTTTAGTGTTTCATTTTATAATTATTACATTTGTGGGTTATACGATTCGACTGATTACTAGTGGTAAGGAATTTCTTAACTGAATTTTCATTCAATGGGTTAAACTTATATTTCATTGATTATGTCTTACTAAGGTTATGTGTGAAATTATTTTTTATTATCTCTTTTTTTATTTCTCTTTTTTATGTGGATATATATTTAATACTAATAATCAATCCATTTTATTAATGAAATGGTCTTAGAATGGAACTTCATCCCAATCTCCTTTCATTTAGGACATAATATCATGTTCTAACAAGAAAGATAAAGAATCATCCAAGTATTATGGCTCAAAAGGGAATCATGAAAATAATATGACATCTGGAAAAAATATGGACAAAGGGAAAATAGAAAATTAGTATTTTACCACATGTCATAATTTTGGAAATAAACACCCTGGTACTTGTTTAAAAGGATTGGGAGTCTTCTACAAGTGTGGAGAGAAAATCCATCATAATGTTGATATGAAGGGTTATGAAAAGTGGAATAATGGTGTTCTAAAATAAAATAATTTTATGTTTTATCTTTAATAATTATTTTTAATTTCAAATATGTATCTATTTTACCAATTCTATTAAGCTATTCAGTCCTTTGGGATGTAATTCCTTGTATCTATGTCAATGTAATATAGTAAGGCACTGGATTTGGGCTACTGGGGTCAGGGTAGTTACAGGGGGTCATGATAGCTATTCCATAACATATTTTTTCCTTATAAAAGATAAAAAATTTATTTGCAAACTTGAAATAATGTCTAATAGTAGAAAAACGTGACACTGAGATTATGTTTCTGGTAACTGAAGTAACATAATAACCATTATTCAATACAATAACCTAATCACTAGGAAGGGCCTTGTGATAATCTCCCACCCCCAATGCTGTTAGAATCATACCATTTTCTACATGGAGATCTACCTAACCCTTTTCCATCTTATTGAAAATACTCTCTTTTTGTATTTGAATAAAATTATTTGATCCACATGTTGTATCCAATAAAAAACTTGTTGATGAAGATGGATTCCATTCAATGAAAAATATCCTAAAGTAAAAGAATTTATTTTCTTCTTCTTCCCAGATATGAAATTATTCTTCTAGTGGACTTCTTTACTACATGAAAAGTATAAATTCTCCTTCTCATTTAACACCCTCCAAATATTTTAATTTTTTAAAGGACGACACATAGGTTTCTTTGACTTGAATTAGCCTTATATTCCTTATTCTTTCCCTTTGTCCATTTGTTCACCATGATTACTTAATAATTGGTATTCTTCATATCCCTATAATCTTGGGGAACTAATGCCAAAAGATCTAACAATGAATTTTACATGTTATCCATACTATAATTAACAATAAAAGTTGAGAATATCGATTGTAAAGAGGCAAGAATGATATTATTTTATAGTTATTGGTTTAGTTTGAACCCAAGTCATTCAAACCTCTCAATGTACCTAATCATCTTGAGTATGTGAGGTGATTATTGATTCACTTTGGATAGTCTACACATATATTGTGCACTGGATATCTCATTCCTTTGTTTCCTTGCTTTATCCTGATATAATTCATGGAGATTAGTCAGTGTGTTGTCAGAATATTCATCCACATGAATTTTTACAATTTACCAAATATGGATTACAACATGAGAAGATATACATCTAATTCATCATATATATTCCTTTTATATTTATATTTATTCACCTTACTTTCTCCTTAATGGGGAATAATATTAATTAGATATTCCATCACATAAAGCTTCTTTTATTGGCTTAGTACTACATGGAAGTGCAGGTACCACTCCTCAAAGTTATGGTTGGTCAGGATATTTTTTTTCTCTTGTATATATCATGGTGATAATGTACTAGTTGTATTTGTGATTTACATTGTTATCTATAAAAAACATGTTTTAGTACTTTATCTAATTACCTTTTAGAAATAATTTATTAATTAAATAAATAATTCATTTCCTCTAACAATTTTATTAGACTATAGCATCCCTCAGTACTAGTATCGAAATACTCAATCGATTGATTATTCTAGTAGAAAATATCCTTGAAACCTCTCCTCATAGTCCACAAGTTTGGATACATCGATACTATGAGAGTTCAAGTTAGGAATTATACTATTCAACTGCATTAACATGCAGCTCCTAGATCTGTTGAGTGAATTATGATATTCTAAAATCATAAACATCATTTATTCGATGCTTACCGAAAATTTTGAATCAATCTATATTTGGATTCTTATTTTCTTAGAACTACAACTAAGTCTACCCATCACCCTCATAAGAATTTCGTGGTAGTAGTAGGCACCCTCAACTTTGGGAGAAGATCACCCCATACACCCGGTTTTGTTCAAATATGAGTAACAGAAGGCGTTAACGAATTAATAATTCATTGAGTGGATTTTATTATTTTCAAAGAATGTAATAATTTTATATTAAATATGTTTATACTATGTTGTCGTGCTCACAAATTTAGATGCATTAAATAGAATATATACATCGCTTAACTATGTATTTCTCTATTTGTAATTTTATGTATTCTGAGAGACGTGAAAATACAAAAAATAATAATAAACATTTCTTAATTGAAAAAAATTACTCAAATGGTCTTGAGCATCTATTATTGGTTCATCCATTTAGAATTAATGGGTTAACTATGACCTAGGGGTATAATACCTAATTTGAATCTTGGTTCATATCATATATCTCCCCCAATTCAGTGTTTCCATGTCTCGTCTAGGATTATTCCTTATCTTGGTGTGGTCTACATCTTACTACATCATCGTCAAAAAAATACAAGTGTAATCACACATAGGTGAGAAGTATTGGGAAGCGCCATATACTAACAGATATAAATTGTCTCATATACCCTTATATATATTGAAGACAAGATATGATTTACGGACCTTCAAAAAATAAACAATTTTTGTAAATATTGCATGTAGTTGCAATAAATATTTAAATAAATAAACCCATACATGCAAGAATTCGGTCACTTCTCAATACCATTCGGTAAGATAAATAAATGCGTGATAAAATTAAAATGAAATAAATTTATTTTTAATGGAAGAAATATAAATTAAATTAATTATACGATTCAAATAATTTATTGTATTTTCTTTAGAAATTAATTTATTTTTTATTCCAAAAAATAAATTATTTTTTTAAATAATAATTTTTTAAAACATTAAATTAAGAAATTATCTTTGATTATATTTAATTTTTTTGGGGCCCAGAAAACCCAGCTCAGGGCTATTATAGGTCAGGCGAACCCACTCAGACTTGGTTTGGGAAAGGAAGAACACACCAAGGGTCATTATGAGTTGGGTGGACACCGTGAAGAGTGGTTCTAGGTTGAGAAGACATATCTCGACCCATTATGGGTTGGTCCAATCAAATCAGGACCATGAAAGGAACCATTGGTCGGGTGGATGTTCCTTAGAGAGTACCTGGATGGTGGGATCAGTGATGCATAGTTGTCCTGGATTTGGACGACTGCAGGGCCGTTACTGGTGGTGAATGAATGAGGATCCATGGGTTGAAATAGAGGTTCAGTTCTCATGATCTGGTAGGTTGACAAGGGGCTCGATGGGGCAGCTATTCAGGTGAGGAAAAAGCTTCGAAGTAGGAGGATGTGGTGTCAATAGTGTTGTGAGATGAGGAGGTTCATGTTTCAACCACCAGTGGAGGGAACGACCATATTGGTCAGCCGATAGAGGAAGAACACTATGAAATGACCATTTGATATGGGTATACTAGGGTTTCGCTGGTGTGATCTCAGATGGGAAGGATGGCCAGCCTTATATGAAGCGGCTGGAAGGGAGGGGTATTGAAAGGGTGTCTTCCTTGAGAAGTCACCCCATAAAGATAGCTTTTTTTCTTTTACAAATAAATGGTTGTGAGTTAGCCTATTATATTTATTGTTTTTTATATCAATTGTCAAATATATATCATATAGGCCTTTTGTTTTTTTTATGAAGCTTCCATCCAAATCATTTAAATCCACATCCCCTTTTCTTTTTTTCTTTTTTTGAAAAATATTCCTTGGGAAGAAAATCTTATTATGATGAAAAAATGTTTCAACTGGGGGAATTCTAACCATTGGATTCCATCTAAAAATTGGGAAAAAATGGATCATCCAAAAATAAAATCATAAATAGATATATATTAATATTGTTCTTCAATTTTTAACCAAAAACAGATTCATTTACAATCCATATCAAAAATTCTATATGGCCATAACTTGGGCATCCAGAATCAGATTGATGTGTGGTCTTTTCTATTAGGACCGAATTAAAGACCTATAATTAATTTAATGTGAATAAATTTTTTCCCTTGGATTAGAAAATTTTCATGACAAATATGTTACCAATTGAATTATTGGGGAACACAATGGAATCTAGTGGACTGGGAATTTAATAAAATTCATCACTGAAGTGACATAACTTCATCTTCTCCAGTTATCTGATCCCTTATAGAGGTCCAATTATCTCACATGAATATTTCAAAGAAATTTTTTTTAAATGAACAAGTAGCACATTTATTTGGATACATGTTCATTTATAGAACATCATCAGTGACCATTGTATGAAGGATATTAATTTGAACCCCTCTAGATCATCCATACACACATTATGAATCCTTGTGTATATCATTCATCAAAATTTGGGTGCTATCACAGGGCTTTAATGATTCCTTCTTCATCATGATGATCACCTCAATATAATGTATTCAATCCACAAAGTTATTCTTGGATCGTTCACTCATATAGGGTCTTTCTCTCTATGGGATTCAAGAGGATATATGATCTCTCATTCCATTAGAATGAATAATTCAATATAAATGAGCTCCTACAAACTTTTATAGTGGATGTTAGAAATAGCCAAATAGGGTTACCCTACCCCTGTATATTTAAAACCCATTAAATAATAAATAAATAAATAGTTTTGATGAACTAACAACATCATAAATATTATTTATATTGCATCACCAAATTGTAATATATATTAAATATATTACTTGATAAACAATAGTTACAAATTGAACTCGTAATTCCCCCTAATATGAAATGAACCTTTAATATTAATATTATATTTGGTCGTATAATATTATTTCATTTATTTACATAATCTAATGTAAATAATTTTAATAAATAAATTCATCTTAATTATTATATACTCTAATAACAATAAATTTATTAAGTTATCGGTGATCATTCGTACTTAGAAAAAACTCATACCTTGTGGTGGGTACCACCATTTCCTATACACCTATTCACCAAAATAGGTTACACACTTGAATATGGTATTTTCTTTGTCCCTCTAGACCCTTATCTCAAATAGCATTGAATGTTATTCACAAACTAGAATCATAATCTAGAAACATATCAAGGACCCTAAAGAGATACGGAATACCCATAGTAATGACAACCGTCCTACAAACATGCATTGTGTAATATATTCCCTTTATCTTATGATATCTCAAAAATTGGGATGAACATCTTATGTCATCATCAATTTTTTCTTAATTATTTTTTGATATAACTGGATGGATTTACCTTTGACTATCATAGACATAGATTTTATAAAGGTATTATAATCCTCATCAACTATGCCTAAGATATCACTTCCTTAACTTGAATGAAAATAATTATATCTTGACCATTCAACCAATTCCATGCCACTAAAGATATACCCCACACAATCTACCTCTCTAAAAATTTAATGTCATAGTTTTTTCCTTTCATCAAAGTTTGCAATCAAGTAGAAAACATTGATAATTATCTCATGTTTGGAGACCAATACACATGTTCATATATAGGAACAACCAATGAAAATTGAAACATGTGGTGTTCTTATTGGTCGGTCGGTCCTCATGATCTCACCTACGTGAGATCACCAAGTAAGAACTTCATAAAAAAAAGTTTTAATTCTTATGATCCATTGACACCTGATAGTCACACATAAATTGTGTCCAGTCAGTATGATGTATCTAGATCATATAACATATCATTTAATATTAATTTCATAGTTTCTCAAGGATCTCATTATATCCTAAGAACTGGTATATCATTTGGATATGATAATTAATCTATGGAAATTACTATAAATAGAGTGGATGAAAAAATTTCAACACTATTTCAATTAGATAACCACATGTATGTATAAAAGTTTATACATGTAATGGTAATAAAATTACATACATAATTTGGTTCTAGGGTACCCACATTCAACATTCCCCATCTACAATATACTCGGAAGAAAACCTTTCCCCTGGTAGTTACTACTAACCCAACCCTCACCTCAAATAGACAACCCCTCCTTACATTCCTTTCAATACATTTTGATAAAAATACCCATAATATTAGGATGAACCCACCATTATTGGGTGGAATAATCTCAAGAATCCTAATCCAAATCCAAATCAAATTAAAATAAAAGGAAATAGAAGTGAAACAAAATGGAAGGATAGTGAATAAATTTACTTCGAATCATTATCGAAACACACTCGAATTCACCTCCATTTTTAAGGGGATCAAAGGATGGAGTTGGGGGAAGGGAACTAGATTAAATAGCCTTTCAGTGAATCATAGGACTCTTAAATATTGAATAGGGGAGATTAAAAAATTATTGGCCTATTCCTGGTAAAAAATCACCTTGGAGTATCATTGCAGTATGGTCCCCTAGTGTTTCAGTGTAGTGTATCTTCCTAGGGGAATGTTATAGTGAAACCCAAGGGGTAGTGCATAATTTCCCACCACATGGTCTCAAATTTTAGTATGTATCAAGGTTCCACACCAAAACCCACCTCAGGGGTCATCTTGACCACACTTACCTTGAAGAACCAACCCTAGAGCACCCCAAGGGTTGCACCATGGCCACCTACCTAACCCTTACACACAACTATACTCAATAATCACAACAATTTAGCTATAAACAACAATGTCTTAACCTCATTACCTTTTCAAGAAAATTATACAAGACACAATCCATTCCACACCATAACTCTTAGGTTTGTGGCATTCTCTGCAGCTCATAACGATAACTAGAACCACAGTCACCCCAATCATTCTCCAATGTTCACTTGAGCATCTGAACCACCTATGAGGTCTCATTTCACATACAAAAATATAACTTTGAGATGTTCCAACATATAGAGTTCTGATCCAAATCTCAATTCTCAAAATCTTTCTCATTTCAGATCAAACAATTCAAATTTATCCTAATATTTTTCTCATATAAAATATAGGTATTTGAAGATGATTCATTTAGGGTTATAAATATTACATCCAATGCCTTGTTCATTATCTATAACAATTTTAGTGGATTGGTTTATTGATCCCCACTAAGGGAATATTTGATGAATACCGGAAGTATATCTTTTCCCCCCTAGTAACCATACTTCAATGATTATAAAAAGTGTTTTAATTCAAGTTGTGGTAACTTAAGGATTGAAGTTACTAATAGATATGTTATTTCTCTTTCCAAGATATCCATAATTATCTAATGCTTCCAATAACAACTAATCTATCCTGATACAAAATACACATATTATTACACCAATATTTACTATAATTATTTATTGAATTTCCCATTAGGTGATTTGGAATAATCCACAAAAAAATTTATAAATCCAGATAGGTTGGGAGGTGGCCAAATTTTGGAGACTCCACTTGTCTGGTACACTTACCAACGGTGTGTGGGATTTTATAATAGTAATGGGTTGTAACTTCCAAGGAATGTTATTTAATTATCCTTTTAGTGGTTATTTATTGGTTTATTATATAATGAGAGTGATACATAGAGTTTGTATTCATTTAATTTATTTTTTGTAACTGGTTGGATGTTGAATATAATGGAGTCATCTTCTCCTAGGAGTTTCATCATTAATTATTTTTCATCTAAATGTATGTACTAGTTCAATACATGTGGTAAGGAATATAATCTTTCATTATATTTTATTACCACCTATTAATAATAACCTAATAATTTTTTTCATTCATTGATAGTACCTTGTTGCCTACAGATAGTGTGGTTCTAGTGAGAGAATCTTGAATAGAGAGAATCTTTCCTCTGGTGAAGTTACATAGTCAACACTACTATGAATATCCACAAATATCTAAATCAGAGTTGAAAATTTGTAAACAACTTCACCCAATTTTATGGTGGTAATTCGACATAAATATTTTGGTATTTAGTGTTTGGAGATTTTTTTAATGATAAGAGGATTCCTATCATCGTTAAGTATCAAGCTTTAGGATTTGGTCATGGAAATTTCACAACTCATGCCAATTCCAACTCAGGTGGAGATTTCTAGTTGGGTTCTAGACAAGGGGAAGCCTGTCAAAATTGATAATGGTGGAAGTATCCTTTATATCGAGTTTGATAGAAGGAAACAGAATAAGTCAATGATGTTGAGTACCAGAATCCATGAAGTTGGGAGGGGAGAGTTTCACACCATGACCAGGTAGACGAAGATGGCAATTTTTTGTGGAGAGGATTCAATGTCATGGATCACATGGGTAGACTAATTCTAAATGATTTATTAGACATGTGCGGATCTCAGGGTACTTCTAGAAAAAATTATCATGGATGAGATGGCTCGGAATTGGATTAGTTCATTGAGGTTAGTTTAATCAGGATAACATGGAGGGAGTGAAAAGAGGGATTGTTGTGATGGCATGGGACTACGAAGGAATTTGATCCCATGGTTTACTTTAAGGGGATAAAACAATAAGGGTTAGTAGATACTTATTATGATGAATTTGAATGTCAATATTTTATAATAACTATTTCACTAAGGGATGGAACATTATCATGTTCATATATAAAATAAGGCATTATTTTTGAAATTGGTATGACAAGTGGAGTGGGAGTTGTTAGTCCAGGGAATTATCAAACTGACTAAACTATGAATAAATAATTGAAATTATGGGGGGAAGAACTTAGGTTTTACTCCCAGTACTGTAAAAATTTTCCATTATATAGATGTGAATGCGTAGGAAAATAGGTGAGGAACACCTATAAAATAGGGGGTTAGAAACTTATTTAGCAAGGAGTATGATGGTCGAAATCCAAGGGGTTGTGTTACACTTACAGTCAGAGTTACAACTATTATCAACACTATCCTGGAAAAGGATATAACTTAATGGTGTGGGAGTGAATCAAGATGTTGGAGGAAGATGATGAGGAACCTAAAAATGATGTAGAAAATGAGCGATAGATATGGAGTTTGTGGGAGTTTCAGATATTGGGAACAATATGTAAGGACCTACAAAAGACCAGAGAAATAGGATCCAATTCAATGTTAATGGAATGAAAAGTGGAAGGTATAACCTGATTGGTTTTGATGGATATTTTTCGGATTCATAATTTTATTTCAATTCAACTAATGATACATTTTGTAGCCAATGAAGTTGAGAGTTGGCCATTCAATATCTGTTTAGGTGATGACCACTATGTGCCATCTAGAGGATTATGTAATTCATTAATAATTGAGATGTGGATGGTGGAATTCACTATTTATGTATTCATTTTTGATATAACTATGATAGATTCAGTTTTTTGGATCTCATGGCTTGAAACCTTAGGGTATGTGATAACTAATTGAAATGGAATGACAATGGAATTTGATAGTTATAGAAAGCATGTAGTGTTGCGGGGAGTTAGAACCCCACTGAGTTTACCCAAGGCATTACAGAAGTATCCTGGTAAGGGGAAGAAATGAAAATATTGAATTTAATGGATAGTTCTAGAGGAGGGAGGTGTTGGAAAAACATAGTTGGACTGTGACCATTGGAAAAAATTATAAATTGTTTTAGAGCAACATAGAGTAGTGTTTGATACTCTAAGTAGGTTGCCTTTAAGGAGAAAAAATAACCATACCATTAAGTTGAAATAATTGTTTAAACCTATGAATATAAAACCATAAAAAATATTACCATTTGAAAAATTTAATTGAGAATAAAGTATAACATCTATATGGGTTTGGATTTATTAGACATAGTCAAATCTCCTATTCAATCCTAATAATAATGGTTAAATAAAAAGATGAAGGGTGGTGAATGTGTGTTGATTTTCAAGACATCAATAGGATAGAAGTGCCAAATAGGTATCTATTTTCAGTAATTGAGGAATTAGTGGATGTGTTTCATGGAGCTAATTATTTCACTAAGTTGGATTTAAATTTCGGATTCTACCAGGTTCGAATGATAAATGGGGACATTGAAAAAAAAATCATTCAATACTCACAAGGTACGCTATGAATATGTGGTCAAGTAATTTGGATTGATGATTTTTATAACAACCTTACCAAAAAATGAAGAATATTTTTCAGTATATGTTAAGAAAGGGAGTTTAGAGTTTTTTGATGATATTTTACTCTACAATAGTGGGTGTGAGAAGAACATAAAAATTTTGTTATAGTTGTTACAACTGGTGAAAAATTACGTGTCACATACCAAAGAAATTAAATTTTATTTTGGAAGTTGAGGGACACATAATTTTAGCATAGTTGGTTTATGTGGATCCATAAAAGTTAGAAGATGTAGTGAATTGGTGAGTCCCACTAAATTTTAAGTATGGGGCTTCCTCAGTCATACTGAGAACTACTAAAAAATTATATATTATTGTAAGGTTGTGATACTATTGAAATCTATAACCAAAAAAAGTAGAATACAGTTGGAGTGAGGATACACAGTTCTCTTTTCAGTAGTTAATAAAATGGATGACGATTGTTCATGTACTCAGATAACCATAATTTTATAAATATTTTATTGTGGGATGTGACACAATAATTACGAGAATCATAATAGTAATAGTTCAAGAGGGGAAACCACTATCTTATTATAGTAATGTTATGTATGATAAAAAACATGGAAAAATATGTATATGAGAAAGAATTAATGGAACTAGTTTTTTCTATTCAACAATGAAGACTATAATTTTTTAAATGGGTTATTTTTGGTGTTTACAGATCAAGTAATTCTAAATCATTAATTTAACCATCGTGTGATGATGGAAAATCAATAGTGTTGGAAGAAAAAATGAATATGTATAATTTTTTGGTCAAGTATCAACTGGGAGAGTTACACAATGAAACCAATACATTTTCCTGAATTTTTTCTTAAAGGGGAGTTCTTCCATGTATAAATTTATAGACCAATCTATGAATAAATACATGTGATCTAGGCATATATGTCTCAAGATGATGAATTGATGGAAATTTTCAAAACTATATAGTGGGTAGATGTTGTGAAGCTCGATTATACTTATAAAGAGGGACTGTTATTTTAAAATAACATATTGTTAATATCCCAAAAGAATTATTTAGTTCCAAATTAATTTTAACAATACTACTCATTATCTAAAGGGGTAATTTTTTGTACATGAAAACCAATAAAATGATGTCTAATGGGTCGTACTTTCCACGAATGACTAACACAGTGTAGAGGTATGGGAGGAGGTATCAACTGATTTCTTTTTAGGACTTTTTAGGTCACAGGGGTATGAAGTAGTGCTTTTAGTGGTTGATCAGACGAGTATGTATGCACATTTTATTCTATTTAAACACCCTTAAATGGAAAAATTGTGGTTTAAGTGTTCATGAAAGTAGTACAACTACATGGTGCACCCAACATAATATTTAGTGATAAAGATCACATATTTTCAAGATTATTTTGTAAAAAACATTTCAATTTGTAGGGGAACACCTTGAAGATGTGATCATTCTATCATTCAGAATGTGATGGGAAAATTGAGGTGTTTTACAGGTGCCTAGATATTTTTGTGAGGTGTTTTACTTCTGATTAGTAATGGTGTAGGGTTATATGGATATCATGAGAAGAATATATTTTTAACACCTTATTCCATAAATATATTAGGAAGACTCATTTTAAAGATGTATATTGACATAATCCTCCTCAGATCGTCTAATATACTAGTGTAAATAATAGTGTAAGATGGGGAAAATGATGGTGTCATATATTAAGCATTGGGGAAACTCTATATAAACCTCTAATGAGTGTATTAGTTAATGGTAAAATTTTCCAAACAACACTAATGGGATGTTAATTTTGATGTGGGATACCTTGTATGGGTTATGTTGAGACCAAATGTATCAGTGGTAGGTAATATATTTAATTGGTTTTGGATGCATAGTATCATGGAACATTTTTATAAATAAAAAAAGTGGGCATTGTAGACTATCAATTGATTTTACCTGAATCCAGTAATGTGCATGTCATGTTCATGTATCTTAGATGATGGTGGTTATAAAAATTCATCACATAAGAGAAGAGTTACCTGATGAATTATTTTAAGAGGATTAATATATTGAATCTTTTTGGTAGTGGATAAATCAGGAACTACACTATTGTGGTTAGTGAAATGGTGAGGAAATATAAAGGAGGAGGTGAAGTGGGAGGAAGAATCTATAATTATTTTTCTTCTAAAATATTATACTAGTTTGACACATGTGGTAAGAAAGATAATAATTAATTTTATTTTCTAACCACATTTTGAGAATCACTAATTACATCCTAAATAATTTTCCAAGGTGGAGATAGCATAAGAACATTTGTATTCCATAATAGATGATTTTTGGTCAAATCATTGTTGGGATTAAGGTTTTTCCTCATCTTAGTCCCATCAACTCTTCTAGGAATTTCAGAATTTGAATTTTTTATTTTTTATTTTTATGATTTTGTGGTTTTGGAATGTGTGGTGTTTCTTTGTGGTGATTATTTCATATGTTGTTTGGTTTCCACTTAACCTAAAATTATTTTTATTTTAAAATAAAAAATAAGAATGTGGATGGGGTATAATAGAGGCATTTTCAATATACATGATCAAATTTATGTCACCTTGTAATGAAAAACATGAAAAATGAATTCTTATTGATGAACATTGATTAAAACCGTCATGTTTTTTAGGAAAGTCCTTCACAAAATATATGGTAGATCTATGTCTTCTTCCATTTCAATTATAGTCAAAAACAATTCCCAATATTCACCCAAATAACATTGAATATATCCTTTGGTATATTTAATTGATTGCTCAGCTGGTTCAAGCACCACTTGGGTGGGATTCAATTCATACAACCCCAAACATTTAAAAACTTCTATAGGAATAAGGTTAAAACATCTCCCAATTCATATAGTGACTTCCTAAACTCACATGGGCCGATGGTGAAAGGGATATAAATACTCTAAAATTCCTGATTGTTTTGTATGATTGTTTTCACCATCGTAGATAATTTATTAGATACAGAAATGATTTTGAAATATTTATTTTCCCTTTATTTTATAGTATTTTCTTAATAAAATTGGTGTATGTGGGAATTTGGTATAATTCACCAACAAAGGGGATGCTAACATAGATATTCCAAAACACCACAAAAAAATTATGAAATTGTAGGTCCATCTTTCAATAATTCAGGATATATGGAAACGGAAATATAGGTACATGAGGTTTGAAAACATCCTAATAAATTGCATTCTTTTTATATAAAATCTTCTGGTTGTGGCATCTTAGTGTCAACATCTTCAATAGGCTTTGGGGAACCATCATCCTTATCAATTTCAACTTACTTTTCCTTTTTCGTCACTAATTGTGAATTTTATTTTCAACTCCTCAAAGACACTTCCTTGGTCTCTTATCTGTGATATTTTCAATATTTATTAGGAGTGTAAATGGTTGAATCCCAGAAAGTTTATTGTAAATCTTATTAAAATTATATTCAGGGATTTTATTTGTGGTCTCCTAAATCTGTAACCAAGTTTTGGTGGTTCTGATAAATTGGGACATCATTTCTTTAAATATTATTTTAGTTCTTGTTTCAGTTGTTGAGATACTTGTTTTTAATGAAGGGGGATAAATGGGATGAGGTTTTTGGTTCCCATTTTTATGTTATTTCCTTTTCTAAAATTGGCTACCATAGTGTGTGCATGAAAGAGGATTTTTTTTGAGGTTTATCATTTCCCTAATATTTGATGTGTGTGTGTGTGTAGCCTATTGGTGCTATGTTGTGTGTGAGGCTATTTCATGTGGGGGTGGGGTCTTAACTAGTGGTGTGGAATGTTTTTTCTTTTTCTTTATTAGTTTTTTGTGGTAGTTTTAATTAGGTGGTGACATATTAAATAGTGTTTTTAGTTGTTGTAAGGGTCATGAATTATCTTTTTTTGTAAATAAGGTTGGTAGATATTAGGTATTGGCCTTGGGAGTTTTTAATTGGCTCTAGGGAGTGTTATTTCATGAATATATTATACTTCATCTATCTCTTTATTATACTTATATCTCTATTTTAATTCATCTTACCTACTTTTCTATTGTACAATAATAGTTTATGAGATTAAAAAATCACACCTAAGATCTTTAATTTTTATCAGTTCTACCCCTTAATCCCTTATGTGAAAACTAATTGTTAGTTAGAGTGCTCAAATTTGATGCTTTCATTCAGATAACTGTTCATTATTTAACTGAAGGATTAAAAAATAATGTAATATGTGATAATGATCATTGTTGGGTAATTTATTCACAAAGAGGAAGTTGTTTTTGTTGATATTGTTTGAGGATTTCATGAAAAAACCTCATCGTGTTGGTGACATCCATCATGAGTGATGTGTGTGAGATGGATGACCACACAAGGACTATTGAGTTTTATAGATCATTGACTAGTAGAAGGAAAAAAATAAATCCTACTTGCATGATATTTTCTCTCACTAACCTAATTTCTTTTGCATAGTTGACTTAGGAAAGTGCACACTACAGGAAACTAAAATGAAGTTGATAAAGACATTTCATGCACTACTATCTTCTAGAGGATTTTTTTAGAGTTTAGTGACCAGAATGGTGACAAGATAGAGTTTATTATGTTTTTAAGGGAAGACCTTTGGTGTAGGATTGCTAAAATTGAAACCTACTTCAAATTCTGTTGAATGTAGGAGGACATTAAACTCCTTGGGCATAGTTAAGTATGAAGAAGACTGTTCTATATTATAATATGATGTGTTAGTGTGATAATATTTTGTTTATTTGGGTATAGTTTAAGCATGTTCTTATAAATAATTATGGGAAAGACAAGGTGGTGTAGCTAATTTCTAATCTAGAACATCCTCAAAAGGTAATTCTTGATATGAGTTTCACCATGGTTATGTCATAAAATGATATTGGGGAGGATTTATTAGTTACTAGTATATTTTTAAAACATCATATAGTTAAATAATTGATTTTTAAACTTCCAACAACTTCATTATATTGTTAAGGATTGGAGAAAAGTGTATTTCCATACTCTTTATGTGACCAAAACATAGGATATGAACATAATTTTCAAAAAGAATTCATTGATTATTTTATTGAGAAAAATGATCCTAATATAGGGAGTGAAAATAATGATTCCATGTTATCTAGACCAAGGATTATATAATTTTATTTAGTGTCATAAGATAAATGTAAGAATAATGGTGAATTTTATTTAGAAAAAGATTCTTATTGTACAAGAGTTGGATCAGGAGCCTCCTTACTTATTACAACTGATTGTCTACCTATAAAGAATTGAAGATGTCTGGGGGTTATTTATTGGTTAAACAAAGGGAGCATACATTTTCTTATATAAAATAATAATAAAAGAGACTCCCATATATGGGTCATCAAACTTAAATAAAACAGCTTTTAGTGGATGTGAATGTAGCGACTTGGGCTTTGGCCCTGTCAGACTTTAGAATATTCCTATGAATAATTCCAGAGCTAGGCACAAAGACAGCATGAGATTCTGAGGCCCAGTGTGCCTGGAAATAATTTTATTAAAATATTAAGTATTTTTATAATATGCATGTGGTGGGGGTGTGTTCTCTCCTAAACGGTAGCTCAGAATGGGAATCTGATGGCACTGTTGCGTTCGGAGCGTGCTGTTTACCCTAGGCGGGGTGTAAAATTTACGGGTGTGGGCCTGCTGTGAGAAAATCCACTAGGGGAATTTTCATAAATAAATGGAAAAGTTTATTTACGAGCTTCGGCTTGAATAAATCCTGAAAGGAGACTCAGATCGCAATTCTAAGTGCACTGTTGCATTTAGAACGCCATGTTTACCCTAGCTGAGACATAATTTTAGTCGGCGTCGGGTGTCGGATCGATGGCGTGTTGGTGGGGAGTTTAAATGATGTTTTTATTTAAAAAGAAAAAATAAAACCAATATCTCTCCCCCCATTCTGTATCCACAGATAACACTCTCCCCCTCTCCCTTCGTTCTTCACCGGATTGAGCCTCGGGCGTCTGTTTTCAGCACCGATCATCAGCTGATCGAACTCCAGCTCGTCACAGGTGTCTTTCTGCACCCGAATCTTTGGAGTTCCGCCAACAGGTAGGCGGTTTGTGTTTTAAAATCCTGGACCCCATTTATTTTTTTTTTCAAATCATTATAAGGGTTGTATAGTTCGGGTCCTGAGGTTTCCAAAACATGTTTGAGGTCTGATTTTGGAGCACCGGGGTGCTCCTGGGGGTTCCTGGAAGTTTTCTGACAGAAAACCTGGATTCTGGTGGTGGCCATGGTAGAATCCGGCGAGGGAAGTGGTGGCATGGCGGAGTCTGGAAGGCGGTGTGGTGGTGTGGTGGTCTGGAAATGTCGGTGCGGTGGTCCGGTCAGTTTTCTGGTGAGCCAGCGGTGGTCCGGCCAGAATATTATGGGAGCTCTTCAAACCCCCGTAAAATGCATGTCGGGAGTCCAAATCGTTAGCCGTTTGTGGCGACGTGTTCCTTGAATCGAGATGGACCTTTTAGGTTTACTTTGGAAATTTTTTGAGTTGGTTTCGTGGAACGGGGCTACAAAATGATTAAATAATAATAATATTTTATTATTATTCGACTGTGGGTCGTGGTATCCTCTACCCTGAGCATCCGATTGATGTGTCATCAGTGGAGTTGAGACCCTGACGGTACGAAAAAAAATTCATGATGGTTTTTGGGTGTTGGGACTATGGAATCCCTTCTTTTTAATACATAACATTTCATTGCATTTTACAAACGGAGGATCTTTAAAGTTTAGTGTCTTGGAAATCTTTGAACATAAAACATGTGAACAACATAAAAAATCCTTTTAAACCACTTTTAAAGCTTCATCAAAGGTTCATCCAATGTACATTTACTACATCTCATATCCTGGATATAGGAATCATAGGAATGGGTGAGCAGAAGGCCCAGTAAGGGTAAACAAGGGAATCAATGTACTTGTGATATCAATAAAAACTTGAATGAAAACATAACGATATGAGAAATGAAAGAATAGGAATATAATAATGAAAAGAACCTGGATCATAACTCGAATATGTGGATACAAAATTTCATTTAGACATTCATGAACTTATCACTAAGGTCCATCCCCTAGGTGTCATAAAAATTACCAAGGTTATTCACCAAGGTATCGTAAAACTTGTCATCTCTAGAGATTAATTCTTTACCCAATTCATTGGAGTGCTATCAGGGCGCACCATTAATATGTATTTACTTTCATATGAGACACCTATATCTTAATAAAATATTTCTTAAATGACCCATAAATAATGAAATAAATGGGTTTCATATCAAAATCGTGACGTTTAAAAAGAGCTTAAAAATAAGATCATTATGTCATTTATAACCCTTGGAATGGGAGTTAGGGTTATATGCATGTAAATTGCAGAATAAAATATTTCATATTTATATATTTATGGACATCCATGGAGAAGAAATAAGTCTGGTTATTCATAGAAATTAACAATAGAATTTCTTGAGAGAAAGAGATAGAAATTTTGAGATGGAATTTCTGCAGCATAACAGCTATATAACCTTGTTTTAGAAAACATTGAAAAGAGAGGGTACAAGGGTCACCCACTCATAAATAACTCATAACACAGTATGAGTACTAAATAAGATCAGGGTATGGATATTTTACTGACATACCACATTAAAAAAGGAAACATGAAATAAATGAGAAGATGCCATTTCTTTTACGAAAAATTCAACAGCCTAACATCGTCACTTAAAAATTCAGAAAGAAAATTGATGAGAGTGGAGAAGGTATCTCAATAATTAGACATGAAATGGAAAAAAATGAGAACATATAATAACATAACCTCAACATAAAGAGATGGAAATTATATGAAATTACATAAAAGAAGTCATGACTTAAAAGAGGAGGGTGAAAGGATCCCTTACCTTGAAGAGTAACTTCGAAAGCTTAAAGGTCGGGACTTTGGGAGGCTTGAGGGAACCTTGGGAAGACTCCTTGGGAGGTAAAGAGACCATAAATTCGTTGGGGATGATTTTGAAATTAAATGAATGAGGTAGTGACTTGGTATTTATAAGAGAAGTTAGGGGACAAAGCATTAATTGCAAAGGGACACCTCATCGGTGGTATTGGAAAAACCATGGTCTTCCCATGGTATTTGCCCATGGTATTGGCCACTTGGGACACCTCATACCTTATATTACTATTAATTAGTCTACTAGAATTATTTCATAATTATTAGATCTTTAATGATGTCATTAAACACCTGAAACTCTAAACTATATTTTCACATTTCACCAAAAATTCAACTGTTCAGAAAAATCCCAAAAATTCACCTTAACCAAATATCGATGCTCTGATTTAAAAAATGTACTCCATTTTATGAAAATAATTTTCTAAATATTTTTAAATTAATTTTTAAATAAAAACACTCTTCTCTAAAAATTCAACTGCTTCAGGAAAAATCCCAAAAATTCACCTTCACCAAATATCGATGCTCTGATTTCAAAAATGAACTCCATTTTATTAAAAATAATTTTCTAAATAAATTTAATGTAATTTTTAAATAAAAAACACTATTTCCCCGAAAAAAATACTTAACCAATAATTTATGAAACAATTATTTACCTATTTTATTGAATCACATTACTTAATCAAGGTGCCTAAATTATATTAATACTTTCTTAAGTGAGGTTACATAATCCATTTGATCACATTACTAATCATAAGTAAAAAATAACTATTTATAATTTACTATTCATAAAAAATTAAGATGATCATATTAGACTCTAAATTTCTTACTAAACATAACTATAGAAGACCATTTTTTAAAAATCATTAGACATTATTAATTATTTATGGTTTACATAAATATTTTTAAAATATCCTTTTTCTAAAATTCATCAATAATATGCATACTATATTTATCCGAACATTTAGAAATTCACAAACTTCACCATAAAAAGAAATCACAATTTTTATTTAACTCAAAGGATTAAAAAAGGTAGTTATAGCCTCGTTACATAGCCCCTTATAACACCAGCATAGGACCTAAGTGTAAGGTCTTCTAGGGTGATAGAATCTTATGGCGGCTTGGCCAACATTGCCTGAGTAGTGATTTTTATCAGCTTAAACTTCTCGTGAAGGCGATTCAATTCCAGCTTCACACGATGAAGTTCGGCTTCCGTTTGGTCCAGAGAAAATCTCAAAGGTGCTACATCCTACTCGAGTACCATGAGATGGGATTCGATAGCCTTGAGACTACTGGATGGGGCCATCAAATATTATTTCTATATTAACCAATATCACCTGTATTTACAGAAAATAATTGTTACATTTAGTTTCCAACGGTCATATTGACCAACGGTCATATAACAGTCGAAACCCAACAGTCTCATTTTAATTATACTCATTTTATAAAATGAAAAAATAAAATAACCCAAAAAAATAAGGGAATAAAATTTATTCAAAATTTTGGGTCGTTATAGGGACCGAGATTGGGGTGCGGGCCCCACGAGGCCCGGTTTGGGCGTTTATAGAGAAACAAAACTTTCTCACCAGGAGTCCGATTTTGGTGGATAAATAGTCGATCCTGTGTGTTTTTTGAGAGGATCGCAATGGTTTTATCTTTTTGATGAGTTTCGAGATCAAGGTGTGGGCCCCACCTGGGCTGGCTTAGGTGAATAGAACTGTTTTCACTGGGTGTCCGTTTGGGACAATCGAGTAGTCGATTCCGTGTGTTTTTTCGAGGGGATCACAGTGGTATGATCCTCTTGATGAGTTTTGGGGTTGTTGTGTGGGCCCCGTACAGGCTAGCTACGGTGAATAGTTCCTTCTTCACCAGCTGTCCATTTCGGGCGAGTAAACAATCTATCCTGCGTTTCTTTCTGCGTGGATCGCGATGGTGGCCTAGGTATCGGCCTTGGAGGTGCACAGTGTGTTGTTGTGGAGGTTGTCTTAGGTTTACAACATTTGGACCCGTAGTGGTTGAGGTTACTCCCTTGGTTCGTTCCTACGAAGGTTCGTGTAGCATCAGAACCTTAGTATAGGTTGTGATCCTCTCGATGGGATGTTTAATATGTTAGAGTTGTGGCATCCCTCCGTTGGGCCCGGAGCGGGATCCCCTATCATTGTTTCCCTAGATGGGGTTCTTTGTATCGTTGTGACCCCTTATCCACAGTTACTGATCCCCTATCTAGTAGGTTAACCTCGTAGGGTTTGTGGCATCATCGGGAATATGATCCCCTACGCAGTGGGCAATGCTTAGTAGGGTTGTGGCATCATTGGGTATACGATCCCCTACTCAGCATGAGGTTTTTAGTAGGATTGCAGTATTGTTGGTTATACAATCCCTTACTCACCAAGAGGTTCTTTTAGTGTTGGTGTATCTTCGGTTCGATCCCCTAAATCGCGAGTTATACTAGATAGGGTTCTGGTATCGTCGTGACCAACTTTACGTGGGCAACGATCCTCTATCTGAGTGACGTGTTTCTGTCAAGTGCCAGATCAGGTTGTGGTATCCCCCAGCGGATCTTGGGAATGATCATCTATCTGTGAGATCTAGAAATGCTAGGTTGGGTTGTTGTATACCCCAGTGGACCCTGGTAGTGATCCCCTATCTTTGAGATCTTCGTATACCGGTGTTGGTTCTGGTATCCCCTAGTGGACCCTAGGAGAGATCCCCTATCCATGGAGTTTGGTGTTTTTTTAGCGTGACTTTCATTAGTGACGATATCTGATGATCGTGATCTCTCAGGTGATCATTAGAGATGTTTGTGTGGGACCCGATGGAGTGTATCTCTCCGAAATGTTTCATCTGGGACGATAGTGATCATAGAGTGTCCTCTCTTGGTTGTGATCCATTGCTGGTGATGAGGTTGGTACCTCATGTGGCTTGGTGTGTGAGCTTAGTATATCTAGACGTTCAAGGTGTATGTATGGGCATTCACCTGATTTTAGCTGACTAGTTGTGTTTAGCAGAGGATGGTCATGATATGGAGTTTCTCTCTCATCTAGGTTCCGTCTTGCTGGGATGATCAGATTGTTGCCTTTAAGTTTCTCTCTTTTGTTTTGGGTTTTTGGGGTGCCTACTAAGTATTGTTATACTCACCCCTGCACGGGCTTTTCCCTCACATGTTTGTGTCTTTTGCAGACCACAAGCCTTTTGACGGAGTACCAGGAGGACCCAAAGTAGGAAGAGCTTAGTGAGCATGTTTGAACGGGGTGTTTACCAGAGATGTTCTAAGGAGCTTACCGGTAGGTTTTTTGGCAGTGTTTTCCCTCCTTCTGAGCAGGTTGGACACTTCCGTAGTTTTCTTTTGGTGGCCCTGTTTTTCCCTTTTGTACTTTTTTTGTACTCTGGTTTGGGATAGATGTATGCATGAATTTTTCTTTTCAGTTTTATATATCTCTGCACTGTTTCATGGAGGTGTATGTGGGTGCGTGTATACAAGTGCCTTAGGCTAATACCTCCCTTGTGTGTGATAGCCTACTCGGTGCTAAACGCCAGAACCTGGCCTATTAGAGGCGGGCTTGGGGAGTCGCGGCTTGAGCCCCGTTGGGTCGGGTCATGACATTGAACATGTCATTTCTACTCAATGTTTGGTTGATTCATAAACTTATTTTCAATGGGGTTCACAATGTACACCTACTAAATTAATTTTAATGGTTATCTATATATGATTTGAAAACAGTAGTTTACTTGTTATATATTCCTACCAAACAAAATATCGGTTATTTCATATTACTGAAGGGTTTTCATATCACAAAAATATATTCTTAAAATAATATAGTGTTTAAGAGTCTAGTGAGAGTATGTTTGGGCTTAAAAAAGTTTAAAATTAACAAATAAATGAAAACCCCAATATTATGTTAAAGTGTTTCCACTTAATATTATGAAATTTTTTTAGATGAGAAGGTATGAAAAGTGTAAAGTGTTTCATATTGTTACCATTTAGAAAGTGAATATCACTATTATTCTATTTCAATATGAAGTGTTTTTCAGTAAATATTCTGAAAGAGTTTAGGATATGTAACGATAAATAAAAATTTACAGAGTTACATTTAGTTATCACAAAAATAAAAAACACTATTTCTTGAAGGATCGTACTATTAAAAATTAAAAGTGAATTACAATTTATATCCTACAAGTGTTTGGGATGTGGTGGTAATGGGAAATGTAACAGTTATATTTATTTCTTGTATTAAACTAATTATTACATTATCTTAAAAGAGTTTATAAGGATCAATAAACAATAATGTAAGTAGGTACATTATTTCAATGAAATCTTTTGATAAAATAGTGTTCAAAGGACGATGATGATGAATTTATAAATATTTCTAAGCAGAAAAAATAAGTTGACATCCTAAAATTTGATGTTGTGAAGTTAATAATTCTGAATATGTTCAAGAAGTTAAACAATTAGGAATATGATTCCTAAGTATCAACATTATTCAATCTGGCTTACATAATAGATGTTTCTCACATAATAGTTTTAGTGGGAGGTTTTTCTTAAAATTTCACATAGAGATTTGATGTGGATTACATGTGAGGTATATAGTTAACAAATCCTAGAATGTTTAGAAAACATAACTATGATTAGAAAATTTATCTTATATGATAAGATAACCCAATTTTTATATTGGTTTTATTAAATATTCATAAACATATTATGAATATTAAAATGTATAATATTAAATGGAAACCACCATTTTATTATTATTTCATGTTAGCTACATTAATATATATATTGATATACATTTCTTAAAGTGAAATGATAATTTACCTATCAAAGTATGACTTTGATTTTATACCTAACAGATGTTCATCAAGGAGTATTATAGGATATGAAAAAAATTATCATATGTAGGATTCTTATATAGAGATATAAAATTTTCTTATAAGGCATAAGACAAATAACATGGTTCTTTGTTTTCATTGTGTAAACTACTAATTATACCACATGTGTTGTTATATCGAGATATCTTTGATATACCATGGTTTCATGGATCATATTTGAGTTCCAATTACTTTAGGTTAGTGAGATACCAAGCATGAGAACCTTTTTCATTTTATATCATATTTATTAAAGTATACATAATTACTTAGATAATACGGGGGTGGTTAGGTATGTTGTTGATCATGTTACTAATTGGGGCTTAACCTATATGAGATTTGTCCTCTTGTATAATGAGTATGAAATTTAGGAACATGATTAAGAAATATTGTGGGAGTGTGCAATAACTTCAAAATATTATATATCTATATAGATAAGGGACATGTGATGTGCTTATCCATAATTATGAATGACATGTGATATATTAATTGATAAGATTAGTCTACACTCAGAGAGTCGAGAACATATGAGTTGGATATATGGGATTAACATGTTCCATGTCACATGGTCACTATATGTGTTAGAAAAAAGGGAAAATATTAGAATGAAGATTTTCATATGATGCAGAATGGGGGACACATGTATATAGATGCATGTGCTTAATGAAGATAACACAGGATCCCTTTATAGGTTCAGTGGAATTGATTCTTTGCTATAGGCCTCTCATTAGTTATATATATATATTATAATTTGTTATCAATACAATAATGGTATGTGGGGTCACACTCTATGGTTGACTAAATGGTGATTGAGTTTGACTCAGAGAGAGAATCTAAAATTGTTTATATTTAATCCAAAAGTTTTTTGGATGGGTATTCACAGGGTATTTCATATTTTGAGATAAAATGTGTTGTTAATGATTTATTTCCAAAAGTTTTTTACAATATATCCAAAATTATTTTTGGATATGGTTTCACATGTTCTTATATATGATATAATATAAAGATAAATGGTAAAAAAGTATATTAGGCATTACTATAAGTGGGGGATTGAAAGAGATATGACCTGAAACATTGTATTTGTGTGTGTGTCTGTCTGTCTGTTAAATATATATCTTGAATGCAAGTTATGGTTTTCATACATGGGATATCACTCCATGAAACTTAAATGATAAACTGTTATCATTTATTAATCTCCAATATTATTTATCATTTATTATACCATTATATGAGAAGAAACATTCGAGAGGACTCCATCCATGTAGATGATACATGAAATGGACATTATATTTATTCATATATTTCATTATATGAATTAGTGATAGGATAATGAAGGATCATCCTGAATTTTCTATTTAACTTCTTTCTTGTGATGGTAATGGAATGTGAATTCCTTTATACTTGTCTAAAACTCCTTAAATACATTTCCTCATTCTTCATCTTCTTCTTATTCCTTTGAACATAGAGATGCTAGAACACCATAGGAGAAAGAACTATCCTGCATATACAATGTTTTGTTCATATTATTCCATGGATACACTAGGGATGTGGGATGATTTTGTTTTACACCCAGTGATCTTTATCAAACCCAAGTGAACGAATTCAAAGATAATTATATGGATTCTTCAATGTAAAGGTACACGTATTCACTATGTTTACTCATTTATTTGTCATATATTTAATATTATATTTCATGGATATCCTAAAAATAGGGTTCTAAATCACATCTATATGTTCTAATAATTTTTATTTGACTCTAGAAAAATCCTTTAGTATTTACAGTGATATTAAATGTCAGGAAAAATTAGCATTATTCCATAAATAATTTTAATAACATCATTACAAAAGTTTATTCTCATTTTCATCATCTTGAAACAAGTACATGGAGTAGAGTTTGAGGGATCAATATAAAATTTTTGAAGAAATGAATATCTAGGTATTAAAGGACAAACTTATTTTTTTCAATGATCTTTAACATTGAATCCTTTATAACATTTTCCTTTACATCAATCATAGGTTGATATGATGGTTTTGATTTTTATTCTTACTCTTCATTCACATAATATTATTCTTTTTTTAATAACAGAAAATCATTTCATTGATTGGGATGACAAATAAGCAGTGGCATGAGATGATTTTTCCTCAATATACAAAAATACTTTCTACTCTTTAACTACATCATCCTTCATTCTTATATTTCTCTTCCCATGAGATTGAGTTTTTTATATAGAAAGAGATAAATTTTCTATAACTTCTAATTTTTTTAAATAGATTTTTCTAACTAAACCTCCACTCCTTCACTAAATTTATTACCAACTTAAATATCATTATCTTTAATTTCATATATAAAAGCATTGTTATCATTTTTATTTTTAATGGATGAATCTTCTTTTAGTTGATCAATTATTGATTTTATATATAGAAGTTATACTAAGATTTAAATTAGCAGATCCTTGTCAATAATATAATCAGTTGAAAATTCTTGATTTTTCACTTAAATTCTTGAATGAAATTTCTGAAATTCCATTTATAAATCTCTGGTAACTTTTTCTTTCTTCTGTTTCTCTTCTTGCCTATAATTATTTTTTTATTCTCTTGGGTTATCATAAATTTTCTCCCTCAAGGCCTTAGCCTCCACTGCCTCTAAAAAAATTATTTTCATACTTTTTTTATCCTTTCATTTTTATAATCTCTAAAAACTCCTCTTCATACATGGTTTTATATTTCTTTTTCTCGGTTGATTTGGAAATTATTGAAATGCTTCGCCATATTGTTTTCAATAAATTTATTATTACACTCTTCTATTTCATTAATGGGTGAAAATTTTGTATACATGTCTACAAGCTGGTTCAAATTAAGAAAAAATAGTTTTTTAAAATGGTCTCTTCACTAAATTATGAATTTTTATCTCCAACTAGTACTGCCTCATTCTTAATCTTTTGATCCTTTATTAACTTGAAAAAGTCTTTATTAATAAATCATGGATATATTATAATATTAAAATTCACTGAATCAGTCTTTATTACCATGGTATTATAAATTATAAACTTCACTCTGTTAATCTTTATCATATTATAAAGAAAATATATAATATAGATGTCTTGGAATTTTTGGGTATCATAATAACATTTTCTAGGGATATGAATGTTTTTCACCAAAATGAAAATGATCCTTGAATATTTTTCTATGTGAGAAAATTATATAACTTTCTCATATGAATAGAATAAGGAAATATTTTTTTGAGGTTTCTCAAAAGATACATTTTTTTATGGAATTTATGAGTAATAAGATTAGATTATCCTTCTAGACATATTAAAAAAAGTTTAAAACTAGTTTGATATTAAGATTATATGATTTTAAAAATATATTAAATGATATTTTTTTATACCATCAAACCTACTAAACATATAAGACATGTAAAATTATCTATCAATTGCTAGAAAATATAAATCAAAGACATATTTGGAAACACAGTTGGATCCCCATCATTGAATAAAACAGCCAAATTTAAAAAAGATTTATACCATTCAAAACAACTCATTTAAATCATTATTACCTTTACATCTTCCCTTGTGGAAAAATAATATGAGGATATCATTGCAACTGATCATTTAATCAAAATAAATCCTGAAAATTTCTCAAATAAATTGTTGAAAGAAAAAAAATTGACAATAGTTACTCTCAAATCAAGTGGAAAGGGAAAAGGAGGTGACCCCCTCCTTCTAAATATAGGCATGGGGAGAGAGATGATTCAACTAACTCAAATTTGATAGCATATGTTCAAAAACTCATTTTGATGAATGGATAATAACAAATCTCAAAAAATAATGATGTAATTTATTTAAGAAAGACAAGTATTCTCAAACTCATGAATTTTTTAACATATTTTAGAAAGAGTTTAATTCTCAAGACCCCCTCCCACCAAAGATACCATAATGAAGGGAGAGTGATAATGACCTCCAAGTCCCACCTCTGGTAGGACATGGGTTGGAAACTAGAACTTAGGGTATATAAATCTCATGAAATTGGAGGCATTACCATATATAATAATATAGGTTCGGGAGATAATCCACAAGAAACGTTCGAAAATAAAATAAAATGAAACCAAAATCACCCCATAATGTATGTATAAATAATACAGGTATAGATAAATGTTTCCAAAAGTAAATACCTAAATGAAAATCTAAGGTAGTGACACAAAAACTATCTTAAATGTTCTAATCTAGTACTATCCAGTATGATCCATATAATCCTCTTGGAAACCTCAAAATAATTTTATACACATAGGTTAATTATACTAGTATACTCAGTAGGAAAACCAGAGTCACTCATGAACATGTGAAAGAAGAATAGAAATGTTCTTGTGAGAAAAAAACAGAACCAACAACACATAAACATGCCAACTATCCAACCCAACCTCACCATGGAATGCTCACAAAATAAGACAATTCGTGTATAGTAACCTAATAAAAATTATATTTATAAAGGATACCCCACACTACTTCCCCACTGATTTATTCACTCAAATCCTAACGTCATATGTCCTTTCACACTTATATCTTTATAATAACATATTTTAACGCCCATTGTATGATCACATCACATCATGCCTGAAGACACCTGGGTCACGACCTCATCACACAGTCACATCTCATCTCAATAGCAGACAGTTGGGTTATCCCATCATAATCATAACATGGGTACTTAGGTATCAAGAATTTTAAGGAAATCAACTTCATTACCTCCTCTTACAATTCACAACCCCCACCATAAGCCTCCCCTTAGTATGATCGTATCTCATCCTACCCAAAGACACCAGGGACACCAACCCACAACACAGTCATCCACATCTCACCCAAAAAATACTAGGTTATCACCTAGTGCACTACCTGACCACCAACCATCACAACTTATGCATATTTACTCACCTGGAAGAGAGAGTGGGAAATAGTAGGTAGTCATCCATATATCATCATCACAGGGGTGTTGGTAAAAACACCATCCATATGAATATATGGGTATCGAAACATAGTACCTGATACGGGTGGGGTGCACATATGACTAAATTCTAAAGGGACCAAAAATTCCACTAAGGCCCAGATCAAAATGAATGATAGCTTGAGCCCCTATAGTAATCTCTCTATATCAAAATTTAAAACACTTCCCTCATACTTCAAAAAATTATATCAGTGAAAAGCACTAAATTCCATATACTAAGCCTCATACTCATCTACGAGATCAACCCTATGGTGATAAATTGGATTATCCTACATAAGCTCAACTTCCTGATCCACATATGAATAATTAATAGGATCTATTCTAGAAAAAAGGAGGACATCCTAAGCCTGGTAGTATTTAATTTTATTTTGATTCATTTTAGTTCACTTTATTAATTTTAACCTTCCCAAAACAATCCAACTCAAATAAGAACTAAATTAATCATGATTCATGTACCTCTCATAGGTCTCTACCTTAAAAATAGATGCACCTCACTTAGACATTTAATAAGCTTATAATCCATGCACTAGATTATGGGGGACCTAAAATACCATTTCCTAGCTGGTCTCCCTATCCTAGTCATGTACCAAGGTTAAATAGAACTATTTACATAACCACACATTAATTATCCTTGTTCCTTACTCCAATAATCATCCTATCTATCAACCATCACCTCTAATAACACTCTCTAGACCCCCTCCCACCAATGATGCCACAATGAGGGGAGAGAGATAATGACCCATGATTCTCACCTCCAGTAGGCCCTAGGTAGGAAACTAGAACCAAGGGTATAAAAATATCAATAAATGGGATTCATTACCCTCTATAATAATATAGTATCAAGAGATAATATATATCATCTAGAAGAAAATCAATAAAATAATAAAAAACAAATCCAAAAACATCCCATAATGAATGTATAAATAATACAGGTATAAATAAAAGTATCCAAAAGTTAACACCCAAATTTAAAGCTAAGGTAGAGACATCGAATGTGTCCCAAAAGGTTTGATCTAGTATATTTCATCATGATCCATGTAATCCTCTTGGAAAAGTAAAAATTATTCAATATACATAGGGTGATGATACAAGTATACTTAGTAGAAAAAAGAAAAGTCTCTCATACAAATGTGAAAGACACATACTAATGTACCATCAAAAATAGAAGAACCAATTGCACCTAAATAGACCAACTATCCATCCCAACCTCACTAAGTCACACTCACCAAATAAATAATACCATGTTTAGTAACATAATAAGAATCATATAAAGAAAGGGTATCCACACTACTTCCCCATTAATTTTACAATTTCAAACCAATAATTCCTACTTCATGGAGATCCAATAACTTCTTGATAAAATATACCACCACCAAAAATCACTGTCACATAACATAACACCTATAGACACTTGGGCTACCGCCCCCAGAATGATCACATATCTTCATGCCTGCAGACACCTAGGACATCACAACATAATAATAATTAGAGTAGTTTGGTATCGTGAACATGAAGTAAATCAACCTTCTTCCCTCCTCCTACCATGAACGACCCCCACCATAATCCTCCCCAAAACACAGACATTTTAAATATCACCTAAAAAAACATAGTCCATCACCTAGTGCACTAATAGACCTTCAATTATCATAACCTATACATATATACTCACATAGAAGAGGGAATGGGAAAGGGAATGTAGATGCCATGTCATCCTCATCATTGAGATGTTTGGGAAAATACCCTTCATATGAAAATACAAATTTTGAAACATAGTGATTAAAATGGGTGGGGTTCAAAAGAATATAAAATTATATATATATATATATCCACATAGTAAAGACCCATGATTTACAGACTAGAATTCCGAGAAAAAATTGGAATTTTATCTTTTAGATACTTATAAGGGATAAAATGGTCATTTTGCACAATAATATGATCTAAAAAAATTTATAATCACTCTGTTCATCTTAGAATTGGTTTTTTGCCCTATGAGTTGTGATTTTCATAATTTTGAGTCATTTGAATTTTAGCTCAATACTTAATATCTAAAATTTATTTAATTAAATATTAATCTATTCACATTGGTTAATTTGGCCAAAATTTTTGAAGAGAGAATTATAATTAGATTTCATTTTTTTTCATTAAGTCCAAAATAGAGAAGTTTTCCTAGGTGGTTCATAAACTCTTGTTAGGCTCTGGGGCTTGTCCCAGCCCCCTTTTCTTTTTTGATTTCTTTTTCTTATTCTCTTTTTCAAATTTTCTATTTTTCCAACATCTTATCACAAGAACCCCCTTGGGATTATCCTTCATGAAAATAATATGGTAAAAGGAATTTGGATATGGATAAATAAATAAAGATAAATATTGGTACCTCTATAGAGCTCAGAAAGAGGCAAATCGACCTGTGGATATCATGTATCGCATAAACTAGTGAAGCTTCTGTGGATTTAAACCAAAGGTAGTACATTTTAAATTTTTTCCATAAATACCTATATATTTACCTTTTCATGTTTTAATGTATTATTATGGATACTTATGACACCTTCTGGTTTGATCTATAATTTTTTAGAAGAAAACTAGGGTTTCATGTGATTTTAGGGGTTTACCATTTGAAAATCCAGATCATACAACATGTGGATTAGCAACACATGTTGTGTGTTCTTCCATTGTTGGGAAGAAGATATTTTTATAAGCACATAATAATTATGGGGTATACACTCTATTTACTAGGACTCGTCTATGTATCTGAGTACATGTCCAAACTACCCTAGTAAGGGAACATGGTCATGTATAGTACACAGCCAGACCCTGTGTGGGTTACATGTTGTTTAGAAGTACACATCCAGATGGAGTACATAGTCAGACCGGGTTAGGTACGTGGTATGGTAACCCGTTTACGGTATACACTATGTACCTATCTTACACGTCATGTACATGGGCTTTTATGTTCCATGTTTGAAAAAATACACACCATGGTTTAGAGTTACTTGAACACATCATGCACTAGGTAGACACACCATGTACTCCCCCCTTCCTACTATTTGTGGGTTTTTTGTATCTTTACTCTCATGAGTAAAAATTGGACACATTATTAGTCCATTATGAGCATTTTTTCTTGAATATTATGATGTGAAACCATTGAGGTTATATCAGGACTCTTAAGAGGTATTTCTGTTGTTTTACTATTGTAGAGGTTCTTCTTCTAGTAATTAAATCCTAATATCTCCTGAGATTGAGACCCTTTGAGCTAAGATGATTCATGAGATATCACTCTTGATCAGTGCTTTTTTGTCTCTTCCTTTAATGATTTCTCCCTTGTGAGATGTTCCCTTATGGACTAGGGGCCATAATATTTGTTTTTTCTGAGGATCCAATGTAGGATGACTCTATATTATTTCTTTATAGAGGGTTAATTTTGAGATGAATTTGCATACATTGTGTCTTAGGGAATACCTTGTATGATCTATTTAATTTTATATCGTCCTGATCATCCCATGTGGCATGCCTATACCTATGTGCACTTTTTTTTGGTTCGCATGTAGGATGCCTCTTCGGACGTACCATTCCAAGGATCCCATGTAGGATTCCTCTGTTTACTTACCTTTAGAGGGTCCCATTTAGGATTCTTCCTTTTACCTTCACTACTGAGGATCTCGAGTAGTATTTCTCTCCTATGTTACGACTTGAGGGACCCAGTGGGTGCCCAATGTCTAATCGACCCAAAGCTAGTGCATTGGGGGTTTGTGTAAAGATGGTAGAGGGTGTTGAAATAGAGCTTATAAAGAACTTGTGAGCATGTGTGGTTATTGATATTATGGTGGGGTTAGGATTTCACCCACCCATACTCCTTTATTCATAAATTCATCTATTTATTGTTGATGTAGAGATGATTACCATAGGTTCTTTTCGGTTTGTGGCTTCTGAGCCCCATTCTTTTATATATTGGGATGTCTAGGTGTATTCATTGGGATCTGGAATTTTGTCCTATGTTTATGATATTTTTTCATGGTGTCCCTAGGTTCACGATATTTTTTCATGGAATTTCTATGTTTATGATATATGGTCCTTACATCTCTATTTTTATGATATTTAGGAATTGTGTCCCAATTTTTATAATATTTTAGCATTATGCCCCATGTTTTTGATGTTGGGCATGGAATCCCTATGATTTTTATATATGGGAATAGAGTCCTTGATAATTCACTACTAGAAATGTGGGTTTTAGAGACCGAAAAAGGTGCTCACTATTTCCCATTAGAGACCACCATGATACCTTTTTTGGCGGTTGTAGTTGCTCCGTCGGTATTACTCAATACCGACTACAACAGGAGGCCATTAGAATTCTCTTTGAAAACCCCGGCTATTTGGTGTCGATCATATGATGGGGAATGCAGGAGTGTAAGATGTTAACAAGGAGGGACCCCGAGCTTGGTTTGACAGCCACGGAAGAAGCACAGCGGCCAGAGGGAGTGTCTAGGCTGACGTTGGGGATTAAACAGTGGCGGTCGACTATTGGAGGTGATAGGTTCACTAGGAGCGTTGGTAGGGGTGACGAGAGGCAACGGGGTGGCGGCGATGGGGGCGACCTGTGGAGGCAGTGTGGTGGCGCGAGGTGATGACAACTGTTGCAATGGGTGACATCGAAGAAGACAACGTGGGGGTGGAAAAAATCCCACAATTTACATTTCTATTTTAGCGACCGCTTTTGGCGGTCGCTAATAGTATTAATAGAGACCGCCAAAGGTGGTCGCCCACTACCATAAACTAAAAAATATATTAGTGATTATAATTGTAGATGATTATGTTCTTCCATGTGATGGTGGTGATTACACTCTCTGTGGTCAATAAATTAATCATGGTGTTTGACATGGAGTTCCACATCATTGATGAATAATAATGGATGGTTACACTCTCCAGAGTGATGGGTATGATTACGCTCTCCTTGATTGAATACTACACCATGGTGGTAGTCATTAAACTCCTCACTGTTGCTGTTACAGATACTCATGTATGATTACACTCTCTTGAAAGATGGGGATGATTATGCTCTCCTTATTCAAAGACCACGAGGTGTGGGAATGACATCTCACAAGTGATATCTTCTTATAAATATCCTAAGGTTCAGGCACTTAGATATTATCTATGTTGAAATGTCATGACTTCCCATGGACCAGGACCTAGGGCTTAGACATAAATTGGATTTATTTTTTGAGTGTTGCATGATTTCATTCTCTATAACATCTTTATAGGATTTTCTATTGGTATACGAAATCCCTCATTATAGTAATTGGAGGCGAGTACTGGAAAAATCAGAGGCAGGACATGTATACCCCTATGGAAAAAAAGCATTCCCAGAGACATTTCCAGTGTTGAATAATTTAGGTATTGTTGATTGGGATTACGGACCTAGAGATCTAATAAATTATACATGGTTTGAGAGGTATTACATCTATCTCAATTCCTTAATCATAGTATGTCCAGACAATCAGGATTACCAACCGAAGTATATACCATTTTGGTTTATTTTATTATTCACCCAACTCATGAATATTCATATTTATGTGTGTGTATATATATATATATTAATGGTAATATATATACATATAAACATATAATTATAAATATAAATGGTGGTACATTGCCTAATTGACTGGGATTATGAATCTTGGGATCGACTATGGTTTCACATTAAGTTCTTATCATTTTATTTGTGTCTTGGATAAGATGAGAATATTTCATGAGTATGCACTTACGAAATTAGATTTATAGGTTCATCATTGGGGGTGTAAAACTGAGGTTTTTTCTCACACTTGTATATGATCCTCGGTGTGTGTGAAAATCTTATGTCTGCTTTTATGGTTGAGTATAGATACATGATGGATAGGGATGAGGACCAGGTTTGGATGATTGAGTTGAGCCACTCATGTGGAATCTTATGATTAGGCATGGTCAGCTCGATAGTTTCTTAGAGGCCAAGTATGTGGTCTGGTTCATAGTTTTTAGTGGATTTCTGCACTTTTATTTCAATTTATTTTATGTATTCCTATATATATGAGAATCCTAGTGGGTGACCAGTGTTGTATATATGACATGGTTGTTTATTATTTTAAATAATTTCATTTATTATTACATCATGCTTCTATTTAAATTATTTTCCACTTCCACACTCTGTTTATTTACTTCATGGATGATATGTGGTTATATATTCGTTTTTTACTTTGATGTGAGTTCATAGTCTCTCCTAAAACCCTAGGACCTCACTACTAATCATCAACCTCTAGTTTATAGAGAGGCACACTTGAGGAATTTTGGAAAACAAGTTCAAATAACCATTTTAGTAGCATCCTGTTCGAGATGTTACAAATTGGTATCAAATGGATTCCTTTCTATTTGATTTAGTATTTGGGATATGGTAGATAAAAGTATTATAAATGTGTCAGAACCAATGATAGATATCATACTACTGTGTTGAGAAAACTGGTTCTGGTGAGAAGTCGTAGTCTCCAGGGTTATGGGATTGTTGTTCTGATATGTGATGTTATAGTTGTATATTATTTTCACTTTGGGAGATACACATTTTCTGAGGATTTTATAATTTATTATGGATATCTTGATCTTGGAGGATGGTAAAAATCCAGATATTTATTTTGACTCTTGGTTGTAAAATTCAAGAGGTGTCTCATGCATTATATCTGGAAGGTGGGATTCACATAATATAGGAATTACAATGTGTGATTATTATGGACGAAAGTGGACAATTTTTTAAATTGTAAAAAAACATATGGGGTTTTCCTGTAATGGTTTTTGGTGGAATTATACACAATTAGGATGACTTGTATATATATTTTACCCTGATGATAGGACAAGTGGATCTATAGTGAGATCACAAATGGTGAGTCTGATGACTCAATCCTCATTCATGAGAGGTGTGGTGACCCTATTATGTCTATATGAAACATGATGCTCATGTGTTGGACCCAATTTAGGGTGTCGTTACTCAGTTATGGTTATCTAAATTGTTAGTAACAACCTATATAATTTTTACCTACATAGCTTGTAATGTCATTATTCTTAATAGACCTTTGTTTTTTGTTATCTAGTTGGGTTATTAAGTATGATGTTGAAAGGTACTAAGACATTTAGAGTGATATGGACCTTAAAGGTGGTAGTACTATATACAAATGACCTGTGAGTGTTAGTTTAGTATATCTACCACGTTATATCATGACCTTCAGGGATATATTCCTTGTGAGGATTCTTGAGGAGGATCATGCCATTGTTGGTTGTGTAAATAGTTTTGAACATTATAGGTCATTTTTCTTCTTTATCTCCCTTATATATGTTTTATCTTTTAGGATAGGTGGTTATACCTAGATACCCTGTTATGAGACATTACTAGTAGGACAAGGTGGAAGACCTAAGGGCCCTTAGTTTTGAATCTGACCCTTATCGGTCAATGTTCCGTTTGATCAAGGGAAACCAATGTAAAAGGATGGCCCAATTTTATCAGATGCCATTCTAGGAAGTGATATTGTATATATGGTCATTTGAGAAAGATGCACATTTAGTTTTCAGGTTTTGTGATATAGGCCTGGTGATGCATGTAGTTCTTTAGGAAGTACCTAGGGGGATTTGGAATCAAGAATAACTTTGACACACAGGACTGTTCGGGTTCCTAGACCCATTGACTAGTGTTTATGTTTTTTCTAATGTAGTCAGAGAACGGGTATATTATTATCATTGGAGCTGCCAAATTAATGATATTGACAAGTGATGTATCATTTTAATCATGGTTTTTGTATAATATTACTCATTATGGTATGATTTGGGTGATAAAGGTACAAGATGGTCACACATGGTACCATTTTAATTGTAAATTAGTGAGTGGAAATGTGTGAGTTGAGGACTAATGGTTTCAAAGACTTATCTAGGGAATGGTTTTGAATGATTTTTGGTGCAAATTATGGATGCAACTTCATGGTATATAATACATAAAAAATTAATCAGGTTTTGTGAGATGATTAACCCATGGCTATACCTAGACATGCATTGTTAGTAGATATTGTTTTGGGAGTTGGTTAATTGAACCTATATTTTTTTTCATGTAAGTATGGATCAGAAGATATGTACATTTATTTATGGAATCATAGAGTACTCTTACTTAGAGATGATCATTCACTATCTTGATATCATTTTGAGTATGCTGAGAGATCATCGACACTACTATGATCTTCTTTTATTTTACATATATTTCATGGATTGATGAAGGAACTTTTTAAAGTTGTTCTTGAGGAGTTGTATAAGGTAATTCATATAATAGAGATTGCACCATTGGATATTTTATGGTGGTTACCCCCATTTTTAGTTGAAATTGGTAATTTTTCAGGGGTTGTTGAGCACGAAGTTTGGTTGTCATGTGATGATAAGGATACTCCTATAGTGGGGTGTATTCGATCGATCACAGTTAAATGTTTTCATTGATGGAGGAGTTGTTGATGCTATGAGACTGGTCATTTGATATTCAATAAAGAATGATTTTGTGGATTCTAAGGTTGAGATAATGGATGAATTTGACCACCAAGGATTCTTGTTAATGAGAAAGATTATGGTGGGGAGATTTTCATTACCCATATTTTTTTACGGTAATTTACGCAAAAATTTGATTTTTTTATTTTAAATTATTGTTAGGGGTAAAATGGTCATTTAAACAAGAATCTTAACTATTATAATTTTTTTTATCACTTATTTGGTCCCTGGATAGGGTGTTCACCCGAGGATATAAGCTTCCTAGAATTACGAGCCATTTGAATTATAGAAGAATAATTAATATTTTATATTTAATTAATTAAAATTAATTTATTTTTGTGGGTACATTTACCCATATTTTATGAATAGAGAATTTTATTGATATTTTATCTCTACAATTGAGTCTTTAAGTGGTATATTTTCCTATGATAGCTATAAACTCTAGTCTGGCACTAGGGCACGACCCGACCCCATTTTCTTTTCTTTTAATTTTCTTCTTTTCTTTTTCCTCTTTTATTTTCTTTATCCCATGGTTTCTCACAAATTCCCCAAGGTATTATCCTTCATATAACCATTAGGGGAAAATGGAGAGGTAATGTTAGAAATAGAGGTACCTCTATAGAGCTCGGTAAGAACCATGTCATCGTGAGGTAGTTGTAGACTACAGAAATGGGTGAAGCTTCAGAGGATTCTGACCAAAGGTAGTTTGTTTTTAATTTTTTTATTAATCACATTATATTTTTCATTTAAAAATTTTAATGTTTTATTAAAACTTATTAGGACTCAATGTGGGTCGATATATACCTTTTGAGGAGAAAATGGGGGTTTCGGGTGATTTTAGTGGTTTCTCATTCAGAAATCCTGATCACACGATGTGTAGTTCAGGAACACAGATTGTGTGTTCTTCCCGTTCAGGGAAGAAGATATTTTTAGAAGTGCATGCCATGTATGGGGTATACACACCTTGGACTGGGACTCATATTTGTATATGAGAACCCATCAAAACTACCCGTGTATGGGCATATGGCCTTGTAGAGTACACGACTTGACCCCAAATGGGTTACGCACCATGTCGAAGTACCCATCCAAGAGAAATATATGGCCAGACCATGCGTGGTAAATGGGTTGGTACCCTATGTAATGTATACACCTTTTATATATCTTACACACCATGTACTTTTTCTTTTACACACCATGTTTGGTTGAAGTACATACCTAGGTAGGGTGTTGGGAGAACATGTCGTGTACTTGGTATACACGCCATGTACTACATCCTTTCCAACCTTTGAGGGTTTTTTTGTGTCTTCACACCCAGGAGTCAAAATTGGACACCTGAGTAGTCTATAATGGTAGTTTTTACACATGAATCATGATGGTTAAACCCTTGAGGTAATTTGAGGAATCCATGAGTCATTTCATGCATTTTACAAAATGAAGTGGTTCTTCCTCTAGTAATTAAATCCATCTATCTCTGGAGAGATTTCCCCTTTGATTTGAGATATGCCATGAGATATCTCTCTAAACTAATTCCTTAATAACTCTTGCTTTGTGTAATTATCTCTTGCGAGATGTTCCCTTTTGGACCAAGAGGTTGTGGGATTGGTTCATTCCAAGGATCCCATGTAGGATGCCTCTATCTTCTTATTGCACCAAGGGTCCCATATGGAATTCCTTTACCTATATGTGGACTTAGGTAGTCCCTTGTAGGGTGACTTTACCTATATACCATCCCAATGATACCATGTTGAATTCCTCTACCTATGTGAAATGTTGTTGTGGGTCTCATGTAGGATTACACTTCTTATGTACCATTCTAGGGATCCCATGTAGAATTCCCTTATTTACTTACTATTAGAGGATCCCATGTAGGATTACTCCTTTTAACTTTACTATTGAGAATCCTGAGTAGGTTTCCTCTACAATGTTATGATTTTAGGGACCCAGTGGGTTCCAAATGTTTAATCATACCTGATCTAGTACATTCGATATTTGAGTAGATATGGTTGTAGGTGTCACCTTAGCACATGTACCAAACCTGTGATCCTGTGATATTGTTTCAGTAGTGGTGAGTTTAGACATTTTGTTACCCTCACTCTTTTATTCAAGAATACACTTGTTTATTTATGATGTAGTGCTGATTTCCATATGTACTACTTGGTTTGTGGCTTCTGATCCCCTTTCTTTTATATATTGGGATATCTAGTTGAATTCCCTGAGATCCATCCATTTAGCATATGTTTATGATATTTGGGCATGGTTTCCCAAGGTTTATGATGTTTGGAAATGGAATACATATGTTAATAATATTTGGGAATGGAATCCTTATGTTTATGATATTTGTTCATGGATTCCCTTTTCTATGACATTTGGGCATGGAATCTCTATGTTTGTGATGTTGGGCATGGCATCCCTATGATTTTTATATACAATCATGGAGTCCATACTGAATATAATCAGGGATGATTATGTTTTCCAGAGTGAGAGCCCTAATTATGAACTCCCTAATCGATTACATGATCATGGTGTCGGACATGGAATTCCACATTATAGATTTATACTCATGGATGATTATTCTCTCTTGAGTGACGAGGATGGTTATGCTCTCCCTAATCAATTACTAGATCATTATGGTGGACATGGTGCTCCTCATCATTGATGTGATAGATTCTGATTGATGATTATGCTCTCCAATGTGATGGGGGTTATTATATTTTTCATGATCAGAGATATTGAGGGGTGGAAATGAAGTATCACTAGAGAGCTATCCTTATACATTGCCTAAGGGTTAGGCCCTTAGGTATTGTTCGTGTCATAAAGTTGTGACCGCCTATGGACCGGGACCTAGGGCTTAGACATTAGACTGTATTTACTTAGAGAGCATGTCATGATGTCTATATCTATACCATATTTTTAGGATTTTCCATCAGTATATGACATCCCTCATTACAGTGACTATAGGTGAGTACGGGTGATCCCAATGTTAGGACATTTATCCCCATGTGGTGACACAGCTTGCGTAGAGACATTTCTGGCACTGTAAAAAGTAGGTATTGTCAATTGTGATTATAAAACTAGAAATAAACTTAATTATAAATATCTTGAGTTGTACAATATCTAAATCAACGCCCTTTTCAAAGGATGTCCATACGATCATAAATGTGTACCATAGGATCAATTGTTGTGGTTTTTGTTGTTTTACACCTTACTCATGTATATTCATATTTATGTATATATATGTGGTAATAAATATATGTATTCCCACATATACATGTAAAAATACATGGTGTCACATTTCCTATTTGACCAGGATTATAGACTCAGGGATCCACTATGGTTTAACATTATTTGTTTTATCATTTTATTTGTGTTTGGGATAGGGTGAGCATATTTCATGACCATGAACTTATGATATCAAATTTATATGTTCATAATTAGGGTTTCCTACTAAGAATATTTCTTAATTATGTACATGAAACTTGGTGTGTATACATAAATTATGTCAATTTTTCAGGTTGAGCATAGATACATGATGAATAGGGTTGAGTCTTAGGGTTGCATGATCAAGAGAATTCATTTGTTTGGATTATTATGATTGGGATGGAGAATATCGATAGTGTCTTGGATATCAGATATGTGTTCTGGATCAGATTTTGTAGTTGATACCTATACATTTTTTCAATTTCTTATATGTAATCTCGTACGTATGGTTAGCCTAGTGGGTGGTCAGTGTTATATGCATGACATGACTATTAAGGATTTTATAGCATTTTATTTATTATTGAAGAATGCTTCTATGGCAGTAATTTAATACTTATAAACTCTATTTATTTAATTAATGGATGATATATGGCTATTTATTATGTTGTTTACTCTGATATGAGGTGATAATCTCTCTACATACACACCTTAGACCCTCACTACTAGTCAACAACCTCTTGCATATGAAGAGGTGTTCTTGAGACCTTATGGTGAACCATCTCATAGCACTAGTTTAGTGGAATCTTGGTTGGTATATTACACGCACACAATCCTAAACTATGGGTTCACAAAAAAAATGATAACAATCTTTCAACAACCCCACTTTCACTGCCACCTCTAAATGTATAACACCACACAAGCCACATTTCACATTTCCAACCAATCCCATTATCCATCCCATAATTAAATTATTTACCATAAACCACATTTAACCACACATACCATCATTTATTTGTTCATTAGTCATTTCCATATCATTTACCAAACCAAACCCCAACAATTTAAATCATTATTAAATAATTATTCCATCCCCACCTGGTCTTATAGCACAACACAACCTCACATGAAAAATAATTATAATTCCCATAAAACCATCACCTCACCACCCCAAAACCATGTCCAAAATAACTATCACCTCTCCACCCCAAAAGAACATCCAAACAAACCATCACCCCACTACCCCAAAAGCACATCCAACCAAACCATCAACCCCACTGCCCTAAAAGTATATCCAAATAAACCATTTCCTTTCAACCACGAACGCATGTAAAAACAAACCATGTATCTCCCCACACTACATAGAAACCACATATATATATCCCAAAAGCATGTCCAAACATCACAAAACATCAAAGACCATTTTATAGATTTAACAAAGGGTATTTTATCATATTTCACTTTATTTTATGGGCATTATCACAGAAGACATAATGCCATGGGAAACCATTTATTTATAAAAATATAAGTGGTAATCCAATTTCCATTTTGGGGGGATATCAAAAAAACATGAAACAAGGTTTTTTTATCACAATAACTACATCGAAAGAAAATTCTTCCAATAGAAATGATTTTTAGTGGGGCATTCAGCCCGTACATACACAACATCCCAATAATATCAAAGTTGTAAAAGCATGTGAATCATTCCCATTTCCACATAAATACCAATTAAATAATTATATTATATTTATTAGGTCACAAAAAATCATCCCTCATATATATACAAGAGTAAACCCCTCCTGCATGATACACAAAAGTAAGAAAGCGGGATTCCATGCCGCATAGATTCTTTTCCAACACGTTGTGCACTGTGAGGTGAAAAAGAAATTCTTTTATAGAAAAAATTCAACATTATATCATTGATATACCTAAATTACAATAAGGATCCATTATAAATCATCCCCTGCACAACCCAAAATCAAAACCTCACCAAAAAACATGTCCTTCAGAAAAGAATGGAAGAAAAATAGCCAATAAGAAGAGAAAGTATTACCACCAATCACAAATGGGAATCTAATAGAACTAATGGATTAAAAAGTATAGAATAATGATTAAATATATATTCGAGGTAAATGGGTTCACACAAAATTATATAGAGAGAGGGGTGTGAATAAATGAAAATAAAATGGTTGTAAGGGTTATAAAATTACATGTATCGCACCAGTTTCACATGTTGGTCAAGAGTTATGATGGGAAAATATCAAAGAGGTGGTGAATTGGAATTTAAAATGAATGAATTAATTAAGATGATATAATAGAGTTATGATTTTAATATAGTAGAAAATGTAAAATAAAAATAAAAATTGATATTTTTATATTAGTTCAAGTCTAAATGATCTTATGTCAACTCTTCACCCCTCTCACGAACTGAGAGGGATAGAACCCACTATAATCAATATAATATAATCTTACAAACACATTTTTCCACATAGAGTCATAAAATAGTTACAAATAATTTTTCCCATAGAGGCTCAAACCAAATAATTCCTGCATTTTAAACCCCTAGAGGCAGAACTCGAATAGTTTTCCTTTTTCTCATGGAGTCACAACCCAAATGTCTGACGTTTATTTAGGATCCATGACACATGATCCTAAATTTTAATGGGTATTACAACCATTTTACAATTATATATGTATAAGTTGAAAAGTAATAAGTTGTACCACATAACTAGATATACAATTCCCATATCTGAATGTCAAGGAAACAATGGAATATCCAACAACAAAGGATCAAAGGATTTTTAGTTCAGTTGGGAGCAGTAGTCAGTCACCATAAAAAACATTACTTATACAATTAAATAATATACTAGACCTCTATTATTTACTAGATCCGTCAACTCTAAAATATATATAGTTTATTTTTTCACAACAACATTAAAACTTGAAGACCATTACAACTTTTATTTACTCAAATCAAGAATCATGTGTGAAACTGTAAAAACCTACATCAGCATTGTCCACAGTGGTTTCTAGGATATTAATACTTATTATTTAATGCATATTATTTATAAACTAAAAATAATAATTATAAAATATAACCTTGATATTATGTATAAATGAAAAATATATAGTTAAACCAATCAGAATATTTAATATATCAATTAAAAATTATTATTAATATCCAATAAATACTCCTTGATAATATTAGAGGCTAACTCTTCCAACACTATCCAATTTCAATTTTAGTATTTCTTGTTCTATAATTTTAGTGAGAATATCCATGCTTGCTTAATCACGTGAAAATCCCAATTAATTATTCAAAAATAAAGTTAAAACATGTTTGTATGGATTCTATACAATAAATAAGTAATTATAGAACAAATAAAACACTAATGTATCTCTAATAAACATTGGAAAAATTGAATTTCCAAGAATAATGTAAAACATAGTATCTTTCCACACTCCTGTAGAAATTTAAAGAACCACATAGAATAATACATATAGGTGAATCATGCAGGGGATTAACATAGGTGAATAACATAGGAGTATCACCATATAGGGGAATCACTATATAGGCAAATTATATATCCATTTTATATAAGCGAATAGACATAGCCGAATTCACGTAGGGGAATTTACAAAGAAATTTCACATAACCATTTTTTAATATGTAGAAAATATTCATTTAGTAAATATATTTCACATAAACATATATCTATGTATATTTTTTACTCAATAAGATTAATCACATCGGTGATTCTCCATGTATTCTAATTTATCATGAATCCAAAAAATCAACGTAGCCGAATTTTGAAAACTGTAGATAGCTTGTCTTAACAAATTTCAAACATAAAAAAGAACTTCCAAAAGCAGGAATCTACATTATATCTTGTCAAATTATATTTATATAATTTCATTAGATTTTATTATAAATAAGAATAATTTTATTTGACTTATATGGCACACATTATCATTAAAATACAGTATAAAATTATTTCTAGAAAATTGTAGAATTTAGAAAAAAAACATGCAGTGACTTATAACCTAATATAAAAAAATTTGAAGATTGATTTAGAATTTAATGTCTTCAAATTCAATGTATATATTTATTTAGAATCCCAACCCAATAATAATCACTTAATTTAGATTTTTTAGACAACTTTATGTCTGAAATAGACAAGTTACCAAATTTTGAAATATCGGCTACATGATGGATAAAAAATTGGCAATGAATGACAAAGCGATATGTGAATTGGATATGTAGGATAAAAGAAAATGTGAATTAGCTATGTGGGAATAGTAAAAACACATAAAATGATATTTATTGGTCATATATGACTTATATTTTCGATAAACACTATATAAAACTTGTAGAACATGTTATCGCCATTCAAAACATAAAATTTAAAGATATTTTAATCAATTAAATATTATTATCAAACAAAAGATAATAATATTTTATTAAAACGTAATAAAAAGTATCAATATTATCAAATGAAAAAAAACCAATATATATTTTTAATTATCAAACATAAAGTGGTTCAAGGAGCCACTCAAGATTATCCCCCTTTTTGATAATTAAAAAATCATGTATAATTTCAAAAATTTACCCCCTTTGTGAAATAATAAGAAAGATAAATATTAAATATATAAATTATCCTATATTTTATAGAATAAATTTCATTACCCTATTTATTTAACATATTATATTTATAAATAATAAATATAAACATTATGAACAAATTTTTTGAATATATATATTTCAAAACATGTGTCAAGGCACCACATTAAACTAGAAACAATTTTAAAAATTGTTTATTAAAAATAATTATAATCCCTTCATAAACTATCATTGTATCCAAAATAAAAATTTAAATACTATGATGACATCATATAGTATCTATATGAACTCTTAAACTACTAATATAATGCAAAAATATACACAGAACTTATGTTATATTAATCTGAATAATGGATTCCAAATTTCTAATATTTGAATATTTCAACATATAAAAACAAAAAACACCCCCTGAAATCATTAAATATAAATATAGATTTAATTATCTATAATAAAATGTTCAAACTATATTTTCACAGACTTATTAAATTTTAGGGGCTTAGTAAATATTTTAGCAAGTTTATTTTAGGTAGAAATAAATTCTAGACTTATACTACCTTTTCCTAACATGATCTATAAGAAAATTATAATTAAAATAAATATGATTAGTTATATAGTGTTGTAATTGAATTTTATAAATAGAAATAGAATAATTAATGTCACAAAAAATAAAAATCCTATAAAAATTGAAAACAAAAGTATAAAGAGTTTTTTTAATTCATAAAGATTAAGCACAACATGATTCAGTAGTAATATATTCATATTTGGAAGTTGAAAGAGAGAAAAAAATCATTTAATCCCATGAAAATAATTATTTACCAAGTAAATGACACATATCTAAAGTTTTATTTCTATCAATCCTATATCCACCAAAATCAGAAAAATAATAGCATGTTAAATCAAAATTGGTTTTAGAAGAGTAAAATAAACCAAGATTTAAATATCCATTAACATGTATAATTATTCTTTTAATAGATTTAATGTGACTTTACTTTGGATCACTTTGATATCGTCACATAAACAAACTGAAAACATTAAGTTGGGACTAGAATTTGTTAAATATAATAGACTTTCAATCATTCATCTATAGGTTAAAACATCAACAGATCTTCCATATTTATCTAAATCTTACTTGAGAGTAGTACTCATGAGATTATTCTCACATTTATAAAATTCTATACCAAATAGATTAATTATTATTTAGTATACATGGATTTATATAGAAATATACCATCATTTATTTGAAAATTTATAAAGGAATAATTTCAATTCCCTCATCAAACTCATATCAATTTCATATTTCATCAATTTTAAAAATTCATTACAAAGACATTAATGTGAAGATCCAAATGTAATATCATCAAATTATATTTATATAATAAAAATATAATTACAAAATTTCTTAATAAACAAAGTAGGATCAACGTTTCCTTTCTCAAAATAGGTATTCAATAAAAAAATATGTATCCTTTCAAACCCAGATTGTAGAGATTTATTAAAATCATATAATGAATTAGATAACATAAAATTTTATTAAGATAATTATATTTTTGAAAACCTAGGGTATATATGACATACACTTGTTCAAAAATATTTCCATTTAGAAAAGTGGTTTTGAAATCCATTTTAAATATTTTTTAACCATGAAAAGCAGCATAATCCAATAATATACTAATTGAACCTAATTTTAAAATATGTGAAAAATATTCCCCAAAATAAATTCCTTCCACTTTTAAATATACTTGACAAACTAATATTGATTTTTTTAGATCATATTTATATATTCATCAATCTTATTTCTAAATATCCATTTTATTTTAATAATATGAGAATTATTTTCTCGATTAACAGATTTCCATACAATATTCCTTGTAAACTAATTTAATTCATCCTACATAAAGTCTATCCAGTTTTTATCACCTAAATTTATATCAATTTTATTTTGTACAAAATAATAAATAAAATAATGATAATAACAAACATTTATAATAGATTTTATAATTTGAATTTATTATTTAACTTTACTAATAAAATTATATGTGGGATAATATTTATGTTTCTTATGTGATTCTTCATAAAAAGGATTGGATTGAGAATAAACATTATCCCCCTAAATTTGTGCATATTAATCTTGGGGTACTTCTTTTTGAAAATGAAAGTCTATAAATGCTTCCCCAATTTTATCAATATCACCATCTGTATTACTTAAAGTTTTTCCATCATGATTTACATGAATTTATTCTTCAAAAACCATGGTTCTTTTATTGTAAAATCTATATGCCTTACAATTATATTATTATCCTAACAAAATACCTTCACAAGATTTGGCCTAAAATTTATTCAAGTTATCATTAGTATTTAGAATAAAACATTTACAACTAAAGACTCTAAAATAGAAAATCTCATGTTTTGTACCCTTCTAAAGTTTATATGGTGTATTTTTCAACAAGGTTCATAAAATGATAATATTAGTAACTTAACATAGAGTATTTGAAAAAAAATTCCCAGAAAGATTTAGGCAAATTATACTCATTTATCATTGTCCTGTACATTTATTGAAGATTTATATTTTTCCTCTCAACCACACCATTTTATTGTGGTGTTATAGGGGTTGAAAAAATATAAAAAATCCCATTTTCATCATAAAACTATAAAAAGTACAGATTTTATAATTCACCACCATGGTCAATTCTAGTAGAATTAATTAAATGAACTTTATCATTTTGAACTAATTTAAAAATTAATAATCTTAGATAAAGTGTCAAATTTAAAAGTAATAAATTAAACCCATGTATATCTTTTAAAATAATATATTATAACAAAAAAAATATTGTACCTCCTAAAATAATAGGTTTAATTGTGAAAAATAAATCTAAATTAATGAAATAAAGAGACTGTTTATTTTTCACTTCTTTGACTAAATTGAAACAAATTTTTCAATATTATCCTTTCAAGAAAGAATGACATGCAATGTTGTTTTCGTCTTTTAATTCTGGTAGCTATAGAACAATTTGGATTTGGAAAAATGTGCATCATCCTAGAAATAGAATTTCCCAACATACTATTCCAAAACAAATTGTCATATTGTACAAAATTTAATCATTTGAAATTTTGATCATTTAATTTAGTATAATTAATTGAATAAATATTATCTTTTTGATTTTCATAAAACAATATAGATTTATCCTGGAAAAAAAGGAATTTATCATTTTGGAATTTCACACAAAAAATCAATAATCACATAGATATGAAATTTTTACTAAATTATATTTTAATCCATACACATATAAAACCATTGAAATAATAACATAATTATAAATTCCAAATTCAAGGATACCTTCCACCTTTCATTTTTAATTATCACCAAAGGTCTCATTACCTCCATAGTATTTGTTTAATGATTAAATATTTGAAATACCACCAGTCATGTGTCTTGAAAATCCATTTTCCATGTATAAAATATCATTTTTTATTCTCCCTACACATAGTTCCTACAAAAATATATTTAATAAATATTTGGTACACATGTAAATTTAGGTCTAATGGGATTAGCATAATAATTTTTTGGAACCCAAACACATTTCAAACACTTGTTTATAATAAATCTAGTTGATAAATATTTAGAAATAAAATCCCTAGTATGTCCAAGTTATTTTAGAAATCTCACGGAACACTCATTAGAAAAATGAAATTTATATTACATCTAAAATAAGTGGCAGTATATGCACTCTGATTATATATTTTAACAAATAAATTCCTGTACATTTTAGGTAAATTATAACATAACCAAGAACAATTATCCTTTTATTTATTTTAATAAAATTCATCATTTTATCAAACTTTTATCTACCTTGAACAATAATGGATAGATTTGAATTTAAATAATCAATGTAATTTTTGAGAAGTGCATTCTCTTTAATAATGGTATCAAAATTTCTTATTTCAAATTAATAAGAATTAGAAAAAAAATCTCTCTATTCAGTTTATCATTTTTAGTGTGATCATTTTTCATATTTTCTTTATCATTTTCTTGATTTGAATGAGTAGAGTTTTTTCATCCTGGATATATTTCCTCATATTTTTACTCTCCTTATGAACATACTTATGTTGCCTCTTAATATTATTATATAAACTATTATCCTTTTGAAATTTATGTTCAAGTATATTAGATTCATTAATCTGTTCCTCAAAAGTTCTTTTACAGATTTAGAAGATGAATAATAAGTAGATTCACTTTCAGGGTTTGAAGAAACCATAAAACACAAGTTTCTAGTGTCATTTTTTGAACTAGATTCATTAGTAATACTAGAATATTTAGTACAACTCTATCCAGTATCTATTGCCTTCTTTTCTTTCTTCTATTTCTTTATTTTATTCTCTTCCTTCTTTAGTATTGATCATTTGGTCTTGATGTTCCCCCTTTTCCTACACTCATAAGCAATTACATAATGATCATCTTTAGAAATAAAATTACCTTTATTTTTATCCTTGTGTTCATCCTTAGGATAGTATTTACATGATATCCTTGTATATAATTTCTTCCTTCTATATCAACCTTTTGAAACATAGTATGTATCATTCATATCATAATGTAATTCATAATCGCAAGAGTAAGTAGAAACATTTCATTTAAAATCTATTCCCCTATTTTGTTAATTATCTTCTTTTGAAATATTTTTAAATTATAATTAATATTATAATTATAAACCAATTAGATTATATAGATTATTTTCCTTGAAATTATTAATTTTATCTATAACTACCCTTTTAGCATTCCACTTATTAAAAAGTTCTCTCAGAAAACATTCTCCAAGAACATGATTATCTAGAGTCTCCTAAATATCCCATACTATTTACAATACTAGTAAATATATTATGAATTTGAATTATATTTTCATCTTCATCCATTTTGAATTATTGGTATTCAACTCTTAATATGTTCAACTTAGTTCTAATAATTTTATTAAAACTAATATGTGTAACATGTATAATTTTTCAAATTTCATGATATGTTTTACAAGATAAAATTTGACTATAATTTTTTTATTTATTTAATAGTATAAGATATTCATCACCTTATAATTGAAAACATACTTTACTACATCATTTCCAACTAAAGATTCAAGCTCACCTTCTATAAGCTTATATGGCTCTACTGCAATTATCTAATGATCAGTGCTTAGTTGCTTTAGGAAAGCTTCTATATGATATATCGAATATACATAATGATTAATATCAAAATGAGGAGGTTTTTATGGTATACATCCACCATTTAAACTAGTTCCTTCCATTTTAAATAGATCTTATCCCTATTATGGTTAATTCAGAAAATGATTAGAATAAATAATATATATATTGAGAGAGAGGTAGGGGTCCTTCTCTGATACCATTTATTTTTCCAGAGATGTGATGGAAAAATATCAAATATTTGGGTGAAATTGGAACTTTTAAAATGAATTAATAAATTTCAATGATATATCAGAGTTATAATGATAATGCAATGGAATATAGAAAAAGAACATAGGATATTTTTATTGTAGTTTAGATCCAAATGATCTTATGTTTACTATTCACCCCTCTCATGAAATGTGAGTGATGGAACCCACTTTAATCAATATAATGGAATATTATGATGACATTTTTCCACCTAGAGTCACAAATTAGATACAAAGTCCTTCCCCCTAGATGATCAATCCCAACACTTTATACCTTTTCAAGCCCTAGAGGAAAAACCCTAACAACCTGCCTTTTTCTCCTAGTGGCACAAACCAATAGCCTGACTTTTTTTTTGGGATCCACAACAAATAATCTGACCTTTTAATGGGTATTATAACCCATTACACTTATAAATATAGAATAATAAAAAGAATAAGCAAAATCACATAACCTGATGTAAAGTTCTAGTATTTTAGTGTCGTGGTAGTTATAAATTTTACATGATCAAATGATTTTTAGTTCATCTAGAAGTAGTAGTTGTCCAATAGAAAACATTTAACACTTGTGGAGCTCTTGAATTTCCTTATCCTATATTCTTTACTAGTTCGGTGAAATCTAAAAAATATAGAGTATATTTTTGTAAAAAAACACTAAAATATGAATAATTTTTAAACTTTGATTTACTTTAATCAATAATCATGCAAGAAATTTTAACAAACTACTTCAGATTTTTCCACACTTGTTTACCAGACAATATTCCATAGGTATATCATTTATAATTGAAAAATATTAATTAGGAAATCTCACCTTGATATTCTATAAAACAATACAACTATACATTGGAACCCATTATAAAATTTAATATAGAATTTAATAATAAGTATTAATACCTTAAATATATACCCCAGAAATATTGGAGGCCAACTCTTCAAATAGCAACCAATCTAAATTTGAATATTTCAAGTTCTATAACTTCAGTGTGAATATCCATTCATGATTAATCCCATGAAAATCCCATTTAATTCATCATAAAACAAGTTAAAACATGTTTTTACTCATTATTTACAATTAATAAGAAATTTTAAAATAAATAAAACCCTAATTATATCTATAATTAATATTCAGAAAAATAAAATTTCAAGAATAACGTAAAACAAAATTTTTTCCAGGTTTATATAGAAATTTAAAGAACCATGTAAGAAAATAAACAGAGGGGAATTGGTTAGGGGATTAACATAGGTGAATCTCATAGGTGAATCACTGCATAGGTGAATTACCATATAGGTAAATTTTATAGCCATTTTATATAATCAAATTGACATAGTCGAATTCACATAGAGGAATTTACGTAGCCAATTTACATAACCAGTTTTTACTATGTAGAAAATATTCATTAAGGAAATATATTTCACATATCTAAATATCTATGTATCCATTTCACATAGGTAAATTTCACATATAAGTGATCCACCATGTTATAAAATTCATCACGTATCTAAAAAATCGATGCTCTTGAATTTTAAAAACTGTAGAATGCATGACTTAAACAATTTCATACCTCAAAAATACCTTTAAAACGGTCGAATCACCTTTAGATCCAGTGTAATTATATTTATATAATTTCATTATCACTTAATATAATCAATAATAAAATTAATTGAACTTATATGTCTCATGTTATCATCAAAATAACATAGATAATTATTTCATAAAAACTAGAAAATTCGAACAGAAAACATATAGTGACTTCTAAGCTAATTTAGGTCATGATAACGATTGGTTAATAATTTTTTTTCATATAATGAAATTTATATAATTTTATTATATTTACAACAGATTAATAATCACTTAATGTGAAGTTTTTTTATCCCAATTTATGTCCTAAATACATAACATACCCGATTATGGAATATTGGCTACTTGACGAACAATAAATTGGTTACGTGAGAGAAAGGGATAGATGATTTGGCTATATGGGAGAAATGGATACTTAAATCAGATGCATGTGAGTAGTTAAAAACACCAAAAATGATATTTAAATATCCTATTTGACTAATTTATCCTAGGAACACAATATAAAACTTGTAGAACATGTTATGAACAATCAAGACATGAAATTTAAGGATATTTTTAGAAAAGAAATACAATGATCTAATAAAAGTTAATCATACATAATTAAATACATAATAAAAGGTATCAAGACACTCAAAGTAAATACATAAAATATATATCATTTTAATTATAAAAACAAAAAGTGGTTCAAGGAGCAAAATCTAGTATAATTTCAGAACTTCTCACCCTTTTTAAAATTATCAAAAAGTGAAATATCCAATAAATAAATTATCTTATCTTTAAAATTACGAATTTTATTAATTTATTTATTTATCAAATTATATTTTATAATATAAAATATAACCATTATGAACAACTTTTCTAAATATGCATATTTTAAAACATTAGTTGAGGGGCCACTTTAAACCAATAATAATTTTAAAAGTTAATGAAAAATAATGAGAAACCAATCATAAATTATCATTTTGTCCAAAATAAAAATTTAAATAGTAATATAAAAACATTTAGTATGTATATGTACTCTTAAAATAGTAACATAATGTACAAACATTCACATAAATCAATCTATTGTAATCTAAAAACATATATTTGTATAATAAAAATATCATTAGAACATTTCTTTAAAAACAATGTAGGATCAACCTTTCCTTTCTCAAAATTGTTTTTTAAATAAAAACTACTTATCCATTCATACCAATATCATGGATCTTATTTAAAACCAAATAATTCCATGTATATCTTAAAAACATTATTAATAAGATTATCATTTTCAAGACTAGGGTCTATGTAACATAAACTTATTTAGAAATATATCCATTTAGAAAAGCATTTTTGGCATCCATTTGAAATAATTTAAAACCATAAAAGTATCATAAGACAATAATATCTTAATTTCTTATAATTTTCTATAGGTGAAAAATATTCCTCAAAATAAATTCCATAAAATTATAAATAAACTTTTGAAGCTAATATTACTTTATTTTTTTATTATATTTCCATGTTCATAAAGATTATTTATAAAGATCCATTTTGTTCCAATAATATGAGAATCATTTGGTGGAACAACTAAAGTCCATAAATTATTCCAATTTTAATACTTTATTTCATCATGCGTATCCAATATGCATTTTGTATCACATAAATCTTCATCAATATTCTTTAGTATAAAATCAAAAATAAAATCATGATAAATACAAACATTCATAACAGATTTCCTAGTTTGAAATTTCAATTAAACATATACTATATCATTATCTATGGTATTATATCTATGATTCTTCCATGTTTTTTCATTAATAGGTTCATATAGAGAACAAATATTCTCCCTCCTCAATATGTGCATCTTTATCTTGGGGAACTTCTTCTTTAAAATTAAATTCTCTAAATTCTTCCTCAAGTTGATCAATATCACCATCTATTTTATTCAAATATTTTTCATCAAACATTACATGAATTTATTTTTCAAAAACTATTGTTCTTTTAGAATATACTATATATGACTTAATATTATTTTAATATCCTAAGAAAATTCCTTCATCATATTCTGCATCAAATTTATCCAAGGCATCATTAGTAATTAGAATAAAAAAATTACAACAAAACACTATAAAATAAAACAATCATATGTTTTCTATCCTTACAAAGTTCATATGGTGTATTTTATATAAGGGTATTAAATTGATTCTATTAGAAAAATAATATGAATTATTCATAGACTCTTTCTAGAAATATTTACATAAATTATAATCATTTATCATGGTCCTAGAAATTTCTTAAAGAGTTTTATTTTTCCTTTCAACCACATCATTTTATTAGTTTCTATGGTATGAAAAATTATTAAAATACCCATTTTCCTCACTAAAAGGGATAAATATTATATTATGAAATTTACAACTATAATCACTTCTAATTAACTTAATTAAAAGAAATTTATCATTTTTAACTAATTTAAAAAAGGTAATAAACTTAGATAAGGTTTAAAATATAAAAGTATGAGTGAAAACCCATGTGTATCTTGTAAAATCATAAATAATAATAAAACATTATATTTTACCTCCTAAACTAGTAGGTTTAATATATCCAAATAAATATAAATGAATGATATCAATAGACCCTATAGTTTAAATTATTTAACTGACTTGAAACTATTTTTGTTATGTTTACCGTTTATGAAACAATCACATACAAAGTTTTTGTAAGATTTAAATTCGGGTAGCTATAGACTAATTTAATTTTTGGAAAAAATATGCATCAACCTGGAATTATCATGTCCCAACCTCCCATGCCAAAAAATGTTATCAAATTGTATAAAATTTTAACATTTTACATTTTGATCATGTAATTTAGCAGGATTAATTGAATAAATATTATTATTTCAGTCTATATAAAATAATAAAAATTTATACTTGAAAATAATGCTTTTATCATTTTTAAATTTAACAAAAATTCCATCATCACATAGTTTAGAAATGATAATTAAATAATGTTTTAAACCTTAAAAATATTAAACCTTAGAAATAATAAAATAATCTGAAATTCCAACTTCACTGAAAGCCTTTAACATTCCTCTTGAATTATCACCAAAGATCACATTACCTCCATCACATTTATTTAGGGACATAAAATTTGAAATATCACAATTCATATGTCTTATGAATCCATTTTCCATATACCAAACATCTTTTTTAATGCTCCCAAGAAATAGTTCCTAACAAAATATATTTAATAAATCTTTAGTACCCATGAAAATTTGGGTAATATGGAATTAGTATAATAATTTCCCCATAATAATTTTAGGTAACACAAAAATATTTTAAACACTTCCTTATTGGAAATCTAGATGATAAATATTTACAATGAAAATCTTTATTATTTCTAATAGATTGTGGAAATATCATTTAACACTCAATAGTATAATGAACATTCATATGACATCTAAAACAACTGGAATTAGAGGAACTCTAATTAGAAATTTTAACAAATAAAATGTTATAAATTTTAGGTAAATTATTATAATAACCAAGATTGGTTCTCCTTTTTTCATTTTATTAAAACACATAATTTTATCAATGTTTTATTTACCTTAAACAAAAACATAAATATTTGAATTCAGACTTTCAACTTAATTTTTTAGAAGTACATATCCTTAATATTGGTATCAAAAAATATTATTTCAAAATAATTAGACTAAAACAATTAAATCAACCTCTTTCTTTAATATATTATCTTCAATGAAATCAATTTTTAGATTTTATTGAGCATTTTCTAGATCTAAATGAGGATAATTTTTCTCATCCATGAATGATTTATTTTGATTTCCACTATCTTTAAGAACATATTTTTGTTTTCTCTTAATATTATTATGTAAACTTGTAACTTTTTCATATTTATATTCAAGTTTATCAGCTTATTTAATCAATTACACAATATTGGGTTTTTCAAATTTAGATTCAGAAGAGGAGTAACAACTAGAGTCACCTAATTTATTAGATGAAGTCATTAAACAGAAGTTTTTTATATTCTTTTTAGTACCAAATTATTCAAAAGTTCTATAATCTTCCCTAAAACTCTATTTTACATCCATTTCCTTATTTTATTTCTTGTATTGATTTCTTTTATTCTTTACCTTCTTTAGTCTTAGAAATTCAGGCTTTATGTGCCCACTTTTCCTATACTCAAAACAAATTACATCTTGAGAAACATTAAAAATGTAATTACATTTCTTTTTTCTCATTTTTATCATACTTAGGATAGTATTTATAAGATACCCTTGGGTAAAAATCCTTCCTCCTATGTACACATATTGAAACATAGGTTGTATCATTCTCGTTAGTACACTGTAATTAAGAATCAGAAGTGTAAGTAGTAACATTTTATTTAAATTAATTCCCTTATATTTTTAATTTTATTCTTTAATCATATTTTTTAGTATTAATTCATATAGTAATAATAAAATAATAATCTCAACAAGAGTATATTCGTTGAATTTATTACATTTATCTATATCTACTTTTTTGTCATGCCACTTCTTAGGAAGTACTCTAATAACTTTTTCAATAAGAATAGAATTATACATATTAACTCCTAATGAACTCATAACTTTATAATACTAGTAAATCTATGAAAAATTTTATTTATAGTTTCATCTATAACCAATTTAAATTCACCATATTAATCTCTTAATATACCCAACTTAGTTTTAATAATTTTTTCAGAAACAATATGTTTAACTTATTGAGTTTTGTAGATTTCATGAGCAGTTTTACATAATGAAACACGACTGAACACATTCATATTTATTACAATATATAAAATATTCATCACCTTATAATTTAAAACATACTATACCACATAATTACCAACTAAAGATTTAGGTTCACCTTCAGGCATCTTGTATGCATTTTTCATGATCATCCAATGACCAATGTTCAGTTACTTTAAGAAAGCTTTCATCTGATTTTTCCAATAGCCATAACAAGCACCATCAAAATGAGGTGGATTTTTAAATATCAATACATCATTAAAACTAGTTCCTTCCATCTTAAATAGAGTATTTCCTATTTATGGTTATGTTAGGAAATTATTTTCATAAATAATATATATATAGATCAAGTGAGAGAGTGGTAGGGATCCTATTATGATATCAATTACTAGTATGGATTTAAGATGGAAAAATAGTAAGAAGGGGTGAATTGGATTTTTAAAAAATAATTAATCAGTTTAAATTTTATATTAGGGCCATAATGGGAATGTAGTGGAAAATAAAAATGAAAATAAAAAAGGATATTTTTACAATAGCTCAGATATAAATGATCATATGTCTACTCTTCACCCCTCTCATGAACTGAGAGTGATAGAACCCACTGTAATAAATATAATGGAATATTATAATGCAATTTTCTCACCTAAAGTAACAACCTTGTTACAAATAATTTTTCCGTTGAATCTCAAGCCCAATACTTCTAACATTTTTAACCCCTTGAGTTACAATATGAATAGTTTGACTTTTCCCTCTAGAGGCACAACCAAATTTCATGAATTTTGTTTTGGAGTCACAACCCTCAATCCTACCTTTTAATGGGTATTATAACTCTTTAAAATTGCACACACATATGAAGAAAAGGAATATGTAGAACCATGAAACCAGATGTATAATTCTAATATTCGAGTGCCAAGGCAGTAGTGAAATCTCTAGTAGAAAAGGATTAAATGGTTTTTATTTCATCTGGGAGAAGTAGTTGTTCACCATAAAAAATAGAGTGCATGAAAAATTCAAGAATATATTTATCCTATATTCTTTATAGGTTCTATCAAATATAAAATATAGAGAGTTTATTTTTGCACAAAAACCATAAAATCTGAATACACTTGTAAATTTAATTTATTTTAAGTAAGAATCATGATTAAAACTTTAAAAAATTACTTTATAGTGGTCCACTTTTGTTTCCAAAATGTAATTCAACGTGTCTATCAATTATAAATGAAAAAATAATAATTATGAAAGCTTATGTTGATATTCTAAAAAAACCAACTATAATGTTGAACCCGTTAGAAAATTTAATATAGTATTTAATAATAATAATTAATATCCTTGAAATAATCCCTCATAATATTTTAGGTGAACTCTTCATATTCCATCCAATTTGAATTTAAATATTTCATGTTCCAAAATTTCATCCTAAATATCCATGCTTCCTTAATCCCATGATAATCCCAAATGATTCGAAATAAAAACAAGTTAAAACTTGTTTTTATGTATTCTATACAATTAATATGTTATTTTAGAACAAATAAAACACAAATTATATCTATAATAAACTTTCTGCAAATTCAAACGTCATGAATAACATAAAAGATTGTATTTTTCCTGATTCCTATAGAAATTTAAAGAACCACATAGGAAAATACATATACAGAAATCACATAGGATATTAATATAATAAAATCACATAGATGAATCACCATGTAATTTAGTTACCACATAATTGAATTTCATAGTTGTTTTACATAAGTGAATCGACATAGCTGAATTCATGCAAGGGAATTTACAGAGCCATTTTATCTGATAATTTTTTACTACATAGACAGTATTCATTTAAGAAATATATTTAATGTAATAGAATATCTACTTATCTATTTCTCTTAAGAAAATAAATCATGTAGGTGATTCACCATGTAAAAAAATTCACCGTGAATCCAAAACATCAACGTAGCCTAATTCTAAAAATTATAGTCAAGTTGTCCTAAACAATTTTAGACTTACAATTTACCATTAAAATTGTTGAATCAGATTTAGAATTAGTTGAATTTTAATTAATTAATTTCATTATATTTCTATATAATCAAAAAATATCTTTAATTTTACTTATATACCTCATGTTATCATCAAAATACAGTAGAAAATAATTTTGGGAAAACTACAAAATTCCAACAAAAAAACATACAATGAATTATAACCTAATTTAGAACATGAAAAAGAATGAATTATAATTTTATTTCTTCTAATTAAATGTATATAATTTATTTATATTTTCTAATCAACAATAATCACTAAATTTATAGTTTTTAGCCAATTTTAGGTCTAAAATACAAAAAGTGACCAATTCGGAAAAATCAGCTATATGGGGAACAGTAAATTAGCAATCTGGGAGAAAGGGCTACATGAATTTGCAATATATAAATAGTAAAAACACATAAAATTTTATTTAAAGGACTTAGATTACTTTTTTACCAAGTAACACCATATAAAACTTGTAGAACATGTTATGATCAATCAAAAAATAAAATCTAAAGATACTTTTAGAAAATAAATATTATGATCAAATAAAATTTAAGAATAATTTATTCAAAACATAATATGATATATCAAAACTCTAAAAGGAAATTAACAAAATATCCTTATAATTATCAGAACATAAATTTGTTCAAGGATCCACTCAATATTATGTCATGTAACCATTTCATGACATGTAATTCAAGGGATTTTCTAAATTCTTACTTCCACTGAAATTCATGTCCCTTAGCCTTTAGTTAATTAAACACCATGAATTCACCTTTCCTAACATGAATACATTTCCAAAACTTCATCATGGATCTCCTAAAAGCCATGAAACTAGCTGGATATACAACTGTGAACCGCTAATTCACGTCTTGTAAACTTTTCTCAGTGTGAATATCCTATAGTAGATCTAGTGCACCTCCAACCACCACCAAACATCCTCAACAATCCTCTTAAACACATACAACACCCAAAACTATAAAATTAAATATATTTGAAGTAATAAGGTGTAAAAATAAGTTTTATTATATGAATACAAATTTAATTAAACTTAAAAAAATTTAACAGTATTTTTTCAGAGAATGTTATAAACAAAAAATAAATGTTACCTTCTAGAAAAACATTATTATAATAAATCAAAGAACATTCTTAAGAAATTTTTAACAGTGATATAAATGACTTATCTGCATAAAAACGTTATAGGAAGTGGTATTTCTGATAAAACTTTAGAAAAACATCATGCCAATGAATCTTGATATATTTCTTAGTAAATCTCATTTTAGAGAAAAAAATTACAGAAAAATATAAGAAAAATATCATCCCCATTTTTCATAGATTTTTTCACTATAATTAGATAAAAAATTGGTAGATAGATTATCAATTTATATTAATCATTTCAATATTTTGATAAATTTTTTCTAATATAACATAATTTAGGGGTTTTGTAAAAATATCAGTAAGTATATCTTTCATTCTGATAAATTGTAGAATAATATTTCTTTTCTATGTGTGATCCTAAAGGATTTTGTTTCTTATATATATGTTTTAATATCATGAGTGATGTGATGGATTTTTACTTAATGATATGGAACATATGTTATTACACGCGATTTTAGTTTTTTAAAAACACATACCAAAATTAGTGAGTGTATGCTGCATCCATAACACTTGTGCACAATAACTTCCAACTAATGCATATTCAGCTTCATTAGTAGAAATTGATACAGATTATTGATTTTTAAAATTTCATGAAACTTAATATCATACTTTGAAAAGATAAGTTAAATTTTTTTTCTTCTTACCATTTTATATCCATCAAAGTCAGTATCTAAAAACATTTTAATTCAAAATCATTTCAGTGGGAATAAAATAATCCAAGATGCATAATTCCCTTAAGATAAATAAAAATTCATTTAACAACTTCTAAAAGTTATTATTTAGTATTTTTCATGAAATATCACACATAAAAATATATAAATCATTAAATATGGTTTACTAGTTATAAGATATAGTAAGCTGACTGTCATTCCACTAAACACGTTCTTAATCAACTGGTCTCTTAGATTCATCAATATCTAATTTTGTAAGATTCCTATAAGAGTATGTATACTTTTAAAATTTTAATAATCAAATCTTTTAAGTAAATATCTTATATACTTTCGTTAAGATATAAATATTCATTCTAATTATTTAGAAATTTATAAACTAAGGAAAAAAATTAGATCTCCCACCATGCTCATTTAAAACCCATATTTCATATGTTACAAAAAGGAATTGGTAATGGATTTTTGTGTTGGAACAAATATAATTTCATCAACATAAATTTGAATAATGATGGTTTCCTTAAAAACATTCATAATTTGTTTTTTTATCTGCAACTCTCTTAAAAAAATTACATTGAAGTGAAAATCTGGAAAGTCTATTGAACTAAGATCTTGGAGCTTGTTTAAGTCCCTAGAGTGTCTTAGTAGGTTTAAAAACAAGATCCAGAGATTTTTTATTTTAAGAACCATGTAGTTTTTCTATATAAACTTTCTTCTGTACATATTCAATTAGAAAATCACACTTCATATCCTTTTGATAAAGAGTAAATTTCTAGAATTCTTTATAGGATAGAAGTATACAAATAGATTTGAGTCTGGACACTAGATAAAAAGTTTCTTCATAATCTATGTCTTCTTGTTTATTATATCCCTTAGCAACAAGACTCACCTTATGTATCGCTACAATTCCATTTTCATCTAATTTATTATAGAAAACCCATTTTACTCTAATCACAAGAAGATATTTAATACAATATACTAAATTCCAAACATTATTCCTCTTGAATTCAAAAAGTGCATCCTTGATTTCTCTTATCCAATCTTCATCACCTAAATACTCATCAATATTTGTAGGTTCAAATTGAGATAAAAATACAAAAATGTTCACATTAAATTTTTAAGGAACTTTCAATTTTGGATGGTTGATCTACATCACCAGTTATATTATTAGTTGGATGATTCCTTAATATTTAGTAGGTTGGGTTTCTTCTAGAGGTATGACTGTATAAAATGTTTCTTAAATTTTTCTATTTTGTAAATAATTTTCCAAAATTTTTTGAAAATCGTGTCTCAAAATATCATTTGAAGATATGGTTTCTCATAGTTTGAAAATATAAAGACTATTGTCATCAAATTTTACATGAACTACTTCCCCAGTAATGTTTTTATGTTTTTTAAAACCATGATAAGACATACTTGTTATAGAATAGAAAAGAAAAATTCATTCATTATCTTTTGGAAAAAATTTATGAAAATTATATTTAGTAATCAAAATGAATACTTTACATTAAAAAATTGAAGTAAGATAGTTCTTTATTTATAATTTCTATAACTCATAAATAGTATTATTAAGAAAAGGTCTGAATAAAATGAGATTTATAATATAATAGGAAGTATTAATGACTTCATTACAAAATTTATTACCAAATGATTATTCAATCAACATGGTTCTAGTTTCCTTCTGAATAATTTTGTTTCCTTGTTCAACTACACTATTTTGATGATGTATTATAGGAGAATAAAATTTACTTAAAATACATTTCTTACTATAAAAAGATTCAAATTAAAAAAATTAAATTCTTCACTATGATCACTATAAAAATATAAAAAAAGTAATATTTTTTTAATTATTTAAATGGGTCACAAATGTTTTAAAATTTAAAAGGTCTTATGAATTTTTAGCAAGAAAATCAACCCACGTATATCTAGTATAGTAATAAACCAAGTCATATATATAGTATTTTCTTACAATATGTATATTTTGTGTTAAACCAAATAAATCTATGTATACTATCTATAAATATTTATAAGTTAACACTTAACTAATATATTTAAAGCTTGATTATATTCCTTAACAAATTAGAAAGGATTAAAAACCTTACCAGAATTAAATCTAAGCTCTGTTTTGTCCCTAACCAGTCCATTCATGAAGAATTTATCGAAATTCCTTACATTATAGTGTCTCAACCTTTTATTCCATAACTAATATTGATATTCCACTATACATAGGAAAGGTAGATATTATATTCTATTGTATTCAATGTTTAAAGTGTAATCATTCTCATTCTTGTTGTCACCATAAATAAATTTACCTTTTTAATATTGAACAGTACATTTGTCATTCCTGGTGTTCAAAATATAACCTTCTTCAAATAATTTACTTATTCTGATGATATTGTGTTTAAGTCCTAAAACATACAAAACAACAAAAATTATTGCTTTTCCAATGATTTTCATATCAATAATACCACAAATCTACCCTTGAGTGTTGTCTCTAAAAGTTACTTTTCCACCTTTCATCTTAACGATCTTGAAGAAAAAATTCATATTTCTAGTCATATACTTATAGAAACCATTATCCACATACCAGATATTTTGGTTTTTGGAACTCATCCATTCTCATTGAAATAGAAAAATAATTATTTCATTACACATACTTGCTTGGGTATAGAATTATTAGTAAAAATAAATTTTGTAATCCATATCTACCCAGTATTTTTATGTTGAACAGATACTTTTTTTAACGTTATATTATTTATGAAATCCAATAGATTATACATTATTCAATGAAAATTTATTTTCCCAATGACCTCTCTTTGAAATTTTATATATAAGGGTTCAATCTTTAGAATGAAATAATTATATTGAAAATATTTTTTCTCTAAAGTAAAACCAAGTACATAGTTATTTTAATGTTGTTTTAGCTTTCAATAGAAATTATTAAAAAAATACTTCCTAGAAGTAAAATTTTATTAAAGTTTATTCTGAATAAATAATTTAGAATATTTTTTTAAAAATAGATTTTTATCTAATTTATTTGAACTATAATTAGTGTAACTTCTTGACCTTGGTGCCACACACTGGTTCTCTAAGAGGGTTTTTTAGGTGACCTCAGGCGCCCCTCCCCATATGCGAGAGGATTCCGACTAATAGTGAGGTTCTAATATCTATCATGAGGAGACTATAACCTCTTTAGCAGAGTAATAACATGGCATAAATAAATAATAAATAACTAAATAAAAAAAAACTATAACCAAAATGATATTGGTATCAAAAAATCACTAAAAATGGAAATACAATATCAAAACAAACAGTGGATATTCCATTCAAGAATAACCACTAAGTGTCAAAATGAAAACCCAAATGTTAAGACACTGAAAACTCCCAAGAGGGTCCCAACCCACATCTGGTTCCTCTATCACAACTCCATCCCAAATCAACCATATAACATCAGGTTGTTTCCCTTATGGTGTCCTATAAACGTGAAATCTATTCAGGTACCAATCAAGAATCCTAAGTAGGTTATGATTACAACTTAGTAGGCAACCGCCAATGGTGTCCAAAACAATATCCATCCAATAATAAGTGTATATAGTTATATAAATAATAAATAAATGTAATAAAGTAAATAGTTTACACTTATCCAATTACTCTTTATTTAACCACATAACAATTGGGTTCCTGAGAAACCCAAACTCTCAATACCTACTTTGGTCTATATCAGAGTCTGAACTATCCCCACGAGATATCATATCCTATAATTCCATTGTTACCACACTTTATCTCAAATCATATACGAATTCCATTTTTATCAATCATCATTTCAATTTAAACTATTTTTTTATGTAGCAGACCGTGTCCCACAAACAATTATCACATGTGAATGTAATTATTACCATTCATCATTTCTTCTCACATTATGAGATTTTGATGCATCCGACCATGCCCCACACACAATTATCACATGAGAATTCCATTGTTCCCTTTGTCATTTCTTATCACATTATGGGAATTTTTTGTAGTATCTCATGTCTCACACATGATTATCACTTTAATTAATTCACAACTTAATTAATCAAATTAAAAAACTACATTTACCCATCATTCAATTAGTTAATTAAAAAATTAATTAATCACATCAATTCCATTAATTAATTAAAAAATTAATCAATCACATCAATTCCATTAATTAATTCAACAATTAATTAATAAATTAATAGTATCAACATCCAATAATAATATTCAACAATTGATTATTGAAATATCACCATTCAATATTCTAATAATTAACTCAACAATTAATTATCCCAAATTCCACAATTCAATGTTCCACTAATTATCTAAATAATTAATTATCATCATTTCCCACAACTTCAATATTCTGATAATTTACTCAAAAATTAATTATACCCAAATAAAAATTCAGTATTCCAAAAATTAACTCAGCAATTAATTATCCCCAATTAAATAATTTCAATATTCTATTAATTAACTCAACAATTAACTATCCCTGATTACAACAATTTCAATATTATGATAATTAAATCAATAATTAATTTTAACCAAATCACAATTTTATATTCCAATAATTAACTAAATAATTAATTGTCCCCAATTCTCCAATTTCAATATTCTGATAATATACTCAACAATTAATTATCCTTAATTCCACAATCCCTTAATTAATTAATTTACCAAATTAGTTAATATAATTAGTGAATTCAATTTCTAAACAAACTATATCAATTATATAATTACATACACATAATTTAGAACATGACTATGTAATTTTTATAATAGACAATGTATCTCGATTTGTTGGCAACTCTCACCAATAGAAGAATCCCCAATTTGAAGCGGATTAATTAATAACCCGATGCACAACACAGTCTATATCCGAATCCAGTGGAGGTGAAGATCTTCAATCTGCCCATCTATTCTCTAATAGAAGAGGTTGACAAGGCTAGGAATATACTAGGTAGCCTCAAAAATTGTGAAAGAGAGGTTAGGGTCGAATTGGGGTCAATTAAGGGTTAAAATAGGCGATTCAGAAATTTTAAAACTAATTTTTGGGATATTTTAATTCCCATGAATGGTTTTCAATTAAGGGGTTTATGGTTTCAACTAACCATGTTCCTTAGCCATATGCCTCTTCTAGGGGGTGCATGGTTTCTCCCTTAAGGGTGCACATTTTGAAAAACTGTGCACCATTCATGTGAATACCCTCTACCTGGGTTTGCACCATTTACTAGTCTAAGGTGCATGACATGGGAAAACTGTGCACCAACCATGCATATTCCCACCTCCTTCAAAAATTTCCAACATTCACCCAAACACACCCCATGGAAAAACCCTAATCAATGTATTCTCAAACAAAGAAAAGAAGAATTTTTAAAAATGAGACTGTGACATCTCTAGAAAAGGTTATGATCTTATAATCTCCCCACCTTATAATAGACCATCCTCAAATTGTACTCCCAAGCCTCTCTATGATTCTGATTCAAAAAGATCAGGTCATTTAGACCTCATATCAACTTATCTATCCCATGTTTATTCCTACACATTTTGATGTTTCCACAATACATGATCTATCATGACGATCCATCCTTATAACACTTTCTTACTATGATCCAGCTCATGTATTGGATTCTCCTCAAAGGAGACATCTATATCAAGATCAACACCATTTACATCAATCACATGATAAGGGTCGGGGTGATACCGCTAAAGTTGTGACACATGTAAAATGACATGCATAGTACCATATCTCTATGGAAGATCCAATCACTATGCCACCAGTTTGATTCTCTCCACAGCCTCAAATGGTTCAAAAAACCAGGGAACCAACATTCCCTACCTCCATATCCTATAGTTACCCAATCTGGGAGACCCCTGAAGGAATATACAATCACCATTTGTAAACTCTAAGGGTCACTGACTGATATCTTCATACAACTTCTATCTATCCTAAACCGTAGCAATATGTTTCTAAATAAGAAGAACCCGTTCTGATGTCTCCCGCACAAGACTCGGTCCTAATTGCTCTGAATCACGTACCTCCATCCAAAAAAAAGGTGATATGCATAAACTACCATAAAGATCCTCATATGGTTCTTGTTGAAATTGGGTGCCCTAGACACAACTTGTATTATACTTTGGTTACCACTACATGTATGCAGTTTATTATAATACATGTGTTTTTATTTCCATACTAATGTACATAATTATGAATCCACTTTGTTTAAGGTAATGTCCTTATATTTCATGCTATATCAAGGGGGTATAGTAGATCCTATGTTATTATGGGAACCTCGAGTTACCATGACAGTAATCTTAAAGTAATGTCCTAGGGTACAGTTATATCATTCTGAAAGGACACAGATGATGTGTGACCATCCGGTGTTGGGGGCTCATAAGCATTGAGAATTCATCTCATGAAGTTCACACTTGATGATCTCAACTAGTTGAGATCATGAGGACTAACCTACCTAATAGGAACACTACATGTTTCTGGTGTCATTGGTTGTTCCTATATATGGACCTGTGTAATGGTCTCCAGACATGATATCATTATCAGTGAATGTCATTTAATTACGTACATTTGATGAATGGAGAAAATCATGGACATAAAGTCATGGATAGGTAGTTTGTATCAGGTACATCATTAATGGCATGGCATTGATTTAATGATCGAGAAAGGATTTGTCACTTCTGAGTTCAGGAAGAGATATCTCAGGCCTGGTTGATTAGGATAGTTGCACCTTCATTAAATCCATGGCCATGGTTGTGGAAGGTAAGACCGTTCGTAAAAATCAATAAATAAAATAAAGCCTGATAAAAAATGATGACACTAGTGTGCATTCTACTTTATTGAGATATTGATGGAAAAGATATTATATTACATAGATTGTGTTTGTATGAAGGTAGTCATTACTCTGACTTTACCTTATCTCCATAGGGGCCTCGATGGGTTGATAGACCCCTCTCTTGGTTGGTGGATGTGATTCACTTCTATTAAGGTAAGGGCCTGGAGGGTCACACACAATAGCACTTTGAGAATGTACCCTATTCTGTGTATAGGAATATAGAACTTTGTGGGCCCTGCCTAAGGATCTGAGTACTATCCATGTTATATGGATCACTAAGTAATAAATAAATTCTTTAATTACTAGAGATTGGAATGATATGTTGAATTTATTTATGAAATGTATTCACAAGTGATCGGAAAATACAAAAATATTATTCGAACGAATTAAACATCCAGGGTTCATTTATTATTTTTAGGAGAAGTGAGTCAACTTATATAAAACATCTTTATCACGCAATATAAATTAATATTTATTGCAGCTAGTGATAAAAATTATAAATATTATTTATTCCATAATTTTATTTGACGTAAATAAATATTTATATTAATTATACAGAGGATATTTATTATACAGGGGATGAGAACCCATACTGGGTATTTTATATATCCCCTATAAAAGTAAGAGAGAGGCTCTCCCCTTGGAACTATTCATGTATCATTTTGAGAGCCTCTCTCTCCTCTTGGATTCTAGAGAGAGATCCTCTCATTATGGGAAGAACGTCAAGAACATCCTTCATGGATTAGAGTTCCTTGCCCTGCGGTGATCACCACTGCGTCGACGAGATCGTTGGTGTGTCACAATAGATCCCAAATTCCAATGAACGACATGTGTGCATATTCGAAAGGCATGTATGGATGATCTAGAGGACATCGATGTCAGAGTCTTTAAGGGACGGTCACCGGCAACCAGTGATGCACTTGCGCATGTCAGATCCAAACAAGGTACTTGTTCGTTTTTATTTTTGTGCTCTGTCAAATCCATGCGTGATCATTAGATCATACCGAGATATCACACCGGAGTCGACATCGTAACATCGCTCCAGTGATGTGAAAAAATTTAATTTCCTGGTGCACCAACTTCCGCTGCACTTCCTGGTACCCAATAGTGGTATCAAATGGAACACGTGACTTTTCAGAGTTAAAGGAAAAAACATAAATTGCATAAAATTTAAGTATGTGGGATTAAATCGATTCCAATACAACAGACTGCACGTCGATCCATTTTCGAATGTCCAAGTTATGTCCATTTGAAAAATATAATTGGATCGACTCGTCAGTTTAATTTTTTCATCAGATTAAATTTTTGGTAAGAATGCATTTTAATTTCATTAATGTGTTCTTCAAAAATTACAGAAATTCGGCTACGCTTTGGCCAGAATCCGGTAGCTGAAAATAATCTGGAAAGTTTAATTTTAGAAGATAAATAAAATAAATTAAATAATATATTTTATTTTATTTTCCCTTAAATAAAATATTATTTAAAGACATGGGGTCATGTCTTCCCTTTTAGATAAAAAGAAGGGGAGACCAAGACCCATTTTGGGGTCAAATCTTCGTTTTTTAAAAAATAATAAATAAATAAAAGAGGGACCAAGACCCATTTTGTGGTCTTCTACACTTTTAATTTTAAAAAAGTAAAAAAAAGTGAAATGGGTGTCTTATTTTTAAGGAAAAATTAGAAATAAATCAAATAGAAGACCCAAATTGGTCTTCTCTTTCTTCCATGACGCAACTCCAAGCTAGAGGTGAAACCCTAGAAGCACCGTTCAGGCTGCCAGAACACCGCCCCTCTGCCTAGTCAGGCCGCCAAACCGCCACCCCGAGCCACCCCTCTTCCTGGTCACGCTGCTCAAGGTTGTGCCTCCCCGCTCGGAATGCCCCCCTGCTCGGACCGCCGCTCCCTGTTGTCGCCCCGACCGGACCACCTCCGACTCACCTGCTGCTAGTTTAGGCCACACCAAACCAGGCCACCACTGGTCCGGGCCACGCCTGATTGGGCCGCTGCCCCTACAGCTGGCCGAAGCAGCGGGTCGGAGCAGCGGGCATCCACCCATGCGGCTAGTCGGAGCGTTACCCCACCTCCTCCCACTCCCTTCGCTGCTAGTTGGAAGATGATGCCTCACGGGTGTCACTGGGTCGGGCCATCACTCCATGGTCACACCGCGATCACGCTGCTGTCACGATGTGGTCACGCCGCTGTCAAGCTGCGGTGACGCTGCGGTCACACCGCGGCCCCGCCACGGTTACACCGCGGTAATGCCAGGACATGGCCCTGCTCCAAGATGACACCTTGCGGCGTTTCACAGTCCTACCGTACACCTCCCCAGTAAGAGGTAACCTCATTTTAAATTAATATCAATCAATTTCATTTTTAAATTAAATTAATTAGAATTAATTTTGGGTTTAAATTTAATTTAATCTGAAACATTAATTTAATTAGAATTAAAATTATATTAAAGTTTTAATTTAATTTTAGAATTAAAATTAATTTAATAGTTTAATTTAATTTTATAGTTAAATTAAATTGATGGTTTAATTTATTTTAAAATTAAAATTAAATTAAATAGTTGAAATTGATAAAAATAAATTAATTGAATTTATTTAAATTCTTTTAATTTATATGGACTCCCTATACTATTTAAATTTCCTTGTAGTTTAATTTTAATCGCACTTTATATTTACCGACTGGTCTTAAGAAAGCAACTGAACTGTGCATGTCTGGTGTTTATTTATTTATTTAAATATTTATTCAATGTCTATGATGATTTTGATAATTAATTAGATAAATGAAGGTCTTTGAATCGTCCTTTTAATTCAAATATGTATAAGGGCCTACTTTTCCAGTGCATGAGCTATATTTTGTACCTCGGACCCCCTCTCCTGCGTGTGAGTACATTTGTAATTAAATGATGATGATCTGAGATGTAGACCCTGCCAAGTTGTGGTGGAAAACTAGACGGGAACTGAGCGCATTGCATTGGGGAGGACTACGACGTGAGTCAGGTGTCAACACAAGTATGAATGCCCCTAGGCCAAGATTGATCCATTAAGAATCAAAATCTATAGAATTCTCAAGACTAGTCAGATTGCATTATTTAATTTATGTATAGTTTATTATTTTATGTGAGTGCATGATTATTGATTGATCACATAGAATAGTAAACAAGATAAACAATTCATAAAGAAGTGATGAATATATTTATATTGCATGTTCAATTGTGAGCATGATAATATAGTTTGAACATATAGATACAAAAGGATTATTCGTCAATAAATATTAAAAATCCCTCAAAGAGAGATTATGTCCAAACGCCTTCAATTTTTCACATCTAAACAAAACCAGCTGTTTGGGGTGCTCGTCAGCCATATTTGAGAGTGCCTCTTACTACCGAGGTGTTTTCATGAGAGAACTGGGTTGACTTAACTAAATTGAGTAGTCAAGGTTTAGTCATAGCTAACATGCTATCACTTTAGAGGCAAGATGTTGAGGGAATCATGTTTGGATCCCAAAAGCTGGGAATTTACTCAAGAACACAAGGAACCACAATCCAAGTGATTGGCCAGCCTAGTGCCTATCTTGAAACCCTCCATGTAGTGGCATAGCCATAGCTTGTAGACTACGAGAGAGGTTTTGATGATTGTTTCCACTAGAATACTCAAGCAACAGAGTATTCCGAATCTAATAGAGAGGGATATTAAGGTTCTCAAAAATAGTGCGAGACATTAAAATGATATAATAATTTATTAATCATAAATGTCAAAAATGTAATCAAGAAAAATTACAAACTGCTAAATTTTTATCTGATGTAGATTCAAAATGGAAATAACCAACACTGCATGTACTTTATCACTACGATCAATTTTGGATAAATAAAATATCATGACCGGTAATAACTTCCAGAATTTTTCCAGGCACTTGTGCATAGTACTACGCCAAGAAAGGAAGTTATATGTGATGGAATCCCCAATTCCTATTGATCCACCTCAGGGAGCAAGCAAGGTGGAAAAAGATAAATGGAGAAAGAATGTAGATGATGTGCTTGATGTATAATGCATCATATTGTCATCCATGTCCATCCAATTGCAAAACATGTGTGAGGATGAGTATGCCTAGAAGATTCTTTGAAATCTCCAATAATTATATCAGGAGAGGGCCAGGCAGGAAAGATATGATATTTCAAGTGCTCTTTATAAGTGTAGGCTAGTAGAAGGGCACCAAGCCAGTCCTCAAGTACTCCAGATGGTTTGGTATATTGAAATCCTTGAATCCCTTGGCTTCAAAATGAACCAATAACTAGTACTGGATCTCATTTTTGCCTCGTTACCATCCAGTATGTCAACTTTTATTTTCAATTATAATATGAATGTTATGACAATATCACTCATGGACCTTTTGGATTTAGTTCACCAAGCTGACAATGATATGAAAAATACCAATTCATATGTCCTTATGGTGAACAAGAAAATAAGGGAGGGGAAAAGGGTTCTAAGGACAAGTCAAGGCCAAAGACACCAATGCATCATCCTACAAAGAAGCCAAAGATTCAGAGGCAAAGTAATGAGTAGGAAGTTGCCTGCTTTGCATGTGTCAAGAAAGGGCACTAGAAGAAGAATTGCAGAGCTAGGAAGAAGAAAAAAACTGATGCTTCTACTTCAGGTTTATTTTTCATTGAATGCAACCTATCTTTATCTACAAGTTGGGTATTGGATACAACATGTGGCTCACACATTTGTATTCATATACAGGAACCATGTAGGTTCAAGAAGATTGAAAAAGGTTAAATGGTTCTCCGAGCTTCAAATGGTGCAAGTCTGGCAGCCTTGGAAGTGGGAGATTATCAGTTAACCTTTCCAACTGGTTTGGTTCAAGTTTTAAACAATTTATATTATGTAACTTATGTTACTAGAAACATTATCTCTGTGTCAAGTATAGACACTATGGGTTTTTATTTCATGTTTGGAAATAATTGTGGTCTCTTTTGTATGGATAAAAATGTTATGGTATGGAACATCTTAACAATGGTTTATATATGTTGGAACATGAGAACCTCATAATGTAAATTAGTGACAAAAACATCCAACATGACTCATATATCACCCGCCTATTGACCATCAAGCTTGGTCATGTAAAGGAGAAGCGATTACGAAGATTACATCAAGAAGGGTATTTACACTCGGTATAGTTAGAACCCTTGGATACATGCCAAGATTGATTACAAGGAAATATGACCAAAGAAACTTTCTTAGGAAAGGGAAAAAGAGCCAATGCAGTACTGGAATTAATATATATTGATGTATGTGATCCATTTATAGTAGAGTAAAGGGGTGGTATTTTATACATCATTACTTTTATTGATGACTATAGTAGGCATGGCTATATCTACTCAATTTGGTATAAGTTAGATTCCTTTCGTATTTTTAAGGAATACCATAATTAAGTAGAAAACAAACTTGCTAAGAAGATAAAATAACTCCTCTCAGATAAAGGCAGAGAATATTATAACCAAGATTTAATTGATCACTTTAAGGAGTGTGGGATAGTAACCCAACTCACTCATACTTATACACCACAATGGAATGGTGTTAGTGAAAGGAGGAATAGGACCTTGCTTGACATGGTCAGATCAATGACGAGTCTTGCTACTATTCCATTATCTTTTTTGGGATATGCCTTGAAGATAGACACATATACCCTTAACTGAGTACCAACTAAATATGTAGATGGGATTCCATATCAATTATGGTATGGAAAGAAACCCAATCTAACACACATACCTGTATGGGGGTGCGAGGCATTTTTCAAGACTATACAAAGTGACAAATTAGCATCCAGAAGCACTAATTGCATCATTATAAGTTATCCAAAGAAAACTAGAGGATATTACCAATATTTTTCTTTAGATAGAAAAGTTCTTGTGACAAGATACTCTACATTTCTAGAAAGGGAAGACATTTCTGTTGTAAATAGTGGGAGGAAGATTGACTTCAATAAAGTTAATTCTCTAGATTCACAAGAGTTGGTAGTGGAACAATCTCCACAAGAACAAGTGGAAGAAGAAGTTGTTCCTAAGACACAGATACTATGTAGTTCTACACGAGTGGTTAGAGAACCAGAGCATTATGGTTTTCTTCTCACCAAGTCAAGTGACACATTAGTCCTTGAGGATGATGAACCTCTAACCTACAAGGAAGCAGTAGAAGGAAAAGAAGCTACTAAATGGGAAAAATCCATGAATTCTGAGATGGAGTCCATGTACCAAAATAATGTTTGGATTTTGGTATACCCTCTAGTTTATGTAAGTACCATGGGATATAAATGGGAATTCAAGAAAAATTTGGACATGGATGGTGAGGTTAATACCTTTAAAGAAAGACTGGTTACAGAGGTTTTCAGGAAACGTCAAGGCATTGACTATGATGAAACCTTATCACTAGTAGAAATTCTTAAATCCACCAGAATATTACTTGAATAGAATCCTTTTATGATTATAAAATTTGGAAAATGGATGTCAAAACTTATTTTCTAAATGGTAAGTTGGTTGAAGATGTCTATCTGACTCAACCCGAAGGGTTTGTTAGGTTAAAGAATGCAAATAATGTATGCAAGATGTAGAGATCCATTTATGGATTTATGAAAGCATTAAGATCTGGAATGTTTGTTTTGATGAATCTATAAGAGATTTTGGTGTTTTCAAAAATGAATTCAATCCTTGAATCTATAAAAAGTTAAAAGGTAATGTCATCTCTTTCCTTGTGTTATATGTTGATGAAATGTTAATTATGGGAAACGAGGTGCAAGTATTATAATCAATTAAGTCTTTGTTAAATGAATGCTTCTCCATGAAAGAAATAGGTGAAGCAGCCTACATTCTAGGGATCAAGATCTGTTGAGATAGATCTCAAAGGCTCCTTGGGCTAAGTCAAAGTACATATATTGACAAGGTACTTAAAATGTACGGTATGGAATAATACAATATAGGATTGTGGCCTATGTCACGTGCTATAAATATCTCCAAGAAAATGTGTCCAAAAACACATGAGGAAATTGAAAGAATGAGTAGAGTCCATTATGCCTCAGTAGTGGGTTCTATCATGTATGTCATGCTATGTACTAGGTTTTATACCTCCATTGCTTTAAGAATGGTGGGTATATATCAAGCCAATCCAAGAGAGCTGTATTGGACAGCTATTAAAACTATACTAAAGTACTTGAGGCACACTAAGGATATGTGTGAAGTGTATGGAGGATATGAGTAACTAGTTGTGAGGGGATACACTGATGCTAGTTTCCAGATAGATGATGATGATATGAAATTGTAGTCAGGCTACATCTTTTCCCTGAATGGTGGTGCAGTGATCTAGAGAAACTTAAAGAAATCTATGGTAGTTGATTCTATAGTAGATTCCAAATATATTGTAGCTTTTGATGTAGCAAGGGAAGCAGTATGGATACACAGTTTTATCTCATACATTAGTGTTTTTCCTAGTAGTGCATACCTTGTTCCAGTATATTGCGATAACACTACTACAGTGGTGTTTACCAAAGAGCCCAGGTCTCACCAGAGGACAAATAATATTATTTGTAAGTTTCATCTCTTGAGGGATTTTACTCAAATAGATGAAGTGAATGTTACCAGAGTATCCATACAGGACATCATGGTAGACCCCCTAACTAAATCCATTTCTTAGAAGAATCATGATACTAACGTGAGAGCTAGAAAATTAAAACCTGTTAGTAGTTGGCTCTAGTGAAAGTGGGAGTGATGAAAGTGGGTGACCTAGACCCAACTTGTATTGTACTTTGATTATCCCCACATGTCTGTAGTTAGTTATAATACATGTTTTTTTCTTTCCATAATAGTGTAGATACTTCTGTATCCACTTTGTTTATGGAAATGTTTGTAGATTACATGTCATATCAAGGGGGTATAGCAGATCCCAGGTTATAATGAGAACCCCGAGATACCATGATAGTAATCTTAAATTAATTTCCTATGGGCCAGTTACATTATTCTAAAAGTACATAGATGATATGTGACCATCTGGTGATGGGGGCTCATAAGCATTGAGACTTCATCTCATGAAGTTTTCTCTTGATTATCTCTTGTAGTTGAGATCATGAGGACTGAACTGCATAATAGGAACACCACATGCTTTAGGTTTCATTGGTTTTTCTTATCTACAGACATGTGTAATGCTCTATAGACTTGAGATCATTATCAATTAATTTCATTTAATTACGTACATTTCATGCAAGGTGAAAACCATGGCGATAAAGTCATGGTGAGGTAGTTTGTATCGGGTGCATCATTAATGGCAAGGCATTGACTGGATAATTGAGAAAGGATATGTCGCTTCTATTTTAATAAAGATATTTCTCGGGCCTGGTTGATTAGGATGGTTACAACTTCATTAAATCCATGGCCATGGTAGTGGAAGGTAAGACTGTCCGAAAAAATCAACAAATAAAATAAAGAAAGATAAAGAATGAAGACACTAGTTTGCATTCTGGTTTATTGTGGTATTGATATCGAATAGATTATTTTACACAGACCGTGTTTGTATGAAGGTAGTCATTGTTATGACTTTACTTTATCATAATAGGGACCTCTATGAGTTGCTAGACCCTACTCTTGGTCAGTCGATGTGATTCACTACTACTGAGGTAAGGGCATGGAGGGTCACATACAATAGCGCTTTTAGAATCTCTCATATTCAATGAATTGTAATATAGAACACGGTGATCCCCACCAAAGGTTTCAAGTAATATCCATGTTCTATGGATCACCAAGTAATAAATAAATTCTTTAATTATTCAAGTTTGGAATAATATGTTTAATTTATTTATGACATGTATTTACAAGTGATCGGTAAATACAAAAATATAATTCAAATAGATTTAAAATCTATGGTTTGTTTATTAGTTTCGGGAGAAGTGAGTCGAGTTATAAGACACAAGTTTATCATCCAATATAAATTAATATATATTGAAGTTTGTGATAAAAATTATAAATATTATTTATGCCATAATTTTATTTGACATAAATAAATATTTATAGTTCTTATACAGAGGATATTTATTATACGGGGGCCAGGAACCCATACAAGGTATTTTAGATATCCTCTATATAAGTAAAAGAGAGGCTCTCCCCTTGGAACTATTCATGTATCATTTTGATAGCCTCTCTCTCCCCCAGGATTCTAGAGAGATATCCTCTCAAGAATAGAAGATCATCAAGACCTTCCTTCGTGAATCAAATTTCCTTGCCTTGTGGTGATCACCACTGCATCGAGGAGATCATTGGTGTGCCGTGATAGCACCCATATTCCAACAAATGATGCGTGTTTAGATTCTAATGGCTTTTGTGGATGATCTAGAGGACTTTGACATCGGATTCATCGAGTGACGGTCGCTGATAACCAGCGATGCACTTATGTACGTCAGATATGAACAAGGTAAATCTTCGTTTTTATTTTTGTGCGCTGTCAGATCCACGCGTGATACATAGACCATACTGAGAGAGCATACCAGAGTCAATGTCATAACATCACTCTTGTGATGTGAAACATTTTAATTTCACATCCCACCGGCTTCCGTTGCGCACCTCGGTACCCAACAGGTCTATCTATATGTTTTCTTGAACACTATTATTATAGTAAAACTATACAAGTGCTAGGTGTTTCTCCCAAGACCAACAAAGTCTAGAACACTCACTCACAATATATCATCAAGAAACTGTATTGTATTCTCTAAATTCACATCTATCTATTTGTGGAATGTTATACATAATATGAAATATGTACCAAGTTTCATCTATAAACATTTAGAGAATTAGGGAGTCACTACTATAAATTTAGGTTGTAGCCACAGTTCCAAACCATGGATATAAGTTTTATCTATGGTTTAATGAATAGTGGAAGGTATTTGCGTTGATAAAGGGAAAAACCTATATCCATAGTTTTAAACTATGGCTAAATTTCTATATCCATAGTTCCAACTGTGGATATAGACTTATTTCCACCATTCCAATAGTGGATAAATGTTCACATCCATGGTTTAAAACTATGGCTCTATCCCTTCTTAATTCATAAAAACCACCCCCAGACCCCCCCCCCCCCACAGACCCCCTTGCACCCACTATAGAGCCCCCCATCACTCTTGGACACCCCCTAGGCACCCCCCCCCCCCTTCTAGACACCCCCTGGATAACCCCTCCCTCTAAGAAAACCTCCCTAGACAGCCCCCCCTCCTAGACTGCCCCCTCCCTCCAAGATAGCATCGTTGGACACCCCCACCCCTCCTAGACACCCCTTCCTAGACAGTCCCCCTGATAGATCACACTACACGCACTGGATAACTCGTCCCCGGACATCCCTCTCCCTCTTGGACAGCCACTTGAACACCACCCACCTCCTAGAGAGCCTCTCTCATGGAAATCCACCCCTCCCCCTGCAGACCCCCTTGCACCCCCCCCAGATAGCCTCCCATCCCCCTCCCTCTTGGACAAACCCCACTCTTGGACATCCCCCCCCCCCTAAAGACCCCCCTTGCACCCACTAGACACCCATCATCCCTCCTAGAACTCCCACCCCCCCCCCCGGATAACACCTCGCACCTTCCTAGAAACCCCCTAGACACCCCCCTCCCTCCTGAACACCCCCTAGAAAGCCCCCTAGAAAGCCCCCTTCCCCCCCCCCCCTCAGATTGCCCCATCCCCCCTGCAGACCCCCTGGACACCCCCTGGATTTCATTCCCTCCCTCTTGGTCACCCCCTCCATCTTATACATCCCCCATCTCCCTACAAACCCCTTGCACCCCCCCCCCCCCCCACCCCAAATCCCTCCTGGATAGCACCCCCTCCCTCCTGGACACCCCCCTGCAGACCCCCTTTCACCCCATAGACATCCCCCCATTCATCTAGTACACCCAGGGATAGTACCCCCCCCCCCCCTTATAGACACCCCCTAGATAGTCCACCCCTCCTGGACACCCTCACCCTCCTGGAAACCCACCCTCCCCTTGGACAGGACCCCCCCTCCTGGATACTCCCCTCCCTCCTGGACATCCCCCCTCTCCCCTGCAGACCCCCCTACACCCCCTGGACACCCCCCCTCCTGGACACCCCCCCTGGACATCCCCCCCCCCACACTTCTCGGACACCCCCCCCCCTCTCAGACACCTTCTGATGGACAAGACTATAAAATATAGGGAGAACCCTATACAACATGTTCCAATGATATACAAAAAATCAACAGGTAAAAATGATTTCTAGTGTGCACATGCATTAATTCATTAAAAACACAAAATGATTTCCAGTCAAACAAACAGAACAGCAGGTAAAGAAACTCTTTTCATCATGATAATAGACAAATACAGTGAACATTTAACATTAAAATCACCATGAAAACTTTATTTATATTACTACTATGCCCCCATTAGTGATATTTAACATATTTTCAAAACAATCATGAAATATAAATTTCAAAATAAACATCAACATACATTAAATCTCAACACTCAGTATGTTTTACCATAAGAAATAATATTTTCAATAACCCTCATAAACAGATTTAGTTCAATAACATCGGTAAGAAAATTATTTAATAGTTTAAGCCCAAACACTCAAAAATCGTAACATCCTAAAATCAAGAATTTCAAAAGAGTTCCAATAAGTGGAAAAATGAATGAATTTTTCTAAACAAGTAAAAACCAAATTAAGTACTCCCCTGTGATTATATGATGCATTTTTATTCTTTCTAATTAGCCAACCATCCTCTTATATTTTTCACTCAACCAAGATATTCTCATTGAAGTACCCAAAAATAAACAAAATCAACATCAAATTTCCATAACTCTATTCCTCATTAGATAACATTAAATAATCATAAATGGAATTTTAAATTACTGAGTTTCAAATGATGTATTCAAGAAGACACCCCCCCCCCCCCCCTTCTCGGACACACCTACTGCCTTCCCACCCACCCCCTCTATAGACAAACCCCTCCATACACACACCACTAGATAGACCCCCCCTCCCTGATAGACCCCCTACCCCTCCCCCCTGGACATCCCCCCATCCCTCTTAGACACCCCCTGGATAGCCCCCATCCTCCTGGATTTTCCCCCCTCCTTCATAGACAGACACTCCCTTCACCCCCCCCCCCCCAACAGACCCCACCCCTAGATAGACCCACTAACCCTCCCCTCTAGACAGCCCCCCATCCCCCTGGACACCCCCTGGATAGCCCCCCCATCCCCTGGATATCCCCCCTCCCTCTTGGACACCCCCCTAAATAGCCCTCCTGGATAGTCCCCACTCCCTCTTGGACACTACCCTAGATAGCCCCCCCCCCCTGACAGACCCCCCCTAGACAGCCCTCATCCCTCCTAGACAGCCACATCCCACCTAGACAGTCCCCCCTCCCTCCTGGAAACCCCCTAGCCAAGCCCCCCCCTGGATAGACCCCCTTACACCCCTCCTTCCTGGATAGACAGTCCCCCATTTCTAAACTAATCTACTATCACTTTTAAATTCAAAGATTGTTAACATTTTACTAGGACCTGCTTCATTATAGAAACTTCTTGAAGATAGGGGATAGGGTATACTAGGTATGTTTTTCCTATCATGAATTTTAGTTTGATATATTGTGTGTTGGGATCTATGAGACAACATGATGATGAAAAATCCACGTCTACAATAATCATGACTTCATTCTAGATCTTCATAGAAATTGGACACTAGGGACCAAAAAAATTATCCTACATCATTGGGAGGTCAGAAATAGTATATGGGAACTCTAACACTTCATGAGAATATATATCTAGGTAGAGATGTACGATATTAGGACATCTGCGATGATAAAGAAAGATAATCCAATGATCACTTGGGTGTCACAACACTTTTCCTAGGGGAGAGTGACCAAAAAATAAGGATGATGGAAATCCATTTCATGCAATTTTATTGTTATTTTCAGAATGAATAAATGGACATATATATAGTGAATCCATTTCATTATCCAAAGTATATTTTATAAGGCAATTAAAAATCATTTTATAAAATACTAGAGGATAACAGATGGTAGTTGTGGGGATAAAACATGAAGCTCAAGGATCCCATGGCCAGGTTAGTTGTATGTATTACTATTATGATTTTTAGGTGGAAGATATCGATTTGGGATGCACACATGTAGGTGTGGCTAGGTAACCTTATCATGGAAGAGATTAGGTTGATGATGTAGGGAAAAAACCTAGTAGTCACAACGCATGTGAAGCTATGCAATTCATGACCTCTATTAGCCAGCAGAAGACTCTCTTCTATGTGTTTTTCCCATTCCACTTCCTTTATGGTAGTATTTCCAAACACATGGGGTTATATGGATATAAAAACCAAATATCCCATCATAGAAATCACTTTTGGTCATCAATCATAAACATCACTAAGAGTCTCCCTCTCAACCTGGTCTTAGTTCTAATTGGTGTAGGAGATGACCTTGTTGACTTATAAGAGAAACATTTTATGAGTTATGATACCAGTAAGGGGAAGAATTCTTTTGTAATTATGAATATAAATTCATCTATTCAAACTCCCTCTAATAGAGATGATAAGAGGGATAAATATGTGTAGTCTACCTTTATCTCATTATTGGAGGAAGTTAAAAATAACCACTCTATTAAGGGAAAATACAAGGCTATCTCTAGAGATAATTCCTTTTTTAAAAGTGATGTTTATGGATTTAATAAGGATGATACAAGGAATGTGAATGAAAAAAGTTTTTAATTGGATGGTGGTACATTAAGTAGTGATACTAATAGCTTAGTTTAATCTAGGAAGGCTAAGAAGTATTCTTTAAAAGTGGGGCTCATTATATAGGAGACATTCACCAAGAACAACCTATAAAATAAACATCTCCTGTATAAAAGATAAATCCAAAAAACCAGTAGAATATATATAATCAACTGAACCGTATATAATATATTCTATAGATATTAGACAGAAACATATCCCCTGAGATAAATACAATGAAAACAATACATATGAAAATTCAATAGAACATGAAGTACTAAGAATAAACTCCACATTTCACATACTATTGGATCACTTTTTATCTGTATTTTTGACCACTGCTATCACAAATCCCCATGCTCCATAATTAATCTCCTATCGTCCCTGATCATTTTCTCTAAACAACCCACCCCAACTCTATGTCTATCCAATCCATCTCCAAACCCATGAATCTTCGACTCAATCACAACACATGTGGGAATAATTCATGTACATGGTTGAGTATAAATATACCCAATATGATTCCTTAAAACCATAAAGGTAACATAATATGACAAGTTAGCTCAAATATCTAAGTACTGAAGAGTGTTTGAGAGAAAGAAAAGTAGGAATAATTTATACATTCTGAATTACTAAAAGTATTAGGGACACAAAGAAGTCCTAATTATCTCAACTCTAATCTATTAAGGTCATAATCTTTGAAAAAATATGGAAGATCATAATAGTAAAGAGTCTATAAAACCTAAATTTGATAGGAAATTGTATGTCACATATCCTAGGAAACAAGGATACACCCAATAATTCCTAATAATCAATGAAAGCCACACCACATATCCCTTGGAACTAATATAGTGTCACCAAAATCCATGGAGGGTAGTTTTATCACCATTGAAGTTAGTTGTCCAGTCAAGGTAGTACAAGATCCTCTACCCAATTAATATTGTACGATTCATCCAGCATCTAAACTACCCCAATTCAACAATCCACATAACCTCTCTAGAATAGTGGTGGGGGAAATATTCCAAACCAATGGATCAATAACATTCAAGGAGATACTGACCCATGTAGAGTATTTATACCCCACAAAAGTTCTTATATTGGGGGATTAAGACACTATAGAGAGGGGACCTACACCCCTGGGGTGTATGGTTTGATACTTACACTATCTATAAAAACGAAGTGGGGAATCCATTCCACCCTAGAAGTCATCATAGTTGGGGGGATACCAACCCCAATATCATTCCATTGATTACATCTAAGCCCCCTCACCAGTCCTACAAATCTAACTTATAAACAGCCTTGGACAGATAAATTGATCACTCCATTGTGATCTACATATAAAAATTGTTTGGATTATTGTTTTCCTTGGAATTTGGGGATGACCTCCTTGATGGGAGGTTCAAACATTCCAATTGGTTTCTAACAGGTCTGTTCGTAGAACCAGAAACATCCAATGATTCCACATTCATTTGGACCTAATTTCCAAAGGTAGGCGCTCATTAGTTTGTGGAATGGTGAGGCTTAGGAATTTGCATTGGTCGAGAGGATGGGAGGTCAGACTCATCACACCTTTTTTAGGGGAATTATTCTTTACTCCGGGACTCTCTTTATAGATTTAAGTTATTTTCGTGAATCCTTATTACATTACCAAGTATAAAATGAGCTTTCCTTCAGATCTGAAAATCAATGATTAAATATGTAGGAAATTTAGAAAATCTTTAATATGTATTCGAGGTTCTTCATCGATAGAGAATCATCTGTATTTATCTAGAGAATCTTGGTCAATGGTATCCTTCGATACATTTATATAGAAGTCTCTTTGTCATTATGATGACCATTCTGGTTTTAAATCCACTCAGTGGGGAACTTGAAATTTATTTTCATTGAGAAGGAAATGGATTATTTCAGAGTTGGGATCGAACCCGCAGATGGGCTACCTACGTATCCTTTGTTTAGAAAAGGAATCAGAACTCGCGTAGTTCGAGTAACGGAGTATGATGCTTATGATTGATGGCTCAAAGAAGGATGTCATAATTACTTTTACACTCTAAGATCATGTGAGTCATGCTCAGTGTGAGAAACAAGAGGTATTGGTAAAAATCAAACAATTGTGCCATGAAAGATGAAATCATAAGAAATAATGTGGGACTTATGTATGTATGACTGGCTAAATAAATGAATATTAGGATTTACTTCAGGGAATAAATCCATGAACAGGGTCCATAAAGGTATAGGTGTTTCATGGAGATTTGAATACTCTAACTTGGGGATTACTCCTGAAAACGAGGCCCATATTAGGAGAGGACTTGTAATTGGTTTTTACTCCTAAGAAGGAATCCCATATCAAATGGGAATTAGGACTGGTTAGGAGAAATTAAGACTAGGTCTTGCTCCTGAAAAGGAGGCCCAGGTTAAGGGAATTAAGGTTTGGGGCTTACTCCTAAGAAGGATGCCCAGATTTGGGAAATTTAATAACTGGGGGTTACTCCTGAGGAGGATGCCCAAATTAGGGGACTGGGGATTACTCTTAAGGAGGATGCCCAGATTTGAGAATTATGACTGGGACTTACTCTTGAAAAGGAGGCCCCAGTCAATTGAGTTCTCTCATCTTTAAAGGATTAGGTTAAATGAATGAAATCTCAATCTTTAGTGACATAAAGATGTGCAAATCACTAGGTGTTGAGAGATATTCCAGAGAATTCCTTTCAGATAAGGAATTCAAATCAAGAAACCATGCCATAAATGACTTTGAAGAGTGTCTTGAAGACTGAATCTTGAATAGGAGAAGTGGAATGGCTTCAGATGGGTGAAATGGGCAAAAGGGCACCCAAAAAGGCAGGGGCGCACAAGTCCTGGAAGGCGCGTAGGTACTACGTGGGCGCGCAAGTCTTGGTCTAGCAGGTATACCTGCGCGACAAATGGGTGCTTGCGCGACGGTTAACCAGTAAGTAAATACTTGAGCAACTCTTGATTAAATCCTTTAGAATCATCTTGAGGTTCTTCCAGAAGAGTGGAGCGTAAGTTTTAATGAAGGAGTAAGGTGGAGCGCAAGTGTGGCCATTTCCCATAAGGTATGGCCACTCAGGCATGCAAGTGTTGATGAGTTTCAACACATAGGGCTTCCTCCCCCTCTTTAGATCTTCAGTTCTAGGTAAGAAATTACCTTAGAAGTGTTTCAGAAGCTTTGAGAAGAGACTAGGGTGTCGGGAGCTCAAATCTGAATTCTGAAAAAAAAATCCTCCTTGAATGGGGGGCCCACAGGGTCTATTTATAGGCTAGAGAAGACCTGAGCAGTTATCACTTAGGTCACGCAAGTCATTTGTGCAACCATTAGGCGGCACGCAAGTGTACATGTGAGACCATGAGGGAACTTGCGCGACCTATGGGAAATGTTCTCTTTGTTCATCCCTTTATCGATTTTTTGATTTTTCTTCAAAGGATGAATCAATTTGGACTAAGGCATTGCCCTTTTCCAATATTTTGACTCTGTGAAGAAAAGGAGCGTAAAAAAAAGTCCCCCCTCAGAGTTGGATCCAAAAGAAATGAGGATTTGACTCTGAAGAAAATAAGAAAACCAAAGGAAAGGAGGCGCGCAAGTATTTCAGTGTGCAACCCTTGGCACGCAGGTGGGAGTTGCGCAGGGCTGGAGCATGCTGGACGTAGGAGCATAGGCGGGCCGCCTGGCCTATAAATACGCGGTCAATTGCCGCGCGTAGCATCTGATTTCTGGTTTCTCGAGCTCTCACCGTGCAAGTCACCTTCACCGCGCAAGTCTCTCGTTTTCTATTGTTTCTTCGTTGTCGCGCTGCTGTCAAGGTAATAGTACTTACGTGGTGATACTTGCATGACATAAACTTGCGCGGAAAATTAACACTTGCACGACACATCTGTACTTGCGCTCCTTAATTCCTTAGCCATTTTTTTCGAATTCTTTCACAAATTTTATGAAAAATCAACTTTCTTAAAAGTTAATTTATTTAACTTTTTTGAAGAATCAATGGATCTTAGACCTAGAATAGATTATGAACTGGCTATCAAGCGGATTGATGATATAATGAACATCATTAGCCATGATTATTATACTTTCAAAGATATAACTCTTTTGGATTTTGCTATGTATCTGAAGAAATATCATCGTGACTTCCCACGGAGCACTTATCTGTCTTTGTATGGCTATGGTCATCTGCGAGAAGTCTCCATTCCAGAAGCAAAGAACTAACTTCCCTTTTCATGGTTTCAAAATTACACCAACTTTGCTTCAGTAAATATCTTAGGTGGAGTATTATTTATAAATGCTAGAACAGTGGAGAAGGCCCACATGATGCATCATAGACCTTGTACACCAGATCTAAATGATCATTCACCTGAGCTGCAACCACATTTTCATCCTTAAATCTTCTGAAATGCTCAGATGGATCAATCCAAAGGCTGGAAGAAAAGTTGGGACTTCCGTCCTGGGGGAGGCGTGAAGCCAACTTGGATGTGGGCATACTGGGTGCAAAAAACCTGTGCAGAGTTTGTCGAGGATCTGAAAGGAGTAGCGACATACGAAGCTGTCTGGGTTGGGAAAACATATGTTTATAGACATGATAACTTTATGCCGGAGATACTCATCCATTGGAGTCCAGCAACTAATTCTTTCCATCTCACTCATGGAAAAGTAGGCATCAGTCTATGGGATGTCCACAAGATCTCAGGGGCTCCAATTTTGGTTGACATGTATGATGAATTCATTCCACCCAAGGTGACTTGGAATGATTCAGAGAAGACTCCTGCTTTAGCTCAGGAATTATCTAATATATTCCACAGGCTCAAGAGTTTAGATACCTCGTTAACTCATTCTAGAAAGTATATTCATCCGGAGGAGTGGATGAATATATTTCTTATTGAGAAGAAAGAAAAGGAGCCAAAGGAGAAAGAGCAGAAGGGGAAAGGATCCAAGAAAAATAAATCCACAGATAAAAGGCCCAAAAGTCCTACCACCTTCCCAAAACCTGAGAAGAGGGGTGCTCTTGGAACATTCTGGACAACTCTCGAAGCAGGAGAGTTAGAGAAGTGTGGATATGAGTTGAATCAAAGGATCCCAAAGAAGACTCATCTGGCGGGCTTCTTGGCAATGTGGCTCAGCGTTTATTTCTTGCCAGTCAGGGATTCGAAGGGAGGTGTCAGGCCAGGGACATTCGTCATTGCAGCAAAGTTAGCTGAGGGAAAAATGTTTGGGTTGGATACCCCCATTTTAGCAAATATTCACAGGAGTTTACATAATGTCTTCATGGGTAAATCTCCTTTAAGAATAGTGGGACCATTCCATGTTTTATGGGGATGGATTGCCACTCACTTCATGACTTACAATGTATAGAATGGATTACAAATTTCTGGAAGTTCTTTTAGTCCGTCAGTGTAGGAATTCTCTAGAGTTGCTCCATTAGATGTTAATGCCTATGACATGAAAGTGAGGCTGAGCATGTTTAAGGAATTCAACTTCTTTCCCTATGGAAGTCCATCAACCGGGCGGTTTGTTGATGATGGAACATCCCATTTGGATTTGAGGGCATACATGCTAGCTTGCAGGGATGGTGTGCTAGTTGCCAGGATTGACGGAGAAATTATATGCAAGGCCTATGATCCATATATATTTTCACGTCAATTAAAATGTCTGCAACCGATTGATGTATCTCCTCCAGTACACGTCAGGCTAGAGCAACATCCAATAGTTGCTCGGCAACTATGGTTGCTGGCGTCAAGGGGGAAGACTGGGGCAGTATTTGATCTACCAGTTGATAAAGCGGCACATATTTTGACTACATATTATGCCGAACACTGGATAGAATCATACCCCAAAGGGATATTGAATCACCCAGTTTATCAGGTGGGGAAAAGGAAGAGGACTGTAGAGAAAGAAACCCTTCCTCATGAAGGTGATTCTTCCCCACCTGATTTTGATTCGACAGACTCATCCTCTAGAACTGATTCGCCGAATTCCCATGATGGGGATGATGAGGCACAACCAGCAGCAAAGCAGTTTCGTGCCCAATATAATCCTCCGGCCAGAATTAAAAGACCCACTCCATAAACTTCCAGTGAGTTACTTAATTATAGTAATTTAATCACTGCTACTTTATAAAGCAATAAGTCTTACTTTATTATTCTCTATCTATAGTTCCAGGAGCTGTGAATAAATTGAAGTCAAAGATTATAGGACCTTCCTTGAAGCCTTCATATCTTAGACCAGAGGTTGTCCCGTTATGGCAGAGTTTGTATTATGGTACTGAGACCACCTGGCTGGATTTATGTGAGGGCCTACAACTTCCTGGAATAGGAAATCTTCTGGATTCTACAGATATTCAATATTAGGATAACCCCAATGAAGTGCAGGATTACATCATAGAGCTGGAAATGCTCATATATGCCACTGATGAGTCTGTTCCTGTCACCAGGCGGGTGAAGGAAATGATTGATCATGGCGCCACTGAGGGGGCTGGTGGTTCTGGAGATGAAGAGTGAAATGAGTATGTGGATCCTAAAGATGTAAGTTTTCATTCCTTATTTGCTTTTCAACTTGATTCTAGTCAATGCTTTGTTACTTAAGGAAGTTATTTTCTTCATCTTACAGCTTGCAAAAAAAGGAACTAAGGTTCATTTGCCACAGTATTGCCCTTGTGGTACTGCCATCGAGGATGCTGCTGATTCTCCTCACGAACCGGGCGAGATATCTCCAGGACAGTAGGCCATGAATGAGGCGTTGGATATAGTCTTCCATCCACCAATCCAAATTCCAATAAGGGAGACTACCGATACTCCAAAAAACCAAAGAAGTAAAGGCAAGGAAGGAGGAAGTCCATAGCTAAACAGTTCATTAGCAGCGGTAAGTCCTTCGGGGAATCATGAGTTTATACCCATGACCACATGGTTACTCATATTTCTGGGGATTGCAGCGGCTTCTTTAATTTCCCCCCTGAGGGAAAGGATTGATCCTCCTTCAAAGACCACAGAGGGTGTTGTGGAACAATCACAGATCCAAGCTGATTTGGCTGCTCTTGGAGAAGAGCGAGCATTTATTCCCTGTATCCCTCTGGCTGCTGTTGCAAGAAGAGAAGAACCGGTTTCTAGTAAGTCAACAATGATTCATAAAAATGTTGAGAGAAACACTGACTGACTTCCATTCTATGATACTTCAGGTTCAACTCCTGCATTAGAGCTTCTGGCGGCTGTTGAAACTGACACCATGATTTTATCCGAAGATGTTTTCCACGATCAGGGGTTGTAGGACGTAAGTCATCAAGAAGACATATCAACCGCTCCCACTGGGGAGACTAACCAGGATTCTGAAATATCATTGGATGAAATGATGAATCATGGCATGTCGTTTGAAGAATTTTATGATCATGCTATGTTGCCATGTGATTTAGAATACCTTGGGCATGAGTGTTATCCTTTACCTAGTAAATTTTCATATAATTTACACTTCTAATCATGACTGAAAATGATATGTAGTTCCATCTATAGAAACTGCTGAACTGCCAATGCCTGAAGAGGGTGTGGACATTGATTTCAACCCTACCATTGCAGAAACATTAGCTCAAGTATAGATAAACCCAGTAAACCCTCCTGAGACCCATCTTGAAGATCCTGTTGAGACTGGGAAAGATGGGGAGGAGTCTTCTCAGGTTTCTGATCCACCATCGGGTAAGGGATAACAATATTTGTGATTGTACTTAATTTTTAGGACAATCGATTCGTTTGTTATCCTTTGAAGCTAACCAAAGCTTTCAATTAATCATGCAGGGCCGTCAACTACAGTGTCTAGATCTGGATGTAAGGCCTCAGCCTCTGCCCCAACGGGAATTGAAAGTGAAGAAGCACAGGTCAGGGGGGGAGGAGCAGAACAGATCACTTCCTTAAGTGCATTAATCCTAGATTACATGCCCCCCTGTGATGATGATGTTGAATCAGACCCATAGGTGCTTAAAGCGTTCTGCTTTTCACGACGCAAGGCGCGGAACAACATATGGAAAATCATATCTGAGGTGCCTTTAGAATAGCTATCATCAAAGATCCCTCGATTTTCATCCCAGTTTGGCATGCTAGGACTTGACAGTTTTGGATATGAAAAGATCCATGCCGCAGTGAAATATGTCATCTTCAGGAGGGAGCAGGAGAAAAAGTGTCGTGAAGATCTGACCAGGGTGAAACTTTCAGTTAACATTGGCGAATTTGAGGCTACGGTATCCCAATATAAGGCTGATTACACTGCCAATATGAAGGATCTGAAGTATAAAAGCAAAGAAAAAGTTTTCCAGCAGGTGAAACACCAGCAACAGTTAGATGATGTTACTGGGGAACTTTACCAAGTCAATAATTCACTGAAGGGAGTTCAAACGAATGGCATGAAGACCGTTGTGGATTCCAATAATGCACTCTATCAGGATTAAAAGAGTGAAGTTGGTCGAGTTCATGAGCTTCAAGTAGCTACTAATGAAGCTCGGGATGCGGTTCATCAATTGAAGACTTATGTTGACAGTCTTTTGTAATTCCTTGGAAAAGAGAATAGACTCCAATCTGTGGATGTCCTTCTAACTCTTGTGCATCAATGAAAAACACTTCCACCTTCACTCATTTGTACCTGCATTCTCTTTTTGCTACATTCTTTAGATTTTACCTAAGCCAATGGGCCTAGTAAGCATAGTTTTATTTTTTTTCTAGGATTTATATAAATAACCCTACAAACTTTGAATCTTTTAATTGCTCAATATTACCTAAATCATACAAAACATATGTTTAGTGAGATGCAACTTGACTTTTATTCAGAGTTCCCTTGTCTTTTGTGGGCAGTTTAAAGTCATTAACATCGAACCTAAAGAGGCTAATGTTTAAGGTCGAAATAGCTTTAACTGAATGAAGTAGAATTGAAACAATTACTTGACAATTCATCTGAAAACATAGTACCATACTGAAGTATGAGAGAAAATATGTAAACTATGACTTAAGAATATTTGAATCTGCGGAATGATATGAAAAAGTGGTAAAAAGTCATTAGAAGAAGTAGTTCCCAAGAATGAAGTAAACATTATTTAACAAACCCGTTAGGGGGTTGAATTGTGTAGGGCCACCTAAGGGCATTGGCTACATAGTTAAATAAAATAGTATCTTTTGGCTAACAAGTCTGTTATGTAGAATTTTTATGCAAGGCCACCTATGGGCACGTGCTATATAGTCAGGAAAAGGAACTCTCATAAATTTACTTTCCTAGTGCTAAAAGCCAGTGAAGGTTTATGGAGATTCAAAATTTTTAAAGTATAGAGTTTTCTGTGTGGAAAGAGGTACATGAATATGGAGAAGATATTTCCAAACAATATTATCAAAGAACTTGATGGATATTACTCCTACGAAGGTCTGACCCAAACAAAGGGAAGGAGAATATAAACCATATACTTGAATACTTTCAGATCATGAAAAAGGATATGGGACAAATATGTTAAGGATGGCTGCTTTTGCGGATACCTACATACTGTCATTTAAGACAAATAAGGACACAAGAGTCATTCTTCTCAAGAATGAAGTTACCATTATCCGACAAACCCGTTAGGGGATTGAATTATGCAGGGAAACCTAATGGAATTGGCTGCATAGTCAAATAATAGTATCTTTTGGCTGACAAGTCTGTTATGTAGACTGTTTATGCAAGGCCGCCTATGGGAACATGCTGCATAGTTAGGCAAAAGAACTCTCAGAAATTTGACATTTTTGTGACTATAAGTCATGAAAATGGTTATGAAGATATGAAAATATTTAAGGTTAGGATTATGACACATAAATATGGGTATTGTCCAATGTATACAGAGATACACAGATCAATTCTAACCATAATCATGTTGTGTATGGGTCCTGAATTGAAATGTTGGACTTCACTACGTATCCCATAAGGATGGGAATCAAGCCATACATAGTTCTTGAACTACAGTTGAATGTCGTATGGGACAAAAGGGTTAGAGATCTTAGTTTATGGTCATAGATCTTGAACCATGAAAAGAAATACACATTGTGTTCTTTCATGGGGACTTTTCAGCCAAGGGAATGAAAGCGGAATTTGGGGTTAGGACCAATGAATTGGGGCTGGATTCGAGGGACACCTGAATGTTCCTACATATCCCATAAGGATGGTAATCAAGCCCACATAGTTCTAGAAATATCCTCTGTACAAATTTGGTTCGTACATGTGAAGGGTGAAAGGGGACTTTAGTACAATGATGGTTTAACCCAAGATAAAAGGTTTGGGCATTTCCATGTATGCACGTAGTCTTTGAAATGAAACATGATTGAAAATAAATGTAAATAATGATTCCCTCTCAAGTGAGGGTATCAAAGAAGATTGTATTTTATTGTCATACTAGTCAAAAGTGTTGTTTAGTTTAACATCGTATAACAAGGACGAAAGTAAACCAATGTAAAGATATTGATTCTAGGGGCGGTTTCACGAATGAACATCGTATGAGATTGAGGTAAACCAATGAGAAGAGATTGGTTTTCAGCTTGAACCTTGGGAGGTTGCATACGTACCCAGCATGGAAGGCAAGGATCAAAATCCGCGTAGTTCAATTAAAGAATGACTTAATGATCAAGTTTTTCTTGGGGACAACTACCTAAAAAATGATGTTGGGAATTACACATGGTTAGTATCCTAGATAGAGTGTTATGGTTGAGGTTTTCTCTAAGCTCACGTGATTCATACTCAGTGTGAGAAACAAGAGGTAACAACAACCTTAACGATGCACAGTTTAATGCCATGTAGGACATATGAAGGGACTATGCAGTTTAATGTCTTGCAATTAGGACTATTGGCGCTGCACAGTTTAATATCATGTAGCAGGAACAAAGTACAGTTTAATGTTGTGTAGGACGTATCACGGACTTTCTGTATAGTTTAACATCATGTAGTTAGGACGATGGGGACAATATAGTTTAACATCATGTTGGACGAAAGGGGGACTGTGTAGTTTAATGTCAAGCAGTGAAGACAAAAGAGTACACCATTTAACATCATGATGGACGTATTAGGGATTTTTTCACAGTTTAGAGTCATGTTGGACGAAATTGAGAATAGTTTAAGGTCATATGCATGGACCGTTGACGGTGCAGTTTGACGTCTTGTTGGACAGTGCTGTAGTTTATGGTCATACAGGACCTTTGATGATTATGTAGTTTAACACCTTTCCGAACGTAAGGGACTTTTATATAGTTTAGAGTCATGCAGTTATGATGTCACAGTTTAATGTCTTGATGGACTTAAGGGACATGAAAATAGTTTAGGGTCATATGCATGGACCGTTGATGATGCAGTTTAAAGTCATACAGGACCTAGTTGCAGTTTAAGTTCATATTGGACCTTGGTGCAGTTTAAGGTCATACTGGACCATTTAGGGAACTTTTTCACTATTTAACATCGTGTGTGATGAAAGTACAAATAGTTTAAAGTCATATGTATGGACCATTGGTTATGCAGTTTAACGTCTTGCTGAACAGTTTTGCAGTTTAAAGTCATACCAAACCTAGTTGCAGTTTAAGGTCATACTGGACCTTGGTGTAGTTTAAGGTCATACTGGACCATTTAGGGAACTTTTTCATAGTTTAACATCTTGTGGGATGAAAGTACAAATAGTTTAAGGTCATATGTATGGACCATTGGTTATGAAGATTAATGTCTTGCTGGACGGTTGTGCAGTTTAAAGTCATATCGGACAATTTATGATGTATTTTGTGTTTATAAAAAATAATTCTTCAAAAATATGGCATTGGTTGGAGTAGTGATGAATTCTCCATCCATCGAGATTAATGAATAAGGTCCATTGGAGTAGAACCTATGTATTGAGTGAGGTCCTTTCCATTTTGGCTCAAGATTGGGAGGCTTCTTTCCTGGTATCATTGGAGTTCTGAGAACTAATACCTATTCTCCCTGAGTGAATGAACGAAGACGAACTTTTTTGTTAAAAGCTCGTGTTATTCGATTTTGATAGACTTCCAAGTGGGGAAAAGTGCAAAATCGTTTCTCATCTAACCGTTCCAATTCATTCAATCACTTTTGAGATTTTTCATCTGTAGATGATTGATCACAAATGGCAACTCTGAGTGAGGGTAGTTGAATTTCAATTGGCAAGACTGCTTCTGTTCCATATACCAATGAATATGGAGTTGACCGAGTTGCAGTGCGAGTGGTAGTCTGATAAGCCCATAAATCATGAAAGAGTTTATCAGGCCATGACTTCTTAACTTTATCCACCATCTTTTGCAGTATATTTGATAGAGGCTTGTTGAAATCTTCTATCTAACCATTGGTCACTGCATGATACTGAGATGAATGGTTAGATTTGATGTTGTATTCTTGATACAACTTCTTCACCTCAGATGAACAGAAGTTGGTGCCATTGTCGGTCAATATGGTATGAGTGACACCAAATTTGGTAATGATGTTAGACTTGATGAAGCTAAAAATGCATTTATAACTGACTTCCTTGAGAGATATTGCCTCTGCCCATTTGGAAAAGAAGTCAGTAGCAGTAAGAATGTAATTAAACTGCTTGGCCGTAGCCAAAGGGTAATGTCCCACCACATCCATTCCCCATATGGAAAATGGTCATGAGTATTTAGGTTTATGAAGAAAATCTGGAGGTTAATGAAAGAAATTGGCATGTACTTGGCATGAATGACACTTCTTTGTGAAATCGACACAATCTTGTATCATTTAAGGCTAAAAGTATCCAAGCCTTCGAATCTGATCTGACAGTCTATGTCCAGACTGGTAGGCACCACAGACTCCTGCATGCACTTCTTTGATGATAGCCATTATCTCTTCACCATCAATTCATTTGAAGATAACTCAATCAAAAACATGTTTGTAGAGAATTTTCTCTAGGTGATCTGGGCTATCATAAAGAGTAAAATTGACCACATGTCACCGGATTTGTTCTTTCTCGGCTCTATCAGGTGGAAGTGTTACATTTTAAAGGTATTCCCTGATAGGTGGCATCCATCCTGTAGTATGACCATATGGTTCAGGAATAGGACTAATTTCATTAATTTGTTCTATTCTGATTCGAACATAAGGTGAAATTTCACGACGGTGGGAAATACTGATGGTTGTCTTGTCCCGATTTGGATCTTCCATAGTTGTGGCTATATTATCCAGTGCATCAGCTTGAGCATTTTGTGATCTTGGTACATAAGAAAATATCAGTTACGAAGGGAATTATGCCATTAACTCTCTGACATAATCAGACAAAGGGATTAGTTCTTCTTTTCTAATGGCATAATCCCCATTGACTTGTTTCATTACCAGGTCTGAATCACCTTTCACCTTTAAGTGATTCACTTGTGCTTGAAGTGCTAATTCCAAGCCTGCGATGAGAGCTTGGTATTCATCTTAATTAATGGTACCAACTTCCCACAATAAGAAGGAATAAGGTACCACTTCCTTTTCTAGAGAAATGAGCACAATTCCTAAGCCAACTTTGTTGAATTTAGGATTTTCCATTTTCCTCCCTACTGTACTTCTGGAAGCACCATCAAAATACATTTCCCATGCTTGAGGACTTTCTTGAATAGAGAAGACATCCTCATCAGGGAGTTCAATATCTGAAGATGTGTCTTCTACTGAAGGGTGTTCAACCAGGAAATCAGCCAGAGCTTGGCCCTTTATCGCCTTTTGAGACACATACTGAATGTCGAACTGCTGCAAAATAACTGCCCACCTTGCCAGACGTCCTGTAAGCATTGGACGACTAAGGATGAATTTGAGCGGGTTATTGCGAGATACCAATTGGACCTCGTGATGTTGCAGGTAATGTGTCAACTTCTGAACTGTAAAGATTAATGCCAGACATCACTTCTCAATACTTCAATACTGGGTTTCTGCTTCAAGCATAGTTCGACTGAGATAGTAGTGGTTGTTTTCATTCCCATCATCATTCTTTTGATCAAGAAAGGCACCCAATGATCGCTCTAGAGCTGTCACGTAGAGGAAAAGTGGTCTTTCTTCAATAGGTGTCATGAGTACCGGTGGACTCAAAAGGAATTTCTTGAGAATATCGAATGCTTCTTGACATTCTTCAGTCCACTGGTAAGTTTCTCCCTTCTTCATTAATTTGGTTAAGGGTAAACTTTTGCCTGCCAAATTGGCGATGAAACGCCGAATATAGGCTAAGTGTCCTTGAATTCCTCTTAATTCTTTCAAATTTTGAGGAGGTAAAATACCAAGGATTGACTTGGTCTTCTCAGGATCGACTTCAATACCACGATGGCATACAACAAATACGAGAAATTTTCCCGAGGTTACCCCAAAAGCACATTTTAAGTTGTTCATCTTCAAATTATGTTGTCGAAGTTTGAGAAATATGACTTCCAAATCAGCCAAGTGATTAGAAAGTTGTTTGGATTTAACCACCAAATCGTCTATATATCATTCAACAAACATCCCTAAGAAGGGTTTGAAGATACAATGCATGGCACACTGATATGTTTCACCTGCATTCTTTAATCCAAAGGGAATTACCCGGTAGAAAAACACACCCTAAGGGGCTCTGAAGGCTGTATATTCCTCAACTTATGGGGCCATTAGGATCTGATTATATCTAAAATATCGATCCATGAAGAAAAGTACTTCATAGCCAGCCGTTGCATCAATTAAAAGTTCTGTATTCGGAACTAGGAAATCATCCATAAGACAATGCCGATTAAGATCTCTGAAATCCTTGCAAACTCTAATTTGTCCGTTCTTCTTCTTTACGGGGATAATATTAGACAAACACATGGGATATTGAACATCTCTGATGAGGATATATTTGATAATATTATCCACTTCAGCTTCAATTTTAGAAGCATAAGTTGGGTGTGTTCTTCTCGCGGCTTTCTTAAATCCTCGATATTCTTCTGGTAAACCCAAATGATGAGTAGCAACATTAGGATCAAGCTCGGGCATTTCTTTATAGTTCCAAGAAAATATATCTCTATTTTTCTTTAGAAAATAAATATACATCTCTTGATCTTCAAGAGTCATGGCCGCACTGATTAAAGTGGGATGTGGATCTTCTTTGGTACCCAAATTTATTTCTCTGAGTTCATCCACAGTGGTAGAGATACCCTCTTCAAATGATGGAGTGGCATCTATGAGATCTTCCTGTTCTTCTTCTTCATGTGTTATTTCTTCCGTTTCTACTTGCATAGTAGATGATAAAGCGGAATTTTCATGATCATAAGAGATGTCAAAATTTACACATCTTGAAGAAGAAGCTTCCATTTCCGACCCGATTAATGATGAAGGGTCTTATTTGGGTAATAAAGAGGAGATGATGGATTGAGAATCGACATCATTTTTCACCTATGATGTTTCTATAACTTCTTTTGATCTAATTGGAGAAGTATAGACTTGTTGTATTTTAGCAGATGAAATGAAGATGTCACCATTTGTGCTTTCATCACTGCTTGGTGGGTTAGCAATTTCTCCCATGTTGTCTGGCTCGATTGTCGTAATTGACAATATGGATCTTTCCATAAGAGTATTTTGATTTGGGTCTATCTTGTCAATTTGACTGATAGGAAACACATAATCTGTACTCACATGTGTAAATGGATTTACTAGAAACTTCTCCAAACCATATGGAGCATTAACTTTTGTAATCTCCTTTGTTGTGGATTGTTTCCTCCCCTTCATGTGGTAAAATTCCACCTCAATGTATTGAGACTCAAATGTCTTGAATGGGGCCTTATCACCATACAATTTCCCAACTTGACCATCGAAAAACTATTTGAGACATTGATGGTATGATGAAGGGATAGACGCATACTGATGTAGCCAGGGTCTTCCAAGCAAGATGTTGAAAGCTGAGTCTCGATCAACAACCATGAAATCTGAATTGGATACAAGATCTCAAAACTATGTTCTGAGTGTAAAATCGCCAGGTGGTTCTTGTTCATTTTTATCATATCCTTGTAACATCATGGTAGAAGGAGATAAATCAGATTCCGTGAGGCCCAATCGACGAAGTGTACGAATGGGCATGAGGTTGACTCCTGAACCATTGTCAATGAAAGCTCTTCGGACGTCTACGCCATTGACCTTTCCAGATAAGTACAAAGGTCTAATATACCCATGCACAACATCATCTTCATCTTCATCAGTAAAAGATATTATTGCATGGAATTCTACAGGATTATTCTCTATGTGATAGACTTCAGCTACAGCAATTTCAGTTTCAAAATTTTGTGGACTCGACAAAGCCATGATGAGTGCTTCCCAAAGATCTTTTGAAAGATTCAGAGCATCCAGAATCGATAACATGGCTGGTACTTGGGCCAAGTGTTTCAATACATCATACTTTTGATCTAGAGGTCTAAATTTCCCAACAGGAATATGTGGTTTAGCAGGTACCTTGTAAGCAGATGCTTTGGAAGTTGATGCATCTTGTATCAGGATAAGAGTTGGAAATATCCCTGGTTTTGGAAGATTAGACTGATTAGATCCATTTACAGGATGAGAGGAAGAAGATGGAACCTTCAACCGGCCTTCCAAAATAACTGTGCTAGGACTGAATTTTCTATTGGTAGAAGAACTTTCTTGTTCTTGCTGAGCTCGCTGGAGGGCTCTACCATGAGTTTCTGCTACATACAAAGTTCTAGCAGGGGTAGAATTAGAATAGTGGATTCTGAAAGATCCACGTCTTTCCCTATATCCTGAGCCTCTGGAACTTCCTCTGATTCCCCCGTTTGATACATGGAATTCAGGCTCATCGAAATCAAAACTACAACTGGCATATGGATCTGTTAATTGAATCATATTAACAGAATCGAAGATTAATTCTTCGTTTGATGAAGACTCTGCCTGATTAGCCTGTTTAGGCTATGCCGTTTGGTGGGGCGGTTCTCGTGGCTTTGAATTAGATGGAAAGAAGTCTGCCAGAGTCAAAGACAACTTAGGCTTTGACACATACTCATCTTTTTCTGATTATTTTTCTTTCTTTGAATCATGTCGTTTTTTTTGAGGACTTTCCCTCTAACGAAGAGAATTTTTCAGAAACATTCATGGTTGAAGACACAATCTATTGCTTTAATTGTGTTTGAAAAATAGCATGAGTTCGGTTGATTGTCTTTCTGACCATCCAATCATCATACTTCTGTGTATTTTTGCATTTGACTTCTTGCCATTCGCCTTCCTCCTCTGGAACTTTAGCAGTGACACATGCTACCTGGGCTGAAGAGACTTTTAGTTTGACTTGTCCCGAGTCAACCATCTTTTGCAGGAGGTCTTTGAAGACAAAAAACTCCTTGATGGGATGCCCCAAAATTTGATGAAAGGGGAAATAATTGGGACAGTCTTCAACTCCTTCTTTGTTTGGCCTCTTGGGCTTTGGCAGCTGAACCAAATTATTCTCTAGGCCCGAAATGAAGTAACCAGGAACTTGTTCATTTCGGAAAGAGTTTGTTTTTCTCTTTAGATCTTCAAATTGTTTTCATATTTGATCTCTTTGATCGTCTGGACGAAATGGCCTTTGTTATTGGCGCTCAATAGGTGGAGCCCTTCGAGAAGATGAAGGTTTTGAGGTAGAAACAGGTACAGGTGCTTGTTTAAGCATAACTGTAGCAGTTTCTGCTTTACCCATTCTCCTTCCTGGAGCTGATGGAATTACACGAGATATAGCCTTAGCCTGTATAAGGGAATCTTCAATCTGCTGAGCGATTGAAGTAAGGTCTCGAAACCCTCCTATTTATTTCATAGGGATCAACGGCGTGCGTAATTCGTCACATAGATTTTCCACACATATTGGCAACAATTCCACTTGAGGGAGTTATATGCTCAGGGAAAATGTTAACCCCTTCCAGCGAGCAATGAAATCAAATACTCTTTCATTCTCCCTTTTCTTACAGTTTGTAAGATCAAAAACTATTTTCTTTGGAAAAGTTGAACTGAATTGAAGAATAAATTGTTGACGGAGATCTTCCCATCCGGTAATTGACTGGGATTTCAAGCTTGTATACCAGACAAAAGATGGTCCTTGCAAGGTTCTCATGAAGCATGTGAGTTTCACTGCTTCTTGATGCTCTGGAGTTCCCATCATAGGATCGAAACAAGACACATAATGCGTCAAATGATATTCAGGGTCTCCTAATCCATTGAAAATAGGGAATATAGGGTTTCCAAAACTAGATGGGGGAGAGACTGAATCTACCCATTTAGGGTAAGCTCTCTTTTCTGGTTGAACCTGGGCACGTTTCCCTTTCATAGTTTCTAACCGAGATTTTAATGACTCAATGGTAGTTATTATCTTTTGAGAAACATCCGGTTGAACTTGGACTTGGGTAGGTTCAATGACTGGATCTTGGACAAATGTGGTGGTTGGTGCTGCAACTGATGGTAGCACTGCCACCTGTTGTTGCACTTGACCCGTAGGATTAGACCTATGAGGGTGTACTGATAGAGGAGGATATTCATGATCCATCTCAGTAGCTGCAACAAATTCCCTTGGCTGACTGACTCCATCACGCTTAAGAAGAAGACTACTCTAAAGTAGTTCTGCATTCAATCTCTTTAATTCCTTCATTTCTTTCTTCTGTTGTGCAAACCTTTGCTCTAGTGAGAGCGATTGGCCTTCTCCAGAGGAAGCATATGTAACCTGATTCTTTACCCTACCTTTGTTGGATCATTTTCAGAGAGGGGGAAGTGGGTTACTTGAAGGATTACCTAGGTTCTGAGTAACCCTTTGATTTCGTGTACGCACACATTCTTCATTTGTGTCGGTGCGCACATCTTCTTGAGCAGGATCCTCTTCATCTGAGTCCCCTGAGTGAGCCTCATCTGGTGGATCAGCAAAAATAGCATTGATGACATTGATTGATGCATAACGCATCGCATCCCTTCTATCATCATTTCTGTGATATTTTCTTCTTTCATGTCTTTGATGAGACATTGACTTTGGTTGATTCGATCCCTCAAGAACTTCTTGAAGAACCATAATTTGGAGGGAATCTTCTGATAATTTGGCTCTTCGTTCCTCTTTAGGCTTCTTCCCCAATCGAGAAAAGACCAACTTTATCTGAGGAGGGGATTGATGATTTGAAAAAGACCCCAGTCCGGTGGACTGGGGATGTTCCGGTTCTTCCTGCTCAACTCCTCGAATCCTATTTGTTGATTCCGATGGTTGATTTAAAAGAGTCCCCAGTCTAGCGAGCTGGGGTGGCTCTTGACATGCTATATCTGAGACTTTCTTAAAAGCTCTCCTGATCTTGTGAACCTTAGTCCAGAAATTAGTTGGATGCATTAACCTGTATCCACTTTTCTCACCTGGATTAAAAGACCGTTGGATGATTTCCAAAACATATATCACTTGATGATGTGATTGCTCCATACGAGAGTCATGTTCAATATTCTAATTTTCTTGATGTAGGAGTAATTCAAAAACTTGTTCTCAGTATGCTTGATTTTGAGAGGAACTAGTTGAAGCATGTTCTTGGGAAAGCTTTTGATTACAAACAAATCCCAATGACTATGGTCGGCCATGGGAAATAACATTTCATGAGACCATTTTCGGTGGCCTTTTCTGACTGGAGAGCACCATGAAATGCAGTTCTCCATGAACACTGCATCCTCTGACACGAATATCATATGGGGCATTGGAAATTAACTAACACAATTTTCTTAGTGTGCTAAGGCATGAACGTTGAAGGTCTCTCTGCTGCTTTTCAGCCTTCGGATATCGAGAGACTGATAGATATGCCAAATCAATCTAATGTTTTAACCATTCTATTATCTTAAGATGATTTTCATATTCATCATAAGACAATACTTTATTCTTCAACTGACAAAGAGTTTTCCATATGTTGAGACGAATATCATGAAATCCATCTTCCGTCAACATTTCTTGAATGTCATACTGAGAATCAGCCAGAGGCCAAAACATGACTGGCACTTCACCTTTCTCCAGTTGTTTTCTCATGTTCAGAAATTCCTCTTTATCATTTGATGAAAATTATTCTACCTGTTTTGACCAGAGCTGGTGCTTCCTTGTTGAATCATTGGATTCAACAGGATTGGTAGATAAATAATTAATCAAACTAGAAGATGCATGACTTAGGGGTGGTACGGAGAATGACCTACACCCTGGGCTATTTTCTGATTGAGAAAGTATGTCACGTGCTGGCGATGAAGCATCAAAAATGACTGGTTTCGCATTTGCAAGTGCCTCAAGATAAGAGGGATTTCTCGGCACTACATCTTCCACTGGAGGATTTTCTGGGAAATGTGAATCACTACTGTGGAGAGGACTTTCGCAAAAAAAATTCATCATCATGGGGAGGACCACCTCAATGGGTTATAGCAAAAGATGAGATCTCTTGCTCCTTGGTCCTCTGACCACATAGAGGGTTCTTGTGGCTCTCATCTGAAGATGAAACTTCGAGATCGACCGAATTTTCATGAAGCAAGCCTTCATGAGGAAGTGTCTGTTGAAGACCTTTGGAATTAATGTTCCCACTATTGGGAAATGAGGGATTAGAATCTTGAATTCCAATAGATATCTGTATGAGGGCTTCAAGAACTCTAGCATCAAGCAAGGCCTTGTTACGGATTTTCTTTTGATCTCCTGACTGTGCTGGGCGGGTCTTTTTCTTAGACGCCTTATTACTCACTTTGGAAACCACTTGTTGATGAAATTGGCTGCTCTAAGTAGGTTTATGTGCCTGATCAAAAAAGATGGTCAGGTTAGGCTGACGATCTCCACTCAAATTAGGTGTATGTGCCTGACTTGGTTGTCCGTGTGATATGGGGGAGTATTCCCCACAACCCTCTTGGACTGGAACAGATGTGTGTGTCTATTCCGGAGTGAATTGTTGATGTGTCACTCTATTGGTAGGGATAGATTTATGTGTCATTCCCTAATATGCTGCTGAAGATGTTATAATATCCTGGCAGGCATCCAGAATATGAGCAGGAATTTTCTTCTGCTCTTTCACCGTTGATAGAATATGCTTGGTGACTTCAGCTGCCCGAACGGGGATATACGTCCATTTCGGTCTTGGAGTAGGTGTATGTGAATGCTCCTGTCAGTGAATCCTGATAGTACTCAAGTGTGGGGGCAGAGAGTTGAGTCTGCCTCCTATTTGTTGTCGGGGCTTTCCGACTAACTTCTCTGAATGCTACCAAGCGAGACTGTGGGTAGGCTTGATTAATACGAGCAGGTGTATGTGCCTGCTGATTGCACTTCACCGAGCGTAGTTAACGAGATCCATCATATGTAGTCATACGATCCTACTGACTAGATGATGATGTATAAATAGGTGTATGTTCCTGCCTATAGTACTCCACCGGTATTGCCTGGTGGGATTGGCATGATGCTGCCAGATGAGTCTGCTGGACAGCGGATTTAAAACGAGCAGGTGTGTGTTCCTACTCGTTGCTTGCCACCAAGTTAGGTTGGTGGACTTCTCTGGATATGGAAGAGATGAGAACCTTCTCACTTTTAACCGGATTTCACCTCTAGCAATTCTTCTTGCCTGCTCTGGTTCGAGGAACCTGAGCCGAACGCCTAGAGTCGGTACCCTCATCATGTTGAGGGTGCACTGCCGCACGAGTCTGGCGGCGATTGTTGGTGGGAGACCTTGGGAAGGACTTCTGTCTGCTTGAATTAAGTCCCTGAGGGACCTGCTCATTCACCTCTCCAGAATAAGGGAGTGAATGGTGATTGTGTTCCAGGGATAACGACCTGAAACGGTTGGAGACGGTAGTCAGCACCGCCTGCTTCTTGATCATTGGTCGTTGTTGTCTGGAAGACCGGTGTGAGTTGTTCACATGGAGGGCCTGTCGGGCAGCCTCCAGTGTTGGGATGGTACCGTGTTGATGGTACTCCTTAACCAGCACATTTGATACCCAGCATTGAAGACGCTGAGTAGGTGATGTCATCCTCAGAGCGGACGATGATCCAGTAGGATTAGCAGCAGTGGCATTTGTAGCAGCAGTATTCACAGGTGTGAACTTAAGAGCGGCCATTCTGGAAATAAAGAAGATCTTGGAAAAGAGTGCCTGTTTTTTATAACAGACGTAATCAAGATATATTCATCCAATACATCTTTTGGATGAGCACATATATCAATGATTTTTTTTGTTGGTCCTCTCATTGAGTTTTAAATAGGGGCCTAACAAATAGGTAAAACATCATTTTAACTTGGTTAAGGATTGATGTCAGGTTCACCATTTTTTGTTTCCCTTGGAATTTGAGGATGACCTCTTTGATGGGAGGTTCAAACATTCCAATCAGTTTCTAATGGGTTTGTTCATAGAACCAAAAACATCCAATGATTCCACATCCATTTGGGCCTACATTCCAAAGGTATTTGCTCATTAGTTTGTGGACTGATGAGGCTTAGGAATTTTCCTTGGTCGAGAGGATGGGAGGTCGGACTCATCACACCTTTTTAGGGGAATTATTGTCTACTCCGGGACTCTCTTTATAGATTTAAGTTATGTTCGTGAGTCCTTATTACATTACCAAGTATAAAATGAGTTTTCCTTCAGATCTGACAATCAATGATTAAATATGTATGAAATTTATAGAATCTTTTATATGTATTTGAGGTTCTTCATCGATAGAGAATCATCTATATTTATTTAGATATTCTTGTTCAATGGTATCCTTCGACACATTTATATAAAATTCCCGTGGTCATTATGATGACCATGCTGTTTTTAAAGCCACTTAGTGGGGCACTTGAAGTTTATTGTCATTCATAAGGACATGAATTATTTCAGAGTTGGGATCGAACCCGTAGATGGGCTACCTACGTATCCTGTGTTTAGAAAAGGAATAAGAACCCACGTAGTTCGAGTAAGGGAGTATGATGTTTATGATTGATGGCTCAAAGAAGGATGTCATAATTACTTTTACACTCTAAGCTCACGTGAGTCATGCTCGGTGTGAGAAACAAGATCTATTGGTAAAAATCAGACAATTATGCCATGAAAGATGCAATCGTAAGAAATAATGTGGGACTTATGTATGTATGACTGCCCAAATAAATGAAGATTAGGATTTACTTCAGAGAATAAATCCAGGAATATGGTCCATAAAGGTATAGGTGTTTCATAGAGATTTAAATACTCTAACTTGGGGCTTACTCCTAAAAAGGATTCCCAAATTCGGAGAGGACATATGATTGGGTTTTACTCCTGAGAAGGAATCCCATATCAAAGGTAAATTAGGACTGGTTAAGATAAATTAAGACTTGGGCTTGCTCCTGAAAAGGAGGCCTAGGTTAATGGAATTAAGGTTTGGGGCTTACTCCTAAGAAGGATTCCCAGATTTGGGAACTTTAAGAATTGGGGCTTACTCCTGAGAAGGATGCCCAAATTAGGGGAATGGGGCTTACTCCTAAGCAGGATGCCCAGATTTGAGAATTATGACTGGGACTTACTCCTGAAAAGGAGGCCGCAGTCAATTGAGTTCTCTCATCTTTAAAGGATGAGGTTAAATGAATGAAATCTCAATATTTAGTGACATAAAGATGTGTAAATCACTAGGTTTTGAGAGATATTCCACAGAATTCCTTTCAGATAAAGAATTCAAATCAAGAAACTGTGACATAAATGACTTTGAAGAGTGTATTGAAGACTGAATCTAGAATAGGAGAAGTGGAATGGTTTAAGAGGGGTGAAATGGGCAAGAAGGGCACCCAAAAAGGCAGGGGCGCGCAAGTCCTGGCAGGCGCCCAGGTACTGCATGGGCGCGCAAGTCCTGGTCGCACAGGTATACCTGCGCGACACATGGGTGCTTGCACGATGGTTAACCAGCAAGGAAATACTTGAGAGACTCTTGATTAAAGGCTTTAGAATCATCTTGATGTTCTTCCAGAAGAGTGGCACGCAAGTTTTAATGAAGGAGTAAGGCGGCGCACATGTGTGGCCATTTCCCTTAAGGGCTGGCCACTCATGCGTGCAAGTTTTGATGAGTTTCAACACTTAGGCCTTCCTCCCCCTCTTTAGATCTTCGTTCTATGTAATAAATTACCTTAGAAGTGTTTCGGAAGCTTTGAGAAGAGACTAGGGCACCGGGAGCTCAAATATGAATTTTGAAAAAAAATTCCTCCTTGAATGGGGGGCCCACAGGGTCTATTTATAGGCTGGAGAAGACCCAGGCGGTTATCACTTAGGTCGGGCAAGTCACTTGCGTGACAATTGGGTGGCGCGCAAGTGTACCTGCGCGACCATGAGGGAACTTACGCGACCTATGGGAAATGTTCTCTTTGTTCATCCCTTTTTCGATTTTTTTATGTTTCTTCAAAGGATGAATCAATTTGGACTAAGGTATTTCCCTTTTCCAATCTTTAGACTCTCTAACAAAAAGGAGCGTCAACAAATATATATCCACTTATAAAGACTATATAATAAATGATAAATGTTAATTTTATTATATAAAACACACGATACATTACCTAATATGGATCATGTCTCATTCCATGAGTTATATTTAGGTATCAAATATTGGCCTTGAATTGTTCATATCATTGTTTTGTCCATGATGTGACAAACAGATTATCAATCCAACATCTTGGTTAAAAGTTAGAACTTGAAAAATGATTAAAAACAACAAAAACAATATTATTATTAAAAAAATTATATAAATAATTAGGGTATTGGGAAGGTATTTTGGATTACTACCCCTCGAAATAACCCTAAGAGATAAAGCTATTTGAATAGATACCACTTATTATAATTGATGAGTGCCTTGCATGACTATCTATTAATTTGGAACCAGAGGACATGTGTGGATGGCCCATAGATTCACCACCAATAACCTCATGTATCTAATTTCCTTGAGTACACCAACACAAGTTGAACTATCAAGGCTATTCAGGTCATTGATAAATTCAAGAAGGTGGTGGGTACTATCCATGCAACTTATGATAATGGAAGAAAATGGGATTCTCCCCAAAATCAGGGCACAATGGTCTCTATTTAATTGGTTATAGATGAAGGATGTAAGATATCTTACCCCCACATTTCTCTAATTCAAATAATGTTATTTATGATATCTTTGACAAGTCCACCAATGAAGAATGTGAGGAGGAAAAGGAAAAGAACTATAACTTCCCGTGAGGAGTTTGTATGAGAGAGGTCACCTCAATGACTAAATGATGTTTTTAAAGAGTGGTTTTGAATCCCCCAACCCCTAAACATTCCCCTTGGATAGATCCCCCCCACCCTGTAGACACCCCCCCTAGACAGAACCCCCCCCAGATAGGACCCCCATGCAGCACCCCTTCCCCCATACAAATCCTCCCCTTCACTCCCCCGGGACATACCCTAGACAGAACACCCCCTGCAGACACTCCCCCCCCAACAGACCCCCTAGACAGGACCCCCTCCCCCCCCCACTCCCCCCTAGAAAACCCCCCACCCCCGAAGAACCCCCTGGATAGACACCGCCTATAGTGGTTCTCTCACATTCATTCACACAGTGATAATCCAATGCTCTAATAAATGACACACAGCTCAATAAAAATCATGACTACTAAAAAAAATACATCTTCTAATGGTCTAAAAAAACTATCCATTACTCAAATTAAATAAATCATCCACTGTTCAATTAGAGTACATGTTGTCTAAAAAATTAATCACAACTCATATTTAATACAAGTAAATTATAATATTAACTAAATTGAAATAAAATGACCCACTTCGTGAAAATATACCGTTACTCCAATCTTTCATGATGGTGTATTTCTCCAAAATCAAGTGTTAATACACCTTGTCACCTTGTATGTGGGATTGAAACCCTTTATGAATATTGATTATACTTAATATATTGAAAAAATTCCTTTTTGGTACATACTATTTCAGTAATGTTGTATTAAAAATGAGTAAGAGTCATAAGTTACAAAAAATTTAAATTTGAATTCAGGGAAAAAAATATCACCAAATGTAAGAATCAATTTAAGATAGGGTTCATGTTTACTAATTACACCATGTGGATAGACATTATGTGTACTATAGGGTATATTTCATGTATTTGTATATGTCTAGAAAATCTATGTACATAAATTGCACAAGCATATGCAAGAATAGACAAGCATTGATTAGAGTACACAAGCATACCCCTGGGAAGATAAGATACTCTGTGTTCCACATGTAAACTCCATGTAATTTCACAAGTATTACCATGCCAGTCCTAGATGAGGACATTCCCAAGTGTCTAGGAATGGTCACACTTCATGTGAAACTATGCAAACATCATGTAAATTTTTATGAGACAAACAACCTGTGAATCTATTTATTTGAGACTCATATTTAGGCCATTTAGTAGCTTATCCTGAGTAGTTTACCATGCATAACATAATGGAAGAACTCATTTTTATAGGTTAGATATGTTGAATTGTGATGTTAATGGGGAATTCCTTTTAGTGATTCATAGAAAATAGCAGCAAACAGGTGTCAGAAGGAACATTGAATCAATTCAACATCATTTTTATGTAATACAATTAACGACAATAATGTTTTCCTTGAACAATCAAAAGTAATGATCAGTTGTGTTAGGCATCCATCATAGTCAAAAATCCAAGTCATAGGTGTGGTAAATTATAGCATCAATTTTTGGAATGCATTGTGTGTGCACGTGGTTCCTATGTGTCCTGTGCAATGGTGTAGCATGGAAGGTGAGGTCATGGTTGAAACATTGTGGCTGTTAGATCCCACCAATAGCTCAATAAATTGTTTACATAGTGTGGCCTATAATGCTTGGTAACAGCATCCAAATAATTGAATTGGTATCAAAGACACATGGTTAGTGTTCCTCTATAATAATTAGATAGATAAAAATGATTCTTGTCTACTCAAATGGATCCTTTCAATCCATTTTTGGCAACTATTATAAAGTGTAGTATTAAGATTTTTTGAGTTCATCTAATGGTTTAAACCATATATACCCCCCCACCTGGACACCCCCCTCCCTCTTGCCCCCACCCCTCCCACCCCTTTCACCCCACATGAACCCTCCCCCACCCCCTCTAGACCCCACCCCCTGCCCCTTTCACCCCTACCCCCTCCCCCCTACGCACCCCCTGCACCCCCTTCCCCTTTCACCCCTGCCCCTTCCCCCTTGAACTCCCCCTTGCATCCCTCAGCCGCATGCCCCCTCCCCACTACACACCCCATTGAACGCCCTACCTATAGCATCCCGTCTTTTTATAACATAAATTTCATTCCATTACACGGAACTGAGGATCTTTAAGGTTTAGTGTCTTGGAAACAAGGAACATAAAACATGAAACAAAAAAAGCATTCTTCTTAAACACTTGAAAGGCTTGTCCTCATGTTCACCCTAGGCTCATTACTTCATTTCATAACCTGGGGACATACAACAAAAGAAAGGGTGAGCAGAAGTCCCAGCAAGGGAAACAAGTGAAACATTTTACATATGAACTTGAGATACATCAATAAAGTCATGAAAAGAACATTAAGGCGTGAAAATGAAATCACGAGACATATCATAATAAAAATAAAACTTTTTCATAACTTGAAGATGTGGATGCAACATTTAATATTGACTATCGTTTCGTTTCACCAAGGTCCATCCCCAAGGTGTCGTTAAAAATTACCAAGTTTATTCACCAAGTCGTCGTTAAAAATTACCAAGGTAATTCACCAAGGTGTCGTTAAAAATGGTCATCTCTAGAGATTAAGTCTTTACCCAATGCATTGGAACGCTATCTGGGAGCACCCTTGACATGTCATTATTATCACGTGAGCCACATATATCATCATAAATCATTTCATAAACAACCCATATGGCATAAAAGAAATGGGTTTCATGTCATAATCATATAGTTTTAAAAACTGCTTTAAAGACATTATCTTTATGTCACTTTAAACCCACGGAAAGGGAAAGTGGGTTTCATGTATGTAAATACCAGAATTTAAAATAGAACATTCTGATATATATGTGAATACCCCTGTACAAATAAGTGCTTTGAGTATTCACTTAATAACGTTAAATAATTTTGAGATAAAGAGGGAGGCATTTTGAGACGAAAACTATGCAGCATAACGTCTACAATACATGGTTTTAGAAAACATTGAAAAGAGAGGGGACATGGGTCGCCCAAATCAAAAATGATACATAAAACAGTAGGGGAACAGAATATATATTATTTAAGAACATGGTAATTAAATTTGAATGATATACCATATGAAACAAAGAACATGAAAGGAAGACAAAAATAAGATTTCTCTTATGAAAATTCGGCAGCCTAACGGCGTCACTTAAAAACTTCCAAAAATGGATTGACGAGATAAAATATGGTCTCTCATAATATGAACATAAATTATCAGTATGATAGATATAGATATCATACCCCGACATAATAAAAAGGAACTTGAAAGACTTGACATTAAAGTAGATCTAGAAAACGAGAAGGGTGAAAGAAAACCCTTAGAAATTCGGCAGCCTAACGGCGCCACTTAAAACTTCAAAATACTGAATTGAAGAGATCAAATGGGGTCTCTCATCATATGGTCATAAAAGATCAGTATGATAGATATAGAGATCATACCCCAACATAACAAAAAGGAACTTGAAAATAATTGTCATGAAAGTAGAACTTCAAAACGAGAAGGGTGAAGAACCACTTAAAAATTCGGCAGCCTAACGGCTCCACTTAAAACTTCAAAAATACTGAATTGAAGAGATCAAATGGGGTCTCTCATCATATGATCATAAAATATCAGTATGATAAATTTAGAGATCATACCCCAACATAATAAAAAGTAACTTTAAATACTTTACATGAAAATAGATCTTGAAAAATGAAAAGGGAGAAAGAATCCGTTACAAAAATTTCGGCAAGCCTAACGGTGCCACTTAAAACTTCATAAAACGAAATAATGAGAGTAATAGGGGATCTCTCATTATGTGAACATGAAAAGGGAAGTAATAGGAGTATAGAAAAACATCCTTTAACATAAGAACATGGAGCATAAAATAAATTACATAAAAGAGATTTCTTGAAAAGAAAGGGAGAGATCGGATCCCTTACTCTAAAACGTAAATCTTAAAACTCAAAGGTTTGGACCTTGAGGGCATGGGGGCACCTTGGGGGGACTCCTTGGGAGGTAAGGAGAGCAGAACTTCGTTGGGGGGAGAGTGGGGAGTCGAATGGATGAGAGGATGGCTTGGTATTTAAAGGGAAAGTGAGGGGATAAGGCATTAATGGCCAAGGGACACCTCATTAGTGGTTTTGGGCAAAACCATGGGCTTGCCCATGGTATTTTCCCATGGTATTAAACACTTCGGAAACCTCATACCTTATCTTACTATTCATAAGGTCAACCTTATTGATTACATACTTAATACATCATTTAATGATGTCATTAAACACCCGTAACTTAAGAAACTGTATTTTCACTATTCATCGAAAATTCAACTTTCTCAGAATAATCCCAAAATTTCACCTTAACCAAATATCAATGATCTGATTTCAAAAAATAAAATCCATTTTATAAAAATAATTTTCTATACATTTTTAATTAAATTTTTAATTAAAAAACACTATTCATCGAAAATTTATTTTTTTCCGAAAAAATCCCCAAAAATTACCTTAACATAATATCGATGCTATGAGGTCCAAAATGAAGGTCCATTTTATATAAATAATTTTCTAAATATTTTTAATTAAAATTTTAATTAAAAAACACTATTCATCTGAAAAAACTAATACTTGAATAATAATTTATGAAACCGTTATTTAACCATTTTATTGAATCACATTACTTAATCAAAGTGCCTAGCTTATTTTAAATACTTTTTTTAAGTGAGATTACTAATCCATTTGGACACATTATTAATCTTAATCATAAAATCACTATTCATAATTTACTATTCATCAAAAATCAAGTTCATCTTATTAGACTCTAAATTTCGTACTGAACATAATTGTAGCAGACCATTTTTTGAAATCATTAGACATTTTTAATTATTTAAGGTTTACATAAACATTTTTAAAATATCCTTTTTCTCAAATTCATCAAAAATATGCATACTATATTTATCCGGTCATTTGAAAATTCATAAAAGAAATCGAAATTTTTATTTAAAACAAAGGATTACACAAGATAGTTACGGGTCTCCTTACATAGCCCCCTTTATCACACCAGCATAGGACCTAAGTGTAAGGTGGTGCTAAGGTGAGAGAATCCGAGGGAGGCTCGGCCAACATCGCTACGAGTAGTAATTTCTATCAGTTTGAACTTCTCGCGAAGGCGATCCCGTTCTAGCTTTATACGATGAAGTTCAGCTTGGGTTTGGTCCAGAGCAAAGCCCAGTGGTGCTACCTCCTTCCCAAGTTCTGTTAGATGAGCTTCGATCGGTCCAAGACTACTGGGTGAGGCCATCGGAATCTTCTTTCTATATTAATTAACCAAGATTACTTGTATTTAGAGACAATAATCGAAAGGTTTAGTTTACAGCGGTCATATTGACCAATGGTCAAATAACGGTCAAAACCCAACAGTCTCATTTAATTATACTCATGTTATCAAATGAAAACATTTTGTTGAGTGCAAAAATAAAATAAAATAACACATAAAATTAGGAAACAATATTTATTCAAAATTTCGGGGTCATTACAATCTTCCCCCCTTAAGAAATTGTGTCCTCGAAATTTTTTAAATTGGGTTTTGAAATTTCATTGAAAGTCCCACATCGGAAAGGAGTCAGTAAAATTATTACTTTAAAATAAAGAAAGGTAAGTACAAAGGCCACCCGAGATAACCCGCACTGGGACTCCATGTAGGAAAACATGGACATGGAAGAAAAACAAAGGGTCATGTTCTGAGGGAGAGTGATAGAAAACATGATTAGGAAAAAGTTAACCATAAGAAAATCCCAAACTTACGATGTTGTGTTAATGGTGTTTGATTACCTAGTAGGAAATGTAAACCGACAAAGTTTTTGTTTTACGTTCCTTTTCATAATTTTGAGGAATTCATTTACAACATAGAACAAAAACATAAGAAATATACCTACCTTCAAGTAGAGTTTCATCCTTTAATAAGTCTCTACCAAAACTAATCTTTTATCCAAATGATGAGAATTCAAAAACACTTGTTCTCATAAAAAGCACAAGAATCATCTTCTGAGGAATAACATAATCCAAAAAAGATTAACTATCTATTTCTTCTATCTTTAAACATTATCCCTTTAAGGTAAAACAACTCTTCAAAAAGAAAGAATCCCATAGGAAGGGAAACTACTTTTAAATCTTCAAAGTTCCATGGTACTACCCAAAGTTCATCAAAGACCATTCCATAAATAACGGTCCTTAAAATTTCTCAAAATAAACCAAACTAAGATTAAAACCCAAATACAAGAAGGATTTGATAACATAGTCTTCCAAAACAACTTCATTGTTCATCTCCAGACAACATCAACCACTCCTAACATATTATAACAAAAGTAGCTAACCTAAACATATTTTACCCAAGATAGGTTAATCATTCCCATAAGTAACCTAAATTACTATAATTCCACCTTAAATTCATCAATTCTTCAAAGTATAAGTCAACCTTACTCCTCAATGAAAATACTATAGTAATCTATTTACCTCGATCATATTGGGTCCCTAAAATAGTGAACGTCTTCCAAAATAATAATCATCTTTTAATCCCCTAATCATCTCTGTCATATTAATACGGAAATCGTCGCATTTCCTATCACATTGGTTGTTGGGACATGTTATTCCATTTCCCACCATTAACTAAGAAGATAAAGTATAATTAGAGGCTTAAATACTTAACTAATAATCATGAAAATGAACTTAAAGCATATAAGGATAACTTGTAGAAGAAGAGTATACCCTAACTTGTGATCCCCTAGGTTCCCATCTAGGTTATCCATGATCATATATTCTTTTGTGAATCTTTATTTTATTTTATCTTTGTTCCTTTAACAATGGTTCATACCAAGCATATGAATTTATCAAAGCATATCCCCCGGGAGTGTCGTAACCAAGAGTGCAGCAAGGCCCGTTGTCGTGTACCAGTTCCCGTTCGATTCTAGCTCAAAGCAGAGTTTTTGGGTTTTACCCTTATGTACATCTATGCCAGAGCCACCTCTACCTGCTCGTATCCAGACAGGGATGTATTTGCTTGGCAACCCCTTACTCAATACTCACCAAAATACCAGGAAGACTTAATATATTTAAACTTTTATATTGGTTTCTTCCTAAAGTTTTCATATCCTAATTTCCACAAATAACTACACCATCCTTTGATACCAACTATAGCATCCCGTCTTTTTATAACATAAATTTCATTCCATTACACGGAACTGAGGATCTTTAAGGTTTAGTGTCTTGGAAACAAGGAACATAAAACATAAAACAAAAAAAAGCATTCTTCTTAAACACTTGAAAGGCTTCTCCTCATGTTCACCCTAGGATCATTACTGCATTTCATAACCTGGGGACATACATCAAAAGAAAGGGTGAGCAGAAGGCCCAGCATGGGAAACAAGTGAAACATTTTACATATGAACTTGAGATACATCAATAAAGTCATGAAAAGAACATTAAGGCAAGAAAATGAAACCATGAGGCATATCATAATAAAAATAAAACTTTTTCATAACTTGAAGATGTGGCTGCAACATTTAATATTGACAATCGTTTCGTTTCACCAAGTTCCATCCCCAAGGTGTCGTTAAAAATTACCAAGGTTATTCACCAAGGCGTCGTTAAAAATTACCAAGGTTATTCACCAAGGCGTCGTTAAAAATGGTCATCTCTAGAGATTAAGTCTTTACCCAATGCATTGGAGCGCTATATGGGCGCACCCTTGACATGTCTTTATTATCATGTGAGCCACATATATCATCATCAATAATTTCATAAACAACCCATATGGCATAAAATAAATGGGTTTCATGTCATAATGAAAACGTTTTAAAAACTTCTTTAAAGGCATTATCTTTATGTCACTTTAAACCCACGGAAAGGGAAAGCAGGTTTCATGTATGTAAATACCAGAATTTAAAATAGAACATTCTGATATATATGTGAATACCCCTGTAGAAATAAGTTCTTTGAGTATTCACTTAATAACGTAAAATAATTTTGAGATAAAGAGGGAGGAATTTTGAGACGAAAACTATACAGCATAACGTCTACGATACATGGTTTTTGAAAACATTGAAAAGAGAGGGGACATGGGTCACCCACTCAAAAATGATACATAAAATAGTAGGGGAACAGAATATACAGTATTTAAGAACATGGAAATTAAATTTTAATGATATACCATATGAAACGAAGAACTTGAAAGGAAGACAAAAATAAGATTTCTCTTATGAAAATTCGGCAGCCTAACGGCGTCACTTAAAACTTCCAAAAATGGATTGACGAGATTAAATAGGGTCTCTCATCATATGAACATAAATTATCAGTATGATAGATATAGAGATCAGACCCCGACATAATAAAAAGTAACTTGAAAGACTTGACATTAAAGTAGATCTGGAAAACGAGAAGGGTGAAAGAAACCCTTAGAAATTCGGCAGCCTAACGGCGCCACTTAAAACTTCAAAATACTGAATTGAAGAGATCAAATGGGGTCTCTCATCATATGGTCATAAATGATCAGTATGATATATATAGAGATCATACCCCAACATAACAAAAAGGAACTTTAAATAATTGACATGAAAGTAGAACTTCAAAACGAGAAGGGTGAAGAACCACTTAAAAATTCGGCAGCCTAACGGCTCCACTTAAAACTTCAAAATACTGAATTGAAGAGATAAAATGGGGTCTCTCATCATATGATCATAAAATATCAGTATGATAAATTTAGAGATCATACCCCAACATAATAAAAAGGAACTTGAAATACTTTACATGAAAATAGATCTTGAAAAATGAGAAGGGAGAAAGAATCCGTTACAAAAATTTCGGCAGCCTAACGGCACCACTTAAAACATCATAAAACGAAATAATGAGAGTAAGAGGGGATCTCTAATTATGTTAACATGAAATGTCAGTAAGAGGAGTATAGAATAACACCCTTTAACATAAGAACATGGAGCATAAAATAAATTACATAAAAGAGATTTCTTGAAAAGAAAGGGAGAGATCGGATCCCTTACCTTAAAACGTAACTCTTAAAACTCAAAGGTTTGGACCTTAAGGGCTTGGGGGAACCTTGGGAGGACTCCTTGGGAGGTAATGAGAGAAGAACTTCGTTGGGGGAGAGTGGGGAGTCGAATGGATGAGAGTATGGCTTGGTATTTAAAGGGAAAGTGAGAAGACAAGGCATTAATGGCCAAGGGACACCTCATTAGTGGTTTTGGAAAAACCATGGGCTTGCCCATGGTATTTGCCCATGGTATTGGCCACTTGGGACATCTAATACCTTATCTTACTATTCATAAGTCGACCATATTGATTACATACTTAATACATCATTTAATGATGTCATTAAACACCCGTAACTTAACAACTGTATTTTCACTATTCATCGAAAATTCAACTTTCTCAGAATAATCCCAAAATTTCACCTTAACCAAATATCAATGCTCTGATTTCAAAAATGAAATCCATTTTATAAAAATAATTTTCTATATATTTTTAATTAAAAACACTATTCATCAAAAATTTATTTTTTTCAGAAAAATCCCCAAAAATCACCTTAACATAATATCGATGCTCTGAGGTCAAAAATGAAGTCCATTTTATAAAAATAATTTTCTACATATTTTTAATTAAAATTTTAATTAAATACACTATTCATATGAAAAAACTAATACTTGAATAATAATTTATGAAACTTTTATTTAACCATTTTATTGAATCACATTACTTCATAAAAGTGCCTAGCTTATTTTAATACTTTCTTTAAGTGAGATTACTAATCCATTTGGACACATCATTAATCCTAATCGTAAAATCACAATTCATAATTTACTATTCATCAAAAATCAAGTTCATCTTATTAGACTCTAAATTTCGTAGTGAACATAATTGTAGAAGACCATTTTTTGAAAATCATTACACATTTTTAATTATTTAAGGTTTACATAAACATTTTTAAAATATCCTTTTTCTAAAATTCATAAAAAATATGCATACTATATTTATCCGGTCATTTGAAAATTAATAAAATAAATCAAACTTTTTATTTAAAATAAAGGATTACACAAGACAGTTACGGTCTCCTTACATAGCCCCTTATCACACCAGCATAGGACCTAAGTGTAAGGTGTGCTAAGGTGAGAGAATCCGAGGGAGGCTCGGCCAACATCGCACGAGTTGTAATTTCTATCAGTTTGAACTTCTCGCAAAGGCGATCCCATTCTAGCTTTATACGATGAAGTTCAGCTTGGGTTTGGTCCAGAGCAAATCCCAGTGGTGCTACCTCCTTCCCAAGTTCTGTTAGATGAGCTTCGATCGGTCCAAGACTACTGGGCGAGGCCATCGAATCTTCTTTCTATATTAATTAACTAAGATTACTTGTATTTAGAGACAATAATCGAAACGTTTAGTTTACAGCGGTCATATTGACCAATGGTCAAATAACGGTCAAAACCCAACAGTCTCATTTTAATTATACTCATGTTATCAAATGAAACATTTTTGTTGAGTACAAAAATAAAATAAAATAACACATAAAATTAGGAAACAATATTTATTCAAAATTTCAGGTCGTTACACTACCGCTTCACCCCTGCCCCTTCCCATTTGACACCCCCTTTCACCCCCTTCCCCCATGCCCCCTTTCCACTACACACCCCCTCCCCCTCCCTTGCACACCCTCTTCCCCCTTCCCCAGCACCACCCCCTGCACCAGCACCCACTACCCCTGTACCAGAACCCCCAATCCCCACCCCTCCCTTTTTAACCCCCACCTAACCCGAACACACCCCTCCCCACCTTTCACCCCTCCCCTACCCATTTCACCCCCACTGCACACCCCCCTCCCCCCTCCCCTGCACACCCCTCCCCTGGACAACCCCTGTAAAAATATATTTTAAAAAATCCCCACATTTTAAAAAGAAATATGACAACTCATTTCAAAAAGAAAAGATCATTGAAAAGAATATAACATCCTCAAAATATACGAAATCCATTTCATAAGGTAAAATTACAAATTTCCAATTATAGATTTCAAAAAAATATTAACACTATATTTGAAAATCATTAACTTATTTAAAATAAAAATATCACTCAAACTTCATAAAGTTCTCCTCTATTTTCAAAACACCACATCAATTTCATCATAAGACCAAAAAAATTCCTGAAATCTCATTTCGTTTTAAATAATTTCCCAAATTATATAATTTAATAAAACACTTTAAAAGAATTGTGTGAAAGTAAAAACAAATCATAAATCCCATTTTTTTAATCCAAAACATCCATTTGTCCTATTTTTGAATTAATCGCAGAAAAGTTTTTAAATTAAAACACTTCATGAAAGGTATTTTCATTTTAAATAATTTTCCTATTACTATTTAAACCTTACTACTCTTGAAAAAATTATACTTGATATTCAAAATAATTTACAAATAATCCCCCAAAATCGGTTTTGGAATCAAAAAATTTCAATAAATGTACTTCTGTACAAAAATAGTTGAAGCACCAAACATAAGAAAACCATTATGTGGAACAACATAAGAAATCCATCACAATAACTCTAAAAAATAAGTAAAACATCCTTTGATCCATCTCCCACGGTGTAAATTTCCATAGTATCCATTGGAAATAAAAATAGGTTTAAAAAATATATCCAAAATTGATGAAAAATTGTTCATGACTTGGCCACATGGTCTAGCTGACCATACACTAATCATACAATAACATCTGAAAATTTTCGGAGACCACATGCATAGGCTCCATATATTTTTTTAGACCATGTCAGATGATGATGATGATACTTTGGTTCATTCCTACTTTCATCCCAAGTCATAAAGAAATCCACCAAAGTATCTGATATCACTCAATGGTGATCTAATCAGCATTATCAAAATAATTAAAACCAGAATCCAAATCAATGATTGAAATAACAACTACCCATGGAAACTCAAGTTTTATTTTAAAAATTGGTGAACAACAAACTACTCGTGAGCTACCTATTGAGTCCTGATGATGGTCATATATTCTTCATACTAATACTCACTCCAAATAATAAAAGGATCCTATAATACATTTTGTAATGAACTGGCCCAGATCAACCTGACAGGTCACCCAACCCGGATTTCCACAAGGCCCAAATAATGTCTTTGATTGTTATTAGATGGTGACAAGTGCCAGAGTATCATATTATAACCATTGGTAATGGTTTCACCCTCTGAATGTGAATAACCACATCAAGGACACCACCCATAAATCAGACATGACTCATCTATACATCGGTCACTCATGAATAAAATAAATAGTTTCAATATAACTGAAACAATCAAGCATTTTATAATATTTTAGAAATAATAAAAGGTCATAAATCACATCATAAAATCATCACGTAATAAAGTAATAAGAAGAATCCCATGTATATAATAAACAAAAAGAAATATTTGGTCCAATAAGGATTATATATAAACATCAAAAAATATGACAAAACCTGGATCACTACTAACTACCTTCTTATGACCCACAATCCCCCATACCATCCTATACCATCTATCATCTGACCAACTTGAACATTAACCAAGGTAATAGAAGATAACCTGGAATCTTAAAAGTAAACATGAAATTTTCATACACTCATGGGTGTATGCACGAGGTGAAATAGACTATTCCTAGTAATATTTAACTTAGGAATTTTTATAATTCCTTTGAATATAAATTTTATTAATGATAGTTTAAAATGTAAGTAGTGAATAGGGTTTTCATAAGAGGGTGTAAAGAAAAAGTGTAACATTCCATAACTGATAACAAAATAATAAACACATAAGTATTAATAAAAAGGAGGAAGAGGATCACCGGGATGCAGTGGGATATATTGGAGGAGGTGGGGAGGCCACCTAGGAGTAGCGTCGGTGAGGGGAGTTTGAGGTGTACCACATTTGGTGGTAGTGTATGGGGAGGAGGATCAGAGATGAGTGCTGGCTGTGGCATTTCCTTGTTCAGTGGTAGTGAGGGGCACCGTCACGAGGAGCACCATCAGTGGAGGAGGATCGGGGGGGAGATGTCGTGATGGGGACCATCAGGGAAGGAGGTTCACATGCAAAGTGTATTCGGGAGGAGGGCGTTTCCATGATGGTCGAAGGGTATTGGGGAGGAGGGCACCATCATGAAGGATGGAGTGTATCTGAGGGTCACGCCTAGAGGGTATTGGGGAGGTGGGAGGAGGATTCTGACGAGTTTTGGAAAACAAGAGAGGGCACATTTTATCCACACCTCTATCATACAGTTGTGTCTATAGAAAAGTTATAGCCATGGACCTATAAAATTGTGGCTATAAGTCTGTGGTTATAGCGTAAATTTATAGTAGTTATCAAATCATGAATCACATTCTTAAATAATATTGTGTGGTACCCCGTGCAGACAGTGTACTTTCTAAACATACAAATATTATAGTTTCTCCATTGAGAAAGTATCTTGTATAGGCATGAAATGTGCTACCTTCATCATTCTTTCCAGAATAACACCAGAAGTGTCATTATTTTGAGGCATCCTTAGGAGACCCACCAAAAATCCTTTTTAACATCTTGTAACTTCCAATTCAAAATGGGAAACATATGTAACAAACCACAATATTGTTGATGCTCAGCCTCCACCTACTGATAAGTGTACCATCATTTCATGAACCCTACTATCTTCTTTTTCATGGTCGACCACCAAAACGTTCAATGTAGTTCATGGTACATTTTGGTCACACCTGGATTCACCAACCAATTTTTTGAATGAAACTCATGCATCACATTCCCCTGCATGATCATAGGCACAACAATTAGATTCTCAACATAGAAGATCTCAACCTCATCTGTTCTCTAATCGAAAGGTGACCCCTCCTTAAAGGATTTCCCTCATGTTCAATCACATTGGATCCTCATACTACCTATCTCCAATCCATCTCAAAAGTGAACACATCACTAAAACTGATACAAGAGTCATATTATCCTAACTCTCATAATCTACCACATTCATCTTATCCAAAAAAGTCATCATTTTCTACTCAACACTAGACTATTGAACTACCTGATTCCGAGTTTTCCTACTCAAAGCTTCAGCCAAATGATTCCATTTTCTTGGGTTATATGCTAGCTCAAAACTAAATAACTGCATATACTTAACCCACCTCTACTACTGGAGATTCAAATATCACTGCAAAATGATATACTTACAACTCTTTTGATCCATATATATAGTAAAAAAAATCCCCAATAGATAATCCCTCGAACAAATCAAATAATAAACCACTACAGTTAAGTTGAGGGTATGCATAGTGTAGTTATGTTCATATATATTCAATTGTTGAGACCCATATGCCACAACTTGATCTCCCAACATCAACGCTACTCCAAGTATGATCCCATAAGCATCACAGAATTTCATGTACTACTCACCTGGATCAAGTAGTATCAATATTGGTGCCTATGTCGACTGCTTCTTCGACTCCTAAAAGCATTCTTACAAGAATTAAAACATTACCCCCTTCATGGTCAAGACCAGAAGTGGATATTATAATAGGAAAAATCCTGGATTAATCTCCAATAATATCCATATAATCCCAGAAATCTATGGATATCAAAAAACATCTTGGGATTCTCCCAAAAAACAGCTTCAAGAACTATCTATGCGTCTACAAACACACCTTCCTCTGAGATTATGTGACCCAAGAAGTGTACCTAGTCAATCCAAAACTGACACTTAGATAGCTTGGTTTATAGTTGATGATCTCTTAGTGTACTCGATATGATGTCAAGATGTTGATCATGATTGTAATGCATCGTAGAGTACACCAAGATATCATCCAGAAACACTTCCAAAAATTGATATAGGTATAGAAGGAAGATTATGCTCATTGAGGACATAAACCATACCTGTTGATTCTTTAACCCAAAAAAAATTATGATCAACTCATATAGTCCATACCTTCTTTGTAAATTAGTCCTCAATATATCATATGTTGAAACTTTCTACTGATGATACCCTAATCTCATGTCAATCTTGGAAAAGACATAATCTCCTATCAAGTAGTCAAACATATCATCAATACATGAAAAAATATATTGGTTCTTCACTGTCATCTAGTTCAACTTCTGATAATCAACACATCGGCATAGAGTCTCATTATCCTTTTTATAAAACAAAATTAGAGAAACCTAAAAAAGATGGACTTGGACGGATAAACCCCGTATCCTTCAACTCCTCCAACTGAGTCTGGAGCTCTTGAATATTTTTCAGTGTCATAATGTACAGTTGAATAGAAACTGGCTCATCCCCCTGTATGATGCCAATAGTAAATTCCATATATCTCTCAAGTGGAAACCATGATAAGTATTCAGGAAACACATCCTAAAACCTATCCAGTTCATGTGTAAATACATCATGCTTTACACCTCCTTCATCTAGAAATAAGATAGAAACCTCAGTGGAATACTCCCCCAGTTGCTAGTGAACTAGAATTGGACATCCCACCTTGATATCACAATCTTCATGGTGAATATAATTGTGACCCTTAGGAGACCTAAAAGTATATATCCTTCAGTAATAGTCTCTGTGGTCTTGGTTTGATACAAACTAGTCCATACCCAAAATTAGGTTGAAACCTATCATGTCAAGGATGTAAAGACCCAATAGAAAATGATACTCCCCAAACTCGAGAGAACATCCCTTGCACAAGAAAGTGTGTCTATATCATATTCCCAATGGTGTGTCTATTATCAACACCCCACACAAGAACTCCACTGACAGGCTCAAACCCTTCACAAGTTGTGCAGAAATAAAATAATAAGAGGAAACAATATCAAATAATACATTGGTTAATGTAGAATCGGCAAGAATACGCTACTATAAAAGAGGAATTTAATAGAAATATAATAGGCCTTTATCAGTTCTAAAACATCACTAACTATCCCAGTGAGATTAAAAGTCTTAGTATTTTATCAGCACTAGAAAAGCATTGATAAAGGGGTGATTTTAAATTCTAAAAAAGCATAGAAAAATCACCCTTTTATTAGAACTTTTAGAAGTGTTGATAAGATAAACCATTTATCAGCGCATTTATTTAGTAGTGATAAAGTCATACATTGTCGACATTAATACATATGATGATAAAGGTTCCATTTATCAGTGACACTAAATGTGATGATAATGTGACCCTTTATCATTACATTTAAAAGTTCTGATAAAATATTCCTTTTAGTGCTTATAGAAATTTAATAAAGGATCCATTTATTAGTGCTTCTAAAAGACCTAATAAATGATGAATTTATCAGTGCATTTAGTAGCACTGATAAAGGGGAATAATTCAGTGGAATGTTACAGAACACTACAAAACTAGAAGTAGGGAATGCATAGTGTGATGTAAAAACACACTGAATCTCCATAAATTTCACCAAAACTTAGCAAAATCAGATAAAAATATAAAAATTAAATGAAATAAAATTTCCAACACAAATACAATAAAAACTATTATAGAGAAAAAATGCACTTATATAAAATAAAAATACACCCATTCTTGAGAAAAAAATTCACCTATATAAGATAATAATTATTATGTTAGTAATAATATATAATGAAATTAAATAAAAATTGTTAATTTTAAACTATACTTTGATCATATATGGAACATTGTGTATTGTATTGTATTGTGATTGATTTTTGCACATCAGATGCCATTTATTATTCATCTTAAAGAAATACCTCTATGAAAATTAACGTAATAATTATAAGTTAAAAATTATAAGTTAATTAATTAAGTAAAATAAAATAAAATGATGAGAAAAAAAAGCTAGGTTCATTTTCTTGGTTTTGGAGATGTGATGCAAGTTTTAAACTAAAATTACACTTATATATTAAAAATACACACTTGGATTCATACCAGTCACACTATACATCAAATTGAGGTGAAAATAGTCCCTAAGTGTATAAAATTAATTATTTATTATTTTCCTAAATTATAAAAACAATATGAAATTTGTTCCTTATGTTTGAGTATGACACTTATTTTTTTACTAAAATGTCATTTTAAACTGGAAACATGCACTTTGAGTCATACAGGTTATATCATGTGTGGGTTTTATGTGATACGGACTTATACATTCCATAAATGAATTATGAATCTTTTCCCTCAATTATCAAGACAATATTAGTGTGTTTTCTCGATTTTCAGTGACTGAAACTTTTTTATATTAAAAGATCAATTTTAAATAGATAACATATAATTTGAGTCATACCAGAACATCATGTATCAGATTGTGGTGAGTCTAATTCATACATGTAACGAATGAAATTTGGATCATTTTCCTAAAGTTACAAAATAATATGAATTCATTTTGTTGGTTTTGAGTATGTTAGTTGTCTTTTTTACTAAAATTAATGTCAATTTAAAATAAAAATATACACTTGGATTCATACTGGTCACATTATGCATCAGACTAAGGTTTGGATTATTCCTAACCATCCCAAATGACTTATGGATCATTTTTATAAAGTGTATAAAAAATACTAAAGTTTTTCATTGGTTTTTGTGCTCCACTTGTAATTTTTACTAAAATGTCATTTTAAACTGGAAAGACACTTTGACTCATTCAGGTCTTATCAGGTATGGGTTTTATATCATCCTGATTCCTACATGTCACAATTGAATTATGAAACATTTTTCTAAATTATCAAGAAAACCCTAGAATGTTTCCTTAAATTTTATCAAGTGACACATTTTTGTATTAAAATGACAATTTTAAACTGATAACAGACTCTTTGAGTCCTACTGGGTGCATTGTTTATCATATTGAGGTTTTTATAATTCCTACACATCACAAATTTCTTTTAGATCATTTTTATAAAGTACCAAAATAATATAAATACGTTTTAATGGTTTTGAGTATGTTTTTTTTTGTATTTTTTACTAAAATTAATGACAATTTTAAATAAAAAGACACACTTGGAGTTATACTGGTCACATCGTGCATTAGACTGATGTGTGGATGATTCTTACACATCCCGAATGACTTATGAATCTTTTTCCTAAAGTATCAGAACAATATGAATGGTTTCCTCAATTTTGAGTATGCCACTTATATGTTTTACTAAAATGTCATTTTAAACTGGAGACACTCACTTTTACTCATTCAAGTCACATTCATTTCATGTTTGATGTGAGACTAATACCTAAAAATCACAAATGAATTATTAATTTTTTTCCTAAATTATAAAGACAATCTAAGAATGTTTTTTAAATTTTTAGTGAGTGATAATTTTTCATATTAAAATGTTTATTTTAAACTGATAACGTACAATTTGAGTTATACTGGTCACACCATGCATTATATTGTGATTCTCATGATTCCTACATGTCCCAAATGACTTATGGATCATTTTACTAAAATATCGAAACAATCCAAATGTTTTGTTTTATTTTTTGAGTATACTAATTGTGTTTTTACTAAAACATCATTTTAAATAGGAAACACACACTTTTAGTCACACAGGTCGTATCATGTGTGGTTGTAATGTTCGAATAATTCCTACATATCACAAATATATTATAAATCATTTGCCTAAATTTTCAAGATAACTGTATTTTGTTTTTTCAGTTTTTAGTGAGTGACATTTTTTTGCATGAAAATTTACATTTTAAACTAATAACAAACACTTTGAGTTATACTGGGAACATAATGTTTCGACTTGAAAACCAGATGATTTAGACATGTAAAAAATGAATTATGGGCCATTTTAATAAATAACCAAACCAATATTAGTGTTTTTTTTAGTTTTGAGTTTTCCAATTGACTTTTTTACTAAAATTAATGCTAATGGTGAATAAAAAGATACACTTGGAGTCATTCTGGTCACACGGTGTGTCATATTGAGGTGATTCTGATTTCAAAAAGTGTGAAATTACATATGTATTATTTTAATAAAGAATCAAAATAATAAAATTTGATTCCTTATTTTTGAGTATGCCACTTGTGTTTTTTTACTAAAATTTCATTTTAAATTGGAAACACACCCTTGGACTCATTTACGTCAAATCGTGTGTGGGTTTTATTTGAGGATAATTCCTACACCTCAAAAACAAATTATTAATCATTTTCCTAAATTATCAATACAGCCTGAGTGTGTTTTCTTAGTTTTCATTGATTGAAACTTTTTGTATTAAAATTTAATTTTTAAATAGATAAAAGAAACTTTGAGTCATAATAGGAACATCATGTATCAGATTGAGGTGTAGGTGATTCTTACATGTCAAAAATGACCTATAGATTGGTTTCCTGATGTTCCAAAAACATCCTAATGCATTTTCTCAATTTTGAGTATGTAGGTTTCTTTTTTACTAAAAATAATGCCAATTTTGAATAAAAAGATGCACTTTGAGTCATATTGGTCACACCATGCATCAAATTGAGGTTAAAATTATTCATATATGTCCCAAATGATATATGGATAATTTTAATAATGTATCAAAACAATCTGGAATTTTTCCTCTATTTTGAGTATGCCACTTTTTTTTACTAAAATATCATTTTAAACTACAAACACACAATTTGAATCATTCGAGTCACATTGTGTATAGGTTTCATGTGATACTAATTCCTAAATGTCAAAAATTAATTATGAATAATTTTTCTAAATGGGAATATCCCTATTATCATGCATTTTTTATTGATAATGATGATGAGTTTTTTATTAATGAGCTTTTGAACATGGATAATTTTACATAATGAATGTCCACATTCAAAATGACTGTTACTTGTATGGATCTCAAAATAAGTTTTTATATTATATCATATATAATTTGATTATTGAGTAGAAAAATTAATTCCACCACCCACCAAAGTGATATTGTACCCTATGATAATCAGTTTGAAAAAATAATTGGTGTTAGTTTTGTTTTTGAAACAAAATTCTTCCACTTAAATTCATTTATAAAATCACCAAAACAAGTGGTGAAAAAAAATTCAATAATACACATGGAAAAACATGCACATTGTATTTTATCCTAAGTTAAAAGTGTTGTGAACATTTTTTGACAATTTTTCTCAAACACAATATTAGTGTGATCCCTATTCTAATTCGTTTCCATACTATTTTATTGTTTGTAAGCCAGTGTTTCATCTCCTACTCTACCTCTGTCACTGCCTATACCTCCTCATTCACCTCATCCTTCGACTCCAACTCCACCTTGACACTAACTCCATCTTTACCTCCACTATTTTCCAAAAAAATTATTGTTTTCAAGTCATTACTTCTAAACAAATTTATTTCCTCCATTATACATATCCTTGAAAAACAAATAAAAAATAACATATAATCATTATAAAACTATTGTATCACACCCAGAATATATTTCTAAGGTCTTAAATCATACTAGATCACACAAATAGAAATAAATCACCCAAATTTTTTGCTGACATACATTTTGACAGGATCTATACTACCCACTCATCTCTAAACAAATTTATTTCTTCTTTTGAGTATAAAAGTTTTTTGAAATCTTGATAATACTAAGAAAATATACATAATAAAATTATTATGAAATATATTTAATGAAATTTTAATTACCATTAGAAATTACCTCTTTGGGGATGCAGGCCTTTTCATGCTTTATGATATCTCTCAAAAAAATTCAAATATAATATCCACAATCGATGTCTTTATCATGCTTCAGACACTATATAAACATTTACCAAAATATTTAAATTATTTTGAAATGTTTTTATAGTTAAATATTTTTATATATAACATAATATATTTTCATATGTAGTAATCTATAAGATTTATCTCTTCATACACCGACTTCATGCCATGATTTTTCTTATATTTTTTGATCGCCCTATCATAACAAAATTATTGTTAAACACACATACTAAAACATATAATTCAAAGTTTACCTATAAAATTTTGATTTGGGGTATTAAATTTTCATAATACACATCATGTGTAGTCGGTTGATTGGATATCCATGCAATGGATCAAAAAAATATATATTTGGGGATTCTAGATTGACTGTGATCATAATCCAGTGCTACCTAAAAAATAAAAACAAATAATAATGAAAAAATTTAAAATATATTTTTTGTGATTAGAGTGTAGATTTTTACCTCTGTATTGTAGGTATCAAAAATTGGATATCATTTGATATATTTTTTTATCAAACACTTCTATAAACTCATATTTATTCTTCTCAATTGATTTTTTATCCAAAGTATATTTTACTATAGAAGTGGTATAGGGATTAATGAACCCAAATCATACTTCCCATGATATTCCATTTATATAGTTTAAATATAAATACATACATAAATATGAATATTAATTAACTTTAATAAACATATTAGCTCACTATTTGGAAAGACATATTTTGGAAATGTACCTTATGTATGTATTCACAACTAAAATGCCCAACCATTCATGCTTGAGGATCTCATTTAGAGTCTCATGACCAATTTTTTATATAAAAGAAGTTCCATATAGTTCTTCTTCATATTTAATGTGAGACATGGTTTTATCTTTAAATTTTTTTTCTTCATGAAGTTATAATGATAATAAATGTTTCTCTGGAACTAGTGGGGAGAAGGTACTTAGGGAATGTCATTTTGTTTCATTGGACAATTCACTTGATTTTCTTGATCCAACCTTTTGTTTCCCCACCGCTTTATCAATCTATAATATCATGCCTCGCTTAATACCTTTTATCATCAATCATTATTAGTTTTTTCATATGAAATATTTTGGTAAAAATATAACTCATGTATATTTATATGATTATATGGCCATGTTATGAAAGCCCTAATAGCATCATGGACCATTGTAATATCTGAATCATCAAGTGGAATAGGAAACTCCAAAGTTGGCTCATGAGCTACATTAATCTCCACTATCTTGTGATATTTTGGGAGGTAATTATGGTGTAGGTTGTATACCATGATATTATACATTGTAACCATCACAACATGGTGGTTTGTGGGTGTTGATAGATTAAAATCGCATACAACTATACCCTGTATAATTTTAGAAATGGAAAGTTACTTTAAGTTGTTTGATTGAAGTTTAGGATAAATAGTAATGAAAATATCGATTAACATAGGTAAGGTATACATTTGGTGGAATGAATATCCTCAATTCTAATGGAATCATTTGGTTCATGTGTGGATATTTTCTTCATCGTCAGTTCACTTTGATCTTTTCTCATACATTGGTATGCCAAACCATTCCGAACAATAATATATTACAGTGAGTCTATTTATGTCTGTAATTATATCATCATATTATATATTTCCTTGTGTGGTTTTATTTTCTCAAAGTAATTTTGAGAAGAGACCCCAAAACCTAATCCTTTAACGTGGCCATATTGTTCTAACCGCTTCAAGGCTATTGAAAGAAACATTTCTTCGGATACAGTCACTTTCAATCCTTATGGGTAAACCATATAAGAAAATTATGAACATAAATATATATTTTTATGTAATGCTATTATAATGAATAATTAATTACAATTTTTTCATACTTACACATTTTGGCATACTAATTTTTGTTTTTTCATCAATTAGATTACATTCTTTATTTACACGAGCCTCATTCCATAGCACATGATGTTGAATATAAGTGGATTTAAATTTTTATTCATCAATATGAATAAAAAAAAAGGACATATGTTATTTCATATCTCATAATTAACCTTTTTTATTTAAAATACATAGAAATGTATTCCCTAATGAAGCGTACCCCCCCCCCCTTGTATTGTGATACGTGGATATTGGATTTGATGCATGTTATTTATTTTCATCACTCTTTTTTGTTTCATAAATTAACAGTTTTGAATCAAGTTGAACAAAATAAATAATTTAAAATAATATATTATCAATTGTAATGTACCTGAAATTATTTCTCATTGCATAGATTGATGAAATCAGTTCATGTTTCCGGATTTGTAATATGTTCATCACTAACTGGGATGTGGGTATTTACATTACCCTTAACATCCCTTAAATGTAACTTCATTATAAGTGTCCAGAAGCCTCTATGGTCCTTTCTAATGGCCACTAATTCAAATTTCATACAAAAATATTCAAAAAAATTGAACTCCGTAAGGAATAATGATAATTAAATCGACATTTCATTATATAATTTTTCATTAAAATAGAGAAATTATATCGTAACTTTATAATTATATCTTTCCAAAGGATTTTCTTCATTATAGGTTGGACGTGGTGTCATGATTCAATATCAACCATGACATTCATCCCTATTGTGACCCCAAGAAAAATAATGAATTTTGACTTGTTGGGGTCAATAGTTTGGTTTTGTTTATTCCAACTAACCTCAAATTTTATACCCTGACTTATTTCCTTGATAATTTTATTCAACATTATGATTCTATTTCGTCACTATTTTTTCCATCAACATGTTGTTGATCTACTAATAAATCTACAGTTTCATCATCAAAAATCTATTTCCCATCAAGATTGGTGACTTCTTCATGTGTAGAGAACATTGTCTACATGAATAATCAAATAGTTAAGTTATCTTTAATATCAATAATGTAAACATAGTGAGAGGATTTGAGAAGTCTCACATGCTTTATCTATTGAAATTTTGATGAACTCTAAAACTCTATATTCATATTCTTTTTTCAAATGATTAGTATTCATCCATTTTGAAGGAAATGGGTAATTGAATTTATGAAAATAAATATCCTAATATAATAGTTGTTATCCTATGAATTCATCTAAATATGAAGGTTACAGAAATTTTTCATCCTAATAAACTTCATCTCCTGAACAGTTATTATTGCATTTTGTTGCTGGATACCCATCCCCATCTCTTGTGTATGTCGGGCTATGTTTCTTGAACCACTCTAACAAAAAATCATCCCATATCAGGTATTGGTGATCATTTTGTAATACTACTACTGAAAGTAGTTCAAACAAAATAGAAGATATTGGGGATTAGTCTCAAGAAAAAATAATAATAACTGTTTAGCAGATAAAGCTAGTGAGGATGATAGTTGTATCCTTAAAACATTTTTAAATTACTACATATTAATTTAAAATTTCAAATCTCATATCAAAATTCTAAATAGTCCCTATCACCGTGTTGGGAACATCCACTCATACCCACTAAGATGCACCGACTATGATCTATGTTACTCTTTCTTTTCCCCGCTTGTATCTCAAATATAAGAGTCTATATACACTGAGGTTCATGTGTAGGGTGAAATAATAAAAATAAAAAATTAAATACTAATAGGTACCCTAAAATATACAACACGTATATTTTATTATATGTTAAAAGTATTAACACTCAAAATACATACGTATGTTAAGTTGTTGTTTACTAACTAGAACCCTGTGATAATCAGATATACCAACTCCATTTCATACCCATGAATTATGTTAATCATTCAATAAGATTATACCATGATTTTAACCTGACATTAAAATCATTTCACCAATTTTCTCACTTAGGAACAAACCAACCAATAGGTGCCACAATAAATTAGATAAACCTAACTTCTGAAAAACCATAAAGAATAGCAAACAACTCAACTGTCACATCACCCTCACCCTAGCTCTCGATGAATCACTAACATTCCTGTAGAAACACACATTTTAACATACCATACCAAGCCCTCACATAAAATATAGAACTTATTTTTTTTAAATATGTTTATCCAATGTATACACTAAACCTAATCATATTTAAAAATAACCTAAATTAAATTTTAAATCTGGATTCTAAAAAGTTAAATTTTAAAAATGAATGAATGAACATTCAAATCCAAATTGAAATAAATTTTGATTCTCGTAATCTATAAAACTGTATATTCTATAATCCATTCATTTTTATAAATAATTTTTATTTCTTCTTAAATAGGGCCTAAATTCTATCTTCTATAAAGCTTTTTAGAAACCCTGTTTACTACAATTGAGGTCTTTGGAGCTAAATAAAGCTGATGAAAAATTATTCAGTTTCCTTTTTCCCCAAATATTCCAATTGTAATAAAGATGAATTTGAAATAAGGTCCAATTATCTTTTCTCATTGTGGATATAATACCTTCAAGAGTAATATTGGACCCTTTTAAATTTATCAATGATTAAGGGGAAGAGAATCAAAAGGTTTGTTTGGTGTGTTTTTCTCACAAAAAAGGGTAACATGAGTATATTTAGGAGGTCTCCTGTCGTAGTACTATTATCATCCAATTATGCCTAAATATAGAGTTCTAGTAGGATTCAATGTGACTAAACCCAAATTAGAAGTAATTTTTGATGAATTGATTTCAAAATAACTAAGTGAGTCACAAAATAAAATTCATATCAAGGAACAAAAACCCCTTCATTATGTTTTGATTTTTATTTAGGTTTCATTTTTTTTCTTGGGAAGTAGTAAATGAGGAGGATGAAAGGCTGAAGGAGTTGAAAAATGGGTTGGGAGATGTGGTATTCAAATCCAAGGAAGTGGATTTGATAGAGATAAATGAATAAAATCTTAGCGGGAGGTATTTCATCAAGGAACATTGAAACAAAAATTATGGGAGGAAGGCTAGTTTGAAAGAGGGAGTCAAATCCATCATTAAGATATAGAAGGAAATCAAGAATCTGAGGATGGATTAAATAAAATTTGTGAAGGTTAGTTGCACTGGAGTATTGAATTATTAACAATGATTTTGAATTCTTAATTCATAATCATAATCAAAGAACAGTATCAAACAATACATCATTTTTAATAACATTGCAATGTTTGTATGACCTCCATAAAAAATATAATTCACTTTCCATCCCAAAATACCAGTAACCACAATATAATAACTGCAAACACTTTTTTATTTAACCAGATTAAATTTATCAATTCTCATTAAATCTGTCATCCAGTCTATCCCCAGCTATTTTATGTCCCTGTTTAAGCTCTCGGTGGCCATCATCAATCAGATCCATTCCCGTACTGCCAACATCTGGTGGGGTAAAAATAATGGAAGGAATAGACCCCACTAGTTGGCCTAGGAGAAACTCTGCAAACCCAAGTTGGAGGGAGGGATGGGATTCCAGAATCTTCTTCTCTTCAATGACACGCTATTGGCCAAGCAAGGATGGCGCCTTATTAACCGCCCATCATCTCTCTGTGCGTGGGTGCTCCGTGCTACGTACTTTCCCCACACGGACTTCCATGTTTCCTCTCTTTCCCCCCGTCCCAGATTCCTCTAGAGAAGAATTTGGGGGGCTGGAAATCTCCTGGAAAAAGGCTTGGGATGGAGGATGGGGAATGGCTCATCTGTCAACATCTGGACCGATCCCTGGTTGATCGATAAGGATGGTATGTGGGCGACATCCCCCGCCCAACCAGGTCTTGAAGACGCCACTGTCAGCTGCCTCCTTGCTGACCAGGGACCGGGGTGGTGTATGGAAAAGATCCATGAATGGTTTAACAAAAGAGACTAAAGAATTATCCTGAGTATCCCTTGGGTCGCAGATGCAGGCCTCGACCATATTTTCTAGAGAAATGACATATTGGGAAACTACATGGTGAGATCCAGTTACAGACTCACTCTTGGAAATCATACTATCGACCGGGAAGAGGGACCATGGAAATCTCTTTGTTTTCTCAACGTTCCCCAAACAATACGCCAATTTTGGTGGAAGGTGTGCACGGGCACCCTCCCTACCATGAGCTTGCTAGTTTACCGACACATGGCCAGTGCGGAGTCCTACCCTTTCTGCCCAAATATTCCATAAAATCATTTTCACGCCATCATTCACTACTCTAGAGCTAAGTAAATTTGGAATAAATGGGGCCTGACTTCAGATGTGTCACTAGACATTGCCTCTGACCTCCCCGATCTTCTGATGCATTGGTGCTCCTCTCTCTCATCGTATAATGCAGGTTCACTTTTCACCCTGGCCTGGATCATTTGGTTTTGGCATAACGATGTTTTTTTTCACCATGTTCATAAACCTCCTCAATTATTGATTGAATGGGCCACCTCATGGATTGAGTGCTGGAAGGATCACAATGGACATTGTATGACAGGTGTTACCCCCTCCTGTCCCCCTCATTGGAATCCCCAAATGGAAGGGATTCTTAAGCATAATGTGGACGTTTCTCTCCCCAAGGATGGGCTTGTTGCTCTCGGTCTCCTGGCTCATAATCATCTAGGGAAAATACCTGCTACAAAATATGAATCACATCATGCCTTCTGGGAACCTGCAGTTGCTGAGGCCTCTTCCATCCTTGCAGGTATGATGCTCGCTGTGGAATGTGGATGGTTTGATATCATCATTGAGTCTGACTGCCTCACCGTTATCGATGCTATTAACCACAACGATGGAGGACTCCAGTCATTTGGCTTCATCATCAGGAGAATTCACTCACTTCGCTAAGGCTTTTCATGTGGCACCTTCTCCTTCACCAAAAGGGAAAAAAACAATGCTGCCCATTAGCTAGCAGCCTTAGACCCCTTCGATGAAAACCATATCTGGCTGGATGATTTCCCTTCATGGCTTTGCATATGTACGTCTATCGATCTTCGTCATTAATGTTATCTTTCCTTATTTTCAAAAAAAATATTTATATTTATATTCAAATTGAGTATGAACAACAAAAAATAATCAAATGAATGAAAATATTCAGGAACCACCATAAGATTTTATCATTTTTTGACATAGGAAAAAACTTCATTTATTCATTCTACTACATCACCAATGCAACACTGATCACCCAATATTAATTAGTTGGAAATACGTACCTATCATTAAATGAAATTTTATGAAGATTATTTTCTCAATATATAGACATATATTCATGATTCTTCTAATTGTCTTAAACATTTTTTCATCTTCAAGTGCATTTCTTACTGTGGAAACAAAATTCAAACAATGAAAATCCACACCATCTAAAAGGTAACAAGAAATAATATAAAGGAAACATCAAGAAAATAACCCTCAGTTGCAACAGTGGATGAAGATGCAGTTCGCAGCTATCTCGTATGAAGCTTAAATAAGTTTACAAAGTAGGGGTGGCATTGTGTAGTAAATAAGAGAGAGAGAGAGAGAGAGAGACGAAATGTAGGGTTTTTCATGGTTAAGAACAATGCAAAAACCCAAACTACGAAACCTAAAAAATCAAACAACGAGAGAGGAAAGGGGGAAAATCACATACAATATTTTCTAGTCCTGATTTGTCTGAGAGAACATAGAGGAGTAACGCCAGCAGCAGAGGTGTTCTGTGAGATCTTGAGAAGCGCTACTGAATAAGTCGGGGTTAGGGTTCCTTTAAATAGATCGGGAATACTTTTATCTGCACTAAAAAACGATGATAAAAATAAATAAATAATTATAAACAAATAATTTTTTATTTATATTTATTTATTTATAATTTTGTATTTATACTTATTTGTTTATAACTATTTATTTATAACTATTTATTTATAATTATTTATTTGTAATTATTTATTTATAGTTAATTATTTATAATTATTTATTTATAATTATTTATTTATAATTATTTATTTATAATTATCAATTTATAATTATAAATATATTTATATCATTATATATATTTATATAACTGTTTATATATATATTAAATATATATATATTTATATATATATTAAATATATATATTTATATATATAGTAAATATATTCATCATTAAAATATATTTATTATAATTTGGTAACTATAACTATATTTATATCATTATATTTATTTATATCATTATATTTATTTATATAATTATATATATAGTACATATATATATATGTATGTAATTATATCCATTATTTTTATATATTTATTATAATTTTATAATTACCTAAATATATAGTTATTTATTTATAAATATTTTAATAATACTTTTAGAAAAATATTTATATATATATATATATTTAAATTATTAAATATATATATATATAACTCCCAGGGTGAAAATCAGTGGTAGCTGCCCATGTGGGTCTTTGTGAGGTCTTGAGTTTGAGTCTCACCAAGTATTTCTCTGCATTGTATCTTACCGGTTTTCTTTGAAATATAGCCCCTTTCACCGAATAAACTGAGGCTTCAACTTCAGCTTATATATATATATATATATATATATATATATATTATATATATATATATATTATATATATATATATATATTATATATATATATATATTATATTAATTATTTAGATAAATTTATTGTAATTTTAAAATTATTTAAATATATATAATTATTTATTTATAATTATATAAATATTTTTTTGAAAAATAATATTTATCTATTTATTTATAATAATTAAAAATATATAAATTTTTAAATTTAGTAAATATACATTTATAAATATATTTATTTATACATACTTACAAATATATTTTTAACATTATTAATGAATATATAATCTTAAATACATAAATTTTAAAAATTAGTGAAATTGAATAGATGAAAATAACTATAATTTAAAAATGTTTAAAAAATGGATAAGTTTTATTAAATAATTAAAAAATATAAAAAATGTGTATATATATATTGAACGAAAGATGAATACATATTGAAAATAAAAAAATAGTATATATATATATATATAAGCAGATAATAAGGAATGATTAACTACAAAAAATAAAATATTAAATATTAAAAATGAATAAATAGTACCAAACTGTAATAATATTAAAATAAAATATATAAACTGGCTGATTAAAAACATAATATATTAAATGTATCAATTTATAATGATATTATAAAATATACAAAAATTGGAATAAATTTCATAAATATTAGGTGTATGTGTTTTTATATAAGATTTCATTAATTTCATAATTATTTGTGTGTGTCCATTTTATATAAAAATGAATTAATTAGTTATATGTATGTAAAATCAATAGAACACATGTTTGATATATGTTATATTGAAAAATTAAACGACATTAAAATTGAATAAGATATTAATATGTTTTTAATTAATACATTTTATTCATTTTCTATATATTTATATTTAATATATAATAGTAATTACTATTTTTAATATATATATATATAATATATATTAATTTTTATATATAATTTATTCATTAATACACTTTAATCCTTTTCTATATATTTAAATTTAATATATATTATTAATTACTATTTTTAATTTATATATATAAATATATATTTTATACATATTAATTTTTATTTATAATTTTTTCATTAATAAATTTTTAAATAAATTTTAAATTTATTATTTTTTAATTTTTTTTTTAATTTCTAAAATTTATTCATTTTTAGTTTTTCTATTTAATTATTACAGTTTATTCATTATATATATTTATATTTAACATATACCAGTTATTAATAATTATAATCTATTTAAATGTATATTAAATATATTCATTTTTATCAATAATTATTTAATAAATAAAATGTTTAATATTTTTCTTAATTTACTCTTTTTTAATTTTTATTGGTTTATTTCATTTTATTAATTTTTACATATCTACATATTTAATATGTATTATTTTTTTAATTTTTTTAATTTATATATATGTATATTCAATTTATTTTTTATCAATAATTATTTAATTAATAAAATTTATAAGATTTTTTTAAATTTTTATTTAATTAATTTTTTTTGTTTTATTTTGCACTTTTATCAGTTCTAAAAATATGTCGATAAAGAGTATCATTTATCAGAACTAAAAATAAAGCGTTGATATTGAGTACCTTTCATCAGCGCTATATAAAAGTGCTGATAAAGGTGACCTTTATCATTGCTTTTTTCAAGGGCTGATAAAGGTCAGTGCTATTAAAAGTTTATTTTATAGTAATGATAGTACCTCTCTCTTTCGATGTTCTAGCCACACAATCCAAAAGTGTAGGTTGAACGACATGTAACTGTCATTCCCCTCTTCCATGTAATGTAGTCCAAGTCCAATGTGTTTCACCACTCTGCTAATATTGGAAACCTATACTAGAAGAACCATGTCAATTGCATCTACCTCCATGGCTAGTAGAACTATAGATTCCAAACTGATATGATATATAAGATCCATTTCTCGTATCTAGGTTCTGTCTAGTTTCACCACCACTACCCGTCTGTTCTGGGTTCCTGTAGAACTGGTGTAGATGTCCCATATGACCACAAGATCGTCACTCCACTAGTGGTCGGGGGCACTGTCTCTAGAAGTGTCCTACCACATTAGTGAAAGATCACTCAAGTAAATCCATACCAACAGATCCCTCTTTCTGGGTACCCTACTTCCCACTACTCTAGATAACATTGTCATAGAGACACTTCCTACTCTCAAAAGTCATACCTCCTGATCATCTAGCAGTGACCATATTTCCTATAATGGAAGCTTCCCTCAACTTCCCCTCAACTGTGAGAGCCTGATCCACAACCTCAGAAAAATTCATTAACTGGAAGAGGTTAACTTGGGACTTAATCTCATATTAATGTCCATCCTAAAAATTTCTCATTGTGGATGTCTCATCCCCTAAAAACACTGGAGAAAAGAACTGTAAGTCTATAAAGTGTCCAAAATAGTCCATCATGTACATACTCCCCTGATTCAGCCTTATAAACTCATCTACCTTCTCCTGCATCAGCATCTCTAGATATAAGTACTGCAATAACTTCCCCAAAAATTCATTCCGTAACATACCATCATCATGTCCAATCTAAGCCTAAACATCCCACCTGTGATTTTCTGATCCTTGTATAATGTAATCATGCAACGTGACCCTCTTCTCGTTAATATTCACACATTGGTCAAGTACAATCTGGATAGACTCATTCCAGAAATCAGCTCCCTCAGGTCCACCCTCTCTAGTAAAATTCCAAGGGTTCTTTAATTGAAACTCTTGCTTTAGGTTATACATGATCTTCAGAACCCGCTCTGTATCCCTTTTCATGAATTTAATGAAGAAGAAAAAGTTCTCTTGGAATTCCTCTCATGATTCCTCACTCAACACTACCTAATCCTCAGGCACCACTACTGGTAGATCATCTCTGTCTATCACCTCCACCCATCTCTCAATAAGCATCATCATGAAGGAATATCTCTATGATGTCCAACACACGTTTCAAGAAACATAACACAACTTTAACATATTTCACACGATTGTTTTCATAGTAATCCATAACAAGTCATTCCCCATTTCCTGCCACATAATCAAAAACCAAGGCACTAGCACTTCCCTTAACCATCGTTCACCTAGGTCAATTTTAATTGGGGTAAACTCATACCAATATTCAAGTTTCTCATTTAGACTCCCATTTATTCACATTTTTCATCACTTCACCTATTTAAATTTAATATTAAGTACCATTTTCAATTAAATTTTACCAGCAAGGAAAAAAATTCCAAGATCAAAAACTTACCCAAAACTAATTTTTCTATGCATACCAAAAATGATACATGCCACAAAAAATCTTGATTTCATATAAGGATGCAAGCTTACTCAACTCTCATGCCATACCAGGGCATGATTAAAATCTCAAAAAAATCTCAGAAACAATTATCACATCAAAGAACAAGTGCATCACCCAAGGTGAAATAACATCCACCTATAATAACACACATTAATAACAACAATCCCACCCTTGATACATGGGTTTTCCCTTATAAATGGGTTTTCAACTCCCATACACAATCTTATAACCAAGGAAAAACTCACCCTATTATCTTATCTAACTTTCCTAAATAGTAAGACAAAATAAAAAAAGAAAAGAAAACTCATTTGATACCACTTTGTAACATCTTGACCCGGATGCCACACACCAGTTCCTCGAGTCGGTTTGTTATGTAACCTCATGTGCACCTTCCTGTATGCCAGAGGCAACCGACTAGTAACAATGGTAAAAATTAAATCATGGGGATAATGTACCCTCTTTATCATAGTAACATCGAATTAGAAATAAATAATAAATAATCAAATGACATATAAACATTACCAGAATGATACTGGTATCACAAGATGACCAAAACTATAAATTCAATGTCAAAACTGACAGTAAATATCCCATTCTTGAATACATGACAAGTGTCAGAATTAAAACACTAAAGTAAAGACACTGACAACTCCCAAGAAAGTCCAAAACAACATATGTTTCCCTCATCCCAACTCTATCCCAAATCGTCCGTCTAATATAGGGCATTTTCACTTATCATTTCCTACAAACATGAAATATATTCTGGTACCAATCAGGTTGTCTGATTAGGGTGTGAGTACAACTCAATAAGGCACCACCAATGATGTCCAAAACAATATCTATTCAATAAAAAGTGCTTGTATTTGTATAAAGAATATATAAAATCAATAAAGTAATCAATTTACACTTATTCAATTACTCTTTGTTTAACAACATTACACGAAGGTTATTGTGGAAACCCAAACTCTCAATAACTTCTTCGGCCCATGTCGAGGTATAAACAATCCCCAAGGGATATCATATCTCATAATTACATTGTTACCATTATTCATATCAAATCATATATGAATTCCATTATTATCATTCACCATTTCAATTTACTTGGTTTTTGATGCAGCAGACCATGTCCCACACATAATTATCACATTTGAATGTCATTGTTACCATTCATCATTTTTTATCACACTACGATATTTAAATACATCATCCCATGTACCACACACAATTATCACATGAGCATTCCATTTTTACTATTATTAATTTCTTATCACACTATGATATTTTGGTGTAGCAAACAATGTCCCACACAAGATTATCACATTATTTAATTCTACAATTAATTAATCAAATTTAGCAATTTCATATACCCATTATTCAATTAATTAATTCAACAATTCATCAATCACATCAACACCATTATTTAATTAAACAATTAATTAATAAATTCACAATCTCAACATCCAATAATTAATTCAAAAATTAATTATTCATATATCACAATTCAATATTTTGATAATTAACTCAACAATTAATTATCCTCAATTCCATAATTCAATGGTTCGATAATTAAATCAACAATTAATTATCCCCAATTCCCAAAATTTCAATATTCCAATAATTAAATCATCTATTAATTATCCCTAAATAACAATTCAATATTACAATAATTAAATAATAATTAATTTTCCTCAATTCCATAATTTCAATAATTCGATAATTAATTCAATAATAAATTGTCCCTAATTCCAACAATTTCAATATTCTGATAATTAACTCAACAGTTAATTATCCAAAAATCAAAATTCAATATTCCAATATTTTATTCAATAATTAATTGTCCCCAATTATATAGTTTTAATATTCTGATAATTAATTCAATAGTTAATTATCCCCAATTCCACAATTCCTTAACTAATTAATTTTAAAAAAATTAATTAATTGAATTAGGACATTTAATTGCTAAAAAACTCTAGAAACTCTACAATTATGTACAAATAATTGAAATCGTGACTAAATAATTTGGATAATAGAACACCTACCTTGATTTTTTGAAAATGCTCCCCAATAGAAGAATCCTCATTTTGAAGTGGATTAATTCAGACCATGATGATGAACATGATCTAGATATGAATCTTGTGGAGGTGTAGATCTTCAATACACCCTTCGATTCACCAAGAACAGGGGTTGGGAAGGCATTGAATCTTCTCAAGATCCCCCAAATTCATGAAAGATAGGTTAGGGTTGAATGGGTGTCAATTAGAGGTTAAAATTGGGGGTTCAAGAATTTTAAAAATAATGTTATCGTAAATTTATATCCCATGCATGGTTTTCTGGGCATGGGCACACAATTACCCCTAATAGTTCACCTTATCCATGTTCTACTTCTAGGGGTGCACAGTTTCACCTTTTAGGGTAAAAATTTTGAAAAAATATGTGCTAGTTGTGTGAATCCCCTCTACTTTGGTTCACATGGTTTTTTGGGCCAGGGCGCATGGCTTTAGAAAACTGTGTTCCAACTATGCACATTCCCATCTCTTTCCAAAATTTCAAATTTTCACCCAAACACACCCCAAGGAAAAACTCAATCAATGTATGCTCAAACTAAGAAAAAATGAATACCTGAAAATTAGCCTGATAAATCTCCAGAAAATGTTAGGATCTTATAATTATATTTTTTTATTTAACTCTAAAGTAAGATTTGAAATCTCATAAGTAAGATTTTAAATTATAGAATTTTCTTTTGAAAGTTCTGAATTATAACATTCATAGTCTTTCGCAACATTATTTGTTTTCCAACAAAGTATCATATCTAGTTACTTCTTAAAAACTTGGTAAAGAATCTTCATCATCAAATGTAAAAACTTTTTAGTCTTCCAAATAAGTTGTACTATATTCATCATTTAAATCAGGATAGTTAGTGTGTAAAGATAATTTTCTGATAGATTCGGATGAAACCTTTTCTATATATCACTGGTTGGTATTTGGAATTATTGTATAATACCCATAATTATTTAATATTCATTTCTTTCATTAGAAGAACTATCTCATCCCCCCTTACTTCAAGAATTTGGATCATTAAAACTTTTCTTTCATTTATTCTTATAGATCATCCTTTAATATTTATCCTTATTTTTAGACCTTGGATAATTTATCCTAATATGTCAATGTTTTTTCCCTTAATAACAAATAATTTTAGAAGTTTATTTATTATCAATTATTTCCAAATAATTTTTCTTATATTTTTAGTGAAAATCAATCTTTCGAACAATTTTATTCATCCTCTTAGAAAGTTGAGCAAGCCCATTCTCACTTTCCTTTAAGGATCTTTTTTGAAATTCTACATTATCTTTCTTCTTTGACTTAGACGATTTAGAAACTTTTTAGCTTAGTATAGTTTTATTTTCTATTGTAGAATCAAAGAATACACCATCATTCTTTTCCCTTTTCTCAATGTCTCGTTTTAATCTAGTCTCGTTTTTCATGATAGTTCCAATCAAATCATCCAAAATCATCTTGGTGGGATTTTTAGTATCCTAAATAGATGAATAATTTTATTCCAATTCATTAGGTATTATATAAGTAATATTTTCTATTAACATATCATCTTTAAAATATTTTTCAACCATATATTGTATTCTATTAAATATTTTTATAAAACATTGATGCATTCGGTTTACTGACTCACTGAGGTAGAAAATGAAACTCCTGATAGTATGCATGCAACATTGCTCTTCTGGTTTCTAAAACCTTGGAAATTCCCAATTTAGTAACTTATATCTTCTTTAATATATTATTAGTTGTTTCATGAGATGAGACATGGCTATAAACTTTTCTTATCATGGATCATAACAAATTATTTCAAACATGAAAATCCAACTAATAATATGATTTTTTATTTTCTACCGAAGTTATTACTTTCTTATCTAGAATCATATAATGTCTGGTCATTATAACAAAAGTATTTACACCAGTATTGATACTAAAATTATTCATCTTAATTATTCATTACTCATAATCATCAACATAAAATATTAGTGGCCCTCTTGAATTAATATTCTCTAATGTCTCAACAGAAAAACTAGTCATCGTAAAAAATATATACTCTTTTATATGAACATGGTAAGTGTTAAACAAAATATATGAAGAAAATTCCTTTGATATCAAATGTTATACTGAAAGAGTATACAAATCACTATAATGGGGGAGTGAATAATGGATTATAAAATTCAAACACCAAGTTTTTTCAACCACATTAAAGAAATTTATTAGAAAAATATTCATACCAATATAATTTGTAATCAGAGTTATAAACTATTTATAATAAACAATGTATAAAATTTTCTAAAAATAAAACATAGTGGAAATATATAAAATATTATAATTACCAAAGATAACAGAGTAATACGTGTTTGATAAATAACATAAGATATCTTATGAAATCATTTTAAGAAAATTTACACACCTTAACCTTGAGTGTTAAGGAAGTTTATAAACCCTATTGTAAGTATCAATGACTTAACCTATCAGGAGGTCTGTTTTCCTAACCTCTGAAACCCTTGATCAGAACAATCAGAAAAAACTTGTTTTCCTATTCTCGGTAACCCTTGATCCATTTAATCTGAAAAACTTCTATCTCTCTAACCTTGATATCCCTCAATCCCACAGATCAAATGAAAAAAAATTACAACAAATGGTCTTAATACATTTAAAAAGATCACCTCAAAAGTGGTGCTTTAAGAAAAAAAACTCTTCAATTTACAATGGACTTTCACCAATTAACAGACATTACAAAATACTCCATGAGAAACTTTATATTTTTGATGTGTAATATCATTTTCTCCTTGAGGATGAAGCTCTATTTATAAACAAACTCTAATGGTCATATTCTATAATTCTTGGGAGTAGTTGCAACAACATCATATGAACTCATTCTTACTTGATTGGATCAGTATAAAAATATTATGTCCAATGGTTGACATGATTTAGCACTATTACAATGCTCAAATTTTCCTTCTAGTAGAATGAAAAACTTTTCTTGATAATATTATTTGTTTTTATCAAATAGGTTAATAAAAATTCATCTGGAGTACATATCTAACTTCATATGATAAATTTTTTCTGGTAAACTTAGTAGAACATCCTTCTATGGACATTATTATTCTATATACACTAGACTTTGAAAAAAATTCATTCGATGAAATTGTATATGTTCATCTGATGTAAAATATACTTATCTATCTCATACATTGGGTACAAGCCTCCATTCGATAAAACTAGAATTATGTGTCTGGTAAAACTGTAAAGTTTTCTTAAAAAATACTTAATAACATGATATATATATAAACATTAGAAATATGGGATTTTTAAAATAGTGAATTTTGATCTTCAAAAGTGAGATAAGAAAGTGGTATTTGGACTCAACACGCCTCCCCTCTAATCCCTTCACTTTAAAAATCCAAAATTACTTAAAAAATAAGCTCATAATGGGTTCAAATACATCAAAATAAAATAATAAACATACTGAAAAAACATGAGTAATTAAAATATAAATATAATAGTCCCAAAATATATTTACATTTCATATATATACAATATTTCAATAAAGTTGAACCTAGTCAACAATAAATAAAACTTTAGAATGTTCATAATGAAAGATAATTTTTTAACATTTTTATTGATGGTTTTATTTTTATATTGCTACTATTAATATTTAATAGGTGTCTAAATTAAATTTTGATAACAAATTAAAATTATACACATGCTTATTATTTCAAATAAATGAAAATAAATTTATATTAATATAACAGTTTTGTAGTTTTATACACAATAATAATTTATCCTATTCACATATATTTCTCATATTTTGTTTTTTAATAATATAGTGATTATTATATTAGTTCAATAATTATCCATTAGTTAATATTGAATGTAAATTATAGGCTCTTCTATTATTTAAAAAAATTCTATCATTACAATATAAGAATTTATATTTATACATAAACAACTGCCAATAATATTTCATGCACGCTGCAAGAAAGTGTATAGAACCATGCCGACTCGGAGACTCGACCTCATGACCACACCCCAAACCCCATCCCACCAGCACTACCCAAACTGATTGTGGGGGGATCCAATATGAGATTTTATACTAACACTGAATTCTAATAAATTTTCTTGTAGGTATTTGGTAGGTATTTTTAATAGTTTCTATAGGTAGAAAATAGAAATTTTGAAATTGTTCATGGAGAATTACACTATATTTATTATATCTTTATACCTATTGAAGGATGTAAATTATGTAGGGTTCCATTTTCTATGTTCTCATTCCACAAAAAAAGAATCTAAGAATGAATCCTGCTACCATGGAACGAAGGAAGAATCACTAACTCTTAGGAAGGAAGTTGGAATCAGCTATTTTTTTTCAAAGAGAGGACCACACCTGCTCTGTGGAGGTCCCTATTCCTAGATGTCCATTTATGAAATATAAATGAGGTCCTTTTGCATGAAATTGGAAAGGGTTTTTCTAGTTCGCACCATCTGCTGCCAGTTTAATGGTGTCTTTCTAGGGCTCTGTTGTAGATTAATTGGTGGTTTCTGGGAGGCCAATTCATCGTTTTCATTGATGAGTCCAGGATGTTCAGAGATACTAGACTCATGGTGGCTATATCTATTGGATGGTTACTGGAGGCTAAACTTTTGGTGGTTCAATGTTTTCTCGATAGAGAAGGAGGGAACAAGTCTACTATTACATTTTGATGCCTTCACTACCACTGTTGATGGGATGACTGTCACTAATCTCAAGGGTTCATACTATATATATTCATGGCCTCCCACCACATTCTAGATTCATTTCTTCAAAGGAAAGTCCATGTTGGAAGTCTAGTAGACTACACCACTCAATCATTTATAGACCATCTCTATAATACACATAAATTCCACCACAAAACCTTCAAGACCAGCCCCTTACAACTAATCAGAACCTCCCCATGCATCAAACCTACATCATCACCTCCTCCACTCTTGTATTTTAAACACCCAAAGCACCTTCCCAAGCCTGTCCTCATAAATTGAAGATCCACTTCATCAACACAAAATAATTTCCTAATAAATCCTTTCCAACCGAACCAATCCTTAAACCCCTCAAACCAATTTCATAATCCACAAAACCTACCTCTAAAAAACCCAATCCAACCTGCACTCACATAACCACCACATCCATCAAACGCAAAAAATCCTTCCCAATGTAGAATCCATTCTAGTATCAGTATTTGACACACCTCTATCCCAATACTATCTTGAAACTAGCCACATGAAATGCCACCACTAAAACTATGACCAAATCAATAATGTATCGATCCCATTCCACATACCTAAAATCTCATTAAAAATGTACAATAAGGTTGTTATAATACCCCCAATAAATTCAAGTCCATAAATGAACTGATCTTGGGAACTTGACAGCTTCTACAGCAGATAGAAGAAATGAAGAACATCCTTGTTAGGCTGTTGCAACTGAATATTGAAGGAGAGACTTCAACATACCTTTGAGATAACCAAAAACTCTTTTATCCTCATATAAAATATAGACATTTATTTGTAAATAGAGGACCCTCAATAAATTCTCATTATTTTGGGACTTATTTTTTATTGTTTATAGGATCATTTGAAACAAAGGGGGCTTCCCTACAGCCGTAAGATGAAGTATATTCCCCATCTCACAGGGTAGGGGAGTAATTCATTAATTAATAGTGTTTTGAGGTGTTAGAAACTTTTCACTTGAATATTATAAAGGGATAATGACTGTGGGGGACCAATACAAGGATTTAATGAACATAAAGGACACCCACAGTTATATTTATAGGATGAGGTATAACTGAATATGTTCTTCTTTAGGATTAAATCCCTAGATTGGTCCCCATATTTCATTCTCCCAATTATAAAGGTAGGTCTAAGAGTTGTAGGGGTGAATTGTTTAAAGGTTATTATGCAGCAATTGAGGGTGGGTTAGGCTATCAACCTCAGGGCGGATCACTGTTTGCAGATCTCTTCTTCTTCTCATTTATTCTTTTCATTTCTCTTTTTCCTCTATCTATCACCATAGTCGAGCCTACTATAATTATATCCCTTTGTAATTTCAGATATGAATATAATTCATCTAATTAAAAGTCTAAAACCTATCAATTGGTGCTCTCATTAAGAGATCAATGCATGAGATAAACTTGGGAAAGTTATGAATGAGAGAAACATCAGACGAAGAGGATGAAAAAGCAGCACCGGAAGCATGTGGTTTATGTTTGTGTGGTGAAGTTAACATAGACTCCATCTAAAATCTAGAATGAGAAGATAGGTCTGGGGTAGGAAACACCAATAAAATAGTAATTCCCATTCATATTGGATGAAGTCGACACAATAGATGCACTTAAAGTGAGTGTCCATGATTCATGTGGTGCAACTAACATAGAAAAATCACTTAAAGGAAGTATCAATAGGTTCTTGTGTTATGCTATAGTTTATTCCCCCATGAATGGAGACTGGGGTATCTGGCATTGAGAGTTCATTGGTTGATCTGCAAGTTAGTTCCCAATGATAGGAGGTTGGGAAGTTGAGGATTGAGAACTAGATAATGGATTTGATGGTGGTTTTGGGTCAAAAATAGATGTAACAGATTCAAAAAACTGGATAATATAGTAGAAAAAATGAGACTGGTTATCATAGATGGAGGAAATAGATTAAAAATTGATGATGTTGAACACTGATCACAGACCAGAGATTCTAATGGCCTACAAGGGTGAGCATAATATAGAGCGGAAGGTACTAAATTGAACATTGACCAGACAGATGGAAATGCTTGTTTTCTATAGGAAGGATTTGGTTACCTAGACTAACCATACAGAAATATTATTTTCCATCTACCACACATGTTTAGAGTTCAAGGAGTCATTAGCACAACTGGGTATCGAATGGCTAGCTTAGTATCGTATAATTTCTTTGGAGTCAATTCAGCCGCAACTTTCAAGGAAGTAGTTTAATGAGGAGTTACTTATTATATATGGAATCACAATAGAGGAGTATCTAGTGATATGTTTGAATTAAATATGAAAATATTGAATATTTGATGAATATATTGAATAATTTGAATGCATTTCTTTATGGATTACTAACAATTTTTAGGACTGGTAAATGATTCTTTTTATTGGTGGAATCAAATCAGATATTGGAAGCACAAATATGGCTCATGATCCACCAAGTAAGTTATAGATCTTGAATATATCAAGGTGAGTAGACTGTGATCTACTATTCATAGGTATACTTCCACAACCTAAACAACGAGACATGAAGAATGTTTTTATATACAAGGGAGGAGTTAGAATCCCAATACAGTGAAATTTATTCCGCCAATTGAAGGAGTAGAGAAGCAACAATAGAGATGAGACAATGAACATTGGGATATGGGAGTCAAAATTTTATCTAAAGTGTAATTTGAGGAAAGTAAAATGAAGGGTTTGTGTAACGGATATAGAAAAAAAATATGTTTGTGAAATCTGTGTTTGGTGATGGATTCAAGCTGATTGTATGGGAGATTATAGAGCTACTAGGTGAGGAGGAACTTTAACCAGTGGTGGGAACATAGAAGGATGGATCATATGGTTGTGGAGTCAACTTAGAAGATTACCACCTTGATGACAAGGTGTAATTTCAAGGGGAAGGTAATGATAGGATCATGTGAAACAAATGGAGTTGGCTTACATCTGTATAGGGTATTATATTTCCTAACTTTCATGGGTATGGGTGTAATTCATTAGTACGTAGAGTTGTTGAGATATTTTGATGTTCTTATAGGAATATTATAATGGTTAGGCATAGCTGTTATATATGGGATTCATATTGTTTTATGTTTATTCGGCCACAACTATGGGTGGGTTCGGCCATCGACCAAAGGTTTCAGTGTCATATGGGGATCTCTTCCTATCTTCTTCTATTACTTTCATTTCTCTTTCCCATATATCTCCATAGTCGAGTATTTTGTAATTATTTCCCACTATAAATTTTTATATGTAAAGAGTTCCATTGTTTCACAGTTTAGAACCCATAACTTTTGGTTTTATTATATCCACTTATTTTTTTCACTTCTCTTGTGTTGTTCAATAATAATTCTCATCCCGTTTCTTCTTATTGTGTTGTGATATCCTTCTTACCCCATGTAATATTATTATTATTCACTATCTGTGACCTTTTTATTATGAATTTTGTGTTTATTCCTTCATGTTTTGTGTTGTCCTATTTTCTTCATCTTATGTATTATTCTTTTCTACCTTCATTTTGTGATCTCATACCTTCCATCATGGATGTATAATTGGATCATATGGCCTAAAGAGTTTATCTCAGGTACATATTTGGGTTTCAATTTTATTTTTATTTCTTTACATAAATACGTTATCCAATATTTATAGAGTCTGGTATTATTAATGAGGTGACAACCCGTGAGTTCCCTATTATTATTTTTTCTTCCCACTTCACTCTAATTAATCTAGATTAATCACTCCTTCCCTTACCAACTCTTTTATGGGAGGGTTCAATCTTATTTAGGGTTGGAATGATGACTTGGATCCATCCTCCCAAAGTTATTTTTTGGTTCAAACACTACGTATGGTTTAATAACCCTGTAAAAATACAAAAAATTAGTGACTCGCCTGATGGCACCACATGACCTCAGGTGTACCTAACTATATGCTACAAACCACCGACTAGTAAAAAGAGTCTAGGGTGTTATTGTGAGGAGATAATACCCTTATATAAGAGTAAAAAACAGCAGAAAATATCCAAGAACAATACAAAACAAATAACTAGAGTACGTGAAAGAAAATAAACTGCAATGTTATACCAAATGTCAGGAGGAAGAAAACAGTCATACATACACATGGTTATACTAGCATATAACAACTGAATTCCCACCAATACGATCACATATAAAAGATAAATAAAATAATAAAATATAGGGGTATCTACTATCTTGGTTGATCCTCGTCGTATCTTGGCCTCCAAATACGATCTAACCTATCCTGGCTGATCATACAATACTAGACCTCTGCCCTACCTGAATCCATGAATTGTCAAATCTACTCGGATATTGAAGTGCCATGATCGTATGAGTATGTTGTGAGTATAAGTTATTATGGAACCATCAATGGGGTCCCAAAAATACCCATTACATATATTTTATGCACATGTGATATGCTCATAATAAAAAATACAATGTGGAATCATAATAAAACAATCATTTTCAAACCCTAGGTTCTAAGCTTCCATTAGGGTTTGATTATATCTTCCTAGTCCAATTCTAGATTTCTTTGATCATGATACATATCATCAAGGGGGGATACAAGTCTTTATCTGAGATCCCATGAAAATTCCCACACATCAGGTGAAACCACTAGATCTTATTAACCATCCTATGCATATCATAACATCTTATAAAAAAATAGATTCTAGGCATAACTAGTCATATCATAATATCATATCAAAAGGAATATTGTAGGTATCATTAATTAGCTCATATCATCTCCAAGATCATTCCTAGATCCTAGGTGTACTAGGAATCTCTTTTATCACTAAGTACAATGACCAGATCCTAGGAATCACTATGCATTTCATATCATGTCACTAAACATCCAACTAGATTTTTGGTATTAATAGGAATCTCTCCCAATATCATCATGTATAATTAATAGATCCCAAGAATCGCTATTCATGTCTCCAACATCATTAGGTGAATCCCCAGATCCTAGGAATCATTAGTCAACCCTCCAACATCATCAGGTGAATCCCCTAGATCCTAGGAATCACTAGACATCCCATGTAGTAATCAGGCTTAACTTCCAGGTCCTATGAATTACTAGAAATCTTATAAAGTTGAATTTATTATCAGAGAACAATATCCACTAGATTCATATCTCATAATAATAATAATTAAACAGGTTGTCCACTTGTCCAACACATCTCACACAACCAAGGTTGGTCACACAAGTGTGAGACCTATCCCTTTCATTGTTTCCCTACAAGACTCAGATCATTAATTCGAGTTCTATAGTGACACCCAAAATCATTAATACCCACTCTCACACTAACTCTCTCAAGGGTTACCATAATTATTGGGATACCCATTGAGGTCTTGTTGGTCTCATCATGATATAGACACCCTATATGGTATCCCCAATCTCAATTTCACATCTCAGGAAAATTCTACTATTTGTAGGGAATAGAGTCTCACAACATCATCTTGATCACATCTCAAGCTCACTGACCTCATCGTATAATCCCTACTGACATCACTCAGTAAAAACAAAATAATTCTCGTCCCACTTTCCAAAGTAATCCTAAGTCGATGAACTTACACAATATATAATAATCTACCTATGATAGACCCACATGGGTACTCACCTGCTTGAGGGGGAGGAACACTTTTCCCACTCTCTAATCAGAAAGTCTAATGTAACATCATGTCCCTCCTCATTGGCTTGATATGATGTGGTGGTGTTACTGGCCTTAGGTGACATTCCCCAAACACAAAAGTATGATAATAAATTTCAAAGGTCTCGAGAACTTTTGGGGGATTATTCTACCTTTTAATGATAAAACACCTAGATAGCATAAACAATAAACAACCAATCCTTTATATGATTCTTGATTATACAATACAACTCAAAACATAACAAAAAAATTCAAAACTATTAGAGAAAAATAAATAATAAAAATATATAACTGAAAAGAACCAAAACACCAAAAAACTCAAAAACATCAAAGTGGGGTCAAAACAAGAAACACCCAATCCTCTCAAAGCTCAAACTCAACATTCCATACCCACGGTATCAACAAAAAATAGCAAAGAACTGAGATACCTTAACATTAACAGTGTCTTAATAGATGACATATTCAAATTAACAATAGTTCCCACGAAGGGGGTGAGTCTAAACTTAGTAGTATTTCTCTAATGAATTTACAATTAATGCCACTTGGACATGAACCAATGGGCACATTTTATATAAAATACTTTTAAAAGAAGATAAAACAGTTTATATCAAAACAATAAAAATGTTACAATGAATAATTTTATATTTTAAAACCTCTCTCAATTATTTAGAGTACCCATAACCATGCCTCAACACACAGACATCTATGCATGCCCATGTGATAGTTTTATACACATGAGCAGTCTCTCATTGATCTGCCAAGTCATCACAAAGTGACCAAGACCATGTGAGACAATGTCACACTCCCCTTATGTAGGGTCATGTATATGAATAAACCCACACCAACCATGTATGCCAAATTACAAGATAAATAATCCACATAAAACCTTTATTTCAATGAATAATTTCAAAAAACAATTTCCATGCGTCGAAATGAAACCATAATTTTAAAATCATCATTTAAAAATCACCACCAAAGATTATTTTTGAATAAACCATTTGATTTCCACAATTTCAAAACCATAAAACAAAAGCCTAATTTTAGAACAATTACAAGAAATTAATTTAAGGAAAACTAGGCCTTCAATTTCTAATTCAAGTGGATATAAGAGAGAATCCACATACCTCTCAATGGTTGGAGAGAATAAATAATGGCCCAACAAAATTCTAGATCTGATAACATTGTACCTTCCCTTTAATAGATCTATGAATATATCATCAATAATCCAATAAAATAATAGAGTTCCATCCTTTATGGATTAGATATATGGTTTATATAAGGTTGAGAAGAGTATATCTAAGAAGAATATTAAATAAAGATGACTTATCATGAATCTAGGTCACCAATGCTCTTTGATTTTCCTAAGAATCACTTCTGGATTGAAGGGGATCATCTACCATGCCAATGGTGAAAAATGAATTAAATATATTGAGGGATTGTATTACTAAATAGGATTTATGGAGTTAATTCATATTATAATTAAAAAATTATATGTGATAAATGTATGTTGCATGGTTAGCGCATATAGTTAGGAAACACGTGCATGAATAATGTAGTGCTACTATATCCAGGATACACCTCGCATGGTTGGCTTGCACAGTTAAAAAAACATGCAACAATTATGATTTTAAATTTGTTTCAAGTTATATTGTTTCCATTTGAGACTCAAATAGTTTTTCTAAACCATGTTTCAACTGTGCAACTGCTTAGTTACTTCAAAAACATGTTTCATTATTTTCTAGAGGTGGTGCATGATTTCTCCTAACCATGAACAAACCATGAACCTCCACAAACACATCCAAAACATGTCTAATACTCTCAAAAAATACTCATAAATAAACCAAGTATTTTATAATATCATGTTACATAAATAATGGGTTATATACTTGATACCATAGGTGTTATATTCTCCCCACCACTAGTCTTTCTATCTACAGAATGTAAAAAACCAGTGTTTTCTATAAAGAGATAGGTCTATTACTTCAAAATTTAATTTTCATGCCCCCACATTTCTTACTTAATCTAACCATACTTCCACAAAAACCATATTATACTATTTCTTTTACCACACATGATATTCTCTTTCCTATGAATAATCCTTACTGTCACATGAATAAATGTAGCATTGGAATCTAGGTCAACAAGATCCCATCGAATCACATAGTTAGGATTAGGTTGGTACTTCTTCAACTGAGATACATGAAACAAATTGTGCACTAAACTGAACCTTGGTGGAAAAGAAAACTGATATACCACCACACCAAATTATTCAAGTATATCAAAATAGCCTACGTACCACGGAAAAACTATCCATGTATATGAAAATAATGATGACCAAGTCTCATAGAGATTCTTAAAAAGAAATTATCACTAAAATCAAATGAAAACAGTCACCAATTATGATCCACATATGATTTATAGTGACTTTGATTCATCTTAATCCTCTTTTTGATCAACTGAATCTTCTTTGCTATCTCTTTCACAAGGATGGCTCCAATCAATGAAGTCTAACATGTTTCCACGTAACAAAGTGTATAATTATAAGGATTCCCCAAAAATTATTCAAAAGGATACATATGTATTTTGGACTGATAAATTTTATTGTATGATAACTCTACTAAAGGTATATGCTCCTCCCATAAGACACAAAAATCTAACACACAATCCCTAATCATTTATTCCAGTATTTGGATCATCCTGTCATATTTTCAATCCATTTGAGCATGATAATTCATGCTTATATTAAATTGGGTTCCAATGGATTAAAGTAAGGACTTCCAAAAAATGAGAGGTGAACCTGGGGTCTCGGTCAGATTTAATTGAGACTATAATTCCATGCATCTTTATAATTTCTTGAATTTATATTTTAGAAAAGACTTCCATCGTATTGGTTCCATGAATATGGATGAAGTGATATGATTTTGTGAGTTGATCCATGATCACCTATATGACATCGTGTTAACTAATTGTTCTTGGTAGACTTATTATAAAATCCATGAATATCTTCTTCCATTTCCACATGGAAATTAGTGCAGACTTCAACATACCAGCTCACCATTGATGCTATAACTTGACTTGATGATAGGTGAGGCATCTCGAGACAAACTCTACCACTTTCATATTTATATCAACTAAAAAAAATATGCTCTCAAAGCTTTATAAATATTTTTAATTGTAGAATGTATAACCCCTCTCGAATGGTGGTAGGAAGAAAGCAGTGGTTCTTGATAAGCCAAAGGTACCACTATCTAATCTCTAAAACCTAACAGTGAACTCCCATACAGCTTCCATCCATCAATGGTCTCCCCACCATTGAGTTTTTACCACATATTTAGACATTATGGATCATATTTTTGAGTAACTCTAACCCTCTCCAAAAAATCATGAATAACTGAAAACAGAAAGAAAACTAAAACATTACCCAATTATGCACAATTGAGATGAATATCATCTATAATTGACATAATATTCTATAGATATGAAGAATCTTTATCCAATTGATTATACGAGTTACTTCTTAGTGAATATGATACAAAATGTCTTTTCCCTGGGGTATACAACATGTTGAAGTCAAACATGGGTAGATATTCCATCCATCTTCATTGTTTTGGATTCCAAATTCCTTGTGATAAATTGTGTTTCAAGCTCTTATGGTTTGAAAACACGATAAATGTCTCACCAAAAAGATAATGACACCATGTATTCAAATCATTGACTACACTAGATAACTCTAAATCATGAGTTGGGTAGTTGTTTCATACACCAGTATCTATTTTGATCCATATATAACAACATGATCACCCTGTATGAGAACACATCCCAACCCAGATCCTGATACATCACAATAGACTACATAACTCTATCAAGATTCTAGAAATGATAGGATATGTGCTGATTTAAGTCTAAAAAAATTATTGAAAGTATTTCTGACATTCAATATTCCGTCGTTCCATTGGAAGGGAATGCATTTCCTCATCAAAGTTGTCATCGATGAGATCAAACACGAAAAATCATGAACAAAACATCTATAGTATCATACCAACAACAAGAAACTAGGTATCTCAAATACATTATTCAATGGTTTATAAGATATAATAACTTCTATATTTTTAAAATCCAAAGAAATTCCAATTTTATAAATAACACGGCCAAGGATACACACCTCTTGTATCCAGAAATCATGCTTTGATAACTAATCATAAAGGTGGTGATATTGTAAGATACCTAACACTATAGCTAAGTGTTGATCATGATCCACTTTTTCCCTGGAATACACCAGAATATCATAAAAACACAACCTCAAAGGAAACCAAATAACGTGAAAAATTCAATTCATCAATGCCATAAAGAAATACATTGCATTCGTAAGACCAAAAGGCATAATGATATATTCATAACGGCTATGACTTGTTTCTAAATCTATCTTCAAAATATCATTTTTTACTCAAAGATAGTGATATTCCAAATGTAAGATGATTTTAGAGAGCCATTGGTCTCCCCTAAATTTATCAAACAAGTAATTTATTCTAGGAATATGATATTGATTTTATATAGTAATTTGGTTAAACTTACTATAATCCACACAAATCCTAATAGTACCATCCATATTTTTCCCATTAATAATTGGTGACTCCCACAGAGATATTTTTGGTCGAATGAACCCTTTTCTTTCTAACTCATCTAAATGACCATTTAATTCCTTAATTTCTATCAGTTCCATCCAATAAGTTGGAATTGAAATTATATTGGTCCGTAGTAGAAGATCAGACATAAACCCCACCTCTCTTTTGGGTGGAAAACCTGAGAAATATTTAGGAAAGGCATCAGGAAATTAGTCAATTATGTTTATAGAATCTCTATTTTTGATCTCCTTGATAAATTACAATGTTAGTGTTACCAACTAATAAGAGATAGTTCCAACCATTAGTTCCAAAAGTCCTATTATACACACCTTTACATCCTAATATCCTCTAAATATAAGCTCGATGCCATCGAGAGATGTGAAATTAACCTTTATGGTATAACAATTGATGTGGGTGTTGAATGATGTTATCTGATCCATATACAAAACAAATTCATTGACATCCAAATCAAAATCATATAAATTTTAAAGAAACTTAGACCCATCGATATTTATATAACATGATTTACACAAAAAGTCTTGATACTATCTTTGCACGACAGGAGTTAGAAGTTTCAAAATAGAATACATCACCTCATTATGAAGATCCATATGATCAAGTACATGAGAATCAATAAATGAGTGGAATGAATTTGTATGAAACAAAGATTTTATAAGGGTATAATTTAAAATAATCATACCTCTCACCATTGAAGGACCCAATTGATCATTCATGGTCACTTTATTAACTCCTTACAATTTCGTACTCGCTATTATTTTCTCTTTATTATTTTGTTGATATTTAATAGGTTGAAGAGTAATGGTGTTCCTAGAATCACTTTGGATTTCTTGATTCTGATGACAAGAATTATCCTATAGAGCTCGTCCAATCAAAGAATATAATGTCTGAGACACATGAGATGTGTCTCTAGCATCATACCTTGGAGAAATATGAAAATAGTGTTGAATATGTTCCATCTAATTAAAAATATGTCAATATCTAGGTTGTACCATACAATCATGTTTCATATGCTCAGAAGAACCACATTGGAAACATCCTGATTTATATGTCAGCCTAGGAGTAATGTTTATTAATACCATGCTCTAATTATTATGTATCCCACCACTCTGGAAGTAGGTTTCCCTCTTCTTCTTATTCCCAACATTATAGTTCCCACCTATTATTTTAGGAAAAAACATGAACCCTACAAATTAATTCTAATAGATATCACTTTCTTCCACAATCACACTATTTACCATTTATGTATAGTCCATACTATAGAGAATAAAAATCTTCGAGAAAATATTTGATCATAACCTCAACTTAAAAATGTGTTCCTTCAAGAAAACACATATAGTAAATTCATGGAAAAAGTAGACTAAATTCACAAATTTATCTGTAAACTCTATCATTAAGAGGTACTCTTATTCCAGTATAAAGAAATCCACAATTATAAAATTATAAATTTGTGAGGATTGAATTGTTTACTTAATAGTTCTTTAAAATTTTATCAAGTTATTATTAGGTCAAAGTTTTCATGAATAGCTAAATCCCGCCATTGGAATTCTAGATCATCTAACATAGATATTTCCAACTTAACTTTCAACTCAGCTTTTGTTTCTAAGAATTTAAAATTTGGGTTCAACATATTAAACAAAACATCTTATTTCTCCAGCTTGAAATCCCCCCAAAATATGGGTGGATTTTTTTTTCAAATTATAATAAATGGTCCTCTTTCTGAAGCTCATCATTCATATTACCCCTATCCACATCCTGAAAATCCAAAATAACACTTCGAACCATTTTATGATTCACATATGGATAAGGTACAACTAAATTTTTAACAACCACTTCCACTTGATTCCTATGACGTCTACCATGTTCCATTTTATATATAAAACAAATTCATTTAGTCATCACCCAGTAGAAACTCAAGAATTAATAATTCCAATTTACCACATTAACACTAGTCATAATCATACATTTCTAAAATCTAGCTATTTAATACATTTTAATCATTTTTGAAAATACTATAATCATTCTTTTAAAAATTAACCCATTTAACTATTTTCAAAAAAATACACTTTAAAACCATTTCATAAATCATTAAACTCAGAATGAAAAATACATTCCTAGTGGTAAGTTTTACTATCAATGCATTCCATGAAATTCTTATTAGCTAAACCCATAATGATTAGATGAAAACTCACCTGTAAGTCTCTCTAAACACCCTAGTAACTTGAAGTTAGGTATAAAAAGGTTAGTTATGAATTTTCAAGATACACATTTAAATTTTTGATGATATTACCTCCTTGAAACCGTCCCAAAGATAGACTAATACCATTTCCAACTCAAGGACCAAACTAGATGATACCATTTGTTTTAAAAAGATAGATGGACCAACCAAAACTAATACCATTTGTGGAATCTCTCCCCACCTCATTGGCTTTAGATAAGGTGATAGTGTTACTGGCCTTGGATGAAATTCTCAAGACACCAATGGCTAACAATAAATTTCAAGGGCCTCAAGAACATTTGAGGGAATATTTATTGTTTTAAAGATAAAACACCCAAACAACATAAACAATAACCATCCCATCCTCTATATGCTTCATGAGTATATAATCAAACACAAAATATAACCAAAAAATTAGAAAAAAAAATATTAGATTATAATCAAAAACTAAAATAAATAGTCATAAAGATATAAAATATCAAAAAACTTGAAAACAACCAAGTGGAATAAAAAAAGCTACACCCTGCCCTCTCCAAGCTCAAACTCCACATGTCATTCCCACTGTATCAACAAGTATCACTGAAGAACTGAGATACGTTGACTTTACTTATGTATTGATAGATGACATCTACAAACACACAGTAGTTCCCAATCAATGGTTGAGTTTAAATTCAATATTATTTCCCCCAGTGCCTTCCTAATTCATGCTACTAGGATAAGAAACTATGAGCATGTTTTATATAAAACAATTTTAAAATAAGATAAAACAGTTTATGTCCAAATAGTAACCAAGTTTCAAGGAAAACATTATACAAATAGAAAAACCTTTCTCAATTATTTTGAATGCCCATAACCATGAATCAACACACACACACATGCATGCTTAGATGACAGTTTTGTACTCCTGATCACTCTCTCATTGATCCACCAAGTCATTATAGGGTGACCAATACCAGGTGACCTAATATCACATGACCCTTTTATAGGGTCACGTCTATGAAGACACTCACACCAACCATGTGTACCAAATTCCAGGAAAAAAACCATTCCATATAAAATCATTATTTCATTTAATAATTTCAAAATATATTTTCCATTCATCAAAACAAAACAATAAATTTTAAAATCATCATTTTAAAATTATCACCAAATAGAATTTTCCAAGAAACCATTCAATTTACAAAAACAATTAAACCATAACCCAAAATTGGATTCTATCAATATTCCAACATGGATTTTAAAACAATTCTATGTAATTAATTTAATGAAAACTGGGCATTCATGTTTGAAATCAAGTGTAGATAGAGAGAATCCACCCACCTCTCAATGGTTGGAAGAAAAGAATAATTACATGATAAAACTCTAGATCTGATCACACTACATCAACCCTTAAATAGATCCAAGAATATCACAAAAACATTCTCATTAAATAATATAGATATACCCTTATAGATTATATCTTTGGTTCTCTAATAGAGGGGAAGAAAAGATATTATAAGAATGGTAAAGAACAGTGACTTACCAATGAATCTGGATCTCCAACGCACTTTGATTTGCCTCATAGTCACTACTTTATTAAGGTGGGTCATCTCTCAAGCCTAGAGATAAAAATTAATTCAAGATATTAAGGTATTAAGTAACTAAAGAGTGTTTCTAAAAGTAAGTTCAGATTATATCCAAACAATTTTGGGTGAAAAATATACATTGCATAATTAGGTGCATGGTTTGTCAAACCTACACAAACTGGGTGGTGCTACTGTCTCAAGGCCATACCTCGCATGGTTGGATCACATGATTAGAAAAACTATTCTCTAACTGTTCTTTTCCCTCTATTTAATGTCACACAGCTTCGTCAGGGAACTCATATATTTTATAGAAACTTGCGCCAACCGTGGGCCAACCCAGTTACTCCCAAAACATGTTTCATTATTTAATAGAGGTTGTGTGGGGTTTCTATTAACCATTCACCTCACGATACACCTCCAAAACATATCTAAACCTATTATAAATTCCCAAAACGTGGCCCAAGTATCTTATTTTATAAAAGTACATAAATAAATGGTTATATTCCTAAAACCGTGGGTGTTACACCCAATGAATCAAGGCATATCACAATATCATCAAGTCCTACTCGGGATAACCATACATGTCAAACACTCTTCTATATAAGGGGGTGTTTAGAATATCCTACAATATGAAATATAAGTTATGTTGAATCTATTAAATTTATAACCATTAAGGTCCCATCCATCCCATTTCTCATTTTTATAATCAAATCCTTGATCATTGATAGCTGAGGGACTAAGCTAGCATCAAAGGTCCTCATATCTCATTGCATAAATTTATAATTAAGGCATCGACCATCAATAATTAAAGAATCAAGTTAATGGTCAGGTCTCACATGGCCCACCTCAAGGTTCTAAGGTCACACCCAATGTCTCCTATGTTGGGCCCATCACTACTCACCATTTAGAGGAGATAAAGACACTTTTTATTATTGTTCCATGATCATATGTGATCACTAAGAGTGGTAGAATGTGTATTGGAATAGTGTATCCTGGTCTATTTGGATGAAGTTAGGGCAAATTCTATCATCCTAGAATGCATACCTGACCCAAACTCTCACGGTTTTACCTCTATATTGAGGCAGTTGAGGGTTATAGGGGAAACATTCACCTTCTTTGTGGGTACGGGGGCTAAAGGTCCCTGCCCAAATTTTTAGAAAACTATACAAATTATAACTCACTATAGAAAAACTAACTGGAAACACTTTTAGAGTACTGTGGTAGTGCATACATACTGTAGAATCATGCGATAAGACACTATAGTAGTGCAGAATTTGGGGACAATAGTATTGTATCCCCATTAACTTCATACCATTGACACTTTAGCACATTGGACTTGGGTGGCTGCAATACTATAACACAATTGACTCACTATGCAGTTAGTGACACAGTTACATTATCTTCTTCTTTTTTTCCATTCCATATAGATATTTTATTCATCTAAAAAACTAATTGTACCATATAATTCTTCTCCCAATCATAGTGAATTATTCTTCATCTCTATGTATATATGGATCCTTTCTAAAACAACATAAATTTATAAATCCTGTGATGTTCTTATCGTTCTATTATTTTTGTCTTTTCATCATCTAAAAACCTTTTGTGTTTCTAAGACTCTCGATGTTTCCCCAACGGGTTGAATCAGTTATCCTTTTTTTATAAAATCCTTATTTTATTCAATAATTATGGATGGTTAAAACCTTGATCTACTCATTCTTGTTATGTCACCCTTTCTCGTTTGAAAAAAAGTTCAAAAAAGAAAGACCATGTGGATTTACAAGGATTGGCATTGAAATTATATACCTTTCCAAGTTCGGTTAGAGTTATGAGACAAGGTTTCTATACTATGAATCAACTTGAGTTCAATTAAAAAATTTCTCCCCAAAAATTTTTTAGTCAATTTCCTAAAATTTTTGGTCCGATGTGATTACAATAGATGCCTCCTAGTGGGTTCTTTATTCTGGATTCCATGAGTTGAGGTTATATCTTGATCTAATTATAGAATCAAGGGCTTATCAAAATGCTCACAAAGTGTGGACCACTACATGATCCTTTACATTTCAATTCTCATACCTCACTTCTCATGAGAGACACCAGGGTCACTTCCACAACATATTCTAACACACCCTTTCTAATAGGTAAATTTTAATATCACTATGGTTTGTACTATGGTGTGTTTTTCACATCTCATATTTTTAGAAATTTAATGACTCGAACAAGTCTCCCAATCTCTCATCAGGAAGAAACTAACTCAAAAGACTACCCACCATAGAATGGTGATAAACTTATTCTTATTTCACTATCTCCTAATCTATACTGTGTTGTGGCATGGTACTCTTCTCGTCCAGTCCTAGTATATTATTTGGGTTTGACTCGAATCACCTTCTTTGGTGATGTTTAATACCATGAAATATCATTGATTTCCATATGAATTTTATTATTCACAAATTTCAATACATATAAATTCATATGAAATATCTCATTGATGTCATACACATAGAAAGTCATGTTATCTCAATGTCATACATTCCTTTCTCTCAAAGTCATACATGGAAGTTAGACACTTGACTACTCAATGTATTGTTGAGTCAATAAGGTTTTCCTTATGACTTTTCCATTCCTTCTTGTTTTGAAAATCACAAACACCTTATCTTTAAGGAAAATCGCTTTTATAAGGAAAAATGCTTTCTTAAGGAAAATCGCTTTTATAAGGAAAAATTGCTTTCTTAAGGAAAATCTCTTTTATAAGAAAAATTATCCTTATCATATTTTCATTCATATTTTTCTTAAGTATGAGATTCGGATTCGTTTTCTCGGAGTCATTAAAACTTAGACATAAAAGCATTCTGTTTTAGGATTCGGTTCTGGACAAGAACTATAAGGAAGTTTCATTCCGAATTCCGGATATGAATTCTGACTAAGTTCTATTCCAGATTCAGGATACGAATTCTGAAGAAGAATTCTCATTACGAATTCTAATGAAGAAATCCCATTCCGAATTTCTCATTACGAATTCTGATGATGAATTCTCATTACGAATTCTGATGATAAATTCTCATTACGAATTCTGATGATAAATTCTCATTACGAATTCTGATGATGAATTCTCATTACGAATTCTGATGATGAATTCTCATTACGAATTCTGATGATAAATTCTCATTACGAATTCTGATGATGAATTCTCATTACGAATTCTGATGACGAATTCTCATTACGATTTCTGATGACGAATTCCTATTCCGAATTCCTATTCCGAATTCTCATTCCGAATTCACCTATTAAACAGAATCTGACTATCATTATTTTATACACTCTGAATTTATTCACTCCGAACTTTCACTCCGAAATTTCTATTCCGAACCTTTATGTTAGAGTTTAAAACGATGGCGTACTTTCTGTTACACTTGTTTTGTTATAAAACGATGTCGTCTGTTTTGTTATAAACTAACCGTTGTCTAAGTGACACGTGTACAGGTCCCTCCGAACTTTAAGGGAAATATGACCGTTGGAGAAGGAGCCGACCTTACCTATAAATAGGAGCTCATTTGAAAGAGCTCGGGGCTGATGGTTGATGCATATGCTGATTTCTGAAAAAGTGCTTACATGCTGTTGAAGTGATTTCTAGAGAGAGAGTCTCTTATTAACTCTCAAAGCTTCGTGCGACTCTGAATGTTGGTGATTACATTCGAGGGCTTCCGGGGATAGGAAGACAGAGGTGCCGACTACCTTAAAGATCGAGGGCTTTCTTGCTGAGAAAGACAGAGGTTGCCGACTACCTTAAAGTTCGAGGACTTCCTTGCTGAGGAAGACAGAGGTTTCCAACTACCTTGAAGTTGAGGGCTTGTGGGGATAGCAAGACAGAGACTCCGATCTTTGTATCGAGGGCTTACCCTGGTGTGGGTAAGACAGACTTGCTTGAAAGTATAAATCAAGGGACCTTTATCCAAGGTTGTTGGATACCCTTCTCTTTGGTTTAAAAGACTATTATCTTGTTACTAGTAGTTTTACTACTTGTCTTTATTCCGCTGCAATTTGTATCTTAAGGAAAGTATAACCTTCTTATACTTCCTTACTTACTCTGATTAGTTTAGATTCTATACGCTTTAAGGTAGAATCTTATATTGTAACTTTTGTTAAGTTTCAATTTCCAGAACCATATTTCCGGAATCTGCTTTTAGAATCTCTTTCCAAGTTTAGTTCGGTGTTAGAGGTGTTGTGAATCTACTTAGTTTAACTTTGTTAAACTTAGTCCTTTCCTTTTCTTAAGGAAACTTTAGTTGTTCATAACTAACTTTAAAGGTTCCAAAGGAATTTTTAAAGTATACAATTCACCCCCCCTCTTGTATATTGAGCATCTCATATTATATTTCGATCCTACAATTGGTATCAAAGGTTGGAAACCTCTTACTCTATACCATTCTTACATTTGGTATCAGAGCCAAGGTTACTGAAATACTTGTACTCACATACATGTTTTTCTTGCTCACTTTTCTATTCCGAACTTTGTCATTCCGATATATCCATTCCGAACTTTTCTCATTCCGAACTTTTTGATTACGAACTTTTGCTACTAACTAGTTTGTGTGCAAAGTTATTTTTAGTATGGCAGGAATTAATGTTGGTTCGATTGACAATCTGAATCCTACAAGGCCACCAATCTTCGATGGTAATGACTATGAATACTGGAGAGATCGTATGAAGACTTTTGTTATCAATACTGGAGTAGACAACTTTGTGATGCTTACTGGTGATTATAAAATTCCTGACAAGGAAGTCAGAACCTTTACTAACCAGGAAAAGCAAGAATATCAACTCAATTATAAGGTACGCAATACTTTATTATGTTCAATGACTAGAAATACATATAGCCAAATTTCTTCTTGTGAAGCAGCTAACTGTATATGGAAGAAGTTAGAGATTACACACTTTGGGACTTCTAAGGTGATTGAGACTAGGAGAGCTATGCTTAGAGCTGAATATCATGGCTTCAATTTTCCTTATGGAGAACCTATCTGTAAAGTTCAACAAAGATTTATGAAAATTGTCAACAGTCTACAATCTATGGGATAGAAAGGTTTAGATGATGAAGCTCTTGTGGACAAGATAATTGACATTATGCCCAATGAGTGGGAATCCAAGAGAACAGCTATAGATGAGAACAGGAAGGTCACTCAAATTACTCTTGATGAATTATTTGGAACTCTTCTAAAACATGAGACCAGAATGAAGAGAGATGCTGACAACATCAAGAAGAAGAATGGAAATGGTACTGTTGCTTTTACTACAACTTCGAATCAGATGAAAGCTAAGACTCCTGAGAGAGTAACCAGATCCAAATCGAAGAAAGTCATTTTCCAATCCGAATCTAGTGAGAGTGAAGTTTCAGAAAATGAATTAGCCAATCTTGCTCGAAGGATGAACAAGATAGCTGGGCAAAGAAACTTTCAATCCAAGTATAAGAAGAAGGAACGGAAAGATAAGAAAGATGGAGAAGTAACTTGTTATGAATGTAAAAGAGCTGGACATATTAGACCTGATTGCCCTATGCTCAGAAAGAAAGAAAGGAAGGAAAGACATTCAGAAAAGAACAGGAAGAAGTATTACAAAGCTAAAGCTAAGAATGTTCTGAAAGCTAATGACACCTGGAGTGCCAGTGGTGGTGACTCTTCAGATGAATCTTCTGAATATGAATCTTCAGGACAGAAAAATCATGGTCTTATAGCCAGATTACCTTTTGATAATCATTGTCTCATGGCTAAGGTACGAAATGCTGAATCATTGACCAATGTTTCTTTAAATCCTAATGATAGTAAGTATTATAACTCTTCTTATGAAGAATCATCTTCTGATGAGGAAAATACTTTACCTACTTATGAAGAAGTCTCTAGGTTTGCTGAACTTCTTGAGATTGAGAATTCCAAACTCAACAAGAAACTTGATAAGGCAAATTCTAGGAATTCTATTCTTACTAAAGAGATATCAGATCTTTCTAAAGATCTTGATAAGAAAAATGCTGATTTTGAAAGTATTTCAAAAAATCTTGAGGAAGTAAGTTCTGAGAAGAATAAACTTTCTAAAGAATTAGAAAAAGTAATTTCTAATAAAAATGTTTTCGAGCCTAACTCTAGTTCAAAAACTAATGATTTTGAGGATAAAAACTTGGTTGTAAAACTCAAGTCCGAAATTTTTTCCTTAAAGAAGTGTTTATCAAACTTTACCCATGGTAAAGAAAATTTTGATAAGATGTATTCTCAAATATGACCTTTAAGAAATAAATCCGGATTTGGTTATACCCATGCAAAACCAGTTTTAAGTAAGAATTATTTTGTTCCTCAAAGTGCCCCATTTTGCACTAAATGTCAATGTGGTGGTCACTGGGCAAGAAGTTGTTCCTTAAACAAAACCCAATCCTTAGGTTTTCATAAAGCTTACTTTTCTAAGAAAATGTGGATACCTAAAATTTTATTGTCTGGAAATCTCGGATCCAAACAAGTTTGGATTCCGAAAGTCTAACTTTGTTCTTAATTTCAGGAAAATAAAGAAAGTTCCAGCAACAATATTTGGTACATGGATAGTGGATGTTCCCGGCACATGACTGGTAACAGAAGCTTTTTTGAAAATATTATCAAAACGAAAGGAGGAAAGGTAACTTTCGGAGACAATGCTAAGGGAGAGATTGTTGGTATTGGTAATATTGTTCTTTTAGGTAAAACTTTGATTTCAAATGTTCTTTTTGTTAAAGGTCTTAAGCACAACCTCATTAGCATAAGTGAGTTATGTGATGAAGGATACCTTGTGAATTTTAGGAATGATAAATGCTTTGTTCACAATTCCAAGGAAGAATTTATTCTCTCATCCAATAGGCAAGAGAATGTTTACACCTTAAACTTAGAAGACCTAAGAAGCCAAGATTTACCTTGCCTAAGTGCAATGGAAGATCATTCTTGGTTATGGCATAGAAGATTAGGACACTGTAATCTTAGAAACCTATGTAAACTCTCTAAGAAGAAACTTGTTAAGGATCTACCGGAGCTTAGATTTGATTTTTCTAAAGTTTGTGATCCTTGTCAATATGGAAAGCAACATAAATCTAGTTTTAAGTCAATCGGTGAAGTCTCAACAACCGATGCATTACAGTTAGTGCACATGGATCTTTTTGGTCCAACACAAACTGGAAGCATTGGAGGCAAATACTATGTGTTTGTTCTTGTTGATGATTACACTAGATTTACATGGGTCTATTTTCTAGCAAGGAAATCTGAAGCTTTTTCTTATTTCAAAAGTTTTAGAGCCCAAGTTAAAAATGAGAAAAACCTTCCATTGAAAACTATTCATAGTGATCATGGAGGAGAATTTCAAAATTCAGTTTTTGAAACTTTTTGTAGTAAGAAAGGTATTACTCAAAACTTTTCAGCACCTAGAACTCCTCAACAGAATGGTGTAGTTGAAAGAAGAAATAGAATTCTTCAAGAGATAACTAGAACCATGTTGAGTGAATATTCTATTGCTAGAAATTTCTGGGCTGAAGCTGTAAGTACTGCTTGTTATACTATAAATCGAGTTTTGATTAGACCTTTTCTTAATAAAACTCCTTATGAGTTATGGAATGGTAGAAAACCAAGACTTTCCTACTTCAAGGTTTTTGGATGTGAAATGTGCTTTTCTTAACGGTTATGTTCCAGAGGAAGTTTTTGTTGAACAACCTCCTGGCTTTGAAGATACAAAACATCCTAATCATGTTTTTAGACTTACCAATGCTTTGTATGGCCTTAAACAAGCCCCACGAGCATGGTATGATAGACTCACTAGAATTTTGCTTCAAAATAACTATGTTAAGGGAAATGCAGATCCAACCCTTTTTATAAAGAAAGATAAGAAAAATGTTTTGATTGTTCAAATTTATGTTGATGACATTATATTTGGTTCTACTCAGCAATCTTTGACTGACTCTTTTGCTAGTCTAATGAAATCTGAGTTTGAAATGATTATGATGGGTGAGATAACATTTTTCCTTGGTTTTCAAATTTCTCAAAAACCAGAAGGAACCTACATATCCCAACATAAGTATATTAAAGATCTTCTTAAAAAGTATGGTTATGACAACACTAAGAGTATAAGTACTCCCATTGGTACCTCAAACTCTTTAGATCTTGATGAAGCTGGGAAACCAGTAGATAAAACATCTTTTAGAGGTATGATTGGAAGTTTACTTTACTTAACAGCTAGTCGACCAGACTTAATGTTTTCTGTATGCTTATGTGCAAGATATCAATCCAATCCTAAGGAATCTCACTTAAAGGCAGTAAAAAGAATTTTTCGCTACCTTAAGGGAACCATGGATCTAGGATTATTTTATACTTCTGGAAATGATTTTGTTCTAAAAAGTTTTTCTGATGCTAACTTTGGTGGATGTAGAATGGATAGGAAAAGTACATCCGGAACTTGTCATTTCTTAGGAGATTCATTAGTTTCTTGGTCATGCAAGAAGCAACATTCTGTTACACTCTCCACTGCTGAAGCTGAATATGTAGCAGCTGGAAGTTGTTGTGCACAAGTGTTGTGGATGCAACACACACTCACAGACTATGGCTTGAGTTTTACTAAAACTCAAATTTTGTGTGATAACACAAGTGCCATTGCCCTAAGTAAAAACCCTGCACATCACTCTCGTGCAAAACACATAGATATTAGGCATCACTTTCTTAGGGATCACACACTCAAAGGAGATATTATTCTTCAGTTTATCGGAACGCAAGATCAACTTGCTGACATTTTCACAAAATCCTTGCCTTCTGATAGATTTGAATATATTAAACAAAAGTTAGGAATGATAACCGTAAGGTAATCTTCCTTAATTAACTTTTTGTTGAAAAAGTCTCCTTACAGTAATAAACTCCTTTTCATAGGGGGAGTACATTTGATTGTTTATTTAACAAAGTTTTTTCAAAATTTGTTTTCGAACTTTTCGGAATGAAAATTTCAGGAATGGAACTTCCGGAACTACCATTTTCCAGAATGGATATTTTCGTACAGAATACTTCTGGAATGAAAGTATTCGTATTGAAAATTTCCGGAATGGACAACTTTCGTACTGGGACTTTCATAACCAGATTTTCATACCAGGTTTTGTTTTTCGTATTTACCTTTTTCGTATTTACCTTTTCGTATTGACTTTTTCGTATTAAGGTTTTCGTATTTAGTTTTTCGTATTGAATTTTTCGTAGTCGTCTTTATATTACCCATTACGAATAACTTTCCTAAGCTAATCCGAAAGGTATGATTTCCTTACTAAAGTTTTCGTAATCATATTTTACTTGCTGGCAGTTTCTTATATTATGTTTTCGGATTATAGTTTTCTTAAATCTTTGTTTTAATAAAACCTCAAAAAGATCGGATTCAAGCTTTCAACCGTTAGATCAGATCTCAGATCATTCTAAACCTTTAGATCAACCGAGGAAGTTGAACCGTCATCCCAATGCCTATATAAAGGGGACCCTATTTTCTCGTCCCACATCGATTTCAAGCTTTTGCGTGCTGAAGCTCTGACTCTACGATTTAAGGCCATTCCGAACATCAGTCTTCTCTGTTCCGAACTTCTCAGAGACATCTAATCCGAATGTCTACAGAGTTAGCTTCTCAAGAAATGTCTTCAACTAAGCCCATTTCTCAGTGGTTAGTCTACAGAGAGAGGTTAGTTCATCCGAATTTCTTCAGCAACTACGATTCTATTATTTCAAAGAATATCAAGCTGAATGGCTGGGAAGGTGTTGCGGTATCAAAAACCGGCAACCAAGATGAAGTCTACTCTGACTTGCTTGTCGAGTTTTATGAGTCGGTTGCTTTCTTCAAGGAAGATAATAGAGAAAAATTTTCTTTCAAATGGTATGGCAAGACATATAAGCTTTCTTACACCAAGGCTGCAAGCTTGGTAGGGCTGAGTTATGAAGGGGAAGCTGAGTTTATTTCTCACGTATTTCCAGACACTTTGGGTAGCTTCAACAAGGAAAAGGCATTAGAAATTCTCGGATTGGATGATGACAAGGCTCCGAAAATAGCAAGTCTTTCTACAAACTTCCGGATTCTAGAGTTATGGGTGCAAGGGCTTATTGTACCGAGAAAAGGAGATAAGGATAGCTTGAAGAAGAGTGAGATATATATCTTGGATTTCCTGATAAATCTAAGAAAGTTCAACCTGATGAAGCATATTCTTCTCAACATTGATAATTTGAAGAAGGGGAATCTGAGAGCTCAGATAGTGATGTACCCGGCAATATTGTCGAAGCTGATAGTTCGGTGCCTAGAATCCTTCAAGGTTGCTTGTAGTTCTAAGCCGAAAGTTTGCAAGATCATGTTGCTCAGTGATGCAACTCTTAAAAGGATGAATATAGCTTTTAACATGGAGTCAGGGAAGTTCATTGATCTACCTCCTCAAGTAGAAGTGACTCCGAAAGTGGTTGATCCGGAATCATCCAAGCCAGTAAGGAAGAGGAAGCTGAAAGAAGTGGTTGTCGATGCTGAGCAACCTAAGTCTCAGGAAGTCCATTCCGCACCTCCTAAGTCTAAGAAGAAGAAGACATATACTGATGAGGTTGCAGCGAAGTGGAGAGCTGACAAGGAAAAGAGGAAGGAAGGAGATCCGCAGTTCGGATTGGATCCTGCAGAGGCTAAAGCTCTGAAAGAGAAGGCTGCTGATGAGCTCGAGAAACAAGCAAAGGAAAAGAAGCTGAAGAAGAAGTTGTCAGAAGCTGAGGCTGTGCAAGCGTTGTTGAAATTTAATGAAATGGTTTCAGCAACCATTCCCGTTCCGAGATCTTTTTCTCTGGAATCTCTACCTGAGACTCCAGGAAGAAATCTTGTTACTCCGGAAGAGGCTGTTGCTACTGAGGAAGTAGAGCTAGTGGAAGAGGTTGAAGAAGCGGCTGAAGGAAGTGGTGAGACAGGAGATGTGCTCAAACAAGTAGATGAATATAAGGGAACTCCTTCGGATCACCTCTCGCTCCGAACATCTGAAGCTCAATCTTCAAAGCTTGCTACTTCTGCAATGGAAGAAGAAAAGGGAGAAGAAGAAGTTACTTGTCAAGAACATATTTTACTTGATGCTGCTCAGATGGGAAACGTGGAAGCCAATGTTCAAGAAGTTACTGATGAGGAAGATAAAATTGTTCAAGTCTCTGATAGTGAGAACAGATCTCCGGAACAGGTTTCAATTCCGGAAAAAGATAAGGGAAAGCAAATTCTTGCTGATACCCCGAGTTCAGAAAAAAGTATGAGGAAGGAAGCTGGTAGCTCTTCTAAGAGGAAGTTGGAGCTTATTGAGGAAGAAAATTCTCCTAGCAAGATTTCTGATTCGGAGTCATCATCGTTGGGGCATGATTTTGTTGTTCAGTCCTTGAAGAAGTTAGTGGGAACCATTCCGACCTTCTCCAGTATAGACTCTAGATGCCAGATGCTTCAACATACGATGAATCAGAAAACCGACTCCGTATCCATGGTTATGGATAAATGTGTTGAGATAGAAGCCCAGTTCAAAAATTTCTTTATTGGTTACGAAGCCCATAAACGATCTTGCAAAAGGATGACTATCTGGTCGAAGAAGAATGTGGAAGAGATGAGGTTGCTGGATGAGTTTCAGGAGAATGTTAAGGATTATTTTCAAACCGAGGACAAGAAGTTTCATGAGATGACTGCATCATTCGATGAGAAATTGACAGAGGAAAAGAACCTTCAGAGTCAGGAAGTAAGAGATCTGAATGGAAAGCTCAATTCTGTTTCTCAGAATTGGAAATCTGAAAGAGATCATCGGATCAATTTTCTAGAAAGGATAAAGTCTCAGGAAGAGAAAATGGAAGCTCAGGAAGAAAAGTTGAAGGCTCAGGAAGAAATAATTGAAGCTCAGTCAGCAAGAATAGTTGCCTTAGAAAAGCAAGAAGAGGAATATCACAAAGACCTCAAGAAGATCAAGACGATTCTTAAAGGGCTAATGTCGAAGGAGAAAGATCCAAAATGACCAATCCGATCTTTTTGTTGTAATCTGTTTTTTTTGTTGCTGACATTTCAAATATAATGAGAATTGTGCTTGTTGTTTCTATTGTTATCGTTACTAATCTTTCAGGTACTTTGTTATTTTTTTTCCATTCCCTCCAAATTCTTTTTGAAAATCACAAAGGGGGAGAAGGAAAAGATCCTTAAGAAAAAGAGGAAATCTAATAAGAGTTTATCAAAGGGGGAGAAAGGAAAAATACCCAAGGAAAAAGAACTCTAATAAGAGTTTGTTTAAGGGGGAGTTTTTCTTAAAGAAACATCACTCCGGAAATATGAATACGATCCTTAGAGATTCAAAGCCTAAGGGGGAGTTAGTCGTATTCATCTATTTCTTAAACCAAGGGAGATAAGCTTTAATGTGTTTCTTTCTTCTTAGAATAGCTTTTTGGTAAGGATGTTTGTGCTTTCCAAAAAGGGGGAGATTGTTGAGTCAATAAGGTTTTCCTTATGACTTTTCCATTCCTTCTTGTTTTGAAAATCACAAACACCTTATCTTTAAGGAAAATCGCTTTTATAAGGAAAAATGCTTTCTTAAGGAAAATCGCTTTTATAAGGAAAAATTGCTTTCTTAAGGAAAATCTCTTTTATAAGAAAAATTATCCTTATCATATTTTCATTCATATTTTTCTTAAGTATGAGATTCGGATTCGTTTTCTCGGAGTCATTAAAACTTAGACATAAAAGCATTCTATTTTAGGATTCGGTTCTGGACAAGAACTATAAGGAAGTTTCATTCCGAATTCCGGATATGAATTCTGACTAAGTTCTATTCCAGATTCAGGATACGAATTCTGAAGAAGAATTCTCATTACGAATTCTAATGAAGAAATCCCATTCCGAATTTCTCATTACGAATTCTGATGATGAATTCTCATTACGAATTCTGATGATAAATTCTCATTATGAATTCTGATGATAAATTCTCATTACGAATTCTGATGATGAATTCTCATTACGAATTCTGATGATGAATTCTCATTACGAATTCTGATGATAAATTCTCATTACGAATTCTGATGATGAATTCTCATTACGAATTCTGATGACGAATTCTCATTACGATTTCTGATGACGAATTCCTATTCCGAATTCCTATTCCGAATTCTCATTCCGAATTCACCTATTAAACAGAATCTGACTATCATTATTTTATACACTCTGAATTTATTCACTCCGAACTTTCACTCCAAAATTTCTATTCCGAACCTTTATGTTAGAGTTTAAAACGATGTCGTACTTTCTGTTACACTTGTTTTGTTATAAAACGATGTCGTCTGTTTTGTTATAAACTAACCGTTGTCTAAGTGACATGTGTACAGGTCCCTCCGAACTTTAAGGGAAATATGACCGTTGGAGAAGGAGCCGACCTTACCTATAAATAGGAGCTCATTTGAAAGAGCTCGGGGCTGATGGTTGATGCATATGCTGATTGCTGAAAAAGTGCTTACATGCTGTTGAAGTGATTTCTAGAGAGAGAGTCTCTTATTAACTCTCAAAGCTTCGTGCGACTCCGAATGTTGGTGATTACATTCGAGGGCTTCCGGGGATAGGAAGACAGAGGTGCCGACTACCTTAAAGATCGAGGGCTTTCTTGCTGAGAAAGACAGAGGTTGCCGACTACCTTAAAGTTCGAGGACTTCCTTGCTGAGGAAGACAGAGGTTTCCAACTACCTTGAAGTTGAGGGCTTGCGGGGATAGCAAGACAGAGACTCCGATCTTTGTATCGAGGGCTTACCCTGGTGTGGGTAAGACAGACTTGCTTGAAAGTATAAATCAAGGGACCTTTATCCAAGGTTGTTGGATACCCTTCTCTTTGGGTTAAAAGACTATTATCTTGTTACTAGTAGTTTTACTACTTGTCTTTATTCCGCTGCAATTTGTATCTTAAGGAAAGTATAACTTTCTTATACTTCCTTACTTACTCTGATTAGTTTAGATTCTATACGCTTTAAGGTAGAATCTTATATTGTAACTTTTGTTAAGTTTCAATTTCCGGAACCATATTTCCGGAATCTGCTTTTAGAATCTCTTTCCAAGTTTAGTTCGGTGTTAGAGGTGTTGTGAATCTACTTAGTTTAACTTTGTTAAACATAGTCCTTTCCTTTTCTTAAGGAAACTTTAGTTGTTCATAACTAACTTTAAAGGTTCCAAAGGAATTTTTAAAGTATACAATTCACCCCCCCTCTTGTATATTGAGCATCTCATATTATATTTCGATCCAACATGTATGAAATCAGGTACTAATATGATCTCTAAACAAGAATTATATTGGAACTCATAGTCAAATGAAATGAATTAAAAGTCTTATGATCTTCTCAGACCTTGCAACACCTTACTCACCCCAAAAACAAACTATTTTGCTTCACTCGGTATTTTCTAAAATACACCATACCAACTCACAAACCATTGAAGATGGTGTGTATCATCACCCCACACTTACCTTTATCCTTAATAAAAATTAAAAAAAATCACATTTAAGTGGATTCTCCATGAACATTTCCATCCAGTTTTTCCATGTAGAAACCTTCAATACTTTATTCCTCTTCCATATATGTTGGAAACGACTCAATACCCTTCACATTTATTTTTCTATAAGCACATGGATAAGAATAAACACATATTAATAAATACACTTTAACATGAAATTTCAACAACCTTATTGAAAATATATATAACTTCAATACATATAGGCATTTCAATACCCCTTTTCACTTATTTCATGTGCAAATTCAAAGGTATTTTTCTTCTCCTTGTTGATAATAAATGAAAAGGTCATATAGGGGTTGAACCTAGCTCACTTTATCCTTATTTTACTTAAGAAAAGTGTTAATTAATCAAAAAATATCCCTCTTATATTTTAATTATAACTTGATGCACTTTTGAGTGGGATGACACCACACACAATGTAACTAATAGATTTTAGTTAATTTAATGTACATGTGATAACCTAGTGTAGACAACAAGAGATAATTCACCAAAACAACAAGACTTTCCATAAATTACCATGAAATGATACTGTTATAAATTTCTCATTTTGAGGATTTTTCAAATAGATTTATGAAGAAATTTAAATCTTACACACATCTCAACAAAAACATTAAATATGTCATGTTTAAGGCATATAAATATCTCTTTATCATACATTTTTCATCAACTAATATTGAGTAGAAAATATGATTGGCACACATCTTATTTTATTTAAAGATGTCCAAAACATTAAATATTTAATGATTTAACACACATAATATATTTACTCGCTTCATCTTCATCATGGTAGTTTATATACTACATGATGAGCAGTTTTCTCTTGTTGTCTAGCACTACAAAAACCCATTCAACTCCCCCTTTATTTTGACTTCCTTAAATTCAATACATGTTAGATTATATAAAAACATAATAGAGAATAATTAGGGGTTATCCATTCTCTTAAAGGATGGAATAAAGGTTTATAGTTTTATCTTATATAGGATTTTTCAGTTCTTCCAACTTTGTCTCTTAAAGAGTTTTTCATGCCTCTTTTGTTGTAGTTTTGGCCATGTATCATCATAGGCGGTATGCTTGTGTTCTTTATTTCTATTCCTAATAACGGTACCTATTTTTGTTACGAGTAATAAATTAATATTATTCCTCATAAATTTTCATCTCTTTTAAAAGTACCATGTCCTAAACTGATAATACAAATTAATCATTATTTGATGTATACCCAGCTTTCTCATTCATCCCACATAAAAGTTTATTGGATTTAATATTTTTTAGAGTTTTATCATGAAAAAATATCATGAAAATTTTAGTTTGGTGATATTTTTTACTACATATTCCATAGTTTTCTTCCAAATTATAAATTTTTTTTGTATGGATAGACCTACTGTTTTCTCATAAATAAAAATCCTTTCCCCGAGAGTATTCATTTTCCCCAAATTTTATTCTCGTCTTTTTTGGATAGACCCCCTTGTATAATGAATTTATTTAAAAATGAAATTTTGTGCCAACAATAATATTATTTATTCTCAAATCATCCACAACACCAACATTATCTCATGAAACTCGATCTTCCATACTTTTTATTGACCTGCTGAAAATCTTCATATTGTCTAGATAAGTGACATCCTTTTTTTACCAATTTTAGGGAGGTTTTTATTTCTCAACTCGTATCCATTTATTATTATATTAAAAGATAATTTTTTATGATTATATAATCCTTAATATCTATATTTTTATTTTTATATTCTACCTAACTGGATAAAAGATATTAAATATCACTTGATAAAATAGAATTGTTTTACCTCTTTCTTTGGGTTGGTCATCTTAAGAACTATAAATGTTTCAACTTGAATTTATTTGGATTTATCATATTATTTTATCATTTTAATCTAGGTTTTTTCTACTATAATACACCTAGATAGGGCCTCATTAATATTTTCTTCTTTAGTTGCTAGTTTTGAATTAATCTCTTTTAGGATATTACCCCACTTTACGATTTTTACACAGAAATTCCAGATCTCTTTGATGAGATAACTCTCTTTCTCTTTTTCACTTATTTTTTATTTTTCAAATATCTTAAATCTCTTCCTTATCTTGTAATTTCCCTCAAGACAATCCACCATTTCACCTCTCAACATACACTCAGTATATCCTTCCTCTTCCTTCTCATTACTTTTTGATGAGTCTTTATGTCATTTAATCTGAGGAATTAATGTTCTATGATTTTGGGTGATATATTTATCATCTGAATCACTCCATGATGACGTGTATTCATTTTCTTCTATTAAAATAAAATTCCTCCAAAATTTCCTTGAGTAATTCTTCTTTCTTCTAGAATCACCTTTTTTGTATTCTTGATCTCCCATTAGAATAGTTCTATCACACATCATTGCATTAAAATTGATCAAATTTATTCTTTGGGTAGTCAGTCAAACAATTCCCAATAACACAATTATTAAATAATTTAAGGGGAAGAATACCATTGTCTTTGTATCTCTCTCTTATGGTATTCATGGAGATAAAATTCATGGATTTATTATTCACCTTTCTTCTCTCTTTATCACTGTTAGAATCTGAAACAGATTCAATATTCCGTTCCTTGAGATTTTGTTTGAATGTAAATGAAACCACATCCTTTTTTAATTTTTCTATTTATTTATTCATTTTATATATAAGGATCATGTTTTGTAACTCATCAAGGGATAATTATCCAATTTCTTTAAGGGCTGAAATCATTTGGTCGAATTTCTCTAGTAAATTCCTCATGATATTCTTTAAAATATTTGAATCCTCTAGATTATCTCCAATCTATCTAATATGACTAAAATATCATATACAATAGTAAAGTAATCATCAATTATCTCATTAAAATCTAATCATATGTCTTCAAATATTGTTCTCTAAATCTTATATTTGGATTCCTTATTCTTTACCTTGACTTTATACACATTTTCCAGCTTCCCCCACATCTCCTTGAATATTTTGAGTCCTATTATCATGGTGTAGGATTTATTAGATAAATATGATAGGAATAAATTTATAACTTTCTCATCCACATAAAGATTCCTATTGTTAGCATAATTCATGGTAGCATCTTTTCCAAGTGGTGTAAATCTCACTATTACATAATCACTCACTTCATGCCCTCGTGATAGTAAATATGAAAGAACCTAGTTCTTCCATCCTTTAAAATTAATACGATCAAATATAAGCACTCATCTATCATTTATGAGATCGATATTTTAAATACTTCTCCTTATATCATTTAGAGGCAACCTATATTAGCTATGATACCACTTGTTATTCCTAGAAGATGAACCTAAATTGTAATTATGTTGTATTTGTATTCAATGAGTAGAAAAGGAATTAAGGGGAGTTACATGATGTCAATATGTTTATGTTGAGTTGATTGGTAGTAGTATAATAGTTCCTAATCATGATAAGGAATAAAATGAAGTTTTGGTTTTTTTTTGAAGTTTTGTTTCTATTATGATAAATATATATATATATTTATGTGTGTGTGTGTTTCACTTGTTCTGGTAGTCTATTATTTGGTTATGAGTCAGAGTAGAGAGTTAGAAATTATTGGTCCTAACCTATCAAGAACATCACCCTATAAACCTCCAATCATACTGGCAGATGTGCTCAAGCACCACCTAGCTGAGTGCACGGCCAGAGCAGTCTGTAGGTGACTTCTCATGTGAGGAGGTATAGGTGCATGTGAAGAAAGGAAAGTGAATGGGTCGACATGCTTGGATGAAAGGGGGAACATAGACTCTCATGTGTGGCTGAAATGGGTGGATATAGGTGAGCACCAAAACCGTAAGGGACTTTATTAACATTTAACTAGAAGATATTTTCTTATTAAGGAGAGACAAGGTCAATGACTCTTCAATGTGGGATTCTACGGATGTGCGGAACCATTTCACAATCATTAAATATACTAAAATTATGCCAGGCCAAATGAAATTTTTTCATGTTGTCACCTTCGACCACATTCTCAGAATACTATGCTTGGTTCTTCAGATGTTTGCCCATATACATGATCAAGTGAATGCTAGAATCAAGATAATATATGAATGATATGAAATTATCCATGATCGCACCATGATTCACTGTTTCATTTTCACCCTTTTACAACTTTTTAAACTGATTTTGTATCATAAATTTAAAATTTAAAAACAAATTGAACCTCTTTTTTGTTGACTTATTTTGTTTTTATAACTTTCAAAAAGGTAAACAATACTTTTTTTATAATTACATTATAGTATTAGGTGATTTGGAGGGCCCAGGATGAAGTGGAAGAAAAATTGGCCGAATTTTGTCGGATTTCAAGCACACCAGTGGACTCAAACACACACCTCTACTAAAAATTAAATATTATTGGGAATAAATTTTTTGGTATGATCCTAAATTAAGTGGGATACAACTCATATGAAGGAACCAAATCCCAATTAATCAAATAAGAGGCCCATCCGAATCGGTCAGTCCAAATAATAAAATTTGTACAAAGACAAAAGTGGTCAACTGTATTATGTCAATATCTCGAGCTTTAGTTTTACAAATGGTGAATTTTTTTTAGATATAGTAAATAGGTTTGGAAGAAAAATTATAATTTTCTCCAAATATATCTAAAACTTTATAGTGGTCTAAATCCATGTTCCATGTAGTTTCTCAAAATATGGGGGCTGAAAACCACCTTCCAATTTGCTTATAAAATAATACCATGGGAAAACCATTTGTAAGTTCAAACAAGGAGTGAAGTTATTATAATTTGGAGTTAAAAATGACTACACTCTTAATAATATAACTTATATAGTCCCCTATTCTCATGGGGGTATCAATGATGAATAAGGATATTCACCCGACATTCCTCCTCCTCTCAATGTTGGGGAAAATGGTGGGCATTCGTTGTGAGGGATCCACACAAACATAAAGGAAGTTATTATTGTTTTATTAGATACTATTTTGAATTAATTTGGGTGTTAAAACATTTAATACCATTTATATTACATTATTTTATATTTTAATTCTTATTTTGATGCATGTGATTGATTTTATTGTAATTTCTAATCGATCAGTGTGTGGTTTTTAGTGCGTGACTTGTGTTGTTTCGATTTGAAAACACAAGAATATTTTTCTTACCCAATTTATTGATATTTAAATATGATTTTGAAGATATTATTCCATTAATATGTTTTGGACCTTGAAAATATGACTTTTATGTCAAATTTTGGTTCTTTAGGCGTTGAAATAAAATATTAGGAATTAATTAGGATTCCAATTAATTTCTTCCAAAGAATTACTCCAAACCTAAATGAATCTATAAAAAATGAACATTAAATGTGTCTAGTGAAATTAAAACGACACCTTTATCTCATATTTTTTAAAATCCACTCGGTTTCTTAACTATTAAACTCTTTAAATTAAGTCATTTCTTAAAATTGTTTTTGAAAACACCCCTCTTTTAGTACTTATTATAAGAAATACATACTATAAACCCATAAAATCTCCTTCAGAGTGACCTAGGGTATACCCTAGACAATAAAATCATATTCAAATCATAATAAATTTGATGTTTCATGAGAATGTAGTCAAATTTTAGCACTATTTATGGGGATCTGTCAGGTTTTTAGTGTGTTTATTTATAATATATTTGTAAATTGTGTGAATATGTATTTGTTTTATATTATATATTTTCAATTTTTTATGATCTATTTCTTATGTAGTTTATGTTCATGAACTGTTCATCTTCAATATATTTATCTCCTTTCAAACCTGAACTAGAGATGATCCTATGTTAGTGACACTGAGACACACAGGAAAACCCTTTGAAGGAGGACACACCACAACTTGACAATTTTCTAAACCCCTCTAATTATGGTAAAAAATTTGAATCCTAAATTAATGTGTATAACATGGATTAAAAAAATTGATCATTAAAATAACTAACATGGCTTAATGTTGATATCCAACTTACTTATATTCAAATGAAAGGCCAGGAACCCAATTTTGAACTAAAATCCGGTCTAATTAACTTATTTCTAAGATTTCATGGAATTTATGGAGAAGACTCGTATAAACACTTAAATAAATTTCATATTGTGTGCTCAAAATTAAAACCTATTATGGAAATAAATGTGTGGTTTATGAAAATCACATGGGGAAAGACTTCTTTAATACTGGTAATGGTGTAAAAGGATTTTTTCATGTTTCCCACTCCACATAATTAGTGATCAAATTTTAATACAGTAATTTAATGAAGGTTTAATTTATATTTATCAAAACATGATTAATGCTGCTATAGGTGGTGCACTAGTTGATAAAATCCCAATCACTTCAAAGACCTTCATTGAAAACATGTCACATAACACTCAACAATTCGGTTCAAGGTCCAATGTACCCATTCTAGGATTCCATGAGGTGGAAAGTTATGAGTTTGAGATGAAGGTGGGCACAAAGTTTTATGATTTAAGTACCCTTATTCAACAAATTTCTCTTTCCTAATGGAAATCCCAATCTTATCCTCCCATTCATTGTGGTATCTATTTTTCCAACAACCACAATTCTAACCAATGCCCTCAATTGAGAGAAACTTTTGAGAGTTGTAACTCAATCTTCCCATGGATACCCTATAACCAACACATTTGGAAAGAACTTAACTATACATCCAATATTGGGTGTAAAGAAAAGGTAGGCCTACAGGAAATGGGTATTCAAACTGAACACATTGGTACCAGCCAGGTCAAAGTAGTCATCCACCACCACCTATAAATCACAAACCACCATAAAGGCCTTTCCTACAACCACCTCCAAAAATCGAACCTACACTAGAAGACATGATGAAAAAAATGGATACTAATAATATCTAATAAAAAAACTAACCAGGTATCCATATAATCTTTAAACCCCAATTAGTCCAATTCAATAACATAGTGTGGGAAATTCAATGTCATGGGTTAGGTAAACTACCTTCTCAACCACTAGTCAACCCTAGGGATAAGGGAAATTTTAGTTCGATCACCCTTTGGAGTGGAACACAACTTAACATCCAAATTTCCCCTCAAATAGATTCATCCCCTCCAGAGAAAACAACCATTCCAACCACTAAAAACGGTCCAAATAAGGGAAATCCATGTCTAGAAAAAACCCCTAATAAAGATAAAATAGTACAATTAATTAACCAACAATCCCAATAATTCATCATAAGTTTCCCTAAAGGGCCACCCAACCAAGAAAAAAAAGTAAAGTTGATAAAGAAATCTTGGAAACTTTTAAGAAAGTGTAGGTAACATTCTATTGATTGATGCCATAAATAAAATTCAATGATATGAAATGTTTCTCAAGAAGATGTATAGACACTGAAGGAGACGTTGAGGTGATGAAAAGTTTATCTTAAGAAGGAATGTCTCAACATTGATAGATCCATCACTTCCCACCAAATTCAACAATCCTAGAACATTCTCGATTATGCACACCAAAATGGAGTATTCCTTTTCCAATGTTATGATTGATTTGGGTGCTTCTATAAATGTTATGATTCTCTCTATTAACTCTTTATTAAAGGTCTGGGAATTTAATCCCATGGTAATAGTTGTTAAATTGGAATACCAGAGTACCGCACACCCCTCTTGTGTATTTGGGGATATTCTTGTGAGGGTGAAAATTTAAATTTTTCCTAATGATTTTTATGTGATTAAAATGGAAGATGATAATATTAATGGACATTACCTGATTATATTTGGGATAAATTTCCTAAATCATTCATAAACCACAATTAATGTCCACAATGAAACATTATCTATAGATATTGGTAGTGAAATTTTCCAATTAAACATCCTTGATTCCATGGATCACCCCTCAAAAGAACATTCTTCTCACTATGGTAACTCTATAGATGTACTCACTTCCCTTGAAAAAATTTATTTTCATTCCCATGATCCCTTTTATTAGTTTTGACCATTTATTGAAATGATAGGAAATGAATCATGCATATAATGTTTTAGTGGTCTATGAAAATATCTTGTATGTTTTTTAATTGATGAATTCTTGAGCATAGAAGATCCAATAATCATCAATGATACTACAAATCTTGTAAAAAATTATTCTTCTAAGGATGATACCATTGAGTATTTAGTTGAGATCGTTAACCTCTCACTTTAACATTCACTCCCATAAATTCAAAATCCCCCTGAATTGGAACTAAAAGAACTACCACATGATTTAAAAAATTCATATGTTCAGAATGGAAATAAGCTGGCTATCATCTTTGCTTATTCACCCCCTCTTGAGAATTAATTTAAACTAATTGAACTTTGTATGGAGTATAAACAAGCTTTTGGATGGACACTTGTGGAAATTCCTTATATTATCCCATCAATTATCACACATCATATATTGTTATATTATGAGGATAAACTAGTCAGGTAGTCACAACATTGATTAAACCCAAACATCCTAGATGTTTCTAAAAAGGAGGTAACAACATTATTGGATTATATAATCTTTTGCCCCATCTTTGATATTCAATGGGTAAATTTAGTGCTATTTGTTCCTAAAAAACTAGTCTAAATACAATTAAAAATGAAAACAATGAATTGGTTCCAACCCATGTGCAGAATAGTTAGTGTGTCTTCATAGACTATCATTGTCTAAACCAACACACTAGGAAGGTCCATTTACCATTTCTATTCATTGAATAGATTTTAGTGATCCTAGTGGGGAATTCCAACTACTATTTCCATGATGGGTATTATAGTTAATTTTATATCTATATTTCCACTGAGGATCAGTAAAAGACAACCTTCACTTCCCCCATTGGAAAATTTTCCTATAGGAGGATGTCATTTTGTTTGTTCAATGCTCCAGGTACTTTCCAGCAATACATGGTTATTATTATTTTTAATTACTTGGATAATTACATGCAAGTTTTCATGGATCATTTTATTATTTATGGATCCAATTTTAATTAATGTTTGAGTAGTCTTGGTTTTATCCTACATCATTGTATAGAAAATAATCTCATATTAAATTATGAGAAATTCTATTTCATGGTGAAACAGGATATAGTACTTGGGTATGTCATTTCTAGGGATGGTATCCAAGTTTATAAATTAAAAGTGGATTTCATTTCTTCTCTACCATTACCCAAAAATGTGTGGTATGTGCGTTCTTTCTTAGGTCATGCTAGATTTTTGTCATCATTTCATTCGTGGAATTACTAAGATTACACTCCCTATCACCTAATTTATCCAAAATGAAAAGAAATTTGTTTTTGATAAATAATGTGAGGAATCTTTTAAAAAATTAAAATGGAGTAACTCATCACCCCTGTTAATCCTACCACCTTGTTGAGATATACCATTTGAGCTCATGTGTGATTCATGTAACTATGAAGTTGGGGATATCTTATCACAACGGGTTGATCAAGCTCTAAATGTCATTGCTTATGCTTCACGCACACTACACCCTTCCCAAGAAAACTACACCCCAATTGAAAAATAATTCATTTCCATTGTTTTTTCCTTAGATAAATTTAGGTCATATATTTTAGGGTCTAAATTCATTATGTTCATAGACCATTCATCCCGCTGGTATCTCCTTAATAAACCAATATCCAAACCACATCTCATTCACTGGATGCTCCTCCTTTATAAATTTAACCTAGAAATTGGAGATCAAAATGGAGTAGAGAATGTGGAGGCTAATCATATAAGTTGGATCCTCTTATACTCATACATCCCCTTTTATTCCCCTAAATTACTTTTTTCTTGATGAGAAATTTTAATGAATGAAAGATGTTATTACTTGGTATTATTAACTTGTAAACTATTTTGTAGCATCTTTCATTCCTACCAATTTTAACAAAAACCAAGTCAGTCGTCTAAAACATGAGTCTAGTTGGTACATTTGGGATGACCCCTACCTTTGGTACGCATGTAGTGATAAATTCATTAGGTGTTGTGTTCCCAATTGAAGGTTTCAGTCTGTATTTAGTTTCTTCCACACTCTCACTTGTGGGGTCCACTTTGGTCCCCAATGGATTACCTGCAAGGTCCTCAATTATAGTCTCTTTTGGACAAAATTATTTTTCAATGTCCATGATTTATATAAATATTGTCCCCTCTATCAATGGATGAGGAATATATTTAAATGATATAAAATTCTACAATAACCCTTTCTCTGTCATGAAATTTTTTATTTTTGTGGAATTTACATTATGGATCCATCTCTTAATTCCTATGGAAACTTGTACATTCTTCTAAAATTTGATTATGTTCCAAAATGGGTAGAGGCATGAGCCATGAGGACATATGATTCCAAGAGAGTTGTTTAATTCTTGTGAACCCAAATTTTTGGTTGGTTTATATTACCTAGGTTCATCATTAGTGACAAGGGTTCTCATTTCTTTAACTGAACAGTGCAATAAATTTTTCACCGGTTTGGGGTCGGGTATTGAGTTTCTACTACATATCACCCATAGACCAATAGTTAAGACGAGGTTTCATGAAGATAGGTAAAACAAATTCTTGAAAAAATGGTTCAACCCAATAGAAAATATGGTATTCCTTGACTCGTTGATTCATTATGGGCATACCGTACTACATTCAAAACTTGTATTAGAATGTCACCATATCAGCTTCTTTTTGGAAAGAGTTGCCACCTCCCTATTGAGATAGAGTATCAGGCCTTCTAGGGCATTAAACCACTCAATTATTGTATTTATGGTGTAGGTTCTAAAAGGATGCTACCGATTACTAAGATAGCGGAAATGATAATAGATTCAAATGAGAACTATTGAATTTATAAGGAGATAAACAAGGATTACCATGATTGCCTCATCCTTCATATTTTGTTTCACATTGGACAGAAGGTCTTCCTTTTAAATGAAAGGCTGAAGTTTCATATAGGTAAGCATCTTTCCCACTAGTTTGGATAGTATATTGTCACTAATATTTATCCATTTGGTGTTGTTTAGGTTATAAATTAAGAAATGAAACAAACATTCACTATCAATTGGTAGTGGCTAAAGCACTTTCATGAAGCCATTCTGGAGTCCCCAATGGAGAAACTCCATGTTTAATAAGAATCCTATGAATTATACCCAATAGGTTTTATCATTCCCACATTTTATTTTATTAAAGTGAAAATACCGTGTACTCACATTATGGGGGATTAGTGTATTCCGGATTCAATTTGAAATTTTCATCATCTTTCTTATTTTTCTCTTTTTAGCTTTCTGAATCGTATTATCAATTTCCTCTGTTCCCCCCCCCCCTCACTTTGGTGCTGAAAATTTATTTGTTTATTCTCACTTTATCCTGGAAAAATATGCCCACATATCGTGGATATTATTGAAAATTCATGAGGAATTTTTCTATTTCATGTTGTTTTAACATTTTCAAAAAAATAAAAAATTGTTTCTGTGTGTTTTAGTTTGAATTTAACATTGAGGTGTGACTTTCTTTAAAATTGTTTTTTTTATGATATAAATGTTTGTATCAATTTTAATATATTTAAAAGAATGGTACCCTTTGGGAGAGTAGTTTATAGGAAAATTTTGCCACTAAATTTCTCCACACATATTCTCACCCAACCATGAAGTGTGAATTTTTATCAATCAATATAAGTTAAATATAATTTTGGATGATATTTATCATCTTTAAAAAATTATTTTTTTGTATGTTCATTCCTTATCTAATATTCTTCATTATTGTACCGGATTGACCTATGCATGAGTACCTATTATCTGACGGTTTTATGTCCTCAAAAAAAATATCAAAAAATAAAAAAATAGAAGAAAAAAACCAATGAAAAACACAAATATGGGTTGTATATTTGGAAGGTAAAAAATAACCCTTCCTAGACCTTTGATACTGTTATAAATATTAAAATTAGTGTCGTGAGGAGATCAAACAGGGGTTGAGAGAAGAGTGTGAGATTTATTCCAAGAACAACTTTTTAAAAAAAAACCAATCATAATAATAAATGAGGGGACTGATGAAATGTAAAACACATGGGAATATCTAGGTCAATATATTATGGTCTGACTTCTATGAAGGTTTATGTGAGTGGGTATCAAAATTTGATTGCAAAGGATATAATACATGTTCAGTGGATATAATCATTTTAGAAGAAAAATTTTAAAATAACATATATTAACTCGATATAATTTGAGAGGAATAGCATGAAATGGTTATCACAGACACATGGATAATTATTTAAATGGTTAAATTTTGTATTATTTTTTCAAATTTTTATCATTCAACTCTTTGAATTTTGTTCTGATACAATTTATGAGGCACATTTTTTCATAAACACTAAGAATAACACATTGGTTTTGTTTCTTATTTGACCAAATTTCTATCAAAAATTAATTTTGCAATTTTTGTTAACTCTTCATGAAGTTGGGAATATCCCCATGCATCATTTATGAAAATGTTACATTTCCCAAGATTGAAAATTTTTAGCTGTGGGGGTCTGATCATACCATAATTCATTGTTTCATTTTCACCCTTTTACCACTATGTTAAATAGACATTGTATCATAAATTGAAATTTTAATAAAAATATTAACTTCATGTTTGATTGATTTATTTCATTTTTTACACTTTTAAAATGGTAAATTTTAATTTTTTTTATAATTACATTGTAGTTGGAGGTGATTTTGAGGGCCGAGGATGAAGTGGATGAATGATGGGCCAAACTGCACATGATTTCGAGCACACTAGTTGACTCAAATGCACAATTAAAATAAACCATGCATCCAGTTTTTCTGAAATTTTGTGGGATGATCAAAAATTTAGTGGGATAAAACTCTTATGAAGGAAAAGATTCCTAATTTGTCCACTAAGAGTCCCATACAAACTGATCTATCTAGGTAATCAAATATACACAAAGACAAAAGTGGTGTTCCCTATTTTATTGATATCTCATGTTGTAGTTGACAAAATGGAGAAAACAAATTGGTTGAGATATTTAAGAGGTTGTTATAAAATGATTTAATTTTCCCCAAAATTATATAAGACTTTCTAGAGGTCTAAATCCATGGACCAAGTAGTTTCTCAAAATATGGGGGCTCAAAACCACCTTCCAATTTGCCTATAAAATTATACCTTGGGAAACCCATTCTTAAGTTCGAACAAGGATTTAAAGTGCAAACAATTTGGAGTTCTATAGGATTAATATATTCATCCTGGAAGTTCTGGAGGCCCCTGTTCACATATGAGAATCAAGGATGAAGAAGGATATCCACTCAAAATTCATCCTCTTGATGTTGGGATAAATAGTGGGCGTTTGTTGTGAGGGTGCTACACAGATGTCAAGGGAGTTCTTATGATTTTATAAGAATCTTTTTTGAAGTACATTGGGTGTTACAATAATTAATTCAATTTATCATATATTATTTCATATCTTAATGCTTATTTTTATTCTTGTGAGTGATATTCTCTAAATTTCTAACCGATCATTGTGAGGTTTTGAGTGTGTGACATGTGTTGTTACAATTGGACAACAAAAGAATCCTTTTCTTACCCAATTTCATTAAATTTAAACCTAATATGTATATATGATTCCATGCATAAATTTTAGAGATTTATAATATGATTCCTTATGTAAAGGTTTAGTTCTTAAAGCATTAAAATAAAATCTTAGGAATTAATCAGGATTCCAATTAATTTCAACCAAAGTATTACTCCAAAACTGAATAAATATATAAGAAAAATGAACTAGAAATGTGTTTATTTAAATAACAATGACACCTTTATCTCATATTTTTAAAAATCCACTTGGTTTCTTAACTATTAAACTCGTTATGTTAAGTTATTTTCTTAAATCTATTATTGAAACAACCCCCCTATTTTAATACTTCTTATTAAAAATACAAACTCTAATCCTATAAATTCTCATTGAGAGATGACCTAGGGTATTTCCTATAATATAAAACCTATTTAAATCATAATCAATTTGACGTGTCATGGAAATGCAGTCAATCCATGCTAAGATGAGAGAACCTAGATAAGTGTAAAATGATATTGAGGATGATTTATGTTATAGAAGTAATAATCCATGTTGCATTATGGATGATCAACCGTGATAACCTCCATGGTAATACAATCAACTGCAAAAATGGTGATCAAATTTGAGAACCTCCATTGTTATATGATCGATCATGTGAAGGGAAATTGACTATAAGAACCTCTATGGTAAGTTGATCAACCACACTTTAGATGATCTATCACATGACCACACATTCGATCTAGTGACCACATGCCACATGAATGGTAAATTGATTATTTTATTCAAATAGATAATCCATTTACCACATGGTTCATGGCCAATTTAGATGACTTCATTTCCTGACTTTGTTCTTCATGATGTTGGATTTGATCTTGCATTAATTTTCATATGTAGTATGAGTGAAATCGAGTAATACAGTGAAAATTACATGTGTTACATAAAGTTAATAGATACCAATGTATTGGTGTTGGGAATAAATCCCCCATGATGATATTTTAGAGTTTATTTTTTGTTGAAAATGTTTACAAAGTGGTTACAAATGTGTTTGTAGGTTCTTAAAATTACCATGTTGAATGTAGCATCATTTCCCAGTTTTTTTCAAATTTTTTAGTCTAAAAATTTGGACATTTGATTTTTTTTATAAAATGATTATTTTCCATAGATTAGTGTATGTAGACCTCAAGGTTGAGTATATAGAACATGAATTTAAGTTATTGAGTATGCAGCAGACGAGTTCACAGTTACGAGGCATAAGGGAGTACAAGGTCACTAGAAGAAATTGAGTTCATGGTAATGAGGTAGAACAATGTACACAGTTGTTTGATAGTTGTAATTTCCAAGACCCAGATTCCCCTCAATAGTTCCCTGAGATCAATCGGTCACATGGCCTCAAGTAAATCTCCTTAAATTCCATAGGCTGTTGATTAGCAATGATCGACTAGGTGAGTCATTGGGGAGATTACTCCCTCATTACCATAGTATATCATAGAGGAATTCAATCACATTCAATAGCGGAAAAAGATAGACAAGCCGATAACAATAAAGTAAAAAAGATAGGAATATATAAAAAATCCAAAAAATCACATATATAATGATGTAGATGATACAAGTATCTAGAAAAAATCCAAAATAGGTACATGGAAATACAATACAGTAAAAGTCTACAAAAAGATAAAAAGGAATAAAAGATTCCCAGTAGCATCACAAGACTCATCGTAGTCCCATTCTCCCCTACTCCAAATAAATGATCAACAACATGTTTTAGGGCACTTTCCTTTATTATCACATGAAACCATATAATCTATTTAGATCCCCAAGGAGGCCCAAAAATGGTGTGAGATAAACATCCCAGAATGAATTCACCCAAAGGTATATATTTTTCTAAGTAGAACAATGTAATATGAAATACAAGTGTATGTAAGAAGGTAAAAAATGTAATGTTCCCACGACACATATCCAATATTAGTGATACCCAAAAGCCTCTTGAGGCTCCCTGAAAAATAATTTCAAGCTCCTAACAAGGTATCTACAAGAAAAATAATAAACTACACAAAATTTATGTTCTTCCATACATACCATATCCACACAACCTTGTCGCATAATGAAACCATATCAAAAACCCATGGCCTTTCCATATACCCAAACATGTCATATATCCCAAAATCATGTCATATAATGAAGTTTAGACCACAAACAGCCATATCAATGTTATAAAGGATCATGTTATCCGCATTGATTCCTAGGATCATCTCGTTGGAAACTCGGTGTTGGCACTTGTTGGAGTCCTAGCATCATGTATACCAACATTTCCTACGTGAGTCCAAGAATGTTGGATCTAAGGATTATCAAAGCCTAAGGTATCCCACAGAATCAATACCCTTGGAGAATACTCCATTCATGATGTCCATTACTACATTCTAGATCCAAGGTGAGTCGTCCATGGAATCTATACAAAACATCCATTAATTCATTCCATTTAACAACTCAATTCTATACGAGTCTACCCACTCATATAATAAATTTCATTAAATTCCAATAATTAGTATACCAACTCATATAATACATTTCATACAAAAAACATCACATGAGTATGCACACTCATGTATTCCATTTCCATTTAAACAAGTCCCATAGGTATACCCATCCATTTATCATTAAATTCAATTAGACATGTCACATGGGTATACCCACCCATTTATCACCATTCACAGTTTAACATATTCAATGGTTATACCCACCCATTCAATTAAATTCATCTAATCCACTTAACACATCACTTTTAACATAACTCATTTGATCAATTCAATAATTATATAATTCAATTCCAATATAACAAATCAAAACCAAGGAGGAAACCCATTTTTAATTATCCCCTTCAACCCATTCCACATATAATTGGCTTCATATAACAAGGAAAACCCAAAACACACCCCTTGGGAGGTTTAACATGGCATAAACATGGAATTACCATTAGGTTCACCCCATGGGTGACCTTGGTTGTAGAAACTTTTACAAACACATCAAAATGGATCCTATGGGCATCCCTAATAGGTCTCATTACATTTTTTTTCAAGAAATCTATTCGTAATAGAGGTTGTGCCGGAAAGTATGGCGGGTGGCATAATGGTTGATATCTTTAAAAATCGAAAAATTTAGAATGAAAATGTATTGAATGACTACCTTATCTTAGTAGTGGAGTGCTCGTTCAGTATCAAGTTCAGATTCGACTAGGTTTAGGAGAAATATAAAGAACATATGAAGAATAAGAAATTAGGGAATATGGACCTAAATCAAAATAATGCAATCGATAGCTATAAGAATCGTGAAAAGATAAAAATGAACTTAGGTTATGCTATTTCGGATCCAAGGAGATGAACCATGCCTAAATGAGAGTTCGGGAAGAGAGCTGGGATCAAATCCTAGTTTAGGATCAAGAGGGATCTCAAAATCATGAGCCACTACTGTGTATAGGGTGAAATGAAATTAGGGTATAAAAAAGAATTTTTTTTTAAATTTTAAATTATAAAATTAAAAAAAATAAATGATTTTCATGATTTTTAAAAACATGATCTGATTGTGCAGAATTCATGTAGGCTATGGGACAATCGCATGATTTAGGAGAACTCTACCAGGGTAATGTGTCTCTCCCAAGAGCCCCCAAAATCTCGGATACAAGTTCACAGTATTTCCTCTAGCACTTGTGTCATACACAATGACTGGAAATCATTTTGAGGGTGGTATGGTGTGCTCAGAAGCACCTTTGTACCCATCACCCTCTAAAAACTCTGCCAAAAGCAACATGTGAAGCATGCATCCCTATCTGAAATTATAGTGTGTGTAATAACCTAGTTATTTATAGAATAATAATTTTTTATTTCTATTAATACTTATGAATAATATAATAATTTTAAGTTAAAGGGGATGCTTTTTATGGTAGCATAATCGACATGCATCAACAGGCTTCTCTAAAATCATACATTGCACACAACATTGAGTTATACTGAAAAATAATATAATATTATTATCATTTTAAATGGTAGTTAATTACTAGGCATTAGAATGGTGGAAATTAATAGTATCAACTTAATTTTGAAATATGGTTTACACATGTTTAAATGATGATTCATTGGTTACCAGATTTATTATAAATTGAAATAAAAACTAATTAAATATAAAACATGTGTTTTTATGAAAACCTATTGAAAAGAGAACAATTGTGTTTTTATATCAATATTTATGGATTTTTATTAATGAAAAATATATGATATATTTTTAATGTAATGTTTTAAATTCATATTATATGTTTTCTAGATATTATATAAGTAACAAATTCGATCTTTTTGGATAAAAGAAGTATTTTTCTAAAAATGCAGTTTTACCACCATTTAATGGAGATCCATTTTTAAATCTTGTTTTCTACATATTTATATGTTCTAATTGAAGGAATAATCTTATTATTTATAATTGGAACACCAAAATTTACTTTGGATGAAATTTTAGTATTTTTCTGGTAAAGTTCAGTTTTTTAATGAATAGTGAAAAATATTGTATTTTAATTCAAAAATGACTTTTAATCTAATTTTTTTATAGTTATATTGTAATTTTAATTGGTTTTAAAGTTTAATTATATTATATTTTTTTAATTTAATCCAATTTTGGTCATTTTAAGTAATTTAACATTGAAATTTGACATAAACACATATCAATATTTTGGTATTTTTTACTTCTTAAAAACACGCTTTTTGGTTTCGACATTGGGAAATAATTTTAAATTAATTACTAAAACTTATGTGTTTTGAATTTGGAAAAATGGATTCCATATTTTTAATTAGGAGTTACAAATTTTTTAAATATGTAACTTTTGGTTTTATACATTATGAATAGTAACTTCAGTAAATATTTTATTTACCATAGTTTAAGGGTAAATCTGGTAAATAAGGGTAAAAAATATTATTATAATAATATTAAATTCCCCTAACACGTGTCCTAATCCAATTTTATGAGATATTTATGACAATGGATATCCTTGGGAAGATTTAAGGACCCCATGGAGCCATTTGGGTGTGAAAATGACATTTAATTACTTTTAATTTAATGTTCAAGAAAATATAACATAAACATGTATCTTTTAGTAAAACAATTTTTATATGGGGTTATATAAAGTATATTTTAGACTATAAAAAGTAATTATAATTCTAAAAAAATTTCCTATGTCATTGAATTTTATTTAAAATTTTTAGAGATTAAATAAATAAATTTATTTGTGACAGAATGGTGATGTAGTGATTACCTCACTAATGAATGATTTAAATAAACGGGAATATAAATAATAAAATAAATTTATTTTGAAAATTATTATGTCATACAAGAATTTTATGGATTATTATTACTTGTTATATTTTATTTAATTAAGTGTTTTAGAAATAATTAACTTATGTATTTTTAAAAAAGTCATGATATGAATAGTATACAAATTGACATAAATACGTTTTAAAAAAAATACTATTTTATTAAATTATATAATAGTCTTAAAAATATAATATTTGGTCAAATGACTTGTATAATGTTCTAAATTTAATCAATAAAACACTTTTTATTTTATTGGAATTTTATGGTAACTATATTAACCATATGGTATGAATATACAAGAAGACATTGTAATAGTTAAATTAGTTAACAAAGGGTTAAAACTAAGTGGTAAGGTTAAATTTGAAACCAAAACTTGTAAAAAACATATTTTTTGGGAGGATTTATAACAATAATCATTTTATAATCGAATTAAATTAGATTTTTACCCTTTGAAAATCTAATTTCAGTTTATCATAAAATAACCTTTCAAGATATTCCTAAAGTACCCCTCCTCCCTCTTATAAAATCCCACCACCTCTAACCACTTACTCACACATCTCAAGCCCCTTGGGTCATAAAAAACCCTGATACAATAATATCCCAATATATCTCTCTTACTTCTAGAAACCTTACCTTAAGCATAATGAAATTCAAGAAATCCTTTTAGCTTAAATCGAAAGGATTTACCCGATTTGAGGTAATTTCTTCTCCCAAGATTATTTCCTTTATTTTCCTTCTCCAACCCCGTAAACTATGTTTATTCCATTATTTTATATATAAAAAAGTATCTTCAATATACTAGTATTTTTTTATGAGAATTATTAGAACTAAACTTACACAAACATCCATTTAATTAATACGATAATATTGTTTCTGTGTACGGTGAACTACTGCCTCACGTAATGATGATTGTTCAATTTTCCCCTACCACCTCTCATGGTGGAAATTATGATGGAACTATAATTATATATAATATTTATGATATTTTATTTATCTCTATGCTTATTTAATTATCATTTAGAACATACCTTTATTCTTTTCATGTTGTATAAATACGATAATTTCATTTGAGAAAGTGCGGACTACTGCCCCATCAAAGTTATATAACTCATTCATGCTATACATGGAACTTATAAAGGATGGAATTGATGAACTTATGTAACATATATAAAAAATCATATTCTAATTTAATTATAATATACCTATTTATCATTAAGTTTTCATTCCATTAAATATAAAATAGAAATGAAATTAGCGTTCATGCCTATGTACGACTTACCATCTCCATGAATGGTGCATTTCATTTATTATCTCCAAATGTTTTCAATTATTATAAATACATATATAATGGATATATATGATATATATGATATCTAAATAATGAATATAATTCTAGAGATATTGGAATTTTGACCACACAGAAAATTTGTAATTATAACAAGTTCATTTTTGACTCAGGTACCAAATATAGACAAAACATCTGATATGAACATAAATAATTATGATTTTTTTATAATGTGGTAATAAGCTATATAAAAGGAATAATAAACCTGAAAAAAGTTTTGAATCAATTATAAATTAACTTAATTTTATTATTCCGGAAATTAAATAACGAACAAGTCAAGTAGGACAGGAGGTAAGAGACTTCGTTTCAATCTCCTTTCTTTGAGGCATATTTTGATAATATACACCTTCGTATTTTATACAGTGTATAATAAAACCCTTTGAATTTTAATTTCATTAAAAGGCAATATTTTTTCTAAAAATAGTTTTACTAAACAACATAATGAATTTTTTTATCATTGGCAGTGATAATGACCTTTCTCCCACCGTAATTGTTTTTTGGCTTCCTCTATAAGCTTTAATTTTTTTAAAAGGAAAAGAAATCCCTTATTTTACTTTTGAGTGTTTTGGTATTAAAAATGGTTTTTGAAATGGATTTAATATTTCAATATCTTTAAATTATTTATTATGTTTTTAAATGAAATTGTATTAGTGAAATGTTGATATTGGCAATGTTTTATGTGATATGATTATATAATGTTACTTGGAAATTTGAAGAGTCGTTACGTGATAAACCAATGATGGGTGGTTAGGTTATAAACCAAATTATGGGTAGTTCGATGATAAAACAAGGATGAGTGGTTATGTTATAGCCTCCAATGCATTGTGTATGGAAGTCGGCTGTATGGATATTCCATTTAGTGATATGTGTGGAAGTCGACCATATGGTTATTCCATTTAAGTATGTTTATTTCCCAAATTACCTTTATATGTTATATGTTTATTTCTATGGGTTTTGTGGTAATATTTCGGTTACAAAAAAGTTAAGCAATGAGGTTATATTCAGTTAAGCGTTTTTACTACTCTTTTAAGGTGAAAGGTATTAGTTTATGATAAAATATTCATGGTTTACATGTTTTTTTGAAAAATAATAGGTTTTCTTCTTTATGTATCCCTTACTAAGATTTTTATGTTTATCCCAAGTTTTGAAATGTTTTTCATAGAACTTAAAGATGAATAGAGTCAAGTATTGGATCAAGGAAAAGTCATGAGGTCTAAAACATGGAACTGGACATGTTTCTTTTTTTAAGAGTTTTTGTTTTATGAAAAAAATGGATAGTGAGTAGAAGTGTCTACTTTTAATATTCATGTTGTTATGTATAAATTATGACATAATTACTTAAATATCTATACCTAAAAATATCATCAATGTGAATTCTTGACCAAAGTCAATATTATGTAATGTTTAACTTTGGAGCCTTATAGTTGGTATCAGAGGTCGGTTTAGATAACTTTAGAGGTTATGGTGTTATTTAATAATAAGTAACATAACCATAGAGGTTAGTATATTAGAAACATTAATAGTTATTTTAGATAAATTGAATGAGTTTAAGATAACATGAATAAGTATATATTAATATTTACCCTCCTCTTAAGATATTATATGATGATTTTACTAATATACTCACACTAGCCTTTGTGATTTTAGTAAATCGCTAGATCTAGCAAGAACACAAGATACAATGGATGTGAAAAAAAATATGATGGTTTTAGGAATAAGAAACCGAATGAAATGGGATCTTCAATGATAACTCTTGTGGTTATTATCAGACAACTATCTGGAGTCATGATTGACAACCTGAACCTTGCTGATTTTTATAAGGCATCGTATATGTGAGAAACAAATCCCTATGTAAGTTCAGGTAATAATCATAAAGCTAAATATATTCAAAAACCTATGTGTCAATGATGTGTAAAAAACACCTAGGTAAAATGCTTCAAAGGTACGGGAATATTCTATAGATGTGGTAATGAAGGTATTAAAGCAAGAACCAACCATGGAAAAAGGAACCAGCCAGTTAACTATGGGAAAGGGAATGGAGTTCTTTTGGAGGGATCAATTGAATGTTTTAAATGTGTTTTGCATGGTCATTACACAAATAGATTTCCTACGAAGATTTTTTGGGAATGGGATCAACAAGACTATATAAATATATGTTTACCAATACCTAATTCCATTACAATTGAGGATTAGGAAACTAAAAAAAGCAATGAAAGGTGTGGATTATTTCTTAGCTAATGTTTTGACATGATTGAATATTTGGATATGATTCATGATTTTGTTTTTAGGAAATAAGTATTATGGAATAAGTTGGAAAAGAATGGTTAATGGATCATGAAGAACGTTTAATGAGTAACAATTCTACAAATAAGGGATTAACGAGTTGTAGTAGATTTTAGGATGATGAAATTCTTAAAAGTATTAAGGATCTTTGGATGATGAGATTATTTTTTGAAGACTTTTTCTAGTATTTGTAACCCTGAAGTTTGATATGTGAAAATGTTATTCAAGAAAGAATTATCTTTCATTGTGTGGACATAATGGATAACCTTATGGGTTCATATGATCTTTTTTTAGTTGATAAATGGTTATTACATTTTGGGATGTAAAATAAAAGTTATTGGATAACCTTTGAGGACAAAATAGGTTATGGTTATTTTTGAGGAAATTATATTATTTTTTAGATTGTTATAATAATGATATGGTTTTATAAAAATGACAATCCCCAAGATGTGTAAAAACCCATCATGTTTGGAAAGGACATGGAAATTGAACCCACAGCCAAAGGGAGACAAGGTTGCATCATCTACCACAGGCCTACATGAAGTCCTTGGTTAGTATGACTTATTAATTTTAGTTAAATTATTTTACTGATCAAGAATAAGTTGATTTGGGATCTTATGATTTATCAAATGGATATCCTTATTATAGGAAAATGATTTGGTGATTAAGTGATATAGGTTATTTTGGAATACATTTTCTCTTTTGGGAAAACTATATGCCTAAGAAAAATAGAATAATTTGGGATTTCAATTGAGGATAAATGGTGGAATTTTATTTTGGAAGAATATATGTTTTTATTTTGGACTTATAGTTTCCAGGTTATTTATGGAAATGATTACCCTATCTTGGAGAATATGTGATTACGTTAATTACTTTTCAGTATGATACTTTAAGAGTAGTCGATTTTATTTGGAGATAAATGTTATGATTTATCATGGAAGACTATGTGATTAAATTATTATGAGTTTTGGGTTTCAATATTAGTTTGGATTATTTTGAATAATTTTAAGGGAAATTTTGTATTTAATGGTCCTTGTTGAACTTTTGGTATTTTTTGTTTGATTTTGAAGATTAAGAGAAGTATTTATTTTTATAAACTATTATTCTTTTTTGGGGATTATTTGATCACGTACTAACCATTTTTGTATTAGATAATTTCTAAAGATAGGGGAAATATATAGTTCATATTATGTGTATTATTTGATTCTATAGAAGTTGATTCTGTCACTTCATGTGTGACCAAGTCATCATGAATACTCGTTGTTTATAGAAAGATGAGTTTGTGGTAGAAATTTATTAAAGAATGAAACTATACATGAAAGGTAAGTATATTTCTATATGTTATTATTCTAAGTAGTAAAATAATTCCACTAATTTATGAAAATGATCTTAAAACAAAAAAATTTTCCATTTACTATTCCTATTGGGGAATCAAAGACCGTTTAACCTATAACAAGTTTATGGTTTTCTCAGAGTTAACCATCTCCTGATCATATTTTCTATCACTCTCCATCATAATATGATGGTTAGTTTTCTCTTAAATATCCATGTTTTTGTGTTATCCTAGTATGTTTTATCTCGGTCCACCTTTGTAATTCTCTTTATTTCTTTTAAAATTATAGTTTTATTGTCTTTTTTTCAATATGGTACTTTCAATGAAGTTTCTGAGCCCAATTTTTAAATTGTGAGGACATAATTTCTAAAAGGGGGGAAGCATGTAATGACCCAAGTATTTATAGAATAATAATTTTTGATTTCTATTAATACTTATGAATAAGATATTAATTTTAAGTTAAAGGGGATTTTTTTCGGATAGCGTACTTAACACTCAACAATGGGCTTCTCTGAAATCTTACATTGCCCGCAACATTGAGTTATACTGAAAAATAATACAATAATATTATTATTATTTTAAATGGTAGTTAATGCCTACCCATTAGAATGGCAGGAATGAATAATATCAACTAAATTTTGAGATATGGTTCACACATGTTTAAATGATGATTCATTGGTTACCAAATTTGTTAGAAATGGAAATAAAAACCAATTGAATATAAAGGATGTGTTTTTATGAAAACCTATTTAAAAGAGAATAATTGTGTTTTCATATCACTCTTTGTGGATTTCTATTTAATGAAAAATATATGATATATTTTTAATTTAATGTTTTAAATTCATTTTATATTTTTTCTATAAATGATAAAAGTAACAAATTTTATTTTTTGGATAAAAGAATTATTTTTCTAAAAATGCAATTTTACCGCCTTTTGATGGAGAAACCTTTTTAAATATATTTTTCCACACATTTATAGTTTTTATTTTACAAAATAAAATTCATTTTTATAATAAGAACATGAAAATTTACTTTGGATGAAATTTTGGTATTTTTCTGATAAAGTTCGTTTTTAATGAATAGTGAAAATTACTGCATTTTAATTAAAAACTACCTTTTAATCTAATATAGTTATATAGTTATATTATACTTTTAATTGGTTTTAGTGTTTAATTGGATTATATTTTTATCTTTTAATTCAATTTTGGTCATTTTAAATAATTTTACTTTGAATGTTTACATAAACACGTGTCAATCTTTTGGTAGTTTTTACTTCTTAAAAACATGTTTTTTGGTTTCGACAACGAAAATTAATTTTAAATTAATTACAGAAAATTATGTGTTTTGAATTAGGTAATATGGATTCAATATTTGGAATCAGGAGGTCCAAATTGTTTAAATAGGTAACTTTTATTTTTAGACATTATGAAAAATAACTTCAGTAAATATTTTATTTACCATGTTTAAAGGGTAAATCTGGTATATAAGGGTAAAAAATAACATTATAATAATAATAAAAGACCCTAAAACCTGTCATAATACTATTTTATAAGATATCTATGACCATGAGTATATTTGGGTCTATTTTAGGACCCCATGGAGCCACTTGTGTGAGAAAGTGACATTTAATTACTTTTAATATAAAGTAATGGAAAATATAACCTAAACAAGTATCATTTAGTAAAATAATTTTTATATGAAGTTTTATAAGTTATATTTTTTACTATAAATATTAATTATAAATCTAAGATGTTTTTATACATAATGGTATTTTATTTATAATTTTTACAGATTAAATAAATTGATTTTTTTTTGACAAAATGGTGATGTAGTGATTACTTTATTAATGAACGATTTAAATAAATGAGATTATAAATATTTAAATAAATTTATTTTGAAACATTTTATGTAATAAAATAATTTTATTGATGATTATTACTTTTTATATTCTAGTTAATTAAGTTTTTTCTAAAGAATCATGTTGTTATAGATTTTTAAAAAAGTCATGATATGAATAGTACACAAATTGGCATAAATGAGTTTTTAAAACATATACTGTTTTATTATATTATTTAATAGTACTAAAAATATAATATTCAGAAAAATGACATAGATAATGTTTGAAATGTAATTAATGAACCAATTTAGGTCCTATTGGCATTTAATGGTATCTATATTAACCATATAGTATGAATATAAAACAAGACATGGAAATAGTTAAATTAGTTATTTAAGGGTTAAATCTAAATGATAAGGTTATATTTGAACGAAACACATGTAATAAACCTATTGGTTGAGAGTATTTCGAACAATACTCATTTTATTTTCAAATTAAATTATTTTTGGACGTTTTTAAAATCAAAATTCAGTTTATAATAAAATTATCTTTCAAGACATTCCTAAAGTTCCCCTCCTCCCTCATATAAAAGGTCACCACCTCTGACCCATTACTCACACCTCTCAACCCCATTGGGCCATCCAATATGTGATCCAAAAAGATACAAAAATCCCTATCTTTCACTTATAATCCTTACTTTAGGAATAAATAAATTCAATAAAGCCGTTTATTTTATATCAAAAGGAGTTACCCGATTTGAGGTAATGTCTTTTCTCAAGCTTCTTTCATTTATTTTCCTTCTCCAACCATCTAAACTCTCTTTATAACATTATTTTATAAAAAAGTAATCTTAAATATACTAGTATGTTTTTATGAGAAGGATTATATCTACACATACACACAACTCCATCTAATTAATACGAACATACTTTTTCTATGTAGGGCGAACTACTGCCTCACGGAACAATGATTATTCGATTTTCCCCTACCACCTGTCATGGTGGCCATTATGATTAAACTGTAATTATATATGATATATATGATAATTATTTTATCTATATAATTTTTTAATTACCATTTATAACATACCTTTATGCTTTTCATGTTGTATAAATTCGATAATTTAATTTGAGGTAGTGCGGACTACCGCCCCCTCAAAGTGATGTGACTCATTCATGCTACACATGGAACATATAAAGGATGAAATTAATGAAATTATGAAACATATATAAAAAATTATATTATAAAAGAATTATAATATACCTATGTATCATTTATTTTTCATTCCTTTAGATATGAAATAGAAATTAAAGTAGTGTCCATGCGTACATACGTCTTACCGTCTCCATGAACGGTGCATTTCATTTTTTACCACCAAATGTTATGGACTATTACAAATAAATATATACTAGATATATATGATATATATGATATATAAATCAATAATATAATTCTTGTGATAATTTACTTTTGACCGCATGGACAATTTTTTATTATAACCTGTTCATTTTTTACTCATGTACCGAATAATGACAAAATGTATGATATGAACATAAATAATTATTTAATTTTTATAACATGTTAATAAGTGGTATAAATGGTATAATAAACTTTAAAAAGTTTTTTAAGTAATTATAAATTAACTTAAGTTTCTTATTTAGGAAATTAATGAATGAATGAGTCAAGTCAGACACGAGGTAAGAGACTTTATCTCATTCTCATTTCATTGAGGAATATTTTGATAATATACAACTCATTCTTTTATACAGTTTATAATAAACCCTTTGAATTTTAATTTCATTCAAAGTGTAACTTTTTTCTACAAATCATTTTACTAATGACAAAAGGAATGTTTTTAACATTGGCAGTGATGATGACATCTCTACTGCCGTAATTTTTATTTGGATTCCTCTATAATATTTAATGTTTTTATATGGAAAAGAAATACCTTATTTTCTTTTTCAGTGTTTTGGTATTTAAAATGGTTTTTGAAATGAATTTAATATTTCAATATCTTGAAATTATTTCTTGTGATTGAAAATGAAATTTTTGTAGTGAAATGTTGATATTTGTAATATTTTATGTCTTATTATTATATAATGGTAGATAGACATTTGATGGGTGGTTACGTGATAAACCAATGACGGGTGGTTATGTGATAAACCAAATGATGGGTGGATCTGTGATAAACCAAGGATGGGTCGTTATGTTATAACCTCTAATGCATTGGGTATGGAAGTCAGTCGTATAGCTATTCCATTTAGTGATATGTGTGAAAGTCGACTGTATGGTTATTTCATTTTAGTATGTTTATGTACCAAGTTACCTTAATATGTTATATGTTTCTTTATATGGTTTTTATGGTTATCGTTTGGTTACAAAAAAGGGTAAGAAATTAGATTATATTCAGTGAAGTGTTTTTTCCACTTCTTTAAGGTGAAAAGTATTACTTTATGATAAAGTATTCATGGTTTACATGTTGTTTTTGAAAACTAATAGTTTTCCTTCTTTATGTATCCCTTAATGTGCTTTTTATGATCATCCCAAGTTTTGAAATATTTTTCACAGTACTTATAGATGAATAGGTTCAAATAAAGGATCAAGGAAAAGTCATGTTGTCAAAAACATGGAACTAGACATGTTTAATTTTTTAAGATTTTTTTCTTTATGAAAAAATGGATAATGATTAGAATTGTATACTTGTAATATTGATTTTTTATGTATAAGTTATGACCTATTTTTCTAAAGATCTAAACCTGGAAAAGATCTTCAATGTAAATTCTTGACCTAACTCAAGATTATGTAATGTTTAAGTATGGGGACATATAGTGTGTGGGACTCCATCACATTGTATTATCTCATAGATGTACAATCTTCCAAGATCATCTACACCAGTGGTCTCTTTGATTAGTAAGAAATTAGAGTCCTTAATGATCCTATCAATAAAAATCCACACAACATCGTTACCTTTATGTGAACTCAGAATTCCGTTCATGAAATCCATCGCAACGTAATCCCATTTCCACTCTATAATAGGTAACTACTATAACGTCCTGGCCAGTCCATGATATTCCTCCTTCACACATTGATAGGTGGAACACCTCACAATAAAACTGACAAACAAAATTTTCATACCCCGCCACAAGTGTTGACGATATAAGTAATAGTATGTCTTGGTGACTCCAAGATGTACTACCCAAGATAGAGCATGAAATTCCAACATCAAATCCCTATGTATATCCACTGGTACCCATACACAACCATGGATACATAATATCTCTTCCTCTTCTATGATCCAGCCAATAGGTTGGTCCTAACCTACCACACTCCCATAGGACAAAGCTCTTAGAATTTGATAGTTTCCTTATCCTAAATCAGTCTAAAAGGGTAGAGGTAATAGGTAAGTATGTTAGATAAGTCTACCCCTGACTTTCGTGCACCTCCATGTGTATATTATAGAACAAATCCATAAGCTTCCACTTGTTACTGACCTACTGCACTACCTCTATCTATACCCCCTAGCTCAATGTATCGTCCATTGCATTGCCTTTACCAGGAATATAGGAAACAATGCCTCAAACACATCCCTCATCAAAATGGTCTAAAAATCACACCCCTAATAATTCTTACAATGCTACAAATGTGATTTAATTTAACCAGTCAAACCCAAACAAAACTGAGTTCATAAATGAGGCCTCACAGAAATGAATGATCAAATCTGGATCAACCTAACCAAAAGTGGTTGCACAAGAATCCATCAAAAGAAACTACCAACCATCACACCACACTTTCCTTAAAATATAGTTATGTTCTAACTTGTTCATTTGGGCCATTCACAAGGAATATGTCGGATAACAATTCAGGATACTTCTAGCTACTTTATTATAGATATTCCTGGCTTAGATGACTAGAGTATTACAACAGAAACACAATGCCTTCCCCCAAGGCACCACAAGTTCACAACAAACCCATTCATATAACATCATTACCCATTTAAAGAAACACATCTGATCTCGAAAACAAGTCCAAAATAACCTCAAATTCAACCAACTATAGTTCATGGAACTATCCATTGGTAGTCCACACAACATGATAAAATTGAGACCTTGGTACAATTTCAAGATGCCCATGCAAGAACATTGAATTGGCCAAGAGCGGCATCCTCCTAGTGGTCACGTCAAAAGAAGTGGAAAGTGTCCAAAAGTCCATACAAGGTGTTATAACATGGGGACCCAATTATCACTAAGGACTAACTAGGCCTCTATAAGAACCGTGAGTTAGTTTGAAACACTGAGTAACTACTCAGACAAGACCAACAACTTTTAAAACATTAGTGCATCATATGACTGACACTCTCTTAGTTCATCAAGGACGATGTCAAGATTGGGGGCATGCTCATCTCAAAAAATAAAGCACTACGAGGATTAATTAAACAAGAAGATCAGTTGAGCCACTTCTGGTCGAATTCCTTTTAAATAAGCTCAGATTCACCTATTGAAGCATCATTAATCGATCCACGAGCCTTTACCAAATGAGGAATTCATGATCATTCATGCTTAACCACTAAATATCCCCCAATGATCAATGGTGTTATTACCTGGTTGCATATACGTCCAACCACATCAACATCGCATTTTTGAGAAATCACTGACATAAAACAAGACTTGAAAGACTCGAAAGCATTGAAGTAGAATCAGCCATTTCTCAATGGTCCTCCTTTGGTTGTGCATCTTCTTCCTGGAAGAACATTCTTAAACAGAACCGACATGATGCTCCCCACATTCAGAGTTCCCTGATCATCAAAAGAAATGATATACCATCCACTCATAAGTGAAATAGTCCATATTCACCTTAACTGCAAACATGATACTCCTTCGAGTCATGCATATATATGTTAAGTCATTTAGTATGAAAACCAAAACCAAGAAAATCAGCGTATCAAAACACCCAAGTCTTGAGAAGTCCTCCCAAACATTGGAACAATCTCAATTCTCTTAACTCCCATGTCACTCTACTCTGAGGATGACCTGATTCCATGATCAATAGTATAAGGCTCAATTATTTCATCAAACTCAATCGATTTGTTACATCATTTCATAGCCTGATGGATATTGCACATACCAATGCATATTACACCATGATTTGTATATAAAACGACACATCCCAAATACTATCCATAGGCTTTCCACCCTATGAAATTAAGTATTAGATGGATTATATATGAATATAGCTCTAGTAAAATCATTATATGACTATAAAACAATTGACGACCTCTTGATTCACCCAAGGAATGAAACAGGGTCACAAGACCTACCAAGAGGTTGATCATTTCTTGGGAATATCTAACCTAAAAAAACCGAGCATCACTCGTGTCTCGAAACCATAAAATGGTCATATGTACAATGAACACCCATCTAATAAAGGGTGTAATTTTATAAACAAAGAGGGCTATTAGGGACAACGATACTCGAATGGTACCAAGTGTCTGCAAGATCACAACATTTAGAAGTGCATTTAATTAATAAGGGTGATACCTATTAGGGATATCCCATTACCAAAACATGAGCATTGACCCCATAATTCCAAACATAAAGTCAATAGGCTCAAAATACTATCATATAATCCATAGATAAAAATTAAACCCCTATATAAAATGCTCACGCTTCCATTCTAAGGTAACTCAATGAGGGATTTAAACTACCCTTAAAAAAGTTTCTAATCAAATTCACCACTCCATGTTCCATTTTAAAGTCATTAAATTGGTTTCATTAAATTGGTTCATAAGGAAAAATAACTTAGTACCTTATTTGAATCAAATCCACCATGCATAATAGGCAATCTATAAAAACTTCCTCCCTTAAACATTAAACATTAAACTTTTATTGACCTCCCATAATAATTAGGAAATATATCAAATAAACTACTTTTAGGTTACAATAGATATGGAGACCTATGAGGGTCCCTTTTAAACATAATAAAAGATCACAACTCAAGAGTATAGTATAGGTCAAAATCGTCCTATAAATAAATTCAACCCCACAACCTACTCCTAAGTCCAGGACTATAAAAATGAATAGTCACAACACAAATAGAAACACTACCTATTTTGCACTCAAAATTCGGGTATAGGTCAAGTTTTAGTTCATCATTTTAGGTTTCCATTTTTCTTCCACTTGAACTCACATTCATTTTACATTTCATTTCATAATTCAATTTTTCAAGGGGTTTAACCACTGGTTTACCAATTCCAAATCCATGGGGGGCCCATAACACCTCATGAACACAAAACATGGTTCCTATTAAATCTATACATATCAAAATCACTAGAACAATTGAATTTTACCCTTATATATACAAACTAAATTATGGAATCACTCTTCTATCCACTTCACAAAATCTATCACAACAAAAGATATAGATATCACATAACCTTTAACAACAACATGAAAAGTGTAATGCATCCTAAATGGAATGGTATAATGCATGGAATGTGATTCCTAACAAGTGCCTATATGATACATGAGATGTAATACCCTCATCCCATCAGGTTTAAATAGAAATAGAACCTACAATTGTATCAATAATAATAGCATAAATCAAGTGCATCACCCAATGGTGAAATCAAATCAACAGTAGTAGTAGAAATCTAAAAAATAACAATTCTATTCAAGGATATTTGGATTTTTCCTTTATGTTGGGTTTCTACTCCCAAGACTAATTTATTACTAAGTTATATATTCTTTCTATCCATGTCTATTGTCACTAAATAGTAAGTCAAAATAGAAAATACTACACTTATAACACTTTGTAAAATCCCAGACCTAGATTCCGCTCAATAGTGCCCCGAGCATGGTTAACCACATGGCCTCAAGTGAATCTTTCCAAATTCCAAAGGCTATCGACTAATAGTGAGGGTCTAACTGATTCATTGGGGATACTATTCCTTTATTACCAGAGTATATCATAGTGGAATTCAATCACATTCAGTAGCGAAATTAGATAAACAAGGAGACCACTGGAAAGTATACAAGACTGCAATATAAAACAAATCCATACATTTCACATATACAATGATTCATATGATACAAGTATATAAAAAACATCCAAAATAGGTACATGGAAATACAATATAGTACAAACCTAGAAAAATACAAAAAGGACCAAAAAGTATCCTAGTATCATTGAAAGCCTCATCTTGGTCCCATGCTCCCCTTATCCAAAGCAATTATCAACAACCTATGATAGGGTGATTTCCCATGTTATCACCGACAATCATATAATATATTTGGGTCACCAACGAGTCCCAAATAGGGTGTGATATAAACATATCAATAGGAATTCACTCAATGTTCTATACAAATCTAAGTAGCACAACACAATATGTTATACAAGTGTATGTAAGTAGATAAAAATGTAATGTTCTTACATTACATATCCACTATAAGAAAGTGATACCCAAAATCCACTCGAGGCTCCCTAAAAAAAATTGAAGCTCTTAAAAATGTAGCTACAATAATTTGAATAAACCGCATGGCCTTGTTATACTCCCATCCATACCATGTCCACACGACCTTATTGTATAATGAAAGAATATAAAAAAGCCACATCCTTTCTGAATAACCAGACATGTCATATATCCCACAGTTGTGCCATATAATGAATTGTAGACCATGAAGGTCCTGATCAAAGGTATAAAGGACCCTGGAATCCTCGTTGAGTCCTTAGAGAATCTCGATGCAAACATGATGTTGGAAGTAGTTGGAGTCCTAGGATCATGTGTACCAACATGTCCTACGCGAGTCCAAGAAATCTGGATCCAAGTATTAGAAAATCCCAAGTCATCCCATGGAATCAATACCCTTGGAGTAAACTATATCCAAGGAATCCACTATTGTGTTCTATATACACGGAGAGCCATCCATGGAATCTAAACAAAACATGCATTCATTCATAAAATTTAACAACTCAATTGCATATGAGTCTACCCACTCATATAATAAATTTCATTCAATTCCATATAATGAGTATACACACTCATTTAATATATTTCATACTAAAAACATCACATGAGTATACCAAATCAAGTATTCCATTTAAATTTAATCATGTCTCATGGGTATACCCACCCATTTATCATAAATTTAAATTAGATATGTCACATGGGTATTCCCACCCATTTATCAACATTAATAGATTGACATATTCCATGGGTATACCCACCCATTAAATTAAATCCATATAAGCCATTTAAATCATCATGTATAACATAACTCATTTGATAAACAATTAACCAGTTCAAGTTCAATATAATAAATCAAACCAAAGGAGGAAAATCATCTCCTAATAATCCCCTTCAACCCACTCTACTTATAATTGTCTTACTATAACAAGGAAAATCCAAAAGACAACCCTTGGGTGGTTTAAAATGGAATTAACATGGAATTATCATAAGTTCCACCCCATGGGTGACCTTGGTTTGGGAAACGGGTACCAATGCATCAGAACAGGTCCTATGGGCATCCCTAATAGGTTTGGTCGCATCTTTTCAAGTAACTCTTTCGTAATTAGGGTCGCGTTGTAAAGTATAGTGGATGGTGTAATGGTTGATATCTCTAAAAATAATCGAATGCTGAAACAAAGTTATAGACCACATACATTAGCTTGGTAGTGGAATGATCATCCAGTATCATGTCTTGATTAGAATCTGGTTAGGAGAAATCTGAAGAAAGGATAAAGAAAAGGAAATTAGGGCATATGGGCCTAAATCCAAATAGCTCAATTGATAGCCAGAAGTATCAATAAAGGCTAAAAAGGAATTTAGATCTTACTATTGTGGATACAAGAAATTGTAACATTCATAAATCAGAGTGCAGATTGAAAACCGAGATCAAATTATATTTTAGGATCAAGAGGGATCTCAAAATCTTGATCCACTATTGTGCATTTGGTGACATGAAATTAGGCTATAAAAATAATTTTTAATTTAATTAAAAATTATATAACTCTATAAATACATGGTGATGAATGATTTAGGTGCAGGGCTGGAAAAATCGTACGATGATCGTGCATGGTTCTTGTAGGCCAAGGGGAACCCGCATGGTTTTCTCACACTATTTCCAAACAATGTGGAACCTGTATTCTAAGCCTTTTTCAAAGTCTAAAAAAACTATAGACATGGCCACATGGTCATGTGGCTCATTCTGTATAGTTTGGCCTAACTGTGTGGTGTATACCACCCCTCTATCCAAACATTCATGGTTTATTCAAACCATGTAGTTTTTTCCACATGGTTTTCACTAACCATTCTCCAAGCCATTTTCAGTCCAAAACCTGTTTTTGGGATCCGAACAAGCCACAAACACCTCCAAAATACCAATAATCATGTTTTACACTCATATAAGGCCATGTTTAATCATTGAAAACACTAAATAAGCAATTAGTACCTATTACAAAAACAAATTATCTCACAATAGTGCTCTTGGCCCACTACGAAAGAGACCTTGTGGACCATGAAGTTGGTCCATGCACTATAAGTCATAATTTTTGATATTGAATGCAGCAATGAAGAAGATGAGTTTAACTAAAGGACTAAATAATAACTGTGATTAGTGGATTTATCAAATTTCTTTTCCTATAAGGACTACTAGCCACATCATTTAGAATAGAGTGAAGGTTGTTATAATATTATTATCTTTAGAATTTAGAAAAGTTAAAGTTATCTGTGTGGTTCAAGGCATGAAGATAAGTTTACAAAATTGAGTCTATGAAGTAATAGATTTCATAAGGGGGTTTTTGTAATTAATCTGTGAAGATAAAGTACAATTAAGGAATCTTCTAGGGTAATCCAAAATGTTGAATTTTATAGAGGTAATTGTGGAGTTCGCGAGGTAGCTCGTGAAGTCATGAAGGAGGAGTTCACAATGTAGGATTCACGGGGGAAACTCACATAGGTAATTATACAAAGTGGAGTTTGTGGTCACTAGTGTTCTATATTGTAGATTCCATCGAAGAGAAGGGAAGTTCATAGTGAATACAATTCCATGAATTCAAGTGCATGGAATAGTGGATTTCATCTCTCAGATTAAAATTGGGCTTTATGGAACACTCCCATATGTGTGAAATGAATTTGAATTGATTCATAAAAACAAAAATATATTATGAAGGATAACTTTACACACTTTAGTTGAGATAGTAGTGAGATTTTAAAGTGTAATTGATATTGAAATTGGAGGGATAGTGAGTCCATTTTGAACATTATAACAGCAGTGTACTATAGTAGATTTTTTACATTGGGACATTAACTTTTTATGCTCTTTGGAATTTACCAATTATGAATGAACCAAGTAAAATTGATGTGTTTTGTGCATTATTAAATTTTTTTAAAATACATATTTATGTGAGAAAAAGAGAGGATAAATTTTTCTTTCACGATGAAACAAGATCAAAGGGAAACCTATTTTAATCTGTAATACCCTAATTCACATCCCCTGTTAGGGTATTTAACCTAGTGGGGCCAACAATTTGTATTAATGATAATGGTTAAATTGAGTGAATCTCTCTCAGTATAAGTAGTGTAAACATTCAACCACCATGGGATTATAATATTTGATGGAAAAAAATTTCAATTGTTGAAGAATCAGATGAAACACTACTTATAATATATATGAATGAATGTGTAAACTATTTTTATGAATGGGATCTCAACCAATATGGATAGTGGGGCCTTATCAGACATTAAACAATGATAATTGTTTTTCAAATCCAAATTAATAAATGTTTTATATGGATCCCTATCCAACATAATCTACAAAAAATTAATGTCGTATAAATCCTATCGTGCCTTGTGAAAAATATTTTAAACACCTATGATGGTGATTCAAATGTTATTGAAACTAACTTTAATATTCTATAGAACAAATATAAGGATATCAATATTCCACTAATGAATCTATAGATTCATTATTTGATCGGTTGAGTGTGATTATGGAGGACATGCGTGGTCTTAGAGAAATACTTGGTGATGTGCAGATTATAAAATTCATCATAGGAATATTTCCACCTTGATTTAATCTGAAAATATTTTCTCTTTAGGATAAATATCTAGAGGAGAAGACATTGGATAGTTTCCACAATACTCTTGTTGTATATGAAATGTGAAATGATGATATTTAGTCCATGGAAAAAGGGTAAATCTAAGGAGGTGGCATTCAAGTCCCTAGAGAATCTCACTATAGTTTGTGTTCATAAATAAGATTAATTTGATGAATTAATTCCATTATTATCCTCAAATATATAAAAGGTAAAATTAATTCTTAAATGAAAACTCTCGCTTGCATGTATTCAAAGTGGAAGGGTAAGACACCTTGTAGAATAGTTTCCTAATATGTTTTATGAAGATGATGAGGATGATGAAATTCCTAATAATAATTCTACTGCTAATTTGAATGGAATAAATGACACTAAACACAATTAATTCAAGAAAAAGAATATTATTTCTGATGAAAATGATAGTTCAAAAGAGTCTGAAACAGAATAAATTGAAGAATGAAAATATTACAAAGAAAATTTTGTGGTGGTAGTTGTTGGGAATTCCTAGACATGAAAAGATGGCAATGCTGATGAATGGGAAAAGGAATGAATATTTGATCTTCAAGTTGAGATTCAAAATCTCTTGATGAGATAAATGTTTCGAGATCCAAAATAAATAAAACCAACATAGTGTTTTGTGATTCCAAACTCTATTCATAGCAATAGAAAGAATATAAGTCTTATTTGAAGACATAAATTGAAAATATCAAATTGGAAAATCCAAAAAACCTAGAGAAGTTCATTAAGTACATGATCAAAGTTGAATAACATACTAAGATTATATATGGTTTGACTAGGACAGTGAAATATATGGTCAAATGCATTAAAGATCTTGAAGAGGAAGTTGTTGGCCTATAATTAAATGTTGAAGATCATGAGAGACTTTTTACCCCTGTTATAACATCAACTAATCTGATCACCAAGGTGAGGAAAAAGGTGAAGGTGTAGCATAGAGTTATATTAAAACAAAGATGAGAGTCATATCCTAATGGTAAAAATTGTATGAGTATTGTCTATAAATGAAAAGAAACTATAGATTCTGGTATACCATAGAAACCCTTTCCAAAGTTGAAGGTTTATTTTTGAACAACTGAGAATCAAAAAAACTAAAGAACAACCAGTCCCATAGAAATGACACACATGAATTCACCTCATATCAGGAGTTATTATTTTGGAAAGATAAGATATTCCCAAAATGTATGTTCCATACACAAGAGGTACCGAAGGGAATAATAACAACAGAGGAATCCAAGAAGAGTTAATTAATTTAGGAAATCTTGTTATGATCACTATTTTTTGGTGTGATGGATTTTTACATATATATAGATATTTCTCATCAACAATACAAATGAATGTTCCAAAGAAAACCTAAAGTGTTCATATGAAACAACTAAAGAATCATCACGCAAGATGAGAACGAAAAAATAATTTTAATATTTGTAAGATGAATTTAGTCTATATTTTATTGAAGAATATCAGACATGTCATTATACACTGAGTGAGAAATTAAAGACATGGATCAAAAAGGGAAGATATGACAATAAATTGGTTGCAGATATTTTCCTAAAAAAATTAGATCATATTGGTTCATGAATCATTAAAATTTGATGAACCTCCCACATGACTGGAAATATGGATCTCATCATAGGAATCAATAATGAAAAGAAATTTGCTGTCAAATTTAATAATGATGAAGGCCTAAGGGTTATTTTCTTTGGGAAATCCAAATTTATAGGTAAAGATATGAGATGTGAAAATTTCTTGGTTGATGAGGGTCTCGGTCACAATAATCTTATCAGCAATCAATTCTATGACCCAGGGTATGAAATACGTTTTAACAAGAATATGTTCATCATCAATGGAACATACGGTGCAGTGGTGATGTAGGGGAAGTGAATGAAGGGGAATATGTACATTGTAAGTGGTGAATAATATATGTTTTTTCATTCCAAGGAAGAAAATAATAATTTGTAGAATAAATGTTTTAATAATTTAAGACAAATGTCTATAAAAGATCTTGTGAAAATGATGGATCTTGATATCTCTCTATTCCATCACATGATTTTACAAAAATATGAGATACATTCTAAAAATGGAATATTGCTCAAAATACTTACAAGGAGAAGAATTAAAGATAATAAGATTTTTGGAATTGGTGTATATTGATGTGTGTGAAACTATCTCGCCAAGATCCATTGATGGGAAGAGATGTAATTTCCTATTCATTTAAGGTTACTATATAATGGCATGGATGTTCTTCATGAAACAAAAGTCTAATGTGTTCAGTATTATAACACAAATCTGGATGGAGGCCTAAAAGATTATTTGAAGTAAAATTTAAATGTTCCGAACTGAAAATATGACAATGTTAAAAAATAAAAAAGTTGATTATTATATCAAGAAGCTTGGGATAGGGCACCAAATCTCAGTAGTGATAAATCCTCTATAAAATGGTGTGTTTGATAGGAGGAATAAGATCATAAATAAAATGGAAAGAATGATATTCATTGAAAAATACTCACCATATAATTTTTGGAAGGAAACATTCTTGGATTGGTCTAGATATCCAGTAGATCTTTGTTCTATCCAAGGGAATAGATGACTCAATACAAGATATGGTATAGAAAGAAGATGAGATTGGAGTAAATTCAAGTCTTTAAAAGTGATTCATTCTCAATAAGAAGAAGCCAAATAATTTTAATCACATGGAGATTAAAGGACATTTCTTAGCTACCCTGGAAAACTTATAATATATGAATGGTTCAATAAGAAGTTAGGAAAGGTTGTTGAAATCTATGATATTGTTTTGGTAAAGAATGAGAATAATATTAAAAAATAGGTGGACAATATCAGGAGGATAGTGATGAATAATTTATCAGCTTAGAACGAATGCAAGTTCTTGAGGAAGACTTAGAGGAAGATTTAGATAATGAACAGGATGAATCCAGACATATATCTGTATAGAATCCAAAGAGTCGAGCTGATGTTGATAGAATAAATGCCATCAGTGATCATAAAACACCAGTATATACAAGGATAATTGAGTTTCTAAAACAAACATCCTTTCATTGAAAGGAAAAACCAAAATATTTTGAACAAGATAAAATAGATGAGAACTAGGTTCATGTGATGAATGATGACCTTGACGAAATTGAAATGAATAAAATGCGGAAGGTTTTTTTGTGGTCAATAGATAATAATATCATTGGGACCAAGTGGGTCATCTAGATCAAACTAAATTAATATTGAATAATTATTAGGAAGAAAAAGTAGGACTAATGTGCAAGAGATACTCTCAGAATGAGGGAATTCAGGTTGATGAGATATTTTCACTTCTTATAAGGATGAAGACTGTCTGACTATTCTTGGCCATAGCTATGCAAAGGAAATTCAAATTTTTCCAGATGAATGTCAAGTTAGAAATTTTCAATGGTTTTTTGGAAGAATAAGTTTACATTAAAAACCATATAGTTTTCTCATACATGAAGTTTAAAACAGAATTTATCAGTTGAAGAAGGTGCTATATGTATTAAATTAGACACCAAGAGTGTGATATTCACTACTTAATCAGAATTTAGAGAAGCACGGTTTCCAACATAGTGGAGTTGATCACATTATCTATTTCAAAAATAAGATTAATAAAGGGATGATGGTGATGTTATATGTTTATGAAATTATTTTTGGTGAATATAATGAATAATATTTAAAATAGTTTGCAGAATTCATGAAATGTGACTTCAAAAGGTCAATGATTGATGAAATGACATTTTTCCTTGGTTTACTAGTGATGCAATGAAGTCATGACACATTTATTTATCAATATAAATATTTCAAGGTGGTTTTAAGAAAATTTGGAATGGATAATTCCATGGAGGTGAGGAATTCAGTTGGTAACCAAATGAATTTTTCAAGGGATGATGGAGGTAGAGCAGTAAATGTAATAGAACACATAAAAATCAATGGGATCCTATTGTACTTAATGGAAACACAATTTGATAATGTTTTTCCAACATGCATGAATACATTGTATCAAATTAATCGCAAGAAAATCCATTTAATTATGATGAAAAGAATAATATATTATATCAAAGGCATAGTGGACTTTAATTTTATTTATAATAAAATATTAGAACATGAATTTTTGGGATATGTAGTTTCAGATTGGTTCGATTAAGAAGACGATAAAAAGTAAACCTTAGGTGCTTCATTTTATCTTTGAGAACTATATATTTCTTGGTTAATCAAGAAATAATATAGTATTTAATTGATCACTTTATAAGATGATTATATTTGAAGCACTCATGAATGCATTTTGTTTTTATGGACAAAACAAAAAACTGAAGATATGAGCATTGAAGTGATGTCTCAAATTGGAAACAATTTTGATAATTCATGTGGTATAAATTTTAGAAAAAATATAGTCCATCACTCAAGGAAAAAGGAAATTGAAATAAAATATCATTTTCTCTAGGAGAAAGTAGAACATGGTCCTGTGAAATTAGAGTATGTGCCTACTAAACTACATATTTCATACAACCTAGAAAAGAACTTACTAAAAGAAGTGTTTGAATGAAATCAGTTGGATCATGGAGTCTAGTCAAATCCTTTTACATAAATAATGTGGATGTGAGACCCCCACTCCCTAAGGTATGTTATGAATTTCCATATGTACTGATCTTTGTTATTTTTCTTATTAAATACTAAAATGTACCTTTAGGTGCATTGATAAAGGGGTAGAAATATGGATTATGGTGGAAATGTTTTTGATAGGGGTAGATCTGTTTCACGATTAATCAGGGTATAAAATAAATTGTGTGATTTTTAAATCTGATGATGCAAAATATATTATCTCAATGAAGACATTATTGATAAAAGATAAAACAAATTATTTATAGGGGAGATAATGTTCATGATTAATCATGGGTAGAGAAGAAATTGATGGAGTTTTCAATCCAATGATGTTAAATATGTTTTTTGAATTAATAATTATCATGAAAGGATGACCAATGAATTTTTGATGAAATCTGTTATGAGGTGAGGCTGAAAAAGTAGTCTTCACGAGATCCAAAATTTGTAAAAAATTGGTATCTATCATCAATTGGAATCAATAAATAATACATGGTGTTTAGAATGATGTAATTTAATGATTAAATTTTCATGATACTCTTATGTCTCACATCTATCATGGATCTTGTGTTCTTAGAGTATGTGCTGAGTGAATCTTTGATCACTATCTGGAGTCAAAGAGTGAGAATGGAAGTCCAAGCTATGAGTACATGAGTTTTTGTCAACATAAGTTTCTAAAAATTCTTGAAGTGTTTTCAACAAACCCAAAGGGGGAAATTTTTTGGCACAAATCCCTCGTGATTAAATTTCAATGTTTTTGGGTTGTATATGTTGAAAATTTTGACAAGGTGGTTCAGAAATCATTTGAAGTTACTCTAAATTATTGTGTTGAAAATGGTAGTGTTTCTTAGTGTTTTTTAATTTTTAGTCCAAGAAATTTGGAGGTTCAAAGTTGGTTTTTGGAAAAGGAATATTTTTTATGAAGTAGAGTATGAATAGCATGAGGTCAAACATGATAGTATGTTGTATATGAGTTAATGGTTACAAGGAGGAAAGTGGTATACAATCACAAGGTGAAATTGAGTTCCTGACTACATGTCAGAATGATGTACGCAGTCGTTTCATGCTTCTCTTGGGCCACCGAGAAGGATAGTACACAGACCGTAGAGTAGAGTTTGTAGTATGAAATGAAACGATGAAGCATATGTGTTTAATTTTAGGGCTAAGAAATAATTGTGATTAGCATATTTATAAGAGGTCTTTTCTAATAAAATGACCACCAATAACCTAATTCAGTAGAGAGAGAATTTAATTAGAATATTATCACTGTGGTAATTTTGATAAATTTGAAATTTTTCTGTGAGGTGGATTGCATGAAGAGGAGTTTATTGAAGTGATATGATTAAGTTGAATATTTTATAATTGGCTTCACAGAAGTAATCTATGAAATGAATGCATTGAGAAGAAATTTTTAGGGTAGTCTACAAATTATAATTTTTTTGAGTAAAAGAAATATTTCATGAGGCTGCTCGCAATGTTTCGGATGATTACATAAAGAAGACTATGTTGGGGATGCTCACATAGGGTGGTCCAGGAAGTGGTGTTCATGGTGAATAGTATTATGTGGGTTAGAGTTCACGGAAGAGAATGGAAGTCCATGGTGAATAGTGTTCCACAAAGTTAAGTACATGGAAGAGTGAATTTCATCTCTCTAATGAAAATAAAGCTTCATGACACACTCCCATATGTGTGAACAAAATATGAACTGATTCAGAACAAAAAAAATGTTTTTAGAGGAGCAGTTCCCACACATCAATTGATATAGTATTGACCTTTCAAAGTGTTATAGTGAAGCATTAGTGAATGTGAGTCTTCTTTTAACATTGTAAAAATATTGTGCTATATTGGATTTAGTACATTATCACATTGCATTTTAATTCTTCTTATACTAGCCTGATTATGGTTGAATAAATTAAAATTTAGGTCTCTTGTTCATGATTTAATTTATGTATTACATAATATTGTGAGATGAAGAGAATAGCAAGATTTGTTTAACGATGAATCAAGATCTAAGGGGAAGTAATTTTAATTTATCATACCTTAAGTCACCCAATGTCTTAGACTATTTAAACTTCTAGATCTAATAAATTGTAACTTCAATCTGAGGATCCACTTGGAGGAAAATCAAGAAGTATATATGCCTTGTAATGGAAACCCATAACTTTAGTAGCTATAGAAAGGCGATTCAATACCTACATAAAGGTAAATTAGGGATATATAAAGGTATCTATATAATATTAGTTGCTATGTAATGGTAAAATACTCTCACATGAAGGTAAAATATAGAATTTATTTATGGATAAATTTGACTAGAAATTCATAATTAATTTATAAATAAATTTGTGATACTCTTTTCGAATCCATACGGAAGTATTATGTGTATTTGGAAAATTTTAAATGGTAATGACGATTTAGTTTTAAGATCGTGATATTTTAAATATCATGAAGACTTATTCAATGTATTCTCCATAATAAAAAAGTGAACTTATGAAGGGTGAATATTTTGACTAATTTAAAGATGATATTTCCAGGATACATTGAGTTTGAATATTGTAAAGAATAACTATAGATCTTTAGAGATAATAAAAAGGAATGTCTGATATTTTAATATTCCACAGATCTGAAGATTCGACAGATGTTATTTTATGGTGTTATGACTCACCAATATTTATAGAGTCTTGAAGAAAAATATCCATGCTTCATAGTGAATATGAGTATGAGTAGAATTATAATGAAGAAGGTGATCATAATGGTGTGAGTATACTAATAATATTTTAGAGGTTGAAAGAGAAATAATAAGTGATAGACCTAATACTACATCTATTGAAAACATTGAAGTATCAAACAGAGATAATGAGTGAACTGGTTCTACAAACAAAGGATCCATCTCATAAAATGAATAAGATTAGGTGTTTCAATGAAATTTCTATTCATTTAAGAAAAACAAGAAAAGAGAAAAATAAATTGGGAGTGGCATACATCAATTGATCAAACATAAGATAAAGATATGTGACATCCTACCTACAATATAATGTTGTCGAATTCTATAGAACATTGATTCAACCTATCTAATTGATATGAGTTATTGTATAATATTATTCATATATTCTAGGAGGGACTTTATCTGTCACTAAATATCTTTCTTCAAGTAAGTACAAGACCATCCTCTTATATGAAAATATAACAATCCGTCACTTTATTTTTACTTTTCTAGTTCCAGGATAATAGTTTGAAGGTCATAAAATTGCTTGGAATTTATTAGATAATAATAAGAATGTCATGCACATGAGATAACAACCATGTTTTAATGGGGATGTAGTCATCCTTAGTGAGCCAAGCCTCATTGAAAAACACTGATCTTATCTAATGTTACTTTCTTATTCTATATCTATATACCAACCAAAATAGAGATAAGGAGATATATATAATCACTAAATATTTAATGTGGAAAATAATGTATATAATTGAAATTGTATTAAAATTCATTCCACAGTGATTCACCCTACTTTTTCAGCATGAACATATCCCAACTTGATCCTAACAATTGGTATCAGAGTAGGTTACACCACAATTTGATTATTTTAATTGAATATATTTATTTGAATAATTCATTTTCTCTTTTTAAAAGTTAAGTAAATATTTGAATAATCCTATGATTTTCTTATCAAATAAACCATGGATGACATGTCTACCAAGACACTGAAGAACAATAGAAAAATAGAAGTAAAAAATCTAAGAATGGCATCATAATTGAATTGAGACTCTCAACTATTTAATGTAAATAAAAGTGGAAGTTTTTTTTGTTACATTTGATATTATGTATCTTCTTGAAGATTATAATAAAATTACCCTCGAGATAAAAGAGGTAAAGAACCATGTTTTCCCTTCCAACAATTCTGAAGAATAAAAATCTATCATTGAAGATGAAAATATGGTTTTTGGACTCTCCATCATGAAGGAAAACTGTTCTACCCCATGTAAATTATTATCATCACAAGAATAATGGGTAACCATTACTTATTATAAAAACTATCCTCATAATTAACTTGATATCAGTGGGGAAGATCCCAATTCTGGGGATTTAGAAGATGAATCATTTGGTTCTTTGAAAGATATCCGACATAACTGACATAAAGTAATAGTACATTATGTTTGTAGAGTTTTTATAAATATAGGTGGAAACAACCCACTTATAATTTTATATTGAAATGAAATAGAATTCATTCAAAGAAAGGATGAAAATCTGTGTTAAGCACTCTAAACAAGCTGGAGTCACATTAAATCTGGAATCAATTTCGACCATGCATTCACAACAACTTAAAATGTAATCCACTACAAAAAAACATAAAAGGAGGAAACATATTCTAAAATATATCTATGTGCTGGTAATAAAATTTTGAGATTATATAATGATCAATCTAATATAGGAAAAAAAAGAAAGGTATCTACCACTTTTGAAGATAATATTTTTGATATATCAATTTGCATGTGTAATTCAGGTTTGAAATCTAAATCTATAAAAAAGTTGTTGAAGAAAAATGATCTATAACCGACCACAAAATCCATGGTGGTTGGAATCATATGCATGTGGAGTAATTCTCTAAATGGATCCCAAATAGTTGATGAAAATTCTAAAAAATATCAATATGATAGTTCTAGAAAATTTGGATAGCGTATAGTTCAAAAGAAGAAACCAATATTGGTTATTGATTTTTTCTTGGATTAGATTTTAGCATATGGATGTGGACTTGTGGTATAATATGTCATCCTATGGAAGAAGTAAAAAATTTCAACAAGATCATACAACGACTAGGAAGGGGGGTTGAATCGGTTTTTCACTTTTTATAAGTTTCATTGCTTTTTAAAACATAATCCCTATAACATGTTAATGTTCATATACTTATCATATTTTTGTAAATAATCATTCATGCAAAAATAGGATTGCAAGTAAATAACATGAGATTTATAAGGTTCGAACTCAGTGTGAGAATGTACATCCTTTCTATAGCCACTCCCATAGATCTATGAAAATTCTTTATTATGAAAAAGTAAATACAACATGTGCCAACTCCCATTAGATAACTCCTATCTCCCGATAGGAAAGACCATAATGACTATAATCAGTTTACAAAGGTTTCTTACAAATAATTGAGCCAAAAAACTAAAAATTCTTTGTTCAATTTTCTCCCCAAAATTTATTGGGTCTAGTAAGCCTAAATAAGATAACCTTAGGTCTGATTAACTCAGTACAATTGGCTCAATATGATATTCCCATTCTCAATGTACACTTCTTCAAACTCTAATCATCAGTTCGATCAAATGAATATGATAATCTCAATATGATTTTTTCAGTTCAGAAAACAAAAAAAATAGATGTTTGAGATTTTAATGAGATCTTTGTCCGGAATGAACATTCACATGAATTATTCAGTGATCTGTATTTACCACTTATGTGAAATTTTAAAAAATGTGAATGAACTTTTCTTCTATTTATATGTGACTTAGAAAAGAAAAGTGGGGAAACTTGAAAATTTTATCCACTCTCTCAAATTCAAACACTATGATATCAATGCATAATTGTATTTCAAGTCTGAACACTTGAACTTTGACTTATTTAAACCTTATCAATATTTCTTTGAGATTAGTCTTTTAAAAAAACATTTCATTATTCTGGTGTAACTTCCTCATCTTCAACTTCCACTATTAATTATGATATACCTTTCTTTCTTAGCTCATTATGATCTGTCTATCTTCCTCATATCATTATGATCTACCTTTCTTTCTCATCTCATTACGATCTGACTATCTTCTTTGACTCATTAGGATCTACCTTTCTTTCAAAACTCATTACGATCTTCCTTTATTTCTCTACTCATTATGATCTGACTATATTCCTCATCTCATTATAATGAGATTACTCAGTAGGTGACTTATTGGTGCCACAATCTTATTCAATTTTGAACTTGAACTCTCCATTTGTTTCTTCTTAATAAAATAAAAATCTTTTAGAATCTTCACTTCTTTTCATAATTGAAATCCCTTTGATGGATCGACATCAACATATCTAATCACTCTGTTGTTCTATCGATGCGAGGAATTATTTTGATAAATTGGTGCATGTTCATGATTTGATTGATCTTCCTCTTTACATTTATTCTGGTTAAAAACTCATAATGATGAAATTATAATTATAATGAAATTATCATTATGATGTTCTATATTCGATGATAACTCTACTCAGCCTCATTTAGACTCCTAACAGCCTTCCATGCCCAATATTTCTAGATCTGGTCTTCTGTGTTCGGGTCTATAGAACTGATAAAATCACTATGATTCTTCCATTACTTTAATAAATTTTATCATGATTGTTTTCATGATTTGTGAGAACATTAGTATTGTTAAAGCATCATTTGACTTGAGGTTATAAATTATGAAAATGTTATAACTCTTGACTTCACTAACTATTTTCAAAAACTATTTAGGAGAATTACGACTTCTTCCCACAACAAATTCTAGCATTCTAACAAACACTGTTTTTTATGGATCTTGAAATTCATACTGATGGAACTGAGACCAATGGTGCATCTGATCAACAAATTCATATTTCTGACAACTTCTACTTTAGGTGTTTCTCGGTCTGATAACCAGTGTCTGGAAACCTATTTCTAGAAAAAAAAAATATTAAGGATAAAACTTTTCACTCCCTTTGTGTTTGGATTCACCAAAATACAGAAACATACAATTTTATTTTGAAAACTCATTAAAATGACTAAGACCAATCCTGTATAAGAAAAACAATTTTTTTACAAAAAGTTTAGTTGTCAAAAAATAAAAAAAAAATTGTTAAAAAAATTATCATAAAGGATTTTTATCTCCCTCTTTTGATTTTTTTATAACCCTCATTATCAACCTTTTGCAACTCTTAGAAATTTTTCACAACTCAATTTTTTTTTAAAAAAAAATCAGGCTTTTGACATCTACCAAAACACAACCTTTCTTAAAAGAGACTTTCCCAAAACTAAAATTCTAGATAAAGTAATGTTTTTGAAGGAATTACATCCCTCGGTTAAAAGAATATTTTATTTCCATATAAATATAAACTCCCCCACCCCACTTTTTTCTTTTCCTCTCTCATTTTTCTTTTTCTCTCCCTTTTTCTTTTATCTCCCCAATTTTATGATAACCAAAGCATCATATTCATTTATGAATGATAATTAAAAACATTAAAAAATTTGTTATTTTCTCTATCCATTTTTCAAAATAATCCAAATCATGGTGGGAGAATTCTTTATGAGGATTAAAAATTCATTGGTGGAGGATGAACATGAAGTTGCAACCACAACTCAACAAATGTTTATTTTACATTGCCTTTTTGAAGATATTAGAAATTTTATAATTCATTGAGGTGTATTGTAGAAAAACATCTCCAGAAACAACTTTTATTTTATAATTTAAAACATTATATCAATTTGTTTTGATAATTAATGTTCAATAATATTTTTAGAAAGTTCAATTTCTATATGATTATCACAAATTTTCTTCAATGGTTTAGAAACTATTTCTTTAAATTATTATAGCTAAACATTTATCCCAAAAAATTGATTACAATCCTAATTTTCCCCAAAATATTCAGATTCATATATTCTTAAAGTTACTAAACTTTTTTTTACTATTCCATTTCACACAACATTCACCAAAGAAAAATGTTCATCCTGATGTTAATTTTCTATCATTATAATCTTCAGCAAAATCGGCATCAGTATAATCATGAAACATTACCTCACTATTTCTATTTTATAACAACCCATGTGAAATTGTTCCTTTGATGTATCTCATAATTATTTTTTTCTTCAAACTTATGTGATTATTTAGGAATACTTTGATACTTGAAAAACAAATCCACAACATGAGAAATATCAGGCATTAAGGCTATAAGGTAAAGTAAACTTCCTATCAACATCCAAAATTATTTTTGATTTACACTTTTTTTAGACACATCATTACTCCAATTTTTTCTAAAAAAGATACGATTAGAAACTTCTTTATATTCTAAAGTTCCAAACTTTTATAACAATTTCCTGACATTCTTTTCTTAATATTAAAAGATGTATTTTTTAACTTGTGAACCAATAATATAGTTATTTCTCCCATGATCATTAAATTTGTTTTTGTAAACCAACTATGTTTTTAAGAACATTTTTTATTTTCTGGCCATGGAACATGTTTGCATGTTTATTTTTTATCAATCTAATACAACTATTCATTCATATAATCCACCAATTATTTGTGTTTAATAGATTCTGAAACTAACTTCAGTTCTACTATTGAGATAACTGAGGTTTGATTTACTAGTATCAACATTATTATGGTCTGAAGAATATCCTTTTAATTTCTAATAATATTTTTGAACTCAACATATTTTTGTAAGGTAGGAAATTTTAAAATTTATTCTCCAAATGAACTTTCCTTATCACATGATTCTTCTGAATATTTGTAAGGCTATTTTGACTTACTTCCACAATCCTGGGAGATCTCTATTTTATCCTCCCCATCATTCTCAACAACTATTTTTAAGAAATTGTGATTTTCAATTACTTTCACATATTATGAATCCACAAACCTTTGTAATAATTTCTTCCAACATTTGTAACTTCTTCCATTTGGTAAAAAACCCATAAAAATTACTTCCTAATCTTTCTCATCAAACATTACCAGATCTGTATTTTTTATTTATAGTAAACATTGAATTACAAAAACATTAAATTACATCAATGAGGGGTTTTTAAACCAAATTTCATTATAATTAATGTTGGTTTCTAGTCTCCAAAGTCTTATATTTTAAATATGTATAGTAGTATTAATAGCTTCTTTCCAACAGAACACTGAACATTTGTATTCTTCTAACACACATCTTCTGATTTTTACCAAATATATATTATTTCTTTCTAAAACCCCATTTTTTATTGATTATATAGAGACATATACTTATTTTTGATATGATGTTTTATTAGATAGGTTTAAAATTATTGTTCATGAATTTTGTACCATTATCTATTCTCAACTTCTTTATATTAACCCCCATTTCTTTCCCAACTTCTTTTCTCAAAAACTAAAACATTTCCATAGCCTTTGAATTATGTTTCATAAACATGATCTTTGTATCCAAGTGAAATCATCAATAAAATTGATGAATTATAAATCTTATTTTGTTAATTTATGTGTCATTGGTCCACATAAATCAGAATGAATAAGATCAAGAGGTCTGATTGATTGAATCTCAACTCTCTTATGAATTTTTTTATTCATCATCCCTTTTTGAAAAGAAACATAAACATATTAATTCCTTATTTTAAATTCTATAAAACAAAAAAGAACCTCAACTTTAGAAATTGTTTTCATTTTTTTCTACCCAAGGTGTCCAAGTCTTTGATGCATCAACTTATGTTCATATTTATAAATCAAGTAAAAGGACTTATTATACTCTCTTATTTGGAAGAGATTCCCACTAGTTATTTCACATTTTGTAATAACGTTTATATCTTTCTAACTTTTGACAACACAATAATATTTTCTAAAGATCAATTATTTTCCATAATCACATCTTTTATTTATGCTATTTATGTTAGTTTTTATCCCGTCAACAGATAAATATTCCTTAGATTTCAAATTTTCTACTTCAATCTCATCCATTCTGATTCTTTTGATTTTTAAGGAACTATCATTACCAAACATAACTACTCCTACATCATGACTTTCAAAATGTTTTAATATATTTATATCACCTATCAAATGTGAAGAAAAACTATTATTAAGTATCCATGGTTTGGTCTTTTTACTTTCTCTTAAAGCTATCTAAACAACAAGAACTCTTTCTTCATCATTCTTCTTTTTAGCTTCCTTTTATTTTCTAACATAAGAAAAATGTCCCAGAAGAAGTTTCATATATCTTTTGTAGGATGATCTACCTCATCATATATTCTAAAAACATCTTACAGACATTCAAATTGATTTTTCTTTGGAAGGTTTCTAACATGTTGATATTTTTTATTTCTAACTTCCTATGGGTTATGAAAATTACACATCCTTCTTCCCCCATTGATTTAAATTTTTTCAAATATTATTTTGTGAAGTAAAAAAGATGTGCCAAAAATTATAATCCTTAGGCCTATATATTTCACAACAAAATCAATTGACATCAAATATTGATTTTCTATTGAAGTAATATCTTTCTCTATATAAACATTGTTGAGGTTGATAACTTCTTCCTTCTTTAAAAATCTATAGATGTGGACCATCTTTCCTATTGAGTGATTTTTCATATTTTGTAGATCAAATAGATTTATCACGCCCTTTTTTAACCCAATCATCCCTAATAATTTTTTTGGAACCTAAAATTCTTGAAAATATGATGAACTATTATTTTTAGTGGGTGGGGATTTCATCTGATTCTTAACTCCGAATGGCTCGAAGGCCTTCATTTTTATTGATTTTTGATAATTCCCATTTCAACAGATGAGGGGGAGCCCTTACAAGGCCCGTAGGCTCAGAGATTAAAAGTCTCGTAGGCTTATGACCCGAAAGTCTTAGGGAATTCATCCAGACTATCTACAAAGAACTACCCCCCCCAGCATCTGCATCTTGACAGTATCTCTCCACCTTTTCATGGCCATCTGGCTAGGCTTCCCATGAAAGAATAGTTTGGTCCTGATGGAATATCCATACCCTCTCTTTTTAACAAATCCATTTGGATCTGCTCTGTTGAGTGCACCTTCTCTGAATCCTTTTCTGGGGCTGCTGTTTTTTTTAGTGTGTCTGGGGAAACTGCATGTGGCCCAAAGGCCTTGAGGTGGCCCAAAATCCCTACTAACCCGAAGGCCTGGGTGGCTTGAAAGCCTTAAGGACTCCAAGCCCAAACCAGTGGCCCAAGGTGAATAGTTCCAGCTGCTACAGTGCCGAACAGTACCTGCTACAGTACCTGCTACATTACCTGCGCAGTGTACAGTCTACTACAATACCTCTACAGTGTACAATACTGCTATAGTACCCCCAAAAATATTCCTCTACCTGGTTTTGAACCAGGGTCGTGTGGATTCACTTAAGGATACCTCACCAACTGGGCTGAGGCTCATGTGCGATTCCATCTGATTCTTCATTTGAGCATTCTTAACAACTTTAGAAGTCTCATATTTTACATCTAAATCCTTGTTAAATTTTTTATTTATCTTTCTCAAGGTGATTTTAGACGCAATAAGTTTTAATCGATAAATTTTAACTTCTTCATCCTTGGATTCCAACTTCTTACTGATATATTTAATCATTTTTTCATGTTTATCAATTCTTATTTTGTAACTTAAGATCCATTGAATGTATTCTTCCTCCTAATTAATTAAAACGTTTCTTCCTTCATTAATTTCTTCCCAATATTTCTTCATTACTTGGATTTATTTCTTCATAGTATTTTTTTTCTCAAGACATGTAATAAGTTTTGTTCTGAGTTGATACTCTCTATATGATTCGTTACCACCTTCTTCATTATCTGAGGAATCATTTTCTTTCTCAAGTTTTTTAATGAAGGTTCTGACTTTTTCTTAATTTTCATGTTCTGAATAATAGTTTTTAGTTAAGTATGATTCATATTTATTACTAAACATACTTATCTTGTTAGAGTAAACATCATTTTAGATTTATTGGATGACTTTTCTTCTTTAAGAGTTTTTTTCCACTTCATCCATGATGATTTTTCATCATAATTATCTTGATATTCTCTAACATTATTCATAGGAAAATTAATTGAAAAATCTTTAATTTGACCACTCTCAAATAATTTGAGACAAATTTTACCTCCATAATTTCCTCTTCTTCTTCTATTGTTCTTAGATATAAGAAACATGATTTTATCATTCAACTAATCGTCTTATTTGTCATCAAAGTCACAAGGATCATAATCTTCAACATCATTTATTTTTATTTTTCTCATGAAATAAAAATATATTTCATCTTTCATATTCTTTTTGAACATTGGATCTTTTTTCATTTAATAAGAAATAATAAATTTATGTAATTAATCAAAAGATAAATCATACTTATCTTCTAAAAATAAAATTTTAGAATTAAAATTTTCCAGAAATTTTCTCATAAGTTTCTTCACAACTGTATAATATTTTAGGATATCTCTAAATCCTATGATATTTTAAAAAAATTCATTTACTCTCATGAAGTATTCATCAATAGTTTATTCACCTCTCATTATGATGTGTTCATACATACTACGCCATATTTGTAACTTTTTTTCCTTCACTTTAGTATTCCCTTCAAAAATACTCTCCATCTTGTTCCGCATACTCTTTAAGGTATTGAGACCCGTCAACTTTATATAAAAATATTCTAATAAGGACATAATGATAGCATTTTTATATTTTCCATCAACTTCTATATTTATCTTATTAGAAAAAGTCATTGGGGCATCCTTCCTAATAGGTGTAAAACCAATTGTAGAAGCCTAAAAAACTTCTAGGACAAGAGATATCAGATAAGGAATCATTCTATTTTTTCATCCAAAATAATTTTTTTCATCAAATATAAAAATTCCAATACTATTGAAAAAATTGATAATATCCATGATAAGGATTCAACCATTTAACCTTACATATGATACCAATTAAAGTTACAAAAGATCTAATAACAATGAAGAATGGGGGTTTGAATTAGTTGTTCACTTATTATATGTTTCAATAATTTTTAAAACATAATCCCTGAAATAATTTAAATTTCATATCCTTATCATCCTTTTATAAATACTTATACATAAAAAAAATCAGAAATCATATAAAGAACACAAGATTTACAAGGTTTTGTCTCAATTTGAGAACCTACATCATTTCTATAGCCACTCCCATGTGTCTATAGAAATTCACTATTAGAAGAAGTAAATACAACTTGTTCCAACTCCTATTAGAAACCTTCTATCTCTAGATAAGAAATATTATACTGACAACCATCAATTTACAATGTTTTCTTACAAACAATTGATCTAAAACAAAATAAAGATAATTTTTTCAATTTTCACCACTAAATTTTCTGGGTCTAACGACCCTGAAATCAATGACCTTCATTCCAATAAACCCATTCAGATTTCCTCAGTGTGATCAACTCAATACGATCTTTCCGTTCTCAATATAAACTTCTGCAAACTCTACTAAAAAAACTCAGTCTAATCTTCTTCAGTCTAATCAAATCAATATGATCTTATCAATATGATGTTTCTTAGTCTAATAAAGAGAAAAAATTGACGTATGATCTTCCAATGATATTTTTATTTGGAAGTAACTTCCACTCGTATTCTTCAGTTCTTTCTCTTTTTAAATAATGTGAAATGTTACAAAATGTGAATTAACTTTGCTTCTATTTATAAGTGACTTAGAAAATAAAAGGTGGGAAACTTGAAAATATTCCCTACTCTATTAAGATCAAAAAAACTCCTAGATCTATACATAATTGAATTTCATGTTTGACCACTTCAAATTTGAATTATTAAAACATTATCAATATTTCTTCAAGATCAGTCTTCTCAAAAAAATTAACTTTTCTTAGTTCTGATATAACTTCTTTATCTTCATCTTCCTATTCTCATAATGATCCATATTTCTTTATCATCTCCTTATGATCTATCTGTATTTATCATCTCATTACGATCTAACTATCTTACTCATATCATTATGATCTGACTTTCTTTCTCATCTCATTACAATATGACTATCTTCCTCAACTCATTACGATTTTTCTTTCTATATCAGCTCATTACGATCTTCCATTCTTTCTCGAATCATTACAATTTGAGTATCTTCCTCATCTCATTATGATGAACTTCCTCAATAAATAATTTATTGGTGTCACAATATTATTTTATTGTGAACTTGAACTCTCCTTTTTTTATTCTCAGGAAAACACAATTCTTTTAGAATCATCACGTATTTTTATAATTGATCTCTGTTTTATGGATTGAAATCAACAATTCTGATCACTATGATGATATTCCTCTGATTTTTCATTAATTTGAGGAATTATTTAGTGAATTAGTGAATTTTTTTATCTAATTTATCTTCCTCCTTTCAGTCGGTCTAGTTAAATCCGCAGAATGATGGAATTATCATTATGATGAAATTATCAATATGATGTTATGAATCTGATGAGGTGTGCACTCAACACCATTCATACTTCAAACACACCTCTGTGTTTGGTACTTCAGGATTCAATCTTTTGTGTTTTTGTTTCTGGAATCGATATAACCTTTATGATTCATCTATTTCATAAAAATATTTTATAATGGTAGCTTTCTTGATTTGTTAGAACTTCATGATTGGAAAATCATCATATGACTTGAGGTTAGAAATTATGAAAACATTATAATTCTTGACATTACTATATTCATTCAAAATATCTTTAGAAACCTTATGACTTCTTCACCCAGCAACTTATAATTTTATAACGAACACCATGTCTGATGGATCTTGAACTTCATACCGATAGACCTGAGACTGATGGTGCATCTGATCAAAAACATAATATTTTTGACCAATTATAGATCTAGTGCTACTCGGTCTAATAATTTCAGTCTGGAAACCTGTGTCTGGAAAACAAATTTTTTAAAAATAACATTTTTCACTCCCATTTTGTTTAGATTCAACAACATTCATCAATGTTCATATTTCTCATGAAAACTCATTACGATGGACTAGGACCAATCCTCAATAAAAAATACATACTTGTACAAAAATGTTAGTTTACAATAAATAACAAAACTTTTTTAAAACAAATTTTCATAATGGTTCTTCAAGGAAGACATACCATGAAGAGAATCAATCCCGAGAAGCTGCAATATCCACAAAAAATAAAGAACAATATTTATAGAAAAATTTGATTTTAAACACCTAAATTATTCAATGAAATTTTCAATAGGAACAGTTATAAGGAAGATAAATGATATTATAAACCATTCAAGCATGATAGTTAAACAAATAAGAAGTTAAGATCACAAAATATAAGGAATAGAGACAAGCCTACCTTGAGAAAGAATTTTGTGAAAGATGTTAAAACAGAACTTTCCCAGAATTCAATGAATATGGATGGTGAGTTATCCATGGTTAACATTTAGAAGAAAAATAATGAATTTTTAAACAAGTCAAATAATTCAATGATGGGATATGTACTAAAAGAGAAAATTGTTTCTTTTCTAGAAAAATAGGACACATCATGGACACTTGCAAACAACCCATGAATGCAAGAATTTAATGGAACAAGGTCAAAAAAATGGAGGAATTGTCTAAGTAATAAATGAAAGGAATATATTGGTGAAGATAAAATCTAGAAATATATATAGAAAAAACAAAAAGGATGAACATATTCATAAAGCATGTCAAGCTTAGGCAAAACCAGAGAGTTTTAAGGCCATGAAAAGGAAATATATAAAGTGAATGAGGTAATACACATGAATAATATACCAAATTTCATGGGAGTTTTTCAAAATTGAATAACCCAAGGTCTCATAAGGAGCTATGTGCAAGGTGAAAGTAGTCTAGACACCATTCAAATGGTTTTTTAATAGTTATTCCAAGCTAAGAATAAATCTTGAAGAATATGAAAGCTATACAAGATGATACAAGTTCCCTGAAGGTTCATTGTAAAATTAAAATCCCATATAAGGAGAAAGATGAAGAATCCATGTTTCCTATATAAAAAATCATAAATTATTAAAAATAGTGAAATAATGAATAGTTCATTCAGAATTAGATCCAAAATGAAGTTATAAAATTGGTTGAGATGGAATTGTCAACCCCACTACTTAGATTTAGGAGAAAGTAGGTTTTATCTTATTCCCATATAATTTTGTGTGCTAACCATGTGGAAATTAAATATGATGCTAGTTATTAAATTAAGAACTAATGAAGTAAAGTAAGTTGGTATAACTATTCTAGATATGAAGAAATCATCATAATTAATTATTCTCACAATTGGAATCCTAAAGAGGATATGTTCAAGAGAAAAATTCTTGATAAATATGTAACATGTGAGAAAATAAATATGTCCTGGTGAAGAAACTGTGAAGGTTTACATCTTTGTGAACATCTCAACAAATAAGATAATAATTCTTATTTTACAATAAGATCACACTTTTTGATGTCTGTATGAGGTGAATACCTTGAGGGGGAATTTCTAGAGAAGCTACCAAAGTTAATAATTCATACACATTTGAATTATGGAAGGTTCTTATGAGTTTTTCATTAAAAGGATTGTCTTGATAATCTCTAAACATTTTTTTGTAAGCATAAAGTTCAGATATTAAAGGGGATAAATTAAATTTCTCAATGACACAAAAAAAAGAAAATAACTGAAAAAATATAGGGATTATTGAAATGAAAACCCATTGACCGTGACTTTAATTTTTTTAATCTATGGGTTATGTAAGTGTAGGAATTCAGTTTCAAAAAAAATGTATAAAGAATAAAAAATGAAACTCTGGAATTAACAAGTGGAATAAACCCAAAAAAGATTAATCTATCCTCAAAGAATTAATTTGTAAAGTGATAACAATTAGTATCATTTTAAATTAATAAAAGGAAAATGTTGTTACCCAATTTAAATCATCATGTTTTCTACACTGAGCATGGCTCACATAGACATTGATTGGGATGAATGATGACAAAATGCTGAATAATGAAACAATATTATCATCTTCTGTATAATTTTTATTTATTATGAATAATAGGTACAGAAAAAAAATGAAAGACAATGAGAAGAGAGGATATAAGAGGAAAATTCATGAATAAAGAATTGAAGAAATGACTAACATATTAATATAACGTTTTCTATCATGGGTATTAAAAAAATACAATGGGGGTGGTTGTAGAAACTAAATTTTATTTATGTTGTTTTTTTGTCAATGTAGAGAAAATTCATTAACGGGATTTTCATGGTGTCAATATCTGGATTTTGAGTTACTTGATAATATTATACGAGTTTCTAAGCTTGATAAGGAAGAATATGAATTTTTTGTTCTTGTTTCAAGTGTTGGTACTTCCATGATATATATATATATATATATATATATATATATTGACATGTGTATGGTAGTAATGTAATTGTTTAAGTGTTAGAGTGGAGATTTAGCAAAAATTAGGACAACCCTATCAAGGCCAGCACCCGGGAAACATTTAGACAATCTAGTGTCTCAGTTCAGGCACCACATAGCCAAGTGGGTGGAAAGATCATTGTTCATGTGATAAAACTTTTTAAAGAGACATATTTGTTTGTAAAGGAAAGAATGAGCATGGGTTTTCATGATTAGAGGTAAGGAGGATCTTAGCCTCTTAGGTGTAGGTCTACATGGGAGACCATGAGTGACCACCAACACCCAAGGGAATTTATTAAGATTTAACTAAAAGATATTTTAATATTAAAGAGCATCAGGGTAAAGAATTCTTTGTTGTGGGATTTTGTGGATGCATGTCACTACTGATCCATCATTAAATATATAAACATTATTCTAGGTTGAATGAAATGATTCCACATCACGACCTTAAACCTTGTGTTTGTGATATAGTTCTTTGGTATTTGGATGTTTTACTATTTCGATGATTAAGTGACTTCAGCAATCAATCCAAGCATACGAATGAGATAAGATGTTCCATTCTAAGCTGAGAGAACCTTGATATGGGTAAATAAAGACTGGGAATGTTTTCTTCTATATAAGGAGATCTCCATAATAGACTTCAAATAATAATCTTTTAGATCCTCCATGGTCATAAAATTAACCTTACAAAGGGATATTGACCATGAGAGCCTCCATAGTAAGACGATTGACCACAAAAATGGTGATTTAACACAAGAATCTCCAAGGTATGTTGATTGAATGCATGGAAAGTGATTTAACTCATGAATACATGGTTGATCTAGTCACTGTTTGACACATAGTTATTCCATCAACCACATGCCTCTTATAAATTATTCATTTACTACGCACATCACATTCAATTAGAATAGATGTATTTCTTGACTTTGTTATTCAAGAAGATGGAAATGATTATGCCTGAATAAAAGTATGGAGTATGAGTGAAATCAAATAATATAGTGATAATTACATGTTCTAGGTAAAGGTAATAAAAACCTATGTAATGGAAACATTAGTATGAGGAGCTGCTTGATGTTTAATCAAGAAGTACATAGGCCATGTAAAGGTAACCAATGGATTTATTTGATATGGGAAGGTGATGAAATACCTATATCAAGGTAAAATAGATCTATGTAAAGTCATATTTTCAAGATCAATTTCTATAAAAATGTAAAATCCTTTCATGTAAAGGTAAAATGAAAATTTTATTTATAAAGAAATTTGTGGAGAAACTTAGAATTGTGTTCCGAATAAATTTTCAACAATCTTATCGCATGAATATAAAATTCATAATAGTATTTATAAAGTTTTAAATATAGATGATTATTCAGTTTGAATACCATGATATTTTAAGAATTATGATGATCTATTCTGGGTATTTTGGAGAATAAAAAGTAAATTCATGAGGGTCGATGATTTTGAAGAATTGAAAGCCGATATTTCTGAGAGACTTAAAGTTTGAATATTGTGAGGATTACCTTTGAATATTCAGAGATAATAAAAAGGGAAATAATTTATTTTAATATTCCATAGATCCCAAGCATTAAATGATGATATTTTAGTGGTTAAGATTTTTTGAGGCTCGAAGAAAAATATCCATGCTTAATAGTGAATATAAATATGAGTAAAATGATAATGAAGTAGTTGATCTTGATGGTTTGATTATGCTAAAAATATTATAAAATTTTAAAGAGAAAGAAGAAGTGATAGACCCAACACTTTATCTATTAAAAACCTAAGTACTAAAGAGGGATAAAGGGGAACCAATAAACCGAATGAGGATTTATCTTATACAATTCAGAAGAGAAGAAAAAGGAATTTTAAGGATATACCTATGAACTGAAGAATAAGAAGAAGAATAGAAAAAAAATTGATTGGGATTTATGTAAATCAATTGACCATATACAGACTAATGTTTTGAGAAAATAAACTTACATATAGATCAAGAGTGACTCGAGCCGAAACCAAATATCTTTATTCAAGGAAGTGGAAGCCCATTCTCTTGTATGAAAGGACAACCGACCCTCAATTTCTTTGTACTTGGTCTATTCTAGGATAATAGTTTCAAGGTCATAGTCTTTCTTGATCTTTCATTGATAAAAATAAAAAAAATCTATGCACATAGGATAATAATCCCATGTCATCGAGGATATAGTCATCCTTAGTGAGGTGAACCTTGTTTACAAACCATCATGTTCTCTTATGTTTATTTCCTATTCTATATTTTTATGCTGACCAAATGAGAGGTATAGAGAGAGATAGATCTGATCAATGAATAAGTAAAGAGGGATTTAAAGGATAAAAGTGAAATTACATTGAAATCACTCAATAGGAGTTCACCTAACTCACATTATGGGGATATCCCAAATTGATACCAACACTAGATTGGGTGAGATAACTAATAGGGGGAGGGGAGAATTAGGGATATTTTTTTATAAATCCCTCATTTACTTCAACCTATGTGGCCAGTTAAGGCTTTGATCCACTCCTTCGTGTTATCCCATGCTTTATTTTATGAAAGAACATTAAATAAAGAAAAAACACATGTGGATTTACAAGATTCACCTTCAAAGCTGTTAAGGATCATAAGACCATATTCTTATATTTATGTAAGAATAGGAACCAGAAATACAACTGATGTAGAAGGAAGAAGAAGATCGAGAGTGATCTCACCCGAGCATTAACTGTCGAATCCAAGCCTATGTCCAAATATAAATATTCTTTCTAGATACCCCATCTCTCAACCTATTCCCATTATTTATAATTGAATCCCTCCCCTAATAACTAATAATATTCCAAATATATTCCCTTGGGCACTATAACATATTCCATATATTCTCCCAGTATATTCCATAAATTCTCTCTATCCCAAATCTCTATTCTAACCTATTCATGTTTCATACCTAATATCTATCACTTACACCATGCTGAAAACCCATCTTATCCTCAAGGAGGTGGATTTCATGGACATGCCAAGAGATATTCTATACAAACATTGCTTCATGCGACTGAGGAAAAGATGCACTCGACATACAGTCATACTAATAAATCATCCAAATTCTCCTCCCTGATTTTTTACATTTTAAATAACTTAGTGGTAAAAATTATAAAAAACTAAGATGGTGTGGTCCCATATAATGTTCCCTTGCCACATGGGCACACCACCCTACTTCATTCATGTAAACACAGTATGGGCCTCCTTTAGAAACATAAAGTCCATATATGAACACCGTGGGCATGACCCGTGCAACTTGTGGTAAAATAAAAAGAGTCTATGTCAGATCCTACTCAATTTATTGTAGCTTATACTCGAGAATGAATAACATTAATGTTTCTGACTCTTTATTGGGTGGAATATCTATCATATAAGGGTTTGAGGTAGTGTTTTCCCAATGTTCAACCATCCCCTTGCTCCATATTTGCATTCAGTGGTTGGTAGGCCCCCCTGAATGTGTTGCATACAGTTTCATTGGTGTCAACTAGAAACCAGATATAGGTATAAGGGTTTCCCCATCAGAGATTCTAAAATCCTCATGGATTGCTTCTTTGAGTTGTGTCTAGGTGAACTCAGTTTGATGTTCCATGTCCAATTGACACGTACCTATCAAGGGGTGAAAAAATCAATTATATACTAAGTTAAAAATATAGTAAAGTGATTAAACAAGGTTTTCCCCAGAGAGTAGTGCACAAAAATCAAGTTATTACCTTTAATTAGAGGAAAATGTGGTGTTTTCAAAATTATTTGATTTTGAAAAAAAAAATTGCTCAACAAAGGCAATGAATTTAAGAAAAATATTGAGAACAAATTGATAAAACTAGTGATTAAAAACTATTATATGAGAAGGGTGATTGGGTTTCGATTGGTTCTACAATTTTAATTCTATCCTAGTTACAATTTGTCTAATTTTCTTCTACTAAGTTGATAAAAGTGATATTATAAAATTTCTTACTCTCACTCCCTTGGTAAAATGGTAATGGTGAGAATAAACCTTACCAAAATATCTGATTGGTATAAACTCAATCCAATGTGTGATAGACTTGTAGATAATACCCCCAATTGACTTATTAAATCCCCAATCTGGTCTTATTTATCCCAATAAATCAAGAATTTCCACTACCCCTCCCACACATACAATAAATCACTGTGAACATCACCATCAAGCCCTGGACTATTCCATCATATATAAACTAAAACCAAGTGGAGGGAGATATTGATCCCTGACCAGAGAAATAATAACAATAGAATATAAAATTTAATAAATTCATATATGATAAAAAATGGAAATTAAAAATTCAAACCAATTTCACAAAAGATAGAAAGGGATACTAAACTATTAAGTGAAAGAACTCAAAAATTATAAAACGGAGAACTGATCCTTCCCCAATCACATATAATTTTAACCATCTATGTTCAAAGTATCCATAAAGAATGGGGGAGAAGAAAACGTTGAAAGTTTAAGAACAAAAGAACGAAAAAAATAACAGAAAATCTTCTCTTCCAGAATCTATCTGCCATAAGTTTTCTTCTGTTCTTCCTACCATATTGCAGAAATTATGAAAGGTCTCTTCTTACAAGATATTATTATTTGGATCGGATATATAAATTCAAAATTTAAATGCATTTGGATAAATTTACAATAATTTATGACCACATTAATGAACCTAGATTTTTCTGGTTTAAGAATATTGTTCCACCTACTTCACTTTGACTCATGAAAAGGATTCATTAATGTTTAATGAATTTTAATTTGAAAATTTTCTTTCTTGTTATGTTTTGAAAATAGATATAAACACCTCATTTTATGTTTGGTAGTATGATATATGCTTCATTTAATGTGGTAGTGTCCATTCTATCAGTTAGAATAGTTTTTCAACATGACTGATTGGTTTGGGATCATGTGTGTGATTAATGTATATGTGTTGATTACTTTCTTTACTTGATTGGATCTCCCCATTTTTAATCATGAAATGGGGAACTAGAACAGAAAGATAACTTTTTAAGAAATTTTTTTTCACTAGCTTAGGATTACACTCTAGCTAGTGTCCCATAGTAGGTAATTGGTTTGTTTTATTATGTTTCTATGAGAGGGTGCCCCTCAGTAAAACTAGGTATGGTACGATCGAGTGTTTGGGTGTAATTTGATGTCATTGTATGAGGCATACCTTTGAGATGATCCAAATGTATAGTATGTTTATGATTATTTCACGAGATCCTTGGATCTCTCATGTCCTTCAACACTTAGTTCTTTGTGGAGGATGATTGAGATGTATTTGTTGGTTGGCTAATCTTGTGTTATATTTTCCACTACACTTATTTTATATTGTGGTTCTTGTTTCGTTTATAGTGTGGATTATTTATAAAAGTGGTAAAATTATTTTTCATGTGTTTATGAAAAAGGTTTTAAAATTATTTTACACTCTTTTCCCTTTTCTAAATGAAATTTTATCATTATCTTTAAAAATTATTATGTATCCTTCTTGGAAGAGAGTGTGATTTTAAGTGGTAAAAAAGGTCAATGGACTGGGTTTTGATTTAAAGTAAAAAATGTGTGGAAATTATTACTTTAATATATTGTATTTCAAAACAAAAAATGATGTTGATTTTATTTAAAGGATGTTCGTTGGGAAAATATTTGTTCGGGAACACTTACTGAGTTTTAATACTCAAGCCTATAGTTTTTTCTTATTTTTATCTTTTATTGTAGGTTCTAATTGGGTTTTGATCTCCATGGGAAATGGTAAATTTTGGTATTATAGAGTCACCCTCAGGGTCACATGGAGATGTTGTGGTCATCATGTTTCTTTTGGGGTTTTTGTTTCAGTTGTTATATTTACATATTTTGTAAAATGACATTCAATTTGGATATTTACTTGTTTTGGGTTTCTCTATTTGTTACCCACTATTCCATTTATTTTATATTGAAAAAAATCTTTCCATTGGTTACCCTATTGTTTCCCTAAACTATTTGTAATCCTAGGAAGTTTTGGAATGCATCTTAAGTGTTTCCACAAATCATCTCAGGTGACCGATTCGGGGTTAATCTAGGTTAGTTCGTGAAAAAATGGTATCATAGTAGTTTAGTTCTTTAAAGGACATAACATTCAGAGCACCATTTTTTATTTGGTATGGCAAGGTAGATAGAACAGGACAATCGGAACTTGGGGTGTAGGTATGAGGGAGTGTATGGAAAATGCTTTGGAGGTTGAACCTTGGGTTTCAATGAGAAGTTGGTTTTCTTTTGGTCTATCTGGTTCATCTTGGTTTTTTTGTGTTTGGTAAATGAAAATAAGGTTGTGATAATGGTCTTAGTGATATTGTAGATCCTAGAAAGCCATGTGAATTTAGTAAAATGGTTATAAGACACCCTCCATAATGGTTTCATGATTGGAATATAGCCACCAACTATATGGCCAATTCACCCATTAACACTATTTCCCCTTTTGAGTTGTTTTGGGTCTTCCTTGATTCTAAAAAATTATTTTGAAAGCACTCGTTTTGGAAATGTAAAAAAATATATTTTAACCAATGATGGTTTGATTTTGGAAAGATGGAAAAATTATTTTCAGAATCATTTTAATGAAATCATTGGAAATGTATTTTAATAAGATGGTTTTTGGGTAAAATAGGGATTAGTTTACCGAGATTAAATTTATATTATCAAAATTTGGGATTTATCAACAAAATTATATAGAAATCATATATTTAATTTAAATAGTGTTTTTTAAATCTATTTTAAATGAGGGGAAATTATTTTTTAATTAAATTTTTATTTATGGAAAGATATTTATTGAGATGTTGATAAAAAAATTAATGGGATGAATAGGATTTTTTATGGAGTCTATGGGAGTTTATTTTGAGTAGTGTAAAATGGAATGAAGTGTTGAGTTTGAAACCAGTTTTTTAAGCAATGGTTACCAAGATTTCAAAAGGTCTTATAGATTTTAAAATGAGAACTGGATTGAGAGTGTGAAAACATGGGTGGAATGTTTTGCTTTGAAAATATGAGAATGTTTTTTTTTTGACCATTGCTATTTCCATGGGTGTTAGTATGCACAAATATGTGTGGTAAAGTGGATGGATAATGATATGATCAAATGAGTTCCTAGATTGGCATGAGTTGATGAGTTCCTTGGGTGGTATGGGAATACATGTGTGTGAGGTTCCATGGAATACCATTGGTGAGTGTGAAACCCACCATATTTTTTTATTTTAAAATTTGCTTGAAGTGGAAAATCATGGTATTTGAAACTGATGTTTTGTAGTTCGTCTCCTTGTGAGTTGGGTATGTTTATTATGTGTACTTAGAGCATTGAAATTATTGTTGATGAGTTGGTTTTGATTGGGTCCTTGTTTTTAATGCTGGTTATTATTTTCCCACACTAAAGGCTTAATGGATATTTGAGGTGTGGCTATGGGTGGCTTACCATTAGAGGGCCCTCAATTTGATCAACCTAAGTACTTTGTTCTTAAGCATTGAAAGGTAAATCCTCTTCCCTTTTAAGGTCTATCATATCCTCTCGAAGCGTAAGAGTGGATGAGGAAAATAGAGTGGATCTTTAGTTTCATTGAGTTTCCTAAGCCGTTAAAGGTAAATTTTTCTACCTTTATGATTGAAGGTACAACCTAAAAGTGGTGAAATTCGGTCTCTCAAACCAAGCCTCATGAATATATTACCTAGGAATTCATCAATGATTCATTCATCAGCCCTTATTTCTTTGAGGTAGTAAAGGTGTGTAATGGGATGGAGATGTGTTGTCAGAAGTAAGGTGATGGATCAGTGTTGGAGTTCATTTTTATTTTTGTGGATCTAGTTCCTTACCTTCTTAAGTTGGCAGCAGACAATTCCTTTAAGGCTCAATGTCTTGAGAGTGGGATATGTCCTGATCTATAGTTAAAGGTGTTATAGTTCAGTTTAACATCTTTTTCAATGTGATTAGGTAAGTTGTTTGTGTTGATTCAATGTTAGTGGGATTTCTTGAGGAATCGAGACTCTCTCTGATCTCAGGAATCAGTAAAGATAATTCCAATAAGGATTAGGGGGACCGTCATTAATATATTGGTGATGGTTTTAGTATTAAAAGGCCTCTTGATCTATCGGAAGATTCATATAAGTGAGGGATCAAGGTGTGTTATCAGTGCGAAAAGTCGATTAATAAGAATCCATCATGTCTAAGTGCTCCAAATATATTTAGTTCTTGTGGATGCCTTGGTCACTTGCAATGGTTCTGTCAGGGAGCTTCCAGGAAGTGACGAAAAATACACTAGCTTGTTTTTAGGAGTAGGATGTTGTTCTCATCTCAGTTTAAAGTCCCTATCTATGTATGCGTATTTGGTTGTAATAGTTATGTTTGATGGTGTTTTTGGGGGTCTTGTTCAGTTTATGATTGTAAAAGTGTATGTTGTGGATCTTCTTATATCTTCTACTACAATGGAAGCATGTTTTTCTTCTAAAAAATTATGAATTTTTACAGTCTTAAGTGGAGGTGTGCCTTATGGGTATCGTGACCCCACTGTTTCTTGATTATGGTGAATGAGGATGATGGTTTACCTTCTAAAACCCTATATTTGTATAAGTTCCTTGTTGGAGATAATTGAGTCTCGTGGTGTGTCAAGATCCATTGGATCTACTTGGGGGTGTTGTGTGGTCACTCGCAACACCAAAATAGGGATTACCAATTAGGGATTATCAGCTCTTGACTAGAAGGTATTGGATGCTTCAATACATCAAGACTCCATCCATATGACATGGAGTGAAGCTTGCACATATTTAAGAATCAAGGATGTTATGGACTCTGTTCTAGCTTTTGCCTTCAGTGGGGGAATGTGGATAGTTTAAGCTTCTATTTTTTAGATTATTCATCTTGGAAGGTCTCATTTTGTGTAAATGGTTGTAGAGGCCTTGTTTCCTCATTATGGTCCTTGTTGTTTGAAGGTTCCTATTAATCTTTGAGGAAGCAAGGTGTTCTCTTTCTCATATAATTCAAGTAGTTTTTTCTTTTTAGATGCGAATAAATGATTGGATATACTTGGTGTTTAGCACATATGATTCTGTTTTAGTATTGTGTTTATCACTTGGTTTGGAGTTTCTTCCATCAGGGCCCCCTTATGGTAGGGTTTTTTTTGGTTTGGAGAGTTTCGGGTTGTCCCATGAAAGGTTTATCCATGTAGTTATGGTCAAGATGATTTAATATGGTCGATTCATAATGGTGGGGAGACCCATCATGGGTTTTGTTGAGGTTTCTTCTATAATTGATCCATGCTAGTTGGTTTCTAATGGTGGGAATCCATTTTGGCATCCCATGTTAGTAATTTGGATTGGTTTCTGGTGTTGGTCTAGTAGGTGGTGGTTTCTTTTTGAAGTTGTTGAAATTCGAGTCCCTCTATTTTTAAGAAAACATTGGTATTTTTGTAGAGATGTGGTTCTATCATTTCATTGTGTTTTAGGGAGTGGTTTTGGATCATTAGATCGTTCTAGGTAAGTGGAATATATTCTATTTTGTGATGGTTGAGGTGTTCTTGGTTTGAGTGGTTAGATTATGCATTTGTGGAAGTCCTTAGTATTTGATCGATCAATTGGTAAATTTTGTGGATTTCTAGGGGAATAATGTGCAATGTTGGGGATAATTGTTATATCTAGATTTGTATTTTCATCCTTTGTCACAGTTTATCTTTTGTATCTTTGTCTTTCTATCGTGTTCTAGGTGTGATAGTTTTAAATTTTGAGGTGATCCTTTGTTTATTTTCAGTCCCATGTTTATTCTTTAGTATTATTATGCATTTTTAGTGAAAAATTTAGATTTTGGGCTGGAAAATAGATGTCACACGGTTGGCTCATGGTCAGAGGAAACATTGTGGCCTAACCCAAGAATTTGTGCAAACCTTGGGATGTCTCTGGTCATGGGAACACGACCCATGCACGGTTAAGAAAACGATGTGGAAGGAGTGTTCATGGTTCTACCATTTTGGAAAGAACCATTTCATACAGTTGGGGATAATTTACCAAACCATGCAACCAAATTGTTCCAGTGCTTAGGATGTCCAGGAAGGGGTGCACGGTTGACACACAGTTTGGGAAGTTGTGCATCCCAATCATAGTAAGTACCTAGGTAATTAAAAATGTAAACTTTCCATTCTAACCTCTAAGTATTTTTACCCCCAAATTCACCATTTCTCCTCCTACTAGTTCATACATCCCTCGGGGAGCTCTTTCCTTCTCTAATACTCCTCCTTCCTCCCAAGTGTAGATATAAGGGATTTATTTATGTTTCAGAGGTTATTTCTCAAGGTAATATTCTCTTATCTTCTTCCTATTACTTCCATTTTTATTGTGTTTTCTCTTATTCCATAGTCCTTTAGATCTAGGATTTAGGTTTTTATTGGTTTATATTGGGGTTTTTTTCTTATTATGGTTTCTCTTAGTATTTCATGGCTCTTGAAACATTCCTGGAGTTGTTTTAGGTTGGCATTGTTGAAGCACATGTGATTCGAGTAAGGTTTCCCTTTCCACTTTCCCTTTAAATTTAAGAATCATTGGTTTCATTCTTCTTTCACCTTCCTTATATGTTTAATAGGGATGTGTGACTTCTATAATAATTTTTTCATGTGGAATTAGGTGGTTTCAATAGATTTTTTGAAGCATGGGTTTTTTTTTAATTTGATGCACACCAAGTGTTTCATAAACTGATCATTTGGATTTTTCAAGTGGAATATTGTATTTAAAAAATAGATTGGTTTTTTAAATATATTTAGGACATCTAAAATGGTGGATTGTATTTTTAAAAAGGATTTCTAAATGGTTTTTACTTGAAAGTTGTGTTTTTTTGGTTCTTTCAAAATGGTTTAGTATGTGATGATGTTGTGTGGTCTGTTTGGAATTTTAATTAAAGTTGATTTGTCTTGAAAATGTTATTTGAGTTTTAATTTTTATTTTTATAAACTATTGTGAAATTAAAATGGTATGTTTCACCTTTATTGAAAGGTGGTTTTGGATCTTTAAAAAATGGTGAATGTGTCCCATTTGGAACTTTGTGAATTGGTGAAAATGATTGTGTGAAAAACCTTCATTGTATAATCACATTTCCTTGTTTATATTTAATGGATGGGATTCCCTCAATGTAGAATACTCAGGATCCATTTACTTTGATAATAATGGGAGATCCTACTTGTAAAATCCTTTGAGGTCTACTAGTTTTAAGGCACGAGAATTATCCTTGAGTGACTCGAGGTGGTGCTTGTGTGTGATGCTATAGTGTGTGATATATGTATATTTATTGATTGATTACATGGATTGATTGAATCACCCCATTTTGAATCTTGACATGGGAACCTGGAATATGTAGTGAATGTTCTAAGAACAGTTGTTGCACTAGCTTAGAATTATGCTCCGGCTAGTAGACCAGAGTAGGGAATTGGTTTTCTTTTTTTATTTCTAGGGGATAGTGCCCCTCGGTCAGACCAGGTAGGGTGTGATCTAGTTTGTGGGAGGAATTTTATGTAATCAAGTGTGTCATGGATTGGGGATGGGTAAAGATGTATAGTAATTTTAGGATTATTTCATGAGCTTATAGGTTCTCCCATGTCATTTTACAGTTATTTTTATGTGGCAGATGATTGAGAATCATTTTTTTGTTGGCTACTATTATGTTATATTTTCCATTTCCCTTATTATTTTTTTGTGGTTCTAGTTTCTTGTATATTTTAGATTCTTGTAAAAAGTTATAAAATGGTTTTAAGGTATTTATGATAAAAAAATTTGAAATTATTTTACACTCTTTTACATTTTCTAAATTAAAATTTATCACTATCATTAAAAATATTTATGTCTCCTTCATAGAAGAGAGTTTGATTTTAAGTGGTAAAAAAAGGAAGTGGTTTTGTTTTATTTAAAGTAAAAATGTGTTTAAAATATTACTTTTATATATTTTATTTCAAGCCTAAAATTAATGTTGATTTTATTTAAATGTAGTGTATTATGAATTTATTTTTTTGGGAATTCCTAATAAGTTTTAATATGCACGCCTATTGTTCATTATTTTTTTTGTTTTGGTAAAGGTTACAGCTAGGTTTTGATCTTCATGGGTGATGGTCGGTTTTGGTATTGGAGTGTGAACCTTGGGGTCACATTGAGATGTTGTGGTCAATATGTTCATCTTGTGTTTTGTTGTTCAGTTTTTGTATTTACATCTTTTGTAAAATGATGTTCAGTTTGGATATTTATTTATATTCGGATACTTTGTTTGTTATCCTCAGTTCAGTTTATTTTATATTAGAAGATATTGTTCACTTGGTTACTCTATTGGTGCTTGGTAATATTTGTCAGCCTGGGAGGATTAGGAACGCCTATCAAGACTTATCACAGACTAGATCATATGACCATTTTAGGGTCGAACCTAGTTGGTTTATGACACTAAGGGTTTGGTTTTGGTTTCTAACCATGTTGAAAGGTTCAGAGTGAACACTTGAACATTAACTAGAGTCTATAAGATAAATTTCCTCAAATTAAGATTTGAAATTAATTTTTCTAACTCTATTCAACAAGGTTCTTCTAATTTCAAGATATAGGGGTAAAGTTTTAGTATTTTTGGTTCAAGTCATGAAATTTTAAAGAGAAATGAATAAAAAAATAAAAAATTTATCAACACCACCTCCCGAAAGAGGTGTCAAGTTTTGAATCATACTAATCATGGGGTGTGAAAAAAAATTGTTTACTAAGTTAAAAATGAATTAAATTGGTTAAAATAGGATGTCTCTATAGAGGATCACACAACAATCAAGCTATCACCTTTAATTAGAGGGAAAATTTGGTGATTTTGAAATTTTTTTATTTTTAAAAGAAAAGGAACTGAAAAATGGAAAGGAATTTAAGAAAAATATTGAGAATAAATTTACCAAACAAGTGGTTGAAAACTATTATATGAGATGTTCGATCAGTTTGGGGTTGGTTATCCAATTTTAACTCTATCCTAATAAGTGATATTCTACAATCACTTCCTCTCACTACCTTAGTCAAATGGTAATGGTGATAATAAATCTTACTAAAATATAATATTGGTCTAAAATCCTTCCAATGTGTAATGGAGTTGTATAGAATACCCCAATTGACTTAGGCAATCCCCAATCATGTCTCTTTTATCAGTAATAATAAAATAATTTCCACTACCCCTCCCACACATATTGGAAATCGCTGTGTACTTTACCACCAAAACTATACTTATTAAACTATATATAAAACAAAACCTAGTGGAGGGATATATTAATAATATACCAAAACAACAATAACAATATAATCTAAAATCAAAATACAATCATACATGATAATAAAAACCCCTATTAAATTTGAAACCAATTTCACAGAAGAGAGAAATATATCTTAAACCATTAAGTGCAAGAGCTCAAAAATAACAAATGGGAAAACTTATCCTTACCCAATACAGAATAATTTTACACCAACATTTGAAGAGTATATTTAAATAATGGAGAATAATAATTTATTTAAAACTTAATTACAAAAGAGAAAAAAATAAAGAATAGAAAATTTTCTCTTCCAGAATCTATTCTCCAGAAAGTTTCTTCATTTATGCCCACCATACTATGGAAATTATCCAAGGTCTATTCTTAAAATATGTTCATATTTTTATTTTATGTCAACCCTAAAACTTTCAAATATTTTTGATACATATAAAATATGTTATGGATACATTAATAAAGATTAATTTTTATGTCCAAATAATATTGTTCCACTTACTCCACTTTCCCTCCAACAAAGGCCACTATAACGAGAGCATTTTTTCACCAAATTTAATATGGACGTGAACCTTTTATCCTTTTTCTAACCCATCTATAATAACCTCATTTTAAGTTAGGTATTTAGATATATTCTTCATTTCATGAGGTATGGTTCATTCTTCTTACCATAATAATTATTCAACAAGACTGTTTTTTTAGGATTTTGGGAGTTCGAATGGGTTGTGGGTCAAGAATAAAAAGTTTAATCCCATGAATAGAAGGATCCTACAAAAAAAGGATCACTATATTTGGATAAAGATTTTAAAATTTATGCTCAAAATATATAAGTGACATAAAACTATTAAATTTCAATAATTAAACAACTTTTCATTTTAGCTCAAAACTCACCAAAAATCCTAAAATGATGAAAATCGGCTCAAATTGATTAATTTGTAAGGATTAAATCATTAAAAAATCTATTATGAATTTAAAAAAATATTATTTCTATCAATTACCCCACACTTATCACTTAAACTCATGGACACGTAAGCATCAAAATCAAATCAACGAAAATTCTACACATATAACCATTAGATCCACCAATTTGACAACAAGAAAAAAAAATATAATGCCTCATCAAAAAAAATATTTCAATTTCTCCATTTAGATAATTAAATATATTTCTTATTAATTTCTTTTCTCATACACATTAAACATTAACCTGACATGAATTTTCTCTCATCTCACAAATGTCAATTTTTAGCGAGGTTTTTTTCATCCAAATCCACACAAGAGTCACTATAGGATTGATAAATTTTTAAATATACACCCAATGTGAGGAAGGAAATGTGTTTATCATGACTATTTTTTAGGTTTGTTCTGGTTGTTTGGTTGTTTGGATTTATATGTGAAAACATTTGAGGCCGAATGAGGAGGTCTTGGCTCTTTTTGAAGCAAAATTGCATGATTCCAATTGTCATTCAAGTATGGTCTCCTAATCACTCCTCTTAGTATAAAATCATCTCCATCATCATGAAAAATAATGGAAAGTTAACACCATGTAGAATCAAAAATAATTTTTTTGAAAGCTTTCGATATGCACGAATTTCTTTCTCCTTTGGAATCTCTAGAAATCCACATCTTATTTTATCATGAATGCTCCAAAAGGCACATATTTCAATAGAATTATTTTTTTAGTAGAAAATACGTCTCATAGAAATTTTATTTTCCTCCCAATGTATCTCTAAATGAGGTATCACAATACAATATATCTTTCATCCACACTTAAGTTCAACCAGATCTTGCAATTTCACTTCAAGAGCAGGTTGCATAGTAAAAATAAGCTTGTAATGTGGATAACTTGATAAGATATTCATGAATTCTAATGGATATAAGGACTAAATGTACAAGTTAGGCTTGAATAAGAAAGATTATCTTGAAAAGGGGATTTAAACCCAAATAAATGCATCAATCACTTAATACACAAGTACATAAAACCATCAAGTTTTAATAGGAATAAATCAAATTCTTGTTAAAGCAAGCATGGTCGAGTTTTCTCAATAAGTGAGGTGAATTTAAATAATATGACAAAAATGATACAGAATCATCATGGTAAAGTGATTTCATAGATAAATATAGTGATATATGGATTGAGATTCAAACATCAGAGGACTTTTCAAGAAATTACCAAATATTTGAACTTGAAATAAAGTCATATCCATTATTGATTTATGATCAGTTTCGTGGAATAAATTGGTTCACTCATTGATATAGGTTTATAAAGAGGAAAATATAATCATTAGAGATCACATGTTTCAAACACAAACAAAAAATGAAAAAGAAACACACAAACATTTGAAAAAAAACATTTTTCTTTGCATTTGGAAAACAGAAAATAAAAAAAAAATTTGAAATTATTAAAATATGAAGGTTCCCTTACCCATATATGAATTATGTAGTTTCCTAAATGAATTAAAATTTATTTAACATTTAATAATATTTGAAATTGAATTAAAGAAATCAAGCATGTGTTATAGAGACGTACGACCAGAAATATTTTATTTATAAATGGGTTAGAGGAGTGTGATCTCCTCCACTAACTCTGATGGCATGGTCCCATGGAATTTCTATAGCCGGTGTCCATTAATAGTAAATGGATCCTACTCTCTATTCTTCACAATATGCACAACACTGAATGGATATACATCTGTAACTATAAATATACCTTCCCATATAGAATGATGTTTACCTAGAATCAACATGAGTCTTGTGTTAAATAACATCATTGTGTCTATAGAATATAAGTATTACGGTTAGATCATCTTTTAATGAGCCATGATTTTATTATCTTTTTAAATATTATACTTTTCTAATTCTTACCTTCTAATTTACTTCAACTCCGGTAAATACAATATTCTCTCTTTCATAATGATTTTAAGATCAAGATTCATCTTTTCCAATGCCCAGTAAGCCTTACGGTTCAATTCAATAAGTAGATAACAACTTTTCCCACAAATAAACCTATATTGAATCATTCCAATTGGGGTTTTCAAGGTTTTCCTGTAATCCCATAATTTCTCCCAACCTTTTACTCCAATCCTTTATATTCAGTTAAATAACCTTTTCAAAAAATCCTTTGATTTCCTTGTTGGACACTTCAGCAAGACCATTGGTCTACGGATGATAGAGTTGATTTTTTGTGACGAACCCCATACATATTCATTAAATTATCCATTATATTATTTCAAAATTTAGTCCTCTGATCACTAGTGACGGCTTTGGGCACTCCAACACTACAAAATATGTTATCCCTGAAAATCACAAACAACTTTAGCATCATTAGTATTTGAGCATTTTCCTTCCACCTATTTGGAAACATAATCAACTACAAGAAAGATATAAGAATTTCAAAATGACATTAGTAAAGGTCCCATATAATCTATCCCCCATACTTCAAAAATCACACAAAAATTAAGTTATTTCTAGGGAATTTCTTTTCTCTTCAAAATATTTCTAGAAAAATTACATTTTTCATACCTATTGAAAAATTTATGAGCATATTTAAAAATGTTAGGATAATAAAATATAGATTATAAAACCTTCCTTGATGTCCATAGGGGACTCCAAAAGTGAATGTGTGACAAAACTCAAATAAATAATTAGTTTTACTTTCAAACAAATATTTTCTTATCACATGGTCATTGCAAATATTGCAAAGAAATGGATTGTCCTTGATGTAATATATGGATTCAGATTTCAATTTTTGAATTTAGTGCAAATTTAAATGAGATGGTACCGAAGATGTTACCAGATAATTGACCATTTCAACATAATAATGTCATTTTCCTTCAATCATGTACAATTGTACTTCAAGAAGGAGTTCATTTAGTCGTTCTTTATCTGGAATTTCAACTTCAATAGTTTTGGGTAGTTTTCGTAAATAATCATCCACATGGTTCTCAAATCCCTTCATATCTTTGATTTATATTTTGGACTCTTGTAATATTAACAACCATCTCACTAGGCTTGGTTCAGCATCATCCTTCTTTATTAAGTACCTAAGATCTACATGATCAAAAACACACTGACATTAGTTCCAAGAAGATATAATATAAATGTTTTTAAAGGAAATAAAACTACTTATAACACTTTTTTTGTGGTTGTGTAATTCAATTGGGTTGAATCTGAGGATCTAAAGGTATAGGAAATGACTTGGGGCCTACCCTCAATTCACTAAGAAGGGATTTCTCTAACTTCTTGGTTGGAAGCACCAGAAAATAAATCAAATGGTTGTTCCCAATTTGGGGGATGCATCACTAGTGGTGCAATCAATCTCCTCTTCAATTCATCAAATGCTTCCCTCCACACACCATTGAAATCAAAATCAGTATCTTTCAAAATTAATCTAGTGATATACAGATAAATATTATTGAAATCTTGGATAAACCTCATGTAGAATCCTACATGTCCAAAAATGATCTAACATGATTCACACATGTTTTGTAAGGAAATGAATTTATCACTTAAATTTTTTATTTATCCCCATGAATTCATTTCTCTAAAATGACATTCCCAAGGACAATTCCTCTCTCAACCATGAAATGAAACTTTTCAAAATTTAAAATAATATTATTTTCAATGCATGTTTTCAATTATTTTTCCATATTTTTCAAAAAATTCTCAAAATAATTTCCAAAAACTGTGAAGTTATCCAAGAAAACGTCCAAGAAATCTTCCAATGTGATCCAAAAATATACTTACCATACACCTATGAAATGTACCTAGAGCATTACATAATCCAAATGGAATCCTTTTATAAGAAAAAGTGTCAAAGGTAAAAGTAAAGGTTGTCTTCTCTTGATCATCGGGAGCAATGGGTACCTGAAAATAACCAAAAAATCCTTCCAAGAAGAAATAATGAGTTCTCCCGGACAATCTCTCTAACATATGGTTAATGAAGGGGATGGGGAAATGATCATTTCAAATGACCTGATTCAGCTTAATAAAATCAATGTACACTCTCCAGCTATCCTAAATTCTCACCGGGATTAATTCATTTTTTTCATTCCTCATAGTGGTTAGGCCAATTTTTTGGAACTACAAGAATGGGGCTAACCCATTGTGAATCTAAAATGGGATAGATGATCCCAACTTTCAAGAGTTTCTCGATCACCTTATTAACAACCACAATCAAGGTGGGATTCAACCTCCTTTTATTTTATTATATATATTTATGTAATAAAATTTATAAAATAATTATATATATAATTATATCCATTATTTAAAAATATTTATTACAATATTATAAATATTTAGATATATAATTATTTCTATATAAATATTTGAATAATATTTTAAAAAATAATATTTATAAATTTATATATTTATATATTTATATATTTATATATTTATATATTTATATATTTATATATTTATATATTTATATATTTATATATTTATATATTTATATATTTATATATTTATATATTTATATATTTATATATTTATATATTTATATATTTATATATATATATATATATATTTATATACTTATATACTTATATACTTATATATTTATATATTTATATATTTATATATTTATATATTTATATATTTATATACTTATATATTTATATACTTATATATTAATATATTTATATATTTATATATTTATATATTTATATATTTATATATTTATATACTTATATATTTATATATTTATATAATCATATATATATAGCCCCTTGGGTGAAACTCAGTGGTAGTTTCCCCTGTGGGTCATGACAAGGTCTTGAGTTCGAGTCTTTCCAAATACATCTCTGCATTGTATGTTGTCTAATTTTGTTTGTAATGTAGCCCCTTTCCCCGAATAAACTAAGGCTTTAACCTCAGATTTTACATATATATTATAAATATAAATATAAATATATTATATTCATTATTAAAATAAATTTATAATAAATTTATAATTATATAAATACTTTAAAAAAATAATATTTATTTATTTTTAATAATTATTAATATATAAATTTATAAATATAGTAAATATGAATTTATAAATATATTAATTTATAAATATTTATTTAAAAATATATTTTTAACATTATTAATGAATAGATAATCTTAAATACATGCATTTTAAAAATGAGTGAAATTAAATAGTTAAAATGACAACAATTTAAAAATATTGGAAATGGATATGTTTTGTTAAATAAATCTAAATTATTAAAAAATATGGATATATATATATATATATGTAAATATGAATACATATTGAAAATACAAAAACATAGTAATTAAATATATATAAATAAATAATAGAGAATGATTAAAATCAAAAATAAAATAAAAATGAAAAAATATTAAAAATGAATAAATAATACGTAACTGTAATAAAATTAAAATTAAATACATAAAACTGACTAATTGAAAACATAATATATTAATTGTATCATGTTATAATGAAATTCTAAAATATACTAAAATTTGAATAAATTGCATAAATATTATGTGTATGTGTTTCTATATAAGATTACATTAATTGTGTAAATATTTATATATGTGAATTGTATATAAAAATGAATTAATTACTTATATGTCTGTGAAATCAATTTAATACACATTTGACACATGTTAAATTGAAAAATCAAACAACATTAAAATTGAATAAGACATTAATATGTTTGTAATTACTACACTTTATTCATTTTCTATATATTTATATTTAATATATATTATTAATTAAAATTTATAAATAATATACATATATATTATAGTTATTAATTTTTATTAATAATTGCTTCAATAAAAATAATTTAAATAATTTTTTAATTTTTTCGTTTTTAATTTTTGTGTTAATTAATAAAATGTATTCATTTTTAATTTTTCTGATTAATTATTACAGTTTATTCATATTATATTTCTATATTTAATATATACTATTTATTAAGATTTATAATCTATATATATGTATATTAAATTTATTCATTTATATCAATAGTTATTTAATAAATAAAATGTTGAATATTTATCTTAATTTACTATTTTAATTTTTATTTGTTTATTTAATTTTATTCATTTTACATATCTAAATATTTAATATATACTATTTATTAATTTTTATAATTTACGTATATTTATATTAATTTTATTCATTTTTATCATTAATTATTTAATAAATAAAATGTTTACTCTATTAATTTTTATTTTTTATTCTATTTTATTCATTTTATATATATATATATATTTAATATATACTATTTATTAATTATTATAATTTATATATATGTATATTCATTTTATTCATTTTTATCAATAATTATTTAATTAATAAAATTATAAATAATTTTTAAAATTATTATTTGTTTAATTATTTGATTTTATTGTGGAGCTTTATTAGTGATAAAAATTGATTGATAAAGTGTACCCTTTATCAATGCTAAGAATAAAGCACTGACAAAGAGAACCTTTTATCAGCACTATATAAAATCACTGATAAAGGATACCCTTTATCAACAATCTTTTTAGCACTGTTAAAGGTTTTTTTATAGTAGTGATTCTCGTTCTCACAATCAATGGTCCAATATCGCTATCCACAAGTGTAGGCTGAACGATATGTAACTATTCTACCTCTCTTCCCTGTGATGCAGTCTAAGTCCCATGTTTTGCACTGCTTTAATGATACAGGTGCACCATCCCAGAAGAACCATTTCCACTGCCTCCACCACCACGGCTAGTAGAACTCTATCTTCCAGACTGATATGGTGTAGAAGAACCCTTTCTCGCACCTTGGTTCTGTCTAGATTCTCCATCTATAAGTATCTTTCATGGATTCATACAAAACCTCTATAGATGTCCCATAATACTACAAGATTGGCACTCCACTGGTGGTCATGAAAACTATCTCAGAAAGTGTCCTGACCTACCACATGGGTGACAACTCACTCAAGTAAGATCCATAAGAACTAATCCCTCTATCCGGGTACCTTTCTTCCCACTATTCTAGCTAACGTTGTCATAGCGGTGCTTCATACTCTTATAAGTCATCCCTCCTAATCATCTAGCAATGACCATCTTTGTAACACCCCAAGCTTCCACGATACGCTTCTCTTTCAATAATGCAATAGCTTGCATTGTACGCAAGTTCGAGATTCTAACACACCGCGACCAATCAAAGCAGTTGTTTGGAATAGTAATACCCAATTTTTGAAATTATATAAATTTTATATTTCAAAATGGACTTAATTTTTGGATTCGTAGTATCGGAAATATCCTATGTTATCTTTTGGTATTTTTCTGATAACTTCCGATTTTCAAGGAATAGTGAAAAATACTTAAAAACAACTTTTTTAATCAAAATAATTTATTGTGATAAAATATACTATTGAGTGGTTTTAAAGTATAATTATAATATAATTTTACCAATTTATCCAATTTTGGTTATTAGAATTAATTTCACTTTGAAATTGGACATAAACAATTGTCAATCTTTTGATTGATATTCTTTCTTAAAAACATGATATTTGTTTTGACAACGGGAATTAATTATAAAAATAATTAATGAAACTTTTATGTTTTGAATTTGGTAAAATGGACATCATTTTTGAATTTGGAATATCAAATATAGCTTAGAGATAATTTTTTGTATTTTTCTAAAAACCATCGATTTTTGATGAATAGTGAAACCACTAAGTGGTAGTTAAAAAACTGATTTTTCGTTTAAATGAAAATTTCCAACCTCTGTGATTTGAATTTCAAAAATATGACATACATCATTGTCATTATGAAGTAAAATTTGGGTCAATGGGATTAAAATAATTTTTGGTGAATTGTAACTTTTACGTTTTATTAATCGCGATTAAAGGTAATTAGTGTAATTTAAGGTAAATATAATGATATAATAATATGAAATTACCTTGACATATGTCCTACTATTATTTTATGACTCATGTCAGACCAATAAAATCCATGGGTCAATTTTTGGTACCCCATGGAGCCACTTGGGTAAGATAATGACATTAATACCTTTTATTTAAAGTAAAAATAAAAATGTCACAAACATGTATTATTTTACTAAAAAAAATTTTACAAGGGGTTATACAAGTTATATTTTAGACTATAAATATCCATTGGAAAGATAAATAATTTCATACATCATGGTATTTTTTTTATAATTTTTAGACATTAAATAAATTAAATTTTTTATGACACCGCGATGATGCAACGATTACCTCATTAATTAACGATTTAAATAAATTGAAAAGATAATGTAAAATATACGACTTACACTTGTAAAAAACCTATGGGATGAGTATATTTCAAACCCTTACCACCTTATACTCAAAATATATAATTGTGGGACCTTTGAAATCCGAAAAGAACTTCATAATAGTGTAACATTTCATGACTTTCCAATAGTGCCCCTCCTCTCCTCTTATAGAAGGCCCCCACCTCTACCACCTTATTCACACCTTCAAGACATTTTTCTTAGCCAACCTCTGCCCAAATACTCTCTCAACTTCCCTCTATTACTCCTAGAAGCCTCACTTTAGGCATAATTCTTCCCAAGGAAGCCTTTGTCTCAAATCAAAAAGAGTTACCCGATTTTAAAGGAAATGTCTTCACTTGTGTTCTTTTGTTTATTTTTCTTCTCCAACCACATAAACCCTTTTTATTCCATTATTTTGTAAAAAACCATTGTATTAAATATACTAGGATGTTTTTATGAGAATTATTTAATTTAAACTTATACACACCTTCGTTTAATGGTTAAATAAAATACTGTTTCTGTGGGTGGCTAATCACTGGCTCACGAAACGATGATTGTTTAATATTCTTTTAACACCTCTCATGGTGGCCATTAAGATGTCACTATATTTTTTTATATTATATATATTATTTTAATGTTTTGATTATTGTTCTGTATTTTTTGTATATGTCATACCTTTATGGTTTCCATTATGGGTAAACATGATATCATCATTTTAGGAAGTGCGGACTACCGCCCCGTCAAAGTGATTTGATTCATTAATGCCATATGTGGGATGTATAAAGGATGGAGTTAATGATATTATATATGATATTATTCTGGAATTATAATATACCTTTATATCATTATGATTTTATTCCATTAAATACGAAACAGAAATGAAAGTAGCGTTCATGCGTACGTACGGCTTACCGTCTCCATGGACGGTGCATTTCATTTCTTACCTCTAAATGTTATGTAATATTATAAATGCATGTATATACTGGATATATATGATATATAGGATATCTACATCATTAATATAATTCTGGATATAATGGATATTTTACCACATGAACAACTTGTAATTATAAGGAGTTTATTTTTGACTCAAGTACCAAAGATCGACAAAATGACCGTAATTAACTTAAATGACTAAATAATGTTCATAACATGGTAATAAGTGATATAAAAGGAATAATGAACTTGAAAAAGGTTCTTAAGAAAGTATAAATTAAGTCTAGTTTATTATTCAGGAGATTAATGAACGATCGAGTCAAGTTGGACACAAGGTAAGGGACTTCGTCTCAATCTCCTTTCATTGAGGCATATTTTGTTTTATACACAACTTTCCCTTATACGATGTATAAACCCCTTTGACTTTTAATTTTATTCAAAAGGACTCTTTTTATACGAATCATTTTTACTAAACGACAAAAGAAATGTATTTTATTACGTATGCGACGACAACGACTTCTCCACTGTCGTGACCATTATTTGAGTTCCGGCTTTCTCTACAAGCCATAACTTTTTTTTAAATGAAAAATAAATACAAAGTTTTAATTTTATTTTATTTGGTATTGAAAATGGTTTTATTATTTCAATGTGTTGTATTGATATCTTGTGATTGAAATGTGGAAATTTTATGTTTCCTTTATGCATGTTTTATGTGATACGATTATGTTATGGTTTATGATATGTTTAAACCTTTTCATATAAGGAATGCATTGGACTTAATAAGTGAAGGGTGGAGCGCGCTATAGATCCTCGATACATCGGTAGGTCTCATGAGACAAAATAGTGTATTGGAACGAGGCCTTGACTAAATCTTATTTATAGTCTTGGCACGAGGCCTTGGCTACGTGGTTATGATAGTCTGTCATTATGCATTCCATCATTATGAAAGTGGTTACTGATATTGCATGTGATTATTCGACTAGTAGAATATCCATGTGAATAAGTAAATGGAATTATTTCATTTTACTTTTTCCATATTATACTGAAGTTCAAGTTTAAAAGGATTTTTTTTAGTTATACATTGCCTTAAATGTTTATATTTATTTATGAAAGTTTCTGCTATATTGTTATCCTTACTGAGCATCTGAGCTCACCCATTTATATGTTTTATTTTCCCAGGATGTGAAGAAATATTTTATGACTGACCTGCAGGGATAGTCTGAAGGGGATATTAGTGTAGACTATGGAGACTATGTTATTGTGATTTTTCACTTTATGATGTAATGTAAAATTTATGAATGTATCTAGTGTTTCCAAGGATACTAAAATAATCGGTCTTCCGAGACTTGATCTTTTATGATCATGAAAATGTTACGTAAAAATGCACTGACTCTGGGTAACTGGGGTCGGGGCGTTACAGTTGGTATCAGAGTCAGTTTAGTACTAACCTTGGAAGCTAGATTTAGATAAACTCTGATTAGAGTACATTTCCCTAAGATAGACATTGATGATTAGTATAGAAGAACTCCCTATAATTTTGGTATTATATAGATTTTGTGAGTTTTCCGAGAAATACATCCATGTCTGGATACGAGTAGGTAGAGGCGGCTCTGACACAGATGTACCTAGAGGTAAAACCGGAAAACACCGCTTTGAGCTAGACTCGAACGGGAACTGGTGCACGACAATAGTCCTTGCTGCACTCTTGGTTACAACACTCCCGGGGGATATGCTTAGGATAATTCTCATTTTCTTTACAAACCATTATGAATGGTTTATGAGTTTATACTTCCTCAAATAAAACATTTTTATGATTATGGATTATACCCATAAATAGTTCAATTTATGTTAAGTGTTTTGCAAGTTTGTTATTATGTATTTTGATTCATAAACTGATCTAGTTTATGCCATTGTTTAGAAATGTTGCCTTGTGGAAGGAATGGAAACTATATCAATGCACGCACTCCATGTAGGTATTTCCCTCCTGCTCAAGATAATTATAATTGAGCTGGTGATACAACTGGTGCTGGTCAGCTTATCACCATACTAGGACAACTCACTCAGGTTATGAATAATAACTTTACTCATATGGAGCACCCTGATCTGCAGCATCGAGGATCAATGTTAGACCACTTCATGAGGCAACAACCACCAACATTCAATGGGAGTACAAATCCCTTAGTAGTTGACCAATGGATAAATTCTTTAAAGAAAATATCCCATGCCTTGGGGAGTAGTCAAAGGGAAAAGGTTATCATGGCAGTTTACCGCCTCACTGGATATGTTGATCAACGGTGGCCATTGCTTCAAAACACAAAGGAAGATAATGAAGTATCAAATATGGAATGGAGGGAGTTAAAAGATATTTTATTATAAGAATACTTTACTCATGACCATCGAGAATATATGGAAAGGCAATTTCTAAGTCTGAGACAAAGGGAGGATGAGAATGTCGCAAAGTATGAGGCCAACTTTACAAGGTTAGCGAGGCATGCTGTAGATTATATACGTAACCCAAGAAGTAAGATTGATCGTTTCTTTGATGGGTTAAAACAATTTCTCCATCGAGCATTAGTATCACAATCTTTCTCAGCGTATGAAGATATAGTCTCATGTTCTATCAAGACAGAAAAGGGATTCTCTAAATCATATGAAAATAGAGTAAAGAAAGAGAAGAAGAGAACGGTGAAACAAGAGACTGATAAATGGAAAAGGGAAAGAAGAATTTTCCATTATATGATAATTGTGGGAAGAATCACCCCGGTACATGCCTAAAAGGAATGGGAGTTTGTTATAAATGTGGAGAAAAAGGTCACCAGGCTCGTGATTGCAAGGGAAAGAAAGAGGCTGTCAATGTTGAATGCTAAAATTGTAGAGAAATGGGGCATTATTCAAACGAATTCCCTAAGAGCCAAGGAAACTTTCCTCAGAAAAGGCCAAGGGATAAAGGCCAATCTTATGCTATTACTACAGTTGAAGTGGAATAAAAATTGTATTTGTGTTTTTGGACTCAAGGATTATATTCTATTTATAAGAATAATGTGATATATATAAGGATTGTACTGCAGTACTTGTTGTTTTCATTAAGGTTTTAATATGATGAAGGTAATAATATTTTTAGTATGTGACAATAAGATAAACTTTACTTTTTTTAAGCGAATCTGATGAATTGATTTTGGAATTTAGAGACCTTTTAGAGAAAGTCTTGACAGAGGTATTTTTGATAACTATAAAGGTTGAAATGGATTAAGTTGAACATTGGATAGTATTGTTTAGGGTTAAAACATTTCAGATGATTATTTTTGAAATATTATAATACTATAGTTTTAGGAAAAGGAAAACCTGTGGGTTGGGGGACAACACATCGCATCGGAAAAAGCTATAGGAATCGAACCCAAAACCATAGTGAGACAGGCCTATATTACCTACCACTAGCCTACAAGAAGTCCCTAGTTATTACAAAATATTTTTCCAAATCTAAATAGTATGTGTTAATATTTTGAACCTTGTACGATTAGGATAAATATAATATTTTTTAAGTTCTATTATCTTTTTGAGTGAAATATGAGTTTGTGGTAGAAATTAGTTGAAGGTTGAAACTCTAATTGTCAGGCATATATATATATACCTATCTCTTATTCTATGAATAAATTAATTCTTAAAATTTAGGAAAGGGATATTAAAACAAAAAAATGTGTTATCCTAAAACCTTCTGTTTTTTTGAACTAATGATATTATAAATCAACATAGATTGAAGGCTTTGAGGCCCTCAATTTTGCACTTGTTTGTGATTGATGGCCTCAATCACTCCCTAAAAATATTTACATTTTTCCTCCAATTATATGTCTCTAATTTCCACCAATGTTCTCCTAATCGAGATCATAATTTGGTGGTGACTTTTTCATTTCCCTTTCTCTCTTATTAAGGCTAAATTTTATTAACCTTATTTCCGATGTGGGTTTTCCACAAAGGTATTTTCTATTTTCAACCTTTTATTTTCGAAGAACATTTTCAAATTGTGAGGACGCAATTTATTGAATGAGGGTAGAATGTAACACCCCAAGCTTCCACGGTACGTTTCTCTTTCAATAATGCAATAGCTTGCATTGTATGCATGTTCGAGATTCTAACACACCGCGACCAATACAAGTACCTATTTTGAATAGTAATACCCACTTTTTGAAATTTTATAAATTTTATATTTCAAAATGGACTTCATTTTTGGATTCGGAATATCAGAATTAGCCTATGTTGAATTTTTTTTATTTTTCCGAGAACTTCCGATTTTCGATGAATAGTGAAAAATACTTAAAAACTAATTTTTTAATCAAAATAATTTATTGTGATAAATTATAATATTGAGTGGTTTTAAAGTATTATTATAATTTAATTTTACCATTTTATCCAATGGTGGTTATTATAATTAATTTCACCTTGAAATTGGACAAAAACAATTGTCAATCTTTTGATTGATATTCTTTCTTAAAAACTCGCTATTTGTTTTGACAACAAGAATTAATTATAAAAACAATTAATGAAAATTTTATGTTTTGAATTTGGTAAAATGGACATAATTTTTGAATTTTTAATATCAAATATAGCTTAGAGTGAAATTTTGGTTTTTTTTGAAAAACATCAATTTTTTATGAATAGTGAAACCACTAAGTGGTAGTTAAAAATTTGATTTTTCGTTTAAATGAAAATTTACCACCTCTGTTATTTGAATTTGAAAAATCCTACATACATCATTTTCATTAGTAAGTAAAATGTGGTTCAATGGGATTAAAATAATTTTTGGTGAATAGTAACTTTTAAGTTTTATTAATCGCGATTAAAGGTAATTAGTGTAATTTAAGGTAAATATAATGACATAATAATATGAAATTACCTGGACACATTTCCTACTCTTATTTTATTACTCATGTAAGACCAATAAAATCCATGGTTCAATTTGTGGGACCCCATGGAGCCACTTGGGTAAGATAATAACATTAATACCTTTTATTTAAAGTAAAAATAAAAATGTCACAAACATGTATTGTTTTACTAAAACAATTTTTACAAGGGGTTATACAAGTTATATTTTCGACTATAAATATCCATTGGAAAGATTAAAAAATTTCATACATCATGGTATTTTTTTATAATTTTTAGAAATTAAATAATTTAAATTTTTTATGACACCGCGATGATGCAGCGATTACCTCATTAATTAACGATTTAAATAAATTGAAAAGATAATGCAAAATCTAAGACTTACACTTGTCAAAAACATATTGGATGAGTATATTTATAACCCTTATCACCTTATACTCGAAATATATAATTGTCGGACCTTTGAAATCCGAAAATCACTTCATAATAATGTAACATTTCATGACATTCCAAGAGTGACCCTCCTCTCCTCTTATAAACGGCCCCCACCTCTACCACCTTATTCGCACCTTAAAGCCATTTTTTTTCTCCAACCTCTGCCAAAATACTCTGTCAACTTCCCTATATTACTCCTAGAAGCCTCACTTTGGGCAGAAGTCTTCCCAAGGAAGCCTTTGCCTCAAATCAAAAAGAGTTACCCGATTTTAAAGGTAATGTCTTCACTTGTGTTCTTTTGTTTTATTTTGCTTCTCCAACCCCCTAAACCCTTTTTATTCGACTATTTTGTAACAAGACCAGTATATTAAATATACTAGGATGTTTTTATGGGATGTTTTTTATTTACACTTACACACACCTTCGTCTAATGGTTAAAGAACACATTGTATCTGTGGGTGGCGAATCACTGCCTCACGAAACGATGATTGTTCAATCTTATTTTAACACCTCTCATGGTGGCCATTAAGATGTTACTATATTTTTTTATATGATATATATTATGTTTATGTTTTGATTATTGTTCTTTATTTTTCATTTACGTCATACCTTTATGGTTTCTATTATGGGTAAACGCGATATCTTCATTTTAGGAAGTGTGGACTACCGCCCCCTCAAAGTGATTTGATTCGTTAATGCCATATGTGGGACATATAAAGGATGGTGTTAATGATATTATACATTATATTATACTGGAATTATAATATACTTTTATATAATTATGATTTCATTCCATTAAATACGAAATATAAATGAAAGTAGCATTCATGCGTACGTACGGCTTACCATCTCCATGAACGGTGCATTTCATTTCTTACCTCTAAATGTTATGTAATATTATAAATGCATGTATATACTGGATATATATGATATATATGATATATACATCATTAATATAATTCTGGATATAATGGATATTTTACCACATGAACAACTTGTAATTATAAGGTGTTTATTTTTGACTCAAGTACCAAAGATCGACAAAACGACCGTTACTAACTTAAATGACTACATAATGTTCATAACATGGTAATAAGTGATATAAAAGGAATAATGAACATGAAAAAGGTTCTTAAGCAAGGATAAATTAACTCTAGTTTATTATTCAAGAGATTAAAGAACGATCGAGTCAAGTTGGACACAAGGTAAGGGACTTCGTCTCAATCTCCTTTCATTGAGGCATATTTTGTTTTATACACAACTTTCCTTTATGCGGTGTATAAACCCCTTTGACATTTACTTTTATTCAAAAATAATCTTTTTATATGAAGTCTTTTTACTAAACGACAAAAGGAATGTTTTGTCTTATGTATGTGGCGACAACGACTTCTCTGCCGCCGTGACCATTATATGAGTTTCGGCTTCCTCTACAAGACATAACTTTTTCTTAAAAATGAAAAATAAATACCAAGTTTTACTATTCTTTTATTTGGTATTGAAAATGGTTTTATTATATCAATGTATTGTATTGATATCTTGTGATTAAAATTTGGAAATGTTATGTTTTCTTTATGCATGTTTTCTGTGATACGATTATGTTATGGTTTATGATATGTTTAAACCTTTTCATATAAGGAATGCATTGGACATAATAAGTGACGGGTGGAGCCCGCTATAGCTCCTCGATGCATCTGTAGGTCTCATGAGACAAACTAGTGTCTCAGCATGAGGCCTTGACCAAATCTTATTTGTAGTCTTGGCAGTAGGCCTTGGCTACGTGGTTATGATAGTTTGGAATTATGCATTCCATTATTATGAAAGTGGTTATTGATATTGCATATGATTATTCGACTAGTAGAATATCCATGTGAATAAGTAAATGGCATTATTTCATTTTACTTTTTCCATATTATGATGAAGTTCAAGTTTAAAAGGATTTTTTTAGTTATACATTGCCTTAAATGTTTATGTTTATTTATGAAATTTTCCGCTATATTGTTATCCTTACTGAGCATCTGAGCTCACACCTTTCTATGTTTTAATTTCCAAGGATGTGAAGAAATATTTTATGACTGACCTGCAGGGATAGTCTGAAGAAGATATGAGTGTGGACTATGGAGACTATGTTATTGTGATTTTTCACATTATGATGTAATGTAACATTTATGAATGTATCTAGTGTTACTAAGGCTAATAAACTAATCGGTCTTCCAAGACTTGATCTTTTGTGATCATGCCAATGTTACGTAATAATGCACCGACTCTAGGTAACTGGGGTTGGGGCATTACAATCTTCCATGCACTGGATACCTCTCTCAGGTTCTCCTCATCTATGAGAGCCATATCCACCACCTCAAAAAACTTATTTACCCAAAATTGGTTAACTCGAGACTTAATCTCACATTTAAGTTCATCTTGAAAAAATCTCACCATAGTTGTCTCATCCCCTACTGATGTTGCAGAAAAGCACTGCAAGTCTATAAAGCATCCAACATAGTCCATCACAGATAAAATACCTTAAGTCAACCTTTTGAACTCAGCTTCTCTCTCCTACCTCAGTGTCTCTAGATAGAAGTTCCCCAAGAACATCTCAAAAAATTCCTTTCATAAAAAAATATCAACCAGTCCAGTCCGAGTATGAACATCCCATTATTCCTTTGCTGATCCTCGTAGCATGTAAGCAGAAAACTTGACCATCTTCTCAGCAAGAGTCTCCAAATGGTCATGTTTTTTCTGGATAGATTCAATCCACAACTCATCTCCCTTAGTTCAACCCTCTCTAGTAATATTCATAGGGTAAAAATGCTGAAACACTTGTGTTAAGTCAAACATTCTCTTCACAAACCACGCTGGGTCTCTTTCCATGAGTTGCATGAAGCATATAAAGTTCACTTATAACTACTCCCCTATTTTCTCACCTGGCACTATTGGTGCCTCATGCTCCACTACTGGTACATCATCTCCATCTATAACCTCCTATAATATCTTAATAATCATCATCATGGATGCATATCTCTATAAATCCAAACACACATCTCAGGACACACTATTAAAAAAACGGGCAAGGGATGCACTTCACTTTTATTAGTGCTAAAAAAAAGCGTTGATAATGGGGGCCTTTATCAGTGCTAAAAAAGCGCTTATAAAGGGTCTCTTTTATCATCTCTAAAAAAAGAGCTGATAAAGTCCCCCTTTATCAGCGCTTTTTTTAGCACTGATAAAGCCCCCCACCCTATATCAGCGCTTTTTTTAGCACTGATAAAGGGGGGATTTATCAGCGCTTTTCCTGAGCACTGATAAATGTTAAGTTTCAAATAATAATATTTTTTCAAGAAAAATAATATTTTGTTATATCAGTATATTTCTACTGATATAAATACAATATATATTTTTTAAATATGTTATAGATACGTATAAATAGACTATTACATTTAATATATAAGAAATTTAGTGAAATGGCTTCAAAATATTTTAAAAAAATATTATTAATTAATAATTTTCTAATTATTATCGATTAAAAATCATTTAATTACAATTTGAGAACACAAAAAATCAAAAAAATTAATAAAATATCTAAAATATGTTGAAAATGTAACTCAAACTTCAAAAAGCCATAACTTTTTATCCAGGTGTTCGTTTGAGCTCTACAACATATCAAATCGAAGCCTGCGACAAGCTCTACGCGCTAGTGACTAAGGCAATTCCTCTGTCACAATTTTCGAGCCCAAAAAAGGCCCAGAAGTCCTCCAAAACTGAGTTTTTAGTTGAGATATCCTAATTTGTTAACATTAAAACAAGTATAACTTTTGATCCGGTTGTCCATTAGGACTGTACCACATATCATATTGATGATTGTTTCATTTTCTTAGATTTTACTAGTTGTGGCATTGAAATGGAATTTTTGATTATATGTTATGGTCATTTTAATATTCTATGGCTTTTCAAATACACATATATATGTATTTATTCGTAAATATATATGTGTCTGTGTGTGTGTGGGTGTCTATGTGTGTGTATGTATGTTGTATATATGTATATATGTATTTATTTATTTATTTACTTATAAAAAGACATCAAAAACATATTTTTTCATAAATTTATTTAAAACTAATCTTATAAGTACATTCTATGGCTTTTCAAATACACATATATATGTTTTTATTCGTAAATATATATGTGTTTGTGTGTGTGTGTCTCTCTATGTGCGTATGTGTGTTGTATATATATATATGTGTATGTATGTATGTATTTATTTATAAACACACATAAAAAAATATATTTTTTCATAAATGTATTTTAAACTAATCTTATATGTATATATTAATATACAAATAAATATACGTATAAAAAATTATAACTAAAAATATATATATAAATATATTAATATACGAATTAATATATATATATATATACTAATATATGAATAAATATATTTATATTAATATGAATCTATATAAATATATGAATAAATATAACTATATATATAGATATATCATTAAATAGAGAACAAAACGAAACGGCTTAGAGGTAAAGGTGCAACCGCGAGAGGGAGGAGGTCCTGGGTTCGAGTTCTGGTGGAAGAGAAGGGGGTGCACACGTATGAGGATGTGCGGGAAGGGCATCGTGCAGGAGACCTCCTAGAGCTGATAAAGGGGGTGTGAAGTTCTAATAAAAGCACTACCCGCATTATTTTTAATTTTTGTTATTTTTTTTAAAAAAAATTAACTTTATCATAACTTTTTTTTTCCTGATAAAAGGGGCCTTTATTAGTGCTTTTCGGAGCACTAATAAAAGGGACCCCCCTATATTAGCGCTGAGCTTTACAGTGATTTTTTAGCACTGTAAAAGCCCTTTTTTAGCGCTGATATAGGCCATTTTTTGTAGAAGTGACACATAACACAACTTTAACACATTTCACAAGTGGGTTTTTACATTAACCCAGAACAAGTCATTCCCTCTTTCTGGCCACATGATCAAAACTGAGGAACTAGAACTACCCTTAACCATCTTATACCTAGGTCATGGTTAACAAGGGTAAAATCGTTCTCGTATTCGAGTTTCTCATTTAGAAACACATTTATTCACATTTTTCATCACTCCACCACTTTCAATTTCATATTAAGTACCATTTTCAATTCAATTCCACTAACAAGGAAAAACAGTTCATGTTCAACAGCTTACCCAAACATTTTTTTTCTCATGCATGCCCAAAATGATTCATTTCACAAAATATTGTTCAGTTCCTAGAATGACGCATGATTACTCAACTCTCGTATCATACCGAGATATGATTCAAATCTCAATAAATCTCAGAAACAATTATCACCTCACATAAAAGTATATCACCCAATGTGAAATAACATCCAACTATATCAACAGACATCAATAAAATCAATCCCACCCTAGGTACTAGGATTTTCCCCTAAACATGGGTTTGTAACTCCCATGCATGATCTCATGACCAAGGTCCGACTCATCCTATTATTGTATCTTCTATTCCCAAATAGTAATACAAAAGAAAATGAAAAGAAAACACTTTTGATACCACTTTGTAACATCCTTACCCGAATGCCACACACTCCTGAGTCGATCAGTTATGTGACCTCGGGCATGCCTCCCCATATACCAGAGGCATGCCGACTAGCAGTGAGGGTATAATGTAGATCATGGGGATAATACAACCTCTTTATCATAGTAATACCATAGTGAAAATAAATAATCAATAACCAAATGACATATAACCATAACAATAACAATACCAGTATCACAAGATGACTAAAACTAGAAATACAATATCAAAATTTACGGTAGATATTACATGCTAGAATATGTTCAAAGTGTTAAAATAAAAAAACAAAAGTAATTGCACTGAAAACTCCCAAGTGGTTCCCAAACCATGTTTTGTTTGCTCATCCCGAATCCATCCCAAATAATCGATCTAGCATGGGGAATCTACCCATATTTTATCCTGTAAACATGAAATCTATTTGGGTACGGATCAGGTGGCCTGAGTAAGGTGTGTGTACAACTCTGTAGGCCACCACCAACAACATCTAAAAAAATATATGTTCAATTAAAAGTGTGTGTAGTTTTATAAAAAATAAATAAAATAAATAAATTAAACAATTTACACTTATTCAATTACACTTTATTTAACCACATAACACCCAAGTTTCCATGGTCACCTGAACTCTCAATACATGCTTCGGTCTGTGCCGGAGTCTGAACTATCCCTAAGGGATATCATATCTCATAATTCCATAGTTACTATTATTCATCTTAAATTACATATGAATTCCATTTTTACAATTCATCATTCCAATTTACACTATGGTTTTTTTATGTAGAAGACCATGTCCCACACAAAATTATCACATGTGAATGTCATTATTACCATTCATCATTTCATATCACACAATGGGATTTTGATGTAGCAGACCATTTCCCATGCATAATTATCACATGATAATTACATTGATACCATTAATAATTTCTTATCACACTATGGTCTTTTGGTGTAGCATAAAATCTCCCACATAGTATTATCACATTAATTAATTCACTAATTAATTAATAAAATTCAACAATTTTATATACCTAGCATTCCATTAATTAATTCAACAATTAATTAATCACATCAATTCCTTTAGTTAATTCAACGATTAATTAATCAATTCACAATTCCAACATCCAATAATTAATTCAACAATTAATTATTCATATATCACAATTGAATATTCTGATAATTTACTCAACAATTAATTATCCCCAATTCCACTATTAAATGTTCCAATAATTACCTCAATAATTAATTATCCATGATTTCCATAATTTTAATATTCTGATAATTAAATCAACAATTAATTGTCCCCAAATAAAAATTCAATATTCCAATAATTTAATCAACAATGAATTATCCCCAATTCTACAATTTCAATATTCTGATAATTAACTCAACAACTAATTATTCCCAATTCCCATAATTATAATATTCCAAAAATTAACTCAATAATTAATTATCCCCAAATTACAATTCAATATTCTAATAATTAACTCAATAATTAACTATCCTCAATTCCATGATTTCAATATTCTGATAATTAACTCAAAAATTAATTATCCCCAATTATACAATCTCTTAATTAATTAATTTACCAAATTAGTTAATTCAATTAGGACATTAAATTTCTAAACAAACTCTATAAATTATATAATTATATGCATGAAATGGAAATCATGACTATAGGATTTGGATAATAGATAACCTACCAGGATTTGTTAATAATGATCACCAATGGAAGAATCCCCAATTTGTAGTAGATTAATCAAGAACATGACAAAGAACACAATCTTGATCAGAATCCTGTAGAGGTGCATATCTTTAATTTTCCCTTCAATTCTCCAATAATGGGGGTCAGGAAATCTTATAATCTACCAAGGAGCCTCCAAAATCATGAAAGAGAGGTTAGGGTCGAATACGGATCAATTAGTGGTTAAAATGGTGGGTTTGGGAATTTTGAAACTAATTTTTGGGTTAATTTAAATCTCATGCAGGGTTTTTTTGGGAAGGGGTCCATAGTTTCCCATAACCATTAACCTTAGTCATGTGCCTCTTTTAGGGGGTGCACAATTTATCCTTTTAGGGTGAATGGTTTGACAAACCATACGCCATCTTTGAAAATTCCCACTCCCCTGTTTTTTCACGGTTCGCTGGGCTAGGGTACATGGTTTGGGAAAACTGTGTGCCAACCATATACATGACCACCTCCTTCCAAAATTTCCAATTTTTTCCCAATTTCACCCCAAGGAAAAAATCAATCAATGTATGCTAAAAACACCAAGAATAATACATGAAAAAGTGCTTGATATATCTTCATAAAATGTTAGAATGTTACCATTTGATTTTTTATTTAAATATAAAGTAATATTGGTAATATCTAAAGTAATCTTTGAAATTCTATAAATTTATTTAACAAGTCCTAATTTGAAATGGTCATAGTCTTTCACAACTTTATTATTTTGTTTTTCTTGCAAAGTACCATATCTAGTTTCTTCTTCAAAACTAGGTAAAGTATCCTCATCATTAGATATAAAAAAATTCTTATTCTAAATATTTAGTATTGTATTCATCTTCTAAATCCGGACAACTAATGTTTAAAGATAACTTTGTGAGGGATTCAGTAGATACCTTTTCCATGTAGCATTAGTTGATATTTGTAATTCCTGTATGAAAACCCATAATTTTCTAATCTTTATTTCTTTCATAAAAAGTACTTTCATAAGAACTGTATCCTCCATCTATACTACAAGCATCTAAATAATAAAATCATTTCTTTAATTTATTCTTATAGAACTTTTTTTAATTTTTATCCTTCTTTTTCAACCTTGTAAAATCAAGCCTAATATGCATATGTATTTTCCCTTAAAAATAAATCATTTTATAGGTTTCCTTCTTATGGATTCTTTCCTTTAAATTTTTCCTGTCTTTTTAGTGAAAATAATTCTTTCCAACAATTCTATTCATCTTCATAGAAATTTTAGCAAGATAATTCTCACTTTCCTATAAGGAACTACATTATAATTTCACATTATCTTTTTTCTTCGACTTAGAATATTTAGAAATTTTTTCACACAATATAGATTTCTTAGCTACTATAGAAGCTGACTATAAAAATTATTCTTTTTAACTTTCTTGATGTTTCTTTTTATTCTAATCTAATAATTCATGATAGTTCCAATAAAGTCATCTAAACTCATCTTGGTAAGATTATTAATATCATAAATAGTTTTATGTTTTTATTCCCACTCCATAGGCAATATGTCAATAATATTTTCTATTAACATCTTGTATTTATACTCTTTTCACCCAGAGATTCTATGTAATTAAAAATTGGTATAATGCATTGATGCATTGGGTTTACTAACTCAATAGGGAGAAAATAAAATTCTTGATAGTTTGCATGCAACATTTTCCTTATGGTATTCAAAAAAATTTAACTTTCATATTGAGTAACTTATAAATTCATCCATATATTATTATTTATTTCATGAGATTATATATGACTATAAAAATATTATATCATGGAGCATGAAAAAGTATTTCAAACATAATAATTCAGATGATAATCTACTTTTTATTTTCCAATCATCATTATAAAATTATCCACACCATTATTGATAACAATTTTTTTCATCTTATCTCGTCAGTAATCACAATCAGCACCATCAAATATTTATTCCCATTCTTGGGTTAATATTCTATAATGTCTCAATGAAAAAACCATTAATATTAAAAATATATACTCTTTTTTATGAACACAGTAAGTGTTAAACAAAATATATGAATAAAAATCCTTTGATACTAAATGGTAGATTGAAATAGTTTACAAATCACTATAACAGTGGAGGGTATCAATTGTACATAATAAAATTCAGACATACAATTTTTCCAACCACTTCATGGAAATTTATCAGACAAATATTCATATCGATGAACTTTGTAGTCAGAGTTATAAATTGTTTATATGAAACAGTATATAAACTTTTATAAAAACAACACACAATGGAAATATGCAAAAACTTATAATTAAAAAATAACAATGTAATAAATTTATTATAATGAACATAATAAAACATAAAAAAACCACTTTAAGGAAAGGTATAAACATTAACCTTAAGTGTTATGGAAGTATTTGAACCTGATTTTTAGTATCAATGACTTAACTCATCATAAGGTCTATTTTCCTAGCTTCTGAAACCCTCAATCAGAACAATTAGACAAACCTTGTTTCCCTATTCCTAGGAACCCTCAATCTAGCTGATTAGAATAACTTAAATCTCTCTAACCATGATATCCCTAAATCTATCAGATCAGAAACAAAATAAATTATAACCAATTATCTTAAGGCATTTAAAAATATCACCTAACATGCGATGACTTAAGAAAAACTCTCTAAAATTTTAAAAAAAGTGAAATGAGTAACAATTTATTATATAATAATTCATGAGAAACATTATATTTTTGATTTGTAACAACTTATTCTCCTTTAGTTTGAAGCTCAATTTATAGATGAATTCAAATGGTCATATTCTTCAATTCTCACAAGTAGTTGCAACAACATCAAATGAACTTCTTCTTCACTTTTTGGTTCATTATATAAATATTATGTTCGATGTTCTTCTTGATGTAGCACCAATACAATGATCGAATGTTCCTTCTGGTAGAATGAAAAAAAATCCAGTAACATTATTTGTTTTCATCTGATAGGCATAATAAATATTCATCTGGTAGACATATCTATGTTTGTATGATAAATTTTGTTCAGTAAACATGGTAGAACTTAATCTAATAAAATTCATTATACTATATCTTCTATACTTTTTAAACCTTTCATGTGATGAAATTCTATATTTTCATCTGATGTACAATGTAATTTTATTTCTGATACACAGGGTACAATTTTTACTTTAATAAAACTGGAATTCTCTCTCAGAAAAACTATAAATTTTTTCTAAATAAAATTTAATAACTTGAGATATATAAAAATTAGTAATATGAAAATTTTAAAATAACGAATTTTTATCTTCAAAAGTGAGATAAGAAAGTGGTATTTTGACTAAACACTCCTCCCCTCTACTCCCTTCACTTCAAACCTCCAAAAAACCTCAAAAAATAAAATCTAAATGGATTCAAATACATCAAAATAAAATAAAAAACTTAACTCAAAAAACCAAATTCATTAAAATATAAATATTGTAGGCCCAAAATACATTTACATTACATATATATACAAAATTTCAAAAAATTTGAACCTAGTCAGTAACAAATGAAACATGTGTATGTTCATAATGAAATATATTTTTTTTAACATTTTTATTGATGGTTTTCCTTTTGTATTGATAGTATTATTGATTAATAGGTATCTAAATTCAATTTTGATAAAGAATTTAAATTCTTCACATGTTCATTATTTCAAACAAATTAAAATAAGTTAATTTTAATTTAATAGTTTTGTAGTTTTCTACATAATTAAAATGAATCCTTTTAAAATATTTTTATTGTATTTTGTTATTGAATATTATAATGATTATTATATTATTTCAATACTTATCCAGTAGGTTAATATTTAATGTAAATTATTATCTTATCTATTATTTAAAAAAGTCAATGATTCCAATATGAACATTCAAATTATATATGTAAAACTTCCAATGACAGTTCACACATGCTACATCAAAGTGTAAAGAAACCTGCTTGCCTGAGTACTTGACCCCATGACCACACACCAAACCCCATCTGACCTGCACCACCCCAGCCAATCATGGGGGGATCTAATATGAGAATTTATACTAATACTGAATTCTAAAAAGTTCTAGTTGCACTTTGGTATATATTTTTAATATTTTCTCTAAGTATAAAATAAAAAAATTAAATTGAACTTGGATAATTACACAATATGTTTATATATGTATACTTATTTAAGGATGTGACTTGTGTAGGGTTCCATTTTCTATGTTCTCATACCACTGAGGAGAATTGAAGAACGACCCATGCTTTCATGTAACAAAGGAGGCATCACTACCTCTTAGGGAGAAAGTTGGAATTGATTGTGGTTGTTGCAAAGAGAGGAATACACCTGCTTTGTGTAGGTCCCTATTCATGGTTTCCCATTTATGAAACATAAAGTAGGTCCTTCATGGTGAAATCAAAAAATGGTTTTTGTTGGTTCACAGAATCTGCTACAAGTTCAATGGTGTCTTTCTGTGTCTCCACTTTAGATTAATGGGAGGTGTCTGGGAGACCAGTTCATCACTATATTAGATGTGTCCAGGGATGTTTAAAGATACTAGACTCATGGAGGCTACATCCACTAGAGGTTTTGGTAGAATAGAAAATCAGAGGATAAACTATTAGTGGATCGATGTTTACTTAAGTAAAGGAGGATGCAGGTTCTTCACTACATTTTGATGCCTTCACTACCACTATCTATGAGACGAATGGCACTAATCTCTAGGGTTCATGTTGCATAGATTCAGGTAATCACACCACTTTATATATTCAATGCTTCAAAGGGAAGTCCATCCTATAAGTCTATAGAATACACCACTCACTAATTTATGCACCTTCTTCGAAAGCCCCATAAGATTCACCATACACCCATCATGCCCTGCCCCTAACACCCAATCAGAACCTCCCTATGGATCACACCTACAACATCACCTCATCAACCCTTATCTTGTAAATACCCAAGTCACCTACACAAGACCATCTTCATGAATTTTATATCCACTTCATCAACACAAAATAATATCCTAATAAATCCTGTCTAATTAAACCAATCTGTAAACCCCTCAAAACTATTTCATAATCCACTAGACCTACCTATAATAAAACCAATCCAACCTACACTCACCTGACCACTATATCCATCACACACCAAAACTCTTTCCCAATACAACAGCCATTCTAGGCTCACAATTTTACACACCTCTTACACAATGTGATCTTGAAACCAACCCCATGAAAATTCATCCCCAAAAAAATGGCCAAATAATCAATGTATCCATCCCCTTACACATACTTGTCACCCTATTAAAAAGGTTTAAAAAGGTTGTTTTAGTAACCTAATATATTATAGTCCATCAATCAACTGATCTTGGGATGTTTCCTTTGTCTATAGGAGAGAGAAGCAATGGAGAATATCCTTGTTATCCCATTGCAAGAGGTTCTTGAAGGAGAGGATTCCACGTACCTATGAGGTAACCCAAAAATAATCTATCCTTATATAAAACATGGACATTTATATTTAAATAGAGGACCCCACCCATAAATTATCAGTTTTTTGGTATTTATTTTTCCTTCTAATAGGATCATGGGAAACGAAGGGGGATGGCCTATAGCTTTATGGGAGAATATATTCCCCAACTACCAGGGTAGGGGCGTAATTCCTTAATTAGTAGAGTTTTGAGGTGTTAAGAAGTTTTTATGGGAATATTATGAAAGGAGAAAATAGTAGGGGGAAATCCAAAGATTTAATCCTAACAAAGGATCCCTACTGTTATATTTGCAGGATGAGTTATAACTGACCAAGTCCTTCATTGGGAAATAATCCCTAGATTGGTCCCCAGATGTGATTCTTCATATTAAAAAGGTAGGACCAATGGTTAGAGGGGGAATTGGAATTTTTAAAAGGTTACTTCGTAGAACATGATGGTGGTTTATGCTATCATCCCCAAGGTAAAGTGCTATCTGGGGATCTCTTCTTCTTCTTTGTTCTTCTTTTCATTTCTATTTGTCCTACATCTATCTTTATAGTCAGGTTTTGTGTAATTATATCCTATTTTAATTGTTGATATGAATATAATTCCTCCTTTTAAATATCTATAACCTATCAATTGGTTCTCTACGTGGGAGATATACACAAAAGATGAACTCGAGAGAGCTATACAAGATAGATAATCTAGATGAAGCTAAAGAATGTGGTCTTGGTTTATGTGGTGCAGTTAACATAGACTCTAGTTTAAATCTATATTGAGTAGAAAGGGTTGGGGTAGGTGATGCCAATGCAGTAGTAATTCCCATTCATGTAGGACTAAGAAGACACAGTAGTTGTACATGATCTGAGGGTCCCTGATTTGTGTGGTGCAACTGACATAAAATACACACTTAACGAAAATATCGACCAGTGATTGGGTTATTTTGAATTTCAAGCCCCCATAAATGGAGAGTAGAGTTGATGGCCTAAATAATTCAGTGGAGGAGTTGCGAGTTAGTTCACAACAATAGGAGGCTAGGAAGTTGCGGCTCGAGAACTATATACTGGAGTTGATGGCGATGATGGGTCAATAAGGGAAGTAAAAAATAGAACAACTGAATCATAGAGTATAAAAAGGAAAATTGGTTATCATAGATAGAGGAAATAGTTTAAAATTGATTATGTTGGAAACTGATTGTGGGCCAAAGATGCTGGTGGCCTACGAGGGTGAGCACAATGTGGAGTGGGATGTGCTACGTTGGATATTGAACTGATAGGTGGAAATTATTGTTTTCTCCAGTGAGGATATTATTACCTGGACTACCCATGCTAAAACATTATTTTCCATTTACCACACACATGTAGATTAAAATATTATGTTACTGCAATTGAGTATGGAAGGGTTGGATCAATATTGGATAATTTAATTGAAGTCAGTTTAGCTACATCTTTCATGGATGTAGATAAAAGAGCTGTCACTTAGCATATATGGTATTGTAATATAGGGATATCCAGTGATATATTTGAAGTACGTACAACAAGATAGAACAACGGAAAAATATATTGATGAGTTTTAATGCATTACCTTATGGATTCCTGACCTTTCTAAGGATTGGTACAAGATTCTGTTTATTAGAGGACTCAAATAAGATAAAGGAAGCACAATTATGGCTCACAAGACACCAAGTATAGTACAACTCCTGACTATATCAAGGAGAGTAGATTTTGAGATATTGTTCATGGGAATACATCCACAAACAAAACCCTGAGACATGAGGAATCTTCTTAGTATCCAAGGAAGGAGTTGGAATCCCAATATAGTGAAAATGTTTCCACCAATGGAAGGAGTATAGAAGGTATGATGGAGAGTAGATAATTCACATCAAGATATGGGAATAAAAAGTCTATCCAAAAAATAATTCAAGGAAAAGGAAAATGAAGGGTATGTATTTTGACTATGGAAAGAAAATTTCTAGGGCATCGGTGTTCGGTGATAGATTCAAGCTGATAGTATGGGAGAGTATAGAGCCACTGAGTGAGGAGGAAAATTAAACAATGGTGGGAATAGTGAATGATGGATCATACGGTTGTGGAGAAAACATAGAATATTACCACCTTGAGGACAAGGTGTAATTTCAAGGGGAAGGTAATGATAGGATAATGGGAAACAATGGGGGTTGGAGTTCATCTGTATGGGGGAGTATATTTCCTAAATATCAAGGGTATGGTATTAATTAATTAGTTTTTAGAGTTTTTGAGATGTTAAAACGTTTTTAAGTGGATATTATAGTGGTTGGGTCCAGCAGTTATGTAGGAAATTCATATTGTTTGATGTTTATTCAACAATAGCTGAGGGTGGGTTAGGAAATCAACCCTAGGGTTGAGTTCCATATGGAAATATCTTCTTATCCTTTAATATTATTTTCATTTATATTTATCCAACTATCCCCATAGTTGATTCTGTTGCAATTATTTACCCCTATAATTGTTGATTTATAAATAATTCCTATGTTTCAAATTCTAGCACCTGTCACTTTTGGTTTTACTATATCTGCTTATGTTTTTCACCACTCTCATGTTATTTAATAATAATTCTCATCATATTTCTTGTTAATATGGTGTGATCTCCTTCTTCACCCATGTCATATTATTCTTAATAACTTTTTGTGAATTTTTTATTATTAATTATGTATTTATTCTATCATGTTTTGTGCTATGCACTTTTCTTTGTGTTATGTCTTCTTCTTTTCTCCTTCAGGTTTGTGATCTCCTACCTCCATCATAGAGGGATAATTGGTTTTTTTGGCCTAAGTAATGTATCTTAGTTATAGATTTGGGTTTCAATGTTATTTTTATTTCATTACTTCAATACATTATCTGAAATTTATAGAGTATAGTGTTGAGAATATATTTTTTTCAAAAAAAAACTCTATATTTTTATGATGATTTTGATGATCACAAATACCATTATTTTTTATTATAATGATTTTACTTTAAGTATATTCTAGGAAATTAATATTATTTATATTCCAAATTTTGGAATAATATTAAAGAATATGATTCATGTGAAATATTTTTCAAAGTGTTCGGAATGCTATTCAGTGTTTTCTAAAAAAATGTTCATATCGTATGTTGGAGAGCGTGGCGTAAGGATTATATCCTAACTTTAATTTATGAGATTTCAGAAAAGTATGGTTAATCAACCTTACATTGATAGAAAATTATGGTAAAAGAACCTTATGTTTAGAAGAAACCTTATGTATTTTATAAGAGAAAAATTATGGATGAAGAACCCTATGTAACTTTGCAACCCTAAGTTTGCTTCACAAAAGTATGGATCACAAACCTGAATTTTGTAATTAAATTTACGTTTTATTAATAAATATGGATCATATACCTTATGTTTTGAAGTAAAGAAAAGTATGGATCATATACCATATGTTTGAAATTATATGACAAAAGTATGGATCATCGACCTTACGTTTGTAATCAAATTTATGTTTGGAACCCTACATTTGACTTCTTCAAGCATCAAAGATTTGAATTTGTGACTTTATCGTACAATGGTCTTTTACGAAATATCAGGTTGATTTCAAGCTCGATTCAATGCCTGATTTTAAAGTTCATCTTTGTATAATTTAAATCCACTTATATGTGATTAAAAGGATTTATTTAATATGAGGATTTTGTGACGATTATTAAGGGAAGTTATGACTTCTCTGTTATTAAAACATTAGAATATCGGGATCTGTCAAGGTATTTTTGTGGATCTAAATTTATGAATAAGGTGATCGTCCTTATTCTACATATTCTTTTGTATCTGAATTTTCAAAAAAAATTGACAATATATCTCTTCAATTCATGGTGATTACAAGATTCAAATCAGAAGATATTCAAGTTCCACATAAATAGATATACGATTATTCTTTAAAAATATCTTTTACAGATCTGTTGCTATAAAGAACAATAAGATTTTGTTTTATATCATAAAGAGAAATGTTAAATATTTACATGTTCTACATTGAAGATCAATTGTATGTCTACTGCTGATAAGTTTCTGATTTAATTTCATGATCAAATTGCAATTAGGTTGATTCAGAACTACTCTTACCTGAAAAACGTTATTTTTGAAGACAATGATCCATCTACTGTCAGTTATGTACTACTGTAACTGGGAAGAACAATTGTAAAGTATTTTAAATCAAATAATCTTTTAATTTGATTACTGGATTCTCATACTAAGCTGTTTTGACTGGTTCTGTGTTTAGTACCAGAAGGCTCTGTTTTAGTCTTAAATTGTAAAGGTGTCAACTGCTTGCACTTAGCTATGGATGGTCTTGTGAAAAGAGTACCAACTAGTGAAAATCACCAAGCTTGTGGAGAAGAGAATTTGTGGAGTGGAATAGGGGATCTTTATACCCCAAACCACTATAAATCATTGCGTTCTGATATATATTTATTTCTTCTACATAAAAAATCTGATAAAGATAAAATAATAAAATTGATTGTCATCAATATTTCACCAAGAAGTTTTAAAAGACACGATTCACCCCCCCCCCCCCCCTCTTGTATATATTTCATATAACATTATCCAATAATTGGTATCAAAGTTTGGGCTTCTGTTAAAGCTATAGAAAGCTTAAAGTAAAGAATTATACATAGATCTCAATGGATGATACACGAGAGGTAATGTCAATGGTTTTAGCTCTGTACTTCAATGGTGAAAACTATGGATGTTGAAAATCAAGGAAGATCATCTACCTAAAAAACCTTGGATATAGAGTCTACTAAAAAATTCTTACTCCTTATGAAATTCCTGAGAAAACTAAAACAAGGAGTACAGCTACTGAAGCAGAGTATGACATAAATTCAAAAGATATGAATGTTATCATCTATGGTCTAGTACCATTTAAATTTAATCAAGTATCCCAATGCCCGACTGCTTATGAGATGTGGCAGAAAATTGCAGTTTCTTATGAAGGAACTAAAAATGTCAGAAAAATGAGGTATGTTATAGCAAAGCTGAAATTTGATACATTTAGAATACATGATGGAGAAATCATCACTCAAATGAATGGAAGGCTCAGTAAGATAATCAATAATGTTACTACCTTGGGAGATCCTGTTAACCAAGAAGATCAAGCCTTGAATGTACTAAGAGTACTACCAACTAGATGGAATGGGATATCAGCATCCATTAGGCAATCATCACCTATTAAAAATTTAACTATGATAGAATTGATTTGGAAGATTAATCTAATGAGCATAAAGTATTGAAAAAAAGAAAAAATACTACTTTTAAAGTTACATCTTAGAAGAAGATAAAAAATATGAAATAATAGATAAAAAGGGAAGAAGGTTATGAATTGTCTGATTGAGAAGTGGAACTGGCACAGATGGCCAGAAAATTCAGAAAATTTTATAAGAAGAATAAATGATTCAGAAAATATTTCAAGAAAGATGAGAAAGATACAAAGAAAGTAAAATGATATGAGTGAAATAAAATGGGTCACATAAGACATAAATTTCCTATTCTAAAAGGAGAAAATAAAACAATGTTTTTACAAAATACTAATTATGAACAGAAAAATAAAGGAGAAATGAAAGCTTCATTGATTGTTTCTGAAGCCTCCAACAACTCATAAAAGTCTGACTTATAAAAAGAAGAATCAAATCTAAAATCAAACATGTGCTTCATGGATGAAGATAATGAGGTAAAATCTTATTACTCTTCCAATTTTGATTCTGAACCTAGATGCTCAAATGAAAAACTTGCATACTACTACAATCTACTAGAAGAAAAATGTGATTCATTATTTAAGAATCATAAATCACTGAAAAATATTCACAATGAATTTTTAGGATAAAGAGACACTTTGTTAAAACAACATCAAGAATTAATTGAGGAATATAACTTCTCTAACACAAATAGAGTAGATCATGAAACTAAGGTCAAAACACTAAAAGATGAAGTAGAAACCTACAAAAATGTAGTTCTCTTTTTTACAAAAGAAGAAAATACATTAAAATAAATTCTTGTAAAGAATGTGATTAAGTGAGAAAGATATGGAATATGCAATAAAGGTGAGAAACTTAAACTATACAAAAAATATTTTGTTCTAAATACAAAAGGTGTAACTTATAATTACTGTGGAACAATAGGTCATACAACTAAAAACAGTTATTTAATAAATTCCCAAATTCATGGAATTAAAAAGGCATTTATTTAAAATATTTTATTTAACACAAATGATTGAAAAAAAATAAAGAAAATCTGGATTCCCAGATCACTACTAGCTAACACTGGTGGACCTAGTAGAATATGGGTACCAAAACAAACCATTGTTTAAATGCCTTTGTAGGAAGCAGTTCATAGAAGAAAAAAATAAATATGGTACATGGATAGTGCCTGATCTAGGAATATGAGTAGAAACTCATCAAACTTTAAAACCTTAACTTAAAAGGATGGTGGATTAGTCACATTTGGTGACAATGCCAACAGAAAAATTATTGGTATTGGAACTGTTGGATATCTATAATATTTCTCAATCAATAAAGTACTTTATATACAAGGATTGAAACAAAACCTCATAATTATTTCTCAACTTTATGGCGATGAATATTTTGATGATTTTTCTAACTATTGTTTAGTTTTTAAAGATAAATTGCTTAAATTTAGAGCACCTAGAACTGACAATGTTTATACCCTAGACTTCAATTCCTTATGTTAACAAAAATTAAATTGTTTAACTACAAAAATAAATGAATCTTGGATCTGCCATAGAATACTTAGACATTGTAATGTTTATTCTTTATATAAATTGTCTAAGATACAATTAGTTTCTAATTTACCTAGTCTTAAATTTGATATTGACAAATTCTATGATGAATGTCAACTTGGAAAGCAACAAAAATATTTCTTCAAATCAATTTAAAAAATTGCTACATCTAAACCTTTATAACTTATCCATATGGATCAGTTTAGACCTTTAAGAGTATAGAGTTTGGCTGGTAAATTATATGTATATGTTTTAGTTAAGGACTATTCTATTTTTACTTGGATATATTTTCTAAAATATAAAAATGAAGCTTTTACTATATTTGAATGTTTTTGAAAAGTTATTCAAAATGAAAAAGATTTTAAAATAATTTCATTAAGAAGTGATCATGGAGGAGAATGTGAGAATCAGAAATTAAATTCATTTTTCTCAAATTTAGGTATTAAACACAGCCTCTCTACACCAAAAACACCTCAAAATAATGTAATTATTGAAAGAAAAAATATAACTATTCATGAAATTTCTAGGACTATACTAAATGAATACAATATTCCTATCTATTTTTGAGAAGAAACAATAATCACAGCCTTCTATATAATGAATAGAGTTTTAATTAGACGAATTTTTAAAAGGACACCCTATGAACTCTTGAATAATAGAAAACCTAAAGTAAAATACTTTTAAGTTTTTGTATGCAAGGTGTACACCTTGAACACCAAGGACAATCTTGGTAAATTTGATCCAAAATGTGATGAAAGAATTTTCATAGGACATTCTGCTACTTCCAAAGCTTATACTATTTTGAATAAAAAGTAAAGGATTGTGGAAGAATTAGTTCATGTGAAATTTGATGAATCTGACCCTTTTGACAAAAGGAAAGCCCAAATTGATTAATATGACTCTAATGATAATATGAGACTAGAGAACCTAAATTTTTTTCTAAAAATCATATAAACAAATTTTATTCCAGTTCAGAAGAACATGACACTAATGAACCTAAGAGTGTTTTACTTAGACAATCAAGAACCCTAAATAATCACCTTTTAGAAGCTGTTATAGGAGACCTATACACATGAATAAAAACTAGATGAAATATAGGAAATATAATTTATTTTCCTGCCTTTCTATCCCAATTAGAGCCTAAGTTAATAGAATAGGCCTTAGTTGATGAAAATTGGATGATAGAAATGCAAGAAGAACTAAAACAATTCAAAATAAATGAAGTTTGAAATTTTTTTGAAAGACCAAACAATTATCCTATTATTGGAACTAAATGGGTCTTTAGAAATAAACAAGATGATTAAGGGATAATAACTATAAATAAAGAAATACTAGTAGACAAAGTATATAATCAAGAAGTAGGAATAGATTACGATGAGACCTTTGCCCCTCTAGCTAGATTAAAAGCCATTAGGATCCTTTTATCCTATGCATCTCATATGAATTTTAAATTATTTTCGATGGATGTTAAGTCTTATTTTTTAAATGGTTATTTAATGGAGGAAGTTTATGTTTAGAAACCTACTGGTTTTGACCATTCTCAAAACCCAGATTTTTTTAAACTTACTATTGCTCTTTATGGACTTCAACAAGCACCTAGAGAATGGTATGAAAGATTATGTTCATTTATTTTAAAAAATGATTTCACTATTGGTATGGCAGATCCAACACTTTTCAAGAAAAATATAAATTCTAATATTCTATTGGTTCAAATTTATGTCGATGATGTAATTTTTTGATCAAAAAATAAAAAACCATGTCATTAATTTTCAAATTTAATTCAAAAAGAATTTTAAATGAGTATTATGGGAGAACTAAATAAAATTAGGACATAAAATCTATGAAAATGATTTTGGAAATATTTTAAATCAAATAAAATACATTACTGATTTACTAAAGATGTTTGGAGTTGAAAACATCAAGAAATGTATAACTCTTATGTGTAGTAATATAAAACTTGATTTGGATGAAACTGGAAATCTAGTAGACAAAAAGTTATATAAAGGTATGATTGGTAGTTTATTATATCTTACATCTAAAAGGTCGGATATTATGTACTTAGTATGTCTTTGTTCAGTATTTCAATCAAATCCTAAGGAATCTAATCTTACAGTTGTCAAAAGAATTTTTAGATATTTAGAAGGAACAGTTTTTCAATATCTTCTTTATCCAAAAAATTCTGATTTTATTTCAATTTCATATTGGGATACTGATTTTGAATGTTGTAGAATAGATAGAAAAATCACCTAAGGAACCTATCAATTTTTAGGAAAATCATTAGTGTCATGATCTATTAAGAAACAACACTAAGTTGCTTTTTCAATATCCAAGGCAAAATATGTATCTACAGGTAGTTGTTGTGCACATGTTTTGTGGATGAAAAACACTCTTATGGACTTTGGACTAAATTTTATTAATACAAATATTTTATGTCATAATATTGGTGCTAAATATATTTCAAAAAATCCTGTAAGTAATTATAGAACTAAGAATATTGATATTAGACATCATTTTCTAAGAGATCATGTTCTTAAAAAGAATATATTTTTAGAATTTATATGTACTGAATTTCTATTAGTTGATATTTTTACTAAACCACTTCCCACAGAAAGTTTTGATTTTATTAAATGGGAGTTAGGTTTATTTTATTTTAAATATATTTTATTTTTTATTTATATTTTTAGGTAATATTAATATTAATTTTATTTGATAATATTTTTTTATTTTAAATTTTCTCTATTTAAAATAATTTTGTTACTTATATTTTAAATAAGTTACACTTTTATTTTAATTCAGTAATAAATTTTAAATACACCGCATAGGGTTTAATTTATTTTTAATTATGTAATAATTATTATGTATGTAATGACATGGGAATCAAGGCTCTGTCAGAGCTCGTTTCAAATTCCAAACCCAATCATTTTCTCAAAACCGTTCAAAATACCAAAACCCTTACCACTTTTCGTCTACCTTTTCTCATATCTTTGAAACCATAGAACCCAAAACCTTCAAAGAATTTCAAAATAAATAGAAACAACTAATATAATAAAAGAAGTAGAACCTATGGATGCCAAGCATCAGCTTTCAACTGGATGAAAAAACCTTTAGGTAAATTTCATCAATATGGAATGGTTGTATCAGACGAACCTAATGCTAAAGCAAGCATTATACTTTCAAGGTATTGAAACAAAATTCATTGAGAACTACACTAAATTTATGTATGAATTTGAGTTGAAAATTTTCTATAAAACTATTCAATTTAGTTTGGGAGATACAGAAGATTCGATTATTGCGAAAATTAAAGATACGGATTTCTCGGTCTCTTCTATTGAAATAAAAAGGATCTTGAATTACCCTCACGAGGGTGTTTTTCATTTTGATCTAAAGAAAATTGGGGATAGCAACCATAAATTTGAGGATATCATGTATTTTCTATTTTTTCTATTAACATCAAGAAAATGTTGATAAATGATTTAGAACCTGATCAAAAAAATTTGGTAAATTTTATCTAAACCGAGATAGCCCCAAGGATGTCTGTGATTGAGAATATTATTTTTCCTGATATATATATTATGTTTCTATTTTTAAGTGACATAAATCTAAATTTTTCAAGATATCTGATTAGATATTTGTGTTATTGTTTTCCACCTGAGGCTCAAATGAATTTTTATCCTTATGGAAGGTTTATATCAAAGCTGTTGTTTAAAAAAGATATGGTGAGGTTGATTTATGCGAGAGTCAGATGATACCGTAGTAACATGTTGAATGTCAGAACTTTAAGAAATCTCGGATTTTTCTAGAGCATTGTAAAAGGTAAAATCATGCCTCTTGGAGCTAAAGATGATTAGGTGTCTGCTCTAGGGGGGAAACCTGAAAAATCTAAAGAAGTTATGGATGAATCCATAATAGGGTAAGTTTAAAAGACTACAAGGAGACATATATTTTTAACATAAGATGCCCCTACTGATGAAGAAATTATTGGAGGACTTCAAACATCTAAGAATAGAGAGGCTCAAACTGGTGGAGAACCTACTCCTAAGAAAATTATTATGAAAATGGATCTTTTTAGTTATAAGTTTGTGAGAGAACCTATTCAAGAAGAAAGATAAGACAAATCTATTTCTCAAGAAGAAGTGAAAATCTTGCCTCAGGATGAGGTAGAGACAAGAACCTTCGGAGGAACCTCAGATTGAAAATTTTTTAAGGAATGAAAATTATAGATCAATATATGGACCATATTGACTATGTAAAAATTAAAAAAAAAGTCAAGAAGATATTTAAGAAAAAACTGCTCTGGAAAAGCACATGTCTTTAGAAGTTGCAAATGAAGGACAAACTATTCAAGAAAATCTCTCTAAAATTCATACACAAGTTTTATATGAATCATTATCAATTGATATTTTAGGAGAAAAATCAGTTGAACAACTAGTGGAGCAGGATAAAAAATAGATATCAGATACTCAATTGTTACCACTGATCTTGGTAGATCAAGTTGTGAATAAAGCATAGGGTGACTCTAATTCTATATCTAATCATGTTGAGGATCTTTTCAGAAAATTTAATAGACCTCAAGTAGAGAATGATTCTTTAAGAATATAATTAGAGATAAAGAAATAAAGATTTAAAAATCTAAAAGATAGTTATGTTTCAAAAAAATAAATAGATGTTTTTACGAAATAATTGCAGGAAGAAGTTGCAAAATTAAAATATGAAGTTGAGTTGAAATCAGATTTGGCAGAACAGAAAAGTTTGACGGAGCAACAGTTTGCAACTGTTAGAGGAAGTCAAGAAATTACATTAGGTACATTTCCTAATTTGATCAAGATATTCCAATCCATTACAACTATAATGAGCAACATTAATGATAGGTTTCGGGATTTACAGTGTAATAGCACTCATCTATCTGTTCTATTGGACAACTAGATATATCTTATTGAGCATCTTACCTCATATAAACCAAATATTCAAGTTTTACATAAAAAATTCAATAAGAAGATCAATCATTTTATAGAGTAGGAAGAAAAATTGTAGGACTTTTTCAGAGTGAACCTCATTGAAAATTTTCATATGACCGAGGAAGGAAGGGATATGATAATTCATCTGGGATATGGTACTATGAAGAGATTAAGGTTACAGTTGGAAAAGTTAAAGGATGTTTTTCAGAATCGTTGGGATACCCATTTTCAAATATTTAGCCCAACAACCATGATTCTTGTTCATTAATGTACTTGTATATTTTTTTTATCAATTAAATTTCAAATTTATCATATTTGATGGGTTTTTACTCTGTTTATGTCTATGTTAGGCTGCCTAAAAATCCATATTCTTTTATGGATAAACAGTTTATCATAACATTTTCTTACATGTTCAGTGCTACATTAAATATGTTAAATTCCTTATTCTATAATTATTTTTTATATCAAAAAATTGGGAGAAATTTGGATAAACACAACATTTTTTAAAGGAAACGAAATTTGTTTTAAATAAAATTTTGGAGGATAAATTATTTTAAATAGCGATCCTTTGAAGAGAAATTTGGATAAACTATTATTGTATATTTTCAAAAAGGTATTTGGTAGTAAAAATTAAATATATTTTTTTATCCTTACAAAATTCTAAATTAAATGTAAATAATTTTATGGGTTTTGTGATCATCAAAAAGGAGGATATTGTTGAGCATGTATTGTTTCAACAATACTCTATATTTTTATGATGATTTTGATGCTCACAAATACCCTTACTTGTTATTCTAATGATTGTAATTTAAGTATATTATAGGAAATTAATATTCTTTATATTCCCAAATTTGGAATAATATTAAAGCATATGATTCACGTAAAAAAATTTCAAAGTGTTTGGAATGCTATATAGCATGTTCTGAAAACACTGTTCATATCGTACGTTGGAGAGCGTAGCATAAGTATTATATCCTACATTTATTTCACATGAGTTCAGAAAAGTTTGGTTAATCAACCTTACATTGATAGAAAATTATGGTAAAGAACCTTGTGTTTGTAAGGAACCTTACGTTTTTTATATGATAAAAGTATGAATGAAGAACCCTATGTAAGTATGGAACCTTACATTTTTATCACAAAAGTATTGATCATGAGCCCTATTTTTTTAAGTAACCTTACGTTTTATTAAAAAGTATGGATCATATACCTTACATTATGAATCAAAGAAAAGTATGAATCATATACCATACATTTTAAAGTCGATGAAAAAAGTATAGATAATCAACCATATTTTTTATCATCCTTATGTTTGGAACCCTACATTTGACTTCTTCAAGCGTCAAATATTTGAATTTGTGACTTTATCGTACAACGGTCTTTTTCGGAATATCAGGATGATTTCAAGATTGATTCAAAGCCCAATTTTAAAGAACATATTTGTCTAATTGAAATCTATTTATTTTTTATTCAAATTATCGATTTAATAGGAGGATTTCATGCTGATTATCAAGGGAAGTTACGACTACTCTATTATTAAAACATTTGAATATCACGATCTGTCAAATGAATTTTGTGGATCTGAATTTATGAATAAGTAACTTGTCCTTATTATATATATTCTTTTGTATCAGAATTTTCAAAAACAAATACGTGACAAGTATCTCTTAAATTCACGATGATTACATGATTCAAATATGGAGATATTATAGTTCCACAAAAATAGAGATACGTTGATTCTTTAAAAAAGATATTTTACAGATCTACTGCTACAAAGAATGATCAGATTCTATTTTATGTCATGAAGAGAAACATTGAATATTTACATGATCTATATTGAAGATCAATTGTTAGTCTACAGCTGAAAAGTTATTGATTTCATTTCAAGATCTAATTGTAACCAGATTGATTCAGAACTGCTCTTACCGGAAGAACATTCTTTCTAAATATGAGGGTCCATCTACTATCATTTGTGTATTACTAAAACTGTGAAGAACAACATGAAAGTATTTTAAAACAATTACTCATTTATTTTTAGTACCGGCTTCTCACACTATGTTATTTTGACCAGTTCTGTGTTTAGAACCAGAATTCTCTATTTTAGTCATAAATTGTAAAGGTGTCAACTGCCTACACTCAACTGTGAATGGTCTTGTGAAAAGAGGACTGACTTGTGAAAATCACCATGCTCGTGGAGAAAAGAATTGGTGGAGTGGACTAGGGGATCTTTGTTCCCCAAACCACTATAAATATTTGTGTTCTAATATCTATTTATTTCTTCTTGGTAAACAATATGATAAAGATAAAAGAACATAATTGATTGTCATAAATATTTCTCGAAGAATTTTTTAAAGACACAACTCACCACCCCCACCCCCCCCCCCACTTCTTGTGTATATTTCATATAAAACGATCCAACATATAGGATTATTAATGATTTCATAGAACGTGATTTTCCTATTATTGTTTTTATTACGACTAAACTCTAATTCAAGTAGCTTACTCACTCATTTCCTTACCACCTCCTTCAAGGCATGGTTCAAACCTCTTTTGGGGTGGAATGATGAATTTGACCCTTCCTCTAAAATTACTTTATTTTTTCAAATTCTAAAGATGATGTAATTCCTCCAGATGAAGACTAAAAATCAGTGTGCACCTACATATATGCTAGATACCACCGACTAGTAGCAAGATTATAGGGTGTTATTACAGGGATACAATATTATTATATCAAAGTAAAAATAGTATTAAATAACCAAGAAACATCCATAAAAAATAATTAGAGTACATGAAAGAAAATAAACTACAATGTTGTACCAAATGTCAGGAGGAAGCAAACAGTCATGCAGACACATGAACATACCATCATATAATAACAGACATCCCATCAAGTAGATCACATATACAATATAAATAAAAGAATAAAATATTGGTGGATCTAATATCATGGTCAAGGATCATCACATCTTGGTCTCCAAATCCTATCTAACATGTCCCAGTTGATCATACAACACTGGGCCTCTTCCTGACATAAATCCCTGAGCAGGGAAATATACTCAGGTATCAATGTTCAATGACCATCAGAGATGGGTGTGAGTATAAGTCAGTAGGAAACAACCAATGGGGTCCCAAACATTTACATTTGATATACTGTATGTATGTGTTATTTGATCAGAATAAAAAATAAAATGTTGAATCATGATACAATAATCATTTCCAATCCATAAGTTCTAAGGTGTCATTCGGGTTCGATTATATCTTCTTAGGCTAGTTTCAGATGTCTCTGAACATGATATGTATTATTAGGGGGTGGGGATACTAGTCTTTCTCCAGGACCCCATGAACATTCCCACACATCAGGTGAAACCACTTGATCCTAGGAACCATCCTATGCATCTCATGATATCAGACCAAAAAATGGGTTCTAGGCATAACTAGCCATGTCATAATATACCATCAAAATACATATTTTAGGTATCACTAAGAATCTCATATCATCTTCAAGTTCATCCCCAAATCATAGGCATCCTAGAAATATCCCATCTCATCAGGTATAATGACCAGATCCTAGAAATCACTAGGCATCTCATATCACATCACCAAACATCCTACATGATTTTAAGAATCACAAGGAATATCTCCCAACATCATTAGGTATAATGACTATATCCAATGAATCACAATACATATCTCCAACATCATTAGGTGTATCCACCAGAACCTAGGAACCACTAGGACACCCTCTAACATCATAAGGTTCATCTTTTAGATCCTAAGAATCACTAGACATCCCAAATAGTCTCTTGTATAAACTTTTAGATCCTAGGAATCACTAGGCATCTTATAACATAGAATTTATTATTAGGGACCAATATCCACTTGATTCACGTCTCATAATAATAATAATTAAATGGTTTGTCCATTTGTCCAACACATCTCATAAAACCAAGGTTGGTCACACAATTCCATGAATTATCTCTTTTATTGCAGCCCTACTAGACTCACATCATTGATTTGGGTTCTAAGGTGACACCCAAAATCATTCATACCCTCTCCCACACTAACTTGATAAAGGTTTAACATAATTACTGAGACATCCACTATGGTCTCCTTGGTCTCATCATGATATAGTCAGACTACATGGTCTCCTCAATCCCAATTTCACATCTCAGAACAAGTCCATTATTCAGAGGGAATATAATACTGCAACATCATCATGTTCATCTATCAACCTCATTTTCCCCATAGGTAATCCCCACTGACATCACTCTAGAAAAAATACATAATTCCCTTCACACTTTCCAAGGTAATCCTAGGTCATTTCACTCAACCAACTATCTTAATCTACCTAGGGTATACCCGCATGGGTACTCACCTACTAGTGGGGGAGGAACACTTTCCCCACTCTCTAATCAGCTAACATCCCTCCCCTCCTCATTATCTTGATATGATGTGGTTGTGTTACCGGCCTTAGGTGACATACTCAAAACACCAAAAAATGATAATAAATTTCAAGGGCCTCAATAAATTTTATGGGATGATTTTCTATTTTAATGATAAAACTCCTAGACAGAATAAACAATAAAAATCCCATCCTATATATGATTAATGAGTATATAATACATCTTAAAACATAACCAAAACATTAAACAATGTTAGAGTAGAAGAAGAAACTGAAATACATAATAATAAAGAACCAAAAGACTAAAAAACTCAAAAACACAGAAGTGTCGTCAAATCAAGAACTACCCAACCTACTCCAAGCTCAAACTCCACATTCCATACCCACAGTATTAAGAAACATCACTAAAGAACTGAGATACCTTGACATTACCTGTGTCACAATAGATAAAATCTATAAATGCACAATAGGTCCCAAGAAGGGGGTGAGTCTAAACTAAGAATCATTTTCCAAAAGGCTTCCCAATTCATGGCACTTGGACATGAACCAGTGGGAAGATTTTATATAAAATAGTTTTAAAAGATGAGAAAATATTTTATATCTAAATTGTTAACAAGTTACAATGAAAAAAATTATAGTGTAAAACTTCTCTCAATTATTTGGAGTACCCATAACCATGCCTCAAGACACACAACTATGTATTCCCATGTAACGGTTCTATACTCATGAGAGGTCTCTCATCAATCCACCAAGTCATCACAAGGTGACTAATACCAATTACCCCAATGGAACACACCCCTTCCATAGAGTTTCATATATGAATTCAATCACATTAACCATTTATTTGAAATTCCATTCCATACCATCCACATAAAACCTTTATTTATTCAAATAATCTCAAAAAAAATCCATTCGTCAAAAAGAAATCGTAATTTTAAAATTATCATTTTAAATTTAACACCAAAGATCATTTGACAAGAAAGAATTTGATTTCTACAATTTCAAAACCATAACCCAAAAGAGGAATTTTAAAACAATTATAAGTAATTAATTTAATGAAAACCAACCATTCAAGTTTTAATTCAAGTGGATATGAGAGAGAATCCACCTACCACTCAACAGTTGGAGAGAATGAATAATGTCATGAAAAAACTATAGATATGATCACAATGCACCTTCCCATCAATATATCCAAGAATATATCATCAATATCCCCATAAAAGAATATAGATATATCCTCTATGGATTAGAATTATGGTTATGAGGAAGAGAATAATAGATCTTAGAATAACATTGAATAAAGATGACTTACCATGAATTCAGATCTCCAAAGCTCTTTGATTCACCTAAGAATCAATTCTGGATTGAAGGGGATCATCTCCCAGGACTAGGGAGAAAAATGAATTCAAAATATTGGGGGGATAGATGACTAAAGAGGATTTAGGGAGTTAATTGGGATTATATTTACAAAATTTAGGGTGGTAACTGTACGCCACATGGTTAGTCCACACAATTAGGCAAACCATGGAGGAACCGTGTAGTGATACTATCTCAAGGCTACACATTGCATGGTTGGATTGCATAGTTAGAAAAACCATCTTCCAATTGTGATTTTCTATTTGTTTTAAGTTTTATGGTTTCCCTTTATCACACACACAATTTGGAAAATCTATCTTTCAACTGTGCGCCTTCCTAGTAACTCCTAAAACATGTAGCATGATTTTTTGGAGGCAGTGCATGATTTCTTCTAACTATAACCCTCCCGAAACACCTCCATAACATGTATAAAACTATCAGAAACTCACCAAACCTAACCCAAGAATTTTACAAGATCAAAGTACATAAACCAAGGGTCGTCTACTTGAAACTGGAGGTATTAAATTATCCCCACCATTATTCTTTTAGTCCACAGAAAGTAAATTACTGATTTTGTCCTGAAAGACATCGGGTCATTGAACCAAAATTTTATTTTCATGATCCCTTATTTCATCCTTAATCTTTCCATACTTCCATAAAACCCATACAGTAATATTTCATTTCCCACTCAAGATCTTATCTTTACTATCCACAATCCTTACTATCACATGAATCAGCATATAATCTGAATCTATGTCAATATGATCCCATAGAATCGCATGGTTAGGATCAGGTTGGTACTTCTTAAACTAACATACATGAAGAACATTGTGCACTAAACTAATCCATGGTGAAAAATAAAATGTATATTCCACCTCACTAACCCATTCAATTATCTCAAAAGGGACTATATACCATGGGGAAAGCTTTCCTTGCATACCAAAATGATTATGCCCAAGTCTTAGAGAGATTCTGAAGAGGACATGATCACTCACCTCAAACGAAAATTTTCACCAATGATGATCCAACTATGATTTCTGATGACTCTGAGACATATCTATCCTCTTTTTGATCAACTGAATATTATATTCTTTCTCTTTCACAAGACTGGTTCTAATCAATGAATTCTGACATGTTTCCACCCAAAAAAGTGGAGAATGAAAAGGATGACCATAAAATTCTTCAAAAGGATCCATATATATTGAGATCTGATCAATGTTATTGTATAATAATCCCACTAAAAGTATATGATCCTCCCATAATCCAAAAAAATTCATCACAAATTCCCTGATCATGTCTTCAAATTTTTGGATCATCCTTTCAAATTTTTCATCTGTTTTAGGATGATAAGTCATTTTTATAGTCAATTGGGTTCCAAGGGATTGTTATAAGGACTTCCAAAAATGAGAGGTGAACCTGGGGTTTTATTTAGATAAAATCAAGACTAGAAATCCATGAATCATTATAATTACATGAATGTAAATTTTAGACAAGTCTTCCATCATATTGGTTTCATGAATTGGGATGAAGTGAGCTGATTTTTTGAGTTGATCCACAATCACCTATATGACATCGTTTTTCCTAATCATTCTTGGTAGACCTATGATAAAATACCTCACTACCTACTCCCATTTTAACATGGTAATTCATGAAGACTACAACAAACCTGATGACCATTGATACTCTGTGTTGACCTACTGATAGGTGAGGTATCTTGAGACAAAATATGAAACTTTTCTCTTCATGTTAGCTCAAAAAAAAAATCCCTCAAATCCTTATAAATCATTATCATTAATTATTTATTTAAGAGGAAGAAGGAAGATAAAATATAGTGTTCACAATGAGACCATAAGACCTAGGGGGTTCAGAAGTAATGGAGACTAATGGCATCCCATCTAATAAGGTTAACCCCCTCAGAATTAAACTTGTTAATGTTATAAAAACATGACATACTCGAACCATTACCTACAAGCGACGCCATATGATCGTCTACCTTATTTCCATCAAGATGAGAGTGACTCAGCCTGATGTTATTGGATAGAAGAGAACAAGAATGCCTAATTGGATACGTTATCGACTAGGGGACATGGACAATTCCTTTAAGTGATTGGAAAAGAATCTAATAATTAGTTGCAGCTTCCCCAATAACAATGTTTCCTTGACTACACATAGTAAGGCCTAAAATAAAAAAAGGGCCTTTGCTTTAAAGGAGGATCCAATTATAAGGTACACCATCAATTAAAACACAAAGATTCCACTATATTCGTGTATCACCCCACCTCCCTGCATTTCACCTGAAATACAATATCCTTTCGTATTAAGTTTCATGTCAGAGTGAGGCGGGTGCCAACAGATTCATTGGCCATGAGAAAGAGGAGTGGGATGTGCTTGTGTATTGTTCATGATAAGATAATTTTACTATAATCTGATCCCAAAAATGTAAAAGTGAACTCTCATGTAGAATCCATCCATCAATGTTCTCCCCACCATTGTGTTTTTAACTCATTGTTAGACGTTCTGGATCGGAATTTTTAGCAACTCTAACCCGTTCAACCAAATTAGGAACAATAGAAACTAGAAATAAAGCTGAAATATTACCTTTCTCTACACACTAATGATTTATATCAGGTATAATTGATATAATATTCTATTGATATAAAGCCTCATTAGATAACTGAGTATAAAAGTTTCTTCAAAAGGAATCTAAAATATAATTTCCCTTCCCTAGTGTATACAATAGGTTAAAGTCAAAAAATTGGGTATATTCCATCCATATTCATTTTTATGATTCAAAATTATTTGTGAAAAAAAATTCAAGATCTCATGATCTGTAAACACTATAAATGTAGCACTAGAAAATATAATGATTCCAAGTCTCCAAAGAATGGACTACTCTAGATAAATCAAAATCATCTGTTGGGTAATTTTTTCCATGCACCAGTAATTGTTTTGATCCATAAATAATAAAATGATCACCCTACCTGATAACACAACCCAACCTAGATCTTGATGCATCACAATAGAATACATAGCTCAATCTAGATTTTGGAAATGTTAAGATATGTATTGATGTAAGTCTAACCTTATTTTCTTGAAAGGATTTATGGCATTCATATTTCCCTCATTCCATTGGAAGGGAACTCCTTTCCTTATCAAACTGTCATTGGTGAGGTCAAACATGAAAAATCACAAACAAATCATCTGCAATATCTTTCTAAGCCAAGTAAATTGTGTATCTAAAAGACATTATTCAATGGTTTCCAAGAGATAACAACTTCTATATTTTATAAATCCATGTAAATGACTTTTTCAAAAATGACATGGCCAAGGAAACACACCGCTTGTATTCAAAAATAAAACTTTGATAACATAGAGTAAAGGATATTCAACCCTAAGATATTCGATAATACAGCCAAGTGTTGCTCATGATCCACTTTTGTCCAAGAATAAATCGTAATATCTTATAAACACAACCACAAATGAATGCAGATACCTCTAAAAGATTATATTCATCAATTCTGTGAAGATAGATAGTGAATTTGTAAGACCAAAAGGCATAATGATATAGTCTTAATAGCCATATATTATTCTAAAGAATTTATTTGTAATATCCTCCTTTTTAATTCAAATTTGGTGATATCCTGAAAGAAATTTAATTTTAGAGAACCAATGGTATCTCCTCAATTGATCAAATAAGTCATTGATTTTGATGAAGTTGATATCGATTCATTACTGTAACTTGGTTAAACATATGATAGTATTCCCAAATCCTAAGAGTTCCATATATCTTTTCACAAAAAAAATGGTGTCTTCCATAGAGATGTGCATGGTTGAATGAAGCCTTTTATTTCCAAATCTTCCAAATAAACTTTTAATTCCTTCATTTCAGTTAGTTCCATCCTATAAGATGGGTGTGAAATATGAATGGTCCCTAGTACAAGATCAATCATAAAATCCACTTATATTTTGGGTCGAAACCTAAATAAATTTTTAGGAATGATGTCAAAAAAAATTTCAATGATGTTTTTAAAATCTCTATTTTTTATCTCCTCTATATATTCTAAATTTAGAACTACCAACTAAAAAGATATATTTCTAACCACCGGTTCCAAGATTCATATTCTACTCACCTTTACACCTCAAAACCCTCTAAAGAGAAGCTCGATTCCATCAAGAGATGTGAAATTAACATTTTGTTCATAAAAATCAATGTGGTTGTTGAATGATGTCAACCAATCCATACCCAAAATCAACTCATTGGCATACATCTCAAGAACATAAAAATTTCAAAGCAACTTAGCCCCATTTATAGTTATAAAACAAGATTTACACAAAAATGTTTGAGACACTCTTTGGAAAAGAGGATTTTTCAGTTTCAAAATAGAAGAAACCATCTCAATATGAAAATCCATATTATCAACAACACAAGAAGAAATAAATTAATGGAATATGTTCATATCAAACAAAGCTTACCTAATGGTAGAATTCAGAATATTCATACCTATCACCATTGAAGGACATGATTGATCATCTATGATAACTTTCTTAGCTTTATACAATTTATTACTTGATATTCTTTTATCTTTATTACCCTATTCATATTTCATAGGTTGAAGAGTAATGGTGTTCCTGGAATCATCTTGGATTTCTCAATTCTGACGATAAGAACTATTCTATTAAGCTCATTCAGTCGAAGAATATAATGTCTGAGAAACATGAGATGTGTCTCTATAAACATACCTTAGAGAACTATAAAAATAGCATTCAATATTTCCCATATGATTACAACTATGAAAATCTATAGGTTGTCCCATACAAACATGCACCATATGCTCAGAAGAACCACATTGGAAATATACCGCCTTACTTTTCATCTAAGGAGGAATGTTTATTGATCTCATGCTCTAATTCTGAAATATATCACCACTTTGGAAGTAGGTTTCACTCTTTTTCTTATTCCAAAAATTATAGTTCCCACCTATTCCCGTAGGAATAAAAAATCTCCATGAAACAGAATTCTTAATGATATCCCTTTATTCCATAGTCTCTCTATTTACTATTTCAGTATAGTTCATAATACGCAGAATGATATTCTTTGAGTGAATATTTTTTCACATCCCTAACTAAAAAATGTGTTCCTTCAAGGACACACATATAGTGCCTTCCTAGGAAAAGAAAACTAAATTCATAAATTTATCAGTTTACTCTTTCACTGAGAGGTTCTATTGTTTCAGGCTAAATAAATATTTCATTCTAGAAATTATGAATGTGTGAGGATTGAATTGTTTGTTGAAAAAAATTTCAAAATATTCTCACATGATGATTACGTTAAATTTAGAATAAACAACTAAATTCTACCATTGGAATTCTAGATCCTCTAGAATAGACTTTTACAACTTAACTTTCAACTCATCCAATGTTTCCAAGAATTCAAAAATATGGTACCAAACATATACTTTCTCCCGGTCAGAATCCCCCTAAAATATGGGTGGATTTTTCATTATAAATTGAACTAAATGGTCAACTTTTTGAGGCTCATAATTGATATTACCCCTATCCACAACCTAAAAATCTCGAACAATACTTTGGACTAGTTGTCTGTTCACCTATGGCTTAAGTGAAACTACATTTTTAGCAGTCTCTTCCAGTTTATTCCAACGACATCTACCCAGTTCCATTTTCTATAACCATAAAAAACACCCATTAATCATCACCCATTAGAAAAATAAGTCTTATCAATTCCCATTTACCACATCAACATGTTTCACAATCATACATTTCTAAAATCTACAAATTTTATACATTTTAATCATTTTTTAAAATACTACAACCATTCTTTTCAAAATAAACCCATTTAACAATTTTCAAAAATCATTAATTTACCACAATTTCATAAATCATTAAACTCAGAAAGAATAATGTAGTCATAATGTGAAGTCTTACTATCAATTCATCTCATGAAATCCTCATTGGTTAAACCCACAATGATGGAATGACAGCTCATGTATAAGTTTCTCCAAAAACCCTTGTAACATGTAGTTCAGTATAAATTTTTAGGTGTATATTTTTAAGATATACACTTCAAGTGTCAAATATCTTATCTCCTCAATACCATCCCAAAGACATACTGATACCATTTTCAAATCAAGGTCCAAACAAGTTGATACCATTTTTTCTAGAAATACAGATGGAATGACCAAAACTTATCCCATTTGTAACATCTCTCCCCTTCTCATTGGTTTCCAATTAGGTGGTGGTGTTACTAGCCTTAGGCGACAGCCCCAAGACACCATATGATGATAATAAATGTCATGGGCCTCAATAACATTTACGGAATAATTTTTCCTTTTAATGATAAAACACCCAGACATTATAAATAATAAACATTTAATCCTCTATATAGTTCATGAGTATATAATAAAACTCAAAACAAAAACAAAAAATTAAAGAATATCAAAGTAGAAGTGGAAACTAAAATAAATAGTCAAAATATCTGAAATAGAAAAAAACTCAAAACAACCAATTGGCGTCAAGATAAGCAACACCCAACCCCATCCAAGATCAAACACAACTTGTCATGTACATGGTATTAATAAGTATAAATAAATAACCAATATACCATGCCTTTAATTATGTCTCAATAAATGACATAAAAAACACACAATAGTGCCCAATTAGGGGGTGTGTTTAAACTCAATAGGATTTTCCCAAATAATTCCCAATTCTTGCCACTAGGATAGAAACTGGTGAGCACATTTTATAAGAAACAATTTCAAAAGAAGATAAAATGGTTTATATCAAAATAGTGAACATGTTTCAAGGAAAATATTTTATAAAGACTAAAACCATTCCCAATTATTTGGAATACCCATAACCATGTCTCAAGATGCTCACCCACGCATTCCCATATGAAAGTTTTCTATTCATCATTGGCCTCTCGTTGATCCACCCAGTCTTCATAAGGTGACCAATACTAAGTGTCCCAATAGAACACTCCCCTTCCATGGGGTCATGTTTATGAATACACTCAGACCAACAATGTATTCCAAATTTCATGAAAAACCATTCCATATAAAACCTTTCTTTCTTCAAATAATTTCAAAAGATAGTTTGTATGTAATGCCCCGACCCTAGTTACCAAGAATCGGTGCATTATTACATAACATTGGAAGGAACACAAGAGATCAAGTCTCTAAATATTAATTACTTTAGTAGTCTTGGAAGTACTAGATACATTCATAAGTTTTACGTTACATCATTAAATAAAGAAAAAAACATTTTTCCCCTTTGAACACACTCATATCCTGTGTCTTATCCCTACAGTTTAAACATAATATACTTCTTCACATCCTAGGAAAAAGAAAACATAAGAAAGGGTTGAGCTCAGATTCTCAATAGGGATAACAATATAGTGGAAACTATTATAAATAATCATAAAAATTTACGGAAATTTATAAGACTAAAACACAAGCCTTTTAAACATAAAATTCAGCATAATATGGCAAATATAAATCAATTAATTCCATTTACTTATTCACATGGATATTCTACTAGTCTAATAATCACATATAATATCAACAACTGATTTCATAATAATGGAATGCATAATGTTAGACATAATAACCACATTGTCAAGGACTTGTTCCAAGAAACTAGTTTGTCTCATGATACCTATCGATGCATCAAGGAGCTATAGTGGGCTCCACCTAGCACTTACTAATCTTGATTCATTCCTATTATGAAAAGGATGGAACATAATCTAAACATTCATATTAAAACTAGCATATGCAATGTCAATATTTTAACCACAAACCATGAATGGTATAAAAATAGCACATCTATAGTAAAACATAACTCATTAAATACAATATAGAATATTTTATTATAATAAATCAACCTCAATGAACAATAATTAAGTATATTGACATAGATGAAAATAATAAGTAAAACTATTTGAGAGAAATATCCCCTTTTTCTTGAAAACATTTAAAATTCTCACTATTTATCAAGAAGTCGTTTAAAAGAGATTTTTGAATCAATGTGTCTCATAACAATTTGAAACTTTTAAAATAAATTTTAATTTTAAAACATTCATGTCCATATAAATAAATCCTTAAAACCATTTTTAAAACAAGGACATTAATAAGAAATATTTATATGAATAAATCTTTAAAATATTTAAAATGTTATTTTAGTTATAGTTCCTAACCAAATGAGATACACATGAATATAGATAATTGAGGTAATGAAAACCTCATAATATCATGAGAACAAAAAGATTCATGATATACTATATCAAAGTATAGTATCTATACTAAATAAAAGTGAATTGGTGCATAACAAAAAAGAAGTCTCAATGGGATGTAAATTGAGATGAAATCTTTTATAAAGACTATATCCTTTAGTTAAGGATAAATAAATAAAATAATTATGTGTGAAACATATAAATACACTCAATGTGATTGGATATTTAGTGTAAATCAGTCAGAGTACATTCACACATATTCTTGTAAAAGCCACACCAATGACTTGGATGTTTAACTCAATGAATGGAAATTGAGTTAAGATTACTCTTATTAAGTTCAAGTCGATGAATTGAGAATTTATAAATAGAGTGATTATGTGTATCAAAATTATTTCCACACAAAGGGGAGTTTAAATTACTAAATAAATAGTGATTTCACACATAATCTTGGAGTGAAATAATCAATGAAGATTGCGTAAAACCCAATGAGTGAAAATTGAAATTAGAAATTCCAATACCGATTTGGTAACTTATGAAACATACACCCCATGAAATAAAGATCATAAAATGTAGATTTAAATACCCATAAATTAAATTATATTACACAAATAATACAATCATGGTTAGTATATACCCCACACAAAAGTAAATAGTGGTAACATAGCATGAATCTCATGGTAATAAAAAGTGAGATGAAAACCACTTACCTTGTACTTTTACTTAGTATAGGGTAGGTAAACCTCCTTTATAATGGTAAAATAGTTTTTATTAAGTTATACAATAACCACATACATAAATATGATATCATATATGATCTTCTAATATTTCTTTGTTAAAGATATTTCACTAGTATCATTGTTTTGGGTGTCAACTGATTCATTTTCCTTTATATGTTTTGTTAAGTAAGTCATGTTTTTTTAGATAGGATGTATTTTATTCATTTAAATAATGATATTGTGTTCTTAATAATTATTTTTAATCATCAAATGAAAACTATTCTTGAATTGTTATGATGGGGAATGAAATCTCATCGCGTCGTGGAGACGGTAAGCCGTACATGCGCATGAGCGACAATATCATTCTATTAGTAGTTAAATAGTATGTAATTGGATGTTATATTATATATACAGAATCATTAACATGTTATATTTATTATTTTCATCAGCTATACTCATTATTATACCCATCCATACAATCAAGTGTTAAATAACAAACTACACCACGATGTGGAGACGGTAAGTCGTACGTACGTACATATGGTGACTTTGTCATTCATAGGATGGATTGAAAAATAAATATGGTTGTACCATATTTATAATAACATCATAGTATGTTGAAGGTATGGGAGTTATTATTTTTCTATCAAAACAACAATAAAATAAGATGTGGAAGAAGAAAAGAACTTTGAAATTGGTGATGAAATTATTACCTCTTCTTCGGGTGCTTCCTTTTGATTCGATCAAAAGGGATCCTTAGGTTGGATTTATGATCAAATTAATGCCTATAGGTTCAAGTGAGGGTATTTGGGAGGATATTTTATTAGGTTTTGGCTGAGCCAAATGGTTTTGGAGGTGTGATTTTGAGAGAAGGGGAAGTCACCTTTTATAAGAGAGGTGAGGGTCACTTTATGGAAAGCTTGAAATATTATTTTATTATAAAATAATTTTTGATTTATAATGTCTCTAATTAGATTTATTTCAGGAATAAGGTGTGTATGGGATGAAATCCACTCAACAAATAGGTTTTATACAATTTTATGTCACCATATTAACCTTATCTTTTAGATTTAATTCTTAGTTAAATAGTTTAACATTTACGAACTCTTCTTGTATTTTTATATTACATGGTTAATAAACTTACTATAAACTTCCAAGATAACCTCAAGTGGTTCATAAATGAAATATATATCATTATATAAGTCCTTTGGACTAACCTTATATTTTTAAGAATATTATATCATTTACAATTATAGTATTTGTTTTAAATACTCATTTATGTCAATTTTGATACTATTTAGTATTTGGTTTTTGTGAAAGTCAAAAAAACTTGATTACATAAAAAAAATACATTAAATCAACCCTAACATGTCATATTAAACAAGAAAATTTTTTCAATGCATCAAAAGTCTCAATTTACCTTTATTTTGATATTTATAATATCAATTATTTTAATCATTCATTAATAAGGTAATTATTACATCATCACTGTGTCATTAATAAATTTAATTATTTAATGTCTAAAAATTATAAATAATATACAATGATGTAGGAAATATTTTTATATTTCTAATCAAAATTTATAGTCTAATTTATCTTAAATATGACCCTATATTAAAAATGTTTTAGTTATTAAACTTTCAATTTAACACTTTTAACTCTTCACTAAATCAAATAATAATAAATGTCCTAGTCTAATAAAATTGGATAAAAAGGACCCTGTTTTATTACTAATGTTGATTTTGGTAGAAATACACTTATCCAATAGAATTAAGACATGTTTTAGGGTAATTATTGTAATGTCCCGGTCTCGGGTGCCATGCAACGGGTGCCCCGAGCCCGGTTCGCCACGTGACCTCAAGCGCATTTCCCCAAACTCCAGAGGCTGCCGACTAGCAGCGAGGGCCTAAGTCTGATAGTGGGGAAACTATGCCCTCATTTGTCAAAGTGTAGCGTAGTGGAATACTAAAATAAACATACAACAAAAATCGGAAGCAGTAAACACACACAACTGAAATAGACTACAGCAGTGGATATAACCAACAGTATATGAATGATGATGATACATGTTTCAAATTCTAAGAAAACAGCCAGAACATGTTATACATCACTGTGATACAACCAAAAGAAAAGTACAACAAAACGAGTAAACAGCTGGCAGTGGCATCGGGAGCCTAGGCTCGGTACCATGCCCTCCTACTCCACGGCAACAGTCAAGTACCTGTATAGGGACTCTTGCCCCTATCCACACCTCCCGAAACGTAATCTGTTTGGGCTGAAAAGCATGACCCAAACAGGTTGTGAGAAATATATCTCATTAGGCACCCACCAAAGGCTCGTGCCCAACTGCGTGTGAGCATCCAACAACAATGTGCAATAGTAAAATGCAATAAAGTAAGCAGAACTCAAAAGTAACTAACTTAACAATTAAATTGCCATTTTATTATTTAATTTATTTAATTTAGTATCATTCTGTGCTCAATGGCACCACGCCCTCAGGCCAACCAGTATCACGCCCTTAGGCTAATATAGTCAGGCCCTCATGCTAATATAGTCACGCCCTCAGGATAATATAGTCACGCCCTCAGGATAATATAGTCATGCCCTCAGGCTAATATAGTCATGCCCTCAGGATAATATAGTCACGCCCTCAGGCTAATATAGTCACTCCCTCAGGCTAATATAGTCACGCCCTCAGGCTAATATATTCACGCCCTCAGGCTAATATAGTCACGCCCTCAGGCTAATATAGTCACGTCCTCAGGCTAATATAGACACGCCCTCAGGCTAATATAGGTAACCGGGTCATGCCCAACATATCAAAATGTAGTAAACAAGCAATTCTTCTCAAGGAAATTCTTACAATTACTACATTGAAGGCATACCCTCGGGTATCCTGGCCAAACGGCTAAACAGAGAAACACCCCCCGGGGTGGTTCCGAATCCAAGCAACAATCCCAACCAGTATCTTATTATCACAATTAAATACCTAATCAATTCTAGGTATTAAATATACCAATGGCCTCAGTCGCACAACACCCCAACATGGGTTCGTGGCACAAAAACACACAAAACACACAGCAGTTGGAAAACTAAACGCAAAGCCACCTATCTTAAACGCCAACGAACTCTATACCCGAACACCGACTCCAGAAACACCCAAGAACGACGTAGATCTGACGAAGAACAAAAACCATTCAAACCTAAATAACTTACGTTAGGTGAAGAATTGGAAAGAACCAACCATGGAAATGGAAGCCCTTACCCGTGCGGTTCTAACAAGATCGACCGAGACGGAATCAGATTCCAGATGAACGCCCGGCGGTTCTTCAATGATCCGGCCTCCTCCTTTGGCTCCAAAATGGCTCAAACTCCTCCTCTGCCAAATGAGGAGGCTACTGCCTGTTTTAAGCCCGGAAAACAAAGTACACGGCGTGTACTTCAAAGTACACGACATGTACTCCTTTCATTTAACTGTTCATTTGGCGACACTGCCACACTGTTCATCTTCCGACAAGAGTACACGGCATGTACTCCCAAGTACACGGCGTGTACTGCCGCCTAGCTAGCGGCGACTCCACCGCCTTACCTTTTAACCTTCCGACTGACTACATGGTGTGTAAAGGACTACTACATGGAATGTAGTCGGTTCCTACACCCTTTGTCACCGGCGAGGCTACACGCCCTGTGTACTTATCCCAACATGGCCAAAAGTACACGGCGTGTGAAAAAATACACAGCGTGTAGTTTCAAACATTTAGCATTCTTTTCCATTTTCCATATTTTCTCAAAAACACTTAAGGAATAGGAAAAGAAGAAGCTCGTACTTCTAAAATAAGAACCGGGTTCTTACAAACTTCCCACCTTATAGCAATTCATCCCAGAATTTCCCTTCCAAGGGTGGAAAAGAGAAAGCTCATAACAGCTCTGGCCACTGAGCACGTACATCGGCCTCCCGCTCCCAGGTCTCGTCCTGCACTCAGCCATGCTGTCATAACACCCGTAAGAGAGAACTGACTGGCCTTAGAGAACCTTCATGCTCCTATCAACGATATGGATCGGATGCTCCTCAAAGGACGCATCATGCTGAAGCTCTACCTCCTCTAGATGAAAGGTGTGAGACAGGTCTAAATGGTAGCGACGCAACTGAGACACGTGGAAGACGGCATGCATGGATCAGTACCGCTGCGGTAACTGCAACCGATAGGCAACCAGCCTGACTCTCTCCAGAATCTCAAATGGTCCCACATACCTCGGTGAAAGCTTAACTTGTGTCCTAATCCGTTTGTGTCCCAGCCTTGGCGAAACACGCAAGAAAACCTGATCTCCGACCACGAACTCCAAAGGTCGTCTGTGGCGATCAGTAAAAGACTTCTGACGACACTGCGCGGTAGCCATCCACTTCTGAATCAACTGGACCTACTCAGATGTCTCCCGCACGAGCTGTGGCCCCAGTAAAGCTACCTCACCTGCCTCTAACCAGCACAAAGGTGATCGGCATGGCCTACCATATAAAGCCTCGTATGGTGCCATCTCAATAGTCTCCTGAAATCTATTGTTATAGGAAAACTCGACTAAGGGTATATGCTTCTCCCACGAGCCCCCAAAGTCTAGGAAGCATGCGCGAAGCATGTCCTCTAGCACCTGTATCGTCCGCTCTGACTGGCCATCTGTCTGAGGGTGGTATACTGTGCTTAGAAGCACCTGTGTACCCTGCGCCCTCTGAAAACACTTCCAGAAACGAGATGTAAAGCGGGCATCCCTATCTGAAACTATAGAACGAGGGACCCCATGAAGACGTACGACCTCTCAGATATACAACCTTCCGAGCTCGTCCACACCGAAGGTCCCCTTGATCGGAAAAAAGTGAGATACCTTCATGAGTCTGTCCACAACAACCCACACGGCATCATTACCACGAGGTGACCTCGGCAAACCCGTCACGAAATCCATCGCGACATCATCCCATTTCTACTCTGGAATGGGTAGCTGCTGTAACAGCCCAGCTGGTCTCTGATGCTCTTCCTTCACCTGCTGACAGGTGGAACATCTCGTAACAAAACCAGCTATCTCTCACTTCATACCCGGCCACCAGTACTGACGTCTCAAGTCTCGGTACATCTTGGTACCCCCGGGATGAACTGCCCAAGCTGAAGAATGAAACTCCCGCATCAGCTCCTCGCGTGTATCCTCGGGAACCCATACTCGTCCATGGAAACGCAAAACCTCATCATCGCCTATCACCCAAAAGGGAGGGGGTCCTCACTTGCCACCGATTCCTGTAGAACTAGGCCTTCTGAATCAGATAGTTTCCTCATCCTCACTTTGTCCAGGAGGGTAGAAGTCACAGCTAATGAGGAAAGATAATTTTTCCCCTGACTGTCATGCACCTCCAAATGCATCTCAGAGAACAAATCCATAAGCTGCCACTCACCACTGGCCTCTTGCACTGCCTGTATCTAAGTCTTCCTGCTTAGTTCATCAGCTACTGCATTACCTTTACCAGGTGTATAGGCAAGCTCAAAATCGAAGGACTGCAGGTACTCAACCCACCTTCTCTGCCTCAGATTCAGGTCACGCTGAGTAAAGATATACTTGAGGATTTTGGGGTCGGTGAAAACCACAAAATGATCCCCCAATAGATAGTGCCTCCAATAGTGCAACGCATGCACAACTGCAGCCAACTCGAGATCATGCGTTGGGTAATTCCTCTCTTGTGGCCTCAACTGCTGAGACTCGTACGCCACAACTCGGTCGCCCTGCATCAAAATGGCTCCCAGACCAATCCCTAATGCATCACAGTAAACTGTATAGCTCTTCCCCTGCTCTAGGAGTATCAGGATCGGTGCTGATGTCAACTTCCTTTCAGGTCCTGAAAAGCTGTCTCACAAGCTTCTGACCAAACGAACTTTACACCCTTCTTAGTCAGACCCATCAACGGTGCTGCTAAGCGAGAGAAGTACTGTATGAAGCACCTGTAGTAACCATCCAGCCCTAAGAAACTCCGTATTTCAAACACGTTCTTAGGTTGATCCCAGGAAACTACTGCTCTCACCTTCTCTAGGTCTACTGAAACTCCTGCCTCTGAGATGATATGACCCAGGAAGTGAATCTGATCCATCCCAAAGTGGCACTTCGATAGCTTATCATATAACAAATGCTCTCTCAGTGTACTCAATTCGATCTCAAGATGGGTGGCATGGTGGTGTCGAGTGCGTGAGTACACCAAGATGTCATCCACGAATACTACCACAAAAGAATCAAGATACGGATGGAACACACGATTCATCAGAGACATGAAAACTGTTGGCGCGTTCGTGAGTCCGAACGGCATAACCGTATACTCATATAGACCATACCTAATCCTGAAAGTAGTGAGAGGTATATCAGATGGCCTAACGCGCAGCTGATGATATCCGGATCTCAGGTCAATCTTCGAGAACACTCGTGCTCCATGAAGCTGATCAAACAGATCATCAATCCTCGGCAAGGGATATCGGTTCTTAACCGTCAACTGGTTCATCTTTCGATAATCCACACAAAGCCTAAGGGTACCATCCGCTTTCTTCGCAAAAATGACCGGAGAACCCCAAGGAGAAGTACTAGGTCGGATAAAACCCTTCACCTGTAGCTCCTCTAACTGCCTCTTGAGCTCCTGCAACTCGGGCGTGGCCATCCTATAAGGAGGAATGGACACCAGTGTTGCTCCTGGCACAAGATCGATAGAGAAATCCACCTCACTCACTGGAGGTAGACCTGAAAATTTATCCGAGAAGACATCCCTAAAATGATCAACAACTAGAGGAAAATCCGTCTGACAAGTCCCCTGGTCATCCAGATATAAGCTCGCAATCTGGGCTGTGACTCCACCTCTCCCATGATGCTCTTGTCCAGCTCGACTCACCTGAACATCCCACTCGCACTTGTATAGGAACTCCCCTCCCTCTGGTGACGTGAAACGCACCCTACGACGATAGCAGTCTACAAAGGCTCGATAGGGAACCAACCCGTCCATCCTGAGAATGAGGTCATAGCTCGTCATCTCTAAGACATAGAGGTCCCAAAGAAAGTGACACCCTCCAACCTCAAGGGGGCACTCCTTGCACTGACGCACACCAGCCGTTATCATCCCCAACAGAGTGTCTAGCGTCACGATATCGGAAGAAGTAGAAACACAGAGCCCAAGGCTCTCCACCACGAGTACAGATAAGAAACTATGTGTAGCACCCGTATCAAAAAGGACTGATGACAAGACAGAAGATACTAGAATAGTACCTATGACTGTCGAAGGTCCGAGATCCTACTCCTGCTGGGTCTGTTGCACTGCATATGTCTGCCCAGTGCTGTGACCCTGCGACACAGCCTGGATACCCTGAGCTGTCCCGCCCCCAGGTCTCTGTGATCCTGGTGTCTGGTTACCACGACCACGACCACCATCTTTGTCTGCACTCCCTGACGCATTCTAGTTCCCTGACTGGTAAGAATCCACTTGTCCTGCTCCTGCACGTGGAGTCTGTACAGAACCCCTCTCGCTAGCCACTGGTGGTAACGCCTTACAAAAGCGTTGTAGATGACCCATCTTGCCGCAAGCTCGGCACTCCATTGGGTCTCATGGACACTGTGGCCTCTTGTTCCCCTCTCTGCCACACTGGTAGCACCTGATCGAGCCACCTGAAGAGACTGCATGGCTGGTACTGCCACCCTGAGAGAAGTCCATATGTCTCTTCCTCTTGCCAGTAGAAATAGTAATAGTAACTGGTGCTGAACCACCCTGGCCCACAACACCAGATTCTCGCAGGTTCCTCTCTGTAATCAATGCTTGGTTCACAATCGCGTGTACATTAGGTAACCTGAAAATATTCACAAGCACTCGGATGTCATACCGAAGACCATCCTCAAAACGTCTGGCTCTCAGCATCTCATCACCCACCAGCACGGTTGCAAAGCGTTGAAGCTCCGTAAAACGATCAGAATAGTCCATCACCGATATAGCGCCCTACTGCAGATTCATAAACTCTCAAGTTCTATCTGCCCTCAGCGTCTTGGGAAATAAGAAGTCATAGAAGACTGTCTAAAAATCCCCCCACGCCATGTCCCTGTGATGCTCTGACTGGGTGGTAACATCCCACCACCTCTTGGCGGAATCACGCAGAATGTAAGTCGCGAGCTTGACCCTCCGCCCTAGAGGCGTCTCAAGATGCTCGAAAATAGACTGCATCGATCCTAGCCAAGACTCTGCAGTCTGTGGTCCACCATCCCCTGAAAATGTAGGCAGATGCTGCTGCTGAAAGATACACGTCAGCTCGGCCATAGATGTGGCTACCTGCGGTGCTCCCTAAAAGGTCTGCATGAACCACAATAAGCCTTCACAGAACTGCGCCTCCGTGCCTATGTCCGATATAACAGCTGGTGCCACATCTGGCTCTACTGGTGGATCAACTGGTAGCCCATGGCCCACCATTTCTGGAGTATAATCGTTGCTGCTCTCTTCTCGAACAACTCGTGGTCGTCTAAGAGGCATGACACTACAAGGTCAAAATCACGCCTCAGATTCAAGATTATTAAGACTAAAATGAAGTAACCACAAAGGAACAAGAGAAAGAAGGTGTTTCAAACTTTTAAAAACAAGACTACACGGGGTGTACACTGACTACACGGCGTGTACTTGACTTGCTTTCCCCTGCCCGGGTCCTTCTACATGGCTAAGCCACACGGCTTCCGTTCAACAAAACTACACGGCGTGTACGGTGTTATTTTCCAACTGCCAGTGTCGTCTGTGATACAGCCGACTACTCGGCTTTACTCTACACGGCGTGTTACACCCGAACACGGTGTGTACACTATCCCATTTCCCAGCCACACGGCTAACTCCACACAGTCTGTCCTCGGACAAGACTACACGACGTGTCCTCTAAAGGTACACGGCGTGTTCAAGGAACGGTGACACTGGACCGTGTTTGTTAGTTACACGGCCGAGTCCCCAGGTTTCTCTGACCGACGTGTTCATTATTGCCACGACATTTTTTACCCAAGCCTTTCTCTACCCCGGGTCGCCATCCACACAGTTTGTGACACAGGATGAGGCTACACGACGTGTACTCTTGGTACACGGCGTGTACTCAAAAAGTTCATTTTCCTTCCCAAACAGAAGAACATACGCGGCGTATATAAAAATGCTACATGGAGTTTATACTGGGTTTCAAGACAGTATGCCTTGGAAACTTCCCCAGAACCCATAAAACACTAAAAAACACCTAAGTGTCAATTTCCGACCCGTGAGGGCCCATACTCCCCACGAATTAATGTTTGACAGCTTATCTGTGTTATAACAAAATAAACAGTCAATGATCCACCAAATTCCGGTCAATGGGGGCCCATACTCCCCAAAAACCAAAGTTTGGCTTCCATTCCATGGCTAGATCACATAAAAATTACCCTATCAAACAGCAGGTATTTTTATCAGTGCAGCTATCACAACAGCATGCCTCTTTAGCACAACAACTATAACAACAACATGCAATTTCTAATGCTCCTTCATGGCATGGAAACTATACATGGCATGTGTTATCTAGCATGTGCCTATATGATGCATGATATGGCATACCCTTATCTCATTGGGTTGCAACTAAAGAGAACCCATAGATAAATATAACAGCACAATACAAGTGTGTCACCCAACGGTGAAAACATAACAACCGTAAAATTGAAAACTCAGAAAAATTGCAAAATACGTGGAAGACCGGCTTTTCCCTGTACACGGGTTAGCTACGCCCGGGCATAGCTTATTACCAACTACCATTCGTCCTATCCCTGACTATGTCTCCAAATAGTAAGTCAAAGAAAAGAAACCCCTCTGATACCACTTTGTAACGTCCTGGTCCCGGGTGCCACGCAACGGGTGTCCCGAGCCCGGTTCGCCACGTGAACTCAAGCGCATTTCACCAAACCCCAGAGGCTACCGACTAGCAACGAGGGCCCAGGTCTGATAGTGGGGAAACTATGCCCTCATTTTTCAAAGAGTAGCGCAGCAGATTACTAAAATAAACATACAACAAACAGCGAAAGCAGTAAACACACACAACTGAAATAGACTACAGCAGTGGATATAACCAACTGTATATGAATGATGATGCTACATGTTTCAAATTATATGAAAACAGCCAGAACATGTTATACATCACTATGATACAACCAAAAGAAAAGTACAACAAAACGAGTAAATAGCTGGCAGCGGCATCGCGAGCCTAGGATCGGTCCCATGCCCTCCTACTCCACAGCAATAGTCAGGTACCTATATAGGGACTCTTGCTCCTATCCACACCTACAGAAACGTAATCTGTTTGGGCCGAAAAGCATTACCCAAATTGGGTGTGAGAAATATGTCTCAGTAGGAACCCACTAAAGGCCCGTTCCCAACTGCGTGTAAGCATGCAACAACAGTGTGAAATAGTAAAATGCAATAAAGTAAGCATTACTCAAAAGTAACTAACTTCACAATTAAATTGCCATTTTATTATTTAATTTATTTAATTTAGTATCATTATGTGCCTAATAGCACCACGCCCTTAGGCCAACCAGTATCACGCCCTCAGGATAATATAGTCACGCCCTCAGGCTAATATAGTCACGCCCTCAGGATAATATAGTCACGACCTCAGGCTAATATAGTCACGCCATCAGGCTAATATAGTCATGCCCTTAGGCTAATATAGTCACACCCTCAGGCTAATATAGTCATTCCCTCGGGCTAATATAGTCACGCCCTCAGGCTAATATAGTCATTCCCTCAGGCTAATATAGTCACGCCCTCAGGCTAATATAGTCACGCCCTTAGGCTAATATAGTCACGCCCTCAGGCTAATATAGACATGCCCTCAGGCTAATATAGGTAACCGGGCCATTCCCAACATATCAAAATGCAGTAAACAAGCAGTTCCTCTCAAGGCAATTCTTACAATTACTACATTGAAGGCATACCCTCGGGTATCCTGGCCAAACGGCTAAACAGAGAAACACACCCCCGGGGTGGTTCCGGATCCAAGCAACGATCCCAACCAGCATTTTATTATCACAACTAAATACCTAATCAATTATAGGTATTAAATATAGCAACAGCCTCAGCCACACAACACCCCAACATGGCTTCGTGGCACAAAAATGCACAAAACACACAGAATTTGGAAAACTAAACACAAAACCACCTACCTTAAACGCCAACGAACGCTATACCCAAACGCCGACTCTAGAAACGCCCAACAATGACGTAGATCTGACGAAGAAAAAAAATCATTCAAACGTAAATAAAATACGTTAGGTGAAGAATTGGGAAGAACCAACCAAGGAGGTGGAATCCATTACCCGTGCGGTTCCAACGAGATCTTCTGAGACGGAATCGGATTCCAGACGAACGCCCGACGGTTCTTCAAAGATCTGGCCTCCTCCTTTGGCTCCAAAATGGCTCAAACACCTCCTCTGCCAAATGAGGAGGCTACTGCCTGTTTTAAGCCCGAAAAAGAATGTACATGGCGTGTACTTAAAAGTACACGGCGTGTACTCCTTTCATTTAACTATTCATTTGGCGGGACCACCACACTGTTCATCTGCCGACAAGAGTACACGGCATGTACTCCCAAGTACACGGCGTGTACTGCCGCCCAGCTGGCGGTGACTCCAACGCCTTACTTTTTAACCTGCCGACTGACTACACGGCATGTAAAGGACCACTATATGGCGTGTATTCAGTTCCAACACCCTTTTTCGTCGGCGAGGCTACACGCCCTGTGTACTTATCCCAACACGGCCAAAAGTACACGGCGTGTGGCAAAATACACGGCGTGTAGTTTCAGGAATTTAGCATTCTTTTCCATTTTCCATATTTTCTCACAAACACTTAAGGAAAAGGAAAAGAAGAAGATCATACCTCTAAAATAAGAATCGGGTTCTTACAATTATAATGTCATTTTTACCTTTAATTACCCTATTTACTTTTAATTGTGGTAAATAAAATTCAAAAGTTACTATTTACAAAAAAAATTATTTTCATCTTATTGAATCACATTTTACTTAATGATGTCAACTATGTCTCTCGTATTTTTGAAATTCAATTCAGAGAAGCGGTAAAATTATGTTTTATGCAAATTTGCAAATATGCCTTGAAGGTGAGTAAAAGACGGTAAAATATTCAATAAAATTTTATATATCTAATCTTATTATAAAAAGAATTTAATGAATTAAATTGGAATAATATAGTTATTATGTATATTTTTTGACTTTAAAATAAATTTAAGTTACAAATAATTTTTGAAATAAAAAGTTGACTTTTAATAATAACATAATGTTTTTTACTATTCATCAAAAATTGAATGTTTTTAGAAAAATACCAAAAATTCACCCAAAGAAAATTTTGATATTCTAAATTCAAAAATTATGTCTATTTTACCAAATTCAAAACATCGGAGTGGTATTAATTAATTTAAAAAAATATTCCCATTGTCAAAACCAGAAAGCGGGTTTTTGAAAAGTAAAAACTATCAAAATATTTATATGTGTTTCTATCCAATTTAAATGTAAAATTGCTTCCAATGACAAAAATTGGATTAAATGATAAAAATATAATCTAATTATACTTCAAAACCATTCAAATTTATAATTTAACACTATAAATTATTTTGATTAAAAATGTTGTTTTCAATTAAAATTTGGTATTTTTCACTATTCAGGAAAGTATGAAAATTATCAGAAAAGAACAAAAAATTATCAAAACTAAATTTTTATGTCCCTCATCTAAAGAAGAAGTTTATTTTTCAAATTGAATCTATAAAAGTGTCAAATATTTGATTTAAAAAAAGTTTTCCATTAAAAGGTGGTAAAATTCCATTTTTTGAAAAATACTTCTTTTATATGAAAAATTGAATTTATTCTTATATTATGTATAAGAAACACATAACCTGGATGTTAAAATCATATGGAGTATATAAAATTCAAAACGCAGTTAATACAATTCATAATAGTTTTTTGGACGATTAGTCTGGTAAGTCATGGTGCGCTCGAACTCAGTGTTGCATGTAGTGAAAGCTATTGAATTACTTTAAAAAAATAACTTACTATGAAATCTTTGGGTGTTACATTCGTCCCCACTTTTGGAAATTCCATCCTCGAAATTTTAAAATTTTTCTTTGGAACTTCATTGAAAGTCCCACATTAGAAAAAGAGTCAATAAAACTATTACTTTAAAAAACAATGAGAAATACAAAGGTCACCCGAGATAACCCATACTATGATTACATGTAGAAAAACATGGATATGGAAGATAAAATATGTGTCAAGTTATGATGTAGAGTGATAGAAAACATGATCAGGAGAAATTTAACAACAAGAAACCCACTAACATTTGATGGGTTAAATGGTCATTAGTTTCCCAGTAGGAAAATTAAAAAGACAATGTTTTATTGTTTTGAGTTCCATTTCATAAAGTTGAGGAATTTATTTATAAGATTGACTAAGAACATAAACAGATATACTTAATTTTTATGTATAATTTCATCCTTTAATAAATTTATACCACTAACTTATCTTTTCTCCCAATAATGAGTATTCCAGATGACTTGGTCACACCTGAAGCGCTAGAATCAACTTCTAGAGAATCACTTAATCCAAAAAAGATAAACTATATATTTCCCTTGTCTTTCAATTTTAACCAAAACCAAATGGTTAGTACAAAATCAGATGATCCCCAAAATGGATAATCCTTTATAGAAATAATTACTAATCAAAATTTCCAAAATTAAACAAATAATACCCAAAGATCAAAAAAGACCATTCAATAAACAATTGTCCTTAAAATCCTTCAATATAATCCAAACTATTATCGAAACCCAAAACTCAAAAGAATTTAATCACATTTTCTTTTATAGAAAATCTTAACATGTATCTCCAAATAACATCAACTACTCTTAAAGCCTCATACATAAGTGTAATTAACCAAATCCGATATTCTCTGTGATAGGTTAATCATTTCCATTAATAACCTGAATCTAAAAAACATAGATTCTTCCAAAATAAAAAAAAATCCACCATTACTCCTCAAATGAAATCTCATAATATTCTATTTTCCTTGGGTGTATAGTGTTCCCAACAGTGTGAATGTCTTCCAAAATAACATTTTTCACTTAATCCCCAAATCATTTTCATATACTAAGGATATCCATTTGATAAAACATAAGATCCCAAATCAACTTATTATTGATCAATGGAATCATTTTACTTAAACAAATTAGTCACACTAACTAGGTACTTCACGTAGTCCAGTGGTTGGTGATAAATACTAGTCGCACTTTGGTTTTGGGTTTCATTCCCATAGCTTTGTCTGGCGCGATGGGTTGTCACGCAATCTACGTGTTGTACTTTTTTCAAAAACAATATTTTATAACATTCCCAAAATAAGATAAATTCCTCAAAATATCTATTACATTATTTAACCATAAATTTTATCTCATACCTCGCATTTTCATCCCAAAAATTAATAACTTGCAATTGCCTCAAATTCAAGGATCCTATAAACCCAAATGGTTCTTTATAACTATATCCACAAAAGAAAAGATAACTCTTCTTCAAATATAATTTTCATATAAAAAACTTTAGGGTTACACATACAAGATAAATTTCTTCCAAAGTATTCCCATCAAAAATTTGTATTAATACTTTTAAACATTTCTCCATCCATTTATTTCCACATAGATTCTTCCTTGACCTAGTGGTTATCTTATAGAATAGGGAATTGACTCGGGTAATGCCTAGGTCCCCTACATTTATGGAAAATTACTGTAAATATATTCTTAAGATCTTTTTTATTTTATTCCATAGTACTCTTAATTTTTCCTTAGAAATTCTTTAATTTATGTCCTTCTTTCCCACAAATAAATCATTTCTTTGTTCCATTGAAACACTTTCATGGGTGTCTCCTTCCACATTTCCAGCATGATGGAAATTCATCTTTCTTTTCTCCACGGTCTCTACTACTGGAGCTCTTATCATTCACTGCCTTTCCCTTATTTTTTGATTTTGATAGTTGGTTAATGTATATATTGTTGATCATATTTTTGGAATCCTTCTTCGGCATAAACACGATATCTTTTATTCCTATCAAAATTCCATTTAGTTATTCATTTCCACCATTGTTCCCACCTTGTACATCATGTTCAATGTTACTATGACTTCCTTGGAATCCATCCATTGACTAAAACTAGAAAGCATAGTGTGAGTAAAACTAATCATAAAATCATTTAGATAATATCATGACACTTTATTTACAATCTAAAACACCTTAGAATTAACCAAGGTTATTTATTCTCAAATTATTTTAAAATCCTTCAAATTGGTTTGTAATGAAAATGTGAATTATCCTATCATATCCCCCAGGAGGGTCGTAACCAAGAGTGCAGAAAGTCCCATTTTCATGCACCCATTTTCTTTTGAGTCTATCTCAATGGAGTTTTTTCAGGTTTTACGCCTATATACATTTCTCCCAGAGCTTCCTTTACCTGCTCATATCCATCTGGGGATGTATTTCTTTGAAAACCCACATAATATTTAAATTACCAAAAATTTTAGATGTTCATTTATACTAATCCTCAAAGTCTATCTTAGGGTAGTGTTTTCTAATTAGAGTTTTTTAAAATCTAGCTTCCAAGGTTTTTACTAAACTTCCACGTATACCAATTGTAACGCCCCGACCCTAGTTACCCAAATTTTGTGCATTATTACATAAAATTGGCATGATCATGAGAGATCAAGTCTTGAAAGACTGATTAGTTTAGTAGCCTTTGAATTACTAGATACATACATAAGTTTTATATTACATCATGAAATAAAGAAGAACAAAATTGTTTCCCCTTTGATCACACTCTTATCCTTTGGCCTATCCCTATATGTTAATCTTAATATACTTCTTCAAATCCCAAGAAAAAGAAAACAAAAGAAAGGGGTGACCTCAGATGATCAGTAGGGATAAAAATATATCAGAAACTATCATAAATAAGTATAAACATTTAAGGAAATTTATAAGACTAAAACACAATCCTTTTAATCTTAAACTTCGGCATAATATGGAAAATATAAATTAAATAATTCCATTTAATTATTCACATGGATATTCTACTAGTCAAATAATCACATGTAATATCAATATCTAATTTCATAATGATGTAATGCATAATGTCGAACATCATAACTAGATAGTCAAGGCCTCATGCCAAGACTACAAATAATATTTTTTCAAGGCCTTGTGTCAACACACTAGTTTGTCTCATGAGACCTACTGATACATCGAGGATCTATAGCGGGCTCCACCCATCACTTACTAAGTCTAATGAATTTCTCATATGAAAAGTTTGGAACATAATCTAAACTTTCATATTAAAACTAGCATATAAAATGTCAATATTTTAACAACAAACCATGAATGGTAGAAAAATAACACATCCACAATCAAACATAACTCATTAAATACAATATAAAAGATTGTATTATAATAAATCAACCTCAATCAACAATAATGAAGGATATTGACAATGATTAAAATAATCAGCAAAACTATTTGAGATAAATATCCCCTTTTTCTTGAAAACATTTTAAAGTATAATTATTTATCATGAATCCATTTAAAATATATTTTGGAATCAAATTTTTTGATAAAAATTTGAAAATTTTAAAAGAAATATTAATTTTAAAACAATAATTTCCATATAAATAAATCTTTAAACCCATTTTTAATACTTGGACATTTATGATAAAGATTTAGAAGAATAAATGTTTTAAACATTTAAAATGATATTTTAGTTAGAATTCCTAAACAAATGATAGACGCTTGAATAAAAATAATTGAGGTAATAAAAACCTTATAATATCATGAGAATAAATGGATTAATGATATACTATGTCAAATTATAGTATATAAACCATATAAAACTGAATTGGTGCATAACAACAAAGATGTCTCAATGGAATGTAAATTGAGATGAAATACCTTATAAAGATCGTATCCTTAGGTTAAGGATAAATTAATGAAATAATTATGTGTGAAAAATATAAATACACACAATATGATTGGATATTAAGTGTAAATAAATCAGAGTAAATTCACACATATTCTTGTAAAAAACAACACCAATGACTTGGATGTTTAACTCAATAAATGGAAATTTAGTTAAGATTACTCTAATCAAGTTCATATCGATGACTTTAGATTTTATCAATGGATTTATTATGTGTAAAAAAAGTATATCCACACAAATGGAAGTTTAAATTACTAAATATATAAATAAATGGTGATTTCACACATAATCTTGCAGTAAAATAATCAATGAAGTTTTCATAAAACCCAATGAGTGGAAATTGAAATTAGAAATTCCCTTACCGATTTGTTAACTTACGAAAAATACACCCCCTGAAAGAAGTATCACACAATGAAGGTGTAAATATATATAAATTATATTATATTACACCAAGAATACAATCATGAGTAGTACATACACTACACAAAAAAATAGTGGCAATGTAGCATGAATCTCACGGTAATAAAAAGTGAGATGAAAACCCCTTACCTTGTAATTTTACTTAGAAGTGGGTAGATTAAACTCTTGTATAATGGTGAAATAATTGTTATTAAATTATAAAAGAACCACATACATAAATATAATATCATATATGATCTTCTAATGTTTCTTTGTTAATGATATTTCAGAAGTATCATCGTTTTGGGTGTTAACTGATTCATTTTTCTTTATATGTTTTGTTACATAAGTAATGCTTGTTATGGATAAGTTGTATTTTATTCATATCCATAATGATTTTAAGTTCATAAAAATTATTTTTAGTCATCAAATGAAAATTATTCTTGAATAGTTATGATGGGGAAAGAAATCTCATCGCGTTGTGGAGACAGTAAGTCAAACGTACGCATGCGCGAAAATATCATTCTATATGTGGTGAAATCGCATGTAATTGGATGGTATATTATATATACAGAATAATTAACATGTTATATTTATTATTTACCTAATTTATTCTCATTATTATACCCATCCAAATAATGAAGTGTTGAATAACAAACTACACCACAACATGGAGACGGTAAGTCGTACGTACGCACGTATAGTAACTTTGTCATTCATAGGATGGATAGAAAAATAAATATGGTTGTGCCATATTTATAATAAAATCACAGTATGTTGAAGGTACTGGATTAATTATTTTGGTATGGAAACAAAAATGAAATAGGAAGTGGAAGAATAAAAGAACTTTGAAAGAGGTGATGAAATTATTACCTCTTCTTCGGTTGCTTCCTTTTGATTTAATCAAAAGGGCTCTTTAGGTTGGCTTTATGATCAAGGTAAGGCCTCTAGGTTCAATTTAGGGTATTTTTTAGGATATTTTATTAGGGTTTGGCTGATCCAAATGACTTTGGAGGTGTGATGTTTAGAGAAGAGAAAGTACCCTTTTATAAGAGAGGTGAGGGTCACTTTAGGAAAAGCTTGAAATATTATTTTATTATAAAATAATTTTCGATTTATAATGACTCGAAATAGATTTATTTAGAGACTAAGGTGGGTATGGTTCGGAATATTCTCAACCAATAGGTTTTATACAACTTTAGTTCACCATATTAACCTTATCGTTTAGATTTAATTCTTAGTTAAATAGTTTAACTTTTACTATGTCATCTTTTATTTTTATATTACATGGTTAATAAACTTACTATAAAATGTAAAGAAAACATCAAGTGATTAATTAATGACATATCTATCTTTATATAAGTCCTTTTTCTGAGCCTTATATTTTTAGGAATATTATATCATTTAATATTATAGTATTTGTTTTAAATACTCATTTATGTTAATTTTGACACTATTTAGTATTTGGTTTTTTTGAAAGTCAAAAAAACATGATTACTTATAAAAAATACATTAAATCAACCCTAACATGTCATATTAACCTATATAATTCGTTCAATTCATAAAAAGTCTCAATTAACTTTTATTTTTATATTTATAATATCAATTTTTTTAATCTTTCATTAATAAGGTAATTATTGCATCATCATTTTATCATAAATAAATTTAATTATTTAATGTATAAAAATTATAAATAAAATACCATGATGTAGGAAATATTTTTAAATTACTAATTAATATTTATAGTCGAATTTATCTTATGTATAACCTTATATTAAAAATATTTTAGTTATTAAACGTTGAATTTAAGACTTTTAACTCTTCTTTAAAAAAAATAATCATAAATGACCTAATCTAATACAACTGGATCAAAAGGATAATATTTTATTCCTAACATTTATTTTGGTTGAAATAAACTTATCCAATAGAATTACAACATGTGTTAGGGTAATTATAATATCATTTTTACCTTTAATTACCCTATTTTATTTTAACTATGGTAAATAAAATTCAAAAGTTACTATTCACCAAAAATTATTTTCATCCTATTGAATCAAGTTTTTCTTAATATTGTCAACTATGTCTCTCATATTTTTGAAATTCAATTTAGAGAAGTGGTAAAATTATTTTTTATGCGAATTTGCAAATGTGCCTACAAAATGAGTAAAAGATGGTAAAATGTTCAATAAAATTTTATATATCTAATCTTATTATAAAATGAATTCAATGAATTAAGTTGGACTAATATAGTTATTATGTATCTATTTTGACTTTAAAATAAATTTAAATTAAAAATAATTATTTAAATAAAAAGTTGGCTTTAAATAATAATGTAGTGTTTTTTACTATTCATCAAAAATTGAATGTTTTTAGAAAAAATACCAAAAAATTACCCTAAGCTAATTTTGATATTCCAAATTAAAAAATGATGTCCATTTTAAAAAATTAAAAATATAGAATTTTTATTAATTAATTTTAAAAATATTCCCATTGTGAAAACCAGAAAGTGAGTTTTTGAGAAGTGAAAACTATCCAAAGATTGATTTGTGTTTGTGTCCAATTTAAATGTAATATTACTTTCAATGAAAAAAATGGAATTAAATGATAAAAATATAATCTAATTATACATCAACACCATTAAAATGTGTAATTTAACACTCTAAATTATTTTGATTAAAATTTTTATTTTCAATTAGAATTTAGTATTTTTAACTATTCATCAAAATATAAAAGTTATCAGAAAAGCACCAAAAATTTATCCAAAATAAATTTTTATGTACTGATTCTAAATAAGAAGTTTATTTTCTCAAATTGACTGTATAAAAGTGTCAAATATTGGATTTAAAAAGGGTTCTCCATTAAAAGGCGGTAAAATTGCATTTTTCTAAAAATAATTCTTTTATCTAAAAAATTGATTTGGTCTTATATTTTTTCTAAGAAACACATTATATGGTTGTTAAAATTGTATGGGATATATAAAATTCAAAATATAGTTATTATTATTCATAACTATTTTTTGAACGGCTAGTTTGGTAAATCGTGGTGCGCTCGAACTCGGTGTTGCGTGCAGAGAAAGCTATTGAATTACTTTAAAGAAAATAACTTACTATGAAATCATGGGGTGTTAAATTCTTCCCCACTTTTGGAAATTTCATCCTTAAAATTTTAAAATTGGGCTTGGGAACTTTATTGAAAGTCTCACATATAAAAAAGAGTCAATAAAACTATTTCTTAAAAAATAAGTACAAATGTCACCCGAGATAACCCATACTAGGATTGCATGTAGGAAAACATCGATTTGGAAGATAAAATAAGTGTCAAGTTGTTATATAGAGTGATATAAAACATGATCAGAAGAAATTTAACAACAAGAGAACCACATACTTGTGATGGGTTAAACGGTCATTAGTTTCCTACTAGGAAAAGTAAACGAATAATGTTTGTTTGTTTTAAGTTCTATTACATAAAGTCGAGGAATTTATTTATGATATTGACTAAGAACATTAAGTGATATACTTACTTTTTAAGTATAATTTCATCATTTAATAAATTTCTACCACTAACTCATCTTTTCTCCAAATTACGAGTATTCAAGATGATTTGGTCACATCTGAAGTTTTAGAATCAACTTCTAGATAATTATATAATCCAAAAAGGATGAACTATATATTTCCCTTGTCTTTAGAGATTAGCCAAAAAAATGGTTAATATAGTATTATATGAACCCAAAATGTATAATTCTTTATATAATTAATTACTAATCTTAATTTCCAAAATTAAACAAGCATTACCTAAAGTTTAATAAAGACCATTCAACAAAAAATTGTCCTTAAAATCCTTAAATATAATCCAAACTAAGATTGAAACCCAAAACTCAGAAGAATTTAATCATATAGTCTTTCATAGTAAATCTTAACATTTATCTCCAAATAACATCAACTACTCTTAAAGTCTCATACATAAGTGTAATTAACCAAATCAAATATTCTCTATGATAGGTTAATCATTTCCATTAATAAACTGAATCTCAAAAAAACATAGATTCTTCCAAAACAAAAAAATCCACCATTAATCCTCAAATGAAATCACATAGTATTCTATTTTAATTAGGCATATAGAGTTCCCAATAGAGTGAACATATTCCAAAATAATAATTATCACTTAATCACCAAATCATTTTTCTATATTAAGGATATCCATTTGATAAAACATTAGATCACAAATCAACTTATTATTGATCAATAAAATCATTTAACTAAAAATAATTAGTCACACTGACCAGGGACTTCACGTTGTCTAGTGGTAGACCATAAATCTCAATCGCACTTTGGTTGTGGGTTTGATTCCCGTAGCTTTTTCCGACGCGACGGGTTGTCACATGGTCTGTGTGTTCTCCTTTTTCAAAAACTGTATTTTATAACATTCCCAAAATGAGCTAAATTCCTCAAAATAACCATAACATAATTTAACCACAAATGTTATCTCATACCACGCATTTTCATCCCAAAAATTAATAACCATTAATTTCCTCAAATTCAAGGATCATATAAACAAAAATGCTAATTTATAACTATATTCACAAAATAAAAGATAACTCTTCCTCAAATAGCATTTTCACATAACAAACTACAGGGTTACACATAGAAGAGAAAATTCTTCCAAAGTAATCCCATAAAAAAAGATCATTAATACTTTTAAACATTTCTCCATACATTTATTTCCACATAGATTCTTCCATGACCTAGTGGTTATCCTATAGAATAGGGAATTGACTCAGGTAATTCCCAGGTCTCCTATATTTACAGAAAATGACTGTAAATGTATTCTTAGGATCATTTTTATTTTCTTATATAGTACTCTTCATTTTTTTTCTCAGCAATTATTTACATTATGTTCTTATTTCCCACACATAAAGCGTTTCTTTTTTCTATTGATACACTTTCCTGAGTGTCTCCTTACACATTTCCAGTATTATGTAAATTGATCTTTGTTTTCTCTATGGTCTCCCCTACTTGAACACTTATCATTTTCCACCTTTCTCTTCTTTTTTTTGAGTTTTGGAGTTGGTTAATGTATATATTGTTGATCATATTTTTGGAAACTTGCTTCACTAGGAACACAATATCTTTTACGTCTATCAAAATTCCATTTAGTTGTTCATTTACACCATCATTACCACCTTGTACATAATTTTCAATGTTAATATGACTTCCTTGGAATCCATCCATTGATAAAAACCAAAAATCATAGTGTGAGTAACAATAGTCATAATATCATTTAGAGAATATCATGACATAATTTTTTCAATCTAAAACACCTTAGGATTAACCAATGTTATTTATTCTCAAATTATATTAAACTACTTCAAATAATTTTGTAATGAAAATGTGAATTATCCTAATCATATCCCCTAAGAGTTTCATAACCAATAATGCAGCAAGGCCCATTTTTGTGCACCATTTTTTTGAGTCTAGCTCAAAGTGGTGTTTTAGGGTTTTACCCCTAGGTACATATGTGCCAGAACTGCCTCGACCTCATCATATACATATAGGGATGTATGTCTTAGAAAACACACATAATATTTACATTACCAAGTTTTTTTGATGTTCTTCTATACTAATCCTCAAAGCCTATCTTAGGGTAGTGTTTTTTAATCATAGTTTTTATAAATCTAGCTTCCAAGGTTTGTACTAATCTTATTATGATACCAACTGTAACGCCTTGACCCTAGTTACCTAGAGTCGGTGCATTATTATGTAACATTGGCATGATCGCAAGAGATCAAGTCTTGGAGGACCAATTAGTTTAGTAGCCTTTGAAGTACTAGATACATACATAAGTTTTACACTACATCATGAAATAACAAAAACAACATTGTGTCCCCTTTGAACACACTCATATCCTTTTTTATATCCCTGAAGGTTAATATTAATATACTTCTTCACATCCTGGGAAAAATAAAACATAAGAAAGGGGTTAGCTCAGTTGCTTAGTAGGGAAACAATATAGTGGAAACTGTCCTAAATAAGCATAAACATTAAAAGAAATATATTAGACTAAAATACAAGCCTTTTAAACTAAAAATTCAGCATAATATAGGAAAGATAAATCAAATAATTCTATTTACTTATTAATATGGATATTCTACTAGTAGAATAATCACATGTAATATCAATAGTTAATTTTACTATGATGGAATGTATAATTCTGGACATCATAACCACATAGTCAAGGCCTCGTGCCAAGAATACAAATAATATTTATTCCAGGCCTTATGCCAAGACACTAGTTTGTCTCATGAGACCGACCGATGCGTCAAGGAGCTACAACGGGCTCCACCCATCACTTACTAAGTCTAATGCATTCCACATATGAAAAGTTTGGAATATAATCTAAACATTCGTATTAAAACTAGCATATGAAATGTCAATATTTTAACCACTACCCATAAATGGTATAAAAATAGCACATACACAGTCAAACATAACTCATTAAATACAATATTGAAGATTTTATTATAATAAATCAACCTCAATCAATAATAATGAAGGATATTGACATATATGAAAATAATTAGAAAAACTATTTGAGATAAATATCTCATTTTCTTGATAAATTTTAAAACTATTACTATTTATAAATAAGTCGTTTAAAATATATTTTGGAATCAAAGTGTCCCATAACACTTTGAAAATTTTAAAATAAAGAATAGTTTTATAACATTCATGTCTATATAAATAAATCATTAAAACCATTTTTTAAACATGGGCATTAATGAGAAAGATTTAGAATAATAAATCTTTAAAACATTTAAAATGATATTTTAGTTAGAGTTCCTAACCAAATGGGAGACACTTGAATACAAATAATTTAGTTAATAAAAACCTTATAATATCATGAGAATAAAGGTATTTGTGATATACTATGTCAAGGTAAAGTATATACACCATATAAAAGTGAATTGGTGCATAACAACAAAGAAGTATCGATGGAATGTAAATTGAGATGAAATCCCTTATAAAGACCATATCTTTTGGTTAGGTATAAGTAAATGACATAATTATGTGTGAAAAATAAAAATAAAATCAATATGATTGGATTTTCACTATAAATAAATCAGAGTACATTCACACATATTCTTGTAAAAACAATACCAATGACTTGGATGTTTATCTCGATTATGAAGTTCATATTGATGACTTGAGAATTTATCAATGGAGTGATTATGTGTATAAAAAGTATATCCACACAAATGGGATTGGAAATTACTAAATAAAAAAATAAATAGTTATTTCACACATAATCTTGGAGTAAAATAATCAATGATGTTTTCCTAAAACCCAATGAGTGGAAATTCAAATTTGAAATTCCCTTACCGAATTGGTAACTTATGAAACATACACCCCATGAAAAAAGTATCATAAAATGAAGATGTAAATGACTATAAATTAAATTATATTACAGAAATAATACAATCATGGGAAGTACATACACCATACACAAAAATAGGGGCAATATAGCATGAATCTCATTAGAATAAAAAGTTTTATGAAAACCCTTTACCTTGTAATTTTACTTAGTATAGTGTAGGTTAATATCTTGTATAATGGTGAAATTATTGTTATTAAATTATAAAAAAACCACATACATAACTACGATATCATATATGATCTTCTAATATTGCTTGGTTGATATTTCTGAAGTATCATTGTTTTGGGTGTTAACTGATTTGTCTTCATTTATATGTTTTGTTATGTAAGTCATGTTTGTTATGGATATGATGTATTTGATTAATATACACAATGATATTAATTTCTTAAACATTATTTTTAATCATCAAATTAAAATTATTCTTGAATGGTTATGATGGGGAACGAAATCTCATCGTGTCGTGTGGATGATAAGTTGTACGTACGCACAAGTGAAAATATCATTATATTAGTGGTGTAATAATATGTAATTAGATGGTATATTATATATAAATAATCATTAACATGTTATATTTACTATTTAAATAATTTATAATAATTATTATACCCATCCAAATAATGAAGTGTTAAATAACAAACTACACCTTGACATGCACTACTAGAAATGGACAATTTCCCAACAGTTCTGAGCCTGCAGAACCATTGGAATATCTTATACCAATGGTTATGAAAAAAATTGGTAAGTAAGCCATTGGGAAAGATTTTCCCAATGGTTTGCACAAAACCATTGGGATAGGTTAGAAAAATTAACCTATCCCAACGGTTTGGCACAACCGTTGGGATAGTTTTTTCCAATGGTTTGGCTTAAACTGTTGGGAAAACCAACCATATGACTTCTTTCCCAAAAATTTCTAAACCATTGGGAAAGGTTTTTTACCAACGGTTCATAGAGAACCATTGGTAAAAAAATACTGAGAATCCTATGCCAATGGTTTGAAACCATTGACATAGCCTATTCTGTGCAAATTGCACACCAGCCTGCAATTTGCACAGCAGGCATAGAGCAGGGTGTCCATTCCCTATCCTTTCCAATTCCCTATAATTTAAAATTATTGTACTTGTAATAATCAACTAACACATTCATATACAATTACTGTACCTGCAATATCCAACTAACACATACATATATAGAAAAATTCATACATATTTAACATATAATGCATCCTGGAACTATATACATCCAGAATTAAATCATAATTCATAACGTAATTATAAACATATATAATTCATTTAGAATTAAATTTAAAATTTAGATGACAATTATATGTGGAATCTGGAATTCAATTCATAATTTGATCAGTTTTTCGTATACCAGATGTTTTTACTAGAAATGATGTCCATTTTAAACAAAATACATACACCTGAAGTGATACTGGCCACATCGTGCCTCGGATTGAGGCGAGGTTAACTCGTACACATCACAAATGACCCATGGATCGTTTTCCTAAAGTATAAACATATTACGAAAGTGTTTGGTCAGTTTTCCTTATGTCAGTTTTTGTTTTCACTTAAAATGATGTGCTTTTTAAATAAAATAGAGACACTTTGATAGGCTCCGGCCACACCGCGCCTCGGATTGAGGTGGGGTTGACTCATACATGTCACAAATGTCCCATGGATTGTTGTGCTAAAGTATCAACACAATCAGAATCCGTTTGGTTGGTTTTCTGTATGTAATTAAAATTTTGTTCATTTTAAACATAAGAGATACACTTTGGGTGGTGTCGGCCACACCGTGACTCGGATTGAGGCATGGTTGACTCATACATGTCACATATGACCCATGGATCGTTTTCCTAAAGTTTCAATAGATTTATATTGCGTTTGGTCGGTTTTTCATATTCCAGTTGTTCTTTTCACTTATAATCCTATCCATTTTAAACAAAAGAGACATATCTAGAGTGGTATCGGTCACACCGTGTCTCATATTTAGACTATGATGACTCGTACACGTCTCAAATGACCCATGGATCATTTTACTAAAGTATCAACACAATATGAATGTGTTTGGTCGGTTTTCTGTATGCCAGTTGATGTTTTCACTTAAAATGATGTCCTTTTGAAACAAAAGAGAGATACTTTGAGTGGTGTCAGCTACACCATGCCTCATATTGAGGAAGGGTTGATTCGTACACGTCACATATTACCCATGGATCGTTGTTCTAAAGCATCAACATAATCAGAATATGTTTGGTCGATTTTCCTTATGTACTTAAAATGTTGCCCATTTTAAATAAAATAGAGACACTTAGAGTGATCCAAGACACACCATGCCTCAGATCGAGGCAGGGTTGACTCGTACACGTCACATATGACCCATGGATCATTGTAATAAAGCATCAACACATTACAAATTCATTTGGTCAGTTTTTCATATGCTAGTTGTTGTTTTCACTTAAAATGATGTCCATTTTAAACAAAAGAGAGACATTATGAATGGTGTCGGCCACACCGAGCCTCGGATTGAGGCAGGGTTGACTCTTACACATCACATATAACCCATGGATCGTTGTGCTAAAGTATCAACAAAATCACAATCTGTCTGGTTTGTTTTCTGTATGCTAGTTGTTGTTTTCACTTAAAATGAAGTCCATTTTAAACAAAAGAGAGAAACTTTGAGTGGTTTCGGCCACACCACACCTCGGATTGAGGCGAGGTTGACCCTTACACATCACATTTGACCCATGGATCGTTCTCCTAAATTTTCAATGGAATCTGAATGCGTTTATTCAGTTTTCCATATGTACTTAAAATGTTGTCCATTTTAAACAAAAGAGAGACACTTAGAGTGATCCCGGCCACACCGCGACTCGGATTGAGCCCGAGTTGGCTCATACACATCACATATGACCCATAGATCGTTTTGATAACGTATCAACAGAATCAGAATGCATTTGGTCAGTTTTCTGTATGCCAGTTATTCTTTTCACTTATAAACCTGCCCATTTTAAACAAAAGATACACATTTAGAGTGGTATCGGCCAAACAGCGCCTTGGATTTAGATGGGATTGACTCGTACATGTCTTAAATGACCCATGGATCATTTTCCTAAAGTATCAACACAATCCGAATGCGTTTGGTTGGTTTTCCATATGCTAGTTGATGTTTTCACTTAAAATGATGTCCATTTGAAACAAAAGAGAGACACTTTGAGTGGTGTCGGCCACACCGTGCCTCGGATTGAGGCAAGGTTGACTCGTACACATCACATATGACCCATGGATCATTGTGCTAAAGTATCAACACAATCATAATCCATTGGATCAGTTTTCTATATGTACTTAAAATGATGTCCATTTTAAACAAAAGAGAGACACTTAGAGTGATCCCGACCACACCGCGACTCAGATTGAGCCGGGGTTGACTCGTACACATCACATATGAACCATGGATCGTTTTGATAAAGTATCAACAGAATACGAATGTGTTTGGTCAGTTTTCCGTATGCCAGTTGTTCTTTTCACTTAAAATCCCGGTCACACCGCGCCTCAGATTTAGACAGGGTTGACTCGTACACGTCACTATGAGTGTTGTTGGCCACACCGCGCCTCATATTTAGGAGGCCTTGCTTGCAAAGTATCTAACATAGGGGACCGGGTGTCACCTGAGGCATGGTATTAACATCTTGAAAAATATACATGTCCACGGTTTATCTTCAAGGAACCAATATCACTCATGAGTAATTGAAACCATCCCGGTAGCCATAACCTAGAAACCAAAGCATTCATCCTGGAATTTCGAGTCTAAATTCCCTGAGCATGATGAGTTCATCCATAAGTCCTTAACATGTAACCCATGTCTTATCCTAAAAATTGACAAGTAAACCAAATCAAACAAGGCATAATTCACATAAAATGGAGAATGTACAACAAGGCTTTGTATTCAATTTAAAGCATATCATCACATTCATTTTATGAGCATGAGCTAATAAGCTTACCAATACATTCATATAATTCAAGACATATAAAAATGGAATAATCCTAAATAACATTGCATGATCAAAGAAATAAAAAAAAGGCATGTGAAATTAATGATGTGGGTGGGGGTTGTCTGGGGGTCCAGGGAGGAGGGTGGGGGGGGGGGGGCTGTCCGGGGTCTAGGAAGGAGGGTGGGGGTGTCCGGGGGGCTGTCTAGGGGGTGTCCGAGGGGTTACCCGGGGACCACGGAGGAGGGTGGGGGCTGTTTGGGGGGCTGTCCGAGGGCTGTCTGGGGGCTGTTCAGGGGGCTGTTGGGGTCCAAGGAGGAGGGTGGGGGGCAGTCCGGGGGGCTATCCAGGGGGCTGTCTAGGGTGCTGTCCGGGGGGGCTATCTGGGGGCTGCCCGGGGGGCTGTCTAGGGGTCCGGGGTCCAGGGAGGAGGGTGGAGGGGGGACTGTCTGGGGGCTGTTCGGGGGGTTGTCCGGTGTCCAGGGAGGATGGTGGGGGTTGTCTAGGGGCTGTCTGGGGGTTGTTCGGGGGGTTTCTGGGGGGCTATCCGGGGACCAAGGAGGATGGTGGGGGCTGTCTGGGGGGCTATTTTGGGTCCAAGGAGGAGGGTGGGGGGGTTGTCCGGGGGGGGCTGTCCGGGGTCCAAGGAGGAGGGTGGGGGGCTGTGCGGGGGGCTGTTCGGGGACCGAGGAGAAGGGTGAGGGGCTTTCTGGAGTCCAAGGAGGAGGGTGGGGGCTGTCAGGGGGGCTGTTCGGGGGGTTGTCCGGGGTCCAGGGAGGAGGGTGGGGGGGCTGTCCGCGGGGGCTATCTGCGGGACTGTCCGGGGGGCTGTCCGGGGGTTGTCCGAGGGGCGGTTTGGGGACCAAGGAGGAGGGTGGGGGCTGTTTGGGGGCTGTCCGAGGGGTGTCCGAGGGGCTATCTGGGGTCCAATGAGGAGGGTGGGGGACGCTGTTCGGGGGGATGGGGGTTTTCCGGGGGGCTATCTGAGGAGTTCCCAAACACACAAAACTCTACAAACATGCTCAAGATACACCGCAACCACTAAAAGACATCAACATCTATGAAAACATACAATATATAAAAATAAATCAACTCCAATACTATACTATGAGTCTAGATAAAACCAACAACTAGAATAGATTACACATCAAATCTCATTAATATTAGTCAAAAATGTTATGGATCAATTTGTCCCACATCACCATCACTATCATCACCATCATCATCACCCTCATCCTCATGGTCATCATTGTCTTCATCATCGTCTTCGCCCTTCTCAATGCCCTCCTCCTCACCCTCTCCCTCGGCCTCGTCCTCCTCCTCCACCTTGCCCTCCTCTCCCTCCTCTTCCGCATCAAACTCCTCGCCATCATCATCGTCAGGCTGGACATCATCTTGACCACCACTAGAACTGCTACCTGGTGCACCATATATAGAACATATCGACGACATATATTCATCAAAAGCTGGGCTGGCCTTTGGTGAAGTGTTGGACGTAGAACTTCAATAAATTTCATAAATGCACTGTTTTCTCTAGCAGACTGTTCTTCTATCTCTATGGCCCTTTTGTCATCCTGTTCTGCATGTTCCCTAACTTAATGCAGCTCGGTATCACTACAACTCATACCTAAGGAGGTCCAATACTTCGTCGGGGCTATACTAGGTTGGCAGCGTACTCTGCCAGAATGCTCCTCTCCCAACACTGATGTAAGTGATCAGTTGGCCCAAAATTGTCTGGTTCTGGGGAATAGAGGGCCTCTAAAGCTGCCTGTTACAAATATAAATATTTTATTAAGTTTATAAATAGATATTAAAATATAAAATCAACATATTAAAACTTACAATCTACTGCTGAGTCGGTTCATTGAAGGCACTTCCATCCTTTTTCTGTATACTCGAGCAAAACAGTTTTGCTCGAGGCACATGTCCTTAAATATTCAGTTTTTTCATCTACAATGACATTGAAAACTAAAGTTATATGAAAAAATTAGAAAATGATTAAATAATTGAGGAAACAAAAGAAACTATAAGTCGTAAAGAAAACTTATACACAATTGCCACACCAGCTTCCTCTCATGATATGGCGTCATAGTACGTCCTAGTGTGTATAGGTATTTTTTTCATCAATGTTTTTTTATTTTTTCCAGATGATTCCTAAATGAAATTCGATAATGCAAAGGATAATATTAATTCAAAAAATGAAAGTAATTATTTAAATACCTCAAATGTAATTAATACCTTAAACTGAGTAGTCGTCCAATGAGTAATCATCTGCTGATACTACTCTATTGGGAAATCATCTACGACTGGTACTGCCTCTAACTCAGTGCCAACTCTAGCACACCAGCCAATATTCAAATCATGCTTGTAGGATCTCCAAAGCTCACCTAAATCATTTAGATGTGCTGGTCTTGCACCCTCACCATAGGGAAAATTAAATCGAAGCTGACACCAAAATATTAATTAATATAAATAAAAAAATAATTCATGGAATTAAATACAACATATTTTTTTAACCATATCTTTTCTCAAGCTCTATCCTTGACCTCATGTTGAAATTTTCTTCACAATAGCGTGCTGACGGGAATGATGTCAGATTATTTGGCAAGCGTCGCCAAAAAACACCAACATTACTGCCCTGTTTTCTCAACCATTTGGTTGTCTTCATTGTAATCCACTATTACATGTGTGTGGTGGTTCCACACCACACACAAGCATGTATGCCACCACCCCCACCTCATGTCAGTAGATGTATCTATCATGAAAGAAAAACAAATATTTTTTCAAAACATGTTATAATGAAAATAAATATTGGTATAAAAATTTGTTAGTGTTCTATAAATATACCCACGTCAGTCTGATCGCTGAGCACCGTTGGATCCACAGAAACTTATGGAATACCCTATGGTGTAACAGGAGTCAAAGACGATGGAATATAGAAGCTCAGAGAGACAAAAGTAGAAGGAAATGAAGACGGGACAGCTATATGACTGGATTCTGGCTGGGGAGTGGGAATCATCATGGGATATGAAAAAGATAGGTCAGAAGATGCAAAAGGTGGCGAAAACATGGGAGGTCTAAATATCTGGTGTGTCCCTAACGACACACCGGGATCAGAATGTTGTAAGGATGACATGTCAGTGGGATGGGAAGGGTCTAGTCAAGTACGCGGAGCTGCTCGTCTACCTCTGGTACGAACCCCCCTCGTACCACTGGCCTGAGTACTAGGACCAGTACTAGGCTCTTCGTCGAATAACTGTCGACGTATAGGTAGATCCTACAAAAATATTTACAACAAAATTAATCACATGACATTATATATTCTTTAAATATATATATTTGAAATAAAGTACACACTGTAGGCACTAATGGTGGAACGCCCATCTCTGCCATTCGACGATTGTTCTCCATCATTTTTTTCCTTCATCTCTCTTCAATTGGATACATTTCCTGCTTTTGAAAACAAATATGTAATTAATTAGAAAAAGGAAACTAATGTGTAACCCAAAAAACTAAATATATGAGGGAATAGGGGGATTCATTGGTAATTTAGATATTAATTGTTTTAGAAGAGCTTGAATGTATTTAATAAATCATACAAGTTGTAATATTCACCAAGTTAGAAATATTGTTTGAATAGGTTTTAATATAGTTCAATTCCAAATTAGAAAATGAAATTCAAATAAAACTTCAACCAATAAACATTGAAAATTCACATAATGGTCAAGTCAGCTAAAACATATTTATGATCAATACAAAATCAATTTGAATAGTACCAAACTTAACAACCCAACTCGAGGTAAACCAATAGAATTGAGAACATGGATGAATGATTCTATATATTTTCAACCACAACTTCAGGTTCATAATCAAGTCTGACAATTGAGCTATTGGAGTCATCAAAATAAATAAATGGATTGGTTCCAATGGCAGTAGGGAATGTGTCAATTCCATCATCACCATCATCCAAAATATTTCTTGGAATGACTTTAACTATGACACTAAATTCAGGTCGAATTTGGTCTTTGACATAAAAAACTTGTTTAGCCATTGATGCCAACACATATGGTTCTTCAGTAGCAAGAGTGTGAGTCATATTAATTACTCAAAATCCACAATCATCAATAAATGTTTCATATCTCGTCATCGAATCAAACCAATGGAATTTCATCATTGTGACTCATCCATGATAGTAATAATCCAATATTATTATTTTCTCAATGACTCCATAATAACCCACATTTTCAAATCGTGGTCTACTATCTGATGCACTACCATAACAATAAGTTGTGGCAATAACCATAACACCATCATGTTGTTTTCTCATGTTCTTTACTCATTCAGTGAAAATAAATTTGTACCCATTGATAACAATTGATTTAAAATCACGAACCACGGTATTAGGACCTAAATCCAAAGCTCTTATTTCCTCAGAGACAGAGTCAGCATACAAAATTAATACCAGAAATATAAATGATTATTAAACTTAATTAAATATTTATTTAATTATTTTAAACAGTAATATTTTTACCTTCAATTTTAACCAAGAATAAAACTCTTTTCTATGAAAAGCCTCCCTCCTTCTCAAAGATAAAGAATGATGCTTTCAATTTATTATTGTTTTATGTTCCCTAAAGATAAAAAAAATATGAATAGTTTAACAGATATATATATGTAAGATGTAAATATTCAATTTAGCTACCTGATATAGTCATCGAACAAATCACAATTGAACAAAACTGTGTGATGTTCCATCTAACGCTTTTCATGGCTTAATGTATTCAATGTATATGATCCAGTAATTCCTTCTATTTGAGGAAGTGATGGAAAAATGGGTTCAATTTAATCATACTTTTCTTCTTCATTTCTCATTGTTCTATTAATTCTTTTAGTAAGATCAGACAAATACATTGAGAAGAAATCCATACATTCTTGAGCCAAGTAACCGTTCACGATAGAACCTTCGGGATGATTCCTATTTCAGACATAAGACTTTAATATGTACATATTTATTTCAGTTGGATACATTCAATGAAAATAAATAGGTCCTCCGAGAAGTATTTCAGTGGGAATATGGACAGTCAGATGCAGCATGCATGTGAAAAATGATGGAGGAAATATTTTCTCCAACTCACACAAAATTAATGGGGCATCTGTCAACATTTTTTACAAGAAAGACTTGGACATATTCTTAGCACAAAGATCTAAAAACAAATGGCACAACCAAATAACAGTCACCCTTACATTATTGGAAAAAAGATGATGGATTGCTATTGGAAGCAACTCATGCAGAATAACGTGATAATCATGAGTCTTCAAAGATTTTAGCTTCAACTCTCTTCTGTTGACCCGTTTAGATATGTTGCTTGAAAATCCATCAGGAACTATAATATTCTCTAATACTTCTAGAAATTGTTTTTTTCGTAGGTGTCATCACATAAGAAGCACATGGAAGTTTCCATTTACTTTCACTGATACGCATAGGATGCAATTTTGGTTTGATCCCCCAATCCACCAAGTCATGCCGAGATCTTAAATCATCTTTTTTTCCCCTTAACAGTAAGAAGAATCCAAAAAAACATTTCACATATATTCTTTTCAATATGCATTGAGTCTAAGAAATGGCGTAACAAATTGGTTGACCAATAGGGCAAATAAAAAAAGATACTCTTCTTCCTCCAATTGTAACAAGTTTAAGTGGAAACATTCTTTATCTTTCCAGATTTCATTTGACCCTTCCCGAATGAAGAAATGAAATCTTTAAATTCATTAAGCATATCAGTTCCAGACATACGCTGAGGTGGATCATAGGTCTCTATAGTATTATCAAATCTTTGACGATTATTTCTATATAGATGGTCCATTGGCAAGAATCGTCGATGTCCCATAAAACTGAAACTACAGTGATGTTTCAGTCTTTTGGATCATGTATTATTCATACAAATAGGACATGATAGTTTTCCCTTCATGATCTATCCAGACATCATTGCATAAGCCAGAAAATCATTGATCATCCACATAAGCGCAGCACGCATCTGAAATAGGTCTTTCGAACATGCATCGTATGTGCACACACCCACATCCCAAATAAGTTTCAACTCTTTTATTAAATGTTTAATGTATGCATCAATATCAATATCGGGATCAGAAGGGCCAGATATGAGTATACTCCTGAAATTGAAAGTTTTTTTCATACACAACCATGGGAGAAGATTATAAATGTGTATAAAACTGGCCATGTGTTGTGTAAAGTAAGAATCTGCCCAAACAGATTAAAATCGTCGCATGAAAGATCCAGCCTTACATTACGCACGTCAGCTACAAAATGAGGATGTCGAACATCAAATATCTGCCATGAAAATCCATCTGCAGGATGAACCAACTCATCTTTATTCTTCTTTCTCTCAGTATCATGGCATCTCATTTTTATTGATATGTCATCAAACATAAAAAGATTATGGAGTTTGGGGATCAATGGAAAGTGCCACATTACTTTCTGTGGAATTCAGGATGGTGTTTCATCAGATTTTGACTTCCAACGGGATGTACCACATTTTATACAATCATTTCATTCAGCGGTTTCCTCCCATAATAAACTGCAATTATTCGGGCAAGCATGAATTTTGTTTCTTGAAAATCCAAGTTCCCCAACTAACATCCATTCCATATAGTGGTTTGAGGGAATATCTGCATCATCTGAAAGTAAATCCTTCAAGAGTGTAATAATGTAATCAATTGTCGTATTAGAAATCCCATACATAGTTTTCCCATGAAACAATCAGATTAAAAATTCCATCTTTTTTATTTTATCGCATTGTCGATATACTGGAGTCGTGGTAGCATCATTAAATTTTTTCACACTATAAATATCATCATTTTCTCTAGATGCCTTATCTGTCCTCATATTGAAGTCTTCTTGAGTTGAAATCCTTTATTTTTCATGATGACGAATAAATGGAAACTGATCATCTAACAAATTATCCATTCCAGTCTTACCATTTCAATCATCACCAAATTGAGATTTAATTTTCTCCCCATTGTGATACCACACAAAGTCGTTTGCTTGAAAACCATATTTTGTTATGTGGTATTTGACTTCTTCGCGGATCAACCAAGGTCAACCAACACAATTGGAAAATGGGAAATGTATGCGACCACTATCTGAATCATTGTGAAATGAAAAATCTATAAATCTCTCCAAATTGTTTTGAAAATCACTTGAGATCCGATCGGTTTCATACATCCAACTTCTATCCATTCTTTAAAAAGAATTTATATAAGTCATTTTGTCATAAACAATTCAATAGGATTGAACTTTAATAGAAAATACATTTAAGTAAATGATAATGGAAGAAGTTTCTAGTTGATGTAGTGAACTATTAAAACAATGTAAAGAACAAGTACTCAAAAAATAAATTAAAATTTATTTATATTCATTTTCATTAGGTCTATGAGAGGCACATGCCTCAGGTCCCATTATATGTTATAGGCATCCCAAATCATTCACTCATGTTCAATAATGCATTATTAGCACCTCTATGGCCATACCTTTCTTTACCCAATTACTTCCCCAAGTCAAGCGCACCCCATGGGTGGATAAATTTTAGGCTTCTACACTAATAGGTTGTTCATTGCTTGTAAAAAGATGTAATTTCATAACTTATAGAAAAAACATTTATTTTTAAATTTGAGATTAATAATAAAGTATTACAATGATAACAACATTACTGAATTAAACTTGTGACTTATCTAATATTTTTATGGATGTCTACACATGCCAGCATGGCAAGTGAAAAGAACCCCATCCTCATAAAAGTGAGTATTGGCCAAGAAGGACACCTAATATACAACATACAATGAGAACCATATTTAATTGACCCTAAAGATATATTAGTACAGTCATCTTGGGGGAAATGGAACATATGATCCTGGTTAACTGATGAATTCAAAAGCTCATATTCCATTTGTTGGACACTATCTAAGGTAAGAAATCATGTGAGGATGGGTATACATCATTAAATTTCTTACATTCTAGTGAGAATAAAGGATTCAATTAATGACTTGAGTTCACTGATTAAATGAGGGTAGAGGTTTCACAGGCTATGTAAACAGGATGATTAAATAAGGGTAGAGGTTGCATACACTGTGCATAGTGGGGGAGTCTCAGCCGATTTATAAACTAAAATAAATTCCCATAATTGGTATCAATAAGAAACATCATAATCAAAAGAAACTCCAAATAAAAAAGGACTAAAAAACATCAAACACTTCAATAATTCACTAATATGAATGGTTTATCCACATGTTTAGTAGTAATTATATTTCTTATTCATGAACCACCTCTATAGCTCCCAGTTTTCACCAATAAACATAAGGTAAATATCTAAAAATATTCTTAAAACAACTCTTTAATAGGCTCAAAACGTAAATATAATCTTGAACCATCCATGGAATCTCTTTCACAACACATTCTCACACCCCAGTTATCTCATGTGTTACTAAATACCAAACATAGTTACATAACAAGTGTATTATAACAAATTACACTACACAAGCCTTATTAAAAAATTCTCATTTTAATAAAACAATTTCATCAAGATTAAATCATTTTTGAAATATCTTTCGAAATACATTTTAATAATAAAATCCCTTTGATCATTTTTACCAAATATTTGGAGTATTCTCAAGGTACCCCCATCTATAAAAGTCACATTAAATGCTCAATTTCCACGCCAAACCATTGAAAACAACTAACATGGGACAATCATCAACCACAAATAACTCAACTGGAAATTAAAAAAACATAAACCAAATGTGATATAAAATTTAATGTTAAGTTAGGAAAAATGAGATTAAATAGATACAACAACATCAAAAATGGTTCCAACATCATAACTTTTGATTAAAACCACCCATAATAGGAAGGGGAATGCCTCATACACCTAATCCCTAACAAAACAAACCAAATCCCCAATTAAAAACGATAAGTTTTTACACAAAATTTAGGGTTTCCACCTTCAAAAATGGATAAATATGAAAGATAAGTGGAAAATTAGAAAGAATACACGAAGATTTGGACTTCTAACCTGGTTAGGGAGCATCTAATTTGATGGAGTAGGGCGCGCACGGGGATTCTGCAAATTGGGGGAGAGAGGATTCTAAAATCGGGGGAGAATTGCCGAATGCAGGCAGTACTGCCAGATTTGGTATAAATCTAGGAATCTTTTCCCAATGGTTTATAAAAACCGTTGAAAAAACATTAGATTTACCAACGGTTTGTCTAACCCATTGGTAAAGGGAAATATTTCCCAACCTTTGCCAACAGTTTGTGTAAAGCCTTGGTAAAGGGAATTATTTCCCAACGGTTTTCATAAAATCGTTGGGAAATAATAACATATGTCTTCCTTTGCCAACATTTTTATGAAATTTTTTTTAAAGGCCTCATATACCAATGGTTTTGATGGACCATTGGTATAGGTGCGTTGGGAAAACCCAGGTTTCCAGTAGTGGAACGGTAAGTCGTACGTATGCACGTATGGTGACTTTGTCATTCATAGGATGGATAGAATAATGAATATGGTTATACCATATTTATAATAACATCACAATATGTATAAGGTACTGGATTTATTATTTTGGTATGGAAACAACAATGAAAGAGGAAGTGGAAGAAGAAAAGAACTTTGAAAGAGGTTATGAAATTATTACCTCTTCTTCCGGTGCTTTTTTTTATTTGGTCAAAAGGGCTCCTTAGGTTGGCTTTCTGATCAAAGTAAGTTCTCTAGGTTTAGGTGTGGGTAGATGGTAGAATTTTTGATCAGGATTTGGCTGAGCCAAATGGCTTTGGCGGTGTAATTTTGAGATAAGGGGAAGTACCCTTTTATAAGAGAGGTGAAGGTCACTATAGGAGAAGCATGAAATATTATTTTATTATAAAATCATTTTCAGTTTATAATGGCTCCAAATGGATTTATTTAAATTATAAGGTGGGGATGGGTCGAAATACTCTCCACCAATAGGTTTTAGATAAGTTTAGTTCACTATATTAAACTTATCTTTTATATTTAATTCTTAGTTAAATAGGTTAACTTTTACAATGTCTTCTTGAATTTTTATATTAGATGGTTAATAAACATACTATAAATTTCCAAGAGAACCTCATGTGGTTAATTAATGAAATATATATCTTTATATAAGTCATTTTTTTTATCCTTATATTTTTAGGAATGATATATCATTTAATATTATAATATTTTTTTTAAATACCCATTTGTGTCAATTTTGACATTATTTAGTATTTGGTTTTTATGAAAGTCAACAAAACATTATTACTTCAAAAACAAAATACATTAAATCTATATTAACATGTATTATTAACCAAGAAAATTCGTGTAATTCATCAAAAGTCTCAATTTACCTTTATTTTGATATTTATAATATCATTTATTTTAATCTTTCATTAATAAAGTAATTTATGCATCATCATTGCGTCACAAAAAAATTTAATTATTTAATGTCTAAAAATTATAAATAAAATACCCTCATATAGGAAATTTTTTTATCTTTCTAATTAATATTTATAGTCGAATTTATCTTATGTATACCCCTTTATTAAAAATGGGTTAATTATTAAACATTGAATTTAACACTTTTAATTCTTCTTTAAATAAAATAATAATAAATATCCTAATCTAATGCAAGTGGATCAAAAGGATAATATTTTATTTTTAAGATTTATTTTGGTCAATATACACTTATCCAATAGAAATAGGACATGTGTTAAGGTAATTTTAATATCATTTTTACCTTTAATTTCCCTATTTACTTTTAATTGAAGTAAATAAAATTCAAAAGGTACTATTCACCAAAAATTATTTTCATCCTATTGAACCACATTTTACTTACTGATGTCAACCATATCTATCGTATTTTTGAAATTTAGTTCACAGTAGCGGTAAAATTATGTTTAATGCAAATTTTCAAATGTGCCTAGAAAGTGAGTAAAAGACGATAAAATGTTCAATAAAATTTTATATATCTAATATTATTATAAAATGACTTCAATGAATTAAATTGGAATAATATAGGTATTATTTATCTCTTTTGAATTTAAAATAAATTTAAAATAAAAATAATTATTTAAATAAAAGTTGGGTTTGATCAATAACGCATTTTTTCACTATTCATCAAAAATTGAATGTTTTTAGAAAAATACCAAAAATTCACCCAAAGCTAATTTTGATATTCCAAATTCAAAAATGATGTATATTTTATTAAATTCAAAACATAGAAGTTGTTTTAATTAATTTAAAAAAATATATTCTCGTTGTTAAAACCAGAAAGTGGGTTTTTGAGAAGTAAAAACAATCAAAAGATTGATATGTGTTTAGGTCCAATTTAAATGCAAAATTACTTCCAATGACCAAAATTGGATTAAATGATAAAAATATAAACAAATTATACTTAAAAACCATTCAAATTAATAATTTAACACTATAAATTATCTTGATTAAAAAAGTTGTTTTCAATTAAAATTTAGTATTTTCACTATTCATCAAAATATGAAAGTTCTCAAAAAAGCACCAAAAATTTATTCAAACTAAATTTTTATGTTAATATTCTAAATTATAAGTTTATTTTGTCAATTTTAATATATAAAAGTGTCAAATATTGTATTTAAAAAGGGTTCTCCATTAAATGGAGGTAAAATTTCATTTTTTGAAAAATATTTCTTTTATCTGAAAAATGGAATTTATTCTTATATTATGTCTAAAAACATATAATATGGATGTCAAAATTATATGGAGTATATAAAATTCAAAATTCAGTTAATACTATTCATAACTAGTTTTTGAACAGCTAGTTTGGTAAGTCGTGGTGCACTTGAACTCAGTGTTGCATGTAGCGAAAGCTATTGAATTAATTTAAAAAAATAACATAATATGAAATCATGGGGTGTTAAATTATTCCCCTATTTTGGAAATTTCATCCTTGTAATTTTAAAATTGGGATTGGGAACTACATTAAAAGTTCCACAGCAAAAAAAGAGTCAATAAAACTATTACTTTAAAAAAATAGAAGTACAAAGGTCAACTGAGATAACTCATACTAGGATTCAATGTGGAACACATATATATGGAAGATAAACTAAGTGTCATGTTTTGATGGAGAGTGATAGAAAACATGATCAGGATAAATTTAACAACAAAAAAACCACAGACTTGTGATAGGTTAAACGGTAATTAGTTTCCCAGTAGGAAAAGTAAACAGAACACGTTTTTTTGTTTTAAGTTACATTTTATAAAGTTGAGGAATTTATTTATGATATTGACTAAGAACATAAAGAGATATACATACTTTTTAAGTAGAATTTCATCCTTTAATAAATTTCTACCACTAACTCATCTTTTCTCCAAATGATGAGTATTCAAGATGACTTGGTCACACCTGAAGTACTAGAATCAACTTCTATAGAATCACATAATCCACAAAGGATGAACTATATATTTACCTTTTCGTTAGATATTAACCAAAACTAAATGGTTAGTAAAAGATCAGATAATCCCCAAAATGGATAATCCTTTATAGAAATAATTACTAATCTTAATTTAGAAAAATTAAACAAACAATTCACAATGTTCAAAAAAGACCATTCAATAAACAATTGTCCTTAAATTACATCAATATTTTCCAAACTAATATTCAAACCCAAAACTCAGAAGAATTTAATCACATATTCTTTTATATTAAATTGTAACATTTATCTCCAAATAACACCAAATACTCTTAAAGTCTCATACAGAATTGTAATTAACCAAATCACATAATCACTATGATAGGTTAATCATTTCCATTAATAACCTGAATCTAAAAAAAACAAATATCCTTCCAAAATAAAAAAAATCCATCATTACTTCTCAAATAAAATCCCATAGTATTCTATTTTCCTAAGAAATGTAGTGTTCCCAACAGAGCGAACATCTTCCAAAATAACATTTATCACTTAATCACCAAATCATTTTCATATACTAAGGATATCCATTTGATAAAACACAAGATCCAAAATCAATGCATTATTGATCAATAAAATCATTTAACTAAAAATAATTAGTCACACTAACCAGGGACTTCACGTGGTCCAGTGGTAGGCGATAAATCTCAGTCGTACTTTGGTTCTCGGTTTGATTCCTACAGCTTTGTCCGAAGTGACAGATTGTCACTTGGTCTGCGGGTTGTTTTTTTTCAAAAACTATATTTTAGAACATTTACAAAATGAGATAAATTCCTGAAAATAACCATAACATAATTTAACCACAAATGTTATATCATACCTCGCATTTTCATCCCAAAAATTAATAACCTGTAATTGCCTCAAATTCAAGGATCATATAAACCCAAATGGTTATTTATAACTATATCCACAAAACAAAAGATAATTCTTCCTCAAATATCATTTTCACAAAACAAACTGCAGGGTTAAACATACAATAGAAAAGACTTACAAAGTAATACCATCCATAAAGAGCATTAACACTTTTAAACATTTCTCCATCCATTTATTTCCACATAGGTTCTTCCTTAACCTAGTAGTTATCCTCTAGAATAGGGAATTGACTCGGGTAATTCCCAGGTCCCCTACATTTATAAAAAATGACTCTAAATGGATTCTTAGGATCGTTATTATTTTCTTCCATAGTACTATTCAATTTTTCTTGGAAATTCTATACTTTATGTATTTCTTTCCCACACATAAAGCATTTCTCTATTCTATGGAGACACCTTCCTTGGTGTATCCTTCCACATTTCTGACATGTTGGAAATGAATCTTCCTTTTCTCCACGGTCTCCACTTCTGGAGATCATATCATTCTCCACATTTCTCTTCTTTTTTGAGTTTGGGAGTTGGTTAATTTATATATTTTTGATCATATTTTTTGAAACCTCCTTCAGCATGAACATGATATTTGTTACACCTATAAATATTCCATTTAGTTGTTCATCTTCACCATCATGAACACCTTGTACATCATGTTCAATTTTACTATGAATTCCTTTGAATCTAGCCATTGAATAAAACTAGAAAGCAGTGTGAGTAACAATAGTCATAAAATCATTTATAGAATATCATGACACATTATTTTCAATCTAAAACCCTTTATAATTATTCAATGTTTTTTATTCTCATATTATATTAAAATCCTTCATATCGGTTTTTAAAGAAAATTTGAATTATCCTAATCATATACCCTGAGAGTGTCGTAACAAAGAGTGCAGCAAGGCCCATTATCATGCACCAGTATTCATTTGAGTCTAGCTCAAAGTGGTGTTTTTGGGTTTTAACCCTAGGTACACATGTTCTAGAGCTACCTCTACCTGTTCGTATCTATATAGGGATGTATTTCTTGGAAAACCCACTTAATATTTACATTACCAAAAATTTTGGATGTTTTTATATACTAATCCCCAAAGTCTATCTTAGGGTAGTGTTTTCTAATCAGAGTTTCTCTAAATCTAGCTTCCAAGGTTTGTACTAAAATTCCTCTGATACCAAGTGTAACGGCCCGACCATGATTACCCATAGTTGGTACATTATTACATAAAATTGGCATGATCATGATAGATCATGTCTCGAAAGACCAATTAGTTTAGTATCCTTGTAAGTACTAGATACATACATAAGTTTTACATTACATCATGAAATAAAGAAAAACAAAATTGTGTACCCTTTGAACACACTCATATACTTTGGCCTATCCCTACAGGATAATCATAATATACTTCTTCACATCCTGGGAAAAATAAAACATAAGAAAGCAGTGAGCTCAGATGCTTATTAGGGATAACAATATAGCGAAAACTATCATAAATAAGTATAAAAATTTAAGGCAATGTATAAGAATAAAACAAAAGCCTTTTAAAATTAAGATTTAGCATAATATGGAAAATATAAATCAAATAATTCCATTTACTTATTCACATGGATATGCTAATAGTCGAATAATCACATGTAATATCAATAACTAATTTCACAATGATGGAATGCATAATATCAGGCATCATAACCACATATTCAAGGTCTCATTCCATGACTACAAATAAAAATTTTTTCAAGGCCTTGTGCCAAGACACTAGTTTGTCTCATGAGACCTACCGTTGCATCGAGGAGCTATAGAAGTCTCCACCCATCACTTACTAAGTCCAATGCATTCCTCATATGAAAAGTTCGGAACATAATATAAACATTCATATTAAAACTAGCATACAAAATGTCAATATTTTAACCAAAAACCATGAATGGTACAAAAATATCACATCCACAGTCAAACATAACAAATTCAATAAAATATGGAAGATTTTATTATAATAAATCAACCTCAATCAAAAATAATGAAGGATATTGACATAGATGAAAATAATTAGTAAAACTATTTGACTGAAATATCCCCTTTTTTCTTGAAATATTTAAAAGTCTCACTATTCATCAAGAATCCGTTTAAATTATATTTTTGAATCAAAGTGTCACATACCACTTTGAAACTTCTAAAAGAAATATTAATTTTAAAACATTAATGTTCATGTAAACAAATCCTTGAAACCATTTTTAAAACGTTGACATTAATGAGAAACATTTAGAAGAAAAAATCTTTAAAACATTTAAAATGATATTTTAGTTAGAGTTCCTAACAAATGAGAGATGCTTGAATACAGATAATTAAGGTAATAAAAAACATATAATATCATGAGAATAAAGGTATTCAGGATATACTATGTCAAATTACAGTATATACACCATGTAAAAGTGAATTGGCGCATAACAACAAATAAGTCTCAGTGGAATGTAAATTGTTATGAAATCCATTATAAAGATTGTATCCTTAGGTTAAGAATAAATAAATGACATAATTATGTGTGAATAATATAAATACACTCAATATTATTGGATATTTAGTGTAAACTAATCATAGTACATTCACACATATTCTTGTAAAAGCAACACCAATGGATTGGATTTTAAATCAATGAATGGAAATTGAGTTAAGATTACTCTTATCAAGTTCATATCGATGACTTGAGAATTTAACAATGGAGTTATTATGTGTATACAAATTATATACACACAAAGTGGAGTATAAATTACTAAATAAATAAATATTTAGTGATTTCACACATAATCTTGGAGTAAAATAATCAATGAAGTTTGCGTAAAACCCAATGAGTGGAAATTGAAATTAGAAATTCCCTTACTGATTTGGTAACTTATGAAACATACACAACATTAAATAAGTATCATAAAATGAAGATGTAAATAACCATTAATTAAAGTATACTAAACAAATAATACAATCATGGGTAGTATATACACCACACAAAAGGAAATAGTAGAAATATAGCATGAATCTCATGAGAATAAAAGGTGAGATGAAAACCCCTTACCTTGTACTTTTACGTAGTAGAGGGTAGGTTAATCTCCTGTATAATGGTGAAATAATTGTTATTAAATTATAAAATAATCACATACATAAATATTATATCATATATGATCTTCTAATAGTGTTTTGTTAATGATATTTCAGTAGTATCATTGTTTTGGGTGTTAATAGATCTGTTTAACTTTATATGTTTTGTTACACAAGTCATGTTTGTTATGGATAGGATGTATTTGATTCATATCCAGAATTATATTAATTTATTAAACAATAATTATTAAATCATAAAATGAAAATTATTCTTGAATGGTTACGATAGGGGATGAAATCTCATCGCGCCATGGAGACGGTAAGTCATGCGTACGCTCGAGCAACAATATCATTCTATTAGTGGTGAAATCGTATGTAATTGGATGGTATATTATATATAAAAACTAATTAACATTTTATATTTATTATTTATGTCATTTATACTCATTATTATACCCATCCAAATAATGAAGTGTTGAATAAAAAACTACACCACGACATGGAGACGGTAAGTCAAACGTACACACATATGGTGATTTTTTCATTCATAGGATGGATAGAATAATGAATATGGTTGTAACATATTTATAATAACATCAAAATATGTATAAGGTAATAGATATATTATTTTTTTATGGAAAAAACTATGAAAGAGGAAGTGGAAGAAGAAAATAACTTTGAAAGAGGTGATGAAATTATTACCTCTTCTACGGGTGATTCCTTTTGATTGGATCAATAGGGATCCTTAGGTTTGATTTATGATCAAAGAAATGCCTCTAGGTTCAATTTAGGGTAGTTTTGAGGATATTTGATTAGGGTTTGGCTGATCCAAAAGGCTTTGGTGGTGTGATTTTTAGAGAATGGGAAGTACCCTTTTTTAAGAGAGGTGAGGGTCACTTTAGGAAAATCTTGAAATATTATTTTATTATAAAATAATTTTCAGTTTATAATGGATCCAAATGGAATTATTTAGAGGCTAAGTGGGTTATGGGTTTAAATCCTCTCAACCAATAGGTTTTAGACAAGTTTAGGTCATCATATTAACCTTATATCTTAGATTTAATTCTTAGTTAAATAGTTTTACTTTTTCCATGTCTTCTTGTATTTTTATATTATATGGTTAATAAACTTACTATAAAATGTCAAGAGAAGCCCAAGTGGTTAATTAATGAAATATATATCATTATGTAAGTCCTTTGGATGAACATTATATTTTTATGTATGTTATATCATTTAATATTATAGTATTTTTTAAAATACTTGTTTATGTCAATTTTGACACTATTTAGTATTTGGTTTTTGTGAAAGTGAACAGAAGTTTATTACTTCGAATAAAAATACATTAAATCAACCCTAACATGTCATATTAACCTATAAAATTCGTGGAATGCATCAAAAGTCTCAATTTAAATTAATTTTTATATTTACAATATCAATTATTTTAATCTTTCATTAATAAAGTAATTACTGCATCATCATTGTGTCATAAATAAATTTAACTATTTAAGGTCTAAAAATTATAAATAAAATACCATGATGTAGGAAATATTTTTTTATTTCTAATAAATATTTATAGACGAATTTATCTTATATATAGCCCTATATTAAAAATTGTTTAGTTATTAAACGTTGAATTTAACACTTTTAAATCTTCTTTAAATAAAATAATAATAAATTTTTAAATCTAATACAAGTGGATCAAGGAATAATATTTTATTCATAAGGTTGATTTTCGTCTATATACACTTATCCAATAGAATTTGGACATGTGTTAGGGTAATTATAATGTCATTTTTACCTTTAATTACCCTATTTACTTTTAATCGTGGTAAATAAAATTCAAAAGTTACTATTCACCAAAAATTAGTTTCATCCTATTGAACAAAATTTTTCTTACTAATGTCAACCATGTCTCTCAGATTTTTGAAATTCAATTCACAAAATCAGTAAAATTATGTTTTATGCAAATTTTCAAATGTGCCAAGAATGTGAGTAAAAGACGGTAAAAAGTCCAATAAAATTTTATATATCTAGTTTTATTAGAAAATGACTTCAATGAATTAAATTTGACTAATATAGGTATTATTTATTTATTTTTACATTAAAATAAATTTAAATTAAAAATAACTATTTAAATAAAAAGTCATCTTTAAGCAATAACGCAGTGTTTTCATAATTCATCAAAAATTGAAAGTTTATAGATAATACCAAAAATACACACAAAGCTAATTTTGATATTCAAAATTAAAAAATTATGTTTATTTTACCAAATTCAAAACATAGATGTTGTATTAATTAATTTTAATAAATATTCCTGTTGTCAAGACCAAAAAGTGGGTTTTTGAGAACTAAAAAACTCTAAAAAGATTGATACGTATTTATGTCCAATTTAAAAGAAAAATTACATCCAATGACCAAAATTGGAGTAATTGATAAAAATATAATCTAATTATAATTCAAAACCATTCAAATTTATAATTTAACACCATAAATTATTTTGATTTAAAAAGTTGTTTTCAATTAAAATATATTATTTTTCACTATTCATCAAAATATGAAAGTTATCAGAAAAGCACCAAAAATTTTTCCAAACTAAATTTTTATGTCCCACTTCTGAATAATAAGTTAATTTTGTCAAATTGAATATATAAAAATGTCAAATATTGGATTTAAAAAGGGTTCTCCATTAAAAGGCGGTAAAATTGCATTTTTTTGGAAAATATTTCTTTTATCTGAAAATTTGAATTTGTTCTTATATTATGTCTTATAAATACATAATATAGATGTTAAAATTATATGAAGTATATAAAATTACAAATTTATTTAAGACTATTCATAACAGTTTTTTGAACGGCTAGTTTGATAAGTCGTGGTGTGCTCGAACTCGATGTTGCGTGTAGTGAAAGCTATTGAATTACTTTAAACAAAATAACTTAATATGAAATATTGGGATGTTACATTCTTCCCTCCTTTTGAAATTGAATCCTCACAATTTTAAAATTGGGCTTGGGAACTTCAGTGAAATTACCACATAAAAAAAATCAATAAAACTATTACTTTAAAAAAGAAAGAGAAGTACAAAGGTCACCCGAGATAACCCATAATAGGATTCCATGTAGGAAAACATGGATATGGAAGATAAAATAAGTGTCATGTTATGATGTAGAGTGATAAAAAACATGATCAGGATAAAGTTAACAACAAGAAAACCATAGACTTATGGAGGGTTAAACGGTCATTAGTTTCCTAGTATGAAAATTAAACGAACAATATTTTTTTGTTTTAAGTTACATTTCATAAAGTTGAGGAATTTTTTTATGAGATTTACTAAGAACATAAATAGATATAATTACTTTTTAAGTATAATTTCATCCTTTAATAAATTTCTACCATTAACTCTTCTTTTCTCCAAATGATGAGTACTCGAGAAGACTTGGACACACCTGAAGTGCTAGAATCCACTTCTAGGGAATCACATAATCCAAAAATGATGAATTGTATATTTAGCTTGTCTTTAGATATTAACCAAAACCAAATGGTTAGTACAAGATTATATGATCTCTAAAATAGATAATCCTTTATAGAAATAATTACTAATCTTAATTTCCAAAATTAAACAAACAATACCCAAAGTTCAATAAAGACCATTCAATAAACAATTGTCCTTCAAATCCTTTAATATAATCCAAACTAAGATTAAAACCCAAAAATCTGAAGAATTTAATCACATAATCATTCCTAGTAATTCTTAACATTTATATCCAAATAAAATCAACTACTCTTAAAGTCTCATAAAGAAGTGTAATTAGCCAAATCACATAATCTCTATAATAGGTTAATCATTTCCATTAATAACCTGAATCTCAAAAAGAACATATATTATTAAAAGATAAAAAATCCACCATTACCCCTCAAATGAAATCCCATAGTATTCTATTTTACTTAGGCATATAGTGTTCCCAACAAATAAAACGTCTTCCAAAATAACATTTATCACTTAATCTCCAAATCATTTACCTACACTAAATATATTCATTTAATTAAACATAAGATCCCAAATCAACTTATTATTGATCAATAAAATCATTTAACTAAAAATAATATCTCACACTAACCAGGGAATTCACGTAGTCCAGTGGTAGGTGATAAATCCCAGTCGCACTTTAGTTGTGGGTTGGATTCTCGCAGCTTTGTCCGACACGACGGGTTGTCACACGATCTGCATGTTGTCTTTTTTCAAAAACAATATTTTATAAAATTCCCAAAATGAGACAAATTCTTCAAAATAAGAATAACATAATTTAACCACAAATGTTTTCTCATACCTCCCATTTTCATCCCAAAAAATGAAAACCTGTAATTGCCTCAAATTCAAGGATCATATAATCCAAAATGGTTCTTTATAGATATATCCACAAAATAAAAGATAATTCTTCCTCAAATAGCATTTTCACATAACAAACTAGAGGGTTACACATACAAGAGAAAATTATTCCAAAGTAATCCCATCAACAAAGAGCATTAATAATTTTAAACATTTCTTCGTCCATTTATTTCCACATAGGTTCTTCCTTGACCTAGTGGTTATTCTTTAGAATAGGGAATTGACTAGGGTAATGCCCAGGTCCCCTACATTTACGGTAAATGACTGTAAATGGATTCTTAAGATCATTTTTATTTTCTTCCATAGTACTATTCATTTTTCCTCTACAATTATTTACTTTATGTCCTTATTTCCTACACATAAATCATTTCTTTGTTCTATTGAGACACTTTCCTGGGTGTCTCCATCCACATTTTTGGCATGATGGAAAATGATCTTTCTTTTCTCTACGGTCTCCACTACTAGAGCTCTTATCATTCTCTAATATTCTCTTTTTTTTTGAGTTTCGGATTTGGTTAATGTATATATTTTTTATCATATTTTTGGAAACTTGATTCAGCATGAACACGATATCTTTTAAGCCTAACAACATTCTATTTAGTTGTTCATTTTCACCATCATGCCCACCTTGTACATCATGTTCAATGTTACTGTGACTTCCTTGAAATATAACCATCGACTAAACCGGAAATCATAGTGTGTGTAAAAATAGTCATAAAATCATTTAGAGAATATCATGTCACCTTATATTCAATATAAAACACCTTAGGATTAACCAATGTTATTTATTCACATATTATATTAAAAGCTTTCAAAGCGGTTTGTAAAGAAAATGTGAATTATCTTAATCATATTCCTCGGGAGTGTCATAACCAAGAATTCAGCAAGGCCTATTGTCGTGCAACAGTTTTCATTTGAGTCTAGCTCAAAGTGGTGTATTTGGGTTTTACCCCTAGGTACATATGTACCAAAGCTGCCTCTACCTGCTCGTATCCACACATGGATGTATTTCTTGGAAAACCCATATATTATTTACATTACCAAATATTTTGGATGTTCTTATATTCAAATCCATAAATTTTATCTTAGGTTAGTGTTTTATAATTAGATTTTTTATAAATATATCTTCTAAGGTTTGTAATAAACTTTCTCTAATAATAACTGTAACTCCTGAAACCCGGTTACCCAGAGTCGGTGCATTATTAAATAACATTGGCATAATCACAAGAGATCAAGTCTCAAAAGACCTATTAGTTTAGTATCCTTGTAAGTAATAGATACATATATAAGTTTTACATTACATCATGAAATAAAGAAAAACTACATTGTGTCCCCTTTGAACAGACTCATATCCTTTGGCCTATCCATGCAGGTTAATCATAAAATACTTCTTCACATCCTGGGAAACAAAAAACATAATAAAGGGGTGAGCTCAGAAGCTTAGTAGGGATAAAAATATAGCGGAAACTGTCATAAATAAGCATAAATATTTAAATAAATGTATAAGAATAAAACAAAATCATTTTAAACTTAAACATCATCATAATATGGAAAAGATAAATCAAATAATTCCATTTACTTATTTACATGGATATTCGACTAGTCAAATAATCACATTTAATATCAATAGCTAATTTCACAATAATGTAATGCATAATGCTGGACATTATAACCACATAGTCAAGGCCTCGTGTCAAGACTACAAATAAGATTCTGTCAAGTCCTTGTTCCAAGACACTGGTTTTTCTCATGATACCTACCGATGAATCGAGGATCTATAGTAGGCTCCACCCTTCACTTAATATTTCCAATGAATTCCTCATATGAAAAGGTTGGAACATAATCTAGACATTCGTATTAAAACTAGCACATGAAATTTCTATATTTTAACCACAAACCATGAATGGTATAAAAATAACACATCCATCGTCAAACGTAACTCCTTAAATACAATATAAAAGATTTCATTATAATAAATCAACCTCAATCAACAAAATGAAGGATATTGACATAGATAAAAATAATCAGTAAAACTATTTGAGAGAAATATCCCCTTTTTTCTTGAAAACATTGAAACGTCTCACTATTTATCAAGAAGGAGTTTAAAAGATATATTTGAATCAAAGTGTCCCATACCGCTTTGAAACTTTTAAAAGAAAGATTAATTTTAAAACATTCATTTTCATATAAATAAATCCTTAAAACCATTTTTGAAACATGGACGTTAATGAGAAAGAATTAGAAGAATAAATCATTAAAACATTTGAAATGATGTTTTCATTAGAGTTCCTAACCAAATGAGAGATGCTTGAATAAAAATAATTGAGGTAATAACAAACTTATAATATCATGAGAATAAAGGTATTCATGATATATTATGTCAAAGTATAGTATATACACCATATTTTTGAATCGGCGCATAACAACAAAGAAGTCTCAATGGAATGTAAATTGAGATGAAATCCCTTATAAAGACCTTATCCTTATGTTAAGGATAAATAAATGATATAATTATGTGTGAAAAATATAAATACACTCAATATTATTGGATATTTAGTGTAAATTAATCAGAGTACATTCACACATATTCTTGTAAAAACAACACCAATGACTTGGATGTTTAACTCAATGAATAGAAATTGAGTTAAGATTACTCTTATCAAGTTCCTATCAATGACATGAGAATTTATCAATGGAGTGATTAAGTGTATCAAAATTATATACACACAAAGGGGAGTGTAAATTACAAAGTAAATAAATAAATAGTGATTTTACACGTAATCTTGGAGTTAAATAATCAATGAAGTTTGAGTAAAACCCAATTAGTGGAAATTGAAATTAGAAAATATCTTTCTGATTTGGTAACTTATGAAACATACACCCCATTAAATAATTATCATACAATGAATATGTAAATACCCATAATTTAAAGTATATTACACATAGAATACAATCTTGGGTAGTATATACACCACACAAAGTAAAATAGTGGCAATATAGCATGAATCTCACGGGAATGAAAAGTGAGATTAAAACCCCTTACCTTGTACTTTTACTTAGTAGAGGGTTGTTTAACCTACTGTATAATGTTAAAATCATATTTATTAAATTATAAAATAACCACATACATAAATATTATATCATATATTATCTTCTAATATTGCATTGTTAATGATATTTCAGTAGTATCATTGTTTTGAGTGTTAACCGATTAGTTTTCCTTTATATGTTTTGTTAGGTAAGTCATGTTTGTTCTGGATAGGATGTATTTGATTCAAATCCATAATGATATTAATTTATTAAACATTATTTTTAATCATCAAATGAAAATTATTCTTGAATGGTTACGATGGGGAATGAAATATCATCGCGCATGGAGATGGTAAGTCGTACATACGCACGAGCGACAATATCATTCTATTAGTGGTGAAATCGTATGTAATTGGATTGTATATTATATATATATAATCATAGAAATGTAATAGTTATTATTTAAATCAGTTATAATAATTATTATACCCATCCAAATAATGAACTTTTGAATAACAAACTACACCACGACGTGGAGACGGTAAGTCGTACGTACGCATGTCTGGTGACTTTGTCATTCATAGGATGGATAGAATAATTAATATAGTTGTACCATATTTTTAATAACTTCAGATTATGTAGAAGGTATTGGAGTTATTATTTTGGTCTGGAAAAAACAATGAAAGAGGAAGTGGAAGAAGAAAAGAACTTTGAAAGAGGTGATGAAATTATTACATCATCTTCGGGTGATTCCTTTTGATTTGATCAAAAGGGATCCTTAGGTTAGATTTATGATCAAATTAAGGAATATATGTTCAAGTGAGGGTAGTTTGGAGGATATTTGATCAGGGGCTGGCCGAGCCAAATGTAACACCCCGAGATTTTATGAAAAATATTCTTTTAATTTCATTAATGTCTTGTGTTGTATGCTACACCAAGATTACATTGCGTTATACGCAACACCGTATTATCTTGCAGTATACGCAACACTATTCTTGGATCGTGTTACATACAATTTTGATAATAGTTATTCTACGCAACATTGAGTATATATATATATATATTCAATGTATAAATGAAATATGGTTGGATTCTGTTATACGAAACAACGAAGGATTCTTTCACAACACGCAACCCTGACTTGGCTTGCATTACACGCAATCGCGACATTCCTCGATAGTGTGGGTTGTACGCAATATCAAGTTTTACTAAACAACGATATATTATTATAATATTATTATGAACTAGCCGTTATGAATAGTATTAACTGAATTTTAAATTTTACAACATTATTATTCATCTTACACATTTTCTAGAACATGGTAAGAGAACAAAATAATTATTTTTTGGGTAAAATAAATATTTATCAAAAAATGCAGTTTTGCCGCCTTTTGATGGCGCACCCACATTAAATCTAGTTTTTGACACTTTTATAAGTTCAATTTTACAAAATAAAATTATTCTTTTGAATCAGGATATAAAAATTTACTTTGGATAAATTTTTGATATTTTTCTGATAACTTTAATATTTTGATGAATAGTAAAAATACGCTAATTTTTAATTAAAAACAACTTTTTTCATTTAGATAATTTATATGGTTAAATTATAATATTGATTGGTTTTAAAGTATAGATAGAATATATTTTTACCATTTAATATAATGTTTTTCATTAGCATAAATTTTACATTGAATTCATAAGTAAAAACATTTCAATCTTTGGCAATGTTTTAACTTCTAAAACCCATTTTCTTAACAACGGGATTTATTTTAAATTAATTACTGCAACTTATATGTTTTCATTTTTGAAAAATGGATTCCATATTCAGAATAATTGGGTCCAAATTATGTTAATAGGCTACTTTTTATCTTTGGGCATTATGAATAGTAACTACGGTAAATTTTATTTACCATAGTTAAAGGTAAATCGGGTAATTAAGTGTAAATATAAGATTATAAAATTACCCTAACACCTGCCAAAATCCTATTGGATGACTAAAAGTCGACCCATATCACCTAAGAATCGGATTATATTCATTCAATAGACTTTTTTCCATGAAAATAATTTAATTATTATTAAAACCAAAGAATGTGACAACATGTCACTTTCTTAAATCTTATAAGTATAATAATTTTACATTAGTGATAAACTTAATGAAACATCAAACATGAATAGTATCCCAAAATCTAATACAATTATCTACATCATAAGAATTTATTTAGAATTTTTAGGGATTAAATAATTATCATTAATTATGACACAATAGTGATGTTGAAATTATTTTATTAATTAAAATATCAAATAAATGGTTTTAAAATATTAAAATAATTATTATATGCACTATTTAATGTGATCCACTAAATTTATATATACATATGACATTTTATTAATCTATTAATGTTTTTAGTTCGAACATATCCTCTGTATATATTTTATTTAAATTCAAATAAATGAATAGTGTCAAAATTGACACTATTGTTATTTTATAAAAATAACATATTATTAAATTGTTTAAAAATCACAAAAATATTTAAAAATCATAAATTAAAATTAATAGGATCTAAAATGTCATAATGTGTCAAATTATGGAAAATTCACAACACATATGTAATTATTAATAATAATTTAAAATTTAGAATATTATTACCACAAATAAAATTAAATTGATAAATAAGGATAAATCAAGTTGGTAATGTTTAAAATAAATTCCTAACATGTCTAAATTTTATTGTTTGATGAGATTACAACCCTATCTCATCTAATATTTGGATATGAGTCATTTTGGAAGTTTTTAAGTGGGGTTGGGATTTAATATAAACTAATATTTCTTATATTTCCAAAGGTGCCCCTCTCTTCCCTTATAAAAGGGCACCTCCTCCCTCTCCTCCTCACACCAATTTGAGACTTAAAGATCGGCCAAACCCTGCCCATTTCACTTCCCCACTTCCCTAGAATCATCCTAGAGGTTCTGGTCTTCTTTAAAGACCAACCCTAGTGCCCTAAGAGGAGGTTAAGAAGAGGCGCGTCAAAAAGAGGTAATATCCATTACCGATGCTTTCCAAATTCATTCTTCTTCAACTTCTTCTTATTTAGTTGTTTCATTATGAAGTAATAAAATCAGTATCAATAATATACTTATATGTTATTATAAGTATGAAAAAATCCTATTTCAACATCTATCCATGCTATGGAAAATGAAATCACCGCGCGTGCGTACGTACGGAATACCGTCTCCACGCCGTGGTGTAATCTATTTTCCCCCACCACCTTACTTGGATGGGTATAATGGTGTAAATAATTACTATATATGATTATTTTAAAGTGATATTTATTTTGAAATAGTATACATACACTCCAATACAATTCCACGATCACGGTAACGATATCATCGCTCGTGCGTACGTACGGAATACCGTCTCCACGATGTGATGCGATTCGTTCTACATGATCTTCATTGCATAATGATTATATAAATGAATTAAATGAATAAATATGATATATAGTACATTAATACCATTCTGTAAATGATGTATCTATAACCTAAAGAGAAGAATAAGAATTTATTCGACAAAACACACATAAGAACAAAAAGTTATAAACACCCGAATAACAAGTAGCAATGAAATATTACTACTAAGAAGCTAAGAATATGACCATATATGATATCATAACAATAATTATGATTCTTGAATAAGTCATTAACATTATTTAAATCATTATACAGGAGGTTTCGACACTTACAAGGCAAATCAGACCTAAGGTAAGGGAAATATCACAATCTCATTTTTATCTGAGATTGTTTATACTTTGGTATTTACTGGGGTGTATTTTATCATCCACATCCATGTTTCCTCAATATGTAATATTATTTCCATCCACATATAATTTTTTAAATCCATTTTTACCCTTTGTTGAGTTTTAGTGAAAGATATGAAAGGAATCTTTTGTCATTTTTCGTATGAGGTACTTTTTGACTTTTCTGACAAAAGTACGAGAAGAATGTTTTTTTAAATTATACGGCATGAATGGATTTTTAAAACATTTTTTCCAAGAAGCTTACTTTAAAAATTTTCAATTTTATTTTTAATCAACTTCTTTTAGTTTATAATTGTAAGACATGTTAAGAAAGGAAAAGTGTTTTTGAAGTAGAAAGGATATTTTCCTCAAGAATGGAGTTCAAGTGTTTTATCAAAATTATTTTCCATCTAAGATAATATAGGGTTATGTTTATATCCCTATTTTTACATTGATTTTATTATGTTATGATGGAATTACTTTTAAGATATCCTTTTATGGATTATGTTATGATGATGTGATGTTTAAGAATCCCATTTTTTTACATGGGTTATGATATGATTTATGGTTTATGATTTTGTGGAACACATAAGAATGGTATCATTATGAGATGGGTGGGACCTATATCTCCCTCTAATTCATTGGGTAATGATTTTATATCTCATGAGATAGACATGGCTGGAACAGCAGGTTAAACCGGTTCAGTGAAACAGGACGGAAACGAGGAGTGAACTCCGTTCAGAAATGGACTTTTTCCACTAAGATAGTCTTGGAAATGAGTCTTGACTAACAAGAAATTATTCTCTATGATTATGTGTGTATGCCACAAAGATTAATGTTTTAAGTTATGATTATTGGGATTACATTTCACTACTATGATTTATCCCATATTATGAAATTATGATCTCTTTTGCAGGTTAAGATTTCCAAAAGTTATGTTCTTATGTATATGATGTGATTGATATTTATTTTTTTTGCCCTTACTGAGCATTTGAGCTCACCCTTTTGTATGTTTTATTTCCCCAGGTTAGGAACAAGGTTATTAAGTAGGATATGCCAAAAAGGGACTCTAGATATGATGAAATGAATGGGAGGCAAAGTAGATGCTTTATGAACCAGTTGTTTATGTTCCCGATTTCTAAAGACTCTATACCTATACGGTCCTTTCATGGTTTTGTTATATGTTGTAATAAGTATGCATCAATTTTGAAGTAATAACAATGTATTTAAAGTATGGGTCATTATACCAAATGGCTTTGGAGGTGTAATTTTGATAGAAGGGGAAGTAACTTTTTATAAGAGATGTGAGGGTCACTATAGGATAATCTTGAAATATTATTTTATTATAAAATAATTTTCTATTTATAATGGCTCAAAATGGATTTATTTAGAAGATAATTTGTGGATGTTTCTAAATCTACTCAACAAATAGGTTTTAGAAAATTTTATGTCTCCATATTAACGTTATCTTTTAGATTTATTTCTTAGTTAAATAGTTTAACTTTTATCATGTCTTCTTATATTTTTATATTACCATATTAATAAACTTACTATAAAATTCCAAGAGAACCTAATTTGGTTCATTAATGACATATATATCATTGTATAAGTCCTTTCTCCAAACCTTATATTTTTAGAAATATTATATCATTTAAAATTATAATATTTGTTTTAAATACTCATTTATGTCAATTTTGATACAATTTAGTATTTAGTTTTTGTGAAAGTCAAAAAAACATTATTACTTCTAAAAAAATACATTAAATCAACCAAAACACGTCATATTAACCTATTAAATTTTTATAATCCATCAAAAGTATCAAGTTACATTTATTTTGATATTTATAATATCAATTATTTTAATCTTTCATTAATAAGGTAATTACTACATCATCATTGTGTCGTAAATAAATTTAATTATTTAATGTATAAAAATTATAAATAAAATACCATGATGTAGGAAATATTTTTATCTTTCTAATTAATATTTATAGTCGAATTTATCTTATTGTAACCATATATTAAAATGGTTTAGTTATTAAACTTTGAATTTAACACTTTTAACTCTTCTTTAAATAAAATAATAATAAATATTCTAATCTAATCAAAGTAGATCAAAAGGATCATATTTTATTCCTAAGGTTGATTTTGGTTGAAATAAACTTATCTAATAGAATTAGGGCATGTATTAGAGTAATTATAATATCATTTTTTCCTTTAATTACCATATTTACTTTTAATCGTGGTAAATAAAATTCAAAATTTACTATTCACAAAAAATTATTTTCATCCTATTGAACCACATTTTAATTATTGATATCAACCGTATCTCTCAGATTTTTTAAATTCAATTCATAGAATCCGTAAAATTATGTTTTATGCAAATTTTCAAATGTGCCTAGAATGTGAGTAAAAGACGGTAAAAAGTTCAATAAAATTTTTTATATCTAATATTATTATAAAATGACTTCAATGAATTATATTGGACTAATATAGGTATTTTGTATCTATTTTTAATTTAAAATAAACTTAATTATAAATAATTATTTAAATAAATAGTCAGTTTTAGACAATAATGCAGTCTTTTTCACTATTAATCAAAAATTGAAATTTTTAGAAAAATACCAAAAATTTACCCAAATCTAATTTTGATATTCCAAATTAAAAAATGGTTTATATTTTACCGAATTAAAAATATAGACATTTTATTAATTAATTTAAAAAAATATTCTCGTTGACAAAACTAGAAAGCGGGTTTTTGAGAAGTAAAAACTATCAAAAGAATGATATATGTTTATGTCCAATTTAAATGTAAAATTACTTCCAATGAGCAACATTGGATTAAATGATAAAAATATAATCTAATTATACATCAAAACCCTTCAAATATATATTTTAACACTATAAATTTTTTTGATTAAAAAAGTGGTTTTCAATTAAAATTTAGTATTTTTCACTATTCATCAAATTATGAAAGTTATCAGAAAAGAACGAAAAATTTGTCCAAACTAATGTTTTATGTCCCACTTCTAAAGAAGAAGTTTATTTTGTCAAATTTAATATATTAAAGAGTCAAATATTGGATTTAAAAAGGGTTCTCCATTAAAAGGCGGTAAAATTTCATTTTTTGAAAAATACTTCTTTTATCTGAAAAATTTAATTTGTTCTTATATTATGTCTACGAAGAAAATAATATGGATGTTAAAATTATGTGTGGTTTATAAAATTCAAAATTTAGTTAATACTGTTCATAAGTGTTTTTTGAACAGCTAGTTTGGTAAGTTGTGGTGCGCTCGAACTCGGTGTTGTGTGTAGAGAAAGCTATTGAATTAATTTAAAGAAAATAACTTACTATGAAATCTTGTTGTGTTACATTGTATGTGTTAAAAAACCATAATTTTAAAATCATAATTTTAAAATTATCACCAAAGATAATTTTCCAAGAAACCATTAAATTTCCACAATTTCAAAAATGTAACCCAAAATTGGTTTCTATCCAGATTACCACATGTATTTTACAACAATTTCAACAAATTAATTTAAATAAAACTAATCCTTCAAGTTCAAATCCAAGAGGAGTTAGAGATAAGGCACCCACCTCTCAATGGTTGGCGAAAATTAACAATGGCATGAAAAAACTCTAGATCTTATCACACTACACCTTCCCTTAAATATATCCAATAACATCTCCTAAATATTATCATTAAATAATATTGATCTACCCTTTATGGATTAGAACCATGGTTTCATGAATGATGAGAAGAATAGATATAAGAACAATGGTGAATAATGGTGACTTGCTGACAAATTTGGATGTCCAACGCACTTGTATTTTTCTTATAATCACATCTTGGTCAAAGGGGAGTCATCTCCCAAGCCTAGGAAGAAATAATTATTCAAGATATTAAGGTATTAAGTGACTAAAAATGGTTTCATGAGTTAATTCAGATTAGATCCACATAATTTTGGGTGCCAACTATACACTTCATGGTTAGGTGCATGGTTTGTCAAACTGTGCACCGATTGTGTGGTGCTACTATCTCAAGGACACACCTCACATGGTTGCATCACATGATTAGACAAAATGATCACCAACCGTGATTTTCCCTCTATATCAAGTTGCATACATTCTCCTGGGAACTCGCATGGTTTGGCCAAATCGAGTGCCAACCGTGGGCCTTCCTGGTTACTCCAAAAAATATTTTACATGATTTTATAGAGGTGGTGAAAGGTTTCTACTAACCATTCACCTCAGTATACACCTACAAACCATATATAAACCTCTTAGAATCTCCCCCAACGTATCCCAAGTCTCTTATAAGATCAAAGTGCATAAATAAATGGTCATATACCTAAAACTGGGGGGTTCTACACCCAACCACTCAAGGAATATCACAATCCTTCCTGCAAATCATTTTTTACCATCTTCTAAAATCTTGTTTAAGGGTATCCAGGACCCTGAGATTACAACTATCAAAATGAAAGACACCACACATCATAAAATTCAAAATTCAAAAGATAAATTCAAAACTGGTGGAACACCTCGAGCAGCGAACCCACACGTCATCCTTGAAGCATGGGATCGCCCACAACCTGCGGCATCATGAATCAAGAGCCTCGGGACACACACCCGAGGAGACTGACAAATCTGCATCAATCGGAACACCGGGGAGCTTCATCGGTGCCCTTTGCGAGTCTGGTAGATGACCAGATCGCCAGCACCTCTCCAAAAATCACTGAAAACCAGACTTTCACAAAACCACATCCCTACATCAATTGGCCACAAGCCGAACAAAAAAATAAAACCCTTAAGTGAATGATGTGAAGAGAAAGTCGAAGAACCAACCATTCAACTATCATCAAACCTCTTCCTAAGCACAAATCATCAAATCCAAGACCAATGCCCACTCGTGAACCAAGTTGAACACCAAACCAAGATCGACTGAAAAAAAATCTAAAATAGAAAAACATCACAATAACGCCAGAAGGAAGACCTTCGAAAGTTGAATCTCATCGCCGCCATCCCAGACGCCCGAGAAGACCACGACGGTCCAACCGACATACAGACGGAAGCCGTGGCAGCACACTCAGGCTGTAGCAACTGGATCTTGGCCTTCGACCGGCACCGTGCTTCCTTGAAAGACCCTATCCGGAGAAGGGGGGATAGGGCGATGAGAGGACAGCAGCAATGCGAGGAAAGGTCAAGTCCACGAAGCCTCCAATGCCACTGCAGCTGAGGATCTGCCACTGAAATCTCACCGAGCACGGGGGTGGAGACATCGCGCCAACCGTAGATGAAGGAGGCAGCGATGAGGAAAAACATTTTGCAGATATCTCCCCTTACAGGCTCATTCCCAAGGCATATCACAATCCCAACATGACCTACTCGGGCCAACCATACCAGTCAAACACACTACACCACAAAGGGGTATTTATGGGATCCTACTCTAGGACCACTACATTATGTTGACTTCATTTAATTTATACCCTTAAGGGTCTCGTCCATCCTATATCTCAATTTAATAATCATTCCATTGAACATCAATGACTGAGGGAACAATCTAGAATCAATTTTCATCATATCTTGAGGCATAAATTTATAATATATTCATCGACCATCGAAAATTATGGCATCAAGCTAATTTTCAAGTATCATATGGTCCACCCCTGTGTTCTAAGGTGACACCGGGGTTACCTATGTCGGGTCCATCAATACTCCCCACCTTGGGGAGATAAAGACACTTAAAAATATTATTCTCAGGTGGGATTAGATCACTGAGAGTGGGAGGAGGTTCATTTTAATAGTGAAACCTAATCCTTTTGGATGAAATTGGGTCGAATACTATCTTACTAAACTGCGTACAAGTCCCCAAGTCTCACTGTTTGACCTCTATAATGAGGCTGATAGGGGTTACAGGGGGCAAGGTTCCCCTTATTTTTGGGATCAGGGGTGGAAGGTCCCTGGCCAAAATTTTGGAGAATTATAGAAATGCTGACTCACTATAGCAGCGCTGGCCAGTGACATCGACATAGTGCTATATTAGTTCAGACATAATGTAGAATCATGAGACAAGACACTATAGTAGTGCAGAATTTTTATATAATAGTAATGTATCCCCATAGACATAATTCCATTAAATCTATAGCACCTTGGGCATCGGTGTCTGCAAAACTATAGCATAATAGACTTACTATGCGGTTTCTAGCACATTTACATTGTCTTTTTTTCTTGCTCATTAAAGATATATTTTTTATGCGTTTGAAACTCTAATTGTACCCTAAAATTATGTTCCCGATCATAGTGAATTGTTCTTCATCTTCATGGATGTAAGAATCATTTCCTAAACAATGTAAATTTCTACATATTTTGATCTTCTTCTCATTATTTTATTTTTGTCTTCTCTTCATCTGAAGAACTTTTATGTCACTGTGACTCTTGATGTTTCTACAATAGGGTGAATCAATGATCCTTTTTTTACAAATTCCTTCTTTACATTAAAATTTGTGGTTGGTTAAAGCCTTGATCCACTCCATATTATTATATCACCCTTTCTCGTATGCAAACAAATGAAAGAATGAAAATACCACAAGGATTTAGAATATTCGGTGTTAAAATCCTACCCTTTATAAGGTTCAGTTTGAGTTATAAGACTTTGTTTCTCTACTATAAATCAACTTTAGTACAAGTACAAATTATCTCCCCAAAATATTTTCAGTCAATCTCCCAAAATTTCTTGTCCAAAGTGATCACAATATCCACCTCCCAGTGGGTTATTTATACTTGATCCCACTAGTTGAGGCTATCTCTAAAAAATCTTCTAGATATCTCCGAATAAGGGACTTTATACTACCTCCTGACAGTTCATCAAGTATCATCCTCAACTCCTCCTTTAAATAGGTCTTTTAGCACTCCTGTAACCAGATGCAGTGTGTCAGATTTATTCTTCTAAAGTCCATTCACCCATATCTTCCTCTAAAATACGGTCATATGACTTTTTCACCATAGCACAACAGTTGGAGTGATGTTCTTCTTCTCTCACCGCCTCTCCGTACATGAAACTCATAAATGAAAAAAGATTTTTCACCTTCTACTTCAACGAACCTGTGTTACCAAAATGTATTGGACTCTTCTATTCTCTCATGTGTATTACAGAACATATCATCATGAAATACAATGTCAAACCATCTAAATTTGTATTTCTCCTTCATATTTATAATCAAAAAAATTCATGAATATTATTTCCATATGTTTTACAGAAATTGCGTAATATTCGAAAGTGATACATTATCATTCAAACTCATTTAAATTAAATCATGATCTCTAGTTAATTATTTCCTAAGACTCATACATTCCTTCTTCGTGGGATATTCAAAATAACACAATATCAAATTCTCTTAAAATCCTATGACTTTAATTCATTTCAAGCATGTTTGATCATGTAGTGACCTACACTATTGGAAATGCAGGATTTCCCAATGGTTCTGAACCATTGGGAAAGGCTGTAGAACCATTGGTATATATTATACCAATGGTTCAGCAAACTGTAGGGTAGTAATCCATTGGGAAAGCTTTTCCCAACGGTTTACACTAAACCGTTGGGATAGGTTAAGAAAAATGAACCTATCCCAACGGTTTGGTTTGAAACGTTGGGAAAACCAATCATAGAGAATCTTTCCCAATGGTTTCTAAACCGTTGGGAAAGGAGTTTTACCAACAGTTCATAGAACTGTTGGTAAAGGAAATACAGAGAGGTTATGCCAACGGTTTGAAACCGTTGGCATAGCCTATGCTGTGTCAATTGCATAGCAGCCTCCAATTTGCACAGCAGCTCTCATTTTTGTGCAATTTGCAGTGCAGTATTCCCTCCCATTTTCAATAATTTCTAATTATTTTACCTGCAATAAACTAACACATACATATACAATTATTGTAGCTTCAATAACCAACTAAAACATACATATAGAGAACAAATTCATACACATTTAACATATAATGCATCCTGGAACTATACACATCCATAATTAAATCAGAATTCATAACGTAATTATAAACATACATAATTCATTTGGAATTCAATTTAAAATTTAGATGACAATTATATGTGTAATCCGGAATTCAATTCATAATTTGATCAGTTTTTCGTATACCATATGTTTTTGCTAGAAATGATGTCCATTTTAAACAAAATACATACACCTGGAGTGATACTGGCCACACCGTGCCTCAGATTGAGGCGAGGTTAACTCGTACAAGTCAAAAATGACCCACGGATCGTTCTCCTAAAGTATCGACATATTCCTAAAGCATTTGGTCAGTTTTTTTTATGTCATTAGTATTTTTCACTTAAAAGGAAGTGCTTTTTAAATAAAAGAGAGACACTTTGGATGGTGTTGGCCACACTACACCTCGGATTGAGGCGAGGTTGACTCGTACACGTCACAAATCACCCATGGATTGTTGCTCTAAAATGTCAACACAATCAGAATCCATTTGGTCGGTTTTTCATATGTACTTAAAATGTTGTCCATTTTAAACATAAGAGAGACACTTTGGGTGGTCCCGGCCACACCTCAACTTGGATTGAGGCGCGGTTGACTCGTACACGTAACATATGACCCATGGATTATTGTCCTAAAATTTCAACATATTACGAATGTGTTTGGTCAGTTTTTCGTATGTCAGTTGTTCTTTTCACTTATAATCCTGTCTATTTTAAACAAAAGAGACACAGTTAGAGTGGTACTGACCACAACGCATCTTGAATTTAGGTGGGGTTGACTCGTACACATCTTAAATGGCCCATGGATCGTTTCTCTAAAGTATCTACACAATCAGAATCTGTTTGGTCAGTTTTCCGTATGCTAGTTGTTGTTTTCACTTAAAATGAAGTCCATTTTAAACAAAAGAGAGACACTTTGAGTGGTGTCGGTCACACCGCACCTAGGATTGAGGTGAGGTTGACTCATACACGTCACATATGACCCATGGATATTTATTATAAAGTTTCAACGGAAACAGAATGTGTTTGGTCGGTTTTCCGTATGTACTTAAAATGTCGTCCATTTCAAACAAAATAGAGACACTTGGAGTGATCTCGACCACACCGCGACTCGGATTGAGCCCAGGTTGGCTCGTACATGTCACATATGACCCATGGATCGTTGTGAAAAATTATCAACAGATTTTGAATGCGTTTGGTCGGTTTTTCGTATGCCAGTTGTTATTTTCACATATAATCATGTCCATTTTAAACAAAAGAGACACAATTAGAGTGGTACCGGCCACACCACATCTTGGATTTAGACGGGGTTGACTCGTACACATCTCAAATGACCCATGGATCATTGTCCTAAAGTATCAACACAATCAGAATGTGTTTGGTCGTTTTCCATATGCCAGTTGATGTTTTCACTTAAAATGATGTCCTTTTGAAACAAAAGACAGACACTTCGAGTGGTGTCAGCCACACCGCATCTCAGATTGAGGCGGAGTTGATTCGTACATATCACATATGACCCATGGATATTTGTGCTAAAGTATCATTACAATCAGAATCTGTTTGGTTAGTTTTCCGTATGTACTTAAAATTTTGTCCATTTTAAACAAAAGAGATCCACTTAGAGTTATCCCGGTCAGACTGTGCCTCGGATTGTGGCAGAGTTGACTTTTACACATCACATATGACCCATGTATCGTTTTCCTAAAGCATAAACACATTTTGAATGTGTTTGGTCAATTTTTCGTATGTCAGTTGTTGTTTTCACTTAGAATGATGTCCATTTTATAAAAAAGAGAGACACTATGAGTGGTTTCGGCCACATCGCACCTCAGATTGAGGTAGGGTTGACTTTTACACGTCACATATGACCCATGGATTGTTGTGCTAAAGTATCAACATAATCAGAATTTGTTTGGTCGGTTTTCCATATGCTAGTTGTTGTTTTCACTTAAAATGAAGTCCATTTTAAACAAAAGAGAGACACTTTGAGTGGTGTCAGTCACATCGTGACTAGGATCGAGGTTAGGTTGACTCTTACACGTCACATATGACCCATGGATATTTCTCCTAATGTTTCAACAGAAACAGAATGTGTTTGGTCAGTTTTCTGTATGTACTTAAAATGTTGTCCATTTTAAACAAAAGAGAGACACTTAGAGTGATCCCAGCCACACTGTGACTCGTATTGAGTCCGAGTTGGATCGTACACGTCACATATGACCGATGGATCGTTTTGATGAATTATCAACAGATTCCGAATGAGTTTGGTCCGTTTTTCATTTTCCAGTTGTTTTTTTCACTTATAATCATGTCCATTTTAAACAAAAGTGACACAGTTAGAGTGGTACCGGCGACACCGCATCTCGGATTTAGACGGGGTTTACTCGTACTTGTCTCAAATGACGCATGGATCATTTTCCTAAAGTATCACAGAATCTGAATCCGTTTGGTCATTTTTTCATATGCCTGTTGATTTTTTCACTTAAAATGATGTCCTTTTGAAATAAAAGACAGACACTTTGAGTGGTGTCGGCCACACCGCGTCTCAGATTGAGGCGGGGTTGATTCATACACGTCACATATGACCCATGGATCATTTTTCTAATGTATCAACACAATCAGAATCTGTTTGGTTAGTTTTCCATACATGCTTAAAATGTTGTCCATTTTAAACAAAAGAGAGGAACTTAGAGTTATCTCGGCCACACTGTGCCTCGGATTGAGGAAGGTTCAACTCGTACACATCACATATGACCCATGTATCGTTTTCCTAAATAATCAACACATTTTGAATGCGTTTGGTTAGTTTTTCATATGTCACTTGTTGTTTTTACTTAAAATGATGTCCATTTTAAACAAAAGAGAGACACTATGAATGGTGTTGGCCACACCGCGACTCAGATTGAGGCGGGGTTGACTTTTACACGTCACATATGACCCATGGATTGTTGTGATAATGTTTCAATGGAAACTGAATGTGTTTGGTCAGTTTCTCGTATGCTACTTGTTGTTTTCACTTAAAATGAAGTCCATTTTAAACAAAAGAGAGACACTTTGAGTGGTTTCGGCCACACCGTGCCTTGGATTTAGGAAAGGTTGATTCGTACACATCACATATGACCCATGGATCATTCTCCTAAAGTTTCAACAGAAACTGAATGCGTTTGGTCGGTTTTTCGTATGTACTTATAATGTTGTCCATTTTAAACAAAAGAGAGACACTTAGAGTGATCCCGACCACACCGCGACTCAGATTGAGCCTGGGTTTCCTTCTACACATCACATATGACCCATGGATCGTTGTGATAAATTATCAATAGCTTTTGAATGCGTTTGGTCAGTTTTTCGTATGCCAGTTGTTCTTTTCACTTATAAGCCTATCCATTTTAAACAAAAGAGACACAGTAAGAGTGGTACCGGCCACACCGCATCTCGGATTTAGATGGTGTTGACTCGTACACGTCTCAAATGACCCATGTATCATTGTTATAATGTATCAACACAATCCTAATGCATTTGGTCAGTTTTCCATATTCTAGTTGATGTTTTCACTTAAAATGATGTCCTTTTGAAATAAAAGACAGACACTTTGAGTGGTGTCGGCCACACCACGTCTCAGATTGAGGTGGGGCTGATTTTTACGCTTCACATATGACCCATGGATCATTTTTCTAAAGTATAAACACAATCATAATCCATTTGGTCAGTTTTTCGTATGTACATAAAATGTTGTCCATTTTAAACAAAAGAGAGCCCCTTAGAGTGATCCCAGACACACCGTGCCTAGGATTGAGGCAGAGTTGACTCATACAAATCACATACGACCCATGGATCGTTTTCCTAAAGCATCAACACATTTCGAATGAGTTTGGTTAGATTTTCGTATTTCAGTTGTTGTTTTCACTTAAAATGATTTCCATTTTAAACAAAAGAGAGACACTATGAATAGTGTCGGCCACACCGCGCCTCAGATTAAGGAGGGGTTGACTCTTAAACATCACATATGACCCATGGATTGTTGTTCTAAAGTATCGACACAATCAGAATCTGTTTGGTTGGTTTTCTGTATGCTAGTTGTTGTTTTCCCTTAAAATGAAGTCCATTTTAAACAAAAGAGAGACACTTTGAGTGGTGTTGGCCACACCACTCCTCAGATTGAGGCGAGGTTGAATCTTACACGTCACATATGACCCATGTATTGTTCTCCAAAAGTTTCAATGGAAACCGAATGTGTTTTGTTGATTTTCCGTATGTACTTAAAATATTGTCCATTTTAAACAAAAGAGAGACACTTAGACTGATCCCGGCCACACCGTGACTCAGATTGAGCCCGGGTTGGCTCATACATGTCACATATGACCCATGGATCGTTGTAATAAAAAATAAATAGAATCTGAATGTGTTTGGTCGGTTATCTGTATGCCATTTTTTCTTTTCATTTGTAATCATGTAAATTTAAAACAAAAGAGACACAGTTAGAGTGGTACCGGCCACACCACGCCTCAAATTTAAACAGGGTTGACTTGCACACATCTCAAATAACCCAAGGATCATTGAACTAAAGTATCAACACAATCCGAATGTGTTTGGTCGGTTTTCCATATGCGAGTTGATGTTTTCACTTAAAATGTTTTCCATTTTAAACAAAAGAGACATTAGAGTGGTGACGGACACACCGTGCCTCGGAATGAGGCGGGGTTGACTCGTACATGTCACATATGACCCATGGATCTTTTTCCTAAATCATCAACACATTTAGAATGTGTTTGGTTATTTTTTCATAGGTCACTTGTTGTTTTCACTTAAAATGATGTCCATTTTAAACAAAAGAGAACACTATGAATGGTGTCGGCCACACTGCACCTCAGATTGAGGTGGGGTTGACTCGTACACGTCACATATGACCCATGGATTGTTTTCCTAAAGATTCAACACATTTTTAATGAATTTGGTCAGTTTTTCATATGTCAGTTGTTGTTTTCACTTAAAATGATAACCATTTTAAACAAAAGAGAGACACTATGAATAGTGTCGGCCACACCACGCCTCGGATTGTGGTGGGGTTGACTCGTACACATCAAATATGACCCATGGATCGTTGTGATGATGTTTCAATGGAAAATGAATGCATTTGGTCATTTTTATGTATGTACTAAAAATGTTGTCCATTTTAAAGAAAAGAGAGACACTTAGAGTGATCCCGACCACACAGCGACTCGGATTGATGTCGGGTTGGCTTGTACACGTCACATATGACCCATGGATCATTGTGATAAATTATCAACAGAATCTGAATGTGTTTGGTCGGTTTTCTATATGCCAGGTGTTCTTTTCACTTATAATCCTATCCATTTTTAACAAAAGAGACACAGTTGGAGTGGTATGTTAGCTGTTTATTCACATTAGTCAAATACACTATTTGACTATGGGTCTTTAAATTAATTTATTTAAGAAAATTTTACATTTAAAATGATAATATCAGAAAATTAATAGAAGATAAAACTTTTAATAAAAATCCTTGTGAAAATATTAAGGTAAACATGATTTATGAGAATCCTCATGTTTCTATTAGTGGAATGGTATTTACTTAAAATCTTATGGAAATTCATATAGAATATTTTTATATCATTATTAGTGTGGATTAGATTTTAGTTTATCATGCTATGAAACATTTAAGAGCTAACAATGTCATTCCCAATGAATACATTCCTTTTATAACATACTAAGAATCTATGATATTGATTTGATGTGTAAATTTGATTTACATTTATTATCATGATGAAAATAAATAAAATATATATTATAGATTTTATAGTAGTAAATGAAATCAAGGAGGGTGGGGGCTGTCCAGGGGCTGTCCGGTGGGTGTACGGGGGGTTGTCCGAAGACCAAGGAGGAGGGTGGTGGGATGTGCGGGGGGGGCTGTGCGGGGGGTGTTCAGGGGGTTGTTCGGGGTCTAAGGAGGAGGGTGGGGGATGTCTGGGGGCTGTCTGGGGGCTGTCCGGGGGGGCTGTCTGGGGGGCTGTCTGAGGGGTGTCAGGGGGGGCTGTTTGGGGACCAAGGAGGATGGTGGGGGGAGGGGACTGTCTGGGGGATGTCCGGGGGGTTGTCCGGGGTCCAAGGAGGATGGTGGGGGTTGTATAGGGTCCAGGAAGGAGGGGGATGTCCAGGGAATTCTCAAACACACAACCACTAAAAGACAACAACATCCATAAAAACATACAATATATAAAAATAACTCAACTCTAATACTATACTACAGGTCTAGATAAAACTGACAACTAGAATAGATTAAACATAAAATCTCAGTAATATTAGTCAAAAATGTAATGGATAAATTTGCCCCACATCACCATCAGCATCATCACCATCATCATCACCCTCTTCCTCATCCCCATCATCGTCCTCTCCCTCCTCAGCGCCCTCCTCCTCGCCCTCTCCATCCGCCTCGCCCTCCTCCTCTCCCTCCTCTTCCACATCAGACGCCTCTCCATAATCATCGTCAAGATGGAAATCATCCTGACCACCACTAGAACTGCCACCTGGTGCACCATATACAGAACGTATCAATGATATATATTCATCAAAAGTTGGGCTGACCTCTGCTGGAAGTTTTGGACGTAGAACTTCAATAAATTTCATAAATGCATTGTTTTCCCTAGCAGACTGTTCTGCCGTCTCTGTGGCCCTTTTCTCAGCTTGTTCTGCCTGTGCCCTAACTTTCTGCAGCTCGATGGAACTACAAATCCTACCTGAGGAGGGCCAATACCTCGTCGGGGCTATCCTATGTCGGTAGAGTACTCTGCCCGGGTGCTCCTCTCCCAACATCTGATGTAAGTGATCAGTTGGCCCAAAATTTTCTGGTTCTTGGGAATCAAGGGCCTCTAAAGCATCCTGTTACAAATATAAATATATTATTAATTTAAAAAATAGATATTAAAATATAAAATCAACATATTAAAACTTACAATCTGCTGTTGAGTCGCTTCGTTGACGGCACTTCCATCCTTTTTCCGTTTACTCGAGCAAAACTGTTTTTCTCGAGGCACACGTCCTTCAATATTGTGTATTTGCCTCTAAAATGACATTGAAAACAAAAGTTATATGAAAACATTATCAAACTATTAAATAATTGAGGAAAAAAAAGAAAATTTAAGTCGTAAATAAAACTTATAAACAATTGTCATACCTGCTTCCTCTCATGATCCGACATCGTAGTATGTCCTAGTGTGTGGAGGTATTTTTTTCATCAATGTTTTTTTTATTTTTTACAGATGATTCCTAAATAAAATTAGATAATTCAAAGGATAATATTAATGAAAAACATGAAAGTTATTATTTAAGTACCTCAAGTGTAATTCATACCTTAAACTGGGTACTCGTTCAATGGGTAATCATCTGACAATACTGCTCTATAGGACAATCATCCACGACTGGTACTACCTCTAACTCAGTGTCAACTCTAGCACACCGGCCAATATACAACTCATGCTTGTAGAGTCTCCAAAGCTCACCTAAATCTCTTAGACGTTCCAGTCGTGCACCCTCACCATCGGGAAAATTAAATCGAAGCTAACATCAAATTATGGATTCATATAAATACAAAAATAATTCATGGCATTAAATACAACATATTTTTTTACCCATATATCTGCCCAATCTCTATCCTTGACCTCATGTGGAAAATGCCTCCATGATAGCGGGCTGACGGGAATGATGTCGGAGTATTTGGAAAGCATCACCAAAAAACTTCGACATTGCTGCCCTGTTTTCTCAACCATTTGGTTGTCTTCATTGTAATCCACCATAACCTGTGTGCGGTGGTTCCACACTGAACACATGCATGTATGCCCCCGCCCCCGCCTCCTATCAGTAGATGTATCTTTCATGAAATAAAAAAAATATTTTATCAAAACATGTTATAATGAAAATAAATATTGCTATAAAAATTTATTAGGGTTCTATAAATATTCATGTGCCAGTATGATCGCTGAGTGCCGTTGGATCCATAGAAACTGATTGAACACCCTGTGGTGCAACTGGAGTCAAAGATGATGGAATATAGAAGCTCAGAGAGATATAAGTAGAAGGAAAAGGAGATGGGACAGCTGTATGACTGGATTCTGACTGGGGAGTGGGAATCATCATGGGATGTGAAAATGATGGGCCAGAAGATGAAAAAGGTGGCGAAAACATGGGAGGACTAAATATCTCGTGTGTCCCTAACGACACAATGGGATTAGAATGTGGGAAGGACGACATGTTAGTGGGAGGGGAAGGGTCTAGTCGAGTACACGCAGCTGCTCGTCCACCTCTGGTACGAACCCTCCTCGTACCACCAGCCTGAGTACTAGGACCAATACTAGGCTCCTCGTCGAATAACTGTCGATGTATAGGTGTATCCTACAAAAATGTTTACCAAAAAATTAATCACATGACATTATATATTCATTAAATATGTATATTTGAAATAATGTACTCACTGTAGGCACTAATAGTGGAACGCCCATCTCCGCCATTCGACGATTGTTCTCTATCATTTTTTTCCTTCGTCTCTCTTCAATTGGCTGCATTTATTGATTTTTAAAACAAATATGTAATTAATTAGAAAAAGGAAACTAATGTGTAAACCAAAAAACTAAATATATGAGGGAATAGGGGGATTCATTGGTAATTTAGCTATCAATTGTTTTAGAAGAGCTTGAATGTATTTAATAAATCATACAAGTTGTAATGTTCACCAAGTTAGAAATATTGTTTGACTAGGTTTGAATACAGTTCAATTCCAAATTAGAAAATGCAATTCAAATAAAACTACAACTAATAAACTTTGAAAATTCACATAACACTCAAGACAACTAAAACATATTTGTGATCAATACTAAATCAATTTGAATATTACCAACCTCAATAACCCAACTCTAGGTAAACCAAAATAATTGAGAACATGGATGAATGATTCTATATATTTTCAACCACAACTTCATGTTCACAATCAACTCTGACAATTGAGCTTTCAGAGTCATCAAAATAAATAAATGGATTGGTTCCAATGGCACTAGGGACAGTTTCAATTTAATCATCACCATCATCAAAAATATGTCTTGGAATTACTTCAACTATGACACCAAATTCAGGTCGAAGTTGGTCTTTGACATAAAAAACTTGTTTAACCATTTATGCCAACACATATGGTTCTTCGGTAGCAAGAGTGAGAGTCATATTAATTACTCGAAATCAAAAATCATCAATAAATGTGCCATGTCTCATCATCGAATCAAATTAATGGCATTTCATCATTGTGACTCGTCCATGAGAGTAATAATCCAATATTATTATTTTCTCAACGACTCCATAATAACCCACATTTTCAAATCGTGGTCTACTATCTGATGCACTGGCATAACAATCTATTGTGGAAGTAACCATAACACCATCATGTTGTGTTCACATGTTCTTTTCTCATTTAGTGACAATAAATTTGTACCCATTGATAACAATTGATTTACAGTCACGAACCACGGTATTATGACCAAAATCCAAAGCTCTTATTTCCTCAGAGACAGAGTCAGCATACAAACTCAATACCTACAATATAAATGACTATTAAACTTAATTAAATATTTATATAATTATTTTAAACAGCAATATTTTTACCTTCAATTTTAACCAAGTAGAAAACTCTTTGCTATGAAAAGTTTCTATCCTTCTCAAAGATAAAGAACGATGATTCCCATTTATCATTGTTTTATGATCCCTGTAGATAAAAAATCTGATTAGTTTAAAAGATATATATGTAAGATATACATATTAAATTTAGTTACTTGATATAGTCATCGAAAAAATCACAATTGAACAAAACTGTGTGATGTGCCATCTTCTGCTCTTCATGGCTTAATGTCTTCAATGTATATGATCCAGGAATTCCTCCTGTTTGAGGAAGTGATGGAAAACTATGTCCAATTTTCTCATACTGTTCTTCTTCATTTCTCATTGGTCTATTCATTCTTGTAGTAAGATCAGACAAATACATTGATCATAAATCCATACATTCTTGAGCCAAGTAACCGTTCACGATAGAACCTTTGGGATGATTCCTATTTCGAACATAAGACATTAATGTGTACATATTTATTTCATTTGGATACATCCAATGAAAAGAAACAGGTCCTCTAAGAAGTATTTTAGTGGGAATATAGAAAGTTAGATGTAGCATGCATGTGAAAAATGATGGAGGAAATATTTCTTCCAACTCACACAAAATTAATGGGGCATCTGTCAACATTTTTTGCAAGAAAGACTTGGACAACTTCTTAGCACAAAGATATTTAAACAAATGGAACAACCAAATAACAGTCGCCCTTATATTATTAGACAAAATATGACGGATTACTATTGGAAGAAACGCATGCAGTAGAACGTGATAATCATGAGTCTTAAAAGATTTTAGCTTCAACTCTTTTCTGTTGACCCATTTAGATATGTTGCTTGAATAGCCATCCGGAACTCTAATAGTCTCTAATACTTCCAGAAAATTTTTTTTTCCTAGGTTTCATCACATAAGAAGAACATGGAAGTTGCCATTTATTTTCACCGATATGCACAGGATGCAATTCTGGTCTGATGCCCCAATCCACCAAGTCACGCCGAGATCGTAAATCATCTGTTGTCTTCCCCTTGACATTTAGAAGAATTGAAAGCAACATTTCACATATATTATTTTCAATATAAATTACATCTAAGAAATGAAGTAACAAATTGGTTGACCAATAAGGAAAATAAAAAAAGATACTCCTCTTCCTCCAATTGTAACAGGTTTCAGTGGAAACATTATTTCCCTTTCCAGATTTCATTTGACCCTTCCCGAATGAAAAACTGAAATCTTTCAATTCATTAAGTACATCAGTTCCATACATACACTGAGGTGGATCATCAGTCTCTATGGAATTATCAAATCTTTGACGATTCATTCTATATGGATGATCATTTGGAAAGAATCGTCAATGTCCCATAAAACTGAAACTACATCAATGTTTCAGTCTTCTGGATCGTGTATTCTTCATACAAACTGGGCATGACAGCTTTCCCTTAGTGATCCATCCAGACATCATTACATAAGCCGGAAAATTATTGATCGTCCACATAAGTGCAACACGCATCTGAAACATGTCTTTCAGACATGCATCGTATGTGCACACACCCACATCCCAAAGAAGTTTCAACTCTTTTATTAAAGGTTGCAGGTATACATAAATATCAATGCTGGGATCAGAAGGGCCAGATATGAGTATACTCATGAAAGTGAAAGGTTTTTTCATACACAACCATGGGGGAAGATTATAAATGTATATAAAAATTGTCCATGTGATGTGCAAAGTAAGCATCTGCCTAAATGGATTAAATGTGTCGCATGAAAGACCCAGCCTCACATTACACACGTCAGCTGCAAAATCAGGATGTCGATCATCAAATCTCTACCATGCAGATCCATCTGAAGGATGAACCAACTCATCATTAGACTTCTTTCTCTCGGTATAATTCCATCTCATTTTTATTTATATGTCATCAGACATAAAAAGATTCTAGAGTCTGGGGATCAATGGAAAGTGCCACATTACTTTCTGTGGAACACGGGATGGTGTTCCTTCAGATTTTGACTTCCAGTGGGATGTGCCACATTTTATACAATCATTTCATTTAGTGGTTTCCTCCCAGAATAAACTGCAATCTTTCGGGTGAGCATGAATTTTGTTTCTTGAAAATCCAGGTTCCTCAACTAACATCCATGCCATATAGTGGTTTGAGGGAATATCTGCATCATATGAAATTAAATCCTTCAAGAGGGTAATAATGTAATTGATTGTTTTATTAGAAATCCCATACATAGTTTTCCCATGAAATAATCGGATTAAAAATTCCAGCTTTTTCATTTTATCCCATTGTCAATATACTGGAGTCGTTGAAGCATCATTCAATTTTTTCACCCTATCAATATCATCATTTTCACTAGATGCATCAGCTTTCCTAATATCGAAGTCTTCTTGAGTCGAAATCCTTTCTTCTTCATGATAATGAATAAACGGAAACCGATCATCTAACAAGTTCTCCATTCCAGTCCTTTCATTTAGATCATCACCAATTTGAGATTTCATTTTCTCCCCATTGTGAGACTACACAAAGTAGTTTGCTTGAAAACCATTTTTTGTTATGTGGTAGATGACTTCTTCATGGCTCAACCTAGGTCTACCAACACAATTAGAACATGGGCAGTGTATTTGGCCACTATCTGAAGCATTGTGAAATGAAAAATCTATAAATCTCTCCAAATTATTTTGAAAATCTCTTGAGATACGATCAGTTTCATACAACCAACTTCTGTCCATTCTGTAAAAAGAATTTATATAAGTCATTTTGTCATAAACAATTGAATAAGATTGAACTTTAATAGAAAATAAATTTAATTAAATGATAAAGTAATAAGTTTCTAGTTGATGTAGTGAACTATTAAAATAATGTAAAGAACAAGTACTCATAAATTAAGTTAAAATTTATTTATATTCATTTTCATTAGGTCTATAAGAGGCACATGCCTCAGGTCCCATTATGTGTTATAGGCATCCCAAATCATTCAATCATGTTCAATAACTCATTATTGGCACCTCTATGGCCATACCTTTCATTACCCAATTACTTCCCAAAGTCAAGCGCACCCCATGGCTGAAAGAATTTTAGGCTTCTACACTAATAGGTTGTTCATGGCTTGTAAGAAGATTTAATTCCATTAAGTATAGACAAAAACATTTTTTTTAAATCTGAGATTAATAATAAAGTATGTCAATGATAACAACATTACTGAATTAAACTTGTGACTTATCTAACATTTTTATGGATGTCTACACATGCCAGCATGGGTAGTGAAAAGCATACCACCCTCATAAAAGTGAGTATTGGCAAAGAAGGACACATAATATACAATGTACAATGAGAACCATATTTAATTGACCCTAAAGTTATATTAGTACAATCATCTTAGGGGAAATGGAATATATGATCATGGTTAACTGATGAATTCAGAAGCTCGTATTCCATATGTTGGACACTATCTAAGGTAAGAAATCATATGAGGATGGGTATACATCATTCAATTTCATACATGCTAGTGAGAATGAAGGCTTTAATTAATGACTTGAGTTTACTGATTAAATGAGGGTAGAGGTTTCATAGGTTGTGTAAACAGAATGATTAAATAAGGGTAGTGGTTGCATACACTGTGCATGGTGGGGGAGTCTCAGCCGATTTAGAAACTGAAATAAATTCCCATCATACGTATCAATAAGAAACATCCGCACCAAAATAAACTCCAAATAAAAAAGGACTAAAAACATCAAACATTTCAATAATTTACTACTATGCATGGTTTATCCACATGTTTAGCAGTAATTATATGTCTTACTCATGAACCACCTCTACAGATCCCAGTTTTCACCAATAAACATAAGGTAAATATCTCATAATATCTTTAAAACAACTCATTAATAGGCTCAAAATGTAAATATAATCTTGAACCAACCATGCAATCTCTTTCACAACACATTCTCACACACCAGTTATCTCATGTGTTACTAAATACCAAACATAGTCATATAGTGTACTATAACAAATTACATTACACAATACTTATTAAAAAAAATCATTTTAATAAAAAACTTTCCTCAAGGAATTTTAAAGAAAACATTGCTAAAAACTTTGATAAAAATTAATAAACACATATAAATAAATTTCCAAGTAATAATTAATTACAAGATGAAGAAAAATCATAAAAACACATACTTAGAAAATCTAGAATCCAAACGCAATGAATTTTATATTTCTCTTCTTCGATGGAGGGTTAAAGATTTAATTAATTAAATGGATTGAAATGGATAATGTATAGATTAAATCACAACACAAAAAAATGATATACACATCAAAATAAAAACATAAAACTAAAATATGAGATGAATAACAATAAAAACAAGGTTGCACTTAAATATTTTATGTGTATGAAGAATAGAATACCTGATTTGAGATTATTCGGATGGATTTTCACAGGTTCAGATGGGGGAAGTCGTGAGAGCAGCCGAGTTGTGCAGAGATTAGGGTTCTGTCGCAAATGGGGGAGAGCAGCATCCAACAGGGTATTTGGGGTTACCATTTACCAACAGTTTTTAAAAACCGTTGGAAAAGGGTGCCTTGGACACCCCATTTCCCAAAGGTTCTAGTGAACCATTGGGAAAGGCCTTCTTTACCAACGGTTTTCTTAAACTGTTGGTAAAGAAGCGTTGGAAAAACCTACTTTTCCAGTAGTGATGACATGTCCCACGATGTATAGATCACCATGTTGGTCCTCAATCTACTTCTAGCATCAAGGGATTATCAAAATAGTCACCAAGTGTGGAACACTTCATGATCATATCTATTTCAATTCCTATACTTCAATTCTCATGAGATACACCATGATCACTTCTACAACATATTCTAACACACCCTTTCTCATAGGTAACTTTTAATCTCATCATGGTTTGTACTGTGATATGGTCTTTTACATCTCATCATTTTGGAAATTCGATGACTCAAAAAAGTTTCTCCATCTCTCATCAAGAATAAAATCACCATAAAGACTCACCACCATAGCATGGTGGTCAACTTATTCTTGTTTCACTATCTCTAAATCTATATTATGTTGCGGCGTGGAACTCTTCTCTTACAATCCTAGTATCTCCTTCAATTTTAAATAGAATCACATTATTTGGTAATGTTTAATACCATGAAGGATTATCTCTATCCATCATATGATTTCTATTCTTCACACTTCTTAAGACATAAAAAGTAATATGAAATCTCTCATTGAAGTTATGCACACAGAATGTCATAAAATCTCAAATTCATACGTGCCTTTCTCTTGAATTCATATACAGAAGTATGACATGTGACTACTCAAAGTTTAACATTGTAAATTCATATGATCTTTTTAAAAGTCCTATATTGTAACTTAAAGTCATATTAAATGACTTAAAGACTTACAATCTACTCAGACATCGCAACACCTTACTCACTGCAAACTGAAACTACTTTGATTCAACTCAGGATTTTTTCAAACACTTGATACCAGCTCAAAAACTGCTACAAATGGTGTGTATCATTATCCAATAATTTCATTTATCATGAATAATTAAACAATAATCTTCACATTTAATGGGTTTATCCTTGAACTTATATAAATAGTTGTTCCATGTAGCAACTTTCACTTCTTCCTTCCTCTTCCATATATATTGGCAACACCCCAACATCCTTCGCCTTTCTTTGTCTATGGAACATGGACAAAAACAAACTCATATTAATAAATACCATTTTACTTCACATCTCAATGGCCTTATTGACAATAAATACAACTTCAATCCATATAGGCACATCAATCACCCCCTTTGGATTGGTTTTCAATACCCCGTTTCACTTCTTTCAACTCCAAATTCAAAGATATTTTTCTTTGCCTTATTGAAAATAAATGAAAAGGTCATATATGGGTTGAACATAAATCACTTTCTCCTTATTTTCCTTGATAAAAAGGTTAATTCATAAAAAAAATCTCATTCTTTGATTTGAATTACAACCTGATTCTCTTTTGAGAGGGATGGCCCCACACACGACTTAACCAAGAGCTTTTAGTTAATTTACTCTACATGGGCTAACCTGATGTATAAAAAAAGAGAGATATCGCAAAAATAAAAAAAAATCTATAAATTTCCACGCATGTGATACCATTATAAATTTATCATTTTTTAATTTTTCAAATATATTTATTAAGAAATTTAAATGATGCACACATCTCAACAAACACATTAAAAATGTCTTGTGCAAGGCATAAAACTCCCCCTTTATAATAGCATTTTTATCAACTAACACAGAGTAAAAAAAGTTATTGACACACCTATTCTTCCAAAAAAATTAAAGCTATCTATAAAATTTCATAATTCATGATTTAATGCACTTAATAGATGAAATCAATTCCTCTTCATCTTGGTAATTTTTATACTACATGATGAGCATTTTTCTCTTGTTACCCAGCACAAAAAACCTCATTCAAATCCCTATTTATTTTTAATTCCATCAATTCACTAAATTTTATAGCATATAAACACATCATAGGTAATAATGATGGGTTCTCCCTACTCTGTGAGGATGGAAGAAAGGTTGAGAGTTTTCTCTCAGTCAGGATTTTTCACTTCTTCCAATTTATCTCTTGAAGAGTTCTTCCTGCCTTTTTTGTTGGAAATTTTGGTCATGTATCATCATAGGTAGCATTATTGTATTATTTATTTAAATTAATTATGTGGGTAAATATTTTTTTATGATTAATAAATGTACATTATTCCTCTGATATTTTCCTCTCTTTTCTCGGTACCTTATCACGATACGAAAATACAAATCAATCATTCTTTGATGCATTCACAGCTTACCCATTCATCCCACATAAAAATATATTAGAATTAATAGTTTGTAGAGTCTATACATGAAAAAATTTCAATAACATTTAAGTATGGTGACCTTTTTTACTATATATTCTACAAGTTTCTTTCAAATTATAATTTTTTTGGATGGACAGACATACTGGCTTCTCAAAAATAATCATCCTTTTCCTGAGAGTATTCATTTTCTCATAGATTTCTTATCTTATTTTCTAGATAGACCCCCTTGTATCATTACAGTTATTTGGAAATGAAAATTTCTCCAAGAATAATATGAATTATTTTCAAAGCCTGTAAAATAAAAATAGTATCTTTTGAAACCTGGTCTTCCATAATTACTAAAAATATATATGTTGTCTTGATAAGTGAAAAACTTTTTTACCAATTTATGGGGGTATTTTTTCTCAAATCATATCCATATATCCTTATAGTATGATCACTTTTTTATGATTTTATTAATCTTGAATATATATATTTTTAATTTTAGAGTCTCTATAACTAGATAAAATAGATTCAGTATCACTTGAGAAAATAGAATGGTTTGTACCTCTTTCTTTGGGATGGTCATCTTAACAGCTCTAGATGTTTAAAATTGAATTTAAATGGATTTATCATATTATTTTATCATGGTATTCATAGTTTTATCAACTATAAGACACCTAGATTGGGCCTCATGAAGCTCTTATTCCTTAGCAGCTAGTTTTAAATTAAGCTCTTCTTGGTCTTATCTTTCTTTACATTTTTTACCTCGAAATTTCTGATCTCTTTTATGAGATTACTCACTTTCTCATATCCACTTATTTTCTATTTTTAAATAATATTATCTCTATTTTTTATAATGTAATTTTCCTCAATCCAATCCACCATTTTATCTCTCAATATATACTCAATATAACCTTCCTCTTCCTCCTCATTACTGCTTGATGAGTCTTGATGTCATTACCTGAGAAATGAAGGTTATATGATTTTGAGTGATACCTTTACCATCTGAATAACTATAGGATGATGCATATTCAATTTCTTATGTTCTTATCAAATACCTTCTAAATTTCCTTGAATACTTCTTCTTTCTTCTAGAATCACCTTTTTTGGATTTTCCCAATCTTTCCTTAGAATAGTCTTCTCACTCATCATCACATTAAAAATAATAAGATTTATTCTTTAGGTAGTCAATAAAAAAATTCCCAATGCCTCAAAGATTAAAAAATTTAAGAGGAAGAATACCTTTTTATTTTTATCTCTCTCTTATGAAGTTACTAGAGATAAAATTCATAGCTTTATTATACTCCTCTCTTCTATCTTCTTAAATTTCAGAATCAGAATCAAATTAAATATTTATTTCCATGAATTTTTTTCAACATTGAATGAGACCTCATATTTTTTTTCTTTATTCTTATGATTTCATCATTTCATAGTTAAGGATAATGTTGTGTAACTCATCAATGGATAATTATCCAATATCCTCAAGGGATGAAATCTTTGGGTCGAATTTATTGGGGGAATTCCTCATGAGCTTCTTGAGAAAATATTAATCTTATAGATTATCTCCAAACCCTCTAATATGATTTAAAATCTCATTATCCTTAGTAAATTATCCATCACTGATCTCATCAGCATCCATCCATATGTATTCAAATATTACTCTCGATATATGAAGTTTGGATTATTTAATATTTACCTTACCTCTATACATATTTTCCAGATTCTCCCGCATCTTCTTGAATATTTTGAGTCCTATTATCTTGGTGTAGATATTATCAGATAAAGATGATATGATGAAATTTCTATCTTTCTCATCCACTTCAAGATTCCTCTTATTAGTGTAAGTCATGGGAGCATCTTTTCCAGGTGGAGTAAATCTCATTGTTACATCATAACTCACTTTAAGCCCTCGTGATAGTAAATATGGAAGCATCTACTTATTCTATCCATGAAAATTCATATGATCAAAATAGAAACTCCTCTATCATTTATGAGATCAATATTCCCCACACTTCTCCTTGGATCTTTCATAAGAAATTTTTATTACCTATGATACCACTTGTTGTTCCCAGTTGTTGAAGTTACCTTATATTTATGTTTTATTTTTGGTCACTGAATATAAAAGACATTTAGGGGAGTTTCATGATGTCAATATGTTTATTTTGAGTTTCTTGGTAGAAGTACAAGAGTTCATATGATTGATAAGGAATAAAATGAAGTTATGGTGCTTGTTTAAAGTGTTTATTCTACTATAATAAAAAAAATCTTTGTGTGTGTGTGCTTCACATTTTTGGGTAGTCTTGTATTTGGTTAGGTTTCAGAGTGGATAGTTAGCAATTATTAGTCTAGCCCTCTCATGAAAAGTAACCAAGAAACCTCCAAACATGTTGGGGGCTGAGCTCAAGCACCACATAGCTGGGTGTGAGGTCGAAGAAGTGTGCAGGTGAGCGATCATGTGGGGAGGCATAAGTGCATGTGAAGGCAGGAAAGTGCGTAGATTGACATGCTTGGAGTAAATGGGGTGATTGGACTCTCATTTGTGGGTTGACATGGGAGGATATATGTGAGAACCAATACCCAAGGGACTTTATTGAGCTTCAACAGGATGATCTTTACATATTAGGGAGAAACAAGGTGGAGAACTCTTCGATATGGGATTCGGCAGATGTGGGGAACTATTTCTTCATTATTAAATATGTATAAATTACTTCAATAAAAATGAAATTATGTTATTTTTTCACATTTAACCTCACGCTCAATCTATTGTGCTTGGGTATTCAGATGTTCGACCATCTCCATGATCAAGTGACTCTGGGAATCAATCCAAGATATGAATGAGATGAAATGAGCCATGCTAGGTTGAGAGAACCTAGAGAATGGTAAAATGAGATTGAGGATGTGTTATGTTATGGAAGGAGATATCCATGTTCCACTGTGGATGATCAACAATTAGAACCTCCATGGTAAGACAATCAACTTACACAAAGGGTGATCAACTTTGAGAACCTACATAATAATATGATTGATTGTGTGAAGGGATATTGACTATAAGAACCTCCATGGTAATTTGATCAATTGCACTTCAGATGATTGATCTCCTAACCACCCAGTCAATCTAGCGACCTCATGCTACATGATCATTCCATTGACCATTTCATTCATATATATGATCCATTTACCAAATGCTTCATGGTCGATTTGGATGAGTGTATTTCATGAAATTATTATTCAAGATGTTAAAAGAAATCATGCATGAATTCCAGTATGTATTATGAGTGAAATAGAATACTACATTGATAATTACATGTGTTGCATAAAGGTAATAAATACCTATGTAATGGTGTTGGTAAAAAATCCCTCATGATAATATTTCAGTGTTATTAGATTTTTTTTGTTGATAATGTTAACAAAGTGATTCTAAAAACATTTTTAATCTCTCAAACATATCGTGATGGAGGTAGAATCATTTCCCAGTGTTTTTCAAGATTTTGAGTCTAAAAATTTTTAGGTTCATATTTGGTTTTTACAAAATCATTGTTTTCCATGAAGTAGAGTATACAAACATCATGGATGAGTAGAAAGACCGTGAGGTTGTCCAGTACACAGTAGATGAGTTCACGATTACAAGGAGGAAGATGGTACATAGCCACAAGGTGAAATTCAGTTCATTTTTATGAGGTTGAACAACATCGGTGGTTGTTTTATAGTTCTCTTGGGCCACTAAGAAGGAGAGTAAATGGACCGTGAATTTGGTCCATGCACTGCAAGGAGTAGATTGCGATATTAAATGTAGCGATGAATCAGAAGATTTTAACTAAAGTAATGAACAATAATTGTGATTAAAGGATTTATAAGTGGTATTTTCCTATAAGTACTACTGACCACCTAATTTAGTATAGACTTAATTTAATTATAAGATTATAATTTTGGTAATTCTTCTAGTTAAAAAGTTTTATGTGTGGTGCAAGGCATGAGGTGGAGTTCACAAAATTGAGTCTATGAAGTGAAATATTTTAGAATGGGGTTCGTGGAAGTAGTCTGTGAAGTGAAAGTACAATGAAGGATGATTTATGGTAATCCACAATGTACAAGTTCATAGAGGTAATGGTAGATTTCACAAGGCCACATATGAATTTGTGAAGGAGGAGTTCACGAAATAGGATTCACAGGGGAAAACACATAGAGAAATCCACAAAGTGGATTTTGTGGTGACCATTGTTATTTGAGGTAGATTCCATAGAAGAGAAAGGTAGTTCACAGTGAATAGTGTTCTATGAAGTCAAGTACATGATAGAGTGTATTTAATCTCTCTAATAAAAATAGAGCTTTATGGTACACTCTCATATGTGTGAAACAAATTTAAATTGATTCAGAAAAATAATAAAAATATTACGGAGGATCAGTTCACACACTTATGTTGAGAGAGTGGTGAGATTTTAAAGTGTGATTGATATTAAACTTAGAGGGATAGTGAATCTGTTTTGAACATTGTAATAGTAGTGCACTATATTGGATTATGTATATTGACATGTTACCATTTTATGATCTTTGGAATATCCCAATTAATGGTGAACCAAGTAAATCTGATGTGTTTTGTGCATTATTTCATTTTTTACATTACATATTTTTGTGAGAAGAAGAGAGAATAGGGGTTCGTTTCACGATGAAACAAGATAAAAGGGAAGCTATTTTAATTTTTTATACACTGATTCATGTCCCTTGTTACGGTATTTAACTTAGTGGGTCTAATAATTGGTATCAAAGATAAAGGTTAAAGTAAGTGAATCATTCTTAGTGGAAGTAGTTTAAATAGTTAACCACAAATAGATTCCACTCTTTAATGGAAAAAAATTCAATTGTGGAAGAATAAAATGAAACACTACATATAATCCCTAGGAATAAATGTGTATACTTATTTTATGCATGGGATCTCAGTCAATATGGATATTGGGGCCTTATGAGATACTGAAAAAAGGGAAATGTGTTTGGAATCCAAAGGAATCAAGTATTTATGGGGATCCCTATCCAACACACTCTACACAAAATTAATGTCGTATAAATCCTTGTAATCCATATGATAAAATCTGCAAAACATCTATGAAGCAGATTCAAAAAATTTAAAAACAATGTTTCAAGTTCTATGAATCAAATTTTAGGATATGAAGATTCCCCTAAAGAATCTATTGATGCATTCTTTGATTGGGTGAATGTGATTATACAGGACATGCACGGTCTCAGAGAAATCCTTGATGATGTGAAGGTCATCAAATGCATCTTGATAATATTTTCACCCTGATTCAATCCGAACATATTTTTTCTTGAGGATAAATATCAAAAGAAGCATAAATTGGATAGCTTTCATAATACTCTTGTTGCATAAGAAATGTGAAATGATGATATTAAGTCTGTAGAAAAGGATAAATCTAAGGAGGTGCCATTGAAGACCATGAAGAATCTCACTATAAAGGATTTTCCTAAAGAATATAAATTTGATGAATTATTTTCATTCTTATCCTCGAATATAAAAAAGGGGAAATGATATTTTAAAGGGAAACTTTCACTTTAAAGTTTTCAAACTAGAAAGGTTGGACACCTTGCAGTAAAGTGTCCTAAGATGTTTCAAGAATATGATGAGGTTGATGAAATTCCTAAGAAAAAGTCTTCAGCTAATGTGAATGGTATAAAAGACACTAAACACAATTACTTCAAGAAAAATAATATCATTTCTAAATAAAATGATAGTTTAGAAGAGACTAATACAAAAGAAATTTAAGAATGTAAAGATGATAAAGGAAATTCTATGGTGGAAGTCATTGCAAATTCCCAAAAAAATAAAATAGAGTGATACTGATGATTGTGAAAATGAAGGAATAGTTTATCTATATGTTGATCTTGAGATTATCTTGAAGAGATAGATGTTTGGAGAGCCAAAATGAAGAAATATAATAGAGTGGTTCATGATTCCAAACTCTATAAACAACAATAGCACATGAGCCTCAGCCCAGTTGGTGAGGTATCCTTAAGTGTATCCACGAGACACAGGTTCAAAACCCAGTACAGGAATATTTTCAGGGGTACTGTAGCAATAATATACAGTGTGTGGGCACTATAGCATTACTGTACACTATGTGTGTACTATACCAGAACTGTACATTGTCTCAACATTGTAGCAGTTACTTTAGCAGTTATTGTAGTTGGTACTGTTCGGTACTGTAATAGGTGGAAGTAATCACCTTGGGCCACCAATTTGGGCTTGGTGTCCTTAAGGATTTTGGGCCACCCAGGCCTTCGGGTCAGTAGGTATTTCGGGCCACCTTTAAGGCCTTTGGGCCACCTCAAGGCCTTTGGGCCACATGCAGTTTCCCCAGACAGACTCTACAAAAAAGGAGCAGCCCCAGAAGATGATTCAAAGCAGGTGCACTCACCAGAGCAGAGCCAAATGGATTTTTCAGAATGAGAGGGTATGGATATTCCATTGGGACTAGCCCTTTCTTGCACAGTAAGCCTATCCAGACAGTCATGCGAAGGTGGAGAGCTATTATCATGATGTAGATGCTGGGGAGGGGTAGCTCATTGTAGATAGTCTGGTTGAATTCCCTAATACCTTTCGGTCATGTTATCTCTTAAGACTATGGGCCATGTAATATCTGAGCCTACGGTCCTTGTAAGGGTTCCCCCTTATCCCTTGAAAGGGGGGTTTTCAAAAATCAATAAAAATGAAGGCCTTCGGGCCATTCGGGTGAATAAACAACAATAGAAAGAATAGAAGTCTAATTTTAATACATGAATTGAATATCTCAAATTTTAAAATCCTAGAAACATAGAAAAGGTCATTGAGTACATGATCAAAGATGAATAACATACTAATATTATTGATGATTTCACTATGATAGTCATAGATCAAGTCAAACACATCAATGAGCTTGAGGAGGAAGTTTTCGGCCTATAATGAAAAGTTGAAGATCATGAGAGATTTTTTACCCCTAGTATAACATTAGGAAAGAAGATCACTCAAGTGATGAAAAATGTAAAGGTGTCTCAGAGAGTTATAGAAAAATAGATACAAGATTCATATCCAAATGATAAGGCTAGTATGAGGCGTGGCTGTAAATATAAAGAAACTTTGGAATATGGTAGACCATAGGAACTCACTCTGAAGTTGAATGTTGATTTGTGAAAAACTCAAAATCACAAAAACTAAAGAAAAAGTAGTCCAAAATAAAGGAAACACGTGAATGCACCTCATATCAGGTGTTATTATTTTGGAAATATGATACATTCCCAAAATTTAAGTTCCATGGACAAGAGGTACCGAAGTTCATAAGAGAAACAAAGGCATCCAAACAGATTTCATTACTTCATAAATGCTTTTTATGGTCACTATTATTTATGTCAAGGATTTGTACATATGAATAGATATTTCTCATCAACGGTTCAAATTAATGTTCTAAAGAAAACCCAAAGTGGTCATATGCAACATCTCAAGGAATAATCAAGAGATATGAGAATGAAAAATAGATTTTCAACTTTGTAAGATGAATTTAGTATATATTTATCTAAAGAATATAAGATATGTCAATCATAACTAAGTGTGAAACTAAACAAATATATCAAGAAGGGAGGATATAATCAGATGGGGGTTGTAGATATTTTCATGAAAGAATCAAAATCCATTGGTTCATAAATCATTGATAATGGATGTGCCTCCAACATGAATATAAATAAGGATCTCATCATAAGAATCAATAAAAAAAAGAAATGTGTTTTCAAATATGATGATGATAAAGGTATAAAGATTATTGGATCTAGGAAAGAAAACTTTTGAGGCAAATATATGAGATACACAAATGTATTGGTTGTAGAAGGTCTCAGTCACAACTTTCTTAGTTTCAACTAACTGTATGAATCTGGGTATGCAGTAAGTTTTTCAAAGAAGATGTGTATCATCAAGGAAAAATATGGTTCAGTGGTAATGTAGGTTAAGTGTGGGAAGGGGAATATCTACCTTTTAAGTGGATAATAAGATATGTTATTTCAATCTAAGTAATCTAAGAATAAGTTGTGGCATAAATTTTTTGATCATTTGCGCCAAACATTCATGAATGATCTTGTGAAAAGTGATGGAGTTTGAGATCTCCATATTCCATCACATTATTGTACACACATGTGTGGTGCTTTCAAAAATGGGAATATTTCTCAAAATACTTACAAGTCAAAAGGATGAAAGTAAACAAGATTTTTGGAATTGGTACATATTGATGTATGTGAACATATCTTTCCAGGAGCAATTGGTGGGAAGAGATACAATGTTCTGTTCATTGATGATTAATATAAAATGGAATAAATATTCTTCATCAGCTAAAAGTATAATGTGTTCAATTTCATTACAAAATTCTAGAAGGAGACCTAAATTATTCTTGGATATATAATTTCAATGTTCTAAACTGAAAATGGGATGAAGTTAAAAAACAGGAAAGTGGATGATTATCACGAGAAGCTTGGGATAAGGCACCAAATATCATCAGTGAGAACTCCTTAGAAAAATAGTTTGTTTGATAGGAGGAATCAGATAAAAAATAAAATGTAAATAATGAACCTCATTGAAAAAGATCCACCATAGAATTTTTGGAAGGAAACAATCTAGATCTCCAGTAGAGATTTGTTGTGTCCGAGGGAATAAAAGACTCCATATGAGATATGGTATGGAAAGAAGATGACATTGATGTATATTTGAGTATTTTTAAGTGATTAATTCTTAAAAAAGATAAGAACAATAATTTTTAATCCCATGGATATGAAAGGACATTTCTTGGCTACTCAGGAAAACTCAGAATATATGAATGCTTCAATAAGTTTCAAGGAAATGTTGTTGAAATAAATGATATTGTTTTGGTGGATAATGAGCATTATCTTTACAAAATCATTGAAAAATATCAAGTGGATGGTGATGAAGAAATTATAAGATCAGGGGGAGTGCTCATTCCTAAGGAATACTCATAAGAAGATTCATAAAATGAACAGTAGGAAGTCATACTTATATATGCATAGAATCCAAAGATTAGAGCTATAATTGATTGAAAAAATGCCATCGGTGATTAGACAACACCAGTATAAATGAGGATAATAGAGTTTCTATAGAAAACATCCTTCCATTCATAGGTAAAACAATAAATGTTTTGAATAAGCTGAAAGAGATAAGAACTGGGTTTAGGTGAAAAATGATGAGCCTGAACAAATTGAAAAGAATCAAATGTGGAAGATTGTTTCGTGGATGACAGATAAGAACGTCATTGGGACCAAATTGGTCTTTCAGATAAAACCAAATTAATAATACATGGTTATTATAAAAAAAATCCAGACTAGTGTGTAGGAGATGATCCCAAATCAAGGGAATTGATGTTGATGATACATTTCCACTTGTTGGAAGGATGAAGACTATCTTGCTATTCTTGGCCATAGCAGTGAAACAAAAATTCAATGTTTTTTAGATGAATTTCAAGTTAGGGATTTTTAATGGGTGTTAGAAGAATATGTGTACATAGAACAACCATATGATTATCTCATACATGAAGTTGAGAACAAAATTTATTATTTCAAGAAGGTTTTATATGAATTGAAGTAGACACCAAGGGAATGGTATTCACTATTAATATGTATTTGAAGAATCTCAATTTCTAGAACGGTGGAGTTGATTACATTATCTATGTCAACAAAGAGTTTAATCAAAGGATTATGGTTCTGGTATATTTTTATAACATAATCTTAGGTGAATCAAATGAATATAAATGAAAACAGTTTGAAAAATTCATGAAAATCAAGTTCAAAATATCAATGACTGATGAGATGAAATTTTCCCATGGTTTATAGGTAATGAAGGGAAGCCATGATACATTTTTTTCTCAATCTAAATATTCTAAGGTGGTTCTAGGAAAATTTTAAATAGAGATTTTCATGGAGGTGAATACACTAGTTGGTACCCAGATGAAACATTCATGGGATGATGGAGGCAAAGTAGTCAATTTCATAGAATAAATAAATATCAATCAGATCATATTGTACCTAATGACAGCATGGCCTGATATTATTTTTTACACATTCCTTGAAACATGGTATAAAAGTAGTCCCAAGAAAATCAATTTACTTATGATTAAAATAATGTTATGGTATATTAATGGCACAATGTCTAACGACCCAATATTGATGTACATGGACATGCAATTTATTTTGGGGAATACTTAATACATTACATAAATATACTCCCAAATACCATATTAGTTTAGTGTATTTGGAAACTTATAACATAATATTCTAACTTTGTAAAATATTTTCAACATCTCCTAAAAAGATCTTCCCCTTTTGTTTTCCTACCTAAATCTTTATTTATATCCTAGGGAAAAGAAAAGATAAAAAAGGTGAGCTAAAATGATTAGTAAGGGTAAACATGGAGAACATAAAAAAACATAAACATAATAATGTAAAAGCATGAACATAAATTTTAATTATCAAAATCCCGAGTCATCAAATAAATCGTGGATGTAAGTAAGGCATAGATCATAAATGAACATTAACCATGATAAAATAACATTGGCATAAAACATGGAATTGAGGAAAAAAATAAGCATGTAATATAATTTTCATAGTATCAAAGGAATTTCTTCCAAGACTATCATAATGGAAAGAGTCCATTACTGAACCGAGTTTACTTTCCATTCCAACCATGTATTACAGAACTAGATTTACTTATTGTTCCAACCCAATATTACTGAACCAGATTTACATGTCATTCCAGTCAGGTCTATCTCATGAGATATAAATCTTTACCCAATTAATTTGAGGGATATATAGGTACAACCCATCTCATAATGAAATCATTTGAATATGTGCCACAAAAAATTAAACCATTTATCATAGCATAACCCAAGGAACAAAAAATGGGTTTATTAAACATCATTCCATCATAATAAATATAAAATAAATAGATTTCATAAAAATAATTCCATCATAAACTCAATAAAATCAATGTAATAATATATATATAAACATAACCCTATGGAATCTTAGATGGAAAATAATTTTGATAAAATACTTCATGTTAATTCTTGAGGAAAATATAATTTCTTCTTCAAAAACGTTTTCTTTTCTTAAAATTACATGAAATTTTAAAAGAAAAGAATATAATTGAAAATTCAATTGAAATATAATAAAGGAAGCTTCAAGGAAATATGGCTTTATTAAAGCATAATAATCCATTCATATCGTATAAGTTGAAAAAAATTTCCTCATATTTTTTCCAGAAGAGTCAAAAAGTACCTCATATGGAAAACAAAAGAAAGACTCCTTCCATACCGGTTAATAAAAATTACACTATAGGTAAAATTGAATTTAAAAGATAGTATAATAATATAAATAATATTATAAATTATGGAAACATGGATTTGGATTATAAATATACCCCAGTAAATACTTACATATAAACAATATCGGATAATAATTAGATTGCAAAATTATCCCTTACCTTAGGTCTGATATGATTTGTATATATCGGAACCTCTTGTATAATGATTTAAATAATGTTATTGTATTATTATAAAATCATATTCCTTTTTATGATATCATATATGATCATATTATCATTTTTTTATAGTAATATTTTATTATCACCTGTTATTCGGATATTAACTACTTTTTGTTCTTATGCGTGTTTTGTCAGATAAGTTCATGTTCCACTTCTTTGGTTATAGTTATATCATTTAAAAAATGATATTAGTATAATATATATCATATTTATTCATTACATTCATGTATATTATCGTGATTTAATGAAGATAATGTAAAATGAATCACATCGCATCTTGGAGACGGTAGGTCATTTATACGCACGAGCGACGATATCATTCACTTAATGGTTAAATGGTATGGAATTGGATTATTTATTAATTATAAAGAATAATTAAAATTTTATATTCATTATTTAGATCCATTATAATAATAATTATACCCATCCAAATTAAGTATTGTTGAATAAAAAATTTCACCATGGCGTGGAGACTGTAAGTCATACGTACACACGTATGGTGATATTGTTACTAATAGGATGAATAAAAGGAGGTATAAGGTTGTACAAAAATTAAAATAACATCTCATGATGTTTAATATACTTGATTTATTACTTTAATATGGAAACAATTTAATAAATGGAATTAGAATAAGAAAAGAATTTTGAAATATGTGATAAAACAATTACCTCTTTTTCGAGTACCTCCTTTTGATTTGCACAAAATTTCTCCACAGGATGGATTTATAAAAAAAAGTGTGGCCTATAAGAAGAATTTAGGGATTTTTGGAGCTTATTTTAGTAGAATTCGGATGATTCGAGGGGATCAAGAGGTGTGAGTAAGTGGATAGATTGGGTTGTCTTTTATAAGAGTGAGGATGGGCACTTTAGGAAAGTCCTGAAATATTATTTTATCATAAATTGATTTTTTAATTTTAATACATCTGAAGTGATAAATTTTGAGGATGATATGATTATGGGTCTAAATCCTATCAAAAATAATATTTAGATCTATTTAGGTCAAAAACATAACCTTACCTTTTGTCTTTAATCCTTAGTTAAATAAATTAACTCTTACAACGTCTTATTATATTTTTACACTATATGGTCAATATAGTCACTATAAAATCCAAAGGGAACCTAAATTAGATAATTAATGAAATTTTTAACATTATATAACTTAGTTATTTTAATCTTATATTTTTATGATTATTATATCATTTAATAAAATAGTATTTGTTTTAAAAACTCATTTGTGTCAATTTTGACACTATTTAGTAATTTATTTTTTGTTAAAGATTTAAAAACATGATTGATTCAAAAAAACTACATTAAATATAATATAAATTTTCATAATCATCCAGAAATTTATTTTATGTAATAAAAATTTCATATTAAATTTATTTTAATATTTATAATATCATTTATTTGAATCTTTCATTAATAAGGTAATCACTACATCATCATTGTGTCATAAATAAATTTATTTATTTAATGTCTAAATATTATAAATTAAATATCATGACATATGATATAATTTTATATTTATAATTACTATTTATATTCAAATTTTCAAATTATATAACCCCACCTTAAAATGTTTTTAGTAAAAAGATACATATTTATGTTATATTTCCCTTTACTTTAAATTAATTATGGTAACATGCCATTTTCACACCCAAGTGGCTTCTAAATGCCAAACGTTCATCCTAAGGATCTTCTATCTCTCTCATTACTCATCCAATAATATTAGGACACATGTTAGGGTAGTTTTATATTATTATAATATTATTTTTACCCTTATTTACATAATTTACCCTTTAACCGTGGTAAATAAAATAATTATTGAAGTTACTATTAATAATGACCAAAAATAAAAGGTACTTATTTAAAAAATTTGGAACATAAAATTCAAAATATTTAATAAATTTTTATAAATTCAAAACACATACTTTTCATTAATTAATTTAAAATTAATTCATGTTGTCAAAACTAGAAAGTGAGTTTTTAAGAAGTAAAAACTATCAAGAGAATGGCATGTGTTTATGTCCAATATAAATGTGAAATTACTTATAATTTCCAAAATTGTATTAATTGATGAAAACATAATCCAATTAAACTTTAAACCCAATTAAAAAGATAATCTAACTATATAAATAAATTAGACAAAAAGGCAGTTTTGAATTAAAATGCAGTATTTTTTACTATTCATTAAAATATGAATTTAATTAGAAAAGTACCAAAATTTCAATCAAGGTAAATTTTGATGTACCTCTTCCAAATAAGAAAATTATTATGTCAAATATAAATTATAAAATTATTAAAAACTATATTTAAATAGCATTCGACATCAAAAGGTAGTAAAACTGTATTTTTTTTGATAAATACTTCTTTTATCCAAAAAATTGAATTTTTTCTTATATAATATCTATAAAAAATATAATATGAGTTTAAAACATTATATTTAATATATTTCATATATATTTCACCAATAAAATCCATAAATAGTGATTTTATTATTTTATAGACTCGCTTATTTTCATTTAAATAGTTTTTTAGAAGGATGTTAATATTATTCATACCTGCCATTATAATGAATAGGTTATAATATTTAGTTATCACTTATAATCAGTCATTTACAAAATGAATTCTATCAAGAGAACTTGAAATTATATATAATACAATCCAAGAATTGTGTTGTGTACACTACAAGCTAATACGGTTTTGCGTATAACGTAACATAATCATGGTGTAACATACAACACAAGACATCAAAGAAATTAAAAAAGTCTATCTCATAAAATCTCTAGGTGTTACATTCTAACCCACTTAAAACAAATTTCTCTATTAAAATCCATTTAGGTTTTTAAAAAAATTCTATTTCAAAGTTTCTTTCATTGAAACCCGCATCGTATAAAGGAATACTAAAACTTCATTTTAAAAAGGAAAGTTAGAAACATAATGGTTTCCCAAAGTAACTAATCACTAGGTTTCCACATAGTAAAAAATAGGTGGGAAGTGGAAACATGGGTATAAAAGAAAAATATAAACATCAAGTTCATATGTATAGTCTTAGAGAACAAGGTTTGGAGAAAGTTGACAACCAAAAATCCATAAATCTACAATAATTTAAGGGACCATATGATTCATCAGATAAGAACGTTCTAAGATAACATTTTTGGTTTTCAAGATCCTTTCCCTAAAATTAAATATTTTTTCATGAGAATAAATACTTACTTGATTTTGGAACAACCTCACTGTTGTTCATGCCTTGAACAATTTCCACTCTGTCTCTTATTTAAAGAAGTGATTTTGAATTTTTCATTCTTGAAGTGTTGTCAGATCATGTGATAGAATGATAGGTCATTCCATATGTATCTAAAAAAAGGTTATCACAGGTAATTAAATATGCATAAGTCCACCTATAGTGATATAATTCATTAATCTAACAAAAATATGATTTATAATATCCATAAATGGATAATATTACAATACTTCCAAAAACTAAAAATATAAAACTTTAGAAAGAGGTGAACTAAATAGACTCAAAATTTATTTCCCATATATCATAAGGTATTTCTTGGTTTTCACATTCCAAACATGTCAATACCTTAGTCATTTATTCTCTTAAAACATAATAATAACATGAATTATCATATAACCTTAGTGAAAACATTAATTCTATCAAAATTAACTCTTTTCACACACCAAAAATACCAAAAATTCTATATACTCAAACCATGACAACACTTTGTCCTTATATCAGTCATGAGGCCATTAATACTATCAAACATGTCACTATCTCCTTATCCCTTCATTATGAGAATATCATGTGCTTTCCAAAAATATTTCAATAAAATTTTTTGGTTACCAATACCATATACTTATGAAAAATCAGAAACAACCAATACATAGATATTCCAATATTCCATAATACTAGAAAAGATATTCAATATCACTATTTTTGAATCCCATTACATAAACACTTAATAATTCCACCACTTCGTTGTCATACTCAACATTGACAATAGTGATCACATGTGATTTACTTTTTTATTTGGTCTTAAGATGTTGTTGACATCAATAATCATCCATAACCCTTGGATTAGTTCATTGGTGAGCATAATGCCCCATTTCCTTTCATTTATAGCATTGAACTGTGGGTGGTGATTTCTCTATAGTCTTTTCTCTATGAACATCATTAGAAACCTTTTTCCCATTACTTATAAACTCAACTACTTTATGACCTTCTTTTCCACACTTAAAACATTTTTTAGTCCCTTTAATACAATCTTCACCATAATTCTTTCAACACTTTGAGCATAAGGAAACATTCATCTTCTTTTCATCATTGTTTTAATATTTTCCCTTGAACATAATATTTCATTTCTTATCAAAACCATGAGATTGATATGTAACACCAAATTCCATTTCTACCTTGATATCACAACACACAATATCTTCATAGATACAAATGTCTCTTATAGATAACTCCCTTCAAAGACTTGGTTTTAAGCCACTGAAGAATCGATCAACTTTACTTTCAGGTTGGATGATAAATCCAGAACCATACCTTTCAAGTCTTATAAAAGTTTCCACATATGTACCAAAAAATTCATCATCCTTTTTATTATGCTCAAGGAACTCCTTTTACATCTTTGTTTTAAGAAAATGAGGAAATAACTTATTGAAAAATAAGTTATTGAACTCGTCGCATTCCATGGATTCAATTTCATCTTGCTACCTTGTATTCTTGATTAGAGTCCACCACTGGTCTACATTGCCTTATAAATGATAAAAATCCAAAATTACTTTTTCATGTTTCGAACAGTGAATCATAGAAAATATCTTTTCAATGGTACTGATCTATTTTTCAGCAACAAGTGGATCAGAAGACCCACTGAATGAAGGTGGATGTTGCCTCATGAAGTACTCACCATAATGTTGTTCCCTTATCTAGTCATTTGGAAGTCCAGAATGATTCATAGCTTGTGTAAGTATAGCAATAATATTTTTCATTCCATATCCCATAATGTTTGGTTGTTCACAAGGACAATCATTTCACTTCCTAGCGTATTGATCATTAACATAGTTCCTTCGGGTTCTATCCATTATCTAAAACCCAAAAAGAATAGTGTGAGAGGAAAAATCATACTAAGAAAATAACATAATCAAGGGGGTTACTTTTAATCACAAACATATTAGGTTTAATCCTAGGTTATTCATGATAATTACCATGATTCTAGTACTATAACCTATAGTTATACTTACCTTTATGGACATCCCTAGACATACCTTATAAATATCTCTAGGGATCTCACTAATTTTTTCATATCCTAGTTTAAAAAGGATAAATAAACCTTTTCTCTGATACCAACTCTAATGAACCAAGATTAATGTACATGGAAATTAAATTTATTTTTAGGAATACTTAATACATTACATTAATATACTCTTAAATACCATATTATTATAGTGTCTTTGGAAACATGGGACATAATCTTCCAACTTGGTGAAAGATATTAAAAATATCCCATAAATATCATCCCCTTTTGTTTTCCTACCTAAAATAATTATTTATATCATGGGGAAAATAAAGCATAAAAAGGGTGAGATAAAATTCTCAGTAAGTGTAAAAATGGATAACATAAAACAAACCATAAACATAATAATGTAAAAAACATAAACATAAAGTTTAAATATCAAAATCTTGAGTCATGATATTTTTTTTGGTAGTACGTAAGGCATAGATCATAATGGAACATTAACCATGATAAAATAGAATTGGAATAAAACATAGAATTATGGAAAACAAATAAGAACATAATATTATTTCCATAGTATCCAAGGCATTGTTTCCAAGACCTTCATAGTGTACAAATTTCATTACTGAATCATGTTTACTTGTTGTTCCAGCCATGTATTACTGAACCAGATTTACTTGTTGTTCCAACCCTATATTACTAAACCATATTTACATTCTGTTCCAGTCATTTATATCTCATTATATATAAATATTTACCCAATTAATTTGAGGTAGATATAGATCCCACCTATCTCATAATGAAATCATTCTTACGTGTACCACAAAAACATAAACCATTCATTATGGAATAACCCAAGAAACAAAAAATGGGTTTCTTAAACATAATTCCACTATAATACATGTAATATAAATGGATTTCATAAAAATAATTCCATCATAAAAATAATAAAATAAATGTAATAATAGGGATAGAAACACAACCATATGTCATCTTAGATGGAAAATATTTTTGATAAAATACTTGAAATTAATTCTTGGAGAAAATATCCATTATTCTTCAAAAACATTTTCTTTTCTCCAAATTATATGAAATTATAAAATAAAAGAATTTAATTTAAAATACACTTGAAATATTGTAAAGTAATATTTTTTGAAATAAGTCATTATGAAAGCGTAAGAATCCATTCATTATATATAAGTTAAAAAACATTCTCCTCATACTATTTCTGAAAAGGTCAAAAAATACCTTGAATGGAAAAAAAGTTCCTTTCATACCAGATAATAAAAATTCACCAATGGGTAAATTTTAATTTAAAAAATAGTATAATAATAGAAATAATATTATATATTTTGGAAATATGTATTTGTATGATAAATATACCCTAATAAATACTTACATATAAACAATATCAGATAATAATGAGATTGGGAAATTATCCCTTACCTTAGGTCCGATATGCTTTGTATGTATATTAACCTTCTGTATATTGATTTAAATAATTTTATTGACTTATTAAATAATATTATTCGTTTTTATGATATCATATATGATCATATTATCATCTGTTTGTTATTAACATTTCATTGTCACCCGTTATTCGAATATTATCTTCTTTATATTCTTATGCATGTTTTGTCAGATAAGTTTAGGTTCCACTTATTTGGTTATATTTATATCACTTAAATAATTATATTGTTATAATATATATCATATTTATTTATTCCATTCATGTATATAATCGTGGTTTAATGAAGATCATGTAGAATGAATCGCATCGCATTGTGGAGATGGTAGGTCGTAGGTATGCACGAGCAATGATATCATTCAATTAATGGTTAAATGGTATGAAATTGGACAGTGTATTAATTATAAAGAATAATTATCCTGTTATATTTATTATTAAAATCCATTGTACTCATCATTATACCCATCCAAATAAAGTATTGTTGAATAACAAATTACACCATGGTGTGGAGACGATAAGTCATACATACACACGCATGGTGATATTTTTTTTATTATGATGTATAACAGGAGGTATAAGGTTGTCCCATTATTATAATAACATCTCAACATATATAAAGGTACTATATTTACAACTTTAGTATGGAAATAATATAATAAGAGTAAGTATAAGAAGAAAATAAATTTGAAAGTGGTGATAAAACAATTACCTCTTTTTTGAGTATCTCTTTTTGATTTGCACAAAAGGTCTTGTTAGGATGGATTTCGTCCCAAATTTTGGACTCTAGGAGGAAGGGAGGGATTTTGGGAGATTATTTTAGCATAATTTGGATGACTAAAGGGGATTGATAGGTGTGAGTAAGTGGGTATATGTGGTGGTTTTTAATAAGAGGGAGGATAGGAACTTTAGAAAATTCTTGAAATATTATTTTATTATAAAATTTATTTTCAAATTATAATATCTCCAAAGTGATATATTTATAGTATAATATGGTTATGGGTCTAAATACTCTAAAAAAAATAGGTTTTATACAAGTTTAGTTCACAAATTTAATCTTATCTTTTAGCTTTAACCCTTAGTTAAAAAAATTAACTCCTACCATGTCTTCTTGTATTTTTACACAATATGGCCAATATAGTTACTACAAAATTCCAAGAGAACCTAAATTGGATGAATAGTAAAATTTTAAACATTATCTAAGTAATTTGAAATAATATTATATTTTTATGACTATTATATCATTTAATAAAATAGTGTTTGTTTTAAAAACTCATTTATGTCAATTTTGACACTATTTAGTAATTGATTTTTGTTAAAACTTTAACAATATGAATAATTCTAAAACAACTACATTAAATAAAATATAACATTTCATAATAATCCAAACAAATATTTTATGGCATCAAAATTTTCATTTTAAATTTATTTTAATATTTATACTATCATTTATTTGATTCTTTCATTAATAAGGTAATCATTACATCATCATTGTGTCATAAATAAATTTATTTATTTAATATTTAAAATTTAAAAAAAATACCATGATTTTGGAAATATTTTTATCTTTCTAATTAATATTTATAGTTAAAGATATAAATTATATAACCCCTCTATAAAATTGTATTTGTAAAAAGATACCTGTTTAGGTTATATTTTCCTTTACTTTAAATTAATTATTATAACATATCATTTTCACACCCAAGTGGCTCCTAAATTCCAAAAGTTCATCCTAAGTATTTTTTTTGTCACTATTTAATTATTCAATAATATTAGTACATGTTTTAGGGTAGTTTTATATTATTATAATATTATTTTTACCCTTGTTTAGCTAATTTACCCTTTAACCATGGTAAATAAAATAATCACTCGAGTTAGTATTCATAATGTCCAAAAATAAAAGGTACATATTTACATAATTTTTACCTTTTGATTAAAAATATGGAATCCATTTTTCCAAATTCAAAACACATATTTTCATTAATTACTTTAAAATTAATTCATGTTGTCAACACGAGAAAGCGGGTTTTTAAGAAGTAAAAACTATCAAAAGATTGACATGTTTTTATGTCCAATTTAAATGTGAAATTACTTCCAATGACCGAAATTATATTAAATTATAAAAAAATAGTCCAATTAAAATTTAAAACCAAATTTCAAATATAATCTAACTATACAAAAAAATTAGATGAAAAGGCAGTTTTTAATTAAAATGCAGTATTTTTCACTATTCATTAAAATATGAATTTCATCAAAAAAATGCCAAAATTTCAATCAAGGTAAATTATGATGTACCTATTATATATAATAAGTTTATTATGTCAAATAGAACTTATAAAATTATCAAAAACATGATTTAAAAAGGTTTCTCCATCAAAAGGTAGTAAAATTATACTTTTTTTAAATACTTTTTTTATCCAAAAAATTGAATTTTTACTTATATCATATCTATATAACATATAAGATTAATTTAAAACATTATATTTAATATATTAAATTTATATTTCACTAATAAAATCCATAAAGAGTGATTTTATTATTTTATAGACTCACTTATTTTCATTTAAATGGTTTTTTAGAAGGAAGTTAATACTATTCATATTTTCCATTATAATGACTAGGTTATAATATTTAGTTATAGATTTTACTCGGTCTTGCATGAAATTAATTCTATCAAAAGAACTTGAAATTTTTTGTAACACAAGCCAGAAATAGTGTTGTGTGTATTGCAAGCTAATACGGTGTTGCGTATAACACAAACTAATCTTGGTGTAGGGTACAACACAATACATAAAACAAATTTAAAAAATACATCTCATAAAATATCAAGGTGTTAAAAAATGAAATTTAATTTGATTTATAATTCAATATTAGAAAATTAATTTCTGGGATATATATTTATAGATATGGTCGATTCAGCAGATGACAAAAATTCAACATTCTGTAGTGATTTTTATCTTAGAAAACTATATATTTCAGGGCTAAGAAAGAAACAAGATGGTAGTTATTTGAGAACTATATTAGATAAATTTATTGTAGTCACTCAAGCATGAACGCAATTTTTTTGTATGAAGTAATAGATTGAATATATGAGAGTTGAAGTGATGTATCAAATTGGAATTCATTGTGATAACTAAAGTGGTATAAATATTAGGAAAAAATCTAGTCCATCACTTAAGGAAAAAACACATTAAAATCAAATATCATTTTCTCTATGAGGAATTGGAACATGGGATTATGAAATTATATTATGTACCTATAGAACTACAAATTTCAAACATTCTAGAAAATACCTTACTAAAATAAGTGATTTAATGACATTGGTTAGTTTTTTGATACAAGTCAAGTTCATTCACTTAAATAGTTTGGATGTGAGACCCAACTCCCTAAGGTATGTTCTGAATTTCCTTATATGATAATCTATGTTATTTTTCTTATTTTAGAATACAAAGGACCTTTGGGTTCATTTAATAATAGGGATAAATATTGATTATGTAGAATATTTTGTTGATAGGGGTATAGTTATTTCAAGATTAGTCAGGGGGGTCGAATAAATTATGGGAGTTTTAAATCTAACGATTCTAAATATGTTCTCTCAATGAAAACATTGATGATTAAAGTGGAAAATATTTTGATAGGGTGAGTCGTTTCATGTTGAATTAGGGGTAGGGAAGAAATTTAGGGAGTTTTGAATATAATGATGCTAAATATGTTCACTCAATGAATACATATCCTTAATGGATTACCTATGAGTTTGTGATGAAAGATGTTACGATATAAGGCTGAAAGAGTGGTCTTCTCAAGATCCACACTTTGTGAAGGATTTGGTATTTATCATCATTTGGCGTCAAGAAAGAATATGTGGTGTCTATAATGAAGTGATTCATTAATGAAAATTGTGTTATACTCTTGTGTCTCACACTGATCAAGGCTCATGTGTGCTTATAGTATGTGTTGAGTGAATATTTGATCATTATTTGGAGTCATAGAGAGAAAATGGTGGTTGAATCTATAATTTCATGAGTTTTTATCAATAGAAGTTTCTATTAAGTCTTGAAGTTTTTCCAACAAACACAAAGGGGATATTTTTGGGAAAAAATCCATCATGGTGACATTTCAATGTTTTTGGGATGTGTTTGTGGATAATGTTGATAAGGTGGTTCCAAATGCGTTTGGTGGTGCTCAGAATTAATGTGTATCTTAGTGTTTGTCAAATTATTAGGACTAAAAATTTGGAGGTCTAAAGATGGGTTTTTGTAAAATGAAAATTATATGTGAGGTATATTACATAGACAATGAGGTCAGGTAGGAAAACCATGAGGCTGAGCTGGAGAGTATGTGGCAGATGAGTTCATGGTTATGAGGCAGAAAGGAGTATGCGATCACAAGGTGGAAGTAAGGTCACGGTTATGTGTCATAATGATGTATATAGTCATTTCATGGTACTATTGGGCCACCGTCAAGGTTAGTACATAATCCGTGAAGTAGAGTCTGAAGTATGAAATGCAACTATGAAGATGATGAGTTTAACCATAGGGATGAGCAATAATTGTGATTAGCATATTTATCAGAGTTATTTTCCCATAAAAGGACCACCAATCACCTAATTCAATAGGGACAGAAGTTCATTATAATATTATCATTGTGGTAATTAGGTTATGTTTGAAATTTCTTCATGAGGTGAAAGGTATGAAGAGGAGTTTGGTGAAGTGAGCTTGAAAAGTGAAAGATTTCAAAAGTGGGTTCGTGGAAATCATTTATGAAGTGAAAGTATGGAGAAAGAATTTTTCAGGGAAGTCTATGAAGTTGAAGTTTTGATAGGAAAAGGAAGAGAAAGTTAGATAATGAAGTTTTGGATGATTTCATGAAGCAAAGTAAATTAGGGTAGCTTTCGTAGAGTAGTCCATGAAGTTGTGTTCACGGTGAACAATGTTTCATGAGGTTGAGTTCACAGAAGAACATGGAAGTCTATGAGGAATAGTGTTCTATGAAGTTAAGTGCATGTAAGAGTTAATTTTATCTCTCTAATGAAAATAGATCCTCACGACACACTCCCATATGTGTGAACAAAATATGAACTGATTCAGAACAATATAATAATCTTTCTAGATGAGAAGTGTGCACACATCAATTGAGAGACCGGTGAGCTTTCAAAGTGTGGTAGTGAATCATGATGGAATTTGAGTATACATAAAACATTGAAATAATAGTGTGTTGTATTGGATTGGGTACATTGGCACATTGTCTTTTAATTGTCCTTAGACTAGCCTGATTATAGTTGAATAAAGTAAAATTGATGTCTTTTGTGCATTATTTCATTAATGCCTTAGATATAGTTATGAAATGAATAGAGGAGAAATATTTGTTTAATGATCAAGCAAGATCAAAGGGTTAGTCATTTTAATTTATCATACCCCGAGTCACCCACCATCTTTGAGAATTTAACCTAGTGGGTCCAACAAATGGTAACTTAAGTATGAGAATCTATATTGAGGTCAATCAAGAAGTACACAGGACACATAAAGGTAATCCATGACTTAAGTGGGTAATGAAAGGTGATTCAATACCTACATCACGGTAAATTATAGATACAGAAATATATATCTACAAGATTATTTTCTACATAAAGTAAAATCCTCTCATATAAAAATAAAATACAGAATTTTTTTAGGTGAAATTTGAGTACAACTTCATAATTATGTTCTGAATAAATTGTCTATACTATTTTTGCATCAATATAAAATTCATCTGTGTATTTGGTAAATTTTAAATGGTAATGAGTATTTAGTTCAAAGACCATGTTATTTTAAATATCTATGAGAATTATTCTGTGTATTCTTGAGAATAAAGAGGAAAATTTTAAGGGATTAAGATTTTGAAGAATTTAAAAATATGATTTATAGGATACATTGAGTTTTAATATTGTGAGGAATATATTTGTATCTTCATATATGATAAAAATGAAACTCTAATATTTTAATATTCCATGTATCTTGAGATTTAAAGATGATATTTTAGGGTGTTATGAATCACCAATATTTATGGAGTCTTGAAGAAAAATATCCATGTTTCACAATGAATATTATTACGAGTAGAATGATAATTAATAAGGTGGTCTCGATGGTATGAGTATACTACAAATATCCTATAGGTCAAAAGAGAAATAATAAGTGACAGACCTGATGTAGCATCTATTGAAAACATTGAAGTATGAAATAGATATAAAGAGGTAACTAGTTCTGCATACAAAAGATCCATCTCATACAACAAAGAAGACAAGGTGTTCTAATGAAATTCCTATGCATTAGATAAGAAGAAGAGATAATAAGTGATTGGGAGTGGCATACTTTAATTGATCATACATAGGCTAAATTTATTAGATATCTTGTCTATAATATGTTGTTGTAGAAGTTTATAGAACATTTATAAATCATATCTAACTAATACGAGTGAGGGAAGAAGGTTATTCATATAGTCTAGGAGGGACTTGATCCATCACTGAAGATCTTGATTCAAGGAAGTACAAGACTATTCTATTATATGAAAAGGCAACAAACCCTCACTTATATTGTACCTGGCCAGTTATAGGATAATAAGTTCAAGGTCATACCATTTCCTAGGCTTTCTCCAATAATAACAATAAATTTGTGCGCATGAGATAATAACCACATGTCACTAGGGATGTAGTCAACCTTAGTGAGGTTAACCTCATTGAAAAACACTGATGTTCTCTTCTATAACATTCTTATTATATATCTGTATACCAACCAATAGAGATACAACGAGACACAACCAATCATTGAATAATTGAAGAGGAAATTAAGGGATATAAGTAAAATTTTGTTAAAATTCAATCCATAATGATTCACCCCACTTTTCAGTGTGAATATATCCCAAAGTGATCCTAAAAATTGGTATTAGAGTAGGTTACACATCAATTGGATTATTATTTTTAAGTTTTACTTGAAGAATTGATTTTACGTTTTCAAAAAATTAAGTATATATTTGAAGAATCTGGTGAGTTTCTTGAAAAAGTAACAATGAATGATATGTCTACTAGGACACTGAATAACAAGAAGAAAATAGAATAAAAGAAGATAATAAAAGCATCATCAGTGAAATGAGACTCTCCACTATTTGAAGGAAATAAAAGTGGAATATTTTTTTTACAACTAATATTAAGTCTTCTATTGAAGACGATAATAAAATTACCCACAAGAGAAAAGAGTAAAAGAACATTTTTTCCAATGAAACAATTCTGAACAAGCAAAGTCTAACATGTATGATAAAGATATGGTGGATGGATCCACTCTCAAGAAGGAAACCCATTATACCCCATGTAATTCATTACCTTTACAAGAATAAGGGTTAACCATATGCTCTTATAAAAACTATCTTCAAAATGAACTAGGTATCATTGGGGAAGATCACAATTTTGAGGATTTAGAAGATGAATCAGTTGGTGATTTGAAATATATCTTTCATAATTAAGAAAAATTAATAGTTTCTTATGTTTGTAGAGATTTTAGAAATATAGTAAAAGATCACAGACTTTTAATATGATATTTAAAGGATGTATAAGTATTTCAAAGAAATGATACATATCTGTGTTAAGCTCTCTAAACAAGATGGAGTCACAACAAATCTGGAGTCAATTCAGACCATGTATTTACAAAAAATTAAAATCAAAGTCATTGCCACACAAAATTTAAATGAGGATACTTATACTAAAATATCTTTATGTGGTGGTATGAATGTTTTGAGATTATCTAATTATAAATCTAAAGAAGTCCCAAAAAAATGAAGGTATCATGTACTTTTGAATATAATATTTTTTCTATATATATATTCATGTGTAATGTAGGTTTTAAATCTAAATTAGTACAAAATTAGTAGAATAAAAATAATTTATAAACCACCACAAAATCCATGGTGGTTGGAAGCATTTGTATGGGATTTTTTCCCTGAATAGAGACCAAAAAGTTGATGTAAATTCTAAAAAATAGAAAGATTCCAATTATAGAAAATCCAGACAGTGTGTAGTTTAAAGGATGAAACCAATATTGGTTATTGTCATTTCAACATTAGATTTGGGAATATTTTTATGGGATTCAGGTATAATATTTTAGCCTATATAAGAAGATGAAAAATTCCAAAGGATTAAATAACAACTGAGAAGGGGTGGTTCATGTTGGAACCAGGGATATTTTTTGTGGGAAATAGAGTATGGTTTTTGTTTGTTGTCAATCCTCATTGGGTTGATTAATTAGTTTGAAATTAATGTGGTCTTACGATTGAAAAATAATGTAGTATTTAAGCTGGTCTAGTTTCCTAGTGTTTTCCAAATTTTTGAGCCTCAAAATCGGGAGTTTTTTTTGGAAAAATATGGTTTTCCAGAAAGGAAGTACGTGGAATGTGATTTCTGGGAATAGTTCACGGATCATGAAATATGGTACATGGAATGGAAAACCATGAATCACATTGTGGGAATGGTTCACAGAATAGAAAATTTTATGCATAATGCATAGGATGAATGGTTCAGGAAGTGAAGGAGGTTTGTGGGAAGACCTATGGTTTGTGGAAGGAAAATAGTTCATATGATGGGGTTTAGTTCAAAAAAATGAGGCGGAATTTTTAGAAACCTCAAACGGTGTCATTTTCAGAAATGAGGAAGTTATTTGTGCCTCTACATAGGGATAATGGAAATTCATGGACCGTGTAGGGGATATGGTTTGCATGTGATGCATGGTACGCAATAAAGGTGGTGTTGTTTCCAAGATTTGGTAAATCTTGGTTTAGAATATTATGCAGATCTATTTTTATATATAAGGATCATTGATCCCTTCATTAAGTATATTTACCGAGATTACAAATCAGGAGGATTTTGGTGAATTCTAGAGTGCTTTACGGGAAAACAACCTCACGAAGGGGTTTCTGGTTAGAAATTTAGAGGAATTTGGTGAATTGTCAAGTGGTATACAGGAAGACAAGTATGTATAGTGGAGGTAGTACACAGAGGAAGAACTTGGTTCATGGTGCTCTTGTATTACATGGAGAAGAATAGTCTATAGAAGGAAGGTGGTCTGTAGAGGAGAAATGGAATGCGGAAGAAGGGATAGTTCACAGATCAGGGATGGTTCATGGAGGAGAAGTGATCCACAAAGAACAAGTGGTATATAGTCCATCCCAATACATAGAGTAAGGAGCCCATTATGTGGAGGAAGGAGCATAGTATGCAGACAAACATGATAGTTTGTGGAGGAACAGTTCACAAACTAACAGTGTGGGAAAAAGTGAATTACACATATGGGTGATAACGGGACTTGAACATAGCGTCTATTTATAGTTTAAGATGTATGATTTAATGCAAATCCATTGAAGTGAACATCATGTCAATAAACTAAATTCAGATTATTCTCAATGTAGTGAGAATGGGGGAGATAACGGAAGTGGTCAAAGGGATGCAGTGTGCTATTTATAAAACGTTGTAAATGCAGTGCACCTTGCATAGAGTGATTGTGCTAAACTTTTTTACACCATAACTAGTGAAGATTAGTGGAATTTGGTATGACCGAAAACCTGTTGGTGTATGCTCTTTGGACGTATCCCTTAGTGGTGAACCAAGTAAAAATGTTGTGTTTTCTCTTTTCATGTGATTATTTTTTTCTGTAATTTCTCATCAGATAGCTTTAATAGGTTGCTACCAACATGAGAACAAGATTAATCAATTTAAAAGAAAAATTGACACCCTGATTAACCCCTCCCCTCTCAAGGTCTTCTAAGGTCCTTCAGTTCAATTAGTTTTTTACTTTTACAAGTTTCAATACTTTTTTAAACTAAACCCCTAAAAACTTTTGAAGTTCATATCCTTATCATCATTTTGTAAAAACTCATGCATAAAAAAATAGAAAAGTAACTAAATCCCATGAAATTTACATGGTTTGACATTAGTGTGAGAACCTGCATCATTTCCATAGCCACTTTCGTGGGTCTATGAAAATTCACTATTATTAATAATTGAATACAACTTGTGATAAGTCCCATTATACACCTCTTATATCTTGATAATAAATATTATTCTAACTCCCATCAGTTTACAAAGTTTTCATATAAACAATTGATCCAAAAAAAAGTAAAAAGTATTCTTCAATTTGATCCACAAAAGTTTATGGGTATGATGACCCTGAATTCGATGACCTTTAGTCTGATGAACCCAGACTAATTACCTCAGTACTATCAACTCAATATGATCTTCCCTTTATCAATATTCACTTCTTTAAACTCTTCTCAAAAAACCTAGTCAGATCATCCTCAATCTGATCGACTCAATACGATCTTATCAATATGATTTTTCTCAATTCAATAAATAAAAATAATATATGTGTGATATTCTAATGAGATCTCATTCCATAATGAAATTTCACTCAAATTCTTCAATGCTCCGCCTTTTCTGATTATGTGAAAATTTACAAAATTCAAATGAAATTTGTTTTTATTTATAGGAGACTTAGAAAAAAAAAGTCAGGAAACTTGAAAATTTTCTCCACTCACAAATTCAAAAAAGATCCAAGATCTACACATAATTGAATTTCAAGTTTGACCACTTGAAATTAGAATTTTTCAAACCTTATCAATATTTCTCCAAGGCCGATATTCTCAAATTAATTAACATTTCTTCGGTCTGATATAACTTCCTCGGTTTTAGTTTCCTCTTCTCATTAAGATATGTCTTTGTTTCTCATCTCAATAAGATCTGACTATCTTCCTCAGCTCATTACGATTTTTCTTTCTTTATCAAATCATTACAATATAACTACTTTCCTTATATCATTAAAATCTAACTTTCATTATCATATCATTACGATCTACCTTTTTTCTTAACTCATTATGATTTGACTATCTTCCTCATATAATTGTGATGAAATTCCTTATTATATGACTTATTGGTGTCACAATCTTATTCTATTGTGAACTTGAACTCTCCTTTTATTTTTTCTTAAGAAAACACAACCCTTTTATAATATTTACTTCTTTTCATAATTTATCTCTCTTTTATATATAGGAATTAGAAAATTTGATCACTCTGATGTTCTACATCCGATGAGTTATCGGTGTGATTCATTCATTTGATGAATTGATGCATGATCCTGACCCAATTGATCTTCCTCTTTAGAGTTAGTTTGGTTAAAAAAACTCATAATTATGTAATTATAATTACAATGTTCTGCATCCAAGGATGAATCCAATAAGAAACATTCATACACCTAACAAATTTCTATGTCTGGTACTTATGGATCTATCTTCTGTGTCTGTATTTTTTGGAATCCGTTCAATATTTATGATTCTTCTATTTCTTCAAAATATTTTATCATGATAGTTTTCATGATTTTTGAGAACCTCAATATTGGTAAATAATCATATTAATTGAGTTTAGAAAGTATGAAATCTTTCTAAATCCTAACTTCAATATCTTCTTTCAAATAAATTTAGCAACATTACAACTTTTTCACTCAGTAAATTCTGAATTTCTAAAAAACATCATGTTCAATGGATCTTGAACTTCATACTAAGAGAACTAATATTTATGGTTCATCGGATCAACAAATTCAAAATTATAACCACTTCTACATATAATTTTACTCATTCCAATAACCTGAGTTTAGAAACCTATTTCTAAAAAAACTTTATTAAGGATAAAATTTTCTCTCCATTTGTGTTTGGATTCAGGAACTTTCAGAAACTTTCATCTTTCTTATGAAAACTCATTACGATGGACTGAGTACAATCCTAAATAACAAAAAAATATTTTACAAAAAGGTTAGTTGTTAAAAAAATAAAAAAAACTTTGTTAATGAAAATTATGAAAAAGGTTCTTCAATCTCCCCATTCAGATTTTTTGGAAACCCTTACTAACAAATTTTCCAACTCTCATAAATTTTTCATAGGTCTGCTTTTATAAACAAATCATGTTATTTTAATTTTAACAAAAATCAACCTTTCTTAAAATAGATTGTCCTAACACCACACTACTAGATAAAGTAATGTTTTTAAAGTAATTACATTCCTTGGGGGAAAGAAAATTTTATAGCCATGTAAAGATAAAATCCCCCTCACTTTTATCTTTTCCTCTCTCATTTTTCTTTTTCTCTCCCATTTCCTTTTATCTTCTCCATTTTATGATCAACACATATTCAGTTTCATTTAATAAAGATAAGTAAAACTTTAAGAAATTTTTTACTTTCTCTATCCCATTGTCAACATAATCCAAATCATAGTGGGGGTTACTTATGAGGATTAGAAATTCATTAGTAGAGGATGAACATGAAGTTGTATCCTCAACTAAACAAATATTTCTTTTGGAATTACCTTTGTAAAGATATCAGAAATTTTATACTTTGTTTATATGTATTCTAGAAAAACATCTCCAGTAATAATTTTCTCTTTTATAAAGTTAAAATTTATATCAATGTGTTTTGATGTTGAATGTTGGATAATATTTTAAGAAATATAATTACACTTTGATTATCACAAAGTATCTTCAATATTTTAGAAAATTTTACTTTAAATCCTTCAAACTAAACTTTTATCCACAATATTTTAGTACAAGCATGAGTAGCTACAACATGTTTGGATTCATCTATGCATAAAGTTACTAAATTATTTTTCTTACTATGACAACTCACGCAACCTTCACCCAAGAAAAATGTTCCTCCTGAGGTTGATTTTATATCATTACAATATCAAACCAAATTGACATTAGTATAACCATGAAACTTCATATCACTATTTATTTTGTACAAAAATCCATGTGAATTTTTTCATTTGATGTATCTCATATTTCTTTTTTCTGCCAACATATGTGATTCTTTTAGATTATTTTGATACCTAGCATACAAAGTCACAATATAAACTAGGGGTTTCCAAACCCAGCCGACCCGATCAAGACGACCCAACCCATCTGGGTTGAGTCCATTTGGGTCAGGTTAAATATTTAATATGGATGGGTAAGGTCATTTCAGTTTGACCCATGGTCGAGTTGGGTCACGCCACAGGTTGGGAAAAAAATAACCCAGCCCAACCCAACCAACCTGACAATACCCTTGCGCCTCCCACTGACCCATGTTCTTCCTCCACCTATGTATTCTCCCCCACGACCCCATCATATCTTCACTACCATAGGCTGCCCCTCTACCTTCAACTTTGCCTCTGTATGCACTGTGATTACCGTTGTGAGTTTATGACCCTAGAACCACCAGAGACTACCTCTATGCCCTCACCTCCACCTTGTATTCATAAATAATGCCATGAACCCTGATCCACTAAAAAATACCTACATGTGAGAAAAATGGGATTACCATGGTTCCACTACCAATCGCACCATTAATTGTCTCCTTTTGGGGTCAATTGATCATTAAGGTCCTCCTAGTGTGGTGAAGAAGAATATGCATTGAATCTTGTGAACGAAGCACTGTTGACCTGTGCCTCTGGTTGGAATCCCAAATTGAACATCAGCATCTTTCTGAGCTCACTGGAAGATAAAATTGAGCACCAACTATACCTAATCCACTTGAGACCCACCCATTTTCATCGATGAGTGTCTCCTCCTAGAGGAATCTAGTTGAACCCGCACTAATAAAAAAGAATGGAATCCCTCATGTAGTCATGTTCAATCCATGTCCCTGCTAGCCAAGGTGGACTCAATCACTACATCCCCAAAATTGACCCCATAAGGCACAAGTTGCATGTTTCTATTGAGGAAGTTCACTACTCTCTAAGGGAGATGAAGTTGGAAAATTGAGATACACCATACCTGCAAAGATAATGTGAAGGATATGACATTGTGCAGCCATGTGGGGTTTTGCAGGATATTAATCTAGGGGTAACATTTATTTACATAAATTGATCGACTTGATCAACCCTATTGACCTGATTAACCTGACCTAATGTGATATTAGTTGGGTTGGATCGAGTTCGAAGTAAAAAAAACAATTGATCTAACTCAACCCAACCCGACTTATTTTGGTTAGGTCGAGTCCACCCCCCCCCCCCAAACCAACTCTACCTAACCCATGGACACCCCTAACATAAATAATATTTTCCCCTAAGGATGTAAGGTAATGTAAACTTCTTATCATATTCTGAAAGTCATTCTAATTCACAATTTTTTTGTACTGATATTTACTCAACTTTGTGTTCATAGAGATAGGACTAGAAACTTATTTGGATTCTTCCATACTAAAATTTTATAGAAATATCATGACATAATTTTCTTGAGATAGTAAAAAGTATTTTTATTTTTGTTGAACTTGTAAACCATTGAGGAAATTTAATTCTCCTAACATTTAAATTTCAAAATCCTTCTTCATTTATTAAGAATATGTTTTAAAAACATATTCTCTATCCCCAGAAAAAATTATATCATCCACATAAATAGTTACAATTAGAGCTTTAGATTCCACATATTTCACATATAATTTTATATCAACATTTACTGAAGAAAAATTAAACATTATCAAAAAATTATCAAGATTATAAAACCATGCACCTGGAGCTTGTTTCATCCCATACAAATATTTCTTCAATTAGCAAACTCTATTTTAGTACTCATCAAGTAGAAACCCACAAGGTTTTTCAATGTAAACTTATTCTTCAATTTCTCCCTTGATAAATAATAACCTTACATCCATCTGATATGCTTTTTAATTCTGGTGAGCAGCCACTTCTAGAAACATTCAAATATTTTCTAACCCTACAAAGGGGGAAAAGGTTTCATCAAATTACAAACCTTCCACCTGTGCATTGACTTTAAAAACATGTTTTTATTTGTTTATTTAAACCTATATATGCTCATTCAATTTTTTTCCTATAAAACCACTTTGTTTTGATGGAATTTTTTATTTGATAACCATGGAATCAGTTCTGATGTTTCATTTTTCACAATCTGATCCAACTCTTCATTCATAGAATCCAGCCATTCTTTTTGTTGAATAGCTTTGGAAACTGATTCCAGTTAAACTTTTGAGATAAGTGAAGTCTGATTTTCTAATCTTATCTTTCTTCTGGTCTAAACTAGAGCCTTCTGATTTCTAATAATGTTTTCAAACTCAACATTTTTTTGTAAGGTAGGAAATTTCAAAGTTTCTTTTCCAAATGGACTTTCCACATCGCATGATTCTTATGAATATTGGTAAGGATGTTTTGAATTACTTCTATTATAATTGGAAATATCTATTTTATCTTCATCAACATTCCCAACATATTTTGTTAAGAAATTTTGATTTTCAATTACTTTTACATCATATGATTCCACCAACCATTGTAAGCCTTTGTTCCAACATTAATAAATTCTTCCATTGGGTGAATAAACTATAAAAATTCCTTCCTCAACTTTCTCATCAAACTTTCCCATATCCAATTTTTTTATTTTTAGTAAACATGGACTTCAAAAGAAATTTAAGTATTTTAATAAAGGTTTTTTGTTATACCACATTTCATAAGAAGTCATGTTTGTTTTTAGTCTCAACAAGCATATGTTTTGAGCAAGTAAAATAGTAAAAAATTATTATTTCTAATATAACTTGGAATGTTTGTATTTTTATAACATACTCTTGCTATTTCCACTAAACTTATATTCTTTCTTTCTTATACTCCATTTTTTATAGAGTATAGGGATCATTATAAGGATTTTACTGTTGTAGTTGGTTTCATAGAACCAACTAATTTGTACATTATTCATTAATGAATACTTTATCACATATAGATTGTTCTTCTACGGGACAATGCATGTGATAATGTCCTAAGCATAGCTATTGCATTACAGGGTCATAGCGGATCCCTGATATGATGAGAACCTAGAAGTATCATAACACTATTCTTGAATATATTTTTTATGGACGTATGATGTTATTTGAGGGACACAAATAATTTAGTCCATTAGGGGTGAGGACTCATAAAACTTTGAGGAACCTTCTCATGGTGTGCACCCTTGGTAATATTCGGGAGAATATTATCAGAACGAGACCTGCTAGTAGGAAATCCAAATTTCATAGTGCCATTGGATGTTCCTATCTGCAAGATGTTTATATTGGTCCTTAGACTTTAGGATTATTATTAATGGGTATTACAACTCGCACACTTAGATGTATTGACGAATACTGTGACGACACATTTTTCGCAGTGAGGTAGGATATGTTGGGTGCGTCACGAGTGATACAACATTAATAGATAATACAAGAAAGGATTTTCCCCTTACATCCCATAACGGAAGTAGATATCTCAGGACCTTTGATGTAATTGATATAGCCTAAATAAATCCATGTCCATGGTGAGGAATGGGAAGGTTCGATTCCAGAAAGTCAAAGAAAGAAAAATCGAGCACATGGGTTGATGGCACTAGCATGCAACCCACTTGATTCGAGATATTGAGACAAATGGATTAAATTACATGGTATGAGTTCATATGAGGTGACACTTCAATGTGGAGTCAACTTATTTCTCTTGGTTACCAAGACCTATTGCGAGACAGTAATCTTGGACTTTAGGCAAGCCCGCCTAATGCCAACGAGAAAGAGGCCTAGAGGGCCACACACTAAGTGTATCCAAGTATCTCTAGTAGAATAAATATTATTCCCGTTTGTGGTTTAATAATTATTCAAGGAAGCCCAAATAGTTTTAATGTAGGAGGAAGAATAAAATGAAAACAAGCTATACATGCCATTTACATTGAATGTACACATTGTGTAGTTTTCATTTTGGAAAGGAAATGAAAAATGAGTACACGTCTTGTATTAATGATTACACGGCATGTAGTTTTTCCAGTTGGGTTTTTGAGGAAATAATATTTTTTATTAAATGATATTTATTATAATCAGTGTGGTTGCATGTCAAGGAATTAATGATTCGACATTGGGGTTTTCAATAAGAGTTAATGAAATAAATAAAACTCATAACACGTTTATTAATTATCATAACTTTATAACCTCGAACCCAATTATAAATATCCTCACAACCCCAACACTTTTCCCTAATCATTGTACACTACAATTCTGGAGAATTCTATCAAGGCCTAAAGAACTACTTCCTCCAAGAACGCTCTAAAGACTAAGAGAGATCCTCCTCCATCGGATCAAGGTGTTCTAAGGTGGACAACGCAAGAAAAGGATTCTCTATACTAGCACCCAGATATTCCTTTGGAGATGTCTAGAGATATGTGGAGCACATGTGGATCACTGCTAGAAGAATCCTATACTTGGATTCTATGATTCAATGACGGATCACATCGGATCATGACCAGAGACATCAACAGGGAAAGAATTCCATCAAGGTAATTCTTATCAATTAATTAAATTAATTATAACCAACATATGATGATCCACCTTTGTGGTTCCGGGACTATTATTTTAATTTTTCTATTTATGTGATTCAATCCATGGAGTCTGGCATTTCTCATCTTATTGATCCCGGATTGATCATTGATAATGACAAAAATTCAAGTGGGCACATCCACCCACGAACTTTCGCTACGCAAGGAACCTACAAGTGGTATCAGAGGGAGGTTATATCATTGATTATAATTATTTAGTTTTTTGTTGGTGATTTATGAATTTAATAATTTATTTTTTTCAATTCAAGTTAATCGTTATTTAAATATGAATTTCGAGATCTTTTCCTCCTCTCTCATTTCTCGTTCACCTTACAGAAACAAATTTTTCGTTTATTTTTTATTAAAATAAAATAGAGGATCTCATCTAGAGGTGACAAACATTCTGGGACGTACAACACCAGAATACATGGCGTGTATTCAGAAGTACACATAGTGTAGTCTAGTTTCAATGCATTGGACTAGTCCCCCAAATCAGGTTGTGTAAATGGATCCTACCTAAGACACAAATGACATCGTGTGTTGACCCGGAACAGGTGGAACACAGTTTCTAGATTACATGTCGTGTGGTCCAATGAACATAGCGTGTAGTCCTTTCGGGTTAGGGATGGACCGTGTACCCTGTACATGGCTTGCCTAGCTAGAAACCATGTAACACGAACACTACACAGCGTGTGTCCCACTGAACACTCCGTGTAATCCGAAAATTTCTGAAGTACAAAACATGACATGTCCTCATGTGTGTACTTCGGATGGACGGTGAACAAAAGTACACGCCATGTAGTCGGAACTACACATCATGTACTCATCTAAATTACGTAGATTTATTAGAATTTATTTTTATATTATATAAATCCTTGAGATGTGTACTATAGTGCAAGCATAAAGGGGAGGCACAACACGTGATTGGTGTTTTATATATATGTGTTTAATTTAATATCTTCGTAAATGGGAATTCACCGAGTTGCCTCCAAGGTACAAGTTACGTATAAAGATAATTTTAAATTAATTTATTTATTTAAAATTATGATGTATGAGAATCTCAATGAAATTTAGAAAAAGGATTTAAGATAAAAGGATTGATTAATTAAAGATAATTAATTGATTTGAGCATGATTTATCTTAAAAAAAACGATTAAAGAATTGAATGCTATTTTTATTTATGAATAAATATCTTTGCATGTATGGATGATCATGGGATAGATCAAGACCTTTTTATGTGAATGGTTTCTTTTAATTTATTTATTTAAATTAAATTTGTTGGCCTGCAAGCCTTCTCCTCATTAATATGTAGGGCCTGCGAGCCTAAGGTTTATTTTATGTAAAACCCCCTTTTTACCCCTCACCTGCATGTGAGATAAATGCATATGTAATTGACAAAGCTCCCAAGCTAGTGGAGGTGGCTCAAGTCAGGCGCCAAGGTGAAACCAATCCAAGGAGATATAAAGGTGGAAAGGTGGAAAGCTATAAACACGAACGTGAAAGGTTCAAGGTGTTTCTCCCCTAGGTCTTGGGTTAGTTTATCAACCGCTAGATAAACTATCCAATATAACATGCTCATGATCATACCATTTATTTTATTTCTGTTAGCTGCATGATTTATTTATTTTAGGTGTGTTATCACAATCACATAATTAATAAATTTAACAAGCATGCAATATGGAACTAAAATAAGACCGGCTTATGTGTAAAATATTATCTTAGACATGGTTAATCACTTAAGTATATCCCAATTAATATTAACAAGCATGTAATCAAAGATAATAGAAATTTACATATAAGGGTAAAATCCCTCAATGTAATATTAATCCGGTATAGCCTTCCATAATCTTAGTTAGAATTGAACCACAGTTCAAAGTGCTTGACCAACCCTAGTTGGGGTGCTTTAAATTATCGGGGAATTATAATTCAAGGTTTTGGGTTGACTTGACTTGTTTTTCATCAAGGGTTGAATGTCATAGTAGGACTTGGTGTGACCAAGAGGAAAAGGTTGAGGAAATCCAAAATAAAAGGATTTCAGGATTGGAGAGTATGCTCAACGGATCAAGGAGCTGTGAGTTAATGTAGTTGGCATTTAGAATGCCTACCTAAAACCCTTCAAGTTCCTTGACCAACCCTAGTTGGGGTAATTCTAAGGGCAATATGGATCCTTTCCACTAGAATATTCAGGCAACAGAATATTTCGAAGTCAATGGTGAGGGATAATGGATTTCGATAAAATAGTGGGAGACTAATAAGTATTAATTTATTTATTTGTCTTAGTTTTATCATAATAAATTATTAAACCTTTGCTCATCTTAATTTGTAGAAATGGAAAGAAAATGACTTCAAACATATCATTGTGAACCATACTCGAGAAGGAAAACCTTCTCACCGGTACCAATTTCTAAGAGTTTCAGAGGCATTTATGCGTCATCCTTCTCCAAGAGAGAAAATTATATTTTCTTGAAGGGAATGTTCTAGTTGCGCCTGGGAAAGAGGCCAGTGTTGAGAAATCATCTCTCTATATGAAATGCATGGATGATTCCACAGATGTCCAGTGTTTCATGATATCGTCCATGTCTCATGAGCTCTTGAAGCAACATTAAAACATTAACGTGTATAGCATGATGTCTCACCTTAAGGATCTCTACCAAGAGAAGGCGATACAGGAGAGATATGAGATCTCTAACGCTTTGTTTACAAATAATCTTGGAGAGTCTGCGCCATTTGGGCCTCATGTAGTCAATATTATTGGCTACATTGAATGCTTGGACATGTTAGGGATTATGTTCTCAGATGATTTGCATATAGATCTCATCCTATCATCACTTCCCATGACCTTCTCTAGCTTTATTATAAACTAAAACATGATCAACAATGTGAAAAGTATATCGGAACTTCGGACCTTAATTTACTAGGTAGATAAGGACACGGGGCATGAAAAATAAACAATCCTTATGGCAAATAAGAAAATGAAGGACAAGGAAATGGGGCCAAAGACTTATAAATGGTCTGAAGCCCCCAAGAACCATCCCTCTAATAAGGGGAAGATCTAGAGGCCGGGTAAGGAACAGGAGGCGGTATGTTTTTCATGTGTCAAGCAAGGCCACTGGAAGAGGAACATCACCCAGAAGTGTAGGGATTCTAAAGGTGTGTTTGTTATCAAGTGTAATCTTTCCATTTCTACACATTGGGTATTAGATATAGCTTGTGGGGATCACATCTATATTCAAATTTAAGAACCAAGTGGATTTAGAAATATTGCCAGAGGAGAGGTGGATCTTCGATCTTCCAATAGCGCGAGGCTGGCTGCGTTTTCCATTGGCGATTACCTCTTCTCATTTCCGACCGGGATGATTTTAGTTTTACATAACTATTATTATGTACATAGTGTTACCAAGAACATAATTTCTATATCTTGTTTGGATATGGATGGATTTATTTTCAAGTTTAGAAATAAGGGTTGTCTCTTTTATAAGAACAACGTATGTTATGCTATGGAAAATTTAAATAATGGTTTGTATGTATTAAATTATGAAAACCAAGTGTTGGAAATTGAGAATGAAACAGACTCACATGACTCATACATCACCCAGTTGTAGCATCACCATCTAGATCATGTAAATGGGAACTTCTTGACAAAGCTCTTCCAAGATGGCTATTTAGAATCTACTAACTTAAAATCACTTGATTTATGTCACACTTGTTTACAAGGAAAATGACTAATCTACCTTTTTTTGGACATGGTGAAAGGGCCACATAGCTTCTAGAATTGGTGAACACGGATGTGTGTGAACCATTTATAGTAGAAAATAGAGGTGGATATTCTTACTTCATAACTTTTATTGATGATTTGAGTAGATATGGATATGTCTAATTAATGAGGTATAAGTCAGAATCCTTAGATAAATTTAAGGAATTTGAGAATGAAGTAGAGAATCATCTTGGTAAGAAGATAAAGAATCTTTGATCAGATCGAGGTGGAGAATATCTGAACCGAGAGTTCATCGATCTTCTATGGGAGTCTGGGAATCTATCTCAGCTCACTCCTCCTTATACACCATAGTGGAATGGTGTTAGTGAAAGGAGGAACCGCACCTTGTTGGACATAGTGAGGTTGATTATGATTCATGCAGATCTTCCATTATCCTTTTGGGGATATGCATTACAAACTACAGCATACACATTGAACCGAGTGTCAACTAAGGAGGAAAATATAATTCCCTCCGAGTTATGGAATGGAAAGAAACCCATTTTGTCGTACACACGTGTATGGGGATGTGAGGCATTTGTTAAGGCCTTCTCAGGAAACAAACTAGTACCTCGGGGCATGAGGTGTGTCTTTATAGGATATCCCATGGAAACGAAATGATATTACCTATATAAACCTTCAGACAAGAAAGTGATTGTCACCAGACAAGACATCTTTCTTGAGAGGGAGAACATCTTTAAAAAGGATAGTGGGAGTAAGATTGACTTTGATGAAGTTAATGCTCAAGATACACAGGAGTTAGTATAGGAAAAATTTCCATAGGTCCCCGTGGAAGAGGTTCTAGAAACACAAGTACTGCATAAGAGATCAAGAGAGGTAAGGGAACCAGAGAGATTTGGCTTCCTAGTAACTGAGGACGATGAATCATTATTGTTGGACAGTGATGAACCTCTCTCTTACAAGGAAGTAATAGAAAGCTCAGAAGTTGCAAGATGTATATAAGCTATGAATTATGAGATGGATTCCATGTATCATAACCAAGTCTGGGTTCTGGTTGATGAGCCAGTTGATGTAAAGCCTATTGGATGCAAATGGGTATTCAAGAGAAAACTGGACAAGGAAGGTCAAGTTAGAACCTATAATGCAAGGCTAGTGGATAAAGGATTCATAAAGTGTCAAGGAATTGACTATGATGAAACCTTCTCTCCAGTTTCCATGTTTAAATCCATAAGAATCATACTTTCCATAGCAGCTTACCAAGACTACGAGATTTGGAAAATGGATGTCAAAACAGCATTCCTTAATAGGAACCTTCAGGAAGATGTCTATATGACACAAATGGAAGGATTTGTGACACCAGGTGAAGACAAACATGTTTTCAAGTTACAGAAATCAATTTATGGATTAAAGAAAGCATCTAGGTCATGGAACATATTTTTTGATGAATCCATAAAGGAATTTGGTTTCATTAAGAATGAATGTGAGCCATGTGTTTATAAGCGGTTTAATGGGAATTCGATCGTTATCCTAGTAGTATATGTTGATGACATATTTCCTATTGGAAACGATGTACCAGTCTTACAATCAGTTAAGGACTGTTTGAATAAGTGTTTCTCTATGAAGGACTTGGGTGAAGCAGCCTACATTCTAGGCATCAAAATCATTCATGATAGATCCAAGAGGCTGCTTGGACTAAGTCAGGGTACATACATTTACCAGATACTAAAGATATTTAGTATGGAACAATCCAAGATAGGATTGGTTCTAGTGTCACATGTCCTACATCTTTCTAAGAAAATGTGTCCTCAGACACAATAAGGGAAATATTGAATGAGTAAGATCTCATATGCTTCGGAAATAGTATCCATCATGTATTCCATGTTATGTACCAGGCCTGATGGTGCCTATACACTAATCATGGTAGGCAGATATCAAGAAGATCTGGGAGAATAGCATTGGACTACTGTTAAGACTATCCTTAAGTATCTGAGAAGAACTAAAAATATTTTCCTGGTGTATGGAGGAGACAAGGATCTTGTCATCAGAGGGTATGCTGATGTTGGATTTCAAACAGATCAGAACGATCTGAAGTTGCAATCTGGATATGTTTTATATCTCAATGGAGGATTTGTAAGTTGGAATAGTTCAAATCAGCTAGTTGTCTCTGATTATACAGTGGATTCCAAATATATATCGGCTTCTGATGTAGCCAAGAAATCCTTCTGGATTTGGAACTTTGTCCAGGAGCTTGATGTGGTGACTAACAGTAAATATCTTATCACGTTTTATTGTGATAATACTACAGCAGTGGCTCTTTCAAAACAACCAAGGTCACATCAATGGACAAAGCATATACTCCAGAAGTATCACCTCTTGAGGGATTTATATCAAAGGGGTGAAGTTTCAGTGAGAAAAGTGTCCATGGAAGAGAACGTGGTAGACCCCATGACTAAAGGCCTATCTTAGTAGAAGCCTGAATATCATGTGAAAGCTAGCAGGTGAAAGGTTGTTGGTAGCTGGATCTAGTCCAAGTGGGAGTCTATTAGAGTTGGTGGACTAGAACCAACTACTTTGTACTTTATTAATTAATGAATACTTTATCACATCTTGATTGTTCTTCTACATGACAATACATGTGATAATATCCTAAGGATAGTTGTTGCATTAAAGGGTCATAGTGGATCCCTACTATGATGAGAACCCGGATGTTCCATAACACTGTTCTTGAATATATGTTCTATGGCCAGATGATGTTATTTAAGGGACACAAATAATACCAGCCATTAGGGATGAGGACTCATAATACTTTGAGGCACCTTCTCATGGTGTGTGCCCTTGGTAATATCCAGGAGGATATTATGAGAATGATACCCGCCAGTAGGAAATTCACATTTCATAGTGTCATTGGATGTTCTTATTTGTGGATGTGTGTATTGGTCCTTATAATTTAGGATTGTTAATAATGGATATTACAACTCGTGTACTTAGATGTATTGATGAAAACTGTGACGACACACTGTTCGCTGTGAGGTAGGATGCATTGAGTGCATCATGAGTGATACTACATTAATAGATAATGCGAGAAAGGATTTTTTTTCCCTTTTGTTCCAAAATGGATGTAGATATCTTAGGCCCTTTGATGGAATTGATATAGCCTAAATAAATCCATTTCCATGGTGAGGAATGGTCAAGTTCAATTCCGGAAATTCAAAGAAAGAAAAATCGAGCACATGGGTTGATGGCACTAGCATGCAACCCACTTTATTAGAGATATTGAGATAAAGGGATTAAATTACACGGTAAGCGTTCATATGAGATGAAACATCAATGCAGCATCAACTTCTTTCTTTTGGGTGCCTTGACCTTCTGCTAGACAGTAATCTTGTACTTTAGGCAAGCCCGCCTAATGCAAACAAGAGAGAGGCCTAGAGGGTCACACACTAAGTGTATCCAAGTATATCAAGTAGAATAATGATTATTCCCATATGTGGTTTAATAATTACTCAAGGAATCCTAAATTGTTTTAATGTTGAAGGAAGAATAAAGTTCAAACAAGATATACACGCCATCTACATTGAATGTACACTCTGTGTAGTTTTCATTTTGGAAAGGAAATGAAAAATGAGTACACGCTTTGTATTAATGATTACACACCGTGTAGTTTTTCCAGTCGTGATTTTGAGGAAATAATATCATTTTATTAAATGATATATATTATAATCAGTGTGGGCACTTGTCAAGGAATTAATGATTTGACATGGGGTTTTAAATAAGATTTAATGAAATAAATAAAACGTGTAACACATTTATTTATTGTCATAACTCTATAACCTCAAACCTGATTATAAATATCCTCACAACCCCAACACTTTTCCCTAATCATTGTGCACAAAAATTCTGGAGAATTATCTCAAGGATGAAAGAAATCCTTCCCCCAAGAACAATTTCAAGACCGAGAGAGATCATCCTCCATCGGATCAAGGTGATCTAAGGTGGACAATGAAAGAAAAGGATTCTCCATGATAGCACCTGGAGATTCCTTTGGCAATATCCAGAGATATGTGGAGCATGTGTAGATCACCGCTAGAGGAATCCTACACTTGGATTTTATGTTGAAACGAAGGATCACATCGTATCATGACCAGAGACATCAATGGAGAAAGAATTCCATCAAGGTAATTCTTATCAATTAATTATGTTAATTATAACAAACAAATGATGATCCTCCTTTGTGGTTCTGGGACTATTATTCTTCTTTTTCTATTTCTATGATTCGATCCGTGGAGTATGGCATTTATAATCATATTGATTGTGGATTTATCATTGTTAATGACAAAAGGTTAAGTGGGAACATCCACCCAAAAAATTTCGCTGCATCCGGAACCTACAATTAGATACCATGGTTTCTCATATATGTTTCAAAAGTATGTCTTGTGAATTTGGTACCATTATCTGTTTTTAACTTCCTTATATAAGCCCCTATTTATTTCTCAACTTATTTTCTAAAAAACATGAACATTTCCAAAACATCTAACTTATGTTTAATAAATATGATTTTTTCCATCTGAGTGAAATCATAGATAAAAGTGATAAAGTATAAATATCCTTTTATTGATTTATGTCTCATCATTCCACATAAATCTGAATGAATAAGATTACTATGTCTAATAGATTGAATCTTAACTCTCATATGATTTTAGTTAGTTATATTCCCTTTTTGAAAAGTAACACAAACATATTAATCTATTCTTTTCAATTATGAAAAATAATGAATAACATTGACTTTATAATGTTTGTTCATGTTTTTATGCCTAAGGTTGCGAAGTATTTGGTGCCAGAACTTATTTTCATCTTTAGAACTAAAGTAAAAAAGAGTTATTAAACTCTCTTATTTGAAGATATTCCCACTGGTTCTTTCTTATTTTGTAATAAATTTTTCAAAAATAACACTTTTGATAACATTAGAATATTTAATGAATATAACTTATTTTCCATTATCACAAAGTTGACTTACACTAATTAAGTTATGTTTTAGCCCATTAACAAATATAAAATCCTTAGATTTCAACCTTTCTACTTTAATCTCAATCACTCAAATTTATATGATTTTTAAGGAACAATCATTACCAAAGGTAACCACTCATCCATCAGAACTTTCAATATGTTTAAATATTTTTATATCATCTATCATATGTGATGAAAACCCACTATAAAGTATCCCTAGTTTGTTCCTTTTACATACTTTTAATGTTATCTCAACAAAAAAATCTTTTTCCTCAACTTTCTTTCTTCCAACAAAATTCTTTTTTCTACCATAAGAATCTTGTTCTTAAAGGAGTTTCATACATATTTCAGTATGATGACATGCCTCATCACATCTTCCAAAAAAATATTCCAAATATTCAAATTGATTTTTTATTGGAAGGTTTCTAACATCTTAAGATTTTTCTTTCCTAACTTCCCTTGGGAAAAGTTACTCATCTTTCATGTACCATTTCTTTCAACTTGTTCAAACCTTCTTTTGGAAAGTGAAAAGTCATACCAACAATTATAATACATGTTCACATAGATTCCGCAACACCATCAATATCCATCAAATATTAATTTTCTATTGAAGTAATATCTTTATCTAAAGAAAAATTTTTGAGGTAGATAATTTATTCCTACTTTAACAATCTTTTGATATTGACTATCCTTCCTCCTAAATGGGTTTTCAAATTTTGTAGATGAAATAGGATTCTCACACCTTTTTTCTACCCAATATTTCCCAATACTTTTTCATAAACATGAAATTCTAGAAAAATCATATCAAACATTATTTTGTGTGGGTGAGTATTTCACCTAATTCTTAATTTGAGGTTTTTTAAAAAATTTAAAAGTATTAGATTTTACTTCTAAATCCTTGTTGAAATTTTCATTTACCTTTATCAAGGTAATTTAGAGTCAAGAAGTTTTAATTGAAACTTGTTCAATTATTCTTCCTTAGCTACCAGCTTCTTAAGAAGATCTTTAATCATCTTTACATGTTCATCAATTCTTAGTTTGTAACTTAAGATCTCTTTAATGTATTCTTCCTCATGCTTTATGGAATCTTTTCTTCATTCAACAATTTAATCATAGTATTTTTTTCATTACTCTAAATTTTTTCTTGAGTATTGTTATTCACAATACATGAAACAATTTATGTTCTCAATTAATACTCTCTATATGATTCTTCACCACCTTTCTCACTATCTGAGGAATATTTTTTTTTCTCAACTTTTCCAATTAATCTTCTATCTTTTTTTTGAACTTTCATATTCTAAATAAAAGTTTTCATTTTAGTCATATTCGTCTTTCTTACTCAACATACTTATCTTGTACCCAGTAAAATTATTTTTAGATTTATTGGATGACTTTTATTCTTTATTACTTTTATTCCAATTATTCCATTGAGGTTTTTCATAAAAATTATCTCGATTTTCTCAAACATTCTTATTGAGACAATTCATAGAAATATGTCTGATTCCACCACACTCAAAACATTTGAGAGTAATTTCACCTCCATACTTTCCACTTCCTCTTTAACAGTTCTTCGATATAAGAGACATGGTTTTTTCATTCCACTCATCATCCCCTTTATCATCGGAGTCATAAGGATCAATGTATTCAATATCTTTTATTTTCATTTTTCTCATGACATCAAAATCCATTTTATCTTTCATCTAGTTTTTTAACCTTGGAGCTTTCATCATTTCATAAGAAAAATAATGTTATGCAATTCATCAAGAGATAAATCATCTTTATCTTCTGAAAAGGAAATTTTAGAATCATACCAGTCCAGAAAGTCTCTCATAAGTTTCTTCACTATTGTAGAATATTTAAAGAAATATCTGAAACCTTTTATGTTGCAAATGATTTAATTTACTCTAGTTAAGTATTCATCAATAGTTTATCCATCTTTCATTATGATGTCTTTTTTACTTACAATGCCAAATTTTAAACTTTTCTTCATTCACTTTATTATTCCCTTGGAAAATAATTTCTATCTTGTCCCATAGACTCGTTGAAGTTTTGATACACATCACCTTCATATAAAAATTTTATGATAAGGACATAAGGATATCATTTATAATTTTTTCATTAACTTAAATATTTCTCTTATCATCAATATTCATCAAGGAATCCTTATCAATAGGTTGAAAACCAATTGTAAAAGAATCAAAAACTTCCAAGACAAGAGATAGGAGATGAGGAATCATCCAATTTTTCCATCCATATTAATTGTTTCCATTAAAAGTAGGAATTCCTCTTATATTGACAGAATTTATATTTTCCATGATAAGGATTCAAGAAGGGAACCTTACCTCTAATACGAATTGAAGTTCCAAAGGATCAAATAATTATTGATAAGGGTGGGTTGAATCAGTTGTTTACTTTTTATAAGATTCAATACTTTTTACAAATTAACCCATGAAACCTGTTAAAGTTCATATCCTTATTGTGTTTTTGTAAACACTTATGCATGAAAAAATTAGAAATAAAGTAAAGCACGTAAGATTTGAAAGGTTTTATCTTAGTGTGAGAATATATATCCTTAACATAGACACTCCTAAGGGTATATAAAAATTTGATATTATGAATAAGGGAATATAACTTGTTCCAAATCCCGTTAGAAACCTTCTATCTCCATATATGAAATATTATAATGACTCACTTCTTTTTATAATGTTTTCCTAAAAAAATTGAGCCAACAAAAAGTTTAAAAAAATTATTCAATTTTCTCCAAAAAAGTTCTTGGGTTCGATGACCCTGAATCCGATGACCTTTAGTCTGATGAACCCATTCTAACTGCCTCAATATGATCGACTCATTACGATCTTCCCTTTCTCAATCTGTACCTTTTAAAAATCTACTCAATAACTCAATATGATCGACTCAATAAAATATTCTCAATATGATGTTTCTTATTCTGGTAAAAAATCACAATATATGTATGTTTTTCTAATAAAATCTCTATCGGGAAGGAACTTTCAATAAAATTCTTCAGAACTCCATCTTTTTCGCTTATGTGAAAAGTTACAAAATGCAACTGAACATTGATTATATTTATAGGTGAATCAGAAAATAAAAGGTAGGAAAATTGAAAACATTTCATGCTCTCTCAAATCCAAAAACTATGAGATTTAAAAATAATTGAATTTCATGTTTGACCAATTAAAATTTGAATTCTTCAAAATTTCTCATGATTTTTTCGAGATCAGTCTTCTCAAACAAAATTTTATTTAGTACGATATAACTTCTTCAGCTTCAACATTCTCTTCTCATTGTGATATTATTTTCTTTATTAGCTCATTATGATCTACCATTATTTCTCATCTAATTATGATCTGACTAGCTTCCTCAACTCATTATGATCTGCCTTTATTTATCATCTCATTACGATCTTATTATCTTACTAATATCATTATGATCTGTCTTTCTTTCTTAGATCATTACAATTTTCCTTTCTTTCTTAGCTTATTACGATCTGAATATCTTCCTCGTCTCATTATAATGAAATTACTTAGAAGATAACTTATTGGTGTCACAATTGTATTCGATTATGAAATTGAACTCTCCCTTTGTTTCTTCTCAAGAAAACACAACTCTTTTAGAATATTAACTTATTTTTATAATTAATCTCTCTTTGATGGATCAAGGACGACCTTCCATGAGAGGAATCAAGCCTAGTAAGCTAAAATATCCACAAACAATAAAGAATAATTTTTATACAATAATGATATTTGAAATAACTAAATAATTAAATGAAGTTTTCAATGGAAATGGTTATAAAGAAGATTCATTCAAGTATAAATCGTTAAATTATACATCTTAAATAAATAATTAGTGAAGATCATAAAAGATAAGGAATAGAGATAAGTCTACCTTGAAAAATAATCCTAAGAAAGATGCTGAAAAGAATATTTCCAAGAATTCCATGAAGAAGGCTGGTGAGTTATCCTTGGGCAACATTCATAAGAAAAATAATGAAGTTCAAAATAATTCAAAGAAGTCAAAGATGAAGATGCACCAAAAGGGGAATCTTTTTCTATTATGAAAAAAGAGGAAACTTCTTGAACTCTTGATAACAATCCATAAATGTATGTATTGAAAGGAACAAGTTTAAAATAAATGGAATAACTATCTAAGGAAGAAATAAAAGTACTAAGTTGGTGAAGAGAACATCTGGAAAGCTATATTGAAAAACCAAAAAGGATGAACATTTTTATAAAGTATGTCTAGCTTGGGAAAAATAATGGAATTTGAAGCCCAATAAAAGAAAAGATCCAAAGGGAATAAGATAATTCATATGAAGAATAAATAAAATTTTATAAGAGATTTTAAAAAGGGAATAACCTAAGGTCTCCTGAGGAGCATTGTGTAAGGTGAATGAAAGCGAGACGCCATTCAAATGATCATGTAATGGTTATTCTAACCTTAGAAGAACTATTAAAGAATATGAAAGTTGCACAAGGTGATTCATGTACCTTGATGGATCATGATAAAAAGAAAATCTCACATAAGGAGAAAGATGAAAAATACATGTTCCCTAAAGAAAACTCAAACTTTAATAATATTTGTGTAATCAAGAAGAGTATATTCATACATAGAGCCAAAATTAAGAGAGAAAATTGGTTGATAAATAATTCTTAACCCTGTTACTTATATTAATGAGTAAGGAGGTTCCACCTTATTCCCTTATCATTTTTGTTATACTTGTGTTCTAATAATGTACGGAATTGAATATGATTCTAGTTATTAAATGAAGAACTAATGAAGTGAAGTAAGTTGGGAAAAAATTTCCAGATATAAAGCATTCACCATAATGAATTGATCTCAAAATTGAAATCCAAATAAATAATAAGTTCAAGAGAATCTTCTTGATGAATATGTAACATATGATGAAATAAATCTATCTTGATAAAGAATCAATGAAGGTTTTCATCTTGGTGATCATCTCAATAACTGAAATCATAAAAATTAGTTGATGATAGGATCACTCTTATTGATGTATGGATGAGGTGAATCCCTTGAGATGGATTTTATGTAGAAGCTTCTAGAGTTGATAATTCATACGCATTTGGATTATGGAATGTTCTTGTGAGTTTTTCATTAAAAGGTATTTCTTGATACTATCTTACCCATTTTTTTAAGCATAAAATTCCAATATTAATGGGGAGAATTTTATTTTATAAATGAAAAAAAATAAAAAATTTGAAAAATTCTAGGGATGGTTGAAATTAAAACCAACTAACTATGAATTTAATTTTTTTAATATGTGTTTTATGTAAGTGAAAAAAATCAAGTCGAGAAAAATTTATAAATAATAAAACTTGAAACTCTTGAATTAACAAGTGGTATCAACCCAAAATATATTGATAACTCCTAGAATAATTAATTTTTCAAGTGATAATAATTTTTTTCATTTTAAATTGATCAAAGGAAAATGTTTTTATCCAATTTAAACCATCATGTGTTCTACATTGAGCATGAATCGCATAGACTTTAAGTGGGATGAATTATGAAACAATTCTTAAGAATGTATTAATACCATCATATTATATAGTCATTGTATTTGTTATCAATAAGAGCAAGAGAAGAAAATGAAATTCAATGAGAAGAAAGGAGATAAGAGGACAATTCATGAATAAAGAATTGAAGAAATGACTAACATATTGATATAGCATTTTCTAGCATGGGTGTTGAAAAAAAATACGGAGGGGGTGATTGTTGATCCAAATTTGTATTTTTTTTGTTTTTGTTGTCAATGTGGATAGAATTCATTAAGGGTAGTTTCATGTTGTCAATATGTGGATGTTGAGTTGCTTTGTAGTAGTATTGAAATTTCTAAGCTTGATAAGGAATAAAATGAAGTTTTAGTTCTTGTTTCAAGTGTTGGTACTACCATGAGACACACACACACAAACAAATATATATATATATATACATGATCTTGTATTCAGGTAATTTGTTAAGTTTTGAAGTGGGGAGTTATCAAAAATTAGGCCAACCCTATCAGGGCTAGCACCCGAGTAGCATCCAAACAAGCTAGTGTCTGATCTCAAGAACCACATAGCCGAGTTGGTGGAAAGAGAAATGTTCATGTGATCACCCATACAAGGAGGCATAGTTTCTTGTGAATAATGGATGTATTTAGGGATAGCATGCTTAGAGACAAAGATGTGATTAGCTTCTCAGGTGCAGGTCAACATGGGAGACCATAACCGAACACCAACACCCAAGTGACTTTATTGATATTTAACTATAATAGATTTTCTTATTAAGGAGCATCAAGGTAAAGAATTATTTTATGTGGGATTATGTGGATGGATGGAAGTACTACTCCATCATTAAATATACAAACATTATTTCAATTTGAATGAAGTGATTCCATGTCACCACCTTCAACCTTGAACTTAGTCTGTTGTGCATGGGTATTTGGATGTCTGACCATTTCCATTATCAAGCGACTTCAACAATCAACCCAATAATATGAACTAGATGATATATTACATACTAAGCTAAGAGAACCTTGAGATGGGTAAAATAAGACTAAGGATGTTTTATTCTATGGATGGAGATATCCATGATATACTGTGAATGATCATATGTGATAACTTCCATGGTAATACAATTGACCGCACAAAGGGATATCGGTCGTGAGAGCCTCCATGGTAAGGCGATCGACCGCACAAAGGGAGATTAAACACAAGAACCTCCATTGTATGGTGATAAAATACATTGTAGATGATCGAATGCATGAAGATATGGTTAATCCAGTGACTAATTTCCACATGGTTGGTCCATCAACCACATGCCTCTTATAAATGATCCATTTACTACATACTTCACAGTTGATTCAAATAGTTGTATTTCATTGAATTTGTGATTCAAGAAGATAGACATGATTGTGTATGAAAGTATGAAATATGAGTGAAATCAAATACTACAGTGATAATTTCATGTGCTAGGTAAAGGTAACAAATACCTATGTAGTGGATACTTTAGTCTAAGGAGCTACGTGAAGGTTAATCAAGAAGTACAAAGTCCATGTAAAGGTAACCCATGGATTTAGTGGCTATGGAAAGGTGATGAAATAACTATATCAATATAAAATATACCTATATAAATGTATATTAGAATTATCAGTCTCTATAAAAAGGTAAAATCCTTTTATATAAAGGTAAAATGAAAATTTTATTTATAGATAGAATTGAGGATAAATTTAGAATTATGTTCCAAATAAAATTATGATACTCTTATCACATGAATGGGTAATTCATCTAAGTATTCATAAAGTTTTAACTATGGATATAAATTCAGTTTTAATACCATGATATTTTAAATATCGTGAAGAAATATTCTTGTTATTTTGGATAATAAAATGGAAAATCATGAGGGCTGATGATTTTGATGAATTGAAAGCTAAGATTTCTGAGAGAATGTGAGTTTTAATATTGTGAGGGTTATCTTTGAATCTTCAGAGATAATAAAAAATGAAAATCAGGTATTTTAATATTCCATAGATCCCAATATTTAATGGATGGTATTTTAGGGGTTAATATTTGGGGAGGCTCGAAGAAAAATTTCCATGATTTACAATGAATGTAAATATGAGTGAAATATAAATGAAGAATTTGATCTTGATGGTGTGAGTATACTGCAAATATTCTACAAGTATAAAGAGAAATAATAATTGATAGACTCAATACTATATATATTAAAAAAATAAGAACCAAAGAGAGAGAAAGAGGGAACCAGTGAACATACAAAGGATTCATATCATACACCAAAGAAGAGAAGAAAAGGGTGTTGCATTGTTATTCCTATGAATTAAAGAAGAAGAAGAGAACAAAATAGATTGGGAGTGACATACATCAATTGACCGTATACATACCAAAGTTATGAGAAATCCAAATTTGAATATCCTACTGTATAATTCTGAAGAACTTTGAGGCAACCCATCCAAATGTTGTGAGTAAGGGAAGATATGATCATTCATACAGTTCAAGAGGGGCTCAAACCAACACAGAAGATCTTTCTTCAAGGAAGTAAAACCCAATTCTCTTTTATGAAAGTACAACCAACCCTCACCTTATTTCTACCTGATTAATTCTAGGATAATAGGTTCAAGTTCATTGTATTTCCTAAGATTTAATTTATAATAGGAAAAAATCCATGCGCATGGGATAATAAGTAGATGTCATCGAGGACGTAGTCATCCTTAGTGAGGTAAATCTCATTTACAACCTTGTGTGTTCTCCTATGTTTATTTCCAAATCTATATTTTCATACTGACCAAAGGAGACGTGTGTATATATATATATATATATATATATATCTGATCATTGAATAAGTAAAGATGAATTTAAGGGGTAAAAGTGAAATTAGTTTGAAAAACACTCCACAATAATTCTCCCAACTATCAGTGTGGGAATATCCCAAAGTGATCCCAACACTAGACCAGGTGATACCACTGAGATGGGGAGGGGTGAATTAGTGAACTTTTTTTATGAATCCCTCATTTACATCAACCTTTTTTCCCATTTAAGGCTTTGATCCAATAATTCTTGTTGTCTCATGATTTCATGTATGCAAGAACATTAAATCAAGGAAACCACATAAGGATTTACAAGATTCCAACTTAAAAAAATTAGAATTATAGGAATGGATTCTTATATTTAGGTAAGAATTGGAATTGTAAATACGACATAAGTAGAAGGAAGAAGAAGATTGAGAGTGATCTCTCCCAAGACTTAACTATCAAATCCAAGACTACGGCTAAATACCAATATTCTCTTTGGATATACGCTCTCTCAACCTCTTCCCTTTATTTATAACTAATCCCCTCCTTTAAAACTAATAATATTCCTAATATATTCCCCTTAGCGCAATAACAAATTATATATATTCTCCCAATATATTCCATATCTTTTCTTTATCCCAACTCTCTCTTCTAACCTCTTCAAGTGGAATACCTGACATCTATCATTACCACCGTCCCAAAAAAACCACCTTGACCTAAATGTGGTGGACCGTGTAGGCATTACAAGTGATATTCCATACCATCCTTGCTTCATGGGACTGAGTAAAAGGTTAATTGAGCATATAGTCATACAAAGAAATCTTTTAAATGATCCTCCTTGCTTTTGCACATTTTTTAGAAACTAGTGGTATTGCTGCTACAGGACTGAGCTAGTGTGGTCTCATATAATTTTCCCTTGATACATATGCACACCACATTGATTCATGATTTTAAAAACTATATGGCCCTCCTTTAGAAACTCAAGGACCCCATCTTGACACTGTGGACGTGACCAGTGCAATTGGTGGTAAAACAAAAAAGAGGCCATGTTGTATCCTGATTAGTCTAATGTGGATCATGCTTCATCATGAAATAATTTGAAGTGTCTGAATCATCATTGGTCTGAATCTATAGCATATAAGTCTTTTAGTTATAGTTTTTATGATTTTTGGTTATCCCCATACTCCAGCTTTTCATTCTGTGGTTTGTAGGCTCCCTTGAATGCATTATGGACAGTTTCATTTTTGTCAATAGGAAATCAGATATAGGTGTAAGGGCTTCCCCATTAGATATTCCAAAATCCTCAAGGATAACTTCTTTGAGTTTCATCAGGGTGAACTTAGTTTGAAGTCCCTTGGCCAGTTGACATGTGTCTATTGTGGGTTCTGAAAAAAAAATTATTTACTAAGTTAAAATTGAAGTAAAGTGGTTAACATAGGTTTTCCCCAAAGAGAAGCGCACAACAATCAACTTGAAACCTTTAATTAGAGGGGAAATGGGGTGTTTTTGAAATTTTTATATTTTGAAAAGAAAAAAAACTAAAAAAATGAAAGCAAATTAAGAAAAATATTTAGAAAAAATTGAAAAAAAAGTTATTTGAAAATATTATATGAGAATGGTGATTAGGTTGGGGTAGGTTCTCCAGTTTTAATTCTATCCTAGTTCCAATTTATCCAATTATCTTCTTCTAAGTCAATAAAAGTGAGATTCAACAATCGATTTCTCTCACTCCCTTAGTCAAATGGTAATGGTGAGAATAAACCTTACCAAAATATTAGATTGGTCTACACTCCTTTTAATGTGTGATAGATTTGTATTAAACACACTTAATTGAATTATGGAATAACCAATTGGGTCTTTTTAATCCCAAAAAATCAAAAATGTCCACTACCCCTCCCATATGTACTGCCAATCATCATGTACTTCACCCCCAAGCCCTATCCTATTACATTGTATTTAAACCAGAACCTAGTGGAGGTAGATATTTACCATTGAACAATGTAATAATAATAAAAGAATGTAAAATAATATTCAATTGTATATGATAATAAAAACCTCTATTAAAAATTTAAACCAATTTTACAGAAGAGAGAAAGGGATATTAAACCATTAAGTACAAGAACTCAAAAAATATAGAAGGGAAAACCACCCCTTCCCTAATCACACATAATTTTACCCATCCATGTAAAGGGTGTCCATAAATAAGTTCTAAGAATAATTTGTTACAAAATTAAGAACAACAGAGAGAAAAAAAAGAATAGCAAATATTCTCTTCTAGAATCTGTCTGCCAAAATTTTATTTCTATTCTCTCCACTAGATGGATAAAATTGTCCATTGTCTCTTCTTAAAATATGTTCTTATTTGGATTGGATTTCGACCCTAAAATTTTCAAATCTTTTGGATACATGTAAAACAATTTATGACCACATTAATTAACATGACTTTTTCTAGTTGAAGAATATTGTTCCACCTACTCCACTTTGACACATGAAAATGTTTCCTTAATGAGTGAATTTTTCAATGAAATTTAATGTACACATTCCCCATAGAGTCCTCTTTCGAACCCATCTATAAGAACCTCATTTTAAGGTCAGTATTCCATGATATACTTCATTTAATTAGGTAGTGTAAATTCTACCAGGTAGAATATTTTATAACATGATTGATTTGTTTGGGATCATGTGTGTGATATATGTATATGTGTTGATTTCTTTATTGGATTGATTGGATCACCCAATTTTGAATCTTTACATGGGAACCTGTCATGGCTAGATAATTTTCTTAGAATGGTTATTTCACTAGCTTAGAATTATGCTCTGGCTAGTTCCCTATAGTAGGGAATTGGTTTGTTTTGTTTTATTACTATGGGAGAGTGCCCCTTAGTCAAACAAGGTTGGAAGTAATCGAGCGTGTGGGAAGAATTTGATTCCATCAGGTGAGACATGCCTTCGGGATGATTTAATATGTATAATATGTTCAAGATTATTTCATGAGCTCCTAGGTTCCCCCATTTCCTTCGACACTTAATTGTCAGTGGTGGATTATTGAGATGCATTTGTTGGTTGTCTACTCTTGTGTGATATTTTACATTTCCCTTATTATATTTTGTGGTTTAGGTTTCTTTTATAGTGTGGATTCTTGATGAAGATGATAAAATGGTTTTCAAATGTTTATGAAAAATGTTTTTGATATTATTTTACCCCCTTTCCATTTTCTAAATGAAATTTTATCGTTCTCCTTAATAATACTTATGTATTCTTTTTGGAAAAGAGTGTGATTTTATGTGGTAAAAAGGGCAATGGATCATGTTTTTCTTTAAAGGAGAAATGTGTGTAAAAGCTTACTTTTTTATATTTTATTTCAAACCTAAAATTTATGTTTTTTTATTTAAAGTAAGTGCATTGGAAATAGATTTTTTCGGGAATGCCTATTTAGTTTTAATGCTCATGCTTATAGTTCTTCCTTATTTTTGGATTTTTGTTCAGGTTTCAACTGGGTTTCGATGACCGTGGGTGATGGTTGGTTTTGGTATCTGAGAGTGACCCCCAGTGTCACATGGATATGTTTTGGTCATCAAGTTCAGTTTTGATTTTTTGGTTCAGTTTTTGTATTTTTCATATTTTGTAAAATTATGTTCAGTTTAGATATTTATTTAAATCAGGAATCTTTATTTGTTCTCTAATGTTTGGTTTATTTTATATTTGGAGAAATAATTCGCTTAGTTACTATGTTGGTGCCCAAAACTAGTTTATATTTCTAGAGGATCAGGAATGACTCTAAGGACTTTCCACATATAATCTTTGGTGACCGGTTCAGGGTTGACCCAGGTTTGTTAATGAAAAAATGGTATCATAGAAGGTTGGTTATTTAGAGGAACTACCTTTCATATCACCCTTTTTTATTTTGGATGTCAAGGTAGATGGAGTAGGACTATTTCAACATGGGGTGTAGGTATGAGGGAGTTTATAGCCAACACTTTTGATGCTAAACCTTGGGTTTCTATGTGATGTTGGGTTTCTTTTGGTCCATCTAGCCCTTTTTGTTTTTTTTTTTGTTTTATAAATGGAAATAGAGTTGGGGCAATGGTCTTAGTTACATCACAAGGCCTGGAAAGAAATGTGGATATGAGGAAATAGTCCTAAGAGACTCTTCATGATAGTGGCATGATTAGAATATGGCCACCAACGATATGGCCAAGTTACCCATTAACACTAGTTTCTCCCTTGTGAGTTATTTTAGGTCTTCCTTGATTCTGAAAAATTGTATTAAAAACTCTGGTTATGTAATTTTTAAAACTATATTTTAAGTGATGATGGTTTGGATTTATGGAAAGATGGAAAATGATTTTTCATAATCATTTTGAATAAATCCTTAGAAGATGGATTTTTATAAGGTTGTTTTTGGGTGAAACGAGGAGTGGTTTACCAAGATTAAATTTTTTCTTTTGAAATTCATAAATTTAATTTATAGAGGTTTTGAAAAAAAAATTAAATAAGAATAAATGAGTTTTTAATAAAATTATTTTTTATGGAATGAGATTTTTTGAGCTGATGAAAATGTTTTTAATATGATGAATTGGATTTTGGATGGAGTCCATGGGAGTTTATTTTGACCAGGATCAAATGGATTGATGTGTAGAGTTTGAAAATCGTTTTTGACTCAAAGGTTAGTAATATTTTTTATTTTTTTGGATTTTAAAATGGCATGTGTATTGAGAGTGTGAAAACTTTTTTGGAATGTTTTTCTTTGAAAAAAATGGGAATATTTTGTTTTGACCTTTTATATTTCCATGGGTACTCACATACATGGATATGTGTGGGAAAGTGGATAGATAATGTTTTGAGTAGATGAGTTCCCTGATTGGAATGAGTTGATGAGTGCCCAAGGTGGCACGTTAATGTTCATGTGTGAGGATCCATGGAATACCATTGGTTATTGTGAAACCCACCAAGTTTGTTTTATTTCAAAAGTGGTTTTAAAAGGAAAATCATGGTGTTTGAAACCAATGTTGTGTAGTGTGTCTCCTTGTGAGTTGGGTATGTTGCTTATGTGTGCTTCGAGCATTGAAATTATTATTGATGAGTTGGTCTTGATTAGGTTCTTGGTTTTATTTTTTTTATTGCATCCCCCACTAAAGGCTTGATGGATATTTTAGGCGTAGTTATGTGTGGTTTACCATTAGAGGACCCTCCAGTTGATCAACCTAAGGACTTTGTTCTTGAGTTTTTGAAGTTAAATCATCCTATATTTTATGGTCAAGCAGATCCTCACAAATTAGAAGTGTTGATGAAGAAAATATAAAGGATCTTCAGCCTCCTTGAGTTTCTGAATCCAATAAAGGTAATTTTCTATACCTTTATGATTGAAGGTCTGAGCTGGAAGTGGTGGAATTTGGTCTCTCAAACCAAGACTCAGGAAGATCTTACCTTGGAATTTTTCATGGCTTTATTCATCTGTCAGTATTTCTGTGATGTAGTATAGGTGAGGAAGGGTATGGAGATGTGCTATTTATAATAAGGTTATGGATCAGTGTTGGATTTATTTTTTTCATTTTTTGGATCTAGTTCCTTACCATCCAGAGATGGATATGAATGATTCCTTGAAGGCATGATGTTTTGAGAGAAAACTTCATCCCAATCTACAGTCAAAGGTGTCAAATTTTGGTTTAATGTATTTTGTTGATCTGGGGAGGCATGTTATTCATATTGAGGCAATTTTAGTGGGAGTGTTTAAGGAATAAAACCTCCCTCTAATATCTAAAAGTGGTAAAGATAACTTGAGTAAAGAGAAGGAGGATCGACCTGAAGCTGTTGGTGTTGGATATGGTATTAAAAGTCCAATTGATCTATCATCGGATTCATCTAAGCATTAGTTCAATGTGTGGAATCAGTGCGAAAATTTGGGTCATAAGAATCCATCATGTCCAAGCACTCTTAATACCTATCATTCCTATGGATGCCCTGGTCACTTGCAACAGTTCTTTATGGGTGTTTCCAAGAAGCGACATGGAGCCATATCCACCCCTTAAAAAAACACCCTATCCCATTTGCAGGAGTAGGGTGTTGTTATGGGATCGTTTTAAAGTCCCTTTTTATGTATGCATATATTTTTGTAATGGTTGTGACTGGTGGTGTTTTGTGGGGTCGTGTTCTATTTAAGATTGTCAAATTGGATGTTTGGGATATTTTGACAACTTTTTCTTCAACAGAAGCATGTTTTTATTTTGGAAAATTTTTAGTTTTTGAAGTCTTAAGTGGAGGTGTGCCCAGTGGATATCTTTCCCCCACTATTTCCTGATTAGTTTGAATGAGGATGATGGTGTACCTTATAAAACCTTGTCTTGGTGTAAGTTCCTTTTAGGAGAAAAGTGTGTCTCATGGTGTGTCATTTTCCCTTGGATCTACATGGGTTGTTGTGTGGTCACATGTGACATCAAAATAGGGAGTCTTGATTGGGGATTATCAGCACCTGACTACGAGGCAGTGGATGCTTCAATACATCTGGGCTCTAGCCATAGGCCATAGAGTGAAGCTTCCGTGTAGTCAGGAATCATGGGTGTAAGGGACCTTGGTCTAGATTTTGTCTTTAGTGTGGGAAGGGGGATAGTTTAAGCTACTAACTTGTAGATTCTTAGTCTTTTAAGGTCCCATTTTGTGGAAATAGGGCATAGCGGCCCCATTTTCTCATTGCAGTCCTAGTGGTTTGAAGGTTACTCTTTGGTTGTGAGGAATCATGTTGGTATTTTTCTCTTGTAATTATAGTATTTTCTCCTTTTTTATGAGGATATATGATTTTATATCTATAGTGGTTAACCCTCGTGAGTTGTTTTTTTTTGGGTTTGTCACTTGGTTTTTCATTTCTTTCATCAGGGACCCCTTGTGATGGTGTTTTTGGTTGGTGTAGAGAGTTTTGGGTTGGACCATGATGTGTTTCCCTATGTCAGTCAATGCCAGATGATTTAAGATGCTCAGTCCATAATGGTGGGGAGACCCACCACAGGTCGTGTTGATGTTTCTTCTGGAATTGATCAGTGATAGTTGGTTACTAATTGTGGGGATCACATTTTTTTCTCTAGTGATAGTAATTCAGTTTGGTCTATAGCGTTGCTTTGGTAGGAGGTGGTTTCTTTTTGAATTTGTTGACTTTGATACCCTCTCTATTTGGGGGAATTTTGTGATTTTGTAGTGATGTGATTTGAGAATTGTGTTATTTTTTGAGGAGTGGTTTTGGATCATTGGATTGTTCTAGGTAATAGGTGTATGTTTTGTTTGGTGATGGTTGAGGTTTTCTTGGTCTGAGAGGTTGGATCATGCGATTCTGAAATCATTTTTCTTTGATCGATCAACTAGAAAATGTTGTGTATTTTTTGGGGTTTAAAGTGTAATGGTGGGGAGAATTTTCATATCTAGATTTTTATTTTCGTCCTTTGTCCTGGTTTATATTTTGGATCTTGGTTTTTCTCTTGAGTTCTGGGTTTGACGGTTTTAAATTTTAAGGTGATACTTTTCTTATTTTTGTTCCCATGTATATTATTTAGTTTTTTGAAGAGTTTTAGGTGAAAATAAAGATTTTAGTATTGATAGCAGGTGTCGCATGGTTTCAGTATGGTTAGAGAAAATCATGTAGCCTAACCCAAGAAGTTGTTTGAACCTTGGGATGTCTCTGGTAGAGGGAACACATCACACCCACGGTTAGTAAAACCATGTAGAAGGCATGCATGTGGTTCTAAAATTTTTGATAGAACCATGTTGCATGGTTGTCACATAGTTTACCAAACCATGTGGCCAAAATGTTCAGGTGCCTAGGTTATCTATTAAGGGGTTCACGGTTGGCACACGGTTTGGGAAATTGTGTGGCCTAACCATGTGTAGTGCCCAGGTCATTAAAAATGTTAATTTCCCATTCTAACCACTCAATATTTTTACCCCAAATTCCCCATTTGTCCACCTCATGGTTCGTAAAACCCTAGGGGATCTCTTCCCTTCTTCTCCAATCCTCCTCCTTCCACCCAAGTGTAGATATAAGAGATTTCTTCAATTTTTGTAGTTATTTTTCAAGGTAATCTTATCCTCTCTTCTTTATCTTCCATATTCTTCCATTTTCGTTGTGTTTTCTCATCCTCCATGGTCCTTTGGATTTAGGGTTCATTTTTTCCTTAGTTTATGTTGGGGGTTTTTTCTTCTTAGGGTTTCTTTTGGATTTTCTTGGATCTTGGAACCTTCATGGATTTCTTTCGGGTTGGCGTTGTTGAAGCACATGTGATTTAAAGAAGGTTGACCTTTTCACTTGCCCTTGAAATTTTAGATTCATTGGTTTCTTTCTTTTCACACCTTCTATATATGTTAAATAAGAATGTGTGACTTTTAGAATAATTTTTTGTGTGGAATGAGGTGGTTTTAATAGATGTTTTTAATCATATGTCATTGTTTTGTTATGTGATGCACACCAAGTGTTTGATAAAAATTCGGGTTACATTTTTCAAGTGGAATATGGTTTCTAAAGAATGTATTGTCTTTTAAAATTTTTTTTGGTTATCTAAAATGGTGGATTGGATTTTTAAAATTGATTTCTAAAAGGTTTGGACTTGAAATTAGTGTGTGTTTGGTTCTATGAAAATGGTTTGATATATGATGATGATGTGTGGAACGTTTGGAATTTTGATGAAAGTGGATTTGGCATTCAAATGTGGTGTGAGTGTTAAATCAGATTTTTATAAATTATTGTGAAATAGAAATGGTATGTTTGAAATTTTTTGGAAAGCTAGTTTTGGTCCTGTGAAAAGGGGTGTCTAAGGCACGTTTGGTGCTTTTTGAAATCAGTGAAAATGATTTTCTGAAAAAACCCTAATTGGATAATAATCTTTCTTTAAGTATATTTAATGGATGAGATTTACTCATTGTGGAATCCTTTTGATCCATTTACTTCGAGCAGAATTGGATATCCTTGGTGTGAACTCCTTTGAGATCTATTGGTTTTATGGTAAGAGATTAATTCCTTGGGTGAATCGGGGTGGTGCATGTGTGTGATGCTCATGTGTGTGATATATGTATATGTGTTGATTTCTTTCTTGGCTTGATTGGATCACCCCATTTTGAATCATGGAATGGTAACCTGGCATAAATAGTTAATTTTCTGAGAACGGTTACTATACTAGCTTAGGATTAAGCCCTAAATAGTGGCCCATAGCAGGGAATTGGTTTGTTTTGTTTTGTTTCTATGGGAGAGTGACCCTAGGTCAGACCAGGTAGGGTTAGATCGAGCATGTGGGTGGAATTTGATATCATAGAGTTTGGCATGCCTTTGGGAAGATTCAATATGTATAATATGTTCAGGATTATTTCATGAGATCCTAGGTTCTCCCATGTCCTTCTATACTTAGTTTTCTGATAGATAATTGAGATGTATTTTTCGGTTGGCTACGCTTGTGGGTGATATTTTCCATTTCCCATATTGTATGTTGTGGTTCTGGTTTCTTGTATTGTTTGGCTTCTTACTAAAAGTGATAAAATGGTTCTCAAGTGTTTATGAAAAAATATTTTTAAATTATTTTACACTCTTTTCCCTTTTCTAAATGAAATTTTATCAACCACCTTAAAAATGATTATATCTCCTTCTTGGAAGAGAGTGTAGTTTTAAGTGGTAAAAAAGGGAATGGGCCATGTTTTTATTTAAAAGAAAAATTTGTGGAAAAGATTAATTTTATATATTTTATTTCAAACCTAAAATTGATGTTACTTTTATTTAAAGTAAGTGCATTTTTGATAGATATGTTCATGCACACCTGCTGGGTTTTAATTCTCATGCCTATAGTTATTTATTATTTTTAGATTTTGGTGCATGTTCTAGATTGGTTTTGATCACTATGGTTGATGGTTGGTTTTGTTATAAGAGAGTGACCATCAAGGTCATATAGAGATGTTGTGGTTGTTAGGTTTAGTTTGGGTTTTGAGGTTTATTTGTTGTATTTCCATCTTTTGTAAAATGATGTTCAGTTTGGATATTTATTTTTATTGACTTGTTCTATTTGTTCTCCATTGTTCAATTTATTTTATATTGGGATAAATCATTCCCTTGGTTACACTGTTGGTTTCCATCACTAGTTTTCATCATTGTATAATCAATAATGACTCTTGGGCCTTGCCACGGATCAGATCGGGTGACCGATTCAGGGTTGACCTAGGTTGGTTCATGAAACTATGGGTTTAGATTTTCTTTCCATCCATCATGAAAGGCTTTGAGTGAACACTTGAATTTTAACTCTAGTCTAAAGGATAAATTTCCTAAAATTCATATTAAAAATTAAGGATTCTATGTCTATTCAAAAAGGTTCTTTCAATTTCAGTATCTAGGGGGATAGGTTCATTATTTTTTGTTTTAGTCCTGAAATTTTAAATGGAAAATAAAAAAATAAAACAAGATTATTGGTACCACCTCCCCGAAAATGGTGTAATGTTTTGACATGTGTCTATCATGGGGTTTAACAAAAACAATTATTTACTAAGATAAAAAAATTAGTAATGTCGTTAACCTAGGTTTTCTTCAGATAGAAGCGCACAACAATAAATTTTTCACCTTTAATTAGAGGTAAAATGGGGTGTTTTTTAAATTGTTTGATTTTTAAAATAAAAGAAACTAAACAAAGGAAAAATATTTAAGAAAAATATTGAGAACAAATTAAAACAATAAGTTATTGAAAACTATTATATAATAAGGGTGATCAGGTCAGGGTTTCTTCTCCAATTTTAATTCTATCCTAGTTCCAATTTATCTAATTTCCTTCTACTTAGATGATAAAAGTGAGATTCTACAGTCATTTCCTCTCACACCCTTGGTCAAATGGTAATGGTGAGAATAAACCTTACCAAAATCTTAGATTGGTCTACACTCCTTCCAATGTTTCATAGAGTTTTAGAGAATACCCTCAATAGAATTATTAAATCACCAATCGGGTCTTATTTATCCCCAATAATCAATAATTTTAACTAACTCTCCCATACGTATTGGCGATCATCGTGTACTTCACCACCAAGCCCGAACCTAGCATTATCTTGGGTCTTGGTCAAATTGACAGTTTTTCTACTGAAATTCTACTTGGTGTTCACTTTATAAGAGTTTCATGATGCTAGATCTTATTTCAAGAGAAAAAATTCAAATCTTCTCAAAAAGAATTTTTCTTGAAAGCTCTAGATAGGCATAACATTCTTTTTCCTTAGGAAGCTCTAAAAAGGCACCACTTTTTTATCTTGAAAGCTCCATAAAGGCATATATTTCAACATAATGGTTTTATTTTCAGTAGAAAATACATCTCATAAACATTTTATTTTTCTCCCAAAGTATCTCCCAATGAGTTATCACAACACAAGAAAGCTTCCCCCACACTTAAGTTAAACTAGATCATGCAATTTCACTTCAAGAGTAGGTTTGATAGGGAAAATTGACTTGTAATGTGGCTAACCTAAAAAGTTATTCATGGATTATAAGGGATAAAAGGACTAAATGTACAAGATAGTCTATAATAAGAAGGATTATTTTGAAATGTGGTTTTAAAACCAAATAAATGTCTCAAATAATTAAAACAAAAGTACCTCAAAGCCTCAAGTTTTGACAGGAATAAATCAAATTCTAGTAAAACCAAGCATAGTCGAGTTCTCTCAAGAAGTGAGTTGAATGTAAATAATATGAAAAAAAGGGTAAAAAAATCCTTATGTTAAAGATATTTCAAAGATAAAGATAGTGATATGTGGCATGGGATTCAAAAATTAGGGGACTTTTCAAGAAAATTTCAAATATTTGAACTTGAAACAAAGTCATTTTCAACATTCATTTAAGCTCAGTTTCATGGAATAAATTGGTTTACTCATTGATATGGGTTTCAAAAATGGAAAATATAAATATTTTAAGTCACAAGTTTCAAAAACACAAAAATATTAAAAAAACATAAAAATTTGAAAAACAAGCTTTTTTTTGGAAAATAGAAAAGAAAAGAAATTGAAATTATTAAACTATAATGGTTCCATTCCCCACACATAAATGATTCAGTGTCCTCAATTCATTCAAGTTGATATAACATGTAAGAATATTTTAAATTTGATCACAGTAATCAAGCAAGTGTAAAGGAGAGGTATAACATAATGGACTTTATTGAAAATAAAGGTTGGCAGAGTATGATCTCCTCCATTAGATTTTATGGCATGGTCCCATAGAATTTCTTCATCCCATGTTAATTAATAGTAAATGGATCATGCTAACTATCCTTCACAATTTTTATATCACCAAAAGGATATACATGAGTTACGATAAATGGATCTTCCCTTCTGGAATAATGCTTACCTAGCATCATCTTGATTCTTGAGTCAAATAACATCACTATGTCTCTAGGATTGAAGTCTTTTGGTTAGATCATCTTATCATGATCCACTCTTTTCTTCTCTTTATAAATCCTAGAATTTTTAAAATGCTTCCCTTCTAATTTTCTCTAACTCCTGCAACTGCAGTATTCTCTCTTTCCCAGTGATTTCAAGATCCAGATTCATCTTTTCCATAGCCCAATATTCCTTATGTTCTAATTCCACATGTATATGGAAACTTTTCCCATAAATCAAACTATAAAGACTCATTCCAATCTGGGTTTTATAGGCTATCATTTAAGACCATAATGTTTCTTCCAACCTTTGACTCCAATCATTCTTATTTGGTATAACAGCCTTTTCCAAAATTCCTTTGATTTCCCAATTGGACACTTCAGCTTGACCATTTGTCTATTGATGATAAAGAGTTTATGTTTTTTGATGCACCTCATACTTATTTAGTAAAACCTCTATTATCCTATTGAAAAATTTATTATTTCAATCACTGATGATGCCTCTGGGCACTCCAAACCTACAAAATATATTATCCCTAAAAAAATCACAAAATACATTAGCATCATCAATCCTGGTAGCTTTTTCTTCCACCCATTTGGAAACATAATCAACTAAAAGAAATATACAAAAATTTCCAAATGACATTGGGAAAGGGTCCATAAAATCTACCCCCCATACTTCAAAAATCTAACAAAAATTAAGTTACCTTTGGGTCATTTCTCATCTCTTTGAACTATTTCCAGAAAACTGACATTTTTCACAACTTTTGAAAAATTCATGAGAATCTATAAAAAGGGTTGGCTAATAAAATCCATATTCTAAAACCTACCTTGATATCCTTTGAGGCCTAAAGTGGACTTCAAAAGATAAAGTGTGAAAAAAACTCAAAGATATAATCAATTTTACATTCAAGAATATCTTCTTGTCACTTGGTTATTATAAATCCTACAAAGAAATAGATCATTATAGATGTAATATCTGGATTCAGATTTCAGTTTTTGAATTTGGGGGGAATTTAAATGATAGGATACTTGAGATGTTACCAGATCATTAACCATGTCAGCATACCAAGGCAATTTTCCTTCAATCAAGTACAACCACTCTCCAGAAGGTGATCATTTAGTGGTTCTTTGTCTGGAATTTCTGCTTTAGTAGTGTTGGTAAGTCTTCTTAAATGATCAGTCACTTGGTTCTCAACTCCCTTCTTATATTTGATTTTTATGTTGAACTCTAGAAATAGTAACATCTATTTCACTAGCCTTTGTTTAGCTTCATCTAACTTCAGTAAGTAGCTAAGAGCTGCATGATCAGAAAATACAATGACATTAGTTTCAAGAAGATATGATCTAAAAATTTCTAAAGAAAAGGCACCTGCTAAAAATTCTTTTAATGTGACTTTTTAACTAAATTAGGATGAATCAAAGGTTCTTGAGTCATAGTAAATGGCTTGTGACCTTCCCTAAATTTACTGAGAAAGGAATTCTCCAACAGCTTTGTTGGAAGCCTCACAAAGTAGCTCAAATGGTTCTTCCCAGTTTAGTGGTTGCATCAATGGTAGTGTAATAAATCTCCTCTTCAACTCATCAGAGGCATACCTTTTAGAACCTTTGAAATAAAAATCATTATCTTTCAAAAGTAATCTAGATAGACGGATATAAATCTTATTGAAATATTTGAAAACCCTCCTGTAGAATCATGCATGTCCTAAAAATGATCTAACATGTTTCACACAAGTTGGGTAAGGAAATGAATTTATCACTTAAATTTTTTATTTATAAAATTCAATTACTTTCTATGAAATGATATACCCAAGGAAAATTCATCTCTCAACCATGAAATGACACTTTTTAAAATTTAAAACAATATTCTTTTCTATGCAGGGTTTTGAAACTTTTTCCATATTCTTTAAACAATGGTCAAAAGAATTTTCAAAAACTGTGAAGTAATTTAAGAAAACCTCCAAGAAATCTTAAATTTGATCATAAAATTTACTTTTTATATGCCTCTAAAATGTTCCTATATCATTACATAATCCAAATTTAATCCTTTTATAATAAAAAATCTGAAGGGACAAGTAAAAGTAGTCTTCTTTTGATCCTTGGGAATAATGGGTACCTGAAAATAACCTAAAAATCATCCAAAAAAATAATGAGTTCTCCCTATCAATCTCTCTAACATATGGTCAATTAATGTAATGGTGAAATGATCTTTTATAGTGACCTCATTAAACTTCCTAAAATCTATGTACACTCTCCAACTATTCTTAATTCTCATAGTGATTAATTCATTCTTTTTATTCCTTACAATGGTTAGACTAGTTTTTTTGGAACTACATGAATGGGGTTAACACATTATAATTATAAAATGGGATATATGATCCCATATTCCAAGTGATTATTGATCACCTTATTAACAACCTCCATTAAGATGGGATTCATCCTCCTTTGGGGCTATCTAATAGGATTGGAATCTCCCTCAAGAATAATTCTATATGAGCATATTTTTTGTTTTATTCCTGGGATATCACCTAAGATCCACCCTATTGCTTAGAAATTATCTCTTAAAATTTCTATCAAAATTTTTTCTTAGGCTTAAAAGAAATTAATACTAGAAATTTCTATCCCTTTATAAGGTACACATATATCAAATCAATGGGGAGTGGTTTTAATTCTAGATTTGGGGGATGCTCAAGGGATGAAATTAAATTGAGGTTCCAAACATCCAAATTTTTTACCTCCCATATACAAGAAATCATATAATTATCTTTATCATTTGAAAAATCATCAAAGAAATCAGATTTTACCTCTTCTTTCCATGTGAAATCAGAATCTACATCATTTTGAGCATTCACAAGTTCAATGATATTTTCAATGGAAAACTTCTCTCTTAAGGCCAATAATTCATAAAACATATCTAATTATTCAATTGGTTTAGTATGAAATTCATGGGAGAGTGAAAATAGTGAGTGATCATCTGATGGATGCCTCATGGAGTCTAAAATATTGAAGTAAACGGTGTTGTCTCCAAACTCCATTGTGAGTTGCCCTTCATGGACATTGATGATGGTTTTGGCCATCTTTAAAAAAATTCTCCCAAAATTATGGGTGAGTGTGATGGGATCCTATCTTCTTCTATATTCAGCACATAGAAATCTATTGGTAATAAGAGATCTTTAACATTTATTAGGGCATCCTCCATAACTACTATTAGGAAAAATGTGGATCTCTTTGCAAGCTGGACCACCACTCTTGTCGGATTATTATCTCTCATCTACAATGACATCTATACAGTGTGCGGAAATATATTAATTGAAGCACCTAGATCACATAATAAATTATAGAAAATTAAATATACAATGGTTCATGGAATGAAAAATTTCCCGAGAACATGAAATTTTATTTGAAATTATAGTGTGATAAGGTATAAGGAACTTCTTACCAATTTTATCCACTAATTATATTAAATTATCCTCTTCTTGGTTTAAATATCCTTCAAAATTTTAGCATACCTTGTAAAAAAAATTGAGTACTTAAAGTAGGGGGAAATTAATTTCCACTTTCTGTAAAGTGTCCAAAATTTCTTTTTGAATTTCTTCTTCTGATAATCTCTTTAATTCTATCATCCTTGATGGAAATGGTGAAGTTAAGTCTTTCTTGTCCCTTTTTTTCCTCTAAAATGGTGTTTCTTATTTATTTCCCCTTGACATATCCTTCTCCTTATCCTCTTTCTTTTCTTCTTCTTGGTGAATTTTCAAAATATTTTCAAAATTCCCAACATCATCCTCAATTTTCACAAGTGATCTTATTTCAGGTTCAAGGGTGTATGGTAGTGTGAGTTCTTTTCCACTTCTTGTTCTTATCATGCTGAAAGTATCCTTTGGGTATGGAAATGTTTGATCTGGCAGTTTTTGTTGGTTTGTGGAAAGTATTTCCACAAGAATTCCCACTGTGTTTTCGATCTTATCAAACTTATACTATAGTCCCTAATCCTTACATTGTAGGTTGTGTGCTAGTGGATGGTTGATCATAGGGTCTTTGTAAATTGGGTGGTTATTGGTAAGCTGACTTGTTATAAGATTTCTTTTTTTAAAGTGGGGGGGGGGGTGAAACTAGTTTTGTTATGGGGGTCTAGATTGATTCTGCTTATTTTCAAATCCATATTGGACTTGGTTAGGCTCTCTCCATCCTTGATTTTTCTAGAACTTTCTTAGATGAATGTTTTTTTTCACAAATTTCCATTCCCTCTATTTCATCACACTTTTCTATGAAATGATCTGGTGATGAGCATAAACTACATACCTTTGTTAGTTCTTGTTGTTCACCAACTTGTTTCATGTCCACCTGTCTAAAAAAACTTGTGGTCTGTTTAATTATAGTTTCAAATAAGGGTGATGGATGAGAAGTTTTTACCTCATGAATACCTCTTGTATCAGTACCTATTATACTAAATTGTTTTGAGTTTTGAGAAATCTTTTCAATCAATCCCTTGTCTTTTTTCTAGAAACTTTTCAATCAATGCTCCTCCAGAGGATGTATTCAAAAGGTTTCTATCATTTTCCAGTAAGGCTAGAGAAAATAAAATAATAAAGTGATTCTCCTTACTTTCCTGATGCGAGCAGCTAGCACATAGCTTCTTAAATCTCTCCTAGTGCATATAAAGGGTTTCTTCAGATGATTGTATGACAACATAGATTTCATTTCAGATGGTTGTGATCCTTGAGTTGATGAAAACAAATTTCATGAAGCATCTTAGTAAGTCATTAAAATCATTCACATCTCCTGGTTGTAGGTCATACAACAATTATTTTTCATCTCCATCCAATGAAAATGGGAATTTCTTCAACTTTACCAACTACTCAGAGACTCCTTGGGGTCTAAAAGTTGAGCAAACATATGTGAACTCTTTAATATGTGTTTTTAGGTATTCTCTTGTGAAACCATAAAATTTTATAAGGAATGATATCTAGTTATGTTTAATCTAAAAATCATTTTGTAGCTTGGGAATAGAATGTTGATTGTTTTGATAAGGAATTTTGGTGCATAGAGGTCTACAAGGGTTAGGTTTTTGGTTTCTAGCCCTGATGAAAGGATATAAGTGAACACTAGAAGTTTCACTTGAGTATACAAGATATATTTCCTCAAATTTATATTCTAAATCTAGGTTTCTATGTATATTAAACAATTTTAGTTCAATTTTATGATCTAGGGAGAAAGGTTCAGTATTTTTGGTTCTCTTCATGCAATTTTAAATAGAAAATAAAAAAAAATAAAAAAAATATTGTTAGCACCACCTCACCTAAAATGGAACCAAGTTTTGACATGTTCCTATCATAAGGTGTGAAAAAAAAAATATTTAGTTAAAAATGTATTAATGTGGTTAACCTAGGTAGACTCTAGGGAGGAGTGAACAATAACCAAGTTGTCACCTTTAATTAGAAGAAAAATTGGGTGTTTTTGAAAAAAAAAATTGAAAAAAACTAAAAAAATGAAATCAATTTAAGAAAAATATTTATAACAAATTGAAAAAATAAGTGATTAAAAACTATTATATGAGAAGGGTGATCAGGTTAGTATCAGTTCTACAATATTAATTTTATCCTAGTTTCAATTTATTCAATTTTTTTCTGCTAAGTCAATAAAAGGGAGATTCTTCAACCGCTTCCTCTCACTCCCTTGGTCAAATAGTAATGGTGATAATAAACCTTACAAAAATCTCATATTGGTATACACTCCTTCAAATGTTTGATATAGTTTTAGATAATACCCCCAATTTACATAAGAAATTCACAAGTGGGTCATGTATATCCCAAACAATCAAGAATGTGTACTACTCCTCCCACACATACTAGGAATCACCGTGTACTTCGCCAACAAGATCTAACCTATTCCATCATATATAAACCAGATTCTAGTATAGGGAGATATTTATCATTGAACTAAATAATAATAAAAATAGAATCTAAAATCAAATATAATCATACATGATAATAAAAATCTCTATTAAAATTTGAAGACAATTTCGTAGAAGAGAGAAAGGGATCGTAAAACATTAAGTGGAAGAATTAAAAAAGTAAAAAAGGGAAAACCTATCCTTACACAATCACAAATAATTTTACCCCTACATGTAAAGGGTATCCATAAATAATGGGTAATAATAATACATTCCAAAATTAAGAAGAACAAAATAGAGAAAATAAAGAACAAAATAATTTCTCTTCTAGAATCTGTGCACCATAATATTGCCTCTGTTTTTTCCACTAGATGGACGAAATTAGCCAAGGTCTATTCTTAAAAGATGTTTTTATTTGGATTTTATGTCTATTATAAAAATTTCAATGATTTTGGATACAAGTACAAGAAATGGTCTTATTAATGAAGCTAAATTTTTATGGTTGAAAAATATTGTTCTACCTACTCCACTTTGACTAATGAAAATACTACCCTAATGAGTGCATTTTGTCCATGAAATTTAATGTCAACCTGACCCTTTGAGTACTCATTAAAACCTAGATATAAGAACCCCATTTCAGTATCAGTAATCTGATATATGCCTCATTTAATGATGTAGGGTCCATTTTTTCGGCTAGAATAATTTTTCAACATGATTGATTTGTTTGGACTTGTGGAATTTGAATGGGATATAAGTCCAGAAGTAGAAGTTTAATACAACAAAAAAAGGAATAAAAGAAAAAATTATCACTCCATTTGGATCAAAATTGTAAAATTTAAGCCCAAAATACAGAAGTGACATTATAAATTTTAATTTCCATAATTAACCAACTTTCACATTTTACCTCAAAACTCACTAAAAATCCTAAAATGATGCAAATCAGCACTAATTAATTAATTGGTTGGGATTAAATCATTGAAAAACATATAATGAATTATAAAAATATTATCTATATCATGATTAAAAACCAAAGTTCATACATACCCATCATACAGAGTCACACCATTGGTATTTTCATTACTTCCAAGATTCATGACTTGAGAAATGAGTTTTGGATTTTTGTATCCATGTTTATGGATCATGTCCAGAAAAATATACTATGATAAGGTGGATAGAGCACTTTTCCAGACATCTGTACAGCCTATCCAGTGACTCTCATAACTTCGACATGTGTGATGCCATGCATGCTTGAAGAATAATCCAAATCGGTAGTGGATGCAGCGATGGCCCTGGTAGTGAATCCTTCCCATGAAGATGGAACCAAAAGTGATACTTGGTGATTTTAATCTTACTTGAGTTTGAAATTATGGTCTTGCGATCCCCCACCCCCCAAAATAAAGGGAATTTCTAGTGCTTTTTTTAATTCCAAAAGAGTGGCCTGACCGGTCGAGCGGTGGGCCTCCTTAGAGTCAAAGTCGGTCAGGCAGTCCTTATGATGGCCACAACCTGACATGTCGCAAGTTGGTAAATTTCACCACTGACGAACAAGGGTAATTTTTGTGCTTAGGTGAATCCCATGGGTTCATATTATGTAGACGTTCTATGAATAAAGGTGATGGTGCACACCTCATATTCCGAACAGTTGGTGTGGTTGTTTTGTTGTGGGTGACATTGACAATGCACCTTCTCCCCAAACATGAGATGGAAGAGAACATATCCTTCAGGTTTGGTAGAAGTTGAAGATAGTTGATGAGATAATTGGGTTTCGTAAAGTACAGTGTCTGGGGTAAACTGGTGGTGGGTGTCCTCTGAGTGTGATGTTGGATGGATGCAGCTCCATCAAATAAGTGGAAGCAGCGCACAAGGCATCTCATCCTCCTAAATTGTTATATTCATCTGCACCACCATTGAGTGAAGAGGAGGTAGTGGTTGGATAAACAAATTGATGTGGATCATGGGATTGACTTCTTATATTTGTGTAAGAAAATTAATTATAAATATAGTATAAGTAGAAGGAAGAAGAAGATCAGGAATGATCCCACCCAAGCCTTAAAGGTCAAATCCAAGCCTACGGCCGAATACTAATATTCTCTATGGATACCCCTTCTTTCAACCTCCTCCCTTTATTTATAACTGAACCCTACCCTAACAACTAATAATATTACTAGGATATTACCTTGTACACCACATCATATTCCATACATTCTTCTATCATATTCTATGTATTCTCTCTATCCCAACTCTCTCTTCCAACCTCTTCAGGTGGAATACCTGATATATATCAAAATATTACTCTTTTCTAGGTTCACATCTAGTTCTACGATCTGATTTATTAACACTTCCTAAGACTTAAAAATTCATAAAAATTCATTCATTTAAGTCACACATGTATAAAATCATATGAGATCAAATTCATACATGTCTTTCTCTCAAAGTCATACACTGAAGTTTGATGTCTGGCAACTGACACTAGGAAATGTCATTTGATCTCTAGTGAAGTCTTACGCTAGAACTCAAAGTCAAACATAATGAATTAAACACTTATGATCTTCTTAGACATCCCAGTACCTTACTCACTCCAAACCTGGACTACTTTGATTCAACATATGTCTTTCTCAAACACTCCATACCAACTCACAAATTGGTGTATATTTTGTATCATTATCCAACACATGATTTTATCTTAAAGAAAACCACAACAATAATCACACTTAAAGAGTTTATCCTTGAACCTATCCAACTAGTTATTCCATGTAGCATCCTACACTCCCCTCTCCTTTTCCATATATGATGGCAGAACCTCACCATACTTAATCTTTCTGTGTCCATAGGCACATGAATAATAACAAACTCGTCATGTGAAATACCCTTTTACTTGATATCCCAACAGACTTATTGAAAAAAAAAATAAGACTTCAATACATATGGGAACATTAAACACAAGTCCCACAATGTCTCACTTAAAAGGTGGTTCCATTATATACTCATGCGACAAAGAAAATGGCCCAGGGACTCGACCCCGTGACTGGCACCCCACTATGTCTCACTTATTTTGTTCAATTAATACCCCTCTACGGTCTAAGTGTCACATGACATGCCTTTATACATAGGACCTCACCCATTAGTGGTTGAGGCATAAACTATGGTCCAAGGGTCAATTATGGCCCATGACATATAAATTTTATTCATAGTAATTTTCTTTAATAAAAAAATTCATTTTATTTAAAAACGTTAACCGCTCAAAGTGGTGAGACCACATATCACATGATACATAAATAAAAATGTGTATACCAAAGGGGTGTGAATTGGGACTACCTACCTAATTTATAGGGTTATTCCCTTTTAAGAAAGCCCTACCATTCTCGCCAAAGCCTGTCCAAGTCTCACATCACCTCCCAAGGTATTAAATCAAACCAAAACATCTAATTAAACTAATTATAATCATTGATAATTAATTATACAATTTAATTTAATTTAATTTAAGTAGGTATAAATGCCTAAAATCTCACTGACAACATCTACTCACCAAACATCGAGCAACGAGGTGTGGTCCACTCCCAACACGCACTTGAACCCAATACTCACAAAATCCCCAATTTTATTACACTTGATTCAATGGAAAAAAATTTATGATTCTCCAAAAACTCTAAGAAAATTCATTAAGTGAAGTACCATTATCAAAATAGTGAGCAACGACATGTTGGCATCCTTTTAAGACATCCTCTATTCATGCTAAGAAATGTTGGTTCTCAAGAGAAGAATATTATGGTTTCTATTTAAAAAGTGGGAATACCGAAGGAACATGAGAGGAAGAAAGAATGGGGAGGAAGAAGAAGTCTCTCCATAGGAAATTCCTTGGAGACGAAGTAGTATCCTCCAAACAGCAGTGTTGAACCCAAAAAAAAATATCCATCCCCCATAACCCCTTACAGTATTTATTATCCCAACTACCTTTAACACCCCCCACCCACCCCAATAACAATATACTATAAAGAAAACACTTTACCTAGAAGTTAATTCTAACCCAAACCTCACCTCACATGAATAACCCCTCTTTACATTACCTTCATTGCCACCTGTTTGAAAAAACACCATGTCCTCAAGGCACAGTCCTCACCCCTTCTCATGTTGTTGTTTCTACCATTTCACCTCTCTAGATCACGACGCTTGTTTGTTACTGTAACATCCCGATATTTTATAAGGAAAAACTAGGTTCTTAAATAACCTAATAAATATTATGTGACCTAGCGGTTACACATAACTTTTCCACTTACGTGAATTGAATTTTGAAAAACACACATACACAATTATGATCAGTAAGTTATTTGGAGTCAGATAGAACCAACTTAATTTTTAGTGAATAGTAACCTACCTTATAAATAGTAATGTAGTCCTTATGAATAGTAATATGAACTTTATGAATAGTAAATAATATTATTATTTTATTTTATTAAGTTTATAAGATAATGAGATCTTAATGAAATTTTCAAGGTGTTATAAAATGAGTTATAGTTTTAAAATCGTTATTTTTCAAATAAATTATGATTTTATTTAAAAATTAAATTTAGAAAATGTAGAAAATTATTTTCAAAAAATGGAGTTCAATTTTTAATTCTAAATGTTGAAAATGGTTAGGGTGAATTTTTGGGATTTTTTTAAATACTCAAATTTTTAATGAATAGTGAAATACAGTAATTTACCGTATATATACATTATATGTAAAATACACTATTACTAGCATCACGGATGATGTAAGCACTCTTGGTTAGAAATCGAATAATATCTTTACTATTTTTCATCACATGAATCAAGACTATTCATATTCTTTAGAAAAAATATTAAACTAATGATTAAAATATTGGAACCCCCCCCCCTCTCCTCCACTATAAATATCACCCTCACCCCCTTTACCTCTCACACATATCAAGCTTTTAAAATTGTCTAAATTCTCCCCAATACCATTTCCAAGTATCTTCAAGACATCTATGACCATCTAGTCTCACCAAAAGGCCAAAACCAAAGGCCTTAAAGAGGATCTCAAGGAAAAGAGATCAAGAGGTAAAAATCCTCTTTCATTTTCTTGTGTTTTATTTTCAATTCTTTTCTTTTCTTATAATATATTCACCTACACTTAACCAATATGAATTAATGATAAATTATTATATATATTCTGTATTTTTTTCATGTTTATGGAAAAAATCATCATCATTCTTCTTCTCCTCTTCCTCTTATTCAAAAAATAAAAACATCATCCATTGTGTGTCGATTTACCAAAATCGTGGACGATGTGCATCCAATTTCCTATAATTCCTTCAAAGATGGTTGTAAAAAATTATTAATGGTTGAAAAATATTTTTAATTTTATTATATAATCACTTTTATGATCTAGAATTAATGTATATACATGATATTAAATTATATAACGAAACTAGTTTCTGATTATCAAAGAACCGCCAAAATGATCTAAACGAACATCCTTAAAGATTTAACTAATGATTCATCCACATACCATATAACCAAAATTATTTATGCATGATTTAATATTATGGAAACATATTAATACCATTTCATTCCACTTATGTATTTTTTCTTCCATTCGACAATAAAATCCTTTACGAACCGACTATGAAAATCATGTAAAGAACGCACCCGAAACAATGAAAATAACAAAATATTATTAATAAATGGGTCGAATAATTTTGTAAAATGATCATATATGGTATTATAAACAAACATATGTTTCTTTAAAATATTAATAACACTCTTTTAACTATTATACATAAGTTTTAAACAATTTTTAATTAATACGGACCCAAGGTAAGGGAATTCTTAACCCAATTTCCATTCTTTGGCTTAACCTTATACTTCATTAGTTATGTGCTAACAAGATTATTTTTGCAATGAATTTAATTAATATTATGATTTATAATGTGGATTTACATTATATACACATAATCCCTTCATTATTTTAATTCTTACTTCAATTATATGATATTTTTAAAGGGCATTCCTTTAAATATTCACTTTTAAAATTCTATTTTATGAAATTAAAAAGAAATATTTTTATGAAAATATTCACATTTTCGGATTATGTTGTGGTTCTTGCGGATTATTTATGATGAAGTTTGGGACCTATATCTCCCTCCAATGCATTGGGTATCATTATGTTTGAGTTCTACCGTATAGTTACTCCAAGTGTAACCACGATGGTTATATCATAAGGAAGTCGTGAGGGTTACATTGTAAGGTAGCCATGATGGTTACATTGTAAGGAAGATGTGAGGGTTACCAATCATATGGTATCCATGAGTATTACAATCTTATGTAAGAAATTCCATAATTTACCAATAAGTTTTATTTATACATTTTATGATTTTATGGAAACCTCTTGTTTTAATAAGTAATGTTATTAAGTGTATGTTCAAAGAAAAAAAAATTATAAGTATTTATGGGATAAAGGTTTCGAAACTTCTTTTTATAACCCTTAATGAGATTTTTGTGCTCTAACCAAGTTTATAAAATGTTTTTCATAGGATTCCTTAGAAGTTAAAAGGAAAATTAAGGTGCTAATGCAGATGAATCCAATTAGTTATTTAGTAATTATTTTTGTAAACTCTGATTTATTGTATAGTTTTTCAAACCCACCAAAACCTAGACTGGAAAAGGTCCTCAAATTTATAATTTATTTTGTATTCTTATGTTTCTCTTATAAAAAAATACAAATCATATTTTTTTAATGATTTTGAATGTGCGGGTTTAGGGTTTTACAGTTACCAGTACTAGAACCACATCCATTCTATCTTCGATGGCACTTTCAAGATCATTGGACATGTTTATTACAGTATCAATGCATTTTTAGTATCAAAATTGGTTGTGAACTCATCCATAAACTAAGTCTTCGTTAAATTGGGAAGCACTTGTTCAAGGAAAAGTAGTTGATTTTGTCCAACAGAAATTGAAGTTCTAAATTTATGTAAAAGCATTTCCAAACCTCTAGCAGTTTCATCTTCACGCCTGACACGCCATTTCTCCAGAATGTCCATAATTTTCAAGTCATATATTTGATTAAATGGGTTAAGGTTATGCCACCCAGGATCATTTTCCTTTTCAAACACGATGTTATCACATATTTTCCCAATAAATATCCATGGGAACCTATGGTGCATATGATATGGATCCACTTGAGTATTTTGAACTACGGATGAGTTGCAGATATCCCAAATTGAATTCAACAAAGGATATTCGCCTGAACCAGCCACCCTGATTATTGCAACCATTAACCTCTTTGGTAAGCCTAAAGAGAGATAGTTCAACACCATTTGTGTCATCTCTCCATTGCTCTCTGACTAAGAGTGATGTAGAAAATATGGGATTCATAATGACAAAACAACGATTCAAAGAAGAGTAAAAGGAAAAAAAGAAACACTCAAAACATAAAGATTTGCGTAGTTTGGGAAATGATCCATAAGTCCACAGAGAGTCAGAGTAACTTCAAAATAATAAAATCTAGGAGAACAATTTATAATGAGTATCATAGCTTCACAAAACACAGAAACCCTAGCTTGAAAATTGGCTAATAAGGAGGACGAATAACTATTCCACCAATCATCAGAAAGTTCATTGTGCTACGACCAAAGGCTGTTGGACGTTCACATCACTACAGTGAAAGGTGACCACCCAATTCAAATATACTACAATGTCTGGTAGATAGAAGTCCAAGGAGCTATAGTACCGTTGAATCCAAAGTCGGCACTACTATAGTACCCTATCATTGTCAGTCGGTTAGCGCTGCAACAGTTGTCAGAGATGCTACAATGCCCCAAAATTTGGACCATGGGCCTTCATCCCCCAGACTGTCGGAGCACGGGCACATTTTCCCCTACAACCCCCAATGATCTCACTATGGAGCTTGACCCGCGAAAGTTTCAGCCTAGTGCACAGTATTGGTCAGAAGCATTTGGCCCAACAACATCCAAAATGAATTGGGCTACACCAAACCAACAAAGAGAATCAAGCATCTCTGATGATCAATTTATATGTGTTAAATCCATCATTGGGAGAAGTTAGTAAAATAACCATTATCATAAGAGATAACATTCCACTAATATCTTGTGATGCAAACATGATTCATAAACATAGAAATATTGGGTTTTCCAACATTTTGCTAATCAACTCCGGTCGGGGAAAATAGCTGGATCACCATTCCATATGTAAGATATAAAACCATCTTTTCTTCCATAAATGGCATGAAGTACATCTATAAACCAATCCCTTCTAGTAATCCAAGGGGCCAAATATGCATCTCTCTTATCTAAAAGTAAACTCAATCAGGGGATTTCATTCTCTACCAAACTTTGAAAGAAATTTTGGAACTCATGGATACTTCCAAGAGAACATCTTCTCTCACAAATTTTACTATACAATAATATTCCATGATATTGTTTTGTAGAGGATAACCTCTTTAAGGACTAATTCATTTTAGCCTTAGTGCACTTGATCATACAGGGTTCATCACAAACCAGTATAATAGGTCCTACCTGAAAAGAATAGAAAATTCATCTCGCCAGGTATTGTTCCTTCACACGCTTACCAAGGGGCAAGATTTGAAAAACAATGACTAAGAAGGATGAATAAACCAATAAGGATATTAAAAACACTGACAGGATAACCTTCCCTACTACACCCTTCAGCCAACTTCTTGATGGAAACAAATACAACTTTTCCCTTATTCCTATTTGTACCCTTCAGTAAGCTTCTGTCTGGAAACAAATACAACCTTTCCCTTATTCTAATATGCACCCTTCATCCAGCTTCTATTTGGAAACAAATACAACCATTCCCTTCTATCTCTAGATATATTAATGAAATGACCATTCTTCGTCAGGGTAGAAACATTTTTGGTCGAACCAACCTAAAATGAAATGTCAGGTTCCTTCGACAACGGTGACTTCAGGCCAAATTTGAGAGGATGAACTCCCATGTCACACCTACTGCATGTGTTATACTCTTACCCAGCTGTTAAGCCATACAACCTTGGTATGTCGATTGCATTTCCACCTCCATTGTTTCCTTTTTCCATCATCACACCAACCAAAGGTGGCGCTGGAGCAGGCTTTGGTGGTGCTACCTCCTCACCAAATTCCAATGAGATTATAACAATACAGCAAGATTGGTCTACTATTATTCCTCTAATAGTAACGAAAGAATCACTCATTGCATTCTCCTTGATTCTTTCACTTCAATACGGACTCACAATTGGACGTTCAGTACTGGAGTATACCCATTATTTTATCACTACTAAAAATATGGGCATTAACAGCGCTAAAATGGGCTTTAACAGCGCTAAAAAGTGTCGTAAAGCGCGGCGCTGATAAAGGGGGTACCCTTTATCAACGCTGTTTTAGCGCTGATAAATTCCCTATCTGCTGCTCCGAAAATATCTGCAGCAGCACACCCGAACACCTGCAAAAAAAATCAGCATCTCAATAAGATAATTAAAGAAAGTCTACCCATGCAAAAATTAACTCATAAATCATAAGCTAATTAGACCAAGTATACCCATACAACAAGTATACCCGTACACCATTAACACATAATTCATAAAATAATTAAGTACATAAATAATTCAATACAGAATTCAGGGGGTTGGGGGCTGTTCAGGGGTTTGGGGTGGCTGTCCAGGGGGTAGGGGGTGTCCGGGGGGGGGTTCTAGGGGGTGGGCTGGTGTCCAAGGTGTCGAGGGGGCCTTATAGGGGGTGGGGGTGTCCATAGGGGTGGGGGTGTCCAAGGGGTGGATTGGTGTCCATGGGGGTGGGGGCGGTCCATGGGGTGGATTGGTGTCTGGGGGGGCTTTCCAGGGGGTGGGCCGGTGTCCAAGGTGTCGGGGGGGCTTTACAGGGGGTGGGGGTGTCCAGAGGGGTGGGGGTGTCCAGGGGTAGGATTGGTGTCCAGGGGGTGGGGGGCGGTCTAGGGGGTGGATTGGTGTCTGGGGGGATTTCTAGGGGGCGGTCCATGGGGTAATCAGTTGTTGTTTTCACTTAAAATCGTGTCCATTTTAAACAAAAGAGAGACCCTTTGAGTGGTACCGGCCACACTATGCCTCTTATTGAGGAGTATTTGACTCTTACATGTCACAAAGGATCATTGGATCGTTCTCCTAAAGGATCAACACAATCCGAATGTGTTTGGTCAGATTTCCGTAGGTCAGTTGTTTTTTCACTTAAAATCGTGTCCATTTTAAACAAAATAGAGACCCATTGAGTGGTACCGGCCACATTGTGCCTCGGATTGAGGAGGAGTTGACTCTTACACACCACAAAGGACTATTGGATCGTTCTCCTAAAGGATCAATGCAACCCGAATGCGTTTGGTCAGATTTCCGTAGGTCAGTTGTTGTTTTCACTTAAAATGATGTCCATTTTAAACAAAAGAGAGACCCTTTGAGTGGTACCGGCCACACCGTGCCACATATTGAGGTGGGGTTGACTCGTACATGTCACCAAGGACTCGCGAATCATTCTTATAAAAGATCAAGGAAATTAGAATGCGTTTGGTTGGATTTTCATAGGTCAGTTATTGTTTTCAATTAAAATTGTATCCATTTTAAACAAAAGAGAGACCCTTTGAGTGATAGCAGCCACACTGTGCCTCGGATTGAGGCGGGGTTGACTTTTACATGTCAAAAAGGACCAGGGGATCTTTCTCCTAAAGGATCAATATAATCTGAATGTGTTGGTCATATTTCCATAGGTCAATTGTTTTTTCACTTAAAACTGTGTCCATTTTAAACAAAATAGAGACCCTTTGAGTGGTATCGCCCACACCATACCTCATATTGAGGAGGGGATGACTCCTACACATCACCAAGGACCCTTGGATTGTTCTTATAAAAGATCAAGTTAATCCGAATGTGTTTGGTCAAAATTCCGTAGGTCAGTTGTTGTTTTCACTTAAAATCGTGCCCATTTTAAACAAAAGAGAGACCCTTTGAGTGGTACCGGCCACACCGTGTCTTGGATTGAGTCTAGGTTGACTCTTACATGTCACCAAGGACCCGTGGATCGTTATTATAGAATAGAAAGGCAATCCGAATGCGTTTGGTTAGATTTTCATAGGTCAATTGTTGTTTTCAATTAAAATTGTGTCTGTTTTAAACAAAAGAGAGACCCTCTGAGTGGTACCGGACACACCATGACTCGGATTGAGGCATAGTTGACTCTTAAACGTCACAAAAGACCTATGTATAGTTATCCTAAATGATCAACACAATCTGAATGCGTTTGGTCGGATTTCCGTAGGTCAGTTGTTGTTTTCACTTAAAATCATGTTCATTTTAAACAAAAGAGAGACCCTTTGAGTGGTACCGGACACACCGTACCTCGGATTGAGGCAGAGTTGACTTTTACACGTCCCCAAGGACCCATGGATCGTTCTCCTAAAGTATCAGCACAATCCGAATGCGTTTGGTTGGATTTCCGTAGGTCAGTTGTTGTTTTCACTTAAAATTGTGTCCCTTTAAAACAAAATAGAGACCCTTTGAGTGGTACCGGACACACCATGATTCAGATTGAGGCAAGGTTGACTCTTACATGTCACCAAGGACCCTTGGATCGTTCTTCTAAATGATCAACATAATCCAAATGCGTTTGGTCCAATTTCCATAGGTCAGTTGTTGTTTTCACTTAAAATTGTGTCCATTTTAATCAAAAGAGAGACCCTTTGAGTGGTACTGGACACATCGTGCCTCGGATTGAAGTGGGGTTGACTCGTACACGTCACAAAGTACCATTGGATTGTTCTTATAAAATATCAAGGCAATCCGAATGCGTTTGGTTGGAATTTAATAGGTCAGTTGTTGTTTTCAATTAAAATTGTGTCCATTTTAAACAAAAGGGAGACCCTTTGAGTGATAGCGGTCACACCGTGCCTCGGATTGAGGCAGGGATAACTTTTACACATCACAATGGACTCTTGTATCATTATCCTAAAGTTTTAACACAATCCGAATTCATTTGGTCAGATTTCTGTAGGTCAGTTGTTGTTTTCACTAAAAATTGTGTCCATTTTAAACAAAAGAGATACCTTTTGAGTGGTACCAGCCACACCGTGACTTAGATTGAGGCGGGGTTGACTAATAAACGTCACCAAGTTCCCAAGGATCATTATTATAAAATATCAAGGCAAACCGAATTCATTTGTTCGGATTTTCGTAGGTCAGTTGTTGTTTTCACTTAAAATCGTGTCCATTTTTAACAAAATAGAGACCCTTTGAGTGGTACCGGCCACACCGTGCCTCGGATTGAGGCGAGGTTTACTCTTACATGTCACCAAGGACCCTTGTATTGTTCTTATAAAGGATAAAAATAATCCAAATGTGTTTGGTTGAATTTTCGTAGGTCAGTTGTTGTTTTCACTTAAAATCGTGTCCATTTTAAACAAAAGAGAGACCCTTTGAGTGGTACCTGCCACACCGTGCCTCAGATTGAGGCGAGGTTAATTCTTACACATCAAAAATGACTAGTGGATTGTTCTTAAAAAAGATCAAGGAAATCCTAATGCATTTGGTGGGAATTTCATAGGTTAATTGTTGTTTTCAATTAAAATTGTGTCCATTTTAAACAAAAGAGAGACCATTTGAGTGATAGAGTTCAGACCATGCCTCGTATTGAGGCGAGGATGACTTGTACATGTCAAAAAGAAACTCTGTATAGTTCTCCTAAAAGATCAACACAATTCGAATGTGTTTGGTCAGATTTCCATAGGTCAGTTGTTGTTTTCACTTAAAATCGTGTCCATTTTAAACAAAAGAGAGACCCTTAGAGTGGTACCGGCCACACCGTGACTCGGATTGAGGCGGGGTTGACTCTTACATGTCACCAAGGACCCGTGGATCATTCTTATAAAATATCAAGGCAATCCGAATGCATTTGGTATGATTTTCATAGGTCAGTTTTTGTTTTCAATTAAAATTGTGTCCATTTTAAACAAAAGAGAGACCCTTTGAGTGATAGCAGCCACACTGTGCCTCGGATTGAGTCAGGGTTGACTCATAAATGTCAAAAAGGACAATTGGATCTTTCTCCTAATGGATCAACATAATCATAATGTGTTTGGTCGAATTTCTGTAGGTCAGTTGTTGTTTTCACTTAAAATCGTGTCCATTTTAAACAAAATAGAGACCCTTTGAGTGGTACCGGCCACACTGTGCCTCTAATTGAGGCGGGGTTGACTCTTACATGTCACAAAGGAATAGAGGATCATTCGTATAGAGGATCAACACAATCATAATGTGTTTGGTTGGATTTTCGTAGGTCAGTTGTTTTTTCACTTAAAATCATGTCCATTTTAAACAAAATAGAGACCCTTTGAGTGGTACCGGCCACACCGTGCCTCATATTGAAGCAGGTTTGACTCTTACATATCAAAAAGGACCATTGGATCATTATTTTAAAGGATCAATGAAATCCGAATGTGTTTGGTTGGATTTCTGTAGGTCAGTTGTTTCTTCACTTAAAATCGTGTCCATTTTAAACAAAATAGAGACCCTTTGAGTGGTACCAGCCACACTGTGCCTCAGATTGAGGCAGGGTTGACTCTTACACGTCACAAAGGACCATTGGATTGTTCTCCTAAAGTATCAACACAATCCGAATGCATTGGTCATATTTCCGTAGGTCAGTTGTTTTTTTCACTTAAAATCGTGTCCATTTTAAACAAAATAGAGACCCTTTGAGTGGTACCGGACACACCGTGCCTCAGATTGAAGATACTTTGACTCGTACACATTACCAAGGAACCTTTAATCGTTCTCCTAAAGTACCAATGCAATCCGAATTTTTTTGGTCGGATTTTCGTAGGTCAGTTCTTGTTTTCACTTAAAATCATGTCCATTTTAAACAAAATAGAGACCCTTTGAGTGGTACCGGCCACACCATGCCTCGGATTGAGGCAAGGTTGACTCGTACACATCACCAAGGACCCTTGGATCGTTATTCTAAAGTATCAACATAATCCGAATGCGTTTGGTCAAATTTCTGTTGGTCAGTTGTTGTTTTCACTTAAAATCATGTCCATTTTAAACAAAATAGAGACCCTTTGAGTGGTACCGGCCACACTATGCCTCAGATTGAGGCGAGGTTGACTCTTAAACATCAAAAAGGACTAGTGTATCGTTCATATAAAATATCAAGGCAATCTGAATTCGTTTGGTCATAATTTCATAGGTCAGTTGTTGTTTTCAATTAAAATTGTGTCCATTTTAAACAAAAGTGAGACCCTTTGAGTGATAGCGGTCACACTGTACCTCATATTGAGGTTGGGATGACTCATACATGTCACAAAGGACCCTTGGATCGTTCTACTAAAGGATCAACATAATCTGAATGCGTTTGGTCTGATTTCCGTAGGTCAGTTGTTGTTTTTACTTAAAATCGTGTCCATTTTAAACAAAAGAGAGACCCTTTCAGTGGTACCGGCCACACTGTGCCTCGGATTGAGGCGGGGTTTACTCTTAAACATCACCAAGGACCCTTGGATCATTATTATAAAAGATCAAGGCAATCTAAATTCTTTTGGTCGGATTTTCATAGGCCAGTTGTTCTTTTCACTTAAAATTGTGTCCATTTTAAACAAAAGAGAGACACTTTGAGTGATAGCGGTCACACCGTGCCTCAGATTGAGGCAGGGTTGACTCATACACGTCAAAAAGGACCCATGGATCGATCTACTAAAGGATCAACACAATCCGAATTCATTTGGTTGGATTTCCGTAGGTCAGTTGTTGTTTTCACTTAAAATCATGTCCATTTTAAACAAAAGAGAGACCCTTTGAGTGGTACCGGATTCACCATTCCTCAGATTGAGGTGGGGTTGACTCTTAAATGTCACAAAGGACCAATGGATCATTATCCTAAAGTATCAACGTAATACAGATGCTTTTGGTTGGATTTCCATAGGTCAGTTGTTGTTTCACTTAAAATCATGTCCATTTTAACCAAAATAGAGACCCTTTGAGTGGTACCAGCCACACCATGCCTCATATAGAGGGGAGGTTGACTTTTACACATCACCAAGGACCCTTGAATCATTCTTCTAAAGGATCAATATAATCCGAATGTATTTGGTCTAATTTCTGTAGGTCAGTTGTTGTTTTCACTTAAAATTGTGTCCATTTTAAACAAAATAGAGACCCTTTGAGTGGTACCGGCCACACCGTGCCTTGGATTTAGGCGGGGTTGACTCTTACACGTCACAAAGGACCATTGGATCATTCTTATAAAAGAACAAGGCAATCTGAATGCGTTTGGTCTGAATTTCATAGGTCAGTTGTTGTTTTCAATTTTAATTGTGTCCATTTTATACAAAAGAGAGATCCTTTGAGTGATAGCGGTCACACCATGACTTGGATTGAGGGGGAGATGACTCGTACACATCACAAAGGACCCTTGGATCATTCTCCTAAAGTATCCATGCCATCTGAATGCGTTTGGTCAGATTTCTGTAGGTCATTTGTTGTTTTCAATTAAAATGATGCCATTTTAAACAAAAGAGATACCCTTTCAGTGGTTCATCATTCTTGCATGTTGATGGTGCATATCATCTGTTAAAATGGAAAAATGAATCATTGGATAAAGGATGTTTTATATAATAACAATTACAATTTTCCTATGAACATTTACATACAACAATGTTTCATCTTTTGATTCTATTAACCCCTCTCAAAAATGACCACCAATTGTGCATGTCCCCAAGTCAGATCTTCATTGTATTTGTGTACAATCTGCCATCAAGTATGCTGCCCACTCATTTCTGAACAAATTTATATCGTCTTTTGAGTATGAGGATTTTCGGTAGTCAGAGTAGTACTACAAATTATAAAAATAAAGAATTAATAAATAACTTAAACGAACTAGTAGTTGTTTTTGAAAATACCTCTTTAGGGATTCTAGTTTACTGATGAAAAATGATCTCTTTCATAAATTTACAAACATAATAACCGCAATCATTATCGTTTGTTTGTTTTAGACACTCCAAAAAATTTGATCATTAGGAGAATAAGTAACTTGTGTTGAGATGTATTTGGATAGTGAAATTTTATTATATATGCCTTGATATTTGTCCAGACGTAGTACTTGCTCGCCTCCCTATGCTTAGCCCCTATCCACATTCCTTTTTTAGACGATAATGATACACCACCCTATCATAACAGAATCCTCAGTAAAAGATAATATAAATTATATTACTTGATGTTTAGACCTAAAACGTAAGATGTAGTGTCTTACAGATTCACAAACTCCATCATATGTGGTCGGTTTGATGGATATCCTTGCTTTGAATCCAGAAAATAAATCTTCAGAGTATCCAAGTTCACCACAAGTAGCAACCAATGTTACCTAAAAACACAAAAAGGAATAAGTAATAAAAGAAGTGAAAATATAATTTATATGCTTTAATCGTAGAGTATTACCCCTGCATGGTTGGTATTAGGAAAATTCTGTCATCTGTAATATTTCTTTCAAATGTTTTCAGCAAGTCGTTCACTATTGCATCCATTTTTGATGGCTCTATTTTTTTAGGTGTGTTTATGTGATATGAGGACTGACGAGTACAAATCTTGGATCATGGAAAAATTCCTTTAACTGTTTTTCATAAATGCGTCTGTCAACAATATAAAATTCATTTAGTCATAATTTGAAAATTAGATCATCTTTTAGAAAATCAATTCATGGAAACATACCTCATATATACATTTACAACTGTGACGCCTAGCCAATCGTTTTCAAGGATTTCATTTACATTTTCCACAGCAACGAAATCTTTAATTTCCTCTCCGAAAAACACTATATGACTATTACCATCTTTTAACTTCGTATCCACATGAGTCTTCAATTCTAGTAAATGTGGATAGAGAACAGGTGGTGTTATTGTGCTTTTAGTAGCTCTTTGGGATCGGTTGGTCGATCCTTTAGATGGGTTGGAGCCGATTTTTGTCACTCCCTTTCCTTTCTCCGTCTATAACAACAATCATTGGTTCAGATGCTTTTTTCATTAATTTTTAAGGGTTTATCTTGAAAAAAAGGAAATAAATTCCTCTTTGTCCGCATGTACTCTTACAAGTTGTGACGGCCATGCAATGAATGTCCCAATAGCCTTTCCGACCGTATGAATATCATCATCATCAAGTGAAATAGGTAGCTCTGCATTTGGCACATGAGATACAGTAATCGTCACTTTCAGATGATCTTTCGGAAGTGGTATATTATATAGTGTGGCATCTGGGATATTGAACATTGTATCCCTCACTACAAGGTGAAAGGTGGGTGTTGACAGATATAATTCACAATCATTATCACCCTGTAGAAGATCAGTACAGAAAACTTATCAGTGTTTTTCTGATTCACATTTCATGGGAATAATTATTTTAATATTGATTACCACGGCTAAGATAGTTCTTTGAGGTGAATGGCTCGCCTCAAAGCTGGTGGGGGTGGGGGGGGGATGTTCACGCACTGGTTGTTCCTGAGTTGTGTCTTCCCTTTACTTCCCACCCATACAAGTTGCTAGCAACTCTCCCTGCTATTGCAATTATTCTTCAAGGGTTTCTATTTTTTCGCTCATTTGTTCCAATTTTTCATCTGTATCATCCATTTTTTTCTTCTTCTCAAAATATACTCGGGGTGTCACCCCAAACCATGCACCTCTGACACGACCATATTTTTTTGGCTGCTTCAAAGCCATCGATAATAGGTCTACATCAGCTATAGGATTAGCTGATTCCTGTGACTTTCGGATATAAGAAAATAACTAATTATTTTTAAGTAATATCAATTTTAAACAAATATTTTTATCATCATGTCATACTTACACATATTTCCCACACTTTCTGTGTGTTCTCATATACTAACTTCCCTTATTTGTTCACACATGCCTCCTTCCATAGCACATGACGTGGGATGGAAGTGCATTTGGTTTTAGACTCATCAATCAACATATAAACATATAAATATAATTATGATGTTGTTTATTATCACCTAAAAATATTACTGTAAATTTAAAATACGTACCATTTTATTTTCTAATGAAGTGTACCCCATCCTTGCTTTACGATAGGCGTATGTTGGTTTTGATTCACATTTCTTATTTTTAGTACAGAGTTTATGTTTCATAAATGAAATATTGACAATCAAAGTGATGAATACAGTTATCCTCAAACAACGTATTATCACCCATGATGTACCTGCAACTTCTCATCCCCACGACGGCCAATAAATGCATCCCATGCTTCTTGGGATATTAGGTAAGCATAGACAATGGGTTGGTGTGGGTTCATTTTACCTTTAGAATATTTTAGGTGACATCTTGTTAAAATAATGCGAAAACCTCGATGAATCTTTCCTAAAATCCTTAGTACATAATACTTGTGTGAATCGTCTATTATAAATGTACTCTTCAAGAGATTGAGAAGAGTAAGACATTGTTTCATTATTTTATTTGCTACTAAATTGAAGAAATAAATTAATAATGTTACCGTAATTTCTTCCCAGATCACAGCCTTCAGCCCGGACACAACATGGTGCCATTAATCTATGTCAATCGGCACGCATTGCTGAGTGACAACTCCAATGTAGCTGCTAAACATATCCTTGTTGGGATTCACATGTTGGCCTCGCGCATTCCATCCGACATCAAATTTGATGCCTTTGCTTTTCGCCTTAATAATTTTGGCTAACACCATCAAACTATGACGTACATGTGTTTTCTGCAACGTCGGTCCTTCATTCCTGGCCATTTCATCGATATCAACATCATATATATGTTCATCTGGAATGGTATCAACATCATGTGCTGATGGTTGTTGAACCTCAAAACTAAGAGCAGCAGGAGCCGCAACAGCAGGATCAGAAGCAGCCACAGCAGGAGCAGTAAGAGCAGTAGGAGTAGCAAGAGCAGCAGGAGCCGCAGCAGGAGGAGCAGCAAGAGAAACAGGAGCCGCAGGAGGAGCAATAGCAGCAACAGCATGAGCTGCAGGACAAGCAGCAGCAGCAGCAGCTGCAGCAGCAGCAGCAGCTTGAGAGACTTGTTCAGCCTCAAGGTTAGGAGCACCAGAATGTGCAGAAGTCATTATCTACAAAAGTGGTTGAATAGTTAATTCAGATTACTTAAATTCAGTAATGATAAGATAATAACATGAGATAATAAGATCTATATTAAAAACAAAATATAACCTGTTTACTAAACTATCTTTCTTTTTTTCAAAGGTTGAAGGGATTTGACACCTCTATCGACTATCCAAATCCCTTCATTGTGGTCTCCTCTAACATACAAAACATCATCTGCATTGGGACCGCTCTGAAATGATTGCGATATACCACTAAAAGGATCATCCCCAACTGAATTTTCATCGGAACCTTCAGTAGTTTTGGACGATAACAGAACAATCGACCACTTTCGGTTTGCGGGATCTGGAACATAAAAAGCTTGTATTGCTTGTGATGCCATTATAAATTGTTCGTATTTGTACCCTTCTTTACTAAAATCAACTTTCATAAATCCTCATTTATCTATTTTAACACCACTATTGTTATCAATCCATTTACATTGAAAAATCGGAAATTGGAATGTCGTATAATCCAACTTTCATCTTAGTTTGATAATTCCAAAGTATGACATATTTTCATAAATTGGATTTCTGTCCTTACTACCAAAAACATGCATCGCTTCAGCCACTAGTGTAACTCCACTATTTTTCATGGTACTATCTTCATCATGTTCATATTTATAAAATGTATAACCATTAATTACATAACCACTGTAAGATAATACATACACACTTGGTCCAGCAGCTAGCCATCGAAGTCGTTCTGAAATTGAATTTGGATTTTCATCCAACTACTTAAAAATATGGTCCTAAAACCATCCAATAAACTGGTGATTATGTGTATCTGATAACCATTTTTTATCCCTCGATTGATTCAACTGCCTAAGAATTTCTTTGTGAGTTTCAATATATGGAGCAGCCTCCCCACTATTATGAAAAACCTAAAGATGAGCCTACTTCTGATCTGTAATACTGATTGTCACAACTTCTCTTCCAGAAATTCCCTCACCCTCAATGCATCCAGTGTGATGAGATTTCGGGAGACCAATGCTTTCCACGTTAGATAGGTATTCAGTACAAAATTCAATGTCTTCCTCAACAATATATTGTTCCACTATACAACCCTCTGGCCAACTTCAATTTTTGACATACCCTTTCAAAATCTTCATATACCATTCAGTAGGATACATCCATCTATAGTGCACAGGACCACAAAGTCGAATCTCTCTCACCAAGTGAATCATCAAATGAACCATCATATCAAAGAATGTTGGTGGGAAGAACATTTATAATTCACATAATATGATGACAATTTCTTTTTCCATAGCTGTGAATTTCCTCAGGTCTAAAACTTTGCTACATATAGCTTTGAAAAAGTAACAAAGTTTGGTTAACATATGACAAACATTATTGGGAAAAATGCAACGTAAAGCTATAGGAATTAGATCTTGCATCAAAACATGGAAATCATGTGATTTCAAACCTTTTAACTTCAAATAATTCATTGACATAATGTTCTTGATATTTGATGAGTACCCCTCTGGAACCTTTACATCATTGAAGAAGTTGAAAAACTGATGTCGCTCTACCCTAGAAAGAGTATAAGTAGTTGGAGGAAGAAACATTTGATTTTCACCCTTCACGGGAGCCAACTCTTCTCATATTCCCATGTCAATCATGTCCAAACTTTCCTTAATTCCATATTTTGTTTTTTTCAGGAGAATTTAGCAACGTTCTGATAACACTGTCACATACATTTTTTTTCCACATGCATCACATCAAGAAAATGTCTGACATACAAACAATTCCAGTATGGTAATTCAAAAAAAACTGATCTCTTTTTCCAACCGATCTTCGTAAGGTTTTTTGAAAATGGTTTCCCAAAAACAGTGTTCATATCTTTTACTTTCTCAAACAACTGATCACCTGTTAGTGGAGACGGTGTTTCGCGTTTTTCTGAACTTCCATTGAATGATGTCGTCCAAGATTAGTACTTATGTCGATGAGGTATAAATCTACAATTTCCTAGAAACACAGATTTCGATGAATGTTTCAACCTAATTGATTATGTATCTTCTTCGCACACGGGACACCCTTGATTTCCTTTAATGCTATAGCCTGAAAAATTTCCATAAGTAGGGAAATCATTTATTGTACCATACAATATCGCTCTCAACATGAATAATTCACTTTTATAAGCATCATACCATATTAAACCAGAGTCCCACAATAACTTCAAATCTTCGATCAAAGGATCCAGATAAACATCAATATCGTTACCTGGTTGTTTTTGTCCTGATATAAGCATAGATGACATGATGAATTTCCGCTTCATGCATAACCAGGGTGGGAAGTTATAATTTACCAACATAACAGGACATGTACTATGAGTGCTGGTTTGAAAACCAAAAGGATTCACTCCATCTGTAGATAATGCAAGACGAAGGTTTCTCGAATCTTTTCCAAATTCAGGATACTCATGATCAATTTTCTTCCATTGGGGAGAGTCGGCCGAATGACGTAATAACCCTTATTTATTTCTTTTATCTGCATGCCACGCCAATTTTCTTGTAGTTTCTTCACTTTCATATAGACGTCGAATCCATGGAATGATTGGAAAGTACCATACAACTTTCTTAGGATTGGATTTATCTTTCTTGTATCAAGAAGCACCACACTTTGGGAATTCTGTAAGTGATTTTTTCTCCTTGTGAAACAATATATAGTCTTTCGGTTAGGCATGTATTCTTTCAGAAATCATTCCCATCGAGCGTAACATTCATCTAGCTTTATATTTCCAGCTTGGGAGCTCATTATCTTCCGGGAGCATGTCATTCAAGAGAGAAAATAGTTCCGTAAAACTAACATCACTCCATCCATTAGAGATAGATTATTTCCAATCGATGAGAGATCCCCTTATTAGATAGAAACCAAATGCATCCACTGGAGCTTCTATCTGAGAAAAAGGGAGTTTGGAGGAGTTAAAATGACTCTTTTAATCCTTAAAGAATCAAGATTTCAAATGAGAGTTGTGTAGGAGAAAAAAGAATATAAAATGGGGATCATGGAATTTAAGACTATAAAAAAAGATACCACGTTGCAACCTCCCATGGACACAGTACAGAAAGGATTTAGACAACCATACTATGGTGTAGACATCTTGTCATGAACTAGGCCAGGTTGCCATCCCACTTGACACTCGACCCAACTCGTGGGAAGGTCCAAAGGGAATTACCAATCCCCATGGGTTTTAACTAGTTACTAGGCATTGAGTAACACCTTTGTGAATGGTTTTTTCATGTAAAAACCATAAATATTACATAATAATCAAACATCATATCATAACCAAATTTCACAATATAATAGACCAAAAGATAACACTGCAATAGGGGATAAGTATTTAACAATTTCAACCAAAACCAAAATAAAAAAAGGTAAGGGAACCAACAATACAACCAAGACTATATGAAACATGAGGGTCAACATCCCCATTCCACAACCAATAACAGTCACCAAAAAGGGAACTACTAGCACATATATCCACCATCACCACCAAGGGAGCCTTGCCTTTAACTGGGTAAAACATAATAAGGTCTACATAAACCTGAGGGTGTATATAAGGTGTGAGCCAACATACCCAGTAGGACACAACAAAAATAGATTCCATGTAATGACATTATGATAAACATTAACATGTTATTTTTTAAGAAAAAGGAAGATACAATTTAAATAAACCATTCTTTTAAATAAAAGAGATAGTAAATATGACAAGATAATGGTAAGAATAGTATGAGCACTATAGAAAATCTCTAAGGTATTAGGGTTACTAGGGTTCTAGGATCCATGTACTCTTGGTGATCACATCTCTCAAACATGAAGGTCCTATTTTAGCCTCCAATCCCTAGCACATGAATGTTTAGTTAGTGTTGTTATGTATATCCTTATTAAGGAGACCGATCATTGGCCTGACTAATTCACCTAATATACTAGACCTATTCTACCCACCTAGATATCTAGGATTCCATTGTTCTAAATTCCACCCCCTATATAAATTTATATATATTTTATACAATCACACTTCTAATAATAGAAACAAACATGAAAAACAACCATTTACAATAGTAAAATCATTATAAAACCCTTACGTACAACAAAAAAATTGGAAAACATGTTTCCCACAACCCAGACAATTTATAAAACCATTTTAAGACCAAATAAATCATATTAAACACCTAAAACAATTTCAAATAATGGAACAACCTACCTATTTCTTGATATCTTTACAAAAGCAGAATGAAACCACTAAGTGAACTAAGGAAAGGCCCTAAGGATGTAATTAAACACTATAACCATAAAGATTTAACCCAAATAAATGAGATTAAATCCAACCTAGTTCAAAACCCTTTCTATAGAAAAATAATCCAAGGGAGAAAAAAGTAGTGACCAAGAAAGGAGAATAAAAGAGAATATGAGATTCTTACTTAGAGATTCCTTGTAGATAAATGGCCAAATCACCCTAAAAATGGAGCCCAAGGGAAGAGAGAAAGGGGGCGTTTCACCTTGGGATAGAGGGACAAATGGGAAGATTCACCGAATAGAGGACCACTATAAAAAAATTAAAATGAATAGATAACCAATATTCCCAATAACCCTTAATGTATATCCTCCAAGAACATCATACATCTCCAAATGACACATCTACATAAATAAGAAGAGAGAAAATCCCAATAATGTCTAGAGACCTAGCATAGGTCACCCAACCATTTAAATTTTCACTAAAATTGTGGGACATAAGATGGAAATATACTAAGAACACATCTCTTCACCCAAATAAGAGACTACAAACACTAACCATGAAGAACCACTAAGAGCATAATTCGAAACCTAAGGAAAGGTACACCCAAAACATACCAATGAATCCAAATGAAATAACACAATCAATATCATCAATGAATCAACCAACAAAAAGAAAAATATTAAAAAAAATATTTGGAAAACATGCCTTAAAGGGAGGTCCAGAAAACCGAAGAGGGTGTTGCGGTCGGTGGAGGTCCAGCAAACTGAAGAGGGCATTGCAGGTGGCGGAGGTCCATCAATGAGAAGTCGGGTGTTGTGGGGGGCGGAGGTCCGGAAAAACGAAGAGTAATTTGCGGGCGGCGAAGGTCTCGCAATGAGAAGCAAGGGCGGCGGAGGTTCGGTAATGAGAAGCGAGGGCAGTGGAGTTCTGGCAAAGAGAAGTGAGGGCGGAGGAGGTCCGGCAATGAGAACTCAGCAGGCGGCAAAGGGGAGTCACATGTTCTAATACCGTGAGAGATTTAGGTCGCGATACAACGAGGTGACTTTATAAAAAAATGGAATAAGTTTTTATCTGCCATAACATTTTAGCACTGATAAAGATATCCTTTATCAGCGCTTTTTAGTGCTGATAATGGTAGTCTTTATCACCACTAAAAAAGCGTTGATAAATCATTCCTATATCAGTGCTCAAATTTTAGGGATGATATATAGAGTCCTTATCAGCGCTTTTCTAGCGCTGATAAAGGGGCGTTTTATCAGTGCTTCTTTAGCGCTGAAAAAGGTTACCCTATATCAGCACTAAAATTTTAGCACTGATACAGGGTTTCTTCATCAGCACTTTTCTAGTGGTGATAAAGAATCCCTGTATCAGCGCTTAAATTGTAGTGCTGATACAGGTATTCTTTATCAGTGCTTTTCTAGCACTAATAAAGATGCCCTCTATCAGCGCTAGAAAAGGGCTGATAAAGAATACCTGTATCAGCGCTAAAATTTTAGTGTTGATATAAGGGGGCGCTTGCCTTGCTCATTTTTGTAGTAGTGTAATTTTCTCCGTAGTGTGTAGGGCTGAGTATAAAATATTACTTTGTCTTCATCCACTGGCATCACTGGTCTGAAAATAGGCAGTCATTGGGAGATCGTTTATATCACCTTTGTTTTTTTCTTCAAACTAGTCATGTCAAGAAGGAGTTTTGGAATTATAGGTGGAGATTCACAAACAAAAAAATCAACAAAAAAATCCTATATATTCCTACTCGGTTCGACACTTCTTATGCCATATCTGAATAGGAACAGAGGCCTTTTGCGCCACTACGACCCCAATCATTAGCAGCACCTTATGTATTCTTTTCAATGCCACTACAGATCAGCGAGCAGTTCTCTTGCTTCTGATACCTCTATAGACAATGGTTCCAAATAAAGGAGAGGATATTGTTGAGCATAATAGTTAACTATATCTAGTAAGCATACTTTCCCGGGACGCAACTTCTCTTGCGGTTTCATTTTTATCAGGCTGAATTTGGACTGAATTTTTTTCCATGCCTTTATTTCGTACTGCTTCAAAGTGGACATCGTGTGAATAAGAATCAAAATTCTAGGAATGGCCAGTGGATCTCTGCTCAACATAAGTAGGTGAATTCTCCATGTTCTCTTCAACTGAAGGATCAAATATATCAGCAACATCACACAAATGTACATCAATAGTTATCTTACCAACAGCAAGCTCATCTTCCATCTGTTCATCAACTCTTTGATCACCAACTGATGCTCAACAACTGCAACAACATTCATATTTTCAACAAAAACGGAATCTGAAATAGTTTGATTATTAGTATCTTGGTGGATCTTCAATAATGGGGATTTCTCCCCCTCAACAAATGCTTCTTTTCTTCTCTAACATATTTTTCCACAAGACTTAGACTTTATTCATATTTAGAACCAGTTTCTTGTACAGAAGCAACAAGAGATGAAGGCATTTCCACAACTTTCTAACTCTGCCACTGAAACCATTCGGGCCAGAATCTCTATCACCGTCATCATCTCCATTGGAATATCCATTTACATCTTCTTCTTCCACTTCATCTTCTTCATCGACATCATCACCATTTTCATCATCAAATTTAAAACTACTATTGAAATGTTCTTTTCCCGAGACTTCGGTCTCATCTATTTCACTTCTTTCCTTCGAACTTTTTTCCCTTTTAGGGAGTGTCCTAGGAGGTATAGGAGATCCATAGAAAACCATTTCTCCTATTCATCCTTAGATACAACAACCTCTACTTTCTTATCACTATTAGAGTACTCAATAATAAGGATGTGTAAATTTGTAGTTTTATGTCATTAAATAAGTAGATGGAACTATTCAGTTTAACATCATCCAGCTTGGATGTGGGGGGGACTCACTCCTCACCCCTTGGGATTACGTGACTACCACCCACATGCCTCTATGAGGGGCATGAAATTGGAACTACCATGGAGGAGTGATCAGTCACGAGGTCCATGTTAGATCCCTCATGATTAGAAGAAAATTGGGATAGAGTAACCATGATTAGAAGAAATAGGTAGGGCTATACTAGAGTCATAGGGGACATCAGGTCGGGGACCCAGAAGTTATTGTGTGCAAGTTTTCAGTGTTGCACGCAAGAGTTGTGTGAGCACATGGCTTTAGCACAAGGGAAGGACACAGAGTCTCAAGGAGTAGGTGCATGCAAGATTTGGTTTGTATGCATATCAGGGTTGTGTGCATGAAGATTCTCTTTCACGTACCCGAACTACATTAAGAGGAGTTGCGCAAGGATCAATAAACCCTGAGCCAAGTCCATTTTGGGCCCAATAGAGATATATTGTGAATGATTATCTTCAATGGGTGGTCAATGTTGCGCACTATGGTGGAAGAGGAGGGTTTGTGCACATGGTAGTGACATTTTGTCTTCCATAGATCTGTTTCAAGGAGAGAGGGTGAGCTTCTATTTATAGCCAAAATCCTCGGTGGTGGGCCTGTAAGAACTTGTGCGTGGAAGGATATTTTTACATGACTTCTTCATTTTTGGCGGGAGATCTGCCATGCAACATGACCTTCTTGACATCGCCTTTGGCATTAAAAGGGGATTGTTTCACACCACGTTCATTTCATGCGTACAACCCTTCTTTCTTGTGAGTAATTGCCTTGATAATCCTATTGGCCTTGGTGGAAGCCATGAAAAATCTTGTCACCTTTGGCATGCAAGGACTTTGTGTGAAAAAATATGGTTCTTGTGCACAACTGTTGAAACTTTCTCACACCATAATCATTGACCTCAAAATCATACTTTGTGGTTTCATGTATACTCAATTCATCCAAAATTGAAAGTCTAGGGATTTAGGTAAAATTTTGGCACCAACAATAATTCTATCCCATTGTAATTTTTGATATGAATAGAATTCCTCGATTTCACTATCTAGAACCTGTTAATTGGTTCTCTTGTTGAGATAGCTATGTAAAAGATGAACTCGGTAGAGCTATTTAGGATGAAGAAGACATAGCAATCGCACCTAAAGAATGTGGTCCTAGTTCGTGTGGTGTAGTTAACGCAAAATCTAGCTTGACTCTGGATCAAGTGGATAGGGTTGGGGTAGATGATGCCAATGTAGCATGAATTCCCATTCATCCAGGATGAAGCAGACGTAGTCACCGCACCTGAAGCAATCAACCCTGATTCATGTAGTGCAATGGACACAAACTACTCACTTAAAGGAAACCATGATCGGTGCTTTTTTTGTGGTGTATTTTATTCCCACACGAATGGAGAGTAGTGTAGCTAGTCTTGAGACTTAGGTGGAGGAGTTGCAAGTTAGTTCCAAACGATAGGAGGTCGGGCAGCTGTTGCTTGAGAACCAAATACTTGAGTTTATGGTGATGTTGGCTCAACAAGGTAAAAAAAATAGAACAAATGAATCATAGAGAATAAATATGGAAATAATTTATCATATAGGAATGAGAAAAAAATTTAAAAATAATGCTCTAGACACTGATCGTGGACCAAAGACACTGGTGGACTCTGAGGGTGAGTGCAATATGGAGTGGGAGGTGCCGCATAAGACGTCATCTAGATAGATGGAAATGCTTATTTTCTCTGGTGAATATATGATTACCTAGATTTTCTATGATGAAGCATTCTTTAACATATTCCACACACATAGAGAGTTCAAGGTTATATTGGCGCAAATAGGTATGGAAGGGATGAATTAGTATTGGATAATTTCTCTGATGTTATTTCAGTCACAGATTTCATCGAAGCATTTCAAGGAGGATTTACTTAGTAGATATGACATCACAAAAGAGGAATATCAGGTGATATGTTTTAAGGAATTATTGAAATACATAATAGTGGATGAATATATTGATGAATTTAAATTCATTTCATTATATTTTAATCTTTCTGAGGATAGGTATAAGAGTCTGTTTATTGGAGGATCCAAATCAGATATTGGAAGCATAATTATGACTCATGATCCACCAGGTAAGGTGTGACTCCTTACTCTATCATAGTAGAGTAGTACAAGGCCTATTTTCTATGGGGATACTTCCACAACCTGAACCCCAAGACATGAGGAATGTTTTTAGTATCCAAGGGAGGATCTAGAATACTAATACAGTGAAACTTGTTCCACAAATGGAGGGAATAGATAAGGAATGAAATGGAGGAGAAAATTCCCCTCAGGATATGGGAGTATGAAGTATGTCTAAATATAAATTTAAGGAAAATAAAATGAAGGTTTTTTTGTTAAGGTTGTGGAGAAAAATTTAGTCTAACGCATTAGTGTTGATGAAGGATTCAAGCTGATGGTATGGGAGAGTATTAAGTCACTATGTGAGGAGGAACATGAACTGATGGTGGGACTATATAAGGATGGATTATATGGTTCAGGAGTAAACTTAGAAGATTATCACCTAGATGTTAAGGTGGAATTTCATGGTGATGATAATGATAGGATCATGGGAAATAAAGGGGGCTAGCGTGCAGCTGTATGGGGGAGTATATTCCCTAACTACCAGGGGTAGGGATAATTCCTTTGTTAGTAGAGTGGTTGAGTTGTTAGAATTTTTTTATAGGAATATTATAAAGGTAGGTCTTAATAGTTATATAGGGGAGTAGAATTGTTTGAACATTATTCAAGAGCAGCTGAGGGTGGGTTAGGACATCAACCCTAATCTGTAGTGCCATCTGAGGATCTATTCTCCTATGTTCTTCTTTTCATTTCTATTTCTATTCTATCTATCTCTATAGTTGAATTTGTTGTAATTCATTCCGATTATAATTTTTGATATGAATATAATTCTTATGTTTCACATTCTATTACCTATCACTTTTGGTTTTATTATATATAATTGAATTTTCACTATTCTCATGTTGTTTAATAATAATTATCATTCTGTTTCTTGTTATTGTGTTGTGATCTCCTTCTTCCCCGGTGTCATATTATTCTTATTCACTATTTGTGACCTTTTTATTATGAATTGTGTGTTTTCCCTTCATGTCGTGTGCTATCCTGTTTTCTTCATGTTCTATCATATTTTCCCTCTCAGTTTTGTGATATCTTCCCTCTATCATTGAGGGATAATTAGATTTCTACTATAAGGAGTGTATCTCAGTTACATATTTGGGTATGAATGTTATTTTTACTGATTTACATCAATAATTACTTTTAGAATTATGGAGTTTGATATTATTAATGAGGTGAAAACCCATGAGTTCCATGTTGTTGTTTTTCTTCCCTCTTCACTCTAATTCAAGTGAATTACCCACTCCTTTCTTTACCACCTCCTTCACGGGAGGTTTCAACATTATTTTTAGTTAGAATGATGACGTGGATCCTTCCTCTAACAATATTTTTTGTGAAAATACTAGGGATGATGTAACACACCCCCCCCCCCGACCATAGACCTCAAATTGGTGTCTTTCCCAGTGGTACCACTTGACCTCAGGCATGCCTCCCAATATCCAAAGGCTACTGAATGGTAGAAAGAGTCTAGAGTGTTATCACAGGGAGGATATACCCTTATATTAGAGTAAAATGTAGTGTAAAATTACCAAGAAACATCCATAACAAATAATCAGAGTACGTGAAATAAAATAAACTACAATGTTATACCAAATGTCAGGCGGAAGAAAACTGTCATACAGACACATGGTCATACTAGTATATGACAAATGACCACCCACTAATACAATCACATATAAAATATAAATAAAAAAAATAAAATATAGGTTGCTCTACTAACACCATCGAGACTCATCAATTCTCAGTCTCCAAATCCCATCCAACCTATCCCAGTTGATCATGCAACACTGGGCCTCCGCCCTACCGGAACCTGCAAATAGTAAAATATGCTCAGGTATCAAAGTGGCATGACCTTCTGAGTAGGGTGTGAGTATAATTCAGTATAGAACCATCAACGGGGTCCCAAAAATAACTAGGATATATGTTGTATGAATGTGTGATATGATTGGAATAAAAAAATACAATGTGGAAGCATAATACAATAATCATTGTCAATCACTCAGTTTTAAGGTGAAATTTAGGATCATTTCTTCTTGCTTCATCCAGTGTTGGATGTATATGAGCATCATACATATCCTCAGGGGGGATACAACTCCTACATAGAGATATTATGAGCATTCCCACACATCAAGTGTAACCACTAGATCCTAGGAATCGTCTTATGCATCTCATAATATCAAATCAAATGAAAGATCCTAGGAAAACTACACCTGTAATAATATGAGATCAAAAGGTGGATCTTGGGAATCACTAATCATATCATATCATCACCAGACTCATCATCAGATCCTAGTAATCCTATAATCTACCCTCTCATAAGTTACAATGACTAGATCCTATGAATCATTGGGAATCTTGTATCATATCACCAAACATCCTACCATATTTTAGGCATCACTAGGCATCTCTCCCAACATCATTAGTTATAATGACCAGATCCCAGGAATCACTAGTCATGTCTCCAAAATCATTAGGTGCATCCCCTAAATCCTACGAATAACTAGGAATCCCTCCAATATCATCAGGTACATCCCCTATATCCTTGGAATCACTATACATCCCATTTATCTTTTAGGCTTAACTACTAGATCCTAGGAATCACTATGCATCTTTTAAAGTGGCATTTATTATCAGGGTCCAATATCTAGTCAATTCACATCTCGTAATAATAATAATTACACAGGTTTGCCACTTTTCCTACCCATATAATGTAACCAAGGTTGGTCTCTCAAATGCATGACCCATCCTTTTCATTGCATAGTTACCAAACTCACGACATCAATTCAAGTTCTAAGGTGACACAAAATAATTCATACCCACTCCCACACTAACACGCTCAAGGGTTAACATAATTACAGGGACACCCACTATCTCCTTGGTCTTATTGTGATATAGACACCCTACATGGGCTCCTCAATCTCAATCTCACCACTTGGGACAAGCCCATTATTTAGAGGTTACATAGTCCATCAAAGTCATCATGTTCACATATTATCCTCACTAGCCTTGTAGGATAATCCCTCACTGACATCACTCTAGAAATAATACATAATATCATTCACACTTCCCAATGGAATCCTTAATCGTTCTACTCACCCAACTATCATAATCTACCAAGGGTATACCCACCTAGGAACTCACCTGTTAATGAGGCAGGAACACTTTCCCCACTCTCTAATCAGCTAGCCCAATGTAACATAACGCCCCTTCTCATTGTCTTAAGATGAGGCAGTGGTGTTATTGGCCTTAGGTGACATCCCCGGGACACCAAAGGATGATAATAAATGTCAAGGGCCTCAAGAATATTTGGGGGATGATTTTACCTTTTAATGATAAAACACCAAGACAACATAAACAATAAACATCAAATCCTCTATATAATGCATGATTATATAATAAAACTCAAAACATAATGAACACATTAAACAATATCATAGTAAAAATAGACACTAAAAGAAAAACTCGAAAAGAACAAAAAACCACAAAACTCAAAAAATATCACACTGTAATTAAAACAAGAAACACTCAACCTTAACCAAGCTCAAACTCCACATTCAATTCCCATAGTATCAATAAACATCACTAATGAACTGAGATACCTTGCATTTACCCGTGTCTCGATAGATGACATATGAAAACACACAATGGTTCCCAAACAGGAGGTGAGTTTAAACTAAGTATTATCTTCCCAAGTACTTCCAAAATCACACCAATAGGATAGGAACCAGTGAACACATTTTATGTAAAACAATTCTAAATTAGATAAAACAATTTATATCAAAACAATAAACAAGTTCCAATGAAAACATTTTAAAAAGAGTAAAACTTTTCACAATTAGTTAGCATACCCATAACCATGTCTCAACACACACACACCCATGCATTCCCAGGTGATAATTCTATAATAATGATTGGTCTATTTTCGATGCTCCAAGTTTTCATAAGGTGATCAATCCAAGGTGGTCCAATGTCATGCACCCCTTACATAGGGTCACATCTATGAATTCGCTCACACTAACCATGTATGCCAAATTTAATAAAAAAATATGCACATAAAACCTTTCCTTATTCAAATAATTTCAAAAAAATATCTTTCATGAATCAAAATAAAACCATAATTTTAGGACCATCATTTTAAAAATATCACCAAATATAATTTTCCACAAAACCATTCATTTTCCAAAATTTCAAAACCATAACCCAAAATAGGTTTCTGTCAAGATTCACACTCAAATTTCAAAACAATTCCATGAAATTAATTTAAAGATAATTATGAATTAAATTTTAATGTTCTGTGGAGACGATAGAGAATCCACCTACCACTCAACAGTTGGTAAAAATTAATAAAGGAATGAAAAAACTCTAAATCTGATCACACCACACATTACCTTCAATAGATTTAAGAATATCTCATAAATATTCCCATCAAAGAACATATATTTATCCTATATGGATTAGATCTATGGTTCTAGGAAGGAGGATACGAATATATCTAAGAATAATGGTGAATAATGATGACTTACCCAAAAATAAGGATATCAAACGCGCTTTGATTTGCCTAAGAATTGCTTCCGGATTGAAGGGTATTGTCTATCAATCCTAAAGTGAAAAATAATTCAATATCTTGAGGTATTAGGTGGATAAAGAGGGTTTTACGAGTTAAATTTCATTAGATCTACAAAATTCGGGGTTCCAACTGTACGCTGCAAGGTTAGGCCATATAGTTTGCAAAAACATGCGCCAACTGTGCAGTGCTACTATCTCAAGGACACACCTCGCATGGTTGGATCACATCATTAGAAAAACTATGCACCAACCATGATTTTACCTTTGTTTCAAGTTTCATAGTTCTCTTGGGTAACATCCATGGTTTGGCTAAACCATTTGTCAACTGTGCACATTTCTAGTTACTCCTAAAACATGTTGCATGATTTTATGTAAGTGGTGAACAGTTTCTATTAACCGTTCACCTCTTAAAAAACCTCCAAAACATGTCTAAACCTCTTGAAAAATACTCAAACTTAACCCAAGTCTTTTATAAGCTCAAATTACATAAATAAATGGCCATGTACCTAAAACTAAGGGAGCTACATTATCCCCACCATTGGTATTTTCATCCCTAGAAAGTAAATAACCGGTGTTTTCCTAAAAGTGTTCGGGCCATTTCTCCAACACTTTCTTTTCACGATCCCATGTTTCTTCCTTAATATAACCATGCTTCTATAAAACTTATGCTATATTGATTCTTTTCCCACACAAGATCTTCTCTTAATTATTCACAATCCATATCGACACATGAATCAGTTTAGCAAGCGACTCTAGGTCAATGTGATCCCATAAAATAACATATCCAATATCAGGTTGGTACTTCTTCAACTAAGATACATGAAACACATTGTGTACTGAACTACACATTGACAGAAAAGAAAAATTATATTCCATATAACCAACTCATTAAAGTATCTCAAAAGGGCTTATGTGCTATAGGGAAAACTTTCTCTACATACCAAAATGACAATTCCTAAGTCTCATAGGGATTTTCAAGAAGACATGATCACTCTTCTCAAACTACAATAGTCATCAAAGATGATCCACATAATATTTCTAATGACTCTGATCCATCTCCATCCACTTTCTGATCAAATGAATCTTCTAATTTGTCTCTTATATAAGTTTGATTCCAATCAGTGAAGCCTCATGTGTTTCCACCCAACAAAGTGGAGAATGAGAAGGACGCCCCTCTAATGTTTCAAAAAAGATCCATATGGATCAAATCCTGATAAATGTTACTATATGAGAACTCCACTAAAGGTATATGATCTTCCCATGAGCCACCAAAATTCATCACACAAGCCCTAAAAATGTATTCCAATGTTTAGATTGTATTTTTATATTTTCCAGCCATTTAAGGATGATAATCCATGCTCATAGTAAATTGGGTTCCAAGGGATTACTGTTAGGACTTCCAAAAATGAGTGGTGAACTTGGGGTCTCAGTCTATTAAAATTGAAAATGGAACTCCGTCTATCTTTACAATTTTATGAATATAGTTTTTGGACAAGTATTCCACCATATTAGTTTCACAAATAGGAATAAAGTTATCTGAAATTATGATTAAATCCACAATCATCAATAATAAATCATGTTTCTTAACCATTCTTGTTTGACCTATTACAAAATACATAGTTATCTACTCCCATTTACATAGGGTAGTTAGTACAGACTGCAGCATAACAACTAGTTATTGATACTCTTCTATGACCTGCTGACAGGTGAGGTGTCTTGGGAAAAAATGTTCCACCTTTCTCATCATTTCATCTCACGAAAACAATGCTCTCAAATATTTATAGATCTTCTGAATTCCTAGATGGAAACCCCATCTCAAATGGTGGTAAATAGAATAAATTTGTTCCTGATAGGCCAAAGGGACCATGATATGATATCTAAAACATAACACTGAACTCCCATCAAGATTCCATCCTTCAATGGTTTCCCCACCATTGAGTTTTGACATCATAGCTAGACATTATGGATTGGAAGTTTGAGCAACTCTAACTCACTCAAAAAAATAAGGAACAACTAAAACCGAAGACAAAATTAAAACATTACCTTACTATTAACAATCCAGATGCATACCAACTATAATTTACATAATCTACCATTGATCTAAAGACTCTTTATCCATCTATGTATATGAATTCCTACTCAATGAATCTTTTATAGAATTTCCTTTACTGGATTTATACAGCAGGTCGACATCAAGAATATGCAGATATTCTATCCATATTCATTTTCTCTAATTCAAATCTATTTGTGGGAAAATTTGTTTCAATATATTATGATCTATAAACACTATAAACATCTCACTAAAAATATAATGATTCCAAGTATTCAAAACACCGACTATTGTAACTAATTCCAAAACATGTGTTGGTTAATTTTTCTCATGCACTCATAACAGTTGTGATCCATAAACTACAACATGATCACCATGCATGAGAAGACATCCCAACCCAGATCCTGATGTGAACTTCCAAAGGATCAAAGAAAAATTGAGAAGGGGGGGGTCAAATCATTTGTTCACTATTTGTATGCTATAATGCTTTTAAAACTTAACCCCTTAAACCTGTTAAAGTTTATATACTTATCATCTTTTTGTAAATACTCTGGCATCCAAAATTAGGAAAGAAATCAATGTTAAAATAGTGGGTGCCCTAGATCCAACTATATAGTACTTTTGATTTCCATATCATGTGTACCATTATAGTGAAGATATTTCTATGTCAACTATTTAATGGTAATTTCCATAGATTAATTGTCATATCAAATGGTTATAGAAGCTCTCAGGATATAATGATAACCTGGATATACTATGAAATTAATCTTAAACAATGGTCCTACAGTTTAGATACATCTTACTAACTAGACACGGTAGATGTTTGACTATCAGGTGTTAGGGGATCATAAGTATTGAGACTTCTTTTAACACCCTGGTAATTTGTTTAATAATTTTAAATAATTTAAATCTAAGTGTTTTAATTAATAATAATACCTATACATAATTATAATTTATAGCTTTCAAATTAAATAATGTTCCAAAAAAACAAATACTATTTTATAGTGTTATTTTTGTGTAAAAGAATATTTTAATATGAATATATATATTTTATTGTTTTTTAAAAATTCATTTTTATCAACAGATTATTTAATTAAATATTATATATATATTGAATATTATAATTATTTTGATAAATACTAAATTATTTTATGAATATATTCACTATTAATATGACACCCCGAGATTTTATTGTATATTTCATCATAAATAATTTCAATTCCTAGATAGCTTATATGCACATAATTCTGAGTCTCTACAAAACAACACTTTTTTATAGTTATAACCTATCCATGAAACATAATTTTTCCACTTCTATGATTTTAATTTCCAAAAACTGGCAAACATCATTGCGATCAGTAATTTTTTTAGAGTCTAATGGAATCAACTTAATTTTTTGGGGAATAGTAACTTGACCCTTATGAATAGTAATATACCTTAATGAATATTAATTTTACACTTATTAATATTAACTTGACTCTTATGAATAGTAACCTCACCCATGAAAGTATAAATAATATTTAGGCACCTTATAAATAAGTGTGAATGTTTTAAAAATAAATAATTATGTGTGGAAATTTTTGTGACTAATAAATATTTATTTAAAATTTTAAATTAATAAATTTATTTAAAGTAAAATTAATTTTCATAAAATGTATTCCTAAATAAATACTTTTTTGTCTTATGATTTTATGATAATTTTATGAGGCCTCAGTTAATTTTTTAAAGTATTATAAAATCAGTTTTAAAATTAAAAACTGTATTTTTCAGGTAAAGAATGATTTTATTTAAAAATAATATTTCACATATTTAGAAAATTAATTTTGTTAAAATGAATTCCATTTTTTAATTCTACATATTAAAAAATTTTGAGGATGAATTTTTGGTATTTTTCTGAAATACTTGAATTTTATGAATAGTGAAATTCAAAAATTTACAAAATATGATAAATAAATGAATTTATGAATCATGCTTGAGTCATGGATGATGTAAATAGATATTTGTTCAAAATAAAATGAAATTATTACTATTTTTAGTGACAATAACCAAGACTACTAACAGTCCTAATCCTAAATAATAAATAATGATTAAAATAATGGAAAACCCCTCCTCTCCTCCACTATAAAAATCACCCCCACTCCCTTTCTCTTCGCTCCTATAAGCCTTTATGATTCTAACATTTCTGCCCAAATACTATTCCCTAGTCCCTCCCCACTTTTTTAATCCCTTTTTACTTCCAAAAGACAAAAACCCCTTCTCTTAAGGAGGTTCTCAATGAGGATATTTCAAGAGGTAAACCCTCTCCCTTTTTCTTTTAATTTCATTTTAAATTTGTTTTATATTCTTATATTCTCTTCACAACATCTATCAAAATGATCATTATTACTGAATTATAATCTATCTAATGTAAATATATCATGTTAATGGAATATATATCATCAATATCCTTACTATCTCTCTCTCTCTCTCTTTTATTTTAAAAATGAAATCATCGTCCATGATGTGCAAATTTATATCCAGGATGTTATAATATTGAAACTTTGTTCTTCATTTTATCCTTCAAGTCTAGTCATGAAACCATTTTTATGGTTTAAAAGATTCAAAATATGTATTATATATTATATAATTATTTTTTAACCATAATTTGTACATTATACTAAATAATATAACAAAACTAGTTCGTTGTGATCGAAAAATCGCCATAAAAATCTAAACGATTATCACTAAATGACTTCTCTAATGATTAATCCTCATACCACGTAAACAACTGATATATATAACCATTTACACTTATTTATTTTCATTAATAATATATATATATATATATATATATTCAATCCTAGAGAATGATATCCATTTCACATGAACTTCTATACTTATAATCAAGGGAACTGGTCATGAATATCAAGAAACAAACACTCAGGAATGATAGAATTCAATATTATAACTTACCAAAAAGCCATAAATGAAATTAATAAAATTATAATAAATTATATAAATGTCTAATAGGTTCTGAATTAAATTATTAATCAGTTTAATATCATATTCCATGACCTTAAGGTAAATTGCAGAACACATTTGGACATAAGGTGAGGGTTTTCTCATCTCACTTTCATTTTTGTGAGATATTCCTTATTCACAACTATTTCTTATATATGGTGTATTTAGACTTCCCATTGATGCATCATATCATGAATATATTTATTTTTATCGTATTAAATGTATCATTTTATGATTATTAATTTTGGGTCATATGATTCGATTGTTTACAAAGTGGTAAGGGGTTCCACCCGAACCTTCATTTTTTCCTTCGGGTTATTCCTTCACTATCCTTACCCAAATGTAATGATTATTTATTTTTGTTTAAATATTATATATTATGTTTTTATGTTAGTAAAAAATATATTCAGATCATTTCATCTTTATTTTATGGGGATTATATGTTTTAAAATAGTTCCCTTATTAATTCTTCCCGATAAACATGCCCAATTCAAGGAAACTTCTCAAATTATTACCAATTTTCATGTCCACTTTATAATCTATTTTAATCCATAATTATTTTTTTAAAATAAGAAATTTTATCATGAAAAACTATTGTGTTTAATTTATAGTTTTATCAAAACAAACCTTCCATTACTCTTTAAAATCTATTTAATATTTTCCTTAAACATAATAAAATGTTTTATTTCTAAAGCATAATTAAAAACTCTTTTTACATGGTTTCACTTAAGTGGGACAAAATTTATGCATCAAATATAATTTAAATGTCATTTAATTTAATTTTATGGGATAAAAATTTTTACAATCTGATTTTATGACTAATAAAAAAGGTTTTCCAAAAAAAACTCTTTCTTCCAAAACAAAATGGTTTTTCTCATATCACTTTTAATTATATGAGATTTACAACTAGTTCACCACTTATTCCTTGAATGTGGTGTCTATAATTCACTTTGATATATAAAATCATGCATCTTATTATTCATATGATATTATATGTAATTAATAATTAAATGTTTCAATGTGGTATGAGACACTTTGGAATGTTTAATGATGATTTTCCTCAAGAGATTATCAATGATTTAATTAGAGTATTTTCATTTTTTATTATGATTCAAATATTTAAAATTGGTATGGGACAATTTGATCTAAAATAACTTTTATTATTCATATGATGAATTCATTGGAATTATCAAGTGATGTGTGGGGCACACTTTATCCCCTCGATGCATCAGTAGGTCTCGTGAGACAAAACATAATTGGGTTTTGGCTGAGGCCTTACCTTGGTATTTTCGTAAGTATTGGATGAGGCCTCGATGACAGTTTTATGATTTCATGCATATTCATTCCCTCATTATGATATTAGTAATAGATAAATCATGTGATTATTCGACTATAAGAATATCCATGGTAAAGTTTTATGTGATTATTTATATGGAATTATTCATTCTATTTTTATTCATTTTATATTATGCTCAAGATTATGTTTTAGTGGAATGAGTTGTCCACTTTTCCTTATTGTTTATGATATCTTATGTTGCGTCACATACCCTTAATTATAATCTGATCTCACACATTTCTTATGTTTCCTTTCCCCATGTTATAAAGAAGAAAACTTTTAATAATCTCTCAATGATGAAGTTTATTTCATATTATGTCATGTTTTAATTTATTTTTCCAATGTATAATGGGTATCATGACTGTAATATGGTCTTCCAAGATTGATAAACTGATCATTCCTTTAGGATTTTATTAAATTTAATCATTCAAATGTATTAACATAATGCATCGGATCTGGGATTTTGGGGTCGGGGCATTACAGTTAGTATCATAGGAAGTTTAGCAGTAACCTTGGAAACTAAATTTAGAAAACATAGGTTAGGAAACATAACACTAATATAGACTTTGAGGATAAGAATAGAAGAACATTCTAGAATTTTGGTAAGGTATAGATTATGTGGATATTCATAGAAAATACATCTCTGTCTAGATAATACAAGTGGATGTGGTTCTGGCACAGATGTACCTAGGGGTAACAACTCTGACAAGGTTTTCTGAGCTTGACTCACGGTAACCTGGTACATGACAACATGACTTACTATGTATCTGGTTTGACACTCCCAGGGGATATGCTTAGGATAATTCAAATTTTTATTACATACCATTATGTAGGATTTGTTCTTATTAAGTAACCAATATATATAGTTCTAGGATTGACGATGCATAAATTTATGTTATGTGTTATACCATGATTAGTGAAATTCTATAATTTATGAAATATGATAAATAAATGAATTTTTCCATCATGAATAAGTCATGGATGATGTAAATGGACATTATTTTGAATTCACATTCACCTACGAATCTTTTTTTTACAAGAATCAAACATTATTTCTTGTGTTGCAAAAAATAATAAAATAATGAATAAGATATTAAAAAATCACTCTTCTCCTCCATTATAAAAAACCACCCTTCACTCTCTCTTCTATTCACTCCTCTAAGACTTGATTCATCTCAATATTCTGCTCAAATACTCTTGCCTAGTCTCTCCCCACTTCCAAGATCTTCTGGTCTTTCCAAAAGTCCAAAACCCCTTCTCTTAAGGAGGTTATCAAGGAGGATATTTCAAGATGTAGACCCTCTCCCTTTTTCTTTTAATTTCATTTTCAATTTGTTTTATATTATTATCATCTCATCACCTCCTCTATTACAAATATCATCATAACTCTATTATCATATATATAATGTAATTATATCATGTTAATGGAATATACATCATCAATAACTTGACTCTCTCTCTTTTATTTTAAAAATGAAATCATCCTCCAGGATGTGCCAATTTACAACCTTTGTATACAACGAACCTTGGTTCTTCATTTTCTCCTTAAATTATTGTCATAGAGAAATTTTTATGGTTGAACCAGATTCTAAAATATTTATTATATCTTATATAATGGTTCTAGAACCATAATTTTTACATTATAATAAATAATATAAAAAAACTAGTTCGTTGTGATTCAAGAACCACCGTAAAAAACTAAACGATTATCACAAAAATGACTTATCTAATGATTCATCCTCACAACATGTAACAAAATGATATATATGAACATTTAAACATATTTATTTTCATTAATAATATATAAATTTAATCTTGTAGAATTATATCCAAATCACATGAACTTCAATTCTTATAATCAAGCAAACCGATCATGAATACCAAGAAACGAACACTTCAGAACGACGAAATTCAATCTTATAACTTCTCTAAAGGCCATAAATTAATATAATAAAATTATAATAAATTATTTAAATGTCTAATAGGTTCTTAATTAAATTATTAATGGGTATAATTTTATATTCTATGACCTTAAGGTCAAGTTCAGAACACATTTGGACTTAAGGTAAGGGTTTTCTCATCCCACTTCCATTTTTGTGAGATATTCCTTATTCACCACTATTTCTTATGTATGGTGAATGTATACAGACCATTTATGAATAATATAATGAATATATTTATTTTAATGGTATTAAATGTATAATTTTATGATTATTAGTCTATGGTTATATGATTTTATTGATTACAAAGTGGTAAGGGGTTGCACCCAAACCTTCATTTTTCCTTCGGTTTTTTCCTTCACTATACTTACCCAAATGTAATGATTATTTATTTTTGTGTACATATTATATATTTTATTTCTATGTTCCAAAATAATATATTCATATCATTTCATATTTATTTTATGGGGATGATATGTTTTAAAATATTTCCCTTCTAAATTCTTCTCGATAAATAGGCATGATTCAAGGGAACTTCTCGAATTCTTACCCATTTTGAAGTGCACTATTTAATCTATTTTAAGACATCATTATTTTTGTAAAATCTCACATTTTATCATTAAAATATATTTTGGTTCATTTCTGGTTTAATTAAAACAAACATCTCATTTTCATTTAAAATATCTTTAATATTTTCCTTAAACCACACTAAAATGTTTTATTTCTAAAGCTTCATTAAAAACTATTTTTACATGATTTAACATCAGTGGGACATAATTTATGAATCAAATATAATTTCAATGTATTTATATTTTATTTCCTGGTATAAAATTTATAAAAAATTTATTTTATGAAAAATAAAAGTTGTTTTCCAAAAGAACTTTTCTATCCAAAATAAAAGGGTTTCTCTCATGTCACTTTTAATTCTATGAGATTTTCGACTAGTTCACCACTTATTCCTTGCATGTGGTGTATGTAATTCCCTTTTATATATCAAATAACTATTTTTATTATTCTTATGATATTATATTTAATTAATAATTACATGTTTCAAAGTGGTATGGGACAGTTTGAAATGTTTAATGACCATTTTCCTCAAGAGTTTATCAATGATTTAATTAGATTATTTTCATATATGATTATGATTAAAATATTTCAAAGTGGTATGGGACACTATAAGTTAAATATATCTTTTATTAGACATATTAAAAATGCATTAGACTTAGCAAGTGATGAGTTAGGACCGATATAGCCCCTCGATGCATTGGTAGGTATCATGAGAAAAAATAGAATTGGCTATTAGCCGAGGCCTTGCCCTAGTATTTTCAGAAGTCTTGGCTGAGGCCTCGATGATAGGTTTATGATGTCCTATATATTAATTCCCTTATTATGATATTAGTAATAGATAAATCATGTGATTATTTGACTAGTAGAATATCCATGGTGATATTTCATGTGATTATTTATATGTAATTATTCATTAAGTTTTTATTCTTTCCATATTACACTCAAGATTATGTTGTAGTGGCTTGAGTTTTTCACTTTTACTTATTAGTTATGATATATTATGGTGTATAAATTACCCTTATCGATCATATGATCTCTCCCCTTTCTTATGTTTCATTTCCCTAGGTTATGAAGAAGTAAATTTTGAATAATCTTTCAATGATGCAGTTTATTTCATATTATATCATGTTTTATTTTCATTTACCAATGTATAATGGGTATCATGACTGTAATATGGTCTTCTAAGACTACCAAACTGATCAGTCCTTCAGGATTTTATTCCTTGTAATCATGGTAATGTATTAAAATAATGCACCAGCTCTGGGATTCTAGGGCCAGGGTGTTACAGTTGGTATCATAGGAAGTTTTCTAGAAAACCTAGAAACTATATTTAGAAAACATAGATTAGGGAAAAAACACTAAGGTATACTTTTAGGATAAGTATACAATAACATCCTAGATTTTGGTAAGGAATGGATTATGTGGATATTTCTAGAAAATACATCCTCGCCTTGATACTATAAGTGGATGTGGTTCTGGAACAGATGTACCTAGAAGTAACAACTCCGACAAGGAGTTCTGGGCATGAGTTTATGTAACTTGGTACACGACAATGGGCCTTATTGTGCAACTGGTTTGACACTCCTAGAGGATATTCTTATGATAATTCACATTTTCTTTATAAACCATTATGAGGGATTTAAATGTAAATAGGTCCTCAAAGTAACCTTGCTTATAATCAAGAGTACCGATCATAGATATCAAGAAACAAACACTCCTGAATGAAAAAATTCAATCTTATAACTTATCAAAATTCCATAAATTAACTTAATAAAATTATAATAAATTATATAAATGTATAATAGATTCTGCATTAAATTATTAATGGGTCAAATTTCAAATTCCAGGACCTTAAGGTCAAGTGCATAACATATTCGGACATAAGGTAAGGGTTTTCTCATCTCACTTCAATTTTTGTGAGATATTCCTTATTTACCACTATTTCTTATATATGGTGTATTTATACTTCCCATTTAGGTATCATATCATGAATATATTTATTTTAATGGTATTCAATATATCATTTTATTATTATTAATTTTGAGGAATATGATTTGATTGATTATAAATAGGTAAGTGGTTCTACTCGAACCTCCATTTTTCCTTGAGGTTATTCCTTCACTATCCTTACCAAAATGTAATGTTTATTTATTTTTGGGTACATATTATATATTATGTTTTTATGTTCCAAAAATAATATATTCATATCATTTCATCTTTAATTTATGGGTATTATATGTTTTAAAATATTTTCTTTCTTAATTCTTCATAATAAATAGGCTTGCTTTAAGGGAACTTCTCAAATTCTTACCCATTTTCAAGTGTGTTGTATAATCTATTTTAAGACATCATTATTTTTGTAAAATAACATATTTTATGATGAAAAAATATCATGGTTCATTTCGGGTTTTATGAAAACAAACATGTCATTCCTCTTTATAATCTCTTTAATATTTTCTTTAAACTGCACTAAAATGTTTTATTTATAAAGCTTCATTAAAAACTCTTTTTACGAGATTTAACTTCAGTGGAGAAAAATTTATTCCTCAAATATAATTTCAATGTCATTAACTTTTAATTTATGGGATATAAATTTTTACAATATGATTTTACGAAAAATAAAAATGGTTTTCCAAAAGAACTCTTCTTTCCAAAATATAAGTTTATTCTCATCTCACTTTTAATTCTATGAGATTTAAGACTAGTTCACCACTTATTCCTTGCATTTGGTGTATTTAATACCCTTTTATATATCAATTCATGAGTCATATTATTCTTATGATATTATATTTAATTAATAATTAAATTTTTCAAAGTGGTATGGGACACTTTGGAATGTTTAATGATCATTTTTCTCAAGAGTTTATCTTAGATTTAATTAGAGTATTTTCATATATGATTATGATTCAAATATTTCAAAGTGGTATGGGAAAATTTGATCTAAATATATATTTTATTAGTCATATAAGGAATTCATTTTACTTATCAAGTGACATGTGGGGCCTTCTATAGCCTCTCAATGCTTCGGTAGGTCTCATGAGACAAAAACATAATTTGGTTTTGGCCGAGACCTTACCTAAGTATTTTTAGATGTCTTGGATGAGGCCTCAAAAACATGTTTATGTTGTCTGAAATATGCATTCCATAATTATGATATTATTAATAGATAAATCATGTGATTATTCAACTAGTATAATATCCATGGTGAAGCTTCTTGTTATTATTTATAGGGTGTTATTCAATCAGTTTTTATTCCGGACATATTATGTTCAAGATTTGTTTCAGTGGAATGAGTTATTCATTTTTCTTTATTTTTTATGATATCTTATTCTGAATCACTTACCCTTTCTAGGAATCTAATCTCACCCCTTTATTTTTTTTCCTTTCCCCAGGTTATAAAGAATAAAAATTTGAATAATCTTTCAAGGATTCACTTTATTTCATATTGTATCATGTTTTATTTTCTTTTTCCAATGTATAATGGGTGTAATGACTATAATATGGTCTTCCAAGACTAATGAAATGATGGGTTCTTCAATATTTGATTCCTTGTAATCATTTCAATGTATTAAAACAATGCACCAACATCGGGCATCTAGGGTCAGGCGTTACAGTTGGTATTAGAGAATTTTAGTAGAACCCTTGGAAACTAGATTTAAAAAACATTTTTTAGGGAACATAACCCTAAGATGGACTTTAAGGATAGGAATAGAAGAACATCCTAGAATTTTGGTAAGTTGTAGATTATGTGGATATTACTAACAAATATTTCACAGCCCGTCCCAATGGGGCCCATGTCGTGACTCCCCAAGCCTACCTCTAATAGGCCAGGGTCTAGTGACTAGCATCGAGTAGGCATATTACTAACAAGGGAGGCATTGCCTAAGAACCTGTACACACACACACACATCTTCAATCCCATAAATTATGAAATGTAAAACCCACTAAGTAACAAAAATGCATGCATACAACTAAACCCAACCAATATAGTACGAGGGAAAGTAAATTACTAAAAGTAAACTGGGTCAGAATACAAGCCCACCAAAAACAATAGTCTGAAAACTACAAGGTCCAACCTGTAAACACAAAGAGGTACTGGGATTGCTGCTCATCGCCATAAGAACGCCTCAGCCTGTAAGTAACTTAGAAATCTCGCTTCTGTCCCAGTCCACCCTGGACTCTGTCAAAATTCTGCTCATCTGCACAAGACACGACGCATGCGGGCAAATCCAGTGCAGGGGTGAGTAAAGCAATACTCAGTAGAGGACCCCGAAAAACACAAAGCAATACACAAATGAAAGGCACAGTCAGCTCTACATACTATATGTCTACTGAAAATATAATAGGAGAACATGATTCAGATATAACCAAAACCCAAACCCTTAGTCTAGAGAAAAGTCACACAATTATATACCCCTGCTACGTATTTAGTTCGAAGATTCCATGAAGCACTCATTATGGGATAACTCACTCCACGAGTCTGATAGATCTGATGATGTCCACCTGAGAAGCACTGTTCATCTGGAAAATCCATGAGAGATAGATACTCTCATTACAGGAGAACACACTCTTGAGTGGGGAAGATCACGGTAGATAGATAGATACACTCATTACGGGAGAACACACTCCTGAGTGGGGAAAGATTACGATGAACATATGACGATCACTGTCAGGGCCATGGAGGATATTGAGACTCCTCCAGATTCACCAACTATGTAGAGGATCAACGCCTTGCAGAGTTGTTCACGTCGATGGATGACTCTACCTAGGGTCAGGAATGGATAAAGGATCTCGCTCTGGGCCTCTCAGAGGGTTGCCGACTCTATCAAAGAAAGTCATGTTGAAGGGATCATACTCCTGTAGAAGGAAACAATGTCTGTCCTTCAGGGGAATGAGAAGAAGGGGCACTAACCCAAAAGAAACATGTCCAAGATACGGTGGACAAGAGGACCAAGCCATTTTCCAAAAATTACACTGTGTGTATAAAAGTCATACATCGTGTCTTCTGACCCCGGGTACTGTAACACCCCAAGATTTTATAGTGTGTTATTTCTTCAAAATAATTCAATAACTTTCACTACACGCAACACCAATTTCAATCACACCATGACGTACAAAAAAAGCCATTAAAAGAGGTCATGTATAGTATTAACTAAATTTTAAACTTTATAATTTTAGAATCCATATTATGAGTTTCTTAGTCATAATGCAAGAACAGATTCATTTTCAGTATTGCACTTTTATCAACTTTTGATAGTGAAACCTTTTTAAATACAATATTTTAAACTTTTTGACTAAATGGAGACATCAAAAAATTTAAAATGAAACTTCCCAAGCTTCCACGGTACGCTTTCCTTTGAATAAAACAGTAGCGTGTGTTGTACGCAACTTCGAGTTTTAACACACACCACAACCAATCAAACTGGCTGTTATGAATAGTAATACCTACTTTTTGAAATTATATATATTTTATATTTGAAAATGGACTTCATTTTTGGATTCGGAATATCAAAATTAGCCTAGGGTGAAATTTTGGTACATTTCGGATAACTTTCATATTTTGATGAATAGTGAAAATTACTAAATTTTAATTAAAAACAACTTTTTTAATCAAAATAATTAATAGTGATAAATTGTGAATTTGAGTGGTTTTAAAGTATATTTAGAATATATTTTTACCATTTAATATAATGTTGGTCATTGGACATAATTTTACAATTAAACCGAACATAAACAAATGTCAATCTTTTGATAGTTATTACCTCTTAAAAACACGCTTTTTGTTTTGACAGCGGGAATTAATTTTAAATTAATTTCTGCCACTTCTGTGTTTTGAATTTAGGAAAATGGATTCCATATTTGGAATCAGGATGTCCAAATTATGTAAATAGGTAACTTTTATTTTTACACATTTTGAATAATTACTGCGGTAAATATTTTATTTACCATGGTTAAAGGGTAAATCCGGTAAATAAGGGTTAAAAAATAATATTATAATAATACTAAATTACCCTAAAACGTGTCTTAACCATATTGGTTGATACATGGTCGACCATGGGCATCTTTGTGTCAATTTTGGGACCCCATGGATCCACTTGTAAGTGATAATGACACATTATATTAATAAAGTTAAAATAAAAATAAAAATGGCATAAGCTTACATCTTTCAGAAGAACAATTTTTACATAGGGTTATACATGTTGGATTTTCGATTATAAATATTCATTAGAAAGATAAAAATATTTCCTACATAATGATATTTTATTTATAATTTTTAGACATCAAATAATTTAAATTATTAATGACACAATAATGATGCAATGTTTACCTCATTAATAAATCATTTAAATAAATAAGATTATAATGATTAAAATATTATCTAAAACCTGTCCAATTCTTATTGGTTGATTTTATTTAGAATATGAGTCATCTTATCTTCGACCTCAATGATTTTTGGACCATTATAAACAGAATACAAATATATTATAAAGTAATACTTTCACACTTTCCTAAAGAGCCCCTCCTCTCCCTTATAAAAGGAGACCACTTCTACTCATTCCTCACACCTCTCAAGCCACTTGGCTCGTCCAAACTCTGCCCAACTAAGCTCCCCACATCCCTCTCCTCATCCTTGAAGCTTACCCTTAGGCAGAAAGCATTTCAAGAAGTCCTTTGGTTCCAACCAAAGTGAGTTACCTAAATTAAAGGTAACGATTTCTCTTAAATTATTTTCATTTATTTTGCTTCTCCAACCCCCAAACTCTTTTTATTTCCTTTCTTTTGTAACAACACCAGTATCCTCAATATACTAGGATGTTTTTATAAGAAGGATTCAAACTACACATACACACAACTCCATCTAATGGATGATGAACATAATGTTTCTGTGGATGGAAAACTAACGCCTCACGAAACGATGATTGTTCAAATACATCTTACCGCCTCTCATGGTGGACATTATGATGGAACTGTAATTAAATATGATATTAATGATATATATTTTATATATAAGCTTCTGTAATTCCATTTTATTTCATACCATTATTCGTTTCATGTTGTATATACATACGATAATTTCATTTGAGGAAGTGCGGACTACCGCCCCCTTAAAATGATATGACTCGTTCATACCACACATGGAACGTATAAAGGATGGTGTTAATGAACATAAGTAACATATATAAAATATTATATTATACTGGAATAGTAATATACCTATGTATCATTTGGATTCGATTCTTTTAAAATAAAAATTAAATGGAAGTAGCGTTCGTGCGTACGTACGGACTACCGTCTCCACGAACGCGATGAGATTCATTCTCCATCGTATCCATTCAAGTATAATTATCATTTAATGATTTAAAAATGATGTTTAAGGACTTGATATCATTCTGGATATGAATAAGATACAACAAACATGACTTATGTAACAAAACATATAAAAGAAAATGAGTAAGTTAACACACGAAACGACGATAATACTAAGATATTATCAAATCAATATTAAAAGATCATATATGATATCATATTAATGTATATGATTCTTTTATAATTTAATAACAATTATTTCACCATTATACAGGAGGTTAACCTACCCCAACCAAGGAAAAGTACAAGGTAAGGTTTATTTCACAATCTCTTCATTATCCGAGGTTGTTTATTTATAATAATCTACTGGGATCTCTTTATCATCCACATCCATGTTTCTTCAAAATGTATTTCAAAACATTTTTACTATTTACAAGAATATGGGTTAAAGTCATTTATACCCTTGTTTGACTTTTTATAAGAGGTTTATAAAGGAATCTTTCCGTCGTTTTCAAAACAAGGTCCTTTTTAACCTTGTCGACAGAATTGAGGTAAGAATGTTTTCTTTAACTTATACGGCGGGTGCGGTAATTTTACGCCGTTATAAAATCTTCAAAGATTTACTTAGAAGCTTATAAGAATATTTTCAAAGAAAATGTTTTATTTTATATGGATCTTAAATGATTTCAAAATAAAAGGAGATATTTCTTTAAAAAGAATTTTGATTTCATCTATGTCAACATCCTTTGACGGATTTTAAGATTATTTGAAGTTGATTTATTATGATACAAAACTTCTATATTGTATTGAAGGTTTTGTGATATGTTTGACTATGGATGTGCTATTTTTATACCATTCATAGTTTATGGTGAAATTATTGACATTTCGTATGCTAGTTTTAATACGAATGTTTATGTTATGTTTAAACCTTTTCATATGGGAATGCATTGGACTTAATAAGTGACGGGTGGAGCCCGCTATAGCTCCTCGATGCATCGGTAGGTCTCATGAGACAAACTGGTGTCTTGGCACAAGGCCTTGACAAAATCTTATTTGTAGTCTTGGCACGAGGCCTTGGCTATGTGGTTATGATAGTCTGGCATTATGCATTCCAACATTATGAAAGTGGTTATTGATTTTGAATGTGATTATTCGATTAGTAGAATATCCATGTGAATAAGTAAATGGAATTATTTCATTTTACTTTTGCCATACTATGTTGAAGTTCATGTTTAAAAGGCTTTTGTTTTAGTAATTCATTGCCTTAAATGTTTATGCTTATTTTGAATGTTCCGCTATATTGTTATCCTTACTGGGCATTTGAGCTCACCCCTTTTCTATGTTTTATTTTTCCCAGGTAGTGAAGAAGTAAATTATGATTGACTTGTAGGGATATTATGAGGGGTTAATAGTGTGGATATGAAGACATTGTTGTTGTAGTAGTTTTTCACTTTGAAATGTAATGTAAAACTTTATGAATATATCTAGTGTTTCCAAGGCTACTAAACCAATCGGTCTTTCGAGATTTGATCTTTCTTGTGATCATGCCAATGTTACGAAGTAATGCACCGACTCTGGGTAGCTGGGGTCGGGGCGTTACAGTTGGTATCAGATGAAGTTTAGTACAAACCTTGGAAGCTAGATTTAGATAAACTCTGATTAGAGCACGTAGACCTAAGATGAACTTTGAGGATTAGTATAGAAGAACTTCCTAGAATTTTAGTATTGTAGAGATTTTGTGAGTTTTTCGAGAAATACATCCCTGTCTGGATACGAGCAGGTAGAGGCGGCTCTGGCACAGATGTACCTAGGGGTAAAACCCGAAAACACCGCTTTGAGCTAGACTCGAACGGGAACTGGTGCACGACAACGGGCCTTGCTGCACTCTTGGTTACGACACTCCCGGGGGATATGCTTAGGATAACTCTCATTTTCTTTACAAATCATTTTGAAGGGATTATGAGTATATACTTCCTCAAAGAAAACATTCTTATGATTATGGATTATATCCATAAATAGTTCAATTTATGTTAAGTGTTTTATAAGTATGGGATTATGTATTTTGATTCATAAACTGATCTAGTGTATGCCATTGTTTAGAAATGGCGCCCAGTAGAAGAAATGAGAACTCCAGAAATGCACATGATCCAAAGAGAAGGAAGGATCATATCTTTCATGGTCTTAAGCTAGAATTTATAAGAGTAATAGTCTCCCATGTATTATCATCATGTGAAGAAATAATATCATGTGTTGATAAGATAAGTAAAGAGTTTACTGAGTCATATGGATTTGAAGGGAAGCAAGAGAAGAAAAGGATGGAAGAGAGAAAGATGGATAAAGGGATGAGGGAAAAGAAGAATTTTCCCATATGTGGTAACTGTGGAAAGAAACACCCTGGAACTTGCCTGAAAGGAATGGGAGTTTGTTATAAGTGTGGAGGAAAAGGGCACAAAGTACGTGACTGCAAGGGTAAGAAAATGGTTTTAAATGTACAATGCTTCATTTGCAAGGAGTTTGGACACTACGCGAACCTATGTCCCAGTCATCAGACTATGCCGCAAATGATGCTATTGGATAATAATCAAGTTATGATACTACCACAGATGAAGAGGAATGATTAGAGTTCTTATGTTGATTATGTCAATTGAGTGTTGTATCAACAATGTACTTGTTATAATAATTATGGAGTATATAAGGACTGTACTGCAGTACTATTTCATTAAGGACTTGAGATTGTGTGGAACAAAGAAAAGTGACTCAATAGAAGGTTAAATTTTTGGAAAATATATGGTTGAGAGAATGATAAATCATAATATAGTTCTGATACTGAGGTAGTGATTTTGGAATAATATGTGATTATTTTGGATAAATTATATTGGATATTCTTGACTACCTTGGAACTGATTAATGATTTGTATATTCCATCATTGTTGGGGTTTAAAACATTTTTGGATTAATGAAGTATATCCAGCATTCTATATGGAATAAGGGAGCATGAATGTAATCAATAAGGAATATGGTAATACATGATGAAGGTATTCATATTCTATTACGGGGTAAAAAGGATCTATATTACGTTTACCTTCCTTATAAATGTTGGACTGTGAGTTTAGATAGAAGTATTTTGGATAGTTCTAGTTTGGATTATTTTGGATTGCCAGAAAAGGACAACCCGGAGGTCGGGCGGCAACCCGTCGCGTCCGGCAAGGCTGCGAGACTTGAACCCGCAACCGAAGGGCGACAAGGGTGTATCACCTACCACTGGCTCACGAGATGTCCTGGATTAAATAATGTAGTTTTTATTAAAAGATCTTTTAGATGAATTATAAATTCGTTTAATTTAGAACCCTATACAAATAGTGTAAATAGAATTTTTTTACATTCTATTATCTTTTAGAGTGAAAGATGAGTTTGTGGTAGAAATTTATTAATGGATAAAACTCTAATTATAAAGTAAGTATATCTCTATATGATCTTAGCCAATCTCATAAAAAATTCCTCAATATTAAGAAGAGCAAATTAGAACAAATTTTTTTTCCTAGATGGTACCTTAAATCATCACTAATTTATGGCTTTGGGATTGTTAGCCTTTTCATAGCCATGTTCTCTACCACTCTCCATCAGATAATTGATGGTTAGATTTTTCTTCCATATCCATATTTTACTACATGGAACCCTAGTATGTGTTATTTTCGGTAATCTTCATACTTTCCACTCTTTATTTTAAATAGAGGCCTCGTAAATTCATTTTTCGATGTGGGATTTCAACTAAGATATTTTGAAATGTCAAAAATGTGTTATCCTAATACCCTATGTTTTGTTGAACCGATGGTATTTAAATTCATCATAGATTGATGAATTTAAGGACCACAATTTTATACTTGTTTGTGATTGATGACCTCAATCACTACCTATAAATATTTACGTTTTCCCTCCAATTATATGTCTCAAATTGCCACCAATGTTCTCCTAATCGAGATCATAATTTGGTGGTGACCCTTTCATTTCTCTTTTCCTCATATTAAGACTAAATTTTAGTAACCCAATTTCCAATGTGGGTTTTCCCACAAATATATTTTATATTTTCAACCTTTTATTTTCGAAGAACAATTTCAAATTGCGAGGACGCAATTTATTGAAGGAGGGGAGAATGTAACACCCCAAGATTTTATAGTGTGTTATTTCTTCAAAATAATTCAATAACTTTCACTACACGCAACACCAATTTCAATCACACCATGACGTACAAAAAAATCCATTAAAAGAGGTCATGGATAGTATTAACTAAATTTTAAACTTTATAATTTTAGAATCCATATTATGAGTTTCTTAGTCATAATGTAAGAACAGATTCATTTTCAGTATTGCACTTTTATCAACTTTTGATAGTGAAACCTTTTTAAATACAATATTTTAAACTTTTTGACTAAATGGAGACATCAAAAAATTTAAAATGAAACTTCCCAAGCTTCCACGGTACGCTTTCCTTTGAATAAAACAGTAGCGTGTGTTGTACGCAACTTCGAGTTTTAACACACACCACAACCAATCAAACTGGCTGTTATGAATAGTAATACCTACTTTTTGAAATTATATATATTTTATATTTGAAAATGGACTTCATTTTTTGATTCGGAATATCAAAATTAGCCTAGGGTGAAATTTTGGTACATTTCGGATAACTTTCATATTTTGATGAATAGTGAAAATTACTAAATTTTAATTAAAAACAACTTTTTTAATCAAAATAATTAATAGTGATAAATTGTGAATTTGAGTGGTTTTAAAGTATATTTAGAATATATTTTTACCATTTAATATAATGTTGGTCATTGGACATAATTTTATAATTAAACCGAACATAAACAAATGTCAATCTTTTGATAGTTATTACCTCTTAAAAACACGCTTTTTGTTTTGACAGCGGGAATTAATTTTAAATTAATTTCTGCCACTTCTGTGTTTTGAATTTAGGAAAATGGATTCCATATTTGGAATCAGGATGTCCAAATTATGTAAATAGGTAACTTTTATTTTTACACATTTTGAATAATTACTGCGGTAAATATTTTATTTACCATGGTTAAAGGGTAAATCCGGTAAATAAGGGTTAAAAAATAATATTATAATAATACTAAATTACCCTAAAACGTGTCTTAACCATATTGGTTGATACATGGTCGACCATGGGCATCTTTGTGTCAATTTTGGGACCCCATGGATCCACTTGTAAGTGATAATGACACATTATATTAATAAAGTTAAAATAAAAATAAAAATGGCATAAGCTTACATCTTTCAGAAGAACAATTTTTACATAGGGTTATACATGTTGGATTTTCGATTATAAATATTCATTAGAAAGATAAAAAGATTGCCTACATAATGATATTTTATTTATAATTTTTAGACATCAAATAATTTAAATTATTAATGACACAATAATGATGCAATGTTTACCTCATTAATAAATCATTTAAATAAATAAGATTATAATGATTAAAATATTATCTAAAACCTGTCCAATTCTTATTGGTTGATTTTATTTAGAATATGAGTCATCTTATCTTCGACCTCAATGATTTTTGGACCATTATAAACCGAATACAAATATATTATAAAGTAATACTTTCACACTTTCCTAAAGAGCCTCTCCTCTCCCTTATAAAAGGAGACCACTTCTACTCATTCCTCACACCTCTCAAGCCACTTGGCTCGTCCAAACTCTGCCCAACTAATCTCCCCACATCCCTCTCCTCCTCCTTGAAGCTTACCCTTAGGAATAAAGCATTTCAAGAAGTCCTTTGGTTCCAACCAAAGTGAGTTACCTAAATTAAAGGTAACGATTTCTCTTAAATTATTTTCATTTATTTTGCTTCTCCAACCCCCAAACTCTTTTTATTTCCTTTCTTTTGTAACAAAACCAGTATCCTCAATATACTAGGATGTTGTTATAAGAAGGATTCAAACTACACATACACACAACTCCATCTAATGGATGATGAACATAATGTTTCTGTGGATGGAAAACTAACGCCTCACGAAACGATGATTGTTCAAATACATCTTACCGCCTCTCATGGTGGCCATTATGATGGAACTGTAATTAAATATGATATTAATGATATATATTTTATATATAAGCTTCTGTAATTCCATTTTATTTCATACCATTATTCGTTTCATGTTGTATATACATACGATAATTTCATTTGAGGAAGTGCGGACTACCGCCCCCTTAAAATGATATGACTCGTTCATACCACACATGGAACGTATAAAGGATGGTGTTAATGAACATAAGTAACATATATAAAATATTATATTATACTGGAATAGTAATATACCTATGTATCATTTGGATTCGATTCTTTTAAAATAAAAATTAAATGGAAGTAGCGTTCGTGCGTACGTACGGACTACCGTCTCCACGAACGCGATGAGATTCATTCTCCATCGTATCCATTCAAGTATAATTATCATTTAATGATTTAAAAATGATGTTTAAGGACTTGATATCATTCTGGATATGAATAAGATACAACAAACATGACTTATGTAACAAAACATATAAAAGAAAATGAGTAAGTTAACACACGAAACGACGATAATACTAAGATATTATCAAATCAATATTAAAAGATCATATATGATATCATATTAATGTATATGATTCTTTTATAATTTAATAACAATTATTTCACCATTATACAGGAGGTTAACCTACCCCAACCAAGGAAAAGTACAAGGTAAGGGTTATTTCACAATCTCTTCATTATCCGAGGTTGTTTATTTATAATAATCTACTGGGATCTCTTTATCATCCACATCCATGTTTCTTCAAAATGTATTTCAAAACATTTTTACTATTTACAAGAATATGGGTTAAAGTCATTTATACCCTTGTTTGACTTTTTATAAGAGGTTTATAAAGGAATCTTTCCGTCGTTTTCAAAACAAGGTCCTTTTTAACCTTTTCGACAGAATTGAGGTAAGAATGTTTTTTTTAACTTATACGGCGGGTGCGGTAATTTTACGCCGTTATAAAATCTTCAAAGCTTTACTTAGAAGCTTATAAGAATATTTTCAAAGAAAATGTTTTATTTTATATGGATCTTAAATGATTTCAAAATAAAAGGAGATATTTCTTTAAAAAGAATTTTGATTTCATCTATGTCAACATCCTTTGACGGATTTTAAGATTATTTGAAGTTGATTTATTATGATACAAAACTTCTATATTGTATTGAAGGTTTTGTGATATGTTTGACTATGGATGTGCTATTTTTATACCATTCATAGTTTATGGTGAAATTATTGACATTTCGTATGCTAGTTTTAATACGAATGTTTATGTTATGTTTAAAACTTTTCATATGGGAATGCATTGGACTTAATAAGTGACGGGTGGAGCCCGCTATAGCTCCTCGATGCATCGGTAGGTCTCATGAGACAAACTAGTGTCTTGGCACAAGGCCTTGACAAAATCTTATTTGTAGTCTTGGCACGAGGCCTTGGCTATGTGGTTATGATAGTCTGGCATTATGCATTCCAACATTATGAAAGTGGTTATTGATTTTGCATGTGATTATTCGATTAGTAGAATATCCATGTGAATAAGTAAATGGCATTATTTCATTTTACTTTTGCCATACTATGTTGAAGTTCATGTTTAAAAGGATTTTGTTTTAGTAATTCATTGCCTTAAATGTTTATGCTTATTTTGAATGTTCCGTTATATTGTTATCCTTACTGGGCATTTGAGCTCACCCCTTTTCTATGTTTTATTTTTCCCAGGTAGTGAAGAAGTAAATTATGATTGACTTGCAGGGATATTATGAGGGGTTAATAGTGTGGATATGAAGACTTTGTTGTTGTAGTAGTTTTTCACTTTGAAATGTAATGTAAAACTTTATGAATATATCTAGTGTTTCCAAGGCTACTAAACCAATCGGTCTTTCGAGATTTGATCTTTCTTGTGATCATGCCAATGTTACGAAGTAATGCACCGACTCTGGGTAGCTGGGGTCGGGGCGTTACAGGTACTGCCCGTGTTCAAAGGCCCATGTCATAAGGCTGGTTGTGTAGAAAAAAGTTAGTACATTTCATGTGTTAAGGAGTACTTGATGTGTCTGAGTGACTAGGGTCGGTTTCGTGTACGCTATCCATGTGTCCATACATGGCCTCAACCCATGTGCGACAACCTGTGTAATCGGTACACAGGGTGACTTGCGTTACTGGCCTCACCTGGCCATGTGGTGGAGTACAGGGTCGTGTACTCCATCCCGTGTTCGTGTATCCCTTGGATTCACACCAAGTCTTGCGTATGTTCCTCTGTCATACCGCATAGAGTCTACACACCGTGTTTCGAAGCCATTTAGTCCATCCTGTGTCTTTGTATTTCCAAGAATACACGCCGAGTCCTGCGTAGCTGCCTCTACCATGCTGCATAGAGAGTACACGCCGTGTCGCGAAGCCATGTCATTCTCCTCGTGTCCATGTATCGCCTGAGATACACATCGAGCTTCAGGGAAGGTCAAAAATTCAATGTGATCGGGGTCACATGCCTTGTGATACCAATCTAACCCCCGAAACCCTAGTCGCTGCCACCAGTACTACACAGCGTGTTCTTCAGAAGTACACGTTGTGTATTCTGGAATTTTCCAGAATCACCATCTTTCGACATCATGCCTTCTGTGCTACCCCTTTCATTGATCTAATCATCTGATCGCAATGAAACTCACTGGTTTTGGTCACCCCAAAACCACGAAGCTGATTTTTTTGTTTTTGGGCCTCCGACTGGTCCTGAAAACACGTAATGATCCACCCGTGTGAAGAACGCTCGAAGAACGGTCTTTCTTGATCTAGTCCGATTCGTCTTCCTCTATCATCGTCGCACCTCCTCTAGGTCGTCGGGATGTTGGATCTTCAATTTGGGATCATTGAATCACAAAATGAATGCGCAACAATCCGTTGTTCTTCACCCTGCTAAGAATGTGAAGAACGCTCTAGGAAAAGGAAGGGGGAAGGAATCCAATAAACAAATTGAGGAACCAACCTCCACTATCGTTCATCACAGTGTTGATCTGCTCCCATTAGTAAGATCAAATGGAATATAAATCAACAAAAATTCAACATGGATTAATTCCTCGAAATCAACCCAATGAAACCCTCCCACAAGAACGTACAAATCCACGAATCAAAAAGTTCATGGTTGATCTGTGTTTGTCATTTAAACTCAAAAATGGGGAAAGAAGAATCAAAATAACAACCCTTACCTCAAGAAGAGATTAGTTGTTGACGAAGGGGTCGTGATTCCGTCATCGCCGGGATCCTTCAACTTCATTGGCATAGCGACCCACATCTTTGATCTATCGTAATTCGTCGCCGAGAGTTCTCTCCAAAGCTCCATGGATTCTCCAGAGATTCTCTCCACCTTTTCCAATGAGAAAAATTATATTAACCCATTAAAAAGGGAAAATGTGTTTCGGAAACCCATCACGTTGTGGTATTAATGAGTCAGCATTGCTATTTCAGAGTGACTATGGCATGGTATTAATTAAGGAAACAACTGCACCATCGCTGCACTACAGCGGATGTTTCCAAATAAAATAAAATAAACTTTGCGAATTTATTTTATTTTATTTTACTAAAAATGTTCAAAAAATTATATTTTTTCTTCAACCCACACCGGTCTAGGTTAGACCCATTCTTATGTAAAGTCGTCGTCCCGGACGCAAAGGTGCCCTCAGATTTTTAATCTAGGCATCCATTTGGAAACTTCCACAACCGCGCACATATGCCAACTCACTTAACTTAAAAAAAAGTTCAAACCACCATTCTGAGATCACCGAACCACAGAATGATGTGTTGTATCTGTTCTTGGTCTCGTAATAATTCCATATAATATTTAAAAATAAAACACAGAAAATCTGAGACATTACATTCTCCCCACCTTGGGGCTTTACGTCCCCGAAAAGCCAAAACAAAGACTACTAAAAAATATGTGGGTATTGGGCACAGATCTAATCCTCCTGCTCCCACGTGATCTCCTGAAGATTCTCGTGCTACCATCGAATGCGCACCAAGGGAATTGATCACCCACGAAGGATCATCTCCTACTGATCCTCGATCTCCAGTAGTTACTTAGGAAAGGTTTCCCCATCCTTGATGTCCAGATCACCCCAGTCAATGACGTGCGATGGGTCATGCACATAACTCCTCGTCTATGACACATGATAGACGTCATGTACCCGATTAAACTGTGGCGGTAGAGCTAGGCGGTACGCCACCTCACCAACTCTTCACAATATCTGAAAAGGTCCGATGAACCTCGGAGATAACTTGTCGCCCCGGCCAAATCTCCGTAATCCTCAACGAGTTGAGACCTAAAGAAAGACATGGTCTCCCTCCTCGAACTCTAAAGGTCTATGTCGTCTGTCATCATAGGACTTCTGTTGGCTCTAGGCAGTCTCCATCCACACTCGGATGATCTGCAACTTCTGAGTGGTAGCTCACACCACCTCTGGACCCACAAGTGCTGATTCTCCAGGGTCGGTTCAGCAAAGCATTGACCAGCAGGGTCTCCCATACAAGGCCTCGAACAGAGCCATACCAATGATGGAGTGGTAGTTGTTATTATATGCAAACTCCACTAGTGGTAGGTGGTCCTCCCAACTGCGACTGAAGTCCAAGATACAGGCCGGCAACATATCCTCTAGAACCTGAATGGTCCTCTCCGTCTAACCATCTGTCTGGGGATGAAAAGTTTTTCTCAAGCATAGTTGAGTCCCAAAGGCCTCCTATAATCCCTTAAACAACCAGGTTGTGAAGTGGCCATCTCGATCCAAGACTATTGTCAAAGGGACACCATGAAGCTAAACTATATCATGCATGTAGAGGCATCCCAAGCTCTCTACGGAACTCTGCTTCCTGATATCTAGGAAGTGGGCCAACTTTGTGAGTCGTTCAACGATCACCCAGATGGAATAATGCCACTTGGACATCTGTGGTAAGCCTGTCACGAAGCCCATTGATATTCCATCCCACTTCCACTCTAAAACCTCTAGGGAGTGAGCTAATCCCGCTGGAACCTGGTGCTCAGCCTTTACTTGCTGGAATGTAAGGCATCAATAAATGAACTTCGCTACTACCTTCTTCATGCCTCACCACCAGAACTGTCGTTGGAGATCCTGGTACATCATTTCCACTCCTAGATACACCGCCAAGGGAGATGTATGAGACTCCCTTAGGACCACTTCCTACAATTCTACTGGTACAAAAGTGTGTCCTCTTAATAGAATTAAATTCTCCCCACCTTTCGAATATCCATCATGAGCATGTCCTGTGGATAACTGGCCATGTATAGCCTCACAGTCGACATCCCCTAGTTGTGCCTCCCTAACTCGCTGTAAGAGTGGAGGGGCGAAAACCATCAACTATAGGTAAACTATATCATCTCTTCCCATGAAGGATAACTGCGATGCGGCTAACTACTCTATCACCTCACTCAACAGCTATGAACTTGACCTTCTACTAAGAGCATCCTCCTCCTTGTTCCCCATCCCAGAATTATAGATGATCTCAAAATCATAGTCCTAGAGGAACTCTAGCCAACGCCTCTGTCTCAGATTCATATCCTTCTGCGAGAAGATGTACTTGAGGCTCTTGTGTTCAGAGTAGATGATAAACCTCACTCCAATAAGGTAGTGTCACCACATCTTCCACGCGAAGACAACCACTAACAACTCGAGATCATGGGTCGCATAGTTCTACTCATGTGGCCTAAGATGGTGCAAACCATAAGCAATAACTACATGTATCTGCATTAGGACACATCCAAGCCTAGTTCCTGAGGAGTCGTAGAAAACTACGTACCCAACACCCACCTCCGACAATCTCAAAATCAGGGTTCTCGTCAAACTCTATCCCAACTGCTCAAAAGATTGTTAGCACTTCTCTGTCCATAAGAAGGGTTGCCCCTTCCTGGTCAAGGATGTCATCGGTGTATCCTCATCCCATACTCTCAACTGGTGATTACCTGATTGAAGGTCAACCTTCGAGAACCATTGTTCCCCTCTTATTTGATCAAAGAGGTCGTTGATTCTTAGCAGTGGATACTTGTTCTTCACTGTGACATGATTTAGGCACTGGTAATCCACGCACAACCTCAAACTCCCGTCTGCCATCTTAGAAAACAAGACTGGGGCCACCCAGGGTGAAATGTTGGGTCTCATGAAACCCATGCTCTACAAATCCTCTAACTTCACCCTCAGCTCGTGAATCTCTACAGGGGCCATCCGATATGCTGGTGAGGAAATCGGTGTCGTCCCGGGGTGTAAGTCGATGCAGAAGTTGATTTCCAAATGGGAAGGTAGTCCCAGAACATCTTCGGGAAAGACATCCTTGTAATCTGCCACTACTGCTGGGAACTGGGAGTTCATCACATTGGCTGCTTCGAGGGAAAGGATATCCAACTCATGAGGGACTGGCTGCACCCTCCTATGCATGAGTTCATTCTGTTCTTCATGGTTCTCCTTTTCTCTAAAAAAAGAAAACATCATCCCATCACTAAGGAAACACCACACTCTTCGCCTAAAACATTCAATCTGGGCATGGACCGAAGATAACCAATCCATACCAAGAATGACTTCGTAAGGCCCCGACCCTACCACCAAGAGGTTCCAACCGAAACTCTCACCTATAAGGGTAAGATCACACTGCCTACAAAGGTGTGTGATCATCGAGTCTGCTCTCCTAGGTGTCTCCAAGCATAAGGATCGAGTCAACGACTCTACCAGAATCTCAAGGTTTCGCACAAGACATGTGTCGATGAAGGAATGATTGGAACCTGTGTCTATAAGTACAACATCTAAGGTATAGAAGACACAGATCTTACCTCGGATCATCCCTAGAGTCCCTTGATCATACACCTCAACCACATGCTGTTGTCCTCGCCCCTGTCCCCCAACTCCCTAATCCTGGTGCGGACCTCCTGGGGGCGGTGGTGGTAGTAGATCGAAGCGTTTTACACCACCTGCAGCTCCCCCTACTCCTCTACCACATTTTCCACCTAGAAGGTCTGTCTAATCCACTCTTTGCCTCTGCCTCAGTGGTCCATCCACCACTTCCCTGTTAGCAACTCGACGGGTCGGACAATCCCTAGCGTGATGTCCCCATCCATCACACGAGTAGCACCGCTTCTCCCTAGGATGACTGGATCCATCCTGAGAGCCTCGGACTGTCAATCCCCTATCATGGGTCCTCCTCTGACATCTCTCAAATCTTTATCCTTGTGTCTGACGTCGACTCCCTACTACCGAGGTCTCTGGACCAGTCTGCCTGCTGCTGACTTTCGTTGGTTGTCTCTGCTCCGCCAAGAATCTCCCAATCACCAAGGCCCTCTCAAGCACTCCAGCATGAGTCAAAATGCATAGAGGAAAGACACTAGCTTGGATTTCTCATCGTAGACCTCGCTCAAAGGTCCGAGCTCTTATGTACTGATCCCTGGCCATATCCATCGAGTACCAGGCGAGATTGGTGAACCTAGATGAATATTTAGCTACTATCAAACTGCCCTGATGGAGCTGAAGAAGCTCCTAGATGCATAAGTATCTCAGCGTAACCAGGGAGAACTCCTCCCTAAAGAGTCGCTCAAACTTCGTCCATGAAAAATTATTCTCATCATGAGTCTGTGTGGTCAGACTCCACCATCGACCCACCGAACCCTGAAGAAGGCTTGCTCCTAGGATCACCATCTGGTCTGCTGGTGTCCTTACTAGACAAAAAACTCTAGACACCACCTCAATCCAGTCATCAGCCTCCTGAGGGTCAGGCTCTCCTCGAAACCTGAGGGGTCGCTGTCTCTGGAACTCATGGAGCGGGCTCAGCCTGTGCTCCTCGTCAGTTGGTACTGCAGGTATCACAGGCTGCTCCACTGTTGGTGGTATAGAAGGTGCACCACCTGGTGGAAATTCTTGGGGAACTGGTCCCTGTATCAGAGCCTCATCACTGAGGGGGTCATCCTTATGATCGTGCTGCTGAATCCTAGCAGGTATGCATCGTGGAGGCATCCTGTAAGGAAACAAGATGTACCGTGGTCAATGAGTATATCTGGATAGCTGACACATGGACATGGAAAAAAAACCCATTCCTATATGATGAATATACCATTATTTAATTTCTCCATAACTATTTCTTCATGTACTGAGTCGAAAAAAGGTTTTTAGAGTCCTGGTGTATGGATACATCAGCCGCTGCACCAACACTGGAGTCTTTGGCCTGAAAGTCGAGCTCAAAACATTGAACACTATTTCCAAAAACCAATCTCATAGAATCTTGGTCCTAAGGTAGAATTGAACACCTCTGATACCACTCTATAATGACTCATCCCAATGGGGCCCGCACCGCGACTCCCCAAACCCACCTCCAATAGGCCAGGGGCTGCTGACTAGCACCGAGTAGGCATATTACTAACATGGGAGGCATTGCCTAAGAACCTGTACATATGCACACATCTCCAAGCCCACAAATGATAAAATGTAAAAACCACTAAGGAACAAAAATGCATGCATATAACTAAACCCAACCAACAAATTATGACAGAAAGTAAAGTAATGAAAGTAAAATGGGCCCGAATACAAGCCCACCAAAAACAAGAGTCTGAAAACTGCAAGGTCCAACCTGTAAACACAAAAAGGTACTGGGACTGCTGCCCATAGCCGTAGGAACGCCTCGGCCTGTAGGGAACTCAGAAATATTGGTCATTTCCTAGTCCACCCTGGACTCTTTAAAAAGGCTGCTCATCTTCACAAGACATGACACGTGTGGGAAAAGCCCATTCAGGGGTGAGTACAACAATACTCAGTAAAGGACCCTAAAAAACACAAAGCAAAACACAAAGGAAAGGAACAGTCAGCTCTACACAGTATATGTATACTAAACATATAATAGGAGAACATGATATAGATATACCTATAACCCAGACTCGTGGTTTAGAGATAATTCTCACAACTACATACCCCTTCTAGGGATTCAGTTCTAAGATTCCACGAAGCACTCTTTCCAGGAGAACTCACTCCACAAGTCTGATAGCTCTGATGACGTCTGTCCGAGAAGCATTGTTCATTAGGAAAATCCAAGAGAGATGGATACACTCATTATAGGAGAACACCCTCCTGAGTGGGGAATATCATGATAGATATATAGATACACTCATTACGGGAGAATACACTTCTGAGTGGGGAAAGATCACGATACACAGATGAGGATCACGTCCAGGGCCATGGCGGATATCGCGACTCATCTGGATTCACCAGCTAGGTATAAGATCAATGCCTAGTATAGTTGGTCATGTCGATGCCTGACTCTACCTAGGGTCAGGAATGGATAGATTATCTTGCTCCGGGCCTCTCGGAGGGATGCTAACTCTATCACAGAAAGTCTTGCTGAAAGGATCATACTCCTGTAGTAGTAAATGATGCCTAACATTCAGGGGAACGAGAAGAAGGGGCACTAACCCAAACGAAAAATCATCAAGATATGGTGGACAAGAGGACCAAGCCATTTTCCAAAATGTACACGGTGTGTATAAAAGTCACACGCCATGTCTTCTGACACCGAGTACTGCTCGTGTTCAATGGCCCATGTCATAAGGCCGGCCATGTAGAAAAAGTCAGTACATGGCATGTGGTAAGAAGTACATGTCATGTCCAAGTGACTGGGGTCGGCTCAGTGTACACTAGCCATGTGCCCATACAGAGCCTCAACCCATGTGTGTCAACCTGTGTAATCAGTACACGGGGTGACCTGTGTTACTGGCCTTGTCTGGCTGTGTGGTGGAGTACACGGTCGTGTACTCCATCCCGTGTCCGTGTATCCCCTGGAGACATGCCAAGCCTTACATAGTTGCCTCTGCCACACTACATAGGGTCTACATTCCATGTTCCTAAGCCATGTAGTCCATCCCGTGTCCATGTATTTCCCAGAATACACGCCGAGTCCCGCGTAGCCGCCTCTGCCATGCTGCATTGAGAGTACACGTTGTGTTACAAAGTCATGTCATTCTCCCCATGTCCGTGTATTGTCCGAGATACACGCCGAGCATTGGGGAAGGTCCAACACGCCGTGTGATACCTATCTGACCACCGAAACCCTAGCTTCCACTGTCGGTACTACACAGTGTGTTCTACGGAAGTACACGCCGCGTATTCCAGAATTTTCTAGAATCGCCATCTTCTGCCGTCGCGCCTTCCGTTCTGCCCTGTTCATCGATCCGGTCATCCAATTTCCATGAAACTCACAGGTTTTGGTCGCTCCAATACCATGAAGTTGATTCTGTTGTTTTCGGGCCTCCGATCAGTCCCAAAAACACATAACTATCCACCCGCGTGAAGAATGCTTAAAGAACGGTTTTTTCCAATCCGGTCTGATTCATCGTCCGCTATCGTCGTCACACCTCCGCTATTTCGTCGGGATGTCGGATATTCAATTGGGAATCATTGCGTCGTAAAATGAATGTGCAATGATCCATTGTTCCTCGCCCCGCTAAGAACGCAAAGAACTCTCGAGGAAAAGGAAGGGGGAAGAAATCCAATAAACAAATTGAGTAATGAACCTCCACCATCATTCGTCACGGAGTTGATCCTCTCCCATTAGTAGGATAAAACGGAGCAGAAATCAACAACAATTAAACATGGATTAATTCCCTAAAATCAACCCAATGAAACCATCCCGCAAGAACATACGAATCTGTGGATCAACATGTTCGTGGTTGATATGTGTTCGTCATTTAAACTCAAAAACGGGGAAAGAAGAATCAAAATAACAACCCCTACCTCAAGAAGAGATTGGTTTCTGATGAAGGGGTCATGATTTTTGCATCGCTGGGATCCTTCAACTTCATTGGAACAGCGATCCACAGCTTTGATCTTTCATCGTTCGTCCCTGAGAGTTCTCTCCAAAGCTCCACGGATTCTCCTGAAATTCTCTCCACCTTTGCCAACAAGAAAAATTAGATTAAACAATTAAAAAAGGGAAATGAGTTTCAGAAACCCATCATGTTGTGGTATTAATGATTCATCATTTTTGTTTCGGAGTGATTATGGCATGGAATTAATTAAGGAAATAGATGCCTCGTTGCTGCGCTGCAGCGGATATTTCCAAATAAAATAAAATAAACTTTGAAAATTTATTTTATTTTATTTTACTAAAAAAGTCCAAAAATTAGCTTTTTCCCTCAACCCGTGCTGGTCGAGGTTAAACCCATTCTTAGGTAAAGTCATCTTCCCGGACATAAAGGTGCCCCCATATTTTTAATCTAGGAATCCGTTTGGAAACTACCACAACCGCTCACTTATGTCAACTCACTTAACTTAAAAAAAGTTCAAACCACCATTCCAGGATCGACGGGCCTCGAAATGATGTGTCTTATATGTGCCTAGTCTCATAATAATTCCATATAAAATTTAAAAGTAAAACAAGGAAAATCTGAGACATTACATTCTCCCCACCATGGGGCTTTGCATCCCCGAAAAGCCAAAACAAAGACTACTCAAAAAGATGTGGGAATTAGGCATGGATATGAGCCTCCCACTCCCACGTTCTCTCCTAAAGATTCCCATGCTGCCACCAAATGCACACCAAGGGAACTGATTGCCCATAAAGGATCCTCTTCTACCGATCCTCGATCTCCACTGGGTACTCAGCAAAGGTTTCCCCGTCCTCGATGTTCAAATCGCCCCAGTCGATGACGTGCGATGGGTCATGCACGTACCCCCTCAGCTGCAATACATGAAAGACATCATGTACCCAATGCATCTGCAGCGGTAGAGCAAGGTGGTACACCACCTCGCCAACTCTTCGCAGTATCTGAAAAGGTGTGATGAACCTCAGAGATAACTTGTCGCCCCGACCAAATCTCTACAATCCTCGACGAGGTGAGACCCGAAGAAAGACATTGTCTCCCTTCTGGAACTCTAGAGGTCTCCATCGTCTGTCAATATAGAACTTATGTCGTCTTTTTGTAGTCTTCATCTGCTCCCGGATGATCTGCACCTTCTCAGTGGTAGCTCACACCAACTCTGGACCCAAGAGTGATGATTCTCCCGGGTCGGTCCAGCAAAGCGTTGACCGGAAGGGTCTCCCATACAAGGCCTCGAACGGAGCCATACCAATGGTGGAGTGGTAGATATTATTATATGATAACACCACCAGTGGTAGGTGGTCCTACCAACTATGACCGAAGACCAAGATACAGGCCCGCAACATATCCTCCAGAACCTGAATGGTCCTCTCTGTCTGACCATCTGTCTGGGGATGAAATGATGTGCTCAATCGTAGATGAGTCCCAAAGGCCCCTTGCAGTCCCTTACACAACCGGGATGTGAAGCAGACATCTCGATATGAGACTATTTTCAAAGGAATTCCATGAAGCTGAACTATCTCATGCACGTAGAGGCATCCCAAGCTCTCTACGGAACTCTACTCCTGGATGTCTAGGAAGTGGGCCGACTTGGTGAGTTGGTCAACGATCACCCAAAAGGAATCATTCCCCTTGGATGTCTATGGTAAGACTATCACAAATTCCATCTATATTTCATCCCACTTCCACTCTGGAACCTCTAGGGGTAATCTAATCCCACTGGAACCTTGTGCTCATCCTTTACTTGCTGGCATGTAAGGCATTGAGAAACGAACTCCGCTACTGCCTTCTTCATGCCTGACCACCAGAACTGTTGCCGGATATCCTTGTACATCTTTTCCACTCCTGGATATACCACCAAGGGAGATGTATGAAACGAAATCAGGACCTCTTCTTGCAATGTTATTGGTACAAAAGTGTGTCCTATGAAAAGAAGTATGTGCTCCCCACCTTGCAAATATCCATCAGGAGCATGTCCTGTAGATAACTGAGCACGTAAAGCCTCACAGTCAACATCCCCTAGATGCACCTCTCCAACTCATTGTAATATTGGATGGGTGAAAACCATCGACTATAGGTAACTGTGTCCTCTCTATCTACGAAGGATAACTGCAATGCGGCTAACTACTATATCGCCTCACTCAACAGCTATGAGATCAATCTTCTGCTAAGAGCATCCACCACCTTTTTCCCCTTCCTAGGAGTATAGATGATCTTGAAATCATTGTCCTGGTGGAACTCTATCCAAATCCTCTATCTCAAATTCAGATCCTTCTACGAGAATATGTACTTGAGGATCTTGTGGTCAGAGTAGACGATAAACTGCTCCCGTATAAGGTAGTGTCGCCACATCTTCAATGCGAAGACTAATGCTGCCAACTCGAGACCATGGGTCACATCGTTCTGCTCATGTGGCCTAAGCTGGCGCAAAACATAATCAATCACTGCTTGTCTTTGCATTATGACACATGAAAGCCCAGTTCCTGATGTGTCACAGAAAACTACGTACCCAACACCTTCCTCTGGCAATCTCAAAACTGGGGCGCTCGTCAAATTCTGTCTCAACTTCTCAAAAGACTAATATCACTTCTCCGTCCAAAAGAATGGTTTCCCCTTCCTGTTCAAGGCTATCATTAGTGTATCCTCATCTCGTACTCTCAACTGGTGATAACCTGATCGAAGTTAAACCTTTGAGAACCATTGTGCCCCTCTTAGTTGATCGAAGAGGTCGTCTATTCTCGACATTGGATACTTTTTCTTCACTGTTACCTGATTCAGGCACCGATAATCCACGCACAACCTCAAAATCCCATCTTCCTTCATGGTAAACAAGACTAGGGAAGCCTAGGGTGAAATGTTGGGTCTCACGAAACCCTTGCTCTGCAAATCCTCCAACTGTGCCCTCAGTTCCCTAATCTATGTGGGATCCATCCAATATACTGGTGAGAAAATCGGTGTCTTCATGGGGTGTAAGTCAATGCAAAAGTCGATTTCCCGATGGGGAGGTAGTCCTAGAACATCTTCCGGAAAGACATCCTCAAACTCTGCCACTACTACTGGGAACTGGGAGCTCATCACATCGACTACTTCGAGGGAAAGGATAACTAACTCATGAGTAACCAACTACACCCTCCTATGCATGAGCTCATTCTATGCTTCCTGGGACTCCTTTTCTCTGAAAAAAGAAAACATTATCCCATCATTGCGGACACACCGCACTCTTCACAAAAAATAGTTAATCTGGGCATGGACTGAAGATATCCAATCCATAGAAAGAATGACGTTGTAAGGCCTCGACGCTACCACCAAGAGGTTCTAACCGAAACTCTCGCCTCCAAGGGTAAGATGACACTGTCTGAAAAGCTATGTGATCATTGAGTCTTCTCCCTTATGTGTCTCCAATTGTAAGGATCAAGTCGACAGCTCTACCAGAATATCAAGGTTTCACACAAGACATGTGGTGATAAAGGAATGACTGGCACCTATTTCTATAAGTACGACAGCTAAGGTAGAGAAGAAATAGATCATACCTTGAATCATCCTTAGAGTCCCTGGTTCGTATGCCTGGACCGCACGTAGTTATCCCCACCCTTGTCCCCCAGCTTCTTGAGCCTGGTGCGGATCTCCTAGGGGTGGTGGTGGAAGTAGATTAAAGCGTCTACCACCACCTGTAGCTCTCCCTACTACTCTGCCACATTTGTCGCCTGGCGGTTCTGTCTGATCCACTCTCTCCCTCTGCCTTGGTGGTCTATCCACCGCTTCCCGTTCAGCAGCTCAATGAGTCGGAAAATCCCTAGCGATATGTCCCCATTTGTCGCACGAGTAGCACCGCTTCTACCTAGGATGATCGGATCCATCTTGAGATCCATGGACTATTGATCCCCTATCCTGGGTCCTCCTATAATGTCTCTAATGTCCTGATCCCTGTGTCTGATGTCGGATCCCTGTTGTCGACGTCTCTAGACCTGTCTGCCTGCTGCTGACTGTCGTTGGTTGTCTCTGCTCCATCAAGAATCTCTCGATCACCAAGGCCCCCTCGAGCACTCCAGCATAAGTCGAAATTCATAGAGGCATGACACTAGCTTGGATGTATCCTGGTAGACCTCACTCGAAGGTCTGATCTCTAAAGTATTGATCCCTGTCCATATCCATCGAGTGCCGGGCGAGGTTGGCGAACCTCGATGAATAGTCAGTTACCGTCAAACTACCCTACTGGAGATGAAAAAGCTCTTGGATTTGTATAGATCTCAGTGTAACCAGGGAGAACTCCTCCCTAAAGAGTCACTCAAACTCCATCCATGAAAGAGTCTCCTCATCATGAGTCTGTGTGGTCAGACTCCACCATCGTCCCGCTGAACCCTGAAGAAGGCTCGCTCCTAGGATCAACATCTAGTCTACTGGTATCCTCACTAGATGGAAAACTCTAGACACCACCTCAAGCCAGTCCTCAGCTGCCTGAGGGTCGGGCTCACCTTAGAACCTGAGGGGTATCTGTATTTGGAACTCATGGAGCGTGCTCAGCCTGCGCTCCTCATCGGTCGGTACTGCAGGTACCACCGGCTTCTCCACTGGTGGTGGTATAGAAAGTGCACCACCTGGTGGCAATGCCTGGGGAACTGGTCCCTATATCAAAGCCTCGTCACTAAGGGGGTAATCCCCGTGATCGTGCTACTGAATCAAAGTGGGTATGCATCGCAGAGGCATCCTGTAAGGAAACAAGATGTACCATGGTCAATGAGTATATCTGGATAGCTGACACAAGGACATGGAAAACACAACCCATTCTTACATGATTCATGTACCATTATTTTATTTCCCCACATCTAGTGTTTTAATGTATCGAGTCAAAAAGTAGTTTATCAGAGTTCTGGTGTATGGATACGTCGGTTGCCGCACCAACACTAGATTCTCTCGCCTAAAAGATGATCTCAAAACATTGAACAACGTTTCCAAAAACCTATCTCACAGACTCTTGGTCCTAAGGTATAACCAACCACCTTTGATACCACTATATCATGACCCATCCCAATGGGGCCCACACCGCGACTCCCCAAGCCCACCTCCAATAGACCAGGGGTTGGTGACTAGTACCAAGTAGGCATATTAATAACATGGGATGCATTGCCTAAGAACCTGTACACACGCACACATCTCCAATCCCAAAAATTCTAAAATGTAAAAACCACTAAGGAACAAAAATTCATGCATACAAATAAACCCAACCGACACAGTGTAACAGCCCGAGATTTTATGAAAAATAATCTTTTTAATTTTATTAATGTCTTGTGTTGTACGCTACACCAAAAGGAGCTTTCAAAACACGCATCCTTGACTTGCCTTGCATTACACGCAATCGCTACCTTCCTCGATAGCGTGTGTAGTACGCAATACTGAGTTTCACGAAACAACGATATGCTATTAACATATTATTAAAACTAGCCGTTATGAATAGTAATAACCACTTTTTAAATTTTAGAAATTTTTGCTCTCAAAATGGAATTCATTTTTGGATTCGGAGTATCGAATTTAGCCTAAGGTGAAATTTTGGTACTTTTCAGATAACTTTCATATTCCGATGAATAGTGAAAATTACTAAATTATAATTAAAAACAACTTTTTTAATCAAAATAATAAATAGTGATAAATTATTAATTTGAGTTGTTTTAAAGTATATTTAGAATATATTTTTACAATTTAATACAATGTTGGTCATTGGATGTAATTTCACATTTAAACCAAACATAAACAAGTGTCAATCTTTTGATAGATATTGTTTCTTAAAAACATGCTATTTGTTTTAACAGCGGGATTTAATTATAAAATTAATTAATGCAACTTCTATATTATGAATTTGGTAAAATAGACTTCATTTTTGAATTCGGAATATGAAATATAGCTTAGGATGAAATTTTGGCATTGTTCTGAAAAACATCAATTTTTGATGAATAGTGAAACTACTAAGTGGTAGGTTAAAAACTGAATTTTGCATAAAACTTAATTTTACCACTTCTGTGAATGGAATTTCGAAAATCCGACAGACTCGGTTAATATCAAGGACTAAAATGTGGTTCAATGAGATGAAAATAATTTTTGGTGAACAGTAACTTTTTACTTTTTTTTTACCACGGTTAATAGTAAATAGGGTAACTAAGGGTAAATATGATATTACTATTACCCTAACACTTGTCCTAATTCTATTGGATAAGTGTAATTCGACCAAAAACAACCTTATGAATAAAATATGACCATTTAGGTCCACTTGGATTAGATTATGACATTTAATATTATTTTATTTAATGAATAGTTAAAATAGTTAAAATCAAAGTTCAATAACTAAAACATTTTTAATATGGGGTTATACATAAGATATATTCGACTATAAATATTCATTATAAATCTAAAAAGATTTACTACATAATGATATTTTATTTATAATTTTTAGACTTTAAATAAATTAATTTATTTATGACACAACGATGATGCAGTAATTACCCTTTTAAGGAAATATTAACATAATTGATGTTATAAATGCTCAAATGAATGTAATTTGAGACTTTTTATGAATTCCACTAATTTTCTAGGTTACTATGATATATTAGTGTTTATTTAATAAACTTGGTTCGAACATATAATTCTGTTATGACTTTCACAAAAATCATATATCAAATAGTGTCAAAATTGACACAAAATAGTTTATAAATCAAATATTATATTATTAATTGTTATTTTATTCCTAAAAATATAAGGTTTGGCCAAATGACTTAGAGAAGGATATATATATTAATAATAAACAATTTGGGGTTCGTTTGGCATGTTATAGTAAGTGTATTAACCATATAGTGAAAGAAAAAAGACGACACGGTAAAAGTTAAATTATTTAACTTAGAGTTAAATCTAATTGATAAGGTTAAAATAATACCCTAAACTTGTCTAAATCCTATTGTATGATAGTATTTCGACCCATCCCCACTTTACCTTCGAAATAAGAACCTTTGGAACCATTATAAACCAATTTTGACTTTAATATAAAATAATATTTTGAGATATTCCTAAGGTGCCCCTCTCCTCCCTTATAAAAGGGTATCTCCTCCCCCTCCTCCTCACACCAATTTGAGCACTCAATCCCGGCCAACACCTGCCATTTTCTCCTCTCCACTTCCCTAGAATAATCCTAGAGGTCCTGGTCTTCTTCAAAGACCAATCTTAGTTCCCTAAGTGGAGGATTCAAAGAGGCGTTCCAAAGAATAGGTAATATCCATTACCGATCTTTTCAATTTCTTTCTTCTTCAACTTCTTCTTATTTAGTTGTTTCATGATAAAGTAATAACATCAGTATTACTTACATACTGATATGTTATTATAAATATGAAACAACCCTAATTCACCTTCTATCCATCCTACGGAAAAATGAAATCACCGCGCGTGCGTACGTACGGAATACCGTCTCCACGCCGTGGTGTAATCTATTTTCCACCATCACTTTACAAGGATGGGTATAATGGTGTAATGAGTAACTATTTATGATTATTATAAAGTAATATTGATACTGAAATAATATATATATACTCCAATATAGTTCCACGATCATAGGAATGATATTATCACTCGTGCGTACGTACGGAATACCGTCTCCCCGATGTGATGCGACTCGTTCTACATGATCATCATTACATAGTAATTATATAAATGAATTGAATGAATAAATATGATATATGTTACACTAATACCATTCTGGATATAAGGTATCTATAACCTTAAAAGAAGAATAAGAATGTATTCGGCAAAACACGCATAAGACCAAAAGGCAATAAAGACCCGAGTAACAAGTAACAATGAAATATTACTAACAAGAAGCTAAGAATATGACCATATATGATATCATATCAATATGTATGATTCTGAAACAAGTCAATAACAGTATTTAAACCATTATACAGGAGCTTCGGACACGTACAAAGCAAATCGGACCTAAGGTAAGGGGAAATATCACAATCTCATTTTTATCCGAGATTGTTTATACTTTGGCATTTACTGGGGTGTATTTTATCATCCACATGCATGTTTCCTCAATATGTAATATTATTTCCATTCACCTAAAATGGTTTAAATCCTATTTTACCCTTCGGTGAGTTTTTAGTAAAGAATATGAAATGAATCTTTTGTCGTTTTTCGTACGAGGTACTTTTTGACTTTTCCGACAAAAGTACAAAGAATGTTTTTTTAACTTATACGGCAAGAATGGATTTTTAAAACATTTTTTCCAAGAATCTTCCTTTATAAGTTTTCATGTTTATTTGTAATCTACTTCTTTTAGTTTATAATTGTATGACATGTTAAGAAAAGAAAAGTGTTTTTGAAGTAGAAAAGATATTTTCCTCAAGAATGGAGTTCAAATGTTTTATCAAAATTATTTTCCATCTAAGATAATATAGGGTTCTTCTTTTATCCCTATTATTACATTGAGTTGATTATGTTGTGAGGGAATTATTTTTATTTACCTTATATGATTTGTTTTATGATGTCATGATGTTTCAAGAATCCCATTTTTTTACATGTGTTATGCGATGATGTATGATTTATGATTATGTGGCACACATAAGAAAGGATTCATTATGAGATGGGTGGGACCTATATCTCCCTCCAATGCATTGGGTAAAGATTTTATATCTCATGAGATAGACAGGGCTGGAACAGTAGGTTATACCGGTTCAGTGAAACAGGACCGAAACGAGGGTTACTCGATTCAGAAAGGGACTTTGTCCACTAAGATAGTCTTGCAATGAGTATTGACTAACAAGAAATGATTCTCTATGATTATGTGTGAATGCCACAAAGTTTCATGTTTTAAGTTATGATTATTGTGATTACATTTCACTACCATTATTTACCCCATGTTATGAAATTATGATCTCTTTTGCAGGTTAAGATTTCCAAAAGTTATGTGCTTATGTATATGATGTGATTGATATTTCTTTTGTTTACCCTTACTGAGCATTTGAGCTCACCCTTTTATGTTTTCTTTTCCCCAGGATATAAAGAAAGGTTTTAGGTAAAAAAAAAAAGAAGATCTTTATGGGAGATTTTGAAGATCTTTCACCACGATTAGAAGATTATATTCCGAGTTTCCAAAGACACTAAACTATTACGATCCTTGTGTGTGTGTTTTTTTGTTATGTACTAAGTATTCCGCAAATGTAATGTAATGTCCATGTACGTCAAGCTTCGGGTCTCTACAGTTGGTATCAGAGGAAAGGTTTAGTCAACCTTTGGAAACTAGGATGCCAGAACTTTAGTAAGATCCCTAGAGATATATATAAGGTATGTCTAGGGATGTCCCTAAAGATAAGTATACATATAGGATAGAGTCCTAGAACTACGGTAACGATCATAGAATTTAACCTAAGATGTTAGATATTGAGGATACTCCACCTTTATTATGTTGTTTTCCCTATCATGATTTCTGCCTCTCACACTATTCTTTTATGGGTTTTAGAAAATGGCTGGAAACAAGATGATTCATGATAATGGAGGATATTATGGACAATGGAATGATATTCTTCATAATGAAATGGGATTTGGAAGTCCAAGCATCATTATTATGCCGAATCAGCAATCTCATAATATGATCAATAAAGTAAAATTTGGTAAGTTTCCTGACTTGGCTAATAAGAGAAAGATGGAGTTTCATGATGATCATAGAGGAAAGAAAGTTCAATTTCCCCTATGTAAATCATGTGGGAAGAGGCATCAAGGAGAATGTTTCAAGGGAACTGGAAGATGCTTTGGGTGTGGAAAAGAAGGACACAAAGCAAGTAAGTGCAAAGGAAAAGGTTCAGTTAACACCATGGATGAGGATAATGGTATTGCTACGACATCAAAAATGGTTAAGTGTTTTAAATGTGGAATGTATGGGCATTATGCAAACCAATGCCCTAAGGTAAAGACTCATGAAGAGAATCAGTATGGTCGTATGGGTAGTATTTATGTGGATGATGATGAAGAGACTACAAATGATATGTGAGATGAAAGAATTGTTGAAGCTCGGTTAATGGTTTAAGAATGTAGTGGAATAATTAAATGTTTATCATGTGTGATGTTGTATAAGTAATCTCATGGTACTATGGAATAAAGAGACATCTATGGATTGTTACACTATTGTCTTTCCTTGAGTTTTGAATGTGTATGATTAATGTTACTAGTATCCATGAAAGGTTATTCAGATATTTTTGGAATGTAGATGATATTCGAAAATTAAAAGTTTGATAGTATTCATGAGCTCATGACTGACATAAGGAGAAGGTTATATTATGGTTCGAGTATATAGAGTTTTTGGATTTTGGTATGTGGAAAGAGTTAACTTTTGACAGTATTCATGTTTTCACTAAGGTTCAATGGGTATTAATTCTTCAAGAGAATACATGATTAAGGCCTTTGAATGTTGGAATGTGACCAACAAGACATATCTTATGATATATGGGGATCAACGATGGTATTAAATCTCTAGTAATCGTTTTCACTATGTTATGAGAGTGGACTGCAGTATTATGGATAAGCCTAAAGATTGAAATGGATTATGTTGGACATAAGTGAGTATTGTTTAAGGATAGAAGTTTTTTTTTCAATATTATTGATGGGATGTTATAGTAATGTAGTTTTAGAAAAAGGACAACCTGCAGGACGGGCGACAGCCCATCGCGTCGGACAAGGCTGTGGGAATCGAACCCACAACCGAAGTGCGACTGGCCTTTATTACCTACCACTGGCCTACAGGAAGTCCCTGTTTAGTAGAAACTAGTTTTATTATATTAAGCAGTATGATATATGAAGTATAAGTCCATTTTAGGAACCATATATGATTAATATCACTATACATCGACTTATGTATATAATTTTTGCTAACCTTTTGTTTGAGACAGATGGAATGACTCTTCATTCTATCACATGATCTGCTAACACTTCACGAATAACAAATTCAACTTCATTTATTTAAGAGATGAAGTGGAAATTGTTCAAGGCATGAACAACAGTGAGATTGTATCAAAATAAAGAAAGTATTTATTCTAATTCAAATTTTCAACTTTAGGGAAATGATCTTGAAAACCAAAAATGTTTTCCTAGTGATCTTATACCTGATGAATCAGATGGTACCTTAGATCGTCACAAATTTATGGATTTGTGATTACTGTATTTTCCATAGCCATGTTCTCTACCACTCTCCATCAGAACATGATGGTTAGATTTCTCTTCCATATCCATATTTTCACCTATGTGGAAACCCAGTGATTAGTTTATTTGGGTAATCGTTACATTTCATACTTTAGTTTTTAAAGCCAAGTTTTGGTATTCCTTTTTACGATGTGGGTTTCTATTAAAGAAACTTTCGAATAGTAAATCATTTATAACCCCGACGAATTTCGAGGGCGAAATTCATTTTAAGGGGGGTAGAATGTAACAGCCCGAGATTTTATGAAAAATAATCTTTTTAATTTTATTAATGTCTTGTGTTGTATGCTACACCAAAAGGATCTTTCACAACACGCATCCTTGAATTTCCTTGCATTACACGCAATCGCAACCTTCTTCGATAGCATGTGTAGTACGCAATACTGAGTCTCACGAAACAACGATATGCTATTAACATATTATTAAAACTAGCCGTTATGAATAGTAATAACCACTTTTTAAATTTTAGAAATTTTAACTCTCAAAATGGAATTCATTTTTGAATTCGGAGTATCGAATTTAGCCTAAGGTGAAATTTTGGTACTTTTCGGATAACTTTCATATTCTGATGAATAGTGAAAATTACTAAATTATAATTAAAAACAACTTTTTTAATCAAAATAATTAATAGTGATAAATTATTAATTTGAGTTGTTTTAAAGTATATTTAGAATATATTTTTACAATTTAATACAATGTTGGTCATTGGATGTAATTTCACATTTAAACCAGACATAAACAAGTGTCAATCTTTTGATAGATATTGTTTCTTAAAAACACGCTATTTGTTTTAACAGCGGGATTTAATTATAAAATTAATTAATGCAACTTATATATTATGAATTTGGTAAAATAGACTTCATTTTTGAATTCGGAATATGAAATATAGCTTAGGATGAAATTTTGGCATTGTTCTGAAAAACATCAATTTTTGATGAATAGTGAAACTACTAAGTGGTAGGTTAAAAACTGAATTTTGCATAAAACTTAATTTTACCGCTTCTGTGAATGGAATTTAGAAAATCCGACAGACTCGGTTAATATCAAGGACTAAAATGTGGTTCAATGAGATGAAAATAATTTTTGGTGAATAGTAACTTTTTACTTTTTTTTACCACGGTTAATAGTAAATAGGGTAACTAAGTGTAAATATGATATTACTATTACCCTAACACATGTTCTAATTCTATTGGATAAGTGTAATTCGACCAAAAACAACCTTATGAATAAAATATGACCATTTAGGTCCACTTGGATTAGATTATGACATTTAATATTATTTCATTTAATGAATAGTTAAAATAGTTAAAATCAAAGTTCAATAACGAAAACATTTTTAATATGGGGTTATACATAAGATAAATTCGACTATAAATATTCATTAGAAAGCTAAAATGATTTCCTACATAATGATATTTTATTTATAATTTTTAGACTTTAAATAAATTAATTTATTTATGACACAACGATGATGCAGTAATTACCCTTTTAAGGAAATATTAACATAATTGATGTTATAAATGCTCAAATGAATGTAATTTGAGACTTTTTATGAATTCCACTAATTTTCTAGGTTACTATGATATATTAGTGTTTATTTAAGAAACTTGTTTCGAACATATAATTCTGTTATGACTTTCACAAAAATCATATATCAAATAGTGTCAAAATTGACACAAAATAGTTTTTAAATTAAATATTATATTATTAATTGTTATTTTATTCCTAAAAATCTAAGGTTCGGACAAATGACTTAGATAAGGATATATATATATTAATAATAAACAATTTGGGGTTCGTTTGGCATGTTATAGTAAGTGTATTAACCATATAGTGAAAGAAAACAAAAAGACACAGTAAAAGTTAAATTATTTAACTTAGAGTTAAATCTAATTGATAAGGTTAAAATAATACCCTAAATTTGTCTAAATCCTATTGGATGATAGGATTTCGACCCATACCCACTTTATATTCGAAATAAGACCCTTTGGAACCATTATAAACCGATTTTGACTTTAATATAAAATAATATTTTGAGATATTCCTAAGGTGCCCCTCTCCTCCCTTATAAAAGGGTATCTCCTCCCCCTCCTCCTCACACCAATTTGAGCACTCAAGCTCGGCCAACCCCTGCCATTTTATCCTCTCCACTTCCCTAGAATAATCCTAGAGGTCCTGGTCTTCTTCAAAGACCAATCTTAGTTCCCTAAGTGGAGGATTCAAAGAGGCGTTCCAAAGAAGAGGTAATATCCATTACCGATCTTTTCAATTTCTTTCTTCTTCAACTTCTTCTTCTTTAGTTGTTTCATGATAAAGTAATAACATCAGTATTAATTACATACTGATATGTTATTATAAATATGAAACAACCCTAATTCACCTTCTATCCATCCTATGGAAAAATGAAATCACCGCGCGTGCGTACGTACGGAATACCGTCTCCACGCCGTGGTGTAATCTATTTTCCACCATCACTTTACAAGGATGGGTATAATGGTGTAATGGGTAACTATTTATGATTATTATAAAGTAATATTGATACTGAAATAATATATATATACTCCAATATAGTTCCATGATCATAGGAATGATATCATCACTCGTGCGTACGTACGGAATACCGTCTCCACGATGTGATGCGACTCGTTCTACATGATCATCATTACATAGTAATTATATAAATGAATTGAATGAATAAATATTATATATGTTACACTAATACCATTCTGGATATAAGGTATCTATAACCTTAAAAGAAGAATAAGAATGTATTCGGCAAAACACGCATAAGAACAAAAGGCAATAAAGACCCGAGTAACAAGTAACAATGAAATATTACTAACAAGAAGCTAAGAATATGACCATATATGATATCATATCAATATGTATGATTCTGGAACAAGTCAATAACATTATTTAAACCATTATACAGGAGCTTCGGACACGTACAAAGCAAATCGGACCTAAGGTAAGGGGAAATATCACAATCTCATTTTTATCCGAGATTGTTTATACTTTGGCATTTACTGGGGTGTATTTTATCATCCACATGCATGTTTCCTCAATATGTAATATTATTTCCATTCACCTAAAATGGTTTAAATCCTATTTTACCCTTCGGTGAGTTTTTAGTAAAGAATATGAAATGAATCTTTTGTCGTTTTTCGTACGAGGTACTTTTTGACTTTTCCGACAAAAGTACAAAGAATGTTTTTTTAACTTATACGGCAAGAATGGATTTTTAAAACATTTTTTCCAAGAATCTTCCTTTATAAGTTTTCATTTTTATTTTTAATCAACTTCTTTTAGTTTATAATTGTATGACATGTTAAGAAAAGAAAAGTGTTTTTGAAGTAGAAAGGATATTTTCCTCAAGAATGGAGTTCAAATGTTTTATCAAAATTATTTTCCATCTAAGATAATATAGGGTTCTTCTTTTATCCCTATTATTACATTGAGTTTATTATGTTGTGAGGGAATTATTTTTATTTACCTTATATGATTTGTTTTATGATGTCATGATGTTTCAAGAATCCCATTTTTTTACATGTGTTATGCGATGATGTATGATTTATGATTATGTGGCACACATAAGAAAGGATTCATTATCAGATGGGTGGGACCTATATCTCCCTCCAATGCATTGGGTAAAGATTTTATATCTCATGAGATAGACAGGGCTGGAACGGTAGGTTATACCGGTTCAGTGAAACAGGACTGAAACGAGGGTTACTCGATTCAGAAAGGGACTTTGTCCACTAAGATAGTCTTGGAAATGAGTCTTGACTAACAAGAAATTATTCTCTATGATTATGTGTGAATGCCACAAAGTTTCATGTTTTAAGTTATGATTATTGTGATTACATTTCACTGCCATGATTTACCCCATGTTATGAAATTATGATCTCTTTTGCAGGTTAATATTTCAAAAAGTTATGTGCTTATGTATATGATGTGATTGATATTTCTTTTGTTTACCCTTACTGAGCATTTGAGCTCACCCTTTTATGTTTTCTTTTCCCCAGGATATAAAGAAAGGTTTTAGGTAAAAAAAAAGAAGATCTTTATGGGAGATTTTGAAGATCTTTCACCACGATTAGAAGATTATATTCCGAGTTTCCAAAGACACTAAAATATTATGATCCCTGTGTGTGTGTTTTTTTGTTATGTACTAAGTATTCTGCAAATGTAATGTAATGTCCATGTACGTCAAGCTTCGGGTCTCTACAGTTGGTATCAGAGGAAAGGTTTAGTCAACCTTTGGAAACTAGGATGCCAGAACTTTAGTGTGATCCCTAGATATATTTATAAGGTATGTCTAGGGATGTCCCTAAGGATAAGTATACGTATAGGATACAGTCCTAGAACTACGGTAACGATCATAGAATTTAACCTAAGATGTTAGATATTGAGGATACTCCACCTTTATTATGTTGTTTTCCCTATAATGATTTCTTCCTCTCACACTATTCTTTTTTGGGTTTTAGAAAATGGCTGGAAACAAGATGATTCATGATAATGGAGGGTATTATGGACAATGGAATGATATTCTTCATAATGAAATGGGATTTGGAAGTCCAAGCATCATTATTATGCCGAATCAGCAATCTCATAATATGATCAATAAAGTAAAATTTGGTAAGTTTCCTGACTTGGCTAATAAGAGAAAGATGGAGTTTCATGATGATCATAGAGGAAAGAAAGTTCAATTTCCCCTATGTAAATCATGTGGGAAGAGGAATCAAGGAGAATGTTTCAAGGGAACTGGAAGATGATTTGGGTGTGGAAAAGAAGGACACAAAGCAAGTAAGTGCAAAGGAAAAGGTTCAGTTAACACCATGGATGAGGATAATGGTATTGCTACGACATCAAAAATGGTTAAGTGTTTTAAATGTGGAATGTATGGGCATTATGCAAACCAATGTCCTAAGGGGAAGACTCATGAAGAGAATCAGTATGGTCATATGGGTAGTATTTATGTGGATGATGATGAAGAGACTACAAATGATATGTAAGATGAAAGAATTGTTGAAGCTCGGTTAATGGTTTAAGAATGTAGTGGAATAATTACATGTTTATCATGTGTGATGTTGTATAAGTAATCTCATGGTACTATGGAATAAAGAGACATCTATGGATTGTTACACTATTGTCTTTCCTTGAGTTTTGAAAGTGTATGATTAATGTTACTAGTATCCATGAAAGGTTATTCAGATATTTTTGGAATGTAGATGATATGCGAAAATTAAAAGTTTGATAGTATTCATGAGCTCATGACTGACATAAGGAGAAGGTTATATTATGGTTTGAGTATATAGAGTTTTTGGATTTTGGTATGTGGAAAGAGTTAAATTTTGACAGTATTCATGTTTTCACTAAGGTTTAATGGGTATTCATTCTTCAAGAGAATACATGATTAAGGCCTTTGAATGTTGGAATGTGACCAACAAGACATATCTTATGATATATGGGGATCAACGATGGTATTAAATCTCTGGTAATCGTTTTCACTATGTTATGAGAGTGGACTGCAGTATTATGGATAAGCCTAAAGATTGAAATGGATTATGTTGGACATAATTGAGTATTGTTTAAGGATAGAAGTTTTTTTTCAATATTATTGATGGGATGTTATAGTAATGTAGTTTTAGAAAAAGGACAACCTGCAGGACGGGCGACAGCCCATCGCGTCGGACAAGGCTGTGGGAATCGAACCCACAACCGAAGTGCGACTGGCCTTTATCACCTACCACTGGCCTACAGGAAGTCCCGGTTTAGTAGAAACTAGTTTTATTATATTAAGCAGTATGATATATGAAGTGTAAGTCCATTTTAGGAACCATATATGATTAATCTCACTATAGATCGACTTATGTATATAATTTTTGCTAACCTTTTGTTTGAGACAGATGGAATGACCCGTCATTCTATCACATGATCTGCTAACACTTCACGAATAACAAATTCAACTTCATTTATTTAAGAGATGAAGTGGAAATTGTTCAAGGCATGAACAACAGTGAGATTGTACCAAAATAAAGAAAGTATTTATTCTAATTCAAATTTTCAACTTTAGGGAAATGATCTTGAAAACCAAAAATGTTGTCCTAGTGATCTTATACCTGATGAATCAGATGGTACCTTAGATCGTCACAAATTTATGTATTTGTGATTACTGGATTTTCCATAGCCATGTTCTCTACCACTCTCCATCAGAACATGATGGTTAGATTTCTCTTCCATATCCATATTTTCACCTATGTGGAAACCCAGTGATTAGTTTATTTGGGTAATCGTTACATTTCATACTTTAGTTTTTAAAGCCAAGTTTTGGTATTCCTTTTTACGATGTGGGTTTCTTTTAAAGAAACTTTCGAATAGTAAAGCATTTATAACCCCGACGAATTTCGAGGGCGAAATTCATTTTAAGGGGGGTAGAATGTAACAGCCCGAGATTTTATGAAAAATAATCTTTTTAATTTTATTAATGTCTTGTGTTGTACGCTACACCAAAAGGAGCTTTCAAAACACGCATCCTTGACTTGCCTTGCATTACACGCAATTGCAACCTTCCTCGATAGCGTGTGTAGTACGCAATACTGAGTTTCACGAAACAACGATATGCTATTAACATATTATTAAAACTAGCCGTTATGAATAGTAATAACCACTTTTTAAATTTTAGAAATTTTAGCTCTCAAAATGGAATTCATTTTTGGATTCGGAGTATCGAATTTAGCCTAAGGTGAAATTTTGGTACTTTTCAGATAACTTTCATATTCCGATGAATAGTGAAAATTACTAAATTATAATTAAAAACAACTTTTTTAATCAAAATAATAAATAGTGATAAATTATTAATTTGAGTTGTTTTAAAGTATATTTAGAATATAGTTTTACAATTTAATACAATGTTGGTCATTGGATGTAATTTCACATTTAAACCAAACATAAACAAGTGTCAATCTTTTGATAGATATTGTTTCTTAAAAACACGCTATTTGTTTTAACAGCGGGATTTAATTATAAAATTAATTAATGCAACTTCTATATTATGAATTTGGTAAAATAGACTTCATTTTTGAATTTGGAATATGAAATATAGCTTAGGATGAAATTTTGGCATTGTTCTGAAAAACATCAATTTTTGATGAATAGTGAAACTACTAAGTGGTAGGTTAAAAACTGAATTTTGCATAAAACTTAATTTTACCACTTCTGTGAATGGAATTTTGAAAATCCGACAGACTCGGTTAATATCAAGAACTAAAATGTGGTTCAATGAGATGAAAATAATTTTTGGTGAATAGTAACTTTTTACTTTTTTTTACCACGGTTAATAGTAAATAGGGTAACTAAGGGTAAATATGATATTACTATTACCCTAACACATGTCCTAATTCTATTGTATAAGTGTAATTCGACCAAAAACAACCTTATGAATAAAATATGACCATTTAGGTCCACTTGGATTAGATTATGACATTTAATATTATTTTATTTAATGAATAGTTAAAATAGTTAAAATCAAAGTTCAATAACTAAAACATTTTTAATATGGGGTTATACATAAGATAAATTCGACTATAAATATTCATTAGAAAGCTAAAAATATTTCCTACATAATGATAGTTTATTTATAATTTTTAGACTCTAAATAAATTAATTTATTTATGACACAACGATGATGCCGTAATTACCCTTTTAAGGAAATATTAACATAATTGATGTTATAAATGCTCAAATGAATGTAATTTGAGACTTTTTATGAATTCCACTAATTTTCTAGGTTACTATGATATATTAGGGTTTATTTAATCAACTTGGTTCGAACATATAATTCTTTTATGACTTTCACAAAAATCATATATCAAATAGTGTCAAAATTGACACAAAATAGTTTTTAAATCAAATATTATATTATTAATTGTTATTTTATTCTTAAAAATCTAAGGTTCGGCCAAATGACTTAGATAAGGATATATATATATATTAATAATAAACAATTTGGGGTTCGTTTGGCATGTTATAGTAAGTGTATTAACCATATAGTTAAAGAAAACAAATAGACACGGTAAAAGTTAAATTATTTAACTTAGAGTTAAATCTAATTGATAAGGTTAAAATAATACCCTAAACTTGTCTAAATCCTATTGGATGATAGGATTTCGACCCATACCCACTTTAGCTTCGAAATAAGACCCTTTGGAACCATTATAAACCGATTTTGACTTTAATATAAAATAATATTTTGAGATATTCCTAAGGTGCCCCTCTCCTCCCTTATAAAAGGGTATCTCCTCCCCCTCCTCCTCACACCAATTTGAGCACTCAAGCTCGGCCAACCCCTGCCATTTTCTCCTCTCCACTTCCCTAGAATAATCCTAGAGGTCCTGGTCTTCTTCAAAGACCAATCTTAGTTCCCTAAGTGGAGGATTCAAAGAGGCGTACCAAAGAAGAGGTAATATCCATTACCGATCTTTTCAATTTCTTTCTTCTTCAACTTCTTCTTCTTTAGTTGTTTCATGATAAAGTAATAACATCAGTATTACTTACATACTGATATGTTATTATAAATATGAAACAACCCTAATTAACCTTCTATCCATCCTACGGAAAAATGAAATCACCGCGCGTGTGTACGTACGGAATACCGTCTCCACGCCGTGGTGTAATCTATTTTCCACCATCACTTTACAAGGATGGGTATAATGGTGTAATGAGTAACTATATATGATTATTATAATGTAATATTGATACTGAAATAATATATATATACTCCAATATAGTTCCACGATCATAGGAATGATATCATCACTCGTGCGTACGTACGGAATACCGTCTCCACGATGTGATGCGACTCGTTCTACATGATCATCATTACATAGTAATTATATAAATGAATTGAATGAATAAATATGATATATGTTACACTAATACCATTCTGGATATAAGGTATCTATAACCTTAAAAGAAGAATAAGAATGTATTCGGCAAAACACGCATAAGAACAAAAGGCAATAAAGACCCGAGTAACAAGTAACAATGAAATATTACTAACAAGAAGCTAAGAATATGACCATATATGATATCATATCAATATGTATGATTCTGGAACAAGTCAATAACATTATTTAAGCCATTATACAGGAGCTTCGGACACGTACAAAGCAAATCAGACCTAAGGTAAGGGGAAATATCACAATCTCATTTTTATCCGAGATTGTTTATACTTTGGCATTTACTGGGGTGTATTTTATCATCCACATGCATGTTTCCTCAATATGTAATATTATTTCCATTCACCTAAAATGGTTTAAATCCTATTTTACCCTTCGGTGAGTTTTTAGTAAAGAATATGAAATGAATCTTTTGTCGTTTTTCGTACGAGGTACTTTTTGACTTTTCCGACAAAAGTACAAAGAATGTTTTTTTAACTTATACGACAAGAATGGATTTTTAAAACATTTTTTCCAAGAATCTTCCTTTATAAGTTTTCATGTTTATTTGTAATCAACTTATTTTAGTTTATAATTGTATGACATGTTAAGAAAAGAAAAGTGTTTTTGAAGTAGAAAGGATATTTTCCTCAAGAATGGAGTTCAAATGTTTTATCAAAATTATTTTCCATCTAAGATAATATAGGGTTCTTCTTTTATCCCTATTATTACATTGAGTTGATTATGTTGTGAGGGAATTATTTTTATTTACCTTATATGATTTGTTTTATGATGTCATGATATTTCAAGAATCCCATTTTTTACATGTGTTATGCGATGATGTATGATTTATGATTATGTGGAACACATAAGAAAGGATTCATTATTAGATGGGTGGGACCTATATCTCCCTCCAATGCATTGGGTAAAGATTTTATATCTCATGAGATAGACAGGGCTGGAATGGTAGGTTATACCGGTTCAGTGAAACAGGACTGAAACGAGGGTTACTCGATTCAGAAAGGGACTTTGTCCACTAAGATAGTCTTGGCAATGAGTCTTGACTAACAAGAAATGATTCTCTATGATTATGTGTGAATTCCACAAAGTTTCATGTTTTAAGTTATGATTATTGTGATTACATTTCACTGCCATGATTTACCCCATGTTATGAAATTATGATCTCTTTTGCAGGTTAAGATTTCCAAAAGTTATGTGCTTATGTATATGATGTGATTGATATTTATTTTGTTTACCCTTACTGAGCATTTGAGATCACCCTTTTATGTTTTCTTTTCCCCAAGATATAAAGATAGGTTTTAGGTAAAAAAAATAAGATCTTTATGGGAGATTTTGAAGATCTTTCACCACGATTAGAAGATTATATTCCGAGTTTCCAAAGACACTAAACTATTACGATCCTTGTGTGTGTGTTTTTTTGTTATGTACTAAGTATTCCGCAAATTTATTGTAATGTCCATGTACGTCAAGCTTCGGGTCTCTACACAGAGTATGATGGAAAGTAAAGTACTAAAAGTAAACTGGGACAGAATACAAGCCCACCAAAAATAAGAGTCTGAAAACTACAAGGTCCAACCTGTAAACACAAAGAGGTATTGGGACTACTTCTTATAGCCATAGGAACACATCGGCCTATAGGGAACTCAGAAACCTCAGTCTTGTCCCAGTCCACCCAAGACTCTGTCAAAAGTTTGCTCATCTGCACAAGACACAACGCGTGTGGGCAAAGCCCTTGCAGGGGTGAGTACAAAAATACTCAGTAGAGGACCCTGAAAAACACAAAGCAATACACAAAGGAAAGGCACAGTCAACTCTACACAGTATATGTATACTGAACATATAATAGGATAAAACGATCCAGATATACCCAAAACCTAGACACGTGGTCTAGATACAAGTCACACAACTACATGCCCCTACTAGAGATTCAGTTCAAGGATTCCAAGAAGTACTCGTTCCAGGAGAACTCACTCCATGAGTCTGATAGCTCTGATGACGTCCGTCCAAGAAGCACTGTTCATCGGGAAAATCCATGAGAGATAGATACACACATTACGGGAGAACACACTCCTGGTTGGGGAAGATCATGATAGATAGATAGATAAACACATTATGGGAGAACACACTCCTGAGTGGAGAAAGATCAAGATAAATAGATGAGGATAACTGCCAGGGCCATGGTGGATACCGAAACTCACCCAGATTCACCAGCTAGGTAGAGGATCAACACCCGGTAGAGTTGACCATATCGATGCCTGACTCCACCTAAGGTCAGGAATGGATAGAGGGTCTCATTCTGGGCCTCTCGGAGGGATGTCGACTCTATCACAAAAAGTCCTGGTGAAGGGATAATACTCATGAAGAAGGAAACGATGCCTGACCTTCAGGGGAACGTGAAAAAGGGGCACTAACCCAAAATAAACATGTCCAAGATATGGTGGAAAATAGGGCCAAGACATTTTCCAAAAACTACACAGCATGTATAAAAGTCACACACCGTGTCTTCTGACCCCAGGTACTACCCGTATTCAACAACCTGTGTCGTAAGGCTGGTCATGTAGATAAAGTCTATACATGACGTGTGGTAAGGAGTACACGCCCTATCTGAGTGACTGGGGTTGGATCCATGTATGTTGGCCATGTGCCCGTACATTTCCTCAACCCATGTGTGCCAACCCGTGTAATTAGAACACGGGGTGACCTACGTTACTGGCCTTGCCTGGCCGTGTGGTGGAGTACATGGTCGTGTACTCCATCTCGTGTTCGTGTATCCCCTGGATACATGCTGAGTCTTGTGTAGTTTCCTCTGTCATTCCACGTAGGGTCTACCCACAGTGTTATGAAGCCTTGTAGTACATCCCATGTCCGTGTATTTCCTAGAATACATGTTGAGTCCTATGTATTCGCCTTTGTTATGCTACATAGAGAGTACACATCATGCCGCGAAGCCATGTCATTCTCTCTGTGTCCGTGTATCACCCGAGATACACGCCAAGATTCGGGGAATGTCCAACATGTCATGTGACCAGGGTCACATGCCATGTGATACCTATCTGACCCCTGAAACCCTAGGCGCCACTGCCGGTACTATACGGCGTGTTCTTCGGAAGTACATGTTGTGTATTCCGAAATTTTCCATAATCATCTTCTTCCACTGGCGTGCCTTCCATGCTGCCCCATTCATTGATCTGGTCATACAATCACCATGAAACTCACGGGTTTTGGTCGCCCTGACACCACAAAGCTAATTCTGTTGTTTTCGGTCCTCCAATAGGTCCCAGAAATATGTAACGATCCACCAACATGAAGAACGGTCTTTCCCAATATGGTCTAATTCGTTGTCCGCTATCGTCGACGCACCTTCTCTAGGCCGTCGAGACGTCGGATCTTCAATTTGGGATCGTTGCGTTGCAAAAAAAATGTGCAGTGATCTGTTGTTCCTCGCCCCGCTAAGAACGCAAAGAATGCTCGAGGAAAAGGAAGGGGGAAGAAATCCAATAAACAAATTGAGGAACTAACCTCCGCTATCGTTCGTCACGGCGTTGATCTGGTCCCATTAGTAGGATCAAACGGAGCAGAAATCAACAACAATTCAACATGGATTAATTCCCCAAAATCAACCCAATGAAATCCTCCTGCAAGAACGTACGAATACGCAGATCAACATGTTCGTTGTTGATATGTGTTCATCATTTAAGCTCAAAAAAGTGGAAAGAAGAATCAAAATAACAACCCCTACCTCAAGAAGAGATCGGTTGCTAACGAAGGGGTCGTGCTTCCATCGTCGTTGGGATCCTTCAACTTCGTTGACATAGAGATCCACAGCTTTGATCTGTCATCGTTCATCATCGAGAGTTCTCTCCAAATATCCACGGATTCTTCAGAGATTCTCTCCACCTTTTCCAATGATCAACATTCTATTAACCCATTAAAAAGGGAAACACAATTTTGAAACCCATCACGATGTGGTATTAATGAGTCAGTGTTGCTGTTTTAGAGTGATTATGGCATGGCATTAACTAAGGAAACAGTTGACCCATCGTTGTGCTGCAGTGGATGTTTCCAAATAAAATAAAATAAACTTTGTGAATTTATTTTATTTTAATTTACTAAAAATGTCCGAAAAATAGATTTTTCCCTCAACCTGCACTGTTCAAGGTTAGAATCATTCTTAGGTAAAGTCGTCGTCTCGGATTCAATGGTGCCCTCAGATTTTTAATATGGGCATCCGTTTGGAAACTACCACAACCGTGCACATATGACGACTCACTTAACATAAAAAAAGTTCAAACCACCATTCCAGGATCATCGGGCCTCGGAATGATGTGTCTTATCTGCACCTGGTCTCATAATAATTCCATATAATATTTAAAAATAACACACGGAAAAACCGATACATTACAAAATACATCCATGTCTGGATACTAAAAGTGGATGTGGTTCTGAAACATATGTACCTAGGTGTAACAACTCTGACAAGGTGTTCCGAGCATAACTCGGGTTAACCTGGTACATGACAATGGCCCTTTCTACACACCTGGTTTGACACTCATAGGGGATATTCTTAGGATAATTCACATATTTATTACATTCCATTGTGGAGGATTTATGCTTCTAAAGTAACCAAAGTATATGGTTCTAGGATTGTTGTTGCATAAATTTATGTTATGTGTTATGCCATGATTATAGTTATATGAAGTTCATAATTTTATGATCTAATATTATATGGAATTTTTTAGGAATGAGGCCTAGTATAAGGAATCATAACTCCACCAATGTACGTGATGAAAATTGTAAGAAGGATCATATCTTTCATGGTCTTAAGCCAAAATTTTTAAGGGAAATAGTCTCTAATGTATCCTCATTATATGAGGAAATAACATCACATGTTAACAAGATATGTAAATAATAATGCAAGACCTATGGATTTTAAGGGAAGTAAGAGAAGAAAAGTATGGAAGAGGAAAATATGGATAAAGGGAGGAAGGGAATGAAGGGTTTTCCCATATGTGATAACAGTGGAAAAATCACCCTAGAAAATGATTGAAGGGAGTGGGAGTTTGATATAAGTGTGTAGAAAAAGGAAACCAAGTTCATGATTGTAAGGGTAAGAAAATGGCTTCCAATGTACAATGCATCAACTATGATGAGATTAGACACTATTTGAATCAATATCCCAAGAGTCATAGAAATATACACCAAATGATGATATTGGATAATGATCAAGTTATTCTGCTACTAAATATGAAGAGGAATAATTAATTTGTATATTTAGGAATTATGTCATTTGAAGATTTTATTAGTAATGTACTGGTTATAAGATTTAGGGAATATATGAGGATTTTACTACAATACTTTTTTATTTAGGATTTGAGACCATATGTTGAATGGTGCCAAGAAAATATATTCAGTATAAGGTTAAATTTTTTTAAAAAACAAATGATTGAGGGAAATACAAACCTTAATATATTTTTGATGTTGATATAATGATGAAGAAATTATTGATTTTGATAAGTACTAACTACCTTGAAACTGATTATTTACTTGTCATCATGTGGTCTATGCTATCATCGATGGAGTTTACAACACTTTTGGATTTAATGAATATATCCAATAACATATATCTTACTTAAATAATATTAAAGAATGCATGTTTCTAATAAAGTTTTATGCTAATTTGATTTATTAACATATTTCAATAGGTTGTATGATAAATTTATTCACATGTTTGGAATGTAAAAATTTAGAGCTGCTTCATGGATAAGTTCATCCTGGAAATTCAGTGACCTTATTTATAAAGTGTTCAATCATTATATTTTAGAATGTTGGACCATTTATGAATTGTTTAAGTTGATCATTGTTTGAGGTTTTAGAGGTTGATTTATTACTTCACCACATGACGCAACCTATGCTAAGAGATTATGTATAGATAGTTCAAGGCACAATCAAATGATAAGATTGTGTTTATGAAATAAAAACATTTATTTATACTCTTATAGAGTGGAATAATTCCTCAAACTCAAAGAAGAGAGTCTAAAATACAATGTTGTCCTATTATCATAATATTTGATAATATCAATGAATTTTTTTAAAGTACTTTATAGTTTTGTATTAATCAAATTTCTTCTGAACATGTTCACAATCACTTTCCATAATAACTTCATAGTTTTATTTTTTTTCATGTCCAGGTTTTTACTTCTAACTAATGTCACCCCATTCAGAGAATAATTTTTTTGGTGACCACCTCATTTCCCTTAACCTCTTTTTAAGATGATATTATATTAACCCAGTTTCTGATGTGGGTTTCCCATAAGATAATTCTCAAGCATCAACCTTTAACTTTTTAAGTACAGTTTCAAATTTTGAGGATGCAATTCTGTTGAGGGGGGAATAATGTAACACCCCAAGAATTTTATTATTAATTTTAAATAATTTAAAATCAAGTGTTTTAATTAATAATAATACTTATAAATAATTATAATTTATAGATTTCAAATTAATTAATGTTCTAAATAAATATTATTTTATAGTGTTATTTTTGTGTAAAATAATATTTTAATATGAATGTATATATATTTGATTATTTTTTAAAAATCATTTTTATCAATAGATTATTTAAGTAAAAATAATATATATATATTTAATATTATAATTACTTTTATAAATACTAAATTATGTTACGAATATATTCATATTAATATGATGCCCAAGATTTTATGGTATGTTTCTTCATAAATAATTTTAATTTATTAGATAGCTTATATGCACATAATGCTGAGTCTCTATGAAAAAACACTTTTTATAGTTATAAAATAGCCATGAAACATAATTTTTCCACTTCTATGATTTGAATTTTGAAAAACAGATATACATTGTTGCAATCAGTAAGTTTTTTATAGTCTAATAGGATCAACTTAATTTTTTGGTGAATAGTAACCTAACACTTATGAATAGTAATGTACCCTTATGAATAGTAATGTAACTCTTATGAAGATTAACTTGACCCTTATGAATAGTAACCTCATCCATGAACGTATAAATAAAATTGAGACATCTTATAAATGAGAGTGAATGTTTTAAAAATAAATAATTAAGTGTTGGTATTTTTGTGAGTAATAAATATTTATTTACAATTTTAAATTAATAAATTTATGTAAAATAAAATTATTTTTCATAAAATGTATTACTAAATAAATATATTTTTTTCCTATTATTTTAGGATAATTTTATGAGACCTCATTTAATTTTTAAAAGTATAAAAAAATATGTTTTAAAATTAAAATCTGTATTTTTCAAGTAAATAATGATTTTATTTTAAAATTAAATTTCACATATTTAGAAAAAACAATTGGTAAAATGGAGTCTATTTTTTAATTATACACATTGAAAAGTTTTTTCTAAAATACTTGATTTTTTGAATAGTGAAATTCAAGAATTTACTAAATATGTTAAATAAATGAATTTCTACACCATGCTTGAGTCATGACTGAAGTAAATGGAAACCGGCTCGAACTAACATGTACTTATTATTATTTTGAGTCACAATAATCAATACTATTCAATGTCTTGAGCCAAAATAATAAAATAATGATTAGAATAATGGAAAAACCCTCCCCTCCTCCACTATTAAAACCACCCTAACTCCCTATTCTCTTCACTCCCCTTAAGCCTTTAATATTCTCAAATTTCTTCCCAAATACTCTTCCCTAGTCCCTACCCACATTCATAAGCCCTTGTTCTTTCCAAAAGTACAAAACCCCCTTTCTTAAGGAGGTTCTCAAGGAGGATATTTCAAGAGGTAAACCCTATCCCTTTTTCTTTTAATTTCATTTTAAATTTGTTTTATATTATTATCTTCTGTTAACCTACTCTATACAAATAACCATGATAACTCTAGTATAATATATATACTATAATTATATTATGTTAATAGAAGATATATCATCCATCTCCTTACTCTCTCTCTTTTATTTTAAAAATGAAATCATCGTCCGAGAGGTGCCAATTTACAACCTTCATGGATGACGAACCTTCATTCTTCATTTTCACCTTCCATTCTGGTCATCAAACCACTTTTATAGTTGAACTAGATTATAAATATGTATTATATCTTATAAAATGATTCTATAACCAACATCTGTATGTGATACTAAATAATATAAAAAACAAGTTTGTTGTGATCGAAAAACCACCGTAAAAATCTAAACGATTATCACTAAATGAATGATCTAATGATTTATCCTCATGAAATGTAAAAAAATTATATATATATATATATAACCATTTAAACTTATGTATGTTCATTAATAATATATAAATTCAATCCTTTATAATTATATCAATTTCACATGAACTTCCATACTTATAATAAAGCGAAACGATCAGGAATATCAAGAAACGAACACTCCGAAACGACAGAATTCAATCTTATAACTTATCAAAAGGCCATAAATGAAACTAATAAAATTATAATAAATTATATAAAAGTATAATAGGTTATGAATTAAATTATTAATAGTTCTAATTTCATATTCCAGGACCTTACGGTCAAGTGAAGAACACATTTGGACATAAGGTAAGGGTTTTCTCATCTCACTTCCATTTTGTGAGATATTCTTTATTCACCACTATTTATTATATATAGTGTATGTATACTGGACATTGATGTATCATATCATTAATATCTTCATTTTCATGGTATTAAATGTATCATTTTATGATTATTAATTTTGGGGCCTATGATTCGATTGATTACAAAGTGGTAAGGGGTTCCACCCAAACCTTCATTTTTCTTTTAGGTTATTCCTTCACTATCCTTACCCAAATGTAATTCTAATTTATTTTTGTGTAAATATTATATATTCAGTTTTTATTTTCCAAAATAATATATTCATATCATTTCATCTTTATTTTATGGGTATTATATGTTTTAAAATATTTCCCTTCTTAATTCTTCTTGATAAATAGGCCTGATCCAAGGGAACTTCTTGAATTCTTACCCATTTTCAAGTGAACTGTATAATCTGTTTTAAGCCATAATTATTTTTTTAAAATAAAAAATTTTATCATGAAAAAAAATCGGGGTTCATTTTTAGTTTTATCAAAACAAACATGTAATTCCTCTTTAAAAATCTCTTTAATATTTTTCCTAAACCGCATTAAAAAGTATAATTTCTAAAGCTTCATTAAAAACTATTTTTACATGATTTAACTTTAGTGGGAAAACATTTATGCCTAAAATATAATTTAAATTTCATTGCACTTTCTTTAATGGGATAAAAATTTTCACAGTATGATTTTATGACAAATAAAAATGGTTTTTCAAAAGAACTCTTCTTTCCAAAATAATAGGGTTTTTCTCATCTCATTTTTAATTCTATGATATTTACAACTAGTTCACTACTTATTCCATGAATGTGGTGTATGTAATTTCCTTTTATATATTAAATCATGAGTATTATTACTATTATTATACCAGGAAATTCTGAACCAGGCGTAAGCCTGATCCCGCAAATTTATTAAAGGAAAAAAAGAGAAAAAGCAACCGGTTTAAGGGTTGCCGGTACCCCTTACAACGTGACACAGCAACCAAAGACCACTCCGCATCATACAGTGCAAATACAAATTCAAATTTCAAAACCAATTACCCATACAGCTGTCCTCGATCCGCACGCCATCACCGCACACCTTTCAGTGCCTCGAGTCGCTCACACCCTCGAGAACGACTACTGATTCACCACCGGTGACCGTACCCACCGTCGACCGTCATTTTCTACCGTCGGTCGTTGTCGTCACTAACATCACAGCGTCCATCGACTCCAGGCAGTGCTGACGCCACTCCCAACTCCGCAGAATCCAGACACACCATTCGCACCGCACCAGTCTCACCAACAGCAACTAGCATCACCAATTTCACACGCAGTCGATCTCTTTCAGCTCCAACAACAAACCAGAGTAACTCACAGATCACCAAATTCACAGCCAACCAAACAAATCACGGATGAAACCAAATCAAAAAACCTGCAAAAAACCACAAAGAAAACCGAAAGCAGGACCTCCCCCCTCCAAACCATTCCAGATCTCTCGACGAGCAGCACCGGAAGCAAGCCATAGGCGTAACCTGGAAAATGCGTCCGACTGAACCGCCAGATCCATGTCGTCCCTCGATGCATTGGTAGGTCTAATGAGACAAAATAGAATTGGGTTTTGCCTGAGGCCTTACCCTATAATTTTCAGAAGTCATGGAAGAGGCCTCAATAAAGGGATTATGATGTCTAGAATGTTCATTCCCTCGTTTTAATATTATTAATAGATATATCATATTATTATTCGACTAGTAGAATATCCATGGTGAAGTTTCATGTGATTATTTATATATAATTATTCATTCAGTTTTTATTCCTACTGTTTTATGCTCAAAATTATGTTTTAGTGGCACGAGTTATTGAATTGGACTTATTATTTATGATATCTTATGTTGTATCCCTTACCCTTACTGAGTATATAAGCTCACCCCTTTCTTATGTTTTCATTCCCCGGGTTATAAAGAAGAAATCTTGGAACAGGATTTCAAGGATACAATTTATTTCATATTGCATCATATTTTATTTTCTTTTTCCAATGTATAATTAGTATCATGACTATAATTTGATCTTCTAAGACTGCTAAACTAATCATTCCTTTGAGACTTGATTCCCTGTAATCATTCCAATGAATTAAAATAATACACCAACTATGGGATTTTGGGGTTGGGGTGTTACACTTATTCTATTGAAGTTCGCACTTGGTGATCTATAGTAGTGAAATCATGAGGGTAGACCCACCATTAAGATTACCAAATTTTTTGGGTGTCATTGGTTGTTCCTATATACAAAAATTTCTATTGATCTCATAACTTGATATCATTATCAATGTGTGCCATTTGATCACGTACATTGATGCAACATGAAAAGAATGACAGTGAATTCATGGCGGGGTAGTTTGTGTTCGGTGCATCATTGGTGGTGTAAAGACCCGTATTTTTCATGTAATTTTTTTAATTATATGGAATTTTACGAGTCCGTTAAAATTGACGGCACATGATTCTGAGGCCTGGTGTGCCTGAAATGAATTTCTAAAATTTTTTTTTGGTACATTCAATAAACGTGTGAGCTGCGTTTTTTAACTTTTTAACTATTGCTTGGATTAAAAATATGAGGGCACTATTGAATCCGTAGTGCCAGGATTCGCTTAAGGGAGGCTTCGCATCAACCACAGTAGGTCCGGAGAAAAAGTTGGTTTTTAGAACTTTTTAATATAATTAATAAAATAACTTTATTATTTAATTTTATTCTATTCCTCCAACGGACAAGCGGTAAGGTGGGACCGATAATGTTTCAAGCTAATAAATGGGTTGACCTTCCAATCTAAGTAACAATAATGTTGGGGGAAATTAGGAAGCTTCTTATTAATGAGCTCCAATAACTCCATGTATCGTTACTTACTCTCCCCCTCTCCTATAAATATAGAGCTTGGGGGAGGGGTATCATACAAGCTTCTCCAAGAAGCGAAGTTCTGTTGTAGTGTCGTAATGTCGAGCCCTTAGAGGACGGGGCTGATCCCAGCAAGAGGTGATGTGTGACACCGAAACCTGAACTGGTGTTTGACATTGGAGCAGTGGCGAGGGCGTCTTGTTGTGGGGACGACGAACAACGAGACTCACGCATCCACGATAGCTCTACAATGTTTCAAGGTATAGGGTTGCGTTGATTTTGGTTTTCCCCACTTCTCTTTCTAAAAAGATAAGAACGGATCAACTCACAAACAAGTTGAACTGTTATTTTATTTTATTTTTATATGTGGGAAGGTGTGCTTTATCATTGGGGTCAGGAATTGAAACCGAGGCATAAAATTTAGTTAAACTTTTCCCCAAAACTCCCTTGGATTTATCTATAACGCGGAGGGCGCGGGCCGACACAAACAAGGCTCGAGCCCCACTGATCGTGTGTTATTTGTGATTGCCTTTTTCTTGAAGTTGGAGACAACCCAATGCAAGGCCTACCCCAGCGAAGAGCGCAATCCCAGGAAACTGAAAACGCTGAAGGCGCAGGAAAGTGGGCCATCATTGCGCAATCGGTGACCCAATGAACACATTGCCACTGGCACCGGTGGCATGGCAGCGGCACGTGACGGCACCGGCCACGTGTCCGGCAGAAGACAGGCCGCCGCCCCGGGCAGCGATAGGCAGAGGGAGGGGCGTGCCCCCGTGGTAGTAGGGTCGCGACCTACGATGGCCGCCGCAGAAGAAAAGTGCCACCAATACAACCGGCGGCCTATGGATGGGGTGCAGGCCAGTGGTGCGCCCAGTAGAGGACCTGTGGTCTATCAGCCACAGTGCGGAGGACCCGTGGCCCATCGGCCGCGGTGCGGAGGAAACTACAACCCGTCAGCCGCGGAATGGATGACCCATGGTTTCATGTGGCACCGCGTGGGTTCAACCGCCAATGGTTTGACCCACTGACATGGCCACGCACCACGTCAGCCCTATGCGCCCGGGTGTCCTTGGCGGCCCACGCCACCAGGCGGGTGGCACCACCAGGTTGGGTCGGGCCCAACAGGCTGACTTGACCTGAGTCGGGTCGAAACCAAGTTAGGTCAGGTCGACCCAGGTCGAATCGGATCGGCCCATGCCAAACTGGGTCAGGCCGGTCTGACTCGGGCGGACCGGACCCAGACCCAGTACTGACTTGTTACACTAAACTTGCCATAACTTCTAAACTGGATGTTTGTTTGATGAACCGTCTGTGGCGTCGGGATCCTTAGGACAAGGTGGTACTTTTTGGGTGTCTCCACCTGAGTTTTGGATAATGTTGGGGCATGTTTGGGTTGGATCGAATATGAATTCAACCGGGCTCTCGGCACTAAAACGCTCGTATCTCACAAATCATGCATCTGATTGATGAGTTGTTTGCAGATTTGGGACTCTCTTGAGGAGATGGATCTTTTGTAATACTTTTTGGTGACTTCCATGGATATCAAGATGTAGCTAGTGGCTTGAGGATCGGTTCTCCCAAGAAGACTACATATGGAACCATGTAGTTGGCTGAGACCTAAAGACTGCTTGACGATTGGCCCAGTGGGAAGCGGCTCAGTGTGACCCAGTAGGCCCACGGTAGGGAGAAGCTATGTGCGACCCAGTAGACACATGGTACTCTACAGGAGGATTACCTCAGTTCGGCCAAGGTGAGAAGCGGCTCTATGTGACCCGGCATGCCCATGGTGGGAAGTGGCTCTATGTTACCCAACATGCCCACAGTACCCATCATGGATGGGTACCACAGTAGTTCAAGGTTAGTGGGAAGCGGATCTATGTGACTTATCAGGCCCACTATACTCGATCGAGGAGGAGTTCTCCAGCAGCCGAGGAGTTCAATGATGTGATGACCCTTCTATCCTTGACCTAAAGCGATACATGGTGTGAGCTGACTTGTGTTGTGTACTTTTGGTTCATTCTTTATGGTTTATCCTTTGTAGGACTCTAGGAGACATACGGGGGTCTCGGGGTCCCTACTGAGTATCTTCATACTCACCCCTACTTGGGATTCTCCTGCACTTTGTTGTATTTGGTGCAGACGACTTACAATGTTGATTGAGGGTGAGGGAGCTAGGACTGCACAGTGATTGGAGATGGAATTTTTTGACATGACGTGATGCAGGGACTATAGATCGTGAGTTGTGACTACCCTTTAGGTAGGATTAGTGGTGGACGATCTGGAGCTGCCTTTCACTTTTTAGTTGTTTTGTACATTTTCGGTTGTACTTGTACTTTTATAGTTGGGCTTGTATTCCGGCCCCCTTTATTTTCAGCACTCTTTACTACAGCAGTTTACTTCACAGTTGCTTTTATTGCATTATAGTCTATGTGGTTGTCTCTTATTGCATTCTACTCTATGATTTTGTATAGGTTTAAAGTTAATGCCTTCCTGATTTAGGGATACGACTTTCGGTGCTAGTCGCCAGCCCCTGGCTTATGGAAGGTGGGCTTGGGGTAGTCACGGCACGGGCCCCGGAGAACGGGTCATGACAAAGTGGTATCAAAGGTGTTCGGTTCTACCTCAGAGATAGGGAGTCTGTATTTTTGTTTTAAAGAAACAGTTTTGAGTGTTGCGAGTCTGACCTTCAGATTTGGGGAGTCTAAGGTTGGTGCGGAAGCTGACATATCCATACACTGGAACCTTGAGTCTTGTTTTTCTTCTCAATGCATGAAAATACTGGTTGCATTTTCAATTTGTGATTTCGAATAAGGGTCATCTCACCAGGTATAATGTTCTAATTGTGTCACATCTTGATTTATCTCAGGTTGCCTCCATGAGGATGACCAGTCAGGATCTAGATGTGTGAGGACATCCCTCTCAGTGACGAGGCATATGTCTAGGGACTAGTGTTCGATATGGCCCCACCGGGTGATTCCCCAGAGCTACCACCACCTGATGGTCATCCCCTACTACCGTCGATTATGGTATATGATGTTCGTAGGCTCAGTGCCCTACATGAATTTTAGAGACAGAGACCTCCTAGGTTCAGGGGTGAGACAGACCCTCGAGTCACTGAGGACTGGATAGAGGCCATGATGCAGGTCTTCCGCTTAGTGAGGACACCACCCGACCAGATAGCGATCTTGGTGGTGATTCTTCTACAAGGATCAGCTAGAAGATGGTGGGTTTTTACCATCTATGTTCATGATGAGGTGACCCTCACATGGGTTGACTTCAATATACTTTTTTGGGAGGAGTTTTTTCCCACAATGTTGCACTCTGTGTGCAATCAGGAGCTGCTTCACCTTCAGTAGGGTAGCATTGTTGTGTCCAAGTACTCGGCGAGGTTCACATAGCTCTCCTGCTACTATATGTATATGGTGTGAGACCCTTTCTTCAGGGATCGAGCCTTCAAGGAGGGGTCAGGAGGGAGATCAGGAGGGAGATCAGGGCTTCATTAGTGACCCTCAACATCCCCACCCAGGCAGGAGTACTAGAGCGGGCCCTTCTTGTGGAGAGCTTCCAGCTAGAGCAGGTGCTGACAACAAGATCCGACAACAGACCCCATGAAGTAGAGTCTTTGGATGGCAGTAGGCATCAGCTGCATGGGCCCAAGAGGGATAGGTCTTTCAGAGGGTGACCCCAGGACTCTGAGTTGGCAGTACGAGGCTCCCAGTCTAGAGGGAGTTAGCAGGGATCCATATAGTACTTTATGTGTGTTGGACAGTGCCACATGGCTCGTGACTGCCTGACCCGCCGTACGGACAACCAGCAGACGGTCTAGGGACCGCCAACGCAGAGTCATAGGTTTGAGTGAGGAGGTTCTTTGGGTGTAAGACATGGCAGGGGAGATGTCCATGTAGTAGGTGGTGGGAGGCGATTCGAGGTGCTACCGTCACCACCTCCAAGTGGTCCACCATGACCACAGGGAGAAGGTGGATAGGGGTGAGCGCATCTCCAGGAAGCTAAGTCTGACGATCACGGTGCTCTGAAGATGATTATAGGTACGATTTGTGTCTACTCTTCCCTAGCTATAGTTCTTATAGACACAGGTCCCAGTCACTCTTTTATTTCCACGACCCTTGTTTGGAGCTCAGATATTCCAATGGAACCGTTGGCTCAATCCTTATGTCTAGAGACACCTACGAGAGAATATTTGACGATTACCTACTAGTTTTGGTAGTGTAAGATTACTCTAGGAGGCGAGAGATTCGGCTGGGATCTCCTAGTAGCGGCATCGAGGTATTACGATGTCATCCTGGGTATGGACTTGTTATCCACAATCCATGCTTAGATTGACTATATTGGGAGCAAAGTGTGGTGTGTCCACATGGATGGGACAAAGTTTCCCTTCACCGGTGAGAAGGGGACCTTTGCAGCATAGGATGGACTTACCCAGAGGAGGGTGCAACTGATCACCCATCAGTTGTCTATCCTTACCCTCAGGGAAGTTGATGTTGAGAGTTCGAGTTATCCTGTAGTGGTGGACCAGTATTTTGATGTCTTCCCTGATGATGTCCCTGGACTACCTCCACATGGATAGGTCGACTTTTGCATCAACCTGTACCCTGGGACAACACTGATATCTACACCATTATATCGTATGGCTCCCATGGAGCTTCATGTGTTACAGGTACAATTGGAGGATTGTAGTGAAAGGGGTTTATAAGACCCAGTGTTTCTCTGTGGGCAACCCCAATTTTGTTCGCCAGAAAGGAATATGGGAGTTTGAGACTATGTGTGGACTATCAGCACCTGAACCGGGCGATCGTGAAAAACAAGCATCCACTTCTGAGAATTGATGATCTTTTTGATCAGCTAAAGGGGGATCATTGGTTTTCAAAGATATACCTCAGATCAATCTATCATCAGCTCAGGGTACGAGATGAAGTTGTACAGAAGACGACCTTCAGATGTTGGTATGGCCACTATGAGTTCTTGGTTATGCCATTCGGCATGACCAATGCCCCTGCAGTGTTCATGGGACTCATGAATAGGATCTTCCAGCCATACCTCGATCGCTTTTTAGTGGTCTTCATCGATGACATCCTGATATACTCAGCGATGGGGGAGGAGCATGTCTATCATCTGTGGATAGTTCTAGAGATACTCCAGGAGCACCAGATTTATGGTAATCTCTTGAAGTGCTAGTTCTGTATACGGTAGGTCCACTTTCTGGGACACGTTATCTCAGATGCTGGAGTTGCAGTTGATACAGCAAATATAGAGGTTGTACTTGCTTGGGAACCACCCAGGAGTGTGACCGAGGTGAGAAGTTCCATAGGGTTGGCTGGATATTATCGGAGATTTGTGCCAAAATTTACCTAGTTGCGGCACCCTTGTCAGTTTTGACGAGGAAGGGGAATCCTTTCATATGGACAGAGATATGCCATTAGAATATTCAAGAGCTGAGACAGAGATCGATGAGTGCTCCCATCAAGAGGCTACCCGAAGAGGGAATTGGGTACGTAGTCTACTGTAATGCATCAAGGATCGGACTTGGGTGTGTCCTGATGTAGGAGTGAGTAGTGATCACCTATGGATCATGACAGCTGAGACAACATGAGCAGAACTATGCTACCCATGACCTGGAGTTAGCAGTAGTGGTCTTCTCCCAGAAGATATGGCGGCATTACTTGATGGGTGAATGTTTTACAGTCTTCTCTAATCACAAGATTCTTAGGTATATCTTCTCTCAGAAGGACCTGAACCTGATACAGCGGTGTTATTTATAAATACTCCAGGACTATAACTTTGAGATAGTCTATACCCTTGAGAAGGGGAACGTGGTAGTAGATGCACTTAGCAGGAGGTCGGGTCTACAGTTGCTGAGTGAGGCGACAGAAAAGCTATCCGCATTGCAGATATCCTTCATGGATAGAGATGGAGCAGCCTAACTCTAGTATTTTATAGTTACTCCACCACTCCTTCAGCGGCTTAGGGAGGCGTAGCTTGGGGACATTGACTGTGAGGATCGACGTGCTCAGATATCCTCAGGATAGGCACCTGATGGATTTTCTGAATGTGGGGAGCACGACATTATCTTCAGAGGACGTACCATGGTACCAGTGGCACAACGGGAGGAGGTGTTGAGGGAGTTCCATACGTCCCCTCTGGTGGTACATCCTAGTGTGGTGAATATGTACCAGGATCTCCGACATCAACATTGGTGTCTAGGGATGAATAAGGTTATAGCGGAGTTTGCTTCACGATGCCTCACTTGTCAAAAAGTGAAGGTCGAGCATCAGGTCCCAGTAGTCTTAGAATAGACACCAGAGGTGCTAGAGTGGAAGTGGGATGGGATCTCCATGGACATTGTGATAGGACTTCCATGTATGTCCAGGGGATACAATTCCATCTGGGTGATTGTTTACCAACTCATCAAGTCGGTCCACTTCTTACCTATCAGAGAGCAGGGGTCAGTAGAGGTATTATGACGCCTCTACATACAAGAGATTGTGTGACTCCATGGGGTGCCATCGACAATCGTCTATGACCATGACACACGTTTCACATCATAGTTATGGAAGGGTTTGTAGGAGGCTTTCGGGAATCAACTACATCTGAGCACTGCCTTCCATCCTCAGATGGATGGTCAGACAGAGTGGACCATATAGACGCTGGAGGACATGCTTCATGCATGAATTCTATATTTTTTCCGCAGTTGGGAGGATCATTTTCCCTTGCTTGAGTTTTCTTACAATAATAGTTACCACTCCACCATCGGTATGGTACCATTCGAGGCCTTGTATGGTTGACCTTGCAGGTCACCTCTATGCTGGACAGACCCTGGGGAGTCATCGCTTATGGGTCTAGAGTGGGTATAGGCTACCACTGATAAGGTGAAGATCATCCAGGAGTGGATGAAGACTACGCAGAGAAGACATAAGTCTTATGCTGACAGGAGGCGGAGACCCTTGGAGTTCTAGGAGGGGGACCATGTATTATTGATAGTCTCCCCTCGATGGGGACTACAGAGATTTGGCTGAGGTGGTAAGTTATCACCAAGGTTTATCTGAACTTTTCTGAAACATCGGAGGATTGGTGAGGTGACGTACCGCTTGGAACTCACACTGTGGTTGGAAAGGGTGCACGATGTCTGCCATGTATCCCAACTGACGGGATACGTGCACGACCCATCTCGCGGCATCGACCATAGAAAGATAGACTTAGAAGATGGGGTGATATTTACATAGGTTCTAGTAGATATTGAGTATCGACAGGATCGGGTCCTTTGTGGGCGTTCGATACCTCTGGTGCACATTCGATGGTAGCACAGGAACATCCAGGAGATCACATGGGAGCGAGAGGGTCATATTCATGCTCAGTACCCCCATTTGTTTCCTTAGACTATGTTGTGGATTTCAGGGACGTAAATCCCTAAGGTGGGGAGAATGTAAAGACCTGGATTTTCCATGTTTTTTTTAATTATATGGAATTTTATGAGTTCGCAAAAATTGACGATGCATGATTCTGAGGCCCGATGTGCCCGAAATGAATTTCTAAACTTTTTTTCAGGTACGTTCAGTAAATGCATGAGAGGCATTTTCTAACTTTTGAATCGTTGCTCGGATTAAAAATTTAAGGGCACCGTTGAATCCACAGTGCCAGGATTCACTTAAGGGAGGCTTCACTTTGACCGAAGTAGGTCTAGAGAAAAAGTTAGTTTTTGGAAAATTTTAATAGAATAAATAAAATAACTTTATTATTTTATTCTATTCTATTCCACCAATGGAACAACAGTAAGGTGGGATCGACGACGTGTCAAGCCCATAAATGGATTTACCCTCCAATCGAAGTAATAGCAACATTGGGGGAAATTAGGAAGATTCCTATTAATGAGCCCCAATAACTCCTCGTGTCATTAATTACTCTCCCACTCTCCTATAAATATAGAGCTTGGGGGAGGGGTATCAGACAAGCTTCGACAAGCATCGAAGTTCGGTTGGATTGTCGTAATTCTGAGCCCTTATAGGATGGGGCTAACCCCATTAGGAGGTGACATGTGACACAAAAACTCAAATAGTGTTTGACGTTCGAGCGGCGGTGAGGGCAGCTTTTTGTGGGGATGACGAACAATGAGACTCCCTCAACCGCAAGCACTCTACGAAGTTTCAAGGAAGGGGGTTGTGTTGATTTTGGTTTTCCCCACTTCTCTTTCTAAAAAGATACGAACGAATCAACTCACAAACAATTTGAACCATTGTTTTATTTTATTTTTATATGCAGGAGGGTGTGCTTTATCATTGGGATCAAGAATTGAAACTGAGGCATGAAATTTAGTTAACTTTTCCCCTAAAATCCCTAGGGTTTATCTCTAATGTGAAGGGTGCAGGCCGACACGAACAAGGCCCGAACCCCACCGTTCGTGTATTATTTGTGATCTCCTTTCTCTTGAAGTTGGAAACAACCTAAAGTAGGGCCTACCCCAACAAAGAGCGTGATCTCTGGAAACTGAAAACACCAACAGTGCAGAAAAGTAGGCCATCGGTGCGCGACCGGCAGCCCGATGAACACCCTACCACCAACACCGGCTTCGGCGGCGCGCAACGGCACAACAGAGGCATGCGGCGGCACCAACCGTGTGTCATGTGGAAGACTGGCTGCCACCCCAGGCTGCGACAGAGCAGAGGAGGGGCGCGCCCTCGGCGGCGTTCCCCTGTGGCAGTAGGGCCGCAACCTATGATGGTCGCAGTAGGAGCAAAGGGTCGTTGGTACAACCAGAGGCCGGTGGATGGGGCGCGTGCTAGCGGCACACCCGGCGGAGGACTTGCGGCCCGTCGGCCATGATGTGGAGGACCAGCATCCCGTTGGCCGTGACACGGAAGAACCTGTGGCCCGTCGGCCGTGATGCGGAGGAAACCGCGGCCCGTCAACCGCAGCGTGGAGGACCTGCGACGCCACGTGGCACCACATTGGGTCAAACCACAAGGGTTTGACCGAATAACATGGCCCCACGCCACGTTAGTCCTACTCGGATGCATCGCGTATGGGTGTCCCTAGTGGCCTACACCGCTAGGCGGCTAGCACCATGTACCGACCCACCACCCAGCGGGCCGACCCGCGGACCGACCTGTGGCCCAGCTGGGTCAGGCCAGGCCTGGCAGGCCAGCTTTACCTGAGTTGGTCCGGACCTGAGTCAGGCCGGGTCGACCCATGTCGAACCGGATCGGCCCATTCCGAACCGGGTAAGGCCAGTCCGACTGAGGCGGACCGGACCCGGACCCAGTATCAACTACTTACACAAAAAAGGCCCTAACTTCTAAACCAGATGTTTGTTTTATGAACCATCTATAGTGTTGGGATCCTTATGACAAGGAGGTCCTTTTTGGGATGCTTCACTTGAGTTTTGGAGAAAGTTGGGGCACGGGCGGGTTGGATCGAATACGAATCCAATCGGGCCCTCAGCACTAAAACGCATGTATCTTGCAAACCGTGCATCCGATTGACGAGATGTTTGCAGATTTTGGACTATCTTGAGGAGAAGAATATTTTGGAATACTTTATGGTGAATTCCATGGATAACAAGATGTAGTGATTGGTTTATGAGAGGTTCTCCGAAGCAGACATTGTATGGAACCCTGCGGTTGGCTGAGATCTAAAGACTACTTCACGATTGGCCCAGTGGGAAGCAGATCTATGTGACCCAGCAGTCCCATGGTGGGGAGCGGATCTATGTGACACAGCATACCTATGGTACTCGATAGGAGGAGTACCTCAGTTCAGCCAAGGTGGGAAGCGACTCTGTGTGACCCGGCTTGCCCATGGTGTGAAGCGGCTCTGTGTGACCTAGCATGCCCACGGTACCCATCAAGGATGGGTACCACAACAGTTCAAGGTTAGTGGGAATGGATCTTTGTGACCCGACAGGCCCACTGTACTCGATCGAGGAGGAGTTCTCCCGCAGTCGAGGAGTTTGATGATGCGACGACCCTTCTATCCTTGACCTAAAGTGATACCTAGTATGATCTAACTTGTGTTGTGTACTTTTGCTTCATGCTTTGTGGTTTATCCTTTGTATAACTCTAGGAGACCTACGGGGGTATTGGGGTCCATATTGAGTATCATCATACTCACCCCTGCACGGGATTTTCCTGCACCTTTTTGTGTCTGGTGCAGATGATGTACAACATTGATCAAGGTTGAGGGAGCTAGGACTGGGCGGTGCTTGGAGCTGGACCTTTTTGACGTTACGTGATGCGGGGACTACAGATCATGAGTTATGCATACCCTTCAGGTATGATCTGTGGTGGATGATCCAGAGATGTCTTTCACTTTTCAGTTGTTTTTTACTTTTTCAGTTGTACTTGTACTTTTCCAATTAGGCTTGTATTCTGGCCCCCTTTATTTTCAGCACTCTTTACTACAGGAGTTTACTTCACAGTTACTTTTGTTGCATTCTAGTCTGTGTGGTTGCCTCTTGTTGTGTTCTACTCAGTCAGTCTGTACATGTTTAAAGGCAATGCCTTCCTATTTTAGGGACACGTCTTTCAATGCTAGTCATCAGCCCCTAGCCTATTGAAGGCGTGCTTGGGGAAATCAAGGCATGGGCCCCGGGGGACGGGTCATGACAGGTGGTATGAAATTGGATGAATGATCAAGATTGAATTTATTTATTCAGAGTTTGGGAGGTGATATCTCTGTCCTAGTTAATTAGGATGGTATAGCTTTATTAAATCCATGTCCATGGTAGTCGAAAGTAAGTCCATCTAGATTAGATCAAAAAATAATAATGTAAGAAGAAAAGTACGATGACACAAGTTTGTGTCCTACTTTATGAGATATCATATGACAAAGAGATTATATTACACAGTTGTATGTAGGTTGGTTATCATTTCTATGAACAATCCTCGTATCTTTAGGGGTCGTGATGGGTTGTTATATTCTACTCTTGCCCTGTGGATATTATTCACTGCTATTGAGATAAGGGCCTCGAGGGTCATACATAATATCACTTTCAGGGTTCTGCTCTAATATGATGAATAGGTATATAGAACATGGTGGGACCCACCATGAGGTCTGAAAGTTATCCAAGATTTATTAATCACCGATAAAAAAATAAATTCATTATTATTCGAGTATAGAATAATTAAGTTGTATTTATTTAATAAAAATATTTACCAGTGTTTAAGTAAATATGGGGAATAATATTAATCGAAAAAATATTATTTTAATATTCAAGGTTCATTTAAATTTGCAAGAATTAAGATTTGAGTTAATGACTCGGGTTAATTATGTAATATATTTAATATATATTACAATTATTTAATAAAATATAAATAATATAAATGAAATAGTTAGTTTTTCATGGTTATTTATTTATTACTTATTAAGTGGATGATAGATATACGGGGGTTGGGAACCCTAACTGGGTACTTTTGCACATCCACTATATAAGTAAAAAGGACCTCATTTCTGATATGCAAGAGAATTCATTTTACAACAAACAGAGAGATCATATCTCCTCCTCTACTATCCTTCAGAGAGAAATACACCATTTAAGAAATCGATCCAAGGACGTCTTCATGGATCGTAGGAACATGGTTGAGGTGAGTGTCGTGATGTCGAAAGAATCATCGAAGCTCCATGCTAGCACTCAGAATTCAACAATCAAAATTCATGCAGTTTCTTGAAGCATGTTTGGGTGATCTAGAGGGGTTCGGTTTTAGATCCTTCAAGCAACGATCACCGACGAAAAGTTGTAGTCGATGATGTCACAAATCAAACAAGGTACTTGTTTGTTTATTTATTTTGTTCTTATTTAATTCACATGATATACTAATACCTATACCAGAGATGAGATTATCAGAGACGGTGAAGCTACATTTCTCTGGTAATGAGAATTTTAAATACCCATCCCACCGGATTCCGTTGCATGCCCTGATACCTTCAATTGGTATCATAGCAATCATGTGAATTTTCTGAACAAAATAAAATTAATTTGTAGTAAATTGAGTAGAAAGTTTCAAATAGGTCTCAGAAAAACAGACCATGCTTTGATCCTATTATCGATGACCAAGTTATGGTCATCCAAAGTTTTTAGTATGGATCAAAAAGTGGATGTTGTGTTTTAAAATTAAAGAAAAATATATTTATATTTTTTTTCTATTATGTTTTTGAGGTTCATACCAGCTAATGTTTAATTTCTTGATAAGGGTTTCTTTCAAAGGAAGCTTTGATTAAAATTATAAAAGGTTAAATTTATTTATTCCTAAATAATAATAATATTTAAATATAATTTTAATAATTTATAAAATTAATAAAGGTTATGTATAGCCTTTATAAAAGGTTGAAAAAAGGGTATGCAGAGGTGACCGTACAATTAGCCCACTTGGAAAACTTGCACTGCTTCCTTCAGAAGCATGAAATAACATATAAGAAAAAAATATAAAAAAAAACTTAAGGAGAGAGCCTAGGGAATATGGTGGCCCCCTCTCTATCTCCCTCAGCCACCATTTGCAAGCCAGGCCGGCCGCATGTGCCGCCCTAGACTAGTAGCTCCACTCCTCTTCTCACAGCGGACCCATCCTGCGACACCCCTCCACTGCGCCTCCCTGATCCCACTCTCATCCAGCCCTCCATTCGGCCACCACCGGGTCTCACCATGGCTTGGCCTCACCCCTAATCGCATCCCCTTATAGGACAGGCGGGTGTCTCCTCCTCCGTGAGAGGCACTCCGCACCCAGGTTTTTTTATTAATGGTTTTTTTAAAAAAATTATAAAAAAAGGGTATGGTTACCAATATTATTATAAATGGGTCTCAAGATGCGTGAAACTCGTTCACGCATCTCTAGCATGGATAGATTCATGAACGGGGTTCATGCATCCTATGCAGTCATGAAAAAAGATTCTTGAACCCCATTCATGCATCTCCCCTCCCCAGGAAGCATGAATGAGGTTCACGCTTCCTTTGTAAACTTTATAAAAGATGCGTGAACCCTGTTCACGCATCCTACAGAAAGTTTTCATTTTATAATTTTTTTTTATTTTTAAATTTTATTTTATTTTTTTGTTTTGTTTTGTTTATATATAAATATATATATAAAGAAAAGAAAAAAAAATTCAGCAGAATTTATCTGCTATTCAATATCCATCAGTACTTCCATTACAGCAGTCTAGATTTTGATAGAGACTCTCACCCAGGGCTCTCTTTTATAAAAGAGCTTGTCCTGGAAATCATTATGCATTTCTGATGTGGGATTCAGGTTCTTCTTTTCCTGCACAGAACATTCTGCATTTCTGATGTGGGATTCTGTTTCAAGTACGTGACTTTGAAAAAACTATAAAATACAAACTATAAGGCCAATATAAATAAATCTTAAAACATTGATTAAACATATAAGAAATTGTTGCAAATAAAAACAATTTCTTAAAAAATGTTAATGAATAATAATTTATAAGCTTTCAAAACCACCAACTTGAATCATAAAAAAGTTTCAAGTACGTGTCTTTAAAAGTCTATAAAATAAAAACTATAAGACCAATATGAATAAAACTTAAAACATAGCTTAAACATATAAGAAATAGTTAAAAATAAAAAAAATTCATAAAAAATGTTGATGAAAAATAATTTATAAGTTTTCAAAACCACCAACATGAAACTTAAAAACGTTTCAAGTGCATATATTTGAATAAAAATAAAAACTATAAGACCAATATAAATGAAAATTAAAACATGGATTAAACATATAAGAAATAGTTAATAATTAATTAGTTAATTAGTAATATAATTATTAATTATATAATTATTAGTTAATTAGTAATATCATTAATAATTATATGATAATTAATTAGTAATATAATAATTAATTATGTAATAATTAATTAGTAATATAACTATTCATTATATAATAATTAATTAGTTAAATTGTAATATATTTATTAATTATATAATAATTAATTAGTTAATTAGTAATATAATTATTAATTATATAATAATTAAGTATTTAGTTGGTAATATAATTATTAATTATATAATAATTCATTAGTTAATTAGTTAATTAGTAATATAATAAATTATTATAATTATTCATTACAATTATTAGTTACTAATTATTAATAATTAATTATATAATAATTAATTAGTTAATGAGTAATATAATTATTAATTATATAATAATTAATTAGTTACTTAGTAATATAATTTTTAATTATTATTAAAATTATTAACTATATAATTAATAACTATATTACGAAATTAATAATTATTTATTATAGAATTAATAAGTAATAATTATAATTAATAATTATATTACTAATTAACTAATTAAATATTAACTAATTAATTTTTAATAATTTATAATTATATTGGTAATTAACTAATTAATTATTATATAATTAATAATTACTAATTATAATGAATAATTATATTACAAATAATAATTAATAAATATATTTCTAATTAAAATTAATAATTATATTACTAATTAACTAACTATTTATTATATAATTATTAATTATATTACTAATTAACTAAATAATTATTATATAATTAATAATTAATAATTAGAAATTATAATGAATAATTATATTACTAATTAACTAATTAATTATTATATAATTAATAATTACTAATTATAATTGGTAATTATATTACTAATTATAATTAATAATTATATTACAAATTATCTAATTAATTAGTATATAATTAATAATTAATAATTATAAGTAATAATTATATTTTTAATTATTTAATAATTAATACTTATTTTACTAATTTACTAATAAATTATTATATAATATTATTACTAATTAAATAATTAATTATTATATATTAGTAATTAATAATTATAATTAATAATTATATTACTAATCAACTAATTTATTATTATATAATTAATAATTACTAATTTTAATTAATAATCATATTACTAATTAGAATTAATAATTATATTACTACTTAACTAATTAATTATTATATAATTAATAATTATATTACTAATTAACTAATTAATTATTATATAAATAATAATTAATAATTAATAACTAATAATTATAATGAATAATTATAATTACTAATTATATTAGTAATTATTTATTTATTTATTTTATAATTCATAATAATATTATAAATTAATTAATTAATTATTATATAATAAATAATTATAATTAATAATTATATTACTAATTAACTAATTAATTATTATATAATTATTAATTATTAATTATTAATTTATAATTATGATTAATAGTTATAATTAATAATTATATTATTAATTAACTAATTAATTATTATATAATTATCTTACTTAATAACTAATTAATTATTGTATTTTATTAATTAATAATTAATAATTATGTTAATTATTAACTATTTATTATATGTTTAATCCACGTTTTAATTTTCATATATATTGGTTTTATATATTTTATTTTATAGGCTTTCAAAGCCACGTACTTGAAATGTTTTTAAGTTTTAAGTTGGTGGTTTTGAAAGCGTATAAATTATTATCCATCAACATTTTTTACTAAATTCTTTTTTCTTCAATTAATTATTATATGTTTAATCTATATTTTAAGTTTCATTCATATTGGTCTTATAGTTTTTTTTGTAGTCTTTTAAAAACACATACTTGAAACATTTTTAAGTATCAAGTTGGTGGTTTTGAAAGCTTATAATTTATTATTCATCAATATTTTTTACAAAAATCTTTTTATTTTCAACTATTTCTTATATGTTTTATCCATGTTTTAAGTTTCATTTAGATTAGTCTGATAATTTGTATTTTATAGTCTTTCAAAAACACGTACTTGAAACAGAATCCCACATCAGAAATGCAGAATGTTCTACGCAGGAAAGGGAGAACCTGAATCCCACATTGGAAATACAGAATGATTTTCAGGGCAAACCCTTTTATAAAAGAGAGTCACGGGTGAGGGTCTCTGTCAGAATCTCGACTGCTGTAATGGCAGTACTTCTGGATATTAAATAGCAGATAAGTTTTTTTGAAAATTATATATATATATATATATAAACAAAACAAAACAAATAAATATACAAATAAAAAAATTTAAAAAAACAATACAATTTTTTTTTAAAATTAAATATTTCTGTAGGATACATGAACCCCGTTCATGAATCCTTCATAAACTTCACAAAGGATGCGTGAAAGGGGTTCACACATCTTTCATCATGCCAAAGATGCGTGAACCTCGTTCACACGTCTTCTTGGAATCAGGGATGCGTGAACGAGGTTCACAAATCTTCGGACCCATTTTAAAAAATACAGGGAAACCTATCCCATTTTGCAAAAAAAAATTGAAAAACCCCATTTTTTAAAAATACCCCTACTCACCCTATCCTGAATGTCTAGCCTGTTGTAACCCTACTAAGTGTTGGGAGCCTTCCTGGTTGGCGCACCGCATAACGCCTCCTCAAATAGTGCCCACACGGTTTCTCTTTTAATGGGGTGTTTTTAATGTGGGCCAAGACCATGTGAATTAATTCATATGGTGAAACTCTTTTGACGTGGTGACATTATTTGATGCTAATTATTTTTCCTATATAAGGAGGCAGAGGCAAGACATTTCAATATCACTGGCAACAACAACATCGGGAGAAAATCCCATTTGGTGATCGCCTTTCTTTGACAATCATCTTTCTTGCTCTCTATCTTTTGATCCACAATTTTATTCTTGAGTATTACTTTTGAGATCTCTTCCATTTTTGGGGAGTCTCTACTGTGTACCTCTTAATTTTAGTGGATCCCTATTTCTGGACTAGGTCCCGTGGTTTTTCCCTTTTGGGTTTTCCACATAAAAAATTCTGGTGTCAAATTTATTTTCTGCAAATTTACTTTTGGTCTCTGCGCATCCGATTTTATTGGGGGGGAAGATTTAATTTCTTCTACGTGTTTGCTTTTTCTATTGTTTGTGCATTCGTATCATTCTCATCTTTCCCAACATCTAGTATCAAAGGGTTTGGTTATATTTTTCATATTTATTATGGAGTCCAATTACAGTCAGATGATTTTGCTGAATGGTACCAACTACCATATGTGGCGACTTAAAATGAAGGATCTGATTTTTGTTAAGAGAATGCATCTTCCAGTGTTTAGTACCCAGAAGCCAGATAGGATGTCAGACAAATAATGGGCATTCTATCATGAGATGGTTTGTGCCTTTTTTCACCAATGGGTCAAATACAACAAGATTGAAATGTCCCGAACTCAGACAGCCACCTGAATAATGCCGAACGGGTCGGGTGTCACTACCTTAGGCGCAACTCTCCTGAACACCAAAGGTTGCCGACTAGCAGCGAGGGTCTGTTAGGTATAGTGGGGAGGCTATACCCTCTCGGAGGATCATTGTAAGGGTATTGGTCCAAGTATAACAGTAAAGGTGCAACGGAATAAGACTCAGCAGACTCGAACCAGACCCGCATAGCGGAAGCACATTCAATAACAAATAAACAACAGAAAGTAAAGAGAACAACATGAAAGCAATCAACTGCAACAACTACTGTAAACAACCAAAAATACATCCAAAAAAGGTTATACCCAACTGAGTATAAAAAAGGGAACCAATGGCTAACCAGCAGTAGCTACGAAATAAAGTCATCATGCTGATACGAAAAGGAAAAACTAAACAAAGTAAACTCCAGCTAGGCATGACCTTGAGGTCCATACCATCTCCATGCAACAACTAACATAACCCAGCTCCTAAAGCTGGCCTCTTTCCTGCCACTACTGGAAAATGTACCTATCCCCACGGTTTTCACCAAAACCGTGGGGATAGACCCCCCCTATACCCACGGTTTTGGAAAACCGTGGGTATAGGTGAATTTTGATGACCTATACCCACGGTTTGCCAAAACCGTGGGTATAGGGGGCTCTATACCCACGGTTTTGGCAAACCGTGGGTATAGGTCATCAAAATTCACCTATCCCCACGGGTTTCCAAAACCGTGGGTATAGGGGGGGTCTATCCCCACGGTTTTGGTGAAAACCGTGGGGATAGGTCTGGGATAAAATACCTATACCCACGGTTTTTCAAAACCGTGGGTATAGGTCATTTTTGTGTCCGCGGGAAATTTTTTTTTTCCGCGGGAAGGAATTTTTTTTGGCGGGAACCCTATACCCACGGTTCTTCCCTCTATACCCACGGTTTTTATAACTATATTTAACTAAATAGATATATATATACATATATGTGAAGTTAGGGTAGTGGTTAGACGCGGTGTTTGCAGCGAAGAGGTTGCGGGATCGAAACTCGGCGCCTGCATTATTTTAGGACCTATACCCACGGTTTTGAAACCGTGGGTAAAAGCCATTGAAACCGTGGAAATTCTCTATGTTTCGGTGACACGGTGGCAGGACACCTATACCCACGGTTTTCCAAAACCGTGGGTATAGGCTGGGGACCTATACCGACGGCGTTCCAGCCCGCGGTTCCCAAAACCGTGGGTATAGGCTATACCCACGGTTTTGGAGGCTATACCCACGGTTTTGAACCGTGGGTATAGGCCGTTTTTCCAGTAGTGTGCACATAAATCCATAATGTATGCACGCGTCCCGAAGGACCCATGTAGGGTGTGAGACAAATCTCAGTAGGATACCACCCAACGATGCGTACTAAATATATGTGTTTAGGAAGTTATGAATTCTAAGGAGAGAAGTAAAAAGTACAATGCACAAATAAACACAAACTCCACTGGTGCTCAACAGCCACCATGGAGTGTCACCTTCTTCGGCCAACGCTGGAATCTCTGTCGTGTAACCCGGCACCACGTGCCACCTGACACCTCATGTCTCAAGTACCGACATCTCGAAGGAACGCCCAAAAATAGTAACCCAGCACCAAGTTCCTCCTGACACCTCATGCCTCAAGTACCGACGTCCCGAAGGAATGCCCAAAAATAGTAACCCGGCACCAAGTGCCTCCTGACAGCTCGTGCCTCAAGTACCGATGTCCTGAAGGCACGCCCATCCCCTGAAGACTCCTCACCTCCCATGTGGCTTTCTACGGAAAGCACCCCCAACCAAAATACCTAACCACAACTGCAGGGGCCTCTACCCACACGAGTGGTCAAAACCACCTCATCATGGAGTATCTCTGTGTTCACACTACTCAAAGTCCCGGGTGAGCGGTAATCACCAAAATAGTACCTAAGCCACCAACACATCTGACACCTCATGTCCCTGTGACCATGTCTCTCAAGTCCGATGGCATCGCCATCCTAGTAACCCGGGCCATGCCCAACCTGACAGTCGTACTGCATCAAGCCGACGTCCATGACGCCCAATCCCATGGTCAAAACCACCCAAAGTAACCTGGGAAAAGCCCCAACCTGTGATCAGCATCACTCAAGAAAAATTGGCCAAGCCCAACACAACCCAAAAAGGGTCCAGCAGACGCAATTCAGCAATTTCATATATAACATATTCAAACTGAAAACATAACCAGGAAAAACAACTAAACCGTTGAACTGCACTATGCAGGGTGTTGTCCCATACCAGCACTGAGGTCTTAAATGCCTCTAACAATTATAAAAGGCTTAAATAAATTAAACTAAACAGTTTAACACATTAATATTTCAATTAAAACCATTTTGGCGTTCCCCGGCCAAAATGACCCGATGAGACACGGCCCCTCACCCATCCCACTCACGCAAACTGGTCACAGGGAATACCCAAAGGCATCCCATAGGTCAAATAAACAATTCAGAATGAAATAACAGATAAAATGGGTCCCACTCAAAATACCCGATAATGCGCCGAAGGCCGCATCACACAAACAACCACGAAAACAAAAAATGAGGTATGAACCACCTACCTGAGACTCGTATGATGCTACTCCTCCGGTAACATCCGCCAATTTGGTCTAAAATGTGGTAGATCTACAAAGGATTCAATACCGTTCAAATCCTTATAACTTTTTCTAGAACAAAAATCAAACAAAACGGCCAAAGAAGAATCGAGGCCTTACCGAGGGGGTTCCAACGCATCCAACCGAGATCAGATCTGACTTCGGACGAAGAACCGGGAAGTAATTAAAGTTCCGGCCAACTTGGGGGAGGAGTTTCTGTCCAAAACCTCAAAATGAGGCTACTGCCCGTTTTAAGAAAAAAAAGAAAGTACAGGGCGTGTACTTTAGGACTACACGCCATGTATAGTTCATTTAATTGTTCATAAGATGGCAGGATTCCGCCGACTTACTTTCCGGACCTGCCGACATGAGTACACGGCATGTACCTAGGGGTACACGGTGTGTACTTGGTCCCTCTTCCTTTCCTCACCGACTTACCCACATGCCATGTGTTTCCCTTATACACGGCTAGGCTACACGGCATGTCCAAAGGGAACACGGCGTGTCCCTAGTTCTACCCAGCCAACAGGACTACACGCCATGTATGGCCTCACACGGTCGAGGGTATACACGACATGTTCAAAACTACACACTTTGTAGTAAGAAACTACTACACGGTCATCACACGGCATGTACTCGGTGAGCACACGGCCGGTCACTCGGCTACACATACACGGCTTGTACTTAAAGTACACGACGTGTAGTCTAGAAAATTTCCAAAAAGATCGCATTTTCTCCAGTTTCCTCAGAAACCAGTCAAAATTCAAACAAGGTCGGGATTTTGACCCGTTCCAGAAACCTGGGTTCTTACAAACTCCCCACCTTAACGTAGCTCATCCCCAAGCTACCGAACAAAACCCGGAGGTGGCACTGAACATACCACCCTGATCCTAGTGACCTAGACTCCCCTGGTCTCAAGGGTTCTGACTAACTTCTCAAGGGGGCTCCCCACCTTAGTAATCACCTTACTCGGTCTCAACACAACAAAACGTAAAGAAAACAGGGTTTAATAACCTTTTTTCCGGACGCATAGTCCTCCCATGACGCATCGTCACCCTTGCACCCCATTGGTTCTCCTGTGTCGCTTCCGACACCCAACGTATCCCACACTGCATCGGTGCCCGCCTCTATGAGGTCCCAGTGTTGAGCACCTCAAGTAACCTGCATCCTTGATGACTCGATGCCCATGGCACCTCAAGTAACCTGCATCCATGATGCCCCGATACTACGCGTCTCACATATATATATATATATATCACACACCTAATATGGTGTCAATCCCACTGACTATCATCTAGTCAGTCCACATAGATCCTGTGCACTACGTGCACTCAAAACAGACATGCCTCTATAGGTCATTCCAAAAAGGAAACATGGAGATCACGGTCACACCGCGGTGTACCTCTAACTGTCATCGGCTCACCAGCCTTCTCAGCCTCTGGCAGCTCCACGGCGTGCACCTGGCCTGAAACACAGCTACCTGACACCTGACCTCTCAATGCTGCTCTAGTCTCCGGCCACTGACCCCTCAACTGGGTCCACCATCTCGGTCAAGACCTCTGCGCACAGCTGAACCTCGACTACCCTCTCCGGGTACCGAACCTGAACCAACTCCAGACGCTGCAGTCTGTCTTGGTCCCTGCCTTCCGGCTATCTGAGAAGGCTACCTGCAAAACCTCTCCAGATGTCTGTCCTATCCACATGCTCGGAACTCCTTCGGAGGTCTATCGCACTGCACCCGAATATGTCCTGGTTATCCACACTGGAATAAAATCACCGAAAAACTCCCACGAGGTGGTCTAGATAAATCCCTAGCATGCCTGCCCTGCTGGAACTCATCTCGTCCTTGTTTCCTGCTATCTGAGCCATCACCTGAAGCTATCGCCCTGACCGAGTGAGATTTCTCTCTTTCGTTACCCTCGACTATGAGCGCCTGATTCACCGCTTCAGAGAAAGAACCCAGCCTGAAGATGTTCACCTGGACCCGAATGGTGTGTCGTAATCCATCCTCGAAGCGCCTCACCCTAGCTGCGTCATCGCTCACCATACCAGGTGCAAAGCGAGAAAACTCTGTGAAAGTAGCTATGTAGTCCATAACAGACATGTCCCCCTGCTGAAGACTCAAGAACTCCTGATCTCTCTCTTCTCTCAGTGTCTCTGGGTAGAAGTGCTCAAAGAACCTGTCCTCGAAGTCTTTTCATGCTAGTCCCTCGTGCCTACGAGCATGTACCTATACATCCCACCAACACTTCACCGGTCCTTGCAGCATGTACGTCTCCAGCTTGACCCTCCGCCCGGGAGGCGTCTCAAGCTGCTCGAAGATCATTTTCATACTCTCTATCTAGTTATCAGCTGCCTATGGACCACCCTCACCCTGAAAAAGCGGCGGGTGCTGCGACTGGAACTCCCGTGTCAGATATTCCATAGATGGCTTCGTACCCTGCGTGCCTCTGTCAATCCCCTGCAAGACGCGTGCCAGGCTCGCTTGGAGCTTCTCATCGAGCCATGGCCTGAACGATGCCAAACCCGGCTGCTGTCCTACCTGCACTGGATCCTGAACCTGATCCTGTCCTTAAGCCTGTACCTGCGGCTCGTACTCTGCCTGTACCGAATCCTGGCCCTGATCTTGCAACATTGTATCGTCTCCTGCCTGATGCTCCATCGAGTCATGAAGGAGTAACCCGTTGAATACCATAAATGGTCAGACAACCCATATATATATAACAATATATTCTACACAGATAAGGAAAGTAGTAAAAGGCAGTGCATAACAACTACCCTTACTCCCCCTCACCGTAAACCATGCCCCACGGAATCCCAGCCTCATGGCCTCCTTAGCCAAGTATCAAAGTACCACGGGCCATGCCTATCCCGACAACTCATGTTGCCTGAAACCGACGACCGAGTCGCCCAATCCTGATAGTTACACTACCTCAGTCATAGTACCTGCCTTCTCTCATAGGAGTCAGACCCACATATCCTGCACATGCAATTTTACAAAATACAAAGCATGGAATACACATTACAATAATCAAGCAATTCTATCAGGAATTTCACCAATTCACATTTCAAAGCAGATAAACCATGGAAATTGATTTTATTAACATGGTATTATCACTTCACAAAGAATACGTGCAATTATGAAATTGAAATACCCTAAAATGTGCCTATCGAAAGCCAAGAAAAGTATCCTTGTCATACCGGGCCAAGGTGCAATTCTCTCTTACCATACCGGGTCAAGGGTCGCATATCACAATCAACAACATCACACATCAAGTGAGCCACAGAGGTGGAAATCATATAAACTGTAATCTGAGAAAAAGCAAACAATAATTCCTACCCATGGCAACTAGGTCCATCCCTCGTACCTGGGGCTACAGGCACCCAAGAACAAGCTAGAAACCCAGTTCCAGTAACAAAAACTTATCTCCAGTCTAACATATCCTAAATAGTAAAACTAGTAGAAATAAAAAAGAGAAGTCTTAATCTCATTAGTAGCTAGAAAAACACTGCTACTAAATCCTTGTCAAGAACTCCTCTGATACCACTTTGTAACGTCCCAGACCCGTCCAGCCACCCGAACAGTGCCGAACGGGTCGGGTGTCACTACCTTAGGCGCACCTCCCCTGAATGCCAAAGGCTGCCGACTAGTAGCGAGGGTCTATTAGGTATAGTAGGGAGGCTATAACTGCTCGAAGGATCATAGTAAGGGTACTGGTCCAAGTATAACAGTAAAGGTGCAGCGGAGTAAGACTCAGCAGACTCGACCCAGACCCACATAGCGGAAGGACATTCAATAACAAATAAATAGAAAAAAGTAAATAGAACAACATGCCAGCAATCAACTGCAACAACTACTGTAAAAAAACAAATCATGCATTTAAAACAGGTCATACCCAACTGAGTATAAAAAGGGCGCTAATGGATAACCAGCAATAGCTACAAAATAAATTCAGCATACTGATACGAAAAGGAAAAATTAAATGAATTAAACTCCATCTAGGCATGACCTCAAGGTCCATATCATCTCCATGTAACAACTAAGGTAACCCAACTCCTGAAGCTGGCCTCTTTCCTGCACATAAATCCATAAAGTCTGCACGCGTCCCGAAGGGCCCGTGTAGGGTGTGAGACAAATCTCAGTAGGATACCACCCAACGGTGCGTACCAAATATATGTGTTTAGGTAGTTATGCATTTCTAAGGAGAGTAGTAAATAGTACAATGCACAAATAAACACAAACTCCATTGGTGCTCAACAGCCACCATGGAGTGTCACCTGCTTCGGCCAATGTCGGAATCTCTGTCATGTAACCCGGCACCACGTGCCACCTAACACCTCTTGTCTCAAGTACCGACGTCTCGAAGGCATGCCCAAAAATAGTAACCCGGCACCAAGTGCCTCCCGAAACCTCGTGCCTCAAGTACCGACATCCCGAAGGCATGCCCAAAAATAGTAACCTGGTACCAAGTGCCTCCAGACACCTCGTGCTTCAAGTACCGACATCCCGAAAGCATTCCCATCCCCTGAAGGCTCCTCACCTATCACGTGGCTCTCTACGGAAAACACCCCCAACCAAAATACCTAACTGCAACTACGGGAGGCTCTACCCACACGAGTGGTCAAAACCACCTCATCACGGAGTATCTCTGTGTGCACACTACTCAAAGTCCTAGGTGAGTTGTAATCAACAAAATAGTACCTAAGCCACCAAAACATCTAACACCTCATGTCCCTGCGACCATGTCGCTCAAGTCTGATGGCAGCACCATCCTAGTAACATGGGCCATGCCCAACCTGACAGTCATACTTCCTCAATCCGACGTCCATGACGCCCAATCCTGTGGTCAAAACCACCCAAATTAACCTGAGAAAAGCCCCAAACTGTGATCAGCATCACTCAAGAAAAACTGTCCAAGCCCAACACAACCCAAAAGGGTCCAGCAGACGCAATTTAGCGATTGCATATATAAAATATTCAAACAAAAAACATAACCAGGCAAAACAACTAAACAGTTGAATTTCATTACGCAAGGTGATGTCCCATACCAGCACTGAAGTCTTAAATGCCTTTAACAATTATAACAGGCTTAAATAAAATAAACTAAATAGTTGAACACTTTAATATTTCAATTAAAACCATTTTGGCATTCCCCGGCTAAAATACCCCGATGAGCCACGACCCCTCACCCAGCCCGCTCATGCAAACTGGTCATAGGGCATACCCAAAGGCATCCCATAGGTCAAATAAACAATTCAGAATTAAATAACAGATGAAAACGGGTCCCGCTCAGAATACTCTGAAAACGGTATGAAGGTCGCGTCACCAAACAACCATGAAAACACAAAATGAGGTATGCACCACCTAGCTGAGACTCACACGACGCTACTCCTCCGGTAACTGCCACCAATTCGGTCTAAAACGTGGTAGATCTACAAAAGATTGAATACCATTCAAATTCTTATAACTTGTTCTAGAACAAAAATCAAACAAAACGGCCAAAGAAGAATCGAAGACTTACCGAGGGGGCTCTAACGCATCCAACCGAGATCGGATCTGACTTCGGACAAAGAACCGGGAAGCAATTGAAGATCCGACCAACTTTTGGGAGGAGGTTCTATCCAGAACCTCAAAACGAGGCTACTGCCCATTTTAAGCAAAAAAAGAAAGTACACGGCGTGTACTTTAGGACTACATGCCATGTATAGTTCATTTAACTATTCATAAGACGTCAGGATTCTGCTGAATTCCTTTTCGAACCTACCGACATGAGTACACGGCGTGTACCTAGGGGTACACAGCGTTTACCTTGGTCCCTCTTCCTTTCCTCGCCGACTTACCCACATGCCATGTGTTTCCCTTATACATGGCTAGGATACACGGCGTGTCCAAAGGGAACACGGCGTGTCCTTGGTTCTTCTCGGCAACAGGCCTACACACCATGTATGGCCTCACACGGTCTGGGGTATACACAGCGTGTTCAAAACTACACGCCGTGTAGTAAGAAACTACTACACTATCATCACACGGCATGTACTCGGCGAGCACACGGCCAGTCACTCGCCTACACATACACGGCATGTACTTAAAGTACATGGCGTGTAGTCTGGAAATTTATAGAAACTTCGCATTTTCTCCAGTTTTCTCAGAAACCAATCAAAATTCAAATGGGTTCGGGATTTTGACCCATTCCAGAAACCCATGTTTTTACAATGATGAACCACATTGTTAACATCTCTCACGCCAGAACTTTGTGGGAAAATCTTGAGATGGCCTACGCTTCCAAGACGGGAGGTAAAAAGAAGGTATGTCTATTTTTGATTATTTAAGTGAATATCAAGGATGTTTGATCAGTTTTCTAGCATGGGTATCAATTTTCAAGATGAGGTTTTGGAAATTTTTTTGCTTAACACTTTACTTGATTCGTGGGAGAATTTATGTGTTACTCTAACCGGTTCTACTCATAATGGTGTTGTGACATTTAGTTTTGTCAATTATACTATTTTAAATGAAGAGGTCAGGAGACACACTCAGGATAAATCTTCTTTAGAGCTTTTAGTCACAAAAACAGGGGGAGAATCCAGGAGTAGGGGAAGAGTAGTCAAGGTAAGAGTATAGGAAGAAGAAAATTCAGACCGAAGCAGAGAGATTTTGAATGTCATCATTGTGGTAAGACGGGGCATGTTAAGAAATTTTTTTATCAGCTGAAAAGAGAGAATAGAATGAAGGAAAATCCACAGAGGAAAAATGGTGATGGAGATGATCATGTCATCCTTGCTACAGGGGGTGATCTTGTTATTGTTTATGACTCCATTAACATTACTTCTGATGATTCTTGCTGGGTTGTTGACATTGGTGCATGTTTTCACATGACATCAAAGAATGAGTTCTTTACATCTTACAGCCCAGGTAATTTTGGGAATTTTAAGATGGGGAATGATGGTCAAGATGACGTTGTAGGCATCAGGACTATTTGTTTAGAGACCAGTACAGGAATTAAGCTGATTTTGAAGAATGTTCGACATGCACCTGAGGTTCGTTTGAATCTTATTTCTACCAGCGTTCTTGATGATGAAGGGATTATCATTACTTTTGGTGATTTCTAATGGAAGATTTCAAGGACTCTTTGATTGTGGCTCGAGGGAAGAAACAATCAGGTTTGTACTAGACTAGAGCTACTATTTCATGTGATACTTCTTGTGTCATTGAGTGCAGTGTTTCATCCAAGTTGTGTCATAAGAGGCTCAGTCACATCAGTGATAAAGGGATTCGTTGTTTGGCCCAGAGAAATCTTCTTCCAGATTTGAAGAGTGTCAAATTGGACACATGTGATCATTGCATGGCTAGGAAACAGAGCAGAGTGAGTTTTAGCAGTCATCCTCCACACAGGAAGTCACAGGTACTTGAATTGGTACATTCTGACATTTGTGGTCCTTTGAAATCTAATACCTTTAGTGGAGGTCTTTATTTTGTTAAATTTATTGATGAATACTCACGAAAGCTCCGGGTTTATGTTTTTAATTCCAAAAGTCAGGTGCTCAGTGTTTTTAAGCAATTTCATGTTTCTGGTGAGAGGGAATTAGGAAAGAAATTGAAATGTATTCACACTGACAATGGTGGATATTATTGTGGTCCTTTTGATCAGTATTGCAGACAGAAAGGTATTCGGCATCAGAAGACGCCGCCCAAGACACCTCAGCTGAATGGTGTAGCTGAGAGGATGAACAAGACTTTGCTGGAAAGAGTTCGTTGTTTTCTTTTAGAAGTAAAGTTGACTGGATATTTTTGGGGTGAGGATTTACTTACTGCTGCTTATATTATCAATTTATAACCTACGGTTTCTTTGTAGACAGACACTCTCAACAAATTTTGGTATGGAAAAGAGATCAGGTACGATCACTTGTGTTTATTTGGTTGCAAGTATTTTGTTCATGTGCCTAGAGATGAGAGATCCAAGCTGGATGGTAAGACACGCCAGTGTATTTTTATTGGCTATGGACATGATGAGTTTGGGTACAGGTTCTATGATCCTGTTTTGAAGAAACTTGTCAGAAGTCGTGATTTAGTGTTTAAATATGATCATACTGTTGCAGACATTAATAAGGGAGAAAAAGATGCTTCTACAACTTCTGATGGTTTTGTCAGTCTTGAGCTAGGTTCTGATTCATATTTACCTCATATTTTTGATTCTGATGATCATTTTGATGTAAAGAATGATGCTCAAGGTGAAAAGGTTTGATTTGATGTTTCCGTTGCACCTTTTGTTTCTGATGATCCGGTTCCAGGGGTTATTAATGAACCCACAGGTCCACTCTGAAGGTCATCTTGACATCATACCGCTTCTAATCGATATTCACCTGATGAATATGTGCTCCTTGTTTAAGGGGTAGAACCATAATTGTTTCATGAGGCAATGGAGAGTGAACAGAAAGACATATGGGTTGCGGAAATGGATGGAGAGATGGCATCATTGCACGACAACCACACTTTTGAGCTGGTGAAGTTACTTTCAGGGAAGAGAGCTTTGTAAAATTGGTGGATTTATCAGATTAAAAAGGAAGAATCCAGTTATGTTCCATGATACAAGGTAAGGTTATTTGTAAAAGGCTTCCGTCAGAAGAAAGGCATTGATTTTGATGAGATTTTCACACTTGTTGTCAAAATGACTTCCATTCGGGTTGTTCTTGGTTTGGCTGCTAGTTTAGATCTGTAGATTGAGTAGATGGATGTGAAGATAGCTTTCCTCCATGGATATTTGAAGGAGGAGATTTATATGGAGCAACCAGAGGGTTTTTTTGAAACAGGTAAAGAAAATCATGCCTACAGGTTGAAGAAGAGTTTGTACGGTTTGAAGCAAGCTCCGAGGTAGTGGTATAAGAAGTTTGAATCTGTCATTTCTCAACAGGGTTCCAGGAAGACATCTTTTGATCATTGTGTTTTTGTTCAGATATTTACTGATGATGATTTTATTATAATGTTGCCTTATGTTGATGATATGATCATTGTTGGTCGTGATACTTCTAGAATTGATAGATTGAAGAAGGATCTTTTTCAGTCTTTTTCAATGAAAGACTTGGGGCCAGCACGACAGAGTCTTGGCATGACGATCTCCCATGATAGGAATGCCAAGAAATTGTGGTTATCTCAGGATAGATACATTGAGAACGTTCTTCAGAGATTTTCTATGGATAGATCTAAAGTGGTTAGTACTCTCTTTCTTTAAAATTTAAGCTCAGCACCAGTCAGTCACCTTCTACTGATGAAGAGAGAGAGGAGATGTAGCACATAACTTATTCATATGTTGTTGGTTGTTTGATGTATGCAATGGTATCTACTAGACCTGATATAGATCATGCAATTGGTGTGGTCATCCGTTTTCTATCAAATCCAGGTAGAGAGCATTGGAGAGCAGTGAAGTACATTTTTCATTATCTTCGTGGTACTTATGATCTGATATTGTGTTTTGGAAAAGGGGAACCTATACTTTGTGGCTTTACAGATCCAGATATGGTAGGATATATCGACTCGAGGAAGTCTACTTCAGGCTATTTGATCACTTTTTTAGGGGGCGGGGCTGTATCTTGGTAGTCTAGATTGCAGAGATGTGTTGATTTATCTACCACAGAGTCAAAGTTTATTGTAGCTATTGAGGCATGCAAAGAATTGGTGTGGATGAAAATGTTTATTTGAGAGCTCAATTTAAACCAGGATAGATATTTTTTATTTTATGATAGTCAGAGTGATATTTGTTTGGGAAAGAATTCTACTTTTCATGGAAGGTCCAAACATATCGATGTTCGGTATCATTGGATTTGTAATGTCCTTGATTCGAGATAGTTAGATCTTGAGAAGATCCACACTGATGACAACAGTTCATACATGTTAACCAAGAGTTTACCAAGAATATAGTTTGAGGCTTTCTGACTGATTGCAGGGTTGGCGTTGATCCCTACTTGAGTCAGAGGGGGATTTTGTTGGGCGCCTTCCTGGTTAGCACATCGCGTAACGCCTCCTCAAATGGTTCCCACAAAATTTCTCTTTTAATGGGCTGTTTTTAATTCTGGCCAAGACCGCGTGAATTAATTCACGCAGTGACACTCTTTTGATGCGGCGACATTATTTGACACTGATTATTTTTTTTATATATGGAGGCATAGGTAAGGCATTTCAACATCACCGACAACAACAAAACCGAGATAAAATCTCAATTGGTGATCAACTTTATTTGATGATCATCTTTCTTGCTCTCTATCTTTTGATCCACACTTTTATTCTTGAGTATTACTTTTGAGATACCTTCTATTTTGAGAGAGACTCTATCATGTAACTCTTGATTTTAGTGGATCCCTCTTTCTGGACAAGGTCCCGTATTTTTTCCATTTCGGGTTTTACACGTAAAAATTTCCAGTGTCAACTTTACTTTCTACACATTTAATTTTGTCATTGTGCATTCGCTTCTATTTGGGGGGAAAGATTTAATTTCCACTGCGCGTTCGCTTTTTCTATTGTTTGCACGTTCATCGCTTTCCTGTCTTTCCCAATATTAATCCATCAGCTAGTTTACCTATAGGAATCCCAGTGCCGCTCTTTAGATCCTGTGAGAATTATGTTATGGTATCTCCCCATTCTGACTTACCTTGATGTGTTCTCCCTTTTCGATGGCCGACCACCACCACCACGATGGTTGTGTACCCAGGCCATGATTCGACCAGAAGAAGCCCTTGTCAGTGTCTTCCTCAACCATCGTTCTTCCATGGGTTTCTTAATTGGTATTCCTCTTCCTTTCCAGCATGAACGGAACCACATTCCTATTCACCTGGTTTAGCCATCCACATCGCCACCATGTTGCACCAGTGATTATCATCGCCGGCGTGACCCCAACCCTACAGGTATGAGGTATTCCTTTTCATATTCCAATCTAGTACCAAGGATTGGATAGAAATGGTATGAATCCACCGAAAACTACACTACACATAGTAACCATGACCTGAGATGCCCCTGGGTGGTATGTTCCTTGCCAAAAATGGTCTTGGATATGTTCAGAACAACCTGAAATAGGTCAGGATGAGATTTTTTTTGTGTCTGAGAAATATTTTAATTCCACCATAAATTAATTTAATTTTATCTTTAAATTAGTTTAATTTAGTGTTAATTTATTAGTTAAAAATAATAATCATTTTATTATTTAAAATTATTAATTTAATTTCAGTTTTAAATTAAATTAGTTGAGTAATTTAATTTATAGGATAGAAATTAAATTAATATGTGGATCAAAGAAAGTAAATTATTTGAATTTTTTAATTCATCTAATTTATTTTATGATGTCGACATTGAATTTATTGCAATTTAATATTATCACACAATTACTTACCGACTGGTCTTGAGCAATTGAACAAACCCATGTATGTTTGGTAAATTTCCATTAATTATTTATTATTATTTGTGATATTTAAAATAAGTGTTTGATTTAAGATGGATTTTTCATCGTCAGTTTTAATTAAATATGTATAAGGGCCTACGCATCCAATTTATCAGTTTTCTATCGTGATCCCGAGACCCCCTCGCCTACGTGAAAGTATTCTTGTACATTTGATGATGATAATGTAAGGTATGGACACCATCAATTCGAAGTGATATCTAGAGAATACGTGAACCATGCCAATATGAGGAACTTCCTCAGATGATACATAGACACACTAGACTAGGGAAGATACACATCAGAGTGAGGACACGACTCAGGTATGACTTTCCTAGGTCATGGTTGACCCATTAAGTTTCAATTGATCAACCAATATTAAACTCTTAGGACTAGTTGGGTAATTTATTTTCTTTATTATTTGTTTATTATTTTATGCATATCATTATTTACTGCAAGAACACATAAAATAATAAACAAATAAAATTAATAAAGACGTAATGAATGTTTTTCTGTTAATGTTCAATTATGAGCACAAAAAAATAGTATGAATGCATTAATATAAATGGATTAACTTCATTGAAAAATATAATTCCCTTATAGAAATATTAAGTCATAAACACCTTATATTATTTTAATTTGAAAAAAATTGAGTATACAGTGGCTCATCAGCCAAAGTTGAGGGTACCTCCTACTACTAGGGAGTTCTTATGAGAGTAATGGGTTGACTTAACTGAAGTTGGAAAAAAAGAAGTTTCCAAATCAATCTTGATGAAACATTAGATGAAATCATTGATTAAATCATATTTATGATTTTAGAAGATATAACTTCACTCAACAGATCAAGGAGATGCAAGTTAATGTGGTTGTCCAGTCAAATGCCTACCTTGAAATCTCTGATTAGTGGCATAGCCAAAACTTTTAGACTATGAGTGGAGGCTCAAGGATCCCTTCCACAAGAATACTCAACCAACAAAGTATTTTGATTCTATTACAAAGGGTTGATAGAGTTAGATAAAATAATGGGATACATTTAATTATATAATTAACTTATAAAAATATCTAAATCAGTGATCAAGATAAAAATTACTAATTTATAAGAATTGTATTTTATTTTTCCAAAAAATGGAAAGTTATACCATAATAAATATTGCGATAAATAATGGAAAAAGTAAATTTCCACACTAGAATGAGTTTCTAATAGCAGTATAGGTTCTTTCACACAATACTATGGTATTATAAATTTATGGTGCAAGTGTCCCCAATACCTATTAAGCTACCTCAAGAAGTGAGAGTGAGAAATATGCTTACAAAAGACTCATGTGTTAAGTATATGATGGTTATTTCATAATTTCATCAACAATGTATGATGATAGTTTTGGTAACTACATTAGGATATAGATGATATAACATGAAGTCTCATCTCTGGGATATTTTTAAGGAAAAAGTGAAGAAAGATATAGAAACAATGATGATTACATTAGACATGTGTAAATTAATAGATGGACCATGATAATTCAATGGATCCCTTTCTCGTATCATTTTCAACCATTTAATAAAGTATCATTTTAGGTTACAAAACTAATAGTATTGAGTAAATTCTTCATTACCTATATAGGTAATGTTCTCCAAGTAAATAAGAATATAAAAGACAGTTTACTCTTAATTCTTATAGTGAACTAATTGAAAGGGAAGGTGAAAACCCCAATGGAAAATATCTCCATAAACACATTCTCAACATCCTTCAATTTAAGAGATATTAATATAAGGTTATTTTATTTTCATATCATGAAATAATTTTATGGATGTTTAATCGCAATAAATTGAATTAAAGAAGCAAGTTATTTATTCCTCTTCAGGTATATTCATAAAATTAAAATGTAATGTCTCGGTTTTACTTATGGTATTCAATACAATATGCCTATCACATATGTGTATTTATGTAAAGAAACTAAGTAAGTATAGAAACATTACAAGATATAAGGTGTATTCTCCAAGTGGCTGAGAAAGTGTGGTTCCTAAGTCAGTAGTGAGAAGTACATGACTTCTTTATTGCCGAGTGAATTATTCTTGTAAAATTATTATTGAGAATTACCAAAAAAAATATCTCAAGTGCCCTTTGGGAACAAGGATATGTTACTCTAGGTTCTATAATGATTGTTTTTTATGGTATTTAATATTCAACCAATAGTATAGTGATACATTAATCATATGCAATACCTGATGAATATAAAATGTAAGATTCATTTACCCAATTGTGGAAAGATAAAAAATTTGTCAAAAAAAACTAAATTAGTCTTCAAGGATATACCCATTATGGTATTTAGAATCTTCCAAGATAAACAAATTAGGTATTATCAATTTATATACTTAGTTCTGGAAAAAATAACCCTTTAGAAATAAAGGTAATCCATAAGGATTTTGGATTTAGTTCAGTAAGTGAGTGTGAACTATTCCACTGTTATGGTAGTGGTAAATATAATTCATTCTATTCCTTTAAGTGCTTAAGGGATGTAAAAGTAATGTATGACATATTCATAGTTAGAATATATAAGTTTTTTTTGGCCAACATGCAGAAAAATATCTCAACCAAGCATTCATCGACCATGATAATGTAGCGTAGAGTAATTCCTAAACCCACATTACCTTACCCACGTCACGGTATTGATGTTAATAAAGAGTATTGATGATATAGTCTTACATGTTAACATCTATCAAAAAAATTTAGCATGAAGAAATTCCTAAATGCAAATTTTATACATCAGAGTTATGATTTAAGTAGTATCAATGTTGCAAATTACAGAAACTTCAAACATATTTCATGAAATGATTTGAAAATAATAGAGATATCCCATAACCACATGCCAGCTATTATGAAAAATGGATATCATAACAATTTTATTATAATGGGAATCCATTATATCATAAGTACATATGTTTGGATGCATAGAGTTTATTGGGAAATAAACAAACTTTCATCAAGAACAAACACATTGTGCTTCTATTGTAATTATCCTAAGGGTTTCTTAGGATATTAAATAAATCTCTAAGATAGAAAATACATAGTCATGTGATAGAATATACTTCCATTTAAGGTTCCACATCTCTATTTGAGATAGTGGGAGCTAGATTGACTTGGGTTTAGTCAATGACAGAGATTCACATGTAGTTGGCATAAGAACTAGTTCCACAAGTATATGTGGAACATGAATGTCCCAGAGACACATACTATGTAGAAAGGTTACAACCATGGTAACGGTTTTGAATTCACCACTGTCGGTGATACATTATTTCTAATGAAAAATAATTCATACAAGTAGGTATTATGTGGAAATAAGTTAAGATTGACAAGATAAATTAAAATTCAATAATGGATTCCATATATCAAAGTGAAAAATGGACTTATTATTTTGAGTACTACGGTGGTTATTCAAATTATATTATACATGGATGGTACAAGTGTAGTGATAATAAGGCTTGATTGGTTATACCAAGTCATTATGCCTAAATCCATTTGAATTTTATTTGTCATAACTAATTTCTATATTCATTTTATTATGCATTGGATATGTCCACCACTCATGGAAAGTGTTTATACAATGCACCTAGAAAGGTATGGTCATGTCACAGAATTTTAATAAGTGTTACAAGTTACTAAAATCCAGTTTAGGATTTAATTAATGAACAAAATCATAGAATATTCATTTGGAATGACTATTTTCCATGTTTTTATCATAGGTTAGTGGGAGAGACAGTGTTTTTCAAATAAAATATGTTCGAGAACATATGGAAAAATTGATATTGGTTTTATAGTTATCTAAGACCATGTTTAAAGTAATTCTTCGGTGATTGACTTAAATTGGAAACCTAAGTTCTAGGGAACAAGATCTAATGAGGTTGATCTAATGGTTTCTTGGACATAGTCAATCATACATATAGTGATATGATATTGAAAAATAAAAGTTAGAACAATTCTATTTTGAATTGTTGTCAGTGTCCCATGGTATATATATCTCTAGGTTGACATATTTGCGACATGGTAGGATATTAATTTTGTAAGTTGAAATCCATACGCTTAAGTGATGGATCAATCACGTATCCCATGATATGTAAAAGAATTGATATGGCCAGGATATAATTTATTGTAAGAAAATATCAGTTATATTTAGGAGAACTACAAGTAAGGAATTTAGAACTATTTGATTATGCTTCGACAAGTACAAAGGATATATACCTGGTAAGAGGAGAATTAAGGATACTAGTTTTTATGGGACACAAACTAGTCTTACTTAGATCCATGTGATCCAATATCGCAGTTTGGAAAAGGTGTTGAGTGAGAAAATATCATAAAATCTACTGGTAGCCATACCTACAAATATCGAGTAGGTTTCAACTTCTGAGGCATCTAAGAAGTAGTTAAACAAAATGATTTTTTCCATTTCATTGAATTGAAGAAAGTAAGTAAAGTATTTTGATAATGTAAATTATTATATTTTTACTAGACAAGATGTCAAGTTAAGATAGTGGGGAAAAGGGATATACTTGGGGTTTCTATCTCTTGAGAAGTTTTACTTAAAAAGATGGGGTTGAAAATAGCAGAATAGCTACACAGAGGAAACATGCCAGACCCAATAACTAAAGTCATGATTTAGAAGAAACATGATCATTATCATGTGAGATATAACAAGTACGGTAAGTAAGTTAGCTCATAATAATTGAGACTTATTCTCACAAAGTTCATACTTGGTGATCTCTAGTAGTGAGATTGTGAGGATAGACTCGCCAATATGAACACAACACATTTTAGGTGTCATTGGTTTTTTCTATCTATGAACTTGTTTATTAGTATCTTGACTTGAGATCATTATCAACATGTTCCATTTTATTGCCTACTTTGATGCAAGGAGAAAACCATCACAATGAAGTCATGGAGAGGTTGTTTATACTGGTTGTGTCATTGGTGGTAAGACATTGGATGAATGATCAAGATATAATTTGTCTCTTTCGAGTTAAGGAAGTGATATCTATGGTCTAGTTGATGAGGATGGTAGTGCCTTCATTAAATCCATAGACATTGTAGTCAAAGGTATGTATGTCTAGATTAGATCAAAAAATAATAAATAAAGAAAATGATGATGACACAAGTGTGCATCCAACTTTATGAGATATCGTATGATAAAGATATTATATTAAACAATGCATGTAAATATGTTGGTTGTCATTGCTATGACTACTCCTTATCTCTTTAGGGTCCATGATGGGTTTCTAGATTTCACTATTGGTGTGTGAATATTATTCACTGCTATTGATATAAGGTCCTAGAGGGTCGCACATAATATCGTTTTCAAGATTCTTCTCTATTATGATGAATAGGTATATAGGACATAGTGGGCCCCACCACAGGCTCCAAAAGTTGTCCATGATTTATCGATCACCGATAAATAAATAAAATCATATTATTAGAGTATAGAATAATTTAGTTGGACTCATTTAATAAAATTATTTACAAGAATTTAATTAAATTTGAGGAGTGATATTAATCGAATGAATATTATTTTAATATTCAAGGTTCATTTAGTATTAGCAGGAATTACGAGTTGAGTTAATGACTCAGATTATTCATATAATATATTTAATATATATTACAAGTATGTGATAAATATAAATGATGCATTTAGTTTATCATGATTATTTATTTATTACTTATTAAGTGGATGATAGATATACTGGGGTTGGGAACCCTAACCGGGTATTTTTTTCACATCCATTATATAAGTAAATAAGGATCTCATTTCTAGTGTGAAAGGGAATTCATTTCCCAATGAATATAGAGATCCTCTTGCCTCCTCCCACATCCTTCATAGGGAAAGACACCGTTCAAGAAATCAATCCAATAATGTCTTCATGGATCATACGAACAGAGTAGAGGTGATCATCGTGACGTTGAAGGAATTATTGAAGCTCCACGCTAGCACTCATAATTAAAAGATTGACATGCATGCAGTTTCTTAAAGTGTGTGTGGAATTTCTAGAGGGGTTCAGCTTCAGAACCTTCAAGCAACGATCTATGAAGGAATTCTCCAGTCGAACATGCCACAAATCTAACAAGGTACACATTTTTTTATTTATTTTGTGCTTATTTAATTCAAATGAGATCCTAAGACCTATATCAGGGCTCAGATCATTAGAGACGACATAGTTATATTTCTATAGTAATGAAAATTATAAATCCCTATCCCCCTGGCTTTCGCTACATGCCTCAGTATCATCAAGTAAAGCACACGAGATTTTCATGGTTCGACCTTAGTGTGCGAACCTTCATCCTTGCAATAGTCACTCACGCGGGTCAATAGAAATTCAGTATTACGAAGAAGTTAATATAACTTATGCCAACTCCAATTAGACACCTTCCATCTCTTGATAGGATGGATTATACCGACTCTTGTCAGTTTACAAAGTGGATTACAAAACAATTGATCTAAAACAAAATAATGAAAACTTTGTTTAATTTTCTCCATTTTTAAATATATTTATTATAATTTTATTATTATTTAATTATAAAATTATTTATTTATAAACATATGAATAATACTTAAAAATATATTTATATATTTATATATTTATATATTTATATATTTATATATTTATATATTTATATATTTATATATTTATATATTTATATATTTATATATTTATATATTTATATATTTATATATTTATATATTTATATATTTATATATTTATATATTTATATATTTATATATTTATATATTTATATTTTTATATTTTTATATTTTTATATTTTTATATATTTATATATTTATATATATATATATATATATAAATATATATCCCCAATGGTGTAGCTTAGTGGTATCTTCCCATGTGCGTCTCGATGAGGTCTCAAGTTCGAGTCTCACCAAGTGCATCACTACATTGTATGTTGCCATCTTTTCTTTGTAATATAGCCCCTTTCCCCGAATAAACTGAGGCTTCAACCTCAACTGATATATATATATATATATATATCATAAATATAAATATAGTATATTCATTATTTAAATAAATTTATTATAATTTTATAACAATTTAAATATATAGAATTATTTATTTATAATTATATTTATAATTTTTTAAAATAATTTTTATTTATTTATGAAATTATAAAAATATAAATTTATAAATATAGTAAATATGAATTTATAAATATATTTATTTATACATATTTATTTTCAAATATATTTTTAACATTTTTAATAAATATATAATCTTAAATAAATGAATTTTAAAAATGAGTGAAATTAAATAGTTAAAAATTACTACAATTTAAAAATATACAAAAAATCGACAGGTTTTATTAAATAAATATAAATTATTTAAAAAATATGGATATATATTGAAGTAAAGATTAATACATATTTAAAATACCAAAACATATTAAATAAATAAATATAAATAAATAATAGAGAATGATTAAATTCAAAAATAATGTAATAAATATTAAATATTAAATATTAAAAATAAATAAATAATACCTAACTATAATAACATTAAAATTATATATATTTATATATATATCCAATTGATTAAAAACATAATATATTAAATGTATCAAGTTATAATGAAATTCTATAATATAATAAAATTTGAATAAATTACATAAATATTAGGTGTATGTGTTTATATATAAGATATCATTAATGACATAAATTTTTTTGTGTGTGCTATGTATATAAAAATTCACTAATTATGTATATGTATGTGAAATCAATGTAACACATGTTTGATATATGTTAAATTGAAAAATCAAAAAACATTGAAATTGAATAAGACATTAATATGTTTTTAATTGTTGCACATTATCCATTATATATATATTTATATTTAATATATATTATTAATTACTATTTATAATTAATATATATATATAATTTATTCATTTTTAACAATAATTGTTTCATTAATAATTTTTTAAATAATTTTGTAATTTATTAATTTTTAATTTTTTTAAATTATTAAAATTAATCATATTATTATTTTTTGTTTAATTATTACAATTTATTAATTCTATATATTTATATTTAATATATAAAATTTATTAATATTTATAATCCATATATATGTATATTAAATATTTTCATTTTTATCAATATTTATTTAATAAATAAAATGTTTAATATTTTTCTTAATTTACACTTTTTTAATTTTTATTTGTTTATTTAATTTTATTAATTTTATATATCTACATATTTAATATAATATATTTATTAATTTTTATAATTTATATATATGTATATTCAATCTATTCATTTTTATCAATAATTATTTAATAAATAAATTTTTTAAATTTTTTCTTAACTTAAACTTTTTTTAATTTTTATTTTTTTATTTCCTTTTATTCATTTTACATATCTACATTTTTAATATATACTATTTATTAATTTTTATTATTTACATATATTTATATTCAATTTATTCATTTTGATCAATAATTATTTAATTAATAAAGTTGTTAACACTTTTTAAAATTTTTATTTGTTTAATTATTTCATTTCTTTTGACCTTTATCAATGCTAAAAATGCAATGAAAAAGTATACCATTTATCAATGCTAAAAAAAGCACTGATAAAGGGTACCTTTTATCAATGCTATATAAAAGTGATGATAAAGGATATCCTTTATCAACGCTAAAAAAATACTCGTAAAGGGTACATTTTATCAATATTTTTTTAGTGCTGATAAAAGGTACCATTTATTAGAACTCTTTTTAGAACTGATAAAGGTGACTGTTATAAACGCTTTTTTCTAGCGATGTTAAAGGTCTGTTTTGTAGTAGTGATAGTACCTCTCACTACCGATGGTCCAACCTCACTATCCACAAGTGTAGGCTGAATGGAATGTAAATGTCTTTCCCCTCTTCCCTGTGATGTAGTCTAAGTCCCATGTGCTTCACCACTCTGCTGATATAGGCTCTCTTTCCTAGAAGACCACATCCACTGCCTCAACCACCATGTCCAGTAGAACTCGAGCTTCCAGAATGATATAGTGCAAAAGATCCATTTCCCACACCCTGGTTTTGTTTGGATCCTCTATCACTACTCTCCTGTTGTGGGTTCCTGCAGAACATCTATAGATGTCTCATCTTACTGCAAGATCAACACTCCACTGGGGGTTGGGGGTACTGTCTTTGAAAGTGTTCCGACCTTCCACACTAGTGACAGATCACTCGAGTAAGATCCATAGTGACTAGTCCCTATGTCTGGGTACCCTACTTCCCAATACTATGGCTAACGTTTTCATACTGATGCTTCCTTCTCTCAGAATTCGTACATCCTAATCGTCTAGAAGTGACCATCTTCCCTACACAAGAAACCTCCCTCAGGTTCCCCTCAACTATGAGATCCTGATCCACCACCTCAGAAGACTTCTTTAATGAAAAGAGGTTAACTTGGGTCTTAATCCCACATTTAATTCTATCCTAAAAACTTCTCACCAAAGTTGTCTCATCCCCTGCCAATGCTAGAGAAAAGTGTTGTAAGTCTGTAAATTATCCAGCATAGTCCATCCTAGATATACTCCCCTAAGTCAACCTCATGAACTTAGCTACTATCTCCTGGATCAGCGTCTATGGATAGAAGTGCTCTAAGAACTTCTCCAAAAATTCCATCCATAACATACCATCAGCCTCTCTAGTCTAAGCCCAAACATCCCACTAGTGATTCGCGGATCCTCATAGTATGTAAGCAGCCAACTTGACTCTCTTCTCAATAGTAGTCTCCAAATGGTCAATAATCATCTAGATAGACTCAATCCAAAACTCATCTCCCACAAGTCCACCCTCTCCAGTATAATTTAGAGGGTGCTGCAATGGAAACTCTTTCCTTAAGTCATACATGCTCTTCACAACCCCCTCTTTGTCTCTTTCCATGAATTTCATGAAGCAAGAAAAGTTTGTTTGGAACTACTCTTCTATTTCCTCTCCCGACACTATTTGTTCCTTAGGATCCACTACTAGTAGATCATCTACAGCCATAACCTCATATCACCTCTCAATAAGCAACGTCATGGAGGCATATCTCTACAATGTCAAACACACATCTCAGGACACATAACACAACTTCAACACATTTCATAAGAGGGTTTTCACTTTAATCCATAACAAGACATTCCCCCTTTCCCAACATATGATCAAAACTAACACACTAGCACTACCCTTAACCATCCTACACCTAGGTCATGGTTAACAAGGGTAAACTCATTCTCATATTCATGTTTCTCATTTAGACACCCTTTTATTCACATTTTTCATCAATTCACCACAATAAATTTCATATTAAGTACCATTTTCAATTCAATTTTACCATTAAGGAAAAATAGTTCAAGTTTAACAACATTCCCAAAACCCATTTTCCCATGTGTGCTTAAAATGATGCATGTCACAAAATAATATTGAGTTCCTTTAATGATTCATTCTTACTCAACTCTTGTTCCATACCGTGACATGAGTCAAATTTCAGAAAATCTTAGAGAAAATCATCACATCACACAACAAGCACCTCACCCAAGGTGAAATAACATCCAATAGTAACAAGACACATCAATAACAACAATCCCACCCTGAGTGCTAGGGTTTTCCCCTAAACATGGGTTTCAAACTCCCATTCACGATCACATGACCAAGGCCTGACTCATCCAATTCTCTTATCTACCTTTTCCAAATAGTAAGATAAAAGAAAAGGGAAAATAAAACTATTTCAATACCACTTTTTAATATCCTGACCTGGATTCCACACACCGGTGCCCTGATCTGATCAGTTATGTGGCCTCAGGTGCGCCTACCTATACGCTAGAGGCTACCGACTAGTAGAAAGGGTCTAATATCAATCATGGGGAGACTATATCCTATTTATCAGAGTAATTCCACAATGTAGATAAATAACCAATAACCAAATGACATATAACCATAACCACAATGATACCAGTATCACAAGATGACCAAAACTATAAATACAGTGTTAAAACTGACAGTATATATGCCATGCTAAAATACGTGAAAAGTGTCAAAATGAAAACCCAAAAGTAAAGACACTGATAACTCCCAAGCGGGTCCCAAATCACATTTGGTTCCCTCAATCAAGTTCCATCCCAAATCATCCATCTAAAACACGGATTTTTCTGTTATTATGTCCAGCAAACATGAAATCTATTAAGGTACCGATCAAGCATCCTGAGTAGGGTGTGAGTACAACTAAATAGGCCACCGCCAACAACATCTAAAATAAAATATAGTCAATATAAAGTGTATTAAGTTTTATAAATAATACATAAACGCAATAATGTAAACAATTTACACTTATTCAATTACACTTTATTTAACCACATAACAATTGTGTTCTTGTGTTCACCCGAACTCTTAATACCTACTTCAACACATGCCAGAGCTTGAACTATCCCCAAAGGATATCATATCTCATAATTCCTTTGTTACCATTCTTCATCTCAAATAATATATTAATTCCATTATTACCATTCATAATTTTAATTTACACTATGGGTTATCCAACACACATTTATCACATGTGAATGTCATTGTTAACATTCATCATTTATTATCACACTATGGTCATTTTATGCAGTAGACCTTGTACCACACATAATTATCACTTGAGAATTTCATTTTTACAATTCATCAGTTCTTATTACACTATGGTCTTTTGGTGCAGCAGACCATGTCCCACACAAGTTTGTCGCATTAATTAATTCACCAATTAATTAATCAAATTCAAAAATTGAATATAACCTTCATTCCATTAATTAATTCAAAAATTAATTAATCACATCAATTCTATTAATTAATTAAAAAATTAATTAATCATTTTATAATCTCAACATCTAATAATTAATTAAATAATTAATTATTCATATATCACAATTCATTATTCTAATAATTCACTCAATAATTAATTATCCCCAATTCCACAATTCAATGTCACAATAATTAACTCAACAATTAACTTTCCCAAATTCCCACATTTCTGATATTCCAATAATTAACTAAATAATTGATTATCCCCAAATTAAAATTCAATATTTTGATAATTAACTCAACAATTAATTATCCACAGTTCCTCAATTTCAATATTATGATAATTAAGTAGACAATTAATTGTCCCCAATTCTAAAAATTTCAATATTCCAATAATTAACTCAATAATTAATTATCCCCATATAACAATTCAATATTCCGATAATTAACTCAACAATTAATTATCCTCAATTCCACAATTTCAATATTCTGGTAATTAACTCAATAATTAGTTATCTTAAATTCCAAAATCCCTTAATTAATTAATTTACAAGATTAATTAACTCACTTAGGACATTCAATTTATAAAAAAACTCTTGAAATTCTACAACTACTTACACGTAATTGAAATTATCATTATGGGATTTGGATAATAGACCACCTACCTTGATTTGTTGACAATGCTCTCCAATAGAAGAATTCCCAATTTGAAGTAGATTAATGAAGAACATGATGATGAACACGATCTATATCTGAATCTGGTAGAGGTACATTCTTCAATCATCCATTTGATTCACCAAGAATGTGGGTCAGGAAGGCTTGGGATCTGCCCAAGAGCCTCCAAAATCATGAAAGAGAGGTTAGGGTCGAATGGAGGTCGATTAGGGGTTAAAATGGGTGGTTCATAAATTTTATAACTAATTTTTTGGTTAATTTAAATCCTGCACATGATTTGTTGGGAAGAGGCGAATGATTTCCACCGACCATGTGCCTTATTCATGCACCTCTTCTAGGGGGAGGGGGTGCATGGTTTATTCTTTAAGGTGCATGGTTTGAAAAACCATGAACTATCTATGTGAATCCTCTCTACATGGGTATGCACGGTTTGTTGGGCCAGGGTGCATGATTTGGGAAAATTGTGAGCCAACTATGCACATAACCATGTCATTCAAAAATTTCTAATTTTCATCCAAACACACCCTAAGGAAAAACTCAATCAAAGTATGCTAAAAAAAGCAAAAAAAATACATGAAAAAGAGCCTAAGATATCTCTATAAAAGGCCAGGATATAACAATTAGATTTTTTATTTAACTAAGAAGTAAGCTTCAAAATCTATGAATTAAGCTTTGAAATTCTATAATTTTATTTATAAAGTTCTAACTTGGAATATTCATAGTCTTTCAAAACATTATTGTTTTTTTTTTCAATAAAGTAAAATATCTAGTTACTTATTCAAAACTAGGTAAAGTATCATCATTATACGTAACAAATTTTTCTTATCTAAATAAGTAGTAATTTATTCATCATTTGAATTTAGGCAGTTAGTGTTTAAGGATAGGTTTGTGAGGGATTCAGCAGATAGAGTTTCCATGTAGCACTGTTTGATCTTTGGAATTCCTATATAAAACCCCATATTTTATAATCTTCATTTATTTCATCAGAAGTAATTTCAAAAGAACCATATCCTCCACCTATAAAACAAGCGTCTAAATATTTAAAAACATTCTTCTATTTATTATTATAGAACTTCCTTTAATTTTTCTTCTTGTTTTTCAAACTTGGACAATCTAGCATAATATGTCCAGGTTTTTTCCCCTTAATAACAAATCATTTTAGAATTTTCTTTCTCATCAATTTTTTCCTTCAAATTTTTATTATATTTGTAGTAAAAATTCGTTCTTTCCAATAATTTTATTCATCCTCTTATAAATTTGAGAAATCATATTATCACTTTCCTATGAGGAACTAATTTTTTATTCTAATTTATCTTTCCTCTTTGAATTAGAATATTTAGAAACTTTTTCACATGATGTAGTTTTCTTAGCTACTATAGAAGAAAATACTACCCCTTTATTATTTTTCTCTTTCTCAATGTATCTTTTCAATCTACTCTAATATTCATGATAGTTCCAATAAAATCATACAAACTCATCTTGGTGGGATGTTTAATATAAAAAATAGTTAAATATATTGATTCCAACTCCTTCGGAATTATATCACAAATATTTTCTATTAACCTATCATATGTCAACTCTTTTTCACCCAGATATTGTAAGTTATTCACTATTGTCATAAAACATTGATGCATCAGGTTTACTGACTCACTCGGTATAAAATCAAACTTCTGATGGTCTATATGGAATAATGCTTTTATGGTTTCCAAAATATTTTAACTTCCAAATTGAGTAACTTAGAACATATTCTATCTATTATTAGTTTTTCCATGAGATGATATATGACTATAAACATTTCTTATCATGGATCATAATAATGTATTTCAAACATTTTAATTCAGCTGATAGTCTACCTTTTCTTTTCTACCGGATTTGTTACTTCCTTATCTAGAATTTTATAACTTCCAGTCATCATAACAAAATTATATACACTTGTATTGATAAAAAAATTATTCATCTTATGCTGTCAGTACTCATAATCAACACCATCAAGGATTTTTGGCCTTCTTGGATTAAGATTCTATAATGTCAAAATGCAAAAACCAGTTGTCTTAAAAAAATATACTCTTTTCTAAAAACATGTTATGTGTTAAACAAAATATATGAAGAAACCTACTTTGATACCAAATATTAGATTGAAAGAGTATAAAAATCACTATAATGGGGGTGAATTTTAGATTATAAAATTCAATCATAAATTTTTTTAAACCTATTTAAGGAAATTTATCATATAAATATTCATACCAATGAACTTTGTAATTAGAGTTATAAACTGTTTATAATAATTAGTATATAAACTTTTCTAAAACAACACACAATGGAATTATGTAAATTCTTATAATTAAAAAAGATAAAAAAAAAAGTAATAAAAGTTTGATAAATAACTTTATAAAACTTATAAAACCATTTTAATAAAAGTATACACTTTAAACTAAGTGTTAAGGAAGTCTTTAAATTTGATTTTACATATCAACAACTTAACCGGTCGTAAGATATTTTTTAATAGCCTCTGAAACCCTCAATCAGAATGATCAGAAAAACATTGTTTACTTATTCCTATGAATCCTCGATTCAGTTTATTGGACTAAATTCTATCTCTTGAACCTCAAGATCCCTCAATCCAATAGATCAGGCACAAAATAAATTATAACAAATTATCTTAAGTCATTTACAAAGATCACCTGACAAGCGATGCTTTAAGGAAAACTATCTAAAAGTTTAAAATGAAGTGAAATCAGTAACATGGCATTATAGAATACTTCATGAGAAAATTTATATTGTTGATATGTAAAATCTTCTTCTCCTTGGGGATGAATATCTATTTATAGACGAACTCTAATGAGCATTTTCTAAAATTAATGGTAGTAGTTGCAACAACATCATATGGAATCCTTCTTCACTTGATTGGTTCATCATATCATTATTATGTCCAATGGTTATTATGATGTGGCACTATTACAATGATCTAATGTTCCTTCTAGTGGAATGGAAATATTTTTCTGGTAACATTTTTTGTTTTCATTCGATGGGCTTAATAAATATTCATATAGCATAAAAATGTGTCTTCATCCAATAAAGTCTTTTCGGTAAACTTGGTATAACTTCATCCTATAGACATCATTGTACTATATATTCTAGAATTTTTAAACCTTTTATCTTATGAAATTTTATATGTTCTTCTGATGTACAATGTACATGACTATCTGATACACTAGGTATAAGTCTCTATATGATAAAACTGGAATTCTCTATCCGATAAAATTGAAATTTTTTCCTAAAAAAAACATAATAATTTGAGATATATAAACATTAGAAATATTATAGTTTTAAAATAGTGAATTGGGATCTTAAAAAGTGAGTTAAGAAAGTGGTCTTTCAACTCAACACTCCTCCCCTCTACTCCCTTCACTTTATGCCTCCAAAATCACCTAAATGTAAGCTCAGAATGGATTCTAATACATCAAAATATAATAAAAACTTACCTAAAAAAACTGATTCATTACAATATAAATATAGTATACCCAAAATACATTAACTTTTTATATATATACAATATTTCAAAAAAGTTGAACCTAGTCAACAATAAATGAAACTTGTGTATATTCATAATGAAAGACAATTTTTTAACATTTTGATTGATGGTTTTCTTTTGGTATTGGTAGTATTATTAATTAATAGATTTCTAAATTAAATTTTTATAATAAATTTAAATTATTCACATGTTCATTAATTTCAAATAAAATAATTTAATTTAATATTAATATAATAGTTTTGTAGTTTTATACATAATTCAAATGAATCCTATTCAAATAATTTTCTTGTATTTTGTTTTAAATATTATAATGATTATTATATTGGATCAATAATTATGCAGTAGGGTAATATTGAATGTAAATTATAGGATTATTTATTATTTAAAAAAATAAATGATTCCAATATGAGGATTTATATTTATATATGTACAACTACCAACGTTAGTTTACACACGCTACAAGAAAGTGTAAAGAAACCTACTGGATTGGGGACTCGATCACATGACCATGGCCCAACCCCATCCTACCAGCACCACCCTAGCTGACCATGGGGGGCTCCAATATGAGAATTTATATTAAAACTGAATTCTAATAATTTTTCTAGTAGTTATTTGGTATATATTATTAATGTTTTCTCTAGGTAGAAAATAAAAAAAATTAAAATTATACTCAGATAATTACAATATATTTTTATATATTTATACTTTTTGATGGATGTGACTTATGTAGGGTTCCATTTTATATGTTCTAATTCCACTAAAGAGAATCAGAGAACAACCCATGCTTCCATGTAATGTAGGATGTAGGTTCGCTACTAAATTTTGATGCCTTCACTACCACTGCTGATGGGATGAGTGATGTTAATATCGAGGGTTCACGCTACATAGATTCATGGCCTACCACCACTTTCTAGATGAAATGCATCAAATGAAAGTCCATCCTAGAAATCTAGTAGGCTAAACCACTCATGAATTTATAGAACATCTTCAGAATACTCACAATGTTCACCACAGACCCTTCATTCCCAGTCCCTGCCAACCAATCAAGACCTCCCCATGAATCACACCTACAACCTCATCTCCTCCACCATTTTATTGTCAATACACAAATCAGTTCGCCAATCCTAGCTTCATAAATTGTATCACCACTTCATAAACACCAAAATAATTTCCTAATAAATCCTTTCCAACCAAAACAAGTCTTAAAACCCTATAACCTATTTCATAATCCACCAGACCTACCTCTAACAAAACCAATACAACCTACACTCACATGACAACCACATCCATCACACACCAACACTCCTTAATAACACATAATCAATTCTAGGCTCACCATTTGACACACCTATAGCCCAATACCAACTTGAAACCATCCCTATGAAAAACCATCACCAAAACTATGACCAAATAAAAAATTTATCCATCCCATTCCACATACCTAGAATCAAATTAAAAAATTTCAAAAATTATATTCTAGTACCCCAATAAATTACATTCCATCACTCAAATGATCTTGGGAACTTGACAACATCTACATCAGAGAGAAGGAATGGAGAATATCCCTGTTAGTCCATTGCAACAGGATATTGAAAGAGAATCTTCCATATACCTATGAGGTAACAAAAAACTTTTCTATCCTCATATAAAATAAAGACATTTATATATAAATAAAGGACCCCCACCCCATAAATTATCTGTGTTTTGGGACTACTTTTTTATAGGATCATGGGAAACAAAGAGGGATAGCTAGTAGATGTATGGGGGAGTATATTCCCCAACTGTCTGGGTAGGGGGTAATTCCTTAATTAGTAGAGTTGTTTAATTATTTGGAAGTTGTTAGGGGAATATTATAAAGGGAAAATAATAGCAGGGGACCAATCCATGTATTTAATTCCAATAAAGGACCCTCACAGTTATATTTGCAGGATGAGTTATAACTCACCAAGTCCCTCATTGGGATTAAATCCCTGGATTGGTCCATAGATTTCATTCTTCCTATTAAAAAAGTAGGTCCAAAAATTAGAGGGGTAGAATAATTTTTTAAATGTTATTCTTTATCACCCGAGTGTGGGTTAGGCTATTGGCTCTGGGGTGCAGTACTATCCAGGGATCTCTTCTTCTTCTCCGTTCTTCTTTTCATTTCTATTTTTACTCCATCTATCTACATAGCAGAGTCTATTGTAATTATATCCCATTGTAATTTCTAATATGAATATAATTATTCTATTTAAATTTCTATACCTTATAAATTGGTGCTCTAATTTAGAGTGATACAAAGGATATGAAATCAAGAGATCTATACAGGATAGATACGCCAAATGAAATGGATGCAGCAATGAGCCTAAAGAATGCAATATTAATTTGTGCTGTGAAGTTAACACGTGATCTTGATAAAATATTGAACTAGAAGATAGGTATGGGGAAGGATAATCCAATATAGTAATAATTCTCATTCATGCAGGATGAACTAGACACAGTAGTTTCACTTGAAGCATTAGACCCATATTTGTGTGCTGCAACTGACACAAACTACCCACTTAAAGGCAATCTCGATCAGTGATTGGGTTGTTTTGTAGTTTATGCCCCCATGAATGGAGAGTAGAGTATATGTAATTGAGAATTTATGGTAGGAGATGTGAGTTAGTTCCCAATGACAGGTGGTTGGGCAGTTACAGCTCAAGAACCAGATACTGGATTTGATGCTGATGTTGGGCCAAAAAAATGCAACCGATATAGAAACTGAATCATAGAGTAGAAAGAAGGAAACTGGATATAAAAGATGGATTAAATAGTTTAAAAAATTAATTATGTGTACATTTATTGTGAACCAGAGATGGCGGTGTCCTGTGAGGGTGAGTGTAATGTGGAGTGGGAGGTGCTACGTAGGAAGTTGATCAGATAGATGGAAATGCATGTTTTCTTTAGTGAGGATCTAATTACCTGTACTACCCATTCTGAAACATTATTTTCCATTTACCAAACATTTGTATAGTTCTAGGTTTCATTGTAAAACTAAGTATAGAAGGGTTGGCTCAATATTAGATAATTTATTTGAATTCAGTTCAACTACAACTTTCATGGAAGTTGTTCAAGGACGAGTTTCTTAGTATATATGGCATCACAAAAGAGGAATATCCAATGATATGTTTGAAGGAAATATTATAAGATATAATGGTGGATGAATATATTGATGAATTTGAAGGAATTTCTTAGGGATTCTTGATTTTTTTTAGGACTCGTATAAGAGTCTGTTTATTGAAGGACTCAAATCAGAGATTGGAAGCACAGTTATGGTCAACAGGCCACCAAGTGAGGCACAACTTATTACTCTATCAAGTATAGTATATTTTGAGATTTTTTTCAGGGGGATACTTCCACAACCTAAACCCTAAGACATAAGGAATGTTTTTATAAGCCAAGGGACGAGTTGGAATCCCAATATAGTGAAACTTGTTCCACAAATAGAAGTAGTATAGAAGGAATGATGGATAGGATACAATGCACATCAGAAGATAGGAATCCAAGGTCTGTCCTAAAAATGAATTTAAGGAAAAGGAAGGGTTTATGTTATGGTTGTGGGAAAAAATTTAGTTTGGTGCATCAATGTTCGGTGAGGGATTCAAGATGATGGTATGGGAGAGTATCTAGATTCTGAGTGAGGAGGAACATTAACCAATGGTGGGAAAAGATAAGGACGTATCATATGGTTGAGGAGGCAACTTATAAGATTAATACCTTGAGGGAAAGGTGGAATTTCAAGGTGAAGGTAATGATAGAATCATGGGAAACAAAGGGGGATGAAGTGTATCTATAAAGAGGAGTATATTTATTAACTATTAAGGGTAGGGGATTAATTCATTTGTTAGTGTAGTTTTTGAGTTGTTAAGAAATTTTTAAAGGAATATTATAAAGGTTGGTCCCAATAGTTAGAGAGGGGAGTCATATTGTTTTAAGTTTATTCAACACCAACTGAGAGTGGGTTAGGCCATTGACCCCAGGGTTTAGCACCAAATGGGGATATTTTCATCTATTATTCTCTTATTTTTATTTCTCTTTATCTATCTATCTCCATAGTCAAGTCTGTTGTAATTATTTCCCACTGTAATTGTTGATATGTATAGAATTACAATATTTCACCTCCTAGAACCTATCACTTTTGGTTTTATTCTACATGCTTATGTTTTTCACTGCTCTCATGTTGTTTAATAATAATTCCCATCTCATTTCTTGTTAATTTGTTGTGATATTCTTCTTCCCCCATGTCATATTCTTCTTCTTCACTATTTATGACCTTTTTATTATAAATTGTGTGTTTCTTTCTTCTTGTTGTGTGTTATTTGCTTTTCTTCATGTTCTATCTTCTTCTTTTCACCCTCAAGTTTGTGATCTCTTACCTACATCATGGAGGGATAATTAGATTTCATGGCATAAGGAGTGTATCTCAGTTACATCTTTGGTTTTAAGTGTTATTTTTATTTCTTTACTTCAATACTTTATCTGAAATTTATGGAGTCTGGGATTATTAATGATGTGACAACCCATGAGTTCCCTATTGTTATTTTTCTTCCCTCTTCAATCTAATTCATGTAGCTCGATCACTTATTTATTTACCACCTCCTTTGTGGGAGGGTTCAACCTTTTGTAGTTAGAATAATGACTTGGTTCCTTCCTCTAAAAGTAATTTTTTTTTCAAATACTAGGGATGATGTAACACCCCCTAGACGGAGACCCTGAATCGGTGTCTCACCCAATAGAGCCACTTGACCTCAGGCGCACCTCCCTATATGCCAGAGACTGCCGACTAGTAGTAAGAGTCTAGGGTTTTATCAGGGAGATACATTAACCTTATATTAGAGTAAAACATAGTGGAAATAACCAAGCAACATCCATAAGAAATAATCATAGTACATGAAAGAAAATAAACTGCAATGTTATATCAGATGTCAGGAGGAAGAAAATATTCATAAAGACACACGGTCATACCAGCATATAACAACTGACTTCCCACTAGGCTAATCACATATACAAGATAAATAAAATAATAATAGATAGGGGGTCTACTATCATGGATGCACCTCATCACATCCCGGTCTTCAAATCCTATCTAACATGTCCTAATTGATCATACAACATTGGGCCTTTTCCTTACCCAAATGTGTGAACATTGAAATCTTCTCAGGTATCAATGTGTCATGATCGTCCAATCTAGGTTTGAGTATAAGTCAGAAGGGTACCAACAATGGGGTCCCAAAAATAACCATTAGATATATTGTATGTGTGTGTGATATTCTTAGAATAAAAAATACAATGTGGAAGCATAATACAATAATCATTGTCAATCCCTAGGTTCTAAGGATCCATTTAGGATTGATTATATCTTCTTAGGCCAGTGTCAGATGTCTCTGAGTATGATACATATCGTCGGGGGGATACAAGTCTTTCTTTGGGATCCCATGAACATGACCACACATTAGGTGAAATAATCAGATCCTAGGAACCATCCTATGCATCTCATAATATCATATCAAACAATAGATACTACGCATAACTAGAAATGTCATAATATTATATCAAAAGGTGGATCGTAGGTATCACTAATCATCTCATATCATTACTAGGTTTATCCCCAGATCCTTGTAATCCTAATAATCTCCCCTCTCACTAGGTACAACAACTAGATCCTATGAATCACTAGGCATCTCATATCATATTACCAAACGTCCTTCCAAATTTTAGGAATCACTGGGTTTCTCTCCTAACATCATCAGGTATAATGAATAGATCCCAAGAATCACTATTAATATCTAAAACATCATTAGGTGACTCCCCTATATCCTAGGAATCATTAGGAAACCCTCCAACATCATTAGGTGCATCCTATAGTTCTTAGGAATCACTAGACATCCCATGTAGTCGCCATGCAAAACTTCCAGAATCTTAAAAATTACTAGGCATATTATAAAGTATCATTTATTATCAGGTACCAATATCCAGTTTATTCACATATCATAATTATAATAATTATATGGTTCAGCCGCTTTTCCAACCCATCTTATACAATCAAGGTCAGTCACTCAAGTGCATGACCTATCCCTTTCATTGCAGCCCTACCAGACTCACATCATTGATTTTGGTTCTAAGGTGACAACAAAAATCATTAATAACCACTCTCACACTAACTATCACAAGGTTTAATATAATTATTGGGAAACTCACTTAGGTCTCCTTGGTCTCATCATGATACATACACCCTATATGGGATCCTCGATCTCTATCTCACCAATCGGCCAAGTCTATTATTCAGAGGGAATAAAGTCCCTCAACAACATCATGTTCACATCCCGACCTCACCTTCCTTATAGGATAATTCCAACCGACATAACTCTAAAAATAAGACATAATTACCTTCACACTTCCCAATGGAATCCTAGGTTGGTACACTCACCCAACTATCATAATCTACCCAAGGTATACCCAGATGGGTACTCACCTACTAGTGGGGGAGGAACACTTGTCCCACTCTCTAATCAACAAGCCCAATGTAACATCCTACCCCTCCTCATTGGCTTGAGATGAGGTGGTAGTGTTAGTGGCCTTAGGTTACATACCCAAAACAACAAAGGATGACCATAAATTTCAAGGGCCTCAAGAACTTTGGGTGGATGATTTTACTTTTTAATGATAAAACACCCAGATAGCATAAACAATAAACATCCAATCCTCTATATGATTCCTAAGTATATAATACAACTCAAAACATAACCAAAACATTAAACAATATTATATTACAAGAAGAAACTAAAAGACATCATCGAAAAGAACTGAAATACCACAAAACTCAAAAATAATGAAGTGTCATCAAAACAAGAAACACCCAACCCGCTCCAAGATAAAAATCCACATTCCATACTCACAAAATCAAGAAACATCAATAAATAACTAAGTTACCTTCCCATTACCTATGTCTCGATAAATCACATCTGAAAATGCACAATAGTTCCAAAGAAGGGGGTGAGTATAAAGTCAGTAGGATTTTCCCAAAGACTTCTTAATTCACACCACTTGGACATGAACCAGTGGCCACATTTTTTATTAAATAGTTTTAAAAGTAGATAAAATAGTTTATATCCTAACATTAAACAAGTTCCAAGGAAAACATTTTAAAGTGTAAAATCTATCTCTATTATTTGGAGTATCCATAACCATGTCTCAAAACACACACCTATAAATGCCCAGGTGATAGTTTTATACTCATGAGTAGTCTCTCATCAATCCACAAAGTCATCAAAAGGTGACCAATACCAGGTGCCCCAATGGAACACACCCCTTCCAAAGGAACACGTCTATGAATGAACTCACACCAACCATGTATGCCAAATTCCATGTCAAACCATCCACACAAAACCTTTCTTTCTTCAAATAATTTCAACAAACATTTTTCATACGTCAAAAGGAACCCATAATTTTAAAATTATCATTTTAAAATTATCACCAAAGAGAATTTTCCAAGAAAACATTCTATTTCCACAATATCAAAACCATAACCCAAAGTATGAATTTTACAAAAATTACAATAAATTTGTTTAAAGAAAACCAATCATTTAAGTTCCAAGTCAAGTGGATATGAGATAGAAGCCACCTACCTCTCAACGATTAGAGAGAATGAATAATAGAAGGACAAAACTCTAGATCTGATCACACTGCACATTTCTCTCAATAGATCTAAGAATATCTCATCAAAATTCCATCAAAGAATATATATCATTCCTACAAATATTATATATATGGTTATGAGAAGGAGGAGAATAATATATCTAAGAATAATGTTAAAGAATGATGAATTACCATGAATTTTGATCTCCAACGCTCTTTGATTCACCTAAGAATCACTTTTTGATCAATGGAGATTGTCTCTCAAGCCTAGGGTGAAAAAGGAATTCAAGATATTGAGGGATTAAGAAAATAAATAGGGTTTAGGGAGTTAATTCAGATCAGATTTAAAAAATTCAGGGTTCTAACTATATGGTGCATGGTTAGGCCATAAAATTAGGAAAACCATACACCAACCATGCAGTGATACTATCTCAAGGAAACACCTTAGATGGTTGGATTTCATGATTAGAAAACCCAAGCACCAATTATAATTTTCCCTTTGTTTAAAGTTGCATGGTTTCTCTTTAGAACATGCATGGTTTGACCAAACCATGTGTCAACCATGTTCCTACCTAGTTACTCCCAAAACATGTTTCATGATTTTCCGGAGGCAGTTCATGATTTCTCCTAACCATGCACAAACCTTACACCTCCCCAAACACCTCCAAAACATGTCTAAACCTCTCAAAAACTCCCCCCAAATAACCCAAGTATTTTATAATATCAAATTACATAAATAATGGGTCATATACTTGAAACTGTAGGTGCTACTTTCTCCCCACCAATGGTATTTCTATATATGGAAAGTAAAAAACTGGTGTTTCCCTAAAAGAGATCGGTCCATTGCTCCAACATTTCATTTTAACTCTCCCATGTTTCTTTCTTAATCTTACCATACATAAATAAAACCTGTACTATACTATTTATTTTCCCATTAATGATTTTCTCTTACCAATCCTCAATCCTTATTATCACATGAATCAATGTAGCATCTGAATCAAAGTCAACATAATCCAATTGAATCACATGGTCAGGTTTAGGTTGGTACTTCTTCAACTGAGATACATGAAACATATTGTGCATTGAACTAAACCTTGTTGGAAAAGACAACTGATATTCCACCTCACCAACTCATTCAAGTATCTCAAAAGGGACTATGTACCATGGGGGAAACATTCCTTGAATACCAATATGATGATACCCAAGTCTTAGAGAGATTTTTAAGAAAGCATGATAACTCACCTAAAATGAAGATTGGAATTCCATGCATATTTATAGTTTCTCGAATGTATATTTTAGATAGGTCTTCCATATTATTGGTTTCACTAATTGGGTTTAAGTGAGTCTATTTTGTGAGTTAATCTACAATCACATATATGACATCATGTTTCCAAATCATTCATGGTAGACCTATTATAAAATCCATGACTATCTGCTCCCATTTCCACATGGGAATTAGTGAAGAATACAACATACCAAATGACCATTAATGATCTTCCTTGACCTGCTAACAGGTAAGTAATCTTGAGAAAAACTCTACAAATTTCCTCATCATGTCAGCTCAAAAATACTATTCTATCAAATATTTATAAATATTTTGAATTCTAGGATGGATAACCCATCTCAAATGGTGGTAGGTAGAAAGAATTTGTTCCTAATAATCCAAAGGTATTATAATCTGATCTCTAAAACATAACAGTGAAATCACATATAGCTTCCAAACATCAGTGGTCTCCTCACCATTGAGTTTTGACCACATAGTTAGACATTTCAGATCAAAAGTTTGAGAAAATCTAACCCACTCAACCAAATCAGGAACAACTAAAACCAGAAAGAAAATTGAAACATTACCTTTATTTGAACAATCTAGATGCATATTATCTATAATTGACATAATATATTATTAATCTAAATCCTCTTTATCCACCTGAGTATATGAGTTCCTTCTCAAAGAATCTGCTATGGAATTTCCTTTCCCTAGTGTATACCATAGGTCGAAGTCAAAAATTTGTAGATATTACATCCATATTCATTGTCTCAAATTCAAAATTCTTCATAAGAAAATGTGTTTCAAGATCTTATGATCCGTAAACACCGTAAATGTATCACTAAAAATATAATGATGCCAAGTATTCAACGAATATACTACATTAGCTAACTCTAAATCATTTTTTGGGTAATATTTCTCATCCACCCATAAATTTCATGATCTATAAACAACAACCTGATCTACCTGCATGAGAAAACATTCTAACCTAGATCCTAATGCATCACAATAGACTACATAGACCTATCTAGATTCTGTAAATGTTAGGATATGGGCGGATATAAGTCTAACCTTAAGTTCTTGAAAGGATTTCTAGCATTCATCGTTCCATAATTCCATTAGAAGGAATCACCTTTCCTCATCAAAGAAATCATCAGTGAGGTTAAACATGAAAAATCACGGAAAAGGAATATGTAGTATCCTAATAACCAAAGGAAACTATGTATTTCAAAGATATGCTTCAAATTTTTCCAATAGATAAGAAATTATATATTTTTAGAATAGAAATAAATTCCTTTTTCATAAATTACATGGCTAAGTAAACACACCTCTTGTATCTAGAAATCACACTTTGATAACTTATCATAAATTTGATTCTACCACGAGATGCCCAACATTGTAGCCAAGTGTTGTTCATGATCCACTTTTTTCCAAGATTACACCATAATATCATATAAAAAATACTACCACAAAGGAATCCAGATACCTCTGAAATATTCGATTCATCAATTCTATGAAGTCAGTTGGTACATTCACAAGAACAAAATGAATAATGATATATTCATAATGGATGTATCTCATTTTAAAAGTTTTCTTCAGAATATACTCCTACCAAAGTCACAGTTGGTGATATCCTGAACATAATTCAATTTTAGAGAACCATTGGTATTCCCTCAATTGATCAAACAAGTCATTGATTCAAGGAAGATGATATAGATTTAGCATCATAACTTGGTTAAAATTATGATAACCCACACAAATCCAAAGAGTTACATTCATATTTTTTATAAAAATAAATATTGCTACTCACGGAGATGTGCTTGATCGAATGAACCCTTTTCTTTCTAACTCTTCCAACTGAACTTTTAATTTCTTCATTTCTGTGGGTTTTATATTATAAGATGGAAGTAAAATTAGATTGGTCCCCAGTAGGAGATCAATCATAAACTTCACTTCTCTTTTGGGTGGAAACTCTGAGAAATTTTTAGGAAATACAACAAAAAAAATGGTCAAATATTCTTGTAAAAACTCTATTTTCGATCTCCTCTATAGATTCTAAAGTCAGCACAACCAACTGATAAGATATAGTTCCAACCATTAGTTCCAAAAGTCATATTCTACTCACCTTTACATCCCAATATCCTCTAAATAGATGGTAAATTCCCTAAAGAGATGTTAAATTAACCTTTTGGGAATAACAATCGATGTGGGTGTTGAATGATTTCAACCAATACATAACCAAAATCAAGTTGTTTACATCCATCTAAAGATCATAGATATTTTAAATAAACTTATCCTCATCGATAGTTGTAGAAAAATCTTTATACAAATAGTGTTGACACTCTATTTGGACATGAGGAGTTTTAAGTTTCAAAATAGAAGACATCATATCAATATGAAAAGATAAATTATCAAGGACATAAGAATTAATAAATGAGTGGAATTTGTTTGTATCAAAAAAATCTTGCATAAGGGAAGAATTTAAAATAATCATACCTCTCACCATCAAAGGACCTAATTGATCTTCTGTGATCACATTATAATATCCAAATAATTTATTACTTGCTATGATTTTCTCTTTGTTACCCTGTTGAGATTTCATAGGTTGAAGAGTAATGGTGTTCCAAGAATCACCTTGGCTCGCTCTATTTTGATGAAAAGGATTATTCTGCTGAGCTCATCCAGTCGAAGCATACAATGTATAAGAAACATGAGTTTTGTCTCTGTCACCATACCATGGAGAACTATGACAATAGCACTGAAGATGTATCATTTGATTAAAACTGTGACAATATCAATGTGGTACCATACAATCATTCTTCATATGCTTAGAACCACCACATTGAAAACATCCCAACTTACTTTTTGACTGAGGATGAATTTTTAATGAACCCATGCTCTAATTATGAGATATCCCACTGACAAAGAAAATTTATGTGCATATTTTTTATCAAATAATGAGTATTTTTTAATGTTTTTCAATGATAAAACCCCATGTAATTACATGTTTCATTAAAATAATAGGTAATTTAAATTTTAGATTAAAAATAAGAAAAATTGTGAAAAGTGCATAATTTTGGATTTTGGACAGTTTTTTACCACAAGGGTATTTTTTTCATTTCAAAAACAATATAATTCTAAATTTAGTGATTTTTTTTAGAATCATGATTTTATTTCCTCCAAATTTCTCTTCAGGACCTAGAGCTGAGTCGAATATATAGTAGTCCTAAAAATTCATTGAAGTTGGAAACTTTTCCGGGCGGACAGCGTGGACCCCACCATTGTAACGGGACCACATCTCGGCCTACACACCTTAAATTGAAGTGATTCCTCTTGAGATAGCATGAGGACACATAGGTACAGATTTAAATGAAATTTGACGAAGTTTTGAAGTCATTAAAGCTACCATTGGATGTTATATTTTTGAAGGAAGCTTCTTAGAACCTGCGTCCAGAAAACAAAACTGCCAATGAAAAATCTGTAACTCATTCATCAGGTATCCAAATGAGTTGATATTTGGATATTGAACAGAAAACACATTTATGAAAAACTTTTAAGAAGGGGTCTATGCGTGAATAATCCATTTAATGGGCCAACAATGCGCAAACTTTCAGAGGACAGAATTCTACCTATAAAAGGAGGTCCTCACCTCCTTCTCAAATCATCAACTCAACACCCACAACCAAGGAGGGATCCCACCGAGGCACGGTCCACTTATACTATTATATTACCCCCTCATTTATACTTTTTATTTTATTTTGTATTTTGTTTTGTTTTAGTTTAATTTTTAATTTTAATTTGAATCTATTTTAAATAAATCCATGCATTTGTGTTTCCCCATCCACTTTTCTTCATTTCTATCCATCTCTCTCTATATCCTCTTCCACCCACTCCACCTAGTAATCTCATAATTTCAGAAATGAGAGGATAACGCCGAGTATTGTCTTGGGGGTAGGTCAAGGTGTTATTGAATTTTCTTTACAGTTTATTTTAAGTTTGTGGTAGATTTGAGTAACATGGATTGGTGAGGTGAATGTCCTTGATTGGGTGACGGACCCCAATGACAAGTAAATTAAACTATTTCTATTCTGGAAAATAGTAGTGATTCAAAGGTGAGATTTCATGTTTATATTATCAAATTGAAATCAACATATAAAAGAGAATAATGAGTGAACCTAAGACTAAACCCCCAAACCAAGTACTTTCTTCTTAACTCATTCTGTTTTCATTTCATTCTTGTTTATATTTTTAAATAAAAAACCCAAAAAACATTTTAATTATTTTAATTAGATAATAAAAAATACCAAAAAAAGTGATATTATAGGTTATATAGAAGAAGTAGGTGAACTACATTGAGAAGGCTCCTTAAGAGAGACAACCCCGGTCAGCAACTATGGTGCACTATGAAAAAATATAATTGTTTTTTGTCAACGCCCTATGACAGGAGTGCATCAAAACTGGCGTTGTTTCCAGGGATCCAATAATCAGTTCATTTATTTTTTCCATTTTCACATCTTAGGCAGATTTCATTAATTTAAAAAAACTAAAAACTTTTCATAATGTATTCGAATTCAGAATATTATGCATGAAAAAATTACTCACAGGTGTGACAACAACAACAAGAAGAAGAAGATTTTAGAAGGGATAAGATGTAAGAAATTAGAAAAATCATTGAAAAACTAATGAGAAAAGTTGAAATATCATTTGACTATTTCCGTGCATTAATGGAGCAACCCAACCTTGAGACAGAGTAAGAACTTCAGGTGGAAAAGGGTATAATGTACATGTTGAGCTACAAGTGGGAGATCAACAAAGATTGGATGAATTCATGATTAAATGTGAGGAACTTCCTAATCTCCCCATAAAATATAAATAATAAGATCCAACACCATTGAAGTAAGAAACCACACATGTGGTGGAATTTGAAGTCAAGATGGAGGAGCCCAACTACCTGCCTCTATCATCAGAGTGTCTACTCCTAGAGGCACTTACCACTGAGGCAAATATTGAAGATGAACCAAATCAGGGAGTTGAACCATTCTTTTACTCTATCTATTATAATTTTATAGAATCTGAATTCTAAATCACTCTTTTGGTTTTGATTATACAAAATCATACAATCTCAGCTATTCATTGGAGGACGAAGAAGAAACTGGATGTGCACCTGCTGAGGAATATATGGAGCTTCCAAAACACGTTGAATATTTGTTGAGGGAAGTTCATGAAGAGATTCCAGTGGATTTCCCTAAGGAAACCATGAAAAAATATTCTTACCTTTATGGGGAAGAATATGATCTTGATACTTCATGTTATAATTTTATTCAAATAGAATTACACTCTGACTTTCCCTATAACTTTTCATTTGATGCAGTATACCTTGAGGATCCACTAGAAAGATATGAAGGTGTTTCAGAGGTAGAAACCAAGGAGGATGATGGTCCATACTTCATCCTAACCCCACCATAGAAGCTATACATCATTGTGAAGGGGGAGGATCTGGTTTACTTTATCCACAGATCATTTCTCAAGAACAAGGATGAAGCATAAGTTGGGAAAATCCACATGTGGTGGTTCAAATCAAAGAAGCTTCATCCTCCATCTGACTTTGGATAATAGCTGGTACTGCCCTCTGGAGGCAGTAAAAATTCAGGGCCCACTTGGGGGATCGTACCAAGATTTATCTTTACTTGATTTCTAGGAACTTATATGTCAATTTCATTTATTATAAGTAGTGTAGCATGCATCCCAATCCCTCTATCTTTTTTGAACTTAAATGAAATTATCCTTATTCTTAATTTAGTTATTTTCTTTTATAGGTTCATAATGGTAGAAGGAAACCCCAGACAGTGAAGGGGAAGGGCTAAGTTTCATGGAAAAAAGGAGTTCACTTTTAATGTTTTATCTTTTAAACTCCACATTTTTTTCCACAACATGTTTTGAGCTTTAAAGATAAAATTGCATGCCCACACTTGAATTCCTGTTTTACTCGACTTATCTAGGAGACATGAGTTTCTTATGAACCCAGTGATGTCATGTCTTAGATTTCAATGTTGATATGATTAAATGATTGAAATAGAGAATTTAATTTTTTAATATAAATAATATATATTGAAATGATGACCCATGATTTGAAGGAATTAACTGATTCATGTAAATGAAATTTCCCTACCATCTTTCATGATTTGAATTTCTAAAATTTATGTCAATTGATTTGTTATTATTAATCATGCCTTGAGTGATTGTCCAAAATAATATTTCTCATTCCCGAGAGGATTTCTAGACCAAGTACTTCCTATTTATCTTGATCATATTTCATGAGTGATCTTGGGACATGTAACCGACCAGAACTTGTATTAAAACTTTTCAAAGCTATGAGTGTGCAAAAACACATTTAAAATGATTGAGGCATTATTTGAAAAGATACTTTTCCCTAAAATACCACCATTAAATAAATCCTTCTTTCATCCCATAGAGACCATGAATGACCTTTATGGGGATTATCCATGTTTCAAGCCATTTTTATCCATTTCTACCCTACTATTTGTATTTTCATGATATTTTAAAGTTTAAGTTTGGGGGTAAAAGGAATCATGGTGGACGAGATGATACACATTTTAAGGAAGAAGTGTGGGGGTTTTATTGTAGGAATTGTAAAAGTTTGTGTAACCATTCATTATAATCTATTTTTTTCCCCTCTTGAATTGAAAAAAAATGAAAAAAATGACAAAAAGATCGAAAAAATAGAAAAATGGGTTGTGATTTGAGAGAACAAAAAATAACCATTTTCTAGAACTACAATCATCTGATCGTTTGTGGTTAGTTTATGGATGTGAGGTTTGATCTAATCATAACTTTTGAAAAAAAATAATTAAAAAAATAAAGAGGGATCACAAATCATTTATTATGCATAATTTGATCATAACCTTTACTTTGAGTTTTGGGAAGTGGGTGTTGCTACTTTGAAGGGGATAATTTCCTTACACTTTTTGATATAATTCATTATACTTAAGAGATAAACCTCCTCCTTGAGATTTAATTTTTAAAGCATCAAATACTACCAATCTTAAGCCTCAGATTCATTTTAACCTTTATTGCAAGTCCTTGTGATTTTATGTGTCTTTTTTCTTTACAAAGTGGATAATGTAGTTCATTTACAAGCCTATGGATAAGGAGCATGTTCTCATGATAGGAGAATAACTCTACTTGAATTGTATCATGATTGGAGAGAGAAAAGAATCAAAAGTGAGTTAAATCATGAGTTGGCATGTTTAATAATAATTATTCAAAGAGCTTGAATGAATGAAAGGATAAGTTCTATCAATTTTCAAAGGAAAAAAGGTAAAATATGTGAATTATTTATTTTTTGAAAAATGGGAAATTAAATTGATATTTTATTCATATTTTTGAAAGTTTTATTTCAAATTGAAATTTTTTTGATTTTATTGCATTGGAATTTTAATATTGGTAACATTGGTGTCCTCTGATTTCCATGTTGAGATTCTATGCTTGAGGACAAGCATGGTTTAAGTGTGAGGGTATTTGACAGAGAAAATTTATCTGCATATTTTTGACCAAATAATGAGGATTTTTTTACTATTTTTCAACGATAAACCCCATGCATTTACATATTTTATTAAAATAATGGGTAATTTGAATTTTAGATTGAAAATAAGAAAAATTGTGAAAAGTGCATAATTTTGGATTTTGGATAGATTTTTACCACAAGGGTATTTTTGTCATTTCATAAAAAAATATAATTCCAAATTTAGTGATTCTTTTTTTTAGAATCCGGATTTTATTTCCCCCAACTTTATCTTCAGGACCTAGAGCTGAGTCGAATATATAGTAATCCTAAAAATTCATTGAAGTTGGAAACTTTTTCGGGCGGACAGTGTGGACCCCACCACTGTAACGAAACTGCATCTCGGCCTACACACCTTCAATTGAGGTTATTTTATCTGGGATAGCACGAAGACACATAGGGACAACACTAAATAAAATTTGGGGAAGTTTTGAAGTCATTAAAGCTACCATTGGATGTTATATGTTTGAAGGAAGCTTCATGGAACCTGCATCCAGAAAAAAACCGCCAATGAAAAATTCATAACTCATTCAAATAGTGTCCAAATGAGCTGATATTTGGAGGGTGAAATACCAACACATTTATGAACGCCTTTGAAGAAGGGGTACACGTGTGAATCGTCCATTTACTAGGCCAACAACGCACAAACCTTCGGAAGATAGAATTTTGTCTATAAAAGGAGGTACTCGCCTCCTCAAATCATCAGTTCAACACCCACAGCCATGGAGGGATCCCACCAGGGCACGGGCTACTACTACTCTTCTCTTCCCCCCACATTTATTCTTTTTATTTTATTTTCTTTTTATTTTTTCTAGTTTTAATTTAAATTTAAATTTGAATTTATTTTAAATAAATCCATGAATTTTTATTTTGGTTTCCACCAATTAATTTCTTCTATAATAATAATAATAATAATAATAATTGAAAACTATTATTTTTATTTGTATTAATATTATTATAATTATTATTTATAACATCTCAATCTTAATTTCTAATTATTTTACTTTCTTTTTTCCCACATATTTCAAAAACTATTTTCATAATTAATAATAATAATAACAAGTAATATTATTATTATTATTATTATTATTATTATTATTATTTTCACATTCATTATAAATTATTTAATCTTCTTATCTCCCTCTCTCATCTCTCTCTCTCTCTCTCTCTCTATCGCTTCAATCCATCCACCATTATGATCTCTTACTCTTAGAAATGTGAGGCTGACCCCGAGGTATGGCCCAGGGGGAGGTTAAGGTGTTCTTGAATTTTATTTAAATAATAATAATAATAATAATAATAATATTTTTCAATTATTATTATTATTATTATAGAATAAATTAAATGGTGGAAACCAAAATAAAAATGCGTGGATTTATTTAAAATAAATTCAAATTTAAATTTAAATTAAAACTAAAAAAACTAAAAATACAATAAAATAAAAAAGAATAAATGAGGGGGAAGAGAAGAGACTCAGCAGCTCATGCCCCGGTGGGATCCCTCCTTGGCTGTGGGTGTTGAGTTAATGATTTGAGAAGGAGGTGAGGACCTCCTTTTATAGGAAAAATTCTATCCTTTGAAAGTTTGTGCGTTGTTGGACCATTAAATGACCAATTCATGTGTGAATAACTTATTAAAATCTGTTCATAAATGTGTTGGTTTTTTACCCTCCAAATATCTTCTCTTTTCGGATGAATGAGTTATGAATTTTTCATTGGCGGTTTCTTTTTCTGGACACAGGTTCTAGGAAGCTTCCTTCAAAAATATAACATTCAATGGTAGCTTTAATGGCTTTAAAACATTCCCAAATTTTATCTAGATACGACCCTATGTGTTATCGTGCTATCCCAGGTGGAATCACCTCAATTGAAGGTGTGTAGACTGAGATTTGGTTCTATTAAAGTGGTGGGATCCACGCTTTCTGCCCGGAAAAGTTTCCAACTTCAATGAATTTTTAGGACTACTATATATTTGACTCAGATCTAGGTCCTGAAGAGAAATTTGGAGGAACTAAAATAATGATTCTAAAAAAAGAATCACTAAATTTTGAATTATATTGTTTATGAAATGAAAAAAATTCCATTGTGGTAAAAATCTGTCCAAAATCTAAAATTATGCAGTTTTCACAATTTTAATTATTTTCAATCTTAAATTAAAATTAACCATTATTTTAATAAAACATGTAAATTCATAGGGTTTATAATTGAAAAATAGTAAAATATCCTCTTTATTTGATCAAAAATATGCACATAAAATTTCTCTGTCAAATACCCCCACGCTTAAACCATGCTTGTCCTCAAGCATAAAATCTCAACATGGAAATCAGAGGACACTAATGTTACCAATATTCAAATTCTAATGCAATAAAATCAAACAATTTTAAATGTGAAATAAAACTTTCAAAAATCTTAATAAAATGTCAATTTATTTTCCCATTTTTCAAAGAAACAAATAATTCACAAATTTTACTTTTCCCCTTTGAAAATTGATGGAACTTATCCTTTCATTCATTCAAGATCTTTGATTCATTATTATTTAACATGCCAAGTCATGATTTACCACACTTTTTATTCTTTCATATCATCACTAATGATACAATTCAAGTATAGTTATGCTCCTATCATGAGAACATGCTTCTTATCCATAGGCTTGTAAATGAACTACATTCTCCACTTTGTAAATAAAAAAGACACATAAAATCATGAGGACTTTCAATAAAGGTTTAAATGACTTTGAGGCTTATGTTTTGTAGGATTTGATGCTTTAAAAATTAAGTCTCAAGGAGGAGGTTTATCTCTTAAGTACAATGAATGATATCAAAAAGTGTAATGAAATTCTCCCCTTCAAACTTGAAACACCCACTCCCCAAAACTTAAAGTAAAGGTTGTGATCAAATTATGCATAATGAATGATTTGTGAACCCTATTGAATATTTTTTTTACTTTTGTACTTTTTTTCATTTTTAGAAAGTTATTATTAGAAAAAACCTTACATCCATCACCTAACCACATATGATCAGAAGATAATCGGTCTGGAAAATGGTGATTTTTGGTTCTCCCAAATCACAACCTATTTTTTCTATTTTTTGAATCTTTTTGTCATTTTTTTCATTTTTTTCAATTCAAGAGGGGAAAACAATAGAGTATAATTAATTATTCCACAACCTTTTACAATTCCCACAATAAAAACCCCACACTTCTTCCTTACATTCTGTATCATTCCATCTACCATGATTCCCTTTACCCCCACACTTCAACTTTAAAATATCATGCAAATACCAAGAGTAGGGAAGGAATGGGTACAAATGGCCTGAAACATGTCTCATCCCTATGAAGTTCAATCATGGTCTCTATGGGCTAAAAAAAGGATTGATGTAAATGTGGTCTTTTAAGGAAAAGTATATTTTCAAAGGATGCCTCAATCATTTTAAATGTGTTTTTTCATAGTCATAGCTTTGACAAATTTCAATAAAAGTTCTGGTCGATTACATGTCCCAAGATCACTCATGAAATATGATCAAGATAAATAGGAAGTACATGGTCTATAAATACTCTCGGGAATGAGACATATGATTTTGGAAAATCACTCAAGGAAATATTAATAAAAAAAATCAATTGACATAAATTTCAGAAATTAAAACCATGAAATATGGTAGGGAAATTTCATTTACACAAATCAGTTAATTATTTCAAATCATGGGTCATCATTTCAATATCTATGACTAATATTAAAAAATTCAATTTTCTATTTCAATCATTTAATCATTTTAACATTGAAATATAATTCAAGACATCACTGGGTTCCTAATAAACTCTTGTCTCCTAGATAAGTTGAGAAAAACATGAATTCAAGTGTGGGCATGCAATTTTATCTTTTAAACTCAAAACATGTTGTGGGAAAAAATGTGGAGATTTTAAAAGATAAAACACTAAAAGTGAACTCCCTTTTTCCATGAAACTTATTCCTTCCCCTTCACCTTCTAGGGTTGCCTTCTACCATTATGAACCTATAAAATAAAACAAATTAATTAAGAATAAGGATCATTTCATTTAATCTCAAAAAAGATAGAGGGAGTGGACTACATGATACACTACTTATAATAAATGAAATTGACATCTAAGTTCCTAGAAAGCAAGTAAAGATAAATCTTTTAAAATCCCCCAAGTGAGCCCTAAATTTTTACTACCTTCAGAGGGTAGTACCAGCTATTATCCAAAGTCAGATGGTGGATGAAGGTTCTTTGATTTGAACCACCACATGTGGCTTTTTCCATCTTGTGCTTCATCCTTGTTCTTAAGAAATGATCCATGGATAGAGTACACCAGATCCCCCCCTTCATAATGATGTATATCTTGCATGGTGGGGGTAGGATGAAGTATGGACCATCCTCCTCCTTAGTTGCTACTTGTGCAACCTCTTCATCTCTGTCCAGTGGATCCTCAAGGTATACTACATCTAATGAATAGTTATAGGGAAAGTTAGAGCATAATTCTATTTGAATAAAATTAAAAAATGAAGTATTAAGATGAATATAATTAAAACATGAAGTATTAAGATCAAATTATTCCCCATCAAAGTAAACAGCTTTTGTCATGGTTTCCTTAGAAAAATCCACTAGAATCTCATCATGAATTTCCTTCAACAAATATTCAACATGTTCTGGAAGCTCTATATGTTCCTCATCAAGTGCACATCTAGGTTCTTCTTCGTCCTCCAAGGCATATCTAAGATTTTATGATTTTTTATAATAAAAACCACAAGGAGCGATGTAGAATTAATATTCAATAAAATTAGAATAGATAGAGTAAAATAATGTTTCAACTCCCTAATTTGGTTCAGCTTCAATATTTTCCTCAATGGTAAGTGCCTCTTGGGGTAGACTCTCTGATGATAGAGGCAGGTAGTCGGGCTCCTCCATCTTGACTATAAATTCCACCACTTGTGTGGTTTCTTCATTCAGTGGTGTTGTCTCTTCTTCTCTGTATTGTATAGGTGGATTAGGTAGTTACTCATGTTTAATCATTAATTCATCCAATCTTAGTTGATCTTCCACTTATAGCTCAGTAGGTATGTCTTCCCCCTTTTCCACCTGAAGTTCTTTCTCTGGCTCAGGGTTGAGTTGCTCTATTAATTCACGAACATAGTCAAATGCTCTTTCAGCTTTTCTCGTCAGTTTTTTAATGATTTCTCTATGTTCTTCCACCTAATACATTCTAAAATCTTCTTCTTGTTGTTGCTGTTGTTGCACTTGTGAGTAATTTTTCCATGCATAATATTCTGAATTTGAATACATCCTGAAGTTTTTTTTGTTTTTTTAACAAATGAAATCTACCTAAGATGTGAAAAGTGAAAAAATAAATGAACTACTGATTGGCTCCCTAGAAACGGCGCCAGTTTTGATGCATGCTTATCACGGGGCATGGACAAAAACAATTGTATTTTTCCTAGTGCAGCATAGTGGCTGACCAGGGTCATCTCTCTTGAGGAGCCTTATCAATGTAGTTCACCTACTTCTTCTATATAACCTAGACTATCTATTTTTATGGTTTTTTTATTATTTAAAACAATGAAATGTAAATTAATAATTCTAAATTTATACTAAGATGAAAGTCTAAAAAATGAAGTTAAGAAGATAGTACTAGGTTTTGGGGTTCAGTCAGGGATTCAATCATTATTCTCCTTTATATTTTTTATTCTAGTTTGATAACTCAAATATGAAATCTCATGTTTGAATCACTATTATTTTCTAGAATAGAAATAGATTGAGTCACATGTCTTTGGGGACCATCACCCAATCGGGGACATTCATCTCGCTCAAGCATACTACTCAAGTCTATCATAAATTTAGAATAAACTTTATAGAAAATTCAAGAACACCTTGACCTCCCCTCGGGCCAAGCCTCAGGGTTATCCTCTCATTTCCGAGACTAAGAGATCAAAATGGTGGACGGATTGGAGCGAGAGAAAGAGAGAGGGGAGAGGGATAGAGGAAGATTACATAATTTATAATGAACGTGAAAATAATAATAATATTATTATTATTATTATTACTTATTATTATTATTATTAATTATGAAAATAGTTTTTGAAATATGGGAGAAAAAAGAAAGTAAAATAATTTGAAATTAAGATTGAGATATTATAAATAATAATAATAATAATAGATTTCAATTATTATTATTATTATTATTATAAAAGAAATTAAATGGTGGAAACCAAAATAAAAATGCATGGATTTATTTAAAATAAATTAGAAACTAAATTTAAATTAAAACTAAAATAAAACTAAAAAGAAAATAAAATAAAAAAGAAGAAATGATGTGGGAAGAGAAGGGAAGCAGCAGTCTGTGCCCCGATGGGATCCCTCTTTGGCTGTGGGTGTCGAGCTGAAGATTTGAGAAGGAGGCGAGGGCCTCCTTTTATAGAAATAATTTTTTCCTCCAAGATTTTGGGCGTTGTTGGACCATTAAATGGCCGATTCACTTGTGGACCCCTTCTTAATAGTTGTTCATAAATGTGTTGTACGTTCACCCTCCAAATATCAGCTCATTTGGATACTGTATGAATAAGTTATTAATTTTTCATTGACGGTTTCTTTTTCTGGATGCAGGTTCAAAGAAGATTACTTCAAAAATATAACATCCAATGGTAGTTTGAATAACTTCAAAACTTCCCCAAATTTTATGCAGACTCGTCCCTATATGTCCTTGTTCTATCAAAGGTATAATCATCTCAATTTAAGGTGTTTAGGTTGAGATGTGGTTCCGTTACAGTGGTGGGGTCCACGCTGTCCTTTCGGAAAAGTTTCAAACTTCAATGAATTTTTAGGACTAGTATATATTCAACTCAACTCTAGGTCCTAAAGAGAAATTTGGATTAAATAAAATCAGGATTCTAACAAAAAAAAATAATCACTAAATTTGGAATTATATTGTTTATGAAATGACAAAAATACCCTTGTTGTAAAAATCTGCCCAAACCCCAAAATTATGCACTTTTCACAATTTTGCTTATTTTTAATCTAAAATTCAAATTACCCTTTAGTTTAAAAAAATGTAAATTCATGGGGTTTATCATTTAAAAACAGTAAAAAATCCTCATTATTTGATAAAAAAATATGCACATAAATTTGCTCTCTCAAATACCCCCACACTTAAACCATGCTTGTCCTCAAGCATAAAATCTCAACATGGAAATCAGAGGACACCAATGTTACCAATATTCAAATTCTAATGCAATAAAATCAAAAAAAATCAACGTGAAATAAAACTTTAAAAAATATGAATACAATATCAATTTAATTTCCCATTTTTCAAAGAAACAAATAATTCACATATTTTAATTTTCCCCTTTGAAAATTGATGGAACTTCTCCTTTCATTCATTCAAGCTCCTTGATTCATTATTATTAAACATTCCAAGTCATGATTTACCTCACTTTTTATTATTTTATCTCATCACTCATGATAAAATTAAAGTAGATTTATTCACCTATCATGAGAATATACTTCTTATCCATAGGCTTGTAAATGAACTACATTCTCCACTTTGTAAAGACAAAAAACACATAAAATCATGAGTACTTGCAATAAAGGTTCAAATGACTCTCAGGATTAAGGTTGGTTGGATTTGATTCTATAAAAATTAAGGCTCAAGGAGGAGGTTTGTCTCTTAAGTACAATGCATGATATCAAAAAGTGTAATGAAATTCTCTCCTTCAAATTAGCAACACCCACTTCCCAAAAGTCAATGTAAAGGTTATGTTTAAATTATGCATAATGAATGATTTTTGAAACCTCTTGATTTTTTTTTTACTTTTTTACTTTTTTTTCGAAAGTTATGATTATATAAAACCTCACATCCATCACCTAACCACATACGATTAGAAGATCATCGGTCTGGAAAATGGTGATTTTTTGCTCTCCCAAATCACAACCCATTTTTATATTTTTTATCTTTTTTCCATTTTTTTCATTTTTTTCAATTCAAGAGGGGAAAACAATAGAGTATAATGAATAATTACACAACCTTTTACAATTACCACAATAACACCCCCACACTTCTTCCTTAAAATTTGTATCATCCTGTCAACCATGATTCCCTTTACCCCCACACTTCAACTTTAAAATATCATTCAAATACCATGAGTAGGATAGTAATGATTAAAAATGGATTGAAACATGGATTATCCCTATAAAGATCATTCATGGTATCTATGGGATAAAAGAAGGATTGATGTAAAGGTGGTCTTTTAAGAAAAAGTAGATTTTCAAAGGATGCCTCAATCATTTTAAATGTGTTTTTGCACAGTCATAGCTTTGATAACTTTGAATACAAGTTCTGGTCAGTTACATGTCCCAAGATCACTCATGAAATATGATCAACATAAATAGGAATTACTTGGTCTAGAAATCCTCTCAGGAATGAAACATATGATTTTAGACAATCACTCAATGCCTGATTAATAATAATAAATCAATTGATATAAATTTTAGAAATTCAAAGCATGAAAGATGGTATGGAAATTTCATTTACATGAATAATTTAATTATTTCAAATCATGGGTCATCATTTCAATATCTATGGTTTATATTCAAAAATTCAATTCTCCATTTAAATCATTTAATCATACCAACATTGAAATCTAAGACATGACATCACTGGGTTCCTAAGAATCTCATGTCTCCATGATAATATGAGTAAAACGTGAATTCAAGTGTGGGTGTGAAATTTTATCTTTAAAGCTCAAAACATGTTGTGGAAAAAAATGTGGAGATTTTAAAAGATAAAACACTAAAAGTAAACTCACTTTTTCCATGAATCTTAGTCCTTCCCCTTCACTGTCTAGGGTTGCCTTCTACCATTATGAACCTATAAAAGAAAACAACTCAATTAAGAATAAGGATCATTTCATTTAAGCTCAAAAAATATAGAAGGAGTGGGCTGCAAGCTACACTAATTCTAATAAATTAAATTTACATCTAAGTTCCTAGAAAGCAAGTGAAGATAAATCTTGATACAATCCCCTGAGTGGGTCCTGAATTTTTACTGCCTCCAAAGGGCAGTACTACCTGTTATCTAAAGTCAGATGGTGGATGAAGCTTCTTTGATTTGAACCGCCACATGTGGATTTTACCAACTTGTGCTTCATCCTTGTTCTTGAGAAATGATCCATGGATAGAGTACACCAGATCCTCCCCCTTCACAATGATGTATAGTTTCCATGGTGGGGGTAGAATGAAGTATGGACCTTTATCCTCCTTGGTTTCTACTTTTGCAACCCCTTCATCTATGTCCAGTGGATCCTCAAGGTATATTGCATCAAATGAATAGTCATAGGGAATGTCAGAGTGTAATTATATTCTAATAAAATTAAAACATGAAGTATCAAGATGAAATTATTCCCCATAAAAAAAACAGCTTTTTTCATGATTTTCTTAGGGAAATACACTAGAATCTCTTCATGAACTTCCTTCAAAAAATATTCAACTTGTTCTGGAAGATCCATATGTTCCTCAACAGTTGTACATCCAGGTTCTTCTTCATCCTCTAAGTCATAGCTGAGATTGTTTGATTTTGTATAATCAAAACCACAAGAAGTGATGTAGAATTTATATTCTATAAAATTAGAATAGATAGAGTAAAATAATGGTTCAACTCCCTGATTTGGTTCAGCTTCAATCTTTTCCTCAGTGGTAAGTGCCTCTTGGATTAGACTCTTTGATGATGGAGTCAGGTAGTCGGGCTCCTCCATCTTGACTTCAAATTCCACCAATTTTGTGGTTTCTTCCTTCAGTGGTGCTGGATCTTCTTATTTGTATTGTATGGGTAGATCAGGAAGTTCCTCACATTTATTCATGAATTCATCCAATATTTGTTGATCTCCCACTTGTAGCTCATCAGGTACATCTTCCCTTTTTTCCACCTCAAGTTCTTACTCTGGCTCAAGGTTGGGTTTCTCCATTAATGCACAAACATAGTCAAATGCTCTTTCTGCTTTTCTCGTCAGTTTTTCAATGATTTCTCTAAGTTATTGAACCCGAGCCCTTCTAAAATATTCTTCTTTTTGTTCTTGTTGTTTCACCTGTGAGTAATTTTTCTATGCATAATATTCTGAATTTGAATACATCATGAATTTTTTTTATTTTTTTTAAATAAATGAAATATACCTAAGATGTGAAAATGGAAAAAAATAAATGTACTAATGATTGGATCCCCGGAAACGACACCAGTTTTGACACATTACTATTGTGGGGCATGGACCAAAACAATTATATTTTTCCTAGTCCAGCATAGTGGCTGACCAAGGTCTTATCTCTTGAGGAGCCTTCTCAATGTAGTTCACCTACTTCTTCTATATAACCTAGACTATCTCTTTTTTTGGTTTTTTTATTATTTAAAACAATGAAATTTAAATTAATAATTCTAAATTTATACTAAGATGCAATTCTGGACAAAAAGAAGTTAAGAACAAAGTACTTGGTTTTGGGGTTCAGTCCGGGATTCAATCATTATTCTCTTTTATATGTTTTATTCTAGTTTGATAACTCAAAAATGATATCTCATGTTTGAATCACTGTTATTTTCAAAAATAGAAATATATTAGGCCGCATGTCATTGGGGACCCTCACCCAATCAGGGACATTCGTCTCGCCCAAGCATACTACTCAAGTCTATCACAAATTTAGAATAAACTTTAAAGAAAATTCAAGAACACCTTGACTTCCCCCCAGGCCAAGCCTCAGGGTCAGCTGCTCATTTTTTAGAGTAGGAGATCACAATGGTGGATGGATTGGAGCGAGAGAGAGAGAGAGGAGAGAGGGAGATAGTAATATTAAATAATTTATAATGAACGTGAAAATAATAATATTATTATTATTACTTATTATTATTATTAATTATGAAAATAGTTTTCAAAATAGGTAAGAAAAAAGGAAGTAAAATAATTTGAAATTAATATTGAGATATTATAAATAATAATAATAATAACAATAATATATTTCAATTATTATTATTATTATTATTATTATTATAGAAGAAATTAAATGGTGGAAACCAAAATAAAAATGCATGGATTTATTTAAAATAAATTCAAATTTAAAATTAAACTAATACTAAAACAAAAATAAAAAGAAAATAAAATAAAAATAAGAAATGATGGGTGAAGAGAAGATTAGCAGTGACCCATGCCCCGGTGGGATCCCTCTTTGGTTATGCATATCGATCTGATGATTTGAGAAGGAGGCGAGGGCCTCCTTTTATTGGAATAATTTTGTCCTCTGAAAGTTTTCATGTTGTTGGCCCATTAAATGTTTGATTCACGTGTGGAACCCTTATTAAAAGTTGTTCATAAATTTATTTTCCATTCACCCTCCAAATATTAGCTCATTTTAACACAAGATTAATGAGTTATGAATTTTTCCTTGACGGTTTCTTTTTCTGGACGCAGGTTCCAGGAAGCTTCCTTCAAAAATATAACATCCAATGGTAGCTTTAATGACTTCAAAACTTCCCCAAATTTTATGTAGAGCCGACCCTATGTTTCCTTGTGCTATCACAGGTAGAATCACCTCAATTTAAGGTGTGTAGGATGAGATGTGGTTTCGTTACAGTGGTGGTTCCCACGCTGTCTTCCCGAAAAAGTGTCCAACTTCAATGAATTTTTAGGACTACTATATATTCGACTCAGCTCTAGGTCCTAAAGTGAACGTTGGAGGAAATAAAATCAGGATTCTAACAAAAAATGAATCACTAAATTTGGAATTATATTGTTTATGAAATGACAAAAATGCCCTTATCGTAAAAATCTATCCAAAATCTAAAATTATGCACTTTTCACAATTTTTCTTATTTTCAATCTAAAATTCAAATTACCTATTATTTTAATAAAACATGTAAATGCATGGGGTTTATCATTGAAAAAAAGTAAAAAATCCTCATTATTTGATAAAAAATATGCACATAAATTTTCTCTATCACCCACCATTCTATAAGTAGGTGTCCCCATTCTTCTTATTCCCTTTATTATAGTTCCCGCATATTCCTATAGGAATACACATGCTCCTTACAACTGAATTCCGAGAGATATCGCTTTCTTCTAGAGTCACTCTATTGAACATTTCGGTATAGTTTGTAATATAGAGAATGTCGATCTTTGAGTGAATATTAGGTCATAACCTCAACTTAAAAATGTGTTCCTTCAAGGACAAACTTGTAGTAACATTCATAAAAAAATCATACTAAATTCATAAATTTAGAAGTATACTCTCTCACTAAGAGTTTCTCTTGTTTCAAGCTAAATAAATATGTCATTCTAGAAATTCTGAACATGTGAGTATTGAATTGTTTTTTAAAAAATTCTTCAAAATATTCTCATTTGATGCTTAGGTGATCTTTAGGATGAACATATAAATACAAAAATTTCCATTCTAGATCATATATAATAGATGTTTCCAACTTATCTTTTAACTCATTTGATGTTTCCAAGAATTCAAAATTTTGGTTTATCGTATTCAACCAAACTTTCCCTTTCTCCAACTTAGAATCCCCTCGAAATATGGGTGGATTTTGATTTTGAAATTAAACTAAATAGTGAACTTTCCAAGGCACAGCATTCCTATTACCCCTATACATACCCTAAAATCCTGAACAATACCTTTGAAAAGTTTTTGGTTCACCTGTGGCTTAGGAGAAACTACATTTTTAGCAGCCTCTTCCAGTTTATTTCTATGGTGTATAACCTATTCCATTCGTTATAAACAAAAACCACATTTAGTCACTACCCATTAGAAACTAGAGTCTTATCAATTCCAATTTACCATATAACACATGTCACAATCATACATTTCAAAAATCCAACTATCATCTACATATTAATAATTTTTTAAAATACTAAAACCATTCTTTTCAAAATAAACCCATTTAACTATTTTCAAAAATCTACACTTTGCCACCATTTAATAAATCATTAAACTCAGAATGAACAATGTAGTCCTCATGGGAAGTATTACTATAAATGAATTCCAGGTAATTATCATCAGCTAAACCAACAAAGATGAGATGAAAACTCACCAAGAAGTGTCTCTAAACACCCTTGTAACTTTATGTTCTGTATAAGAAGGTTATATAAGTATTTTTAAGATATAAATTTCTCTTTTTGACAATATTATATCCTTACTACCATACCAAATATAGGTTGATACCATTTCCAACTCAAGGACCAATCAAGATGATACCATTTGTTCTAAAAAATATAGATGAACCGACCAAAACTGATGCCATTTGTAACATCTCACCCCTCCTCATTAGTTTGAGATGAGTTGGTGGTGATACTGGCCTTAGGTTACATCCCCAAGACACTAAAGGCTAACAATAAATGTTATGGGCCTCAAGAACATTTGGGGTATGATTTTCCCTTTAAATGATAAAACACCCAGAAAACATAAACAACAAACATCCAATACTATATACGATTCATGAGTATATAATAATATTAAAAATACAACTAAAACATTAAACAATATCATAGTATAATAAAAAACTAAAATAAATACTCAAAAAGATCCAAAAATACCACAAAACTTGAAAACAACCAAGTGGCCTAAAAACAAGAAACACCCAACCCCCATCAAGATCAAACTCCACATGTCATGCCCAAGGTATCAAGAAGTGTCACTAAAGAACTAAGATACCTTTCCTTTAATTATGTATCGATATTTTAAATCTACAAACACACAATAGTTCCCAATCCTGGTGTGAGTTTAAACTCAATATTATTTCCCTAAATAATTCCCAATTCTTTCCCCTAGGTTAGGAACCAGTGAAAAAAAATTATATAAAACAATTTTAAAAGAAGATAAAACAGTTTATATCAAAATAGTAAACAAGTTTCAAGGAAAATTGTACAAAGTGTAAAAAAAATTCAATTATTTGGCATACCCATAACCATGTCTCAACACACACACCCATGCATGTCTATATGATAGTTTTATACTCATGAGTGGGCTCTCATTGATCCACCAAGTCATTGCACGGTGACCAGTATCAGGTGCCCCAATAGCACATGCCCCTTCTATAGTGTCACATCTATGAATACTCTCGCACCAACCATGTATGCCAAATTCCATGAAAAACCATTCCACATCAAACCTATTTTCTTCAAATAATTTCAAATGATATTTTCCATGCGTCAAAACAAAACCATAATTTTCAAATAATCATTTTAAAATCATCACCAAAGAGAATTTTCCAATATACCATTCGATTTCCACAATTTCAAAACCATAACCCAAAATTGGTTTCTATAAATATTCCCACATGGATTTTACAACAATTTCAATAAATTCATTTAAATAAAACTAAGCATTCAAGTTCGAAGTCAATTGGAGATAGAGGTAAGCCACTCACCTATCAGCGGTTGGAAAAAATGAATAATGGGATGATAAAACTCTAGATCCAATCACACTACACATTCACTTAAATAGATCCAAAAATATCCCATCAATATTCTCATTAATTAATATATATATACCCTTTATGTATTAGATCTATGGTTTCGTGTTTGAGGAGAAGAATAGATATAATAATAATGGTGAAGAATGATGAATTACTGATGAATATGGATCTCCAATGTACTTTGATTCACCTCAGAATCACTTCTTGATCAAAGGGGTCATCTATAAAGCCTAGGGAGCAAAAGGAATTCAAGATATTAAGGGATTAAGTGACTAAAGGGGGTTTCAAGAGTTAATTCGGATTAGATCCACACAATTTGGGGTTCCAACTGTACATTGCACGATTTGGTGCATGGTTTGTCAAATCGTGCACCAAACGTGTGAACCTACTATCTCAAGGGAACACCTTACATGGTTGGATCACATGATTAGACAAACTATGCACTAATAGTGATTTTTCCTCTGTTTCAAGTTGCATGGTTTCCCCTGGGCACTCACACAGTTTGGCCAAACTGTGCGCCAATCGTGGGCCTTCCCAATTACTCCCAAAACATGTTGCGTGGTTTTATAGAGGTGGTTCAAGGATTATACTAACCATTTACCTCAAGATAAACCTCTATAACATGTATAAACCTCTTAGAAACTCCCCAAACATAGCCCAAGTCTCTTATAAGCTCAAAGTATGTAAATAAATGGTCATATACCTAAAACTGGGGGTGTTTCATCCATCGACTCAAGTCATAACACAATCCCATCATGGCCTACTCGAACAAACCATACAAGTCAAAAACACACCTTTATGAGGGGGTGTTTAGGGGATCCTACACTAGGACCATGACATTAAGTTGAATTTATTTAATTTATTCCCCTTAGGGTCTTATCCATCCCATATCACATTTTCATAATTAATCCCTTGATCATAAATGACTGAGGGACTAAGCTAGCATCAAAGCTCCCCATATCTTGAGGCATACATTTATAATAAAGGCATCAACCAACAATAATTAAGGCATCAAGACAATGTTTGAGTCTCACATGGTCCTCCCCTAGGTTCAAAGGTGACACTCGAGGTTACCTATGTCGGGTCCATCACTACTCCCCAACTAGGGGAGATAAAGACACATAACATTGTTGTTCCCATGTTGGATGAGATAAATGGGTGTGGGAGGTGGTGAATTGGAATAGTGTAACCTGGTCTATTTGGATGAATTTGGGTTGAATTCCATCAGCCTATACTAAATACCAGACCCCAACTCTTTTGGTTTGACCTCTACAGTGAGGTTGTTGGGGGTTACAAGGGGTAGCATGCTCTTTCTTTATAGGTCTGGGGGCTGAAGGTCCCTGACCAAAATTTTAGATAACTATAGAAATGATGACTCACTATATCAGTGCGGACTAGTGGAACTAGAAAAATATTGTAGCAGTGCAGACTTACTGTAGCAGTGCAGACTTATTGTAGTGGTGCAGACTTACTATAGCAATGCAGACTTACCGTAGTAGTGAAGACTTTCAAGAAAATAGTATTTTAGCCACCCAAAATTCTTGCCATTGAAACTGTATCACCTTGGACATCAGAGGCTGCAACACTATAGAATAATGGACTTATTATTTGGTTGGTGTCATAGTTACATTTTCTTATTTTTTTGATCATTCGAGATAGATTTTTGGTACATATGAAACTCTAATTGTACCCTATAATTATTCTCCTAATCACCGTGAATTGTTATGACTCTCTGTGCATATAGGGATCATTTCCTTAACCATGTAAATTTCTACATCCTAATACCTTCCTCTCATTCTTTTATTTTTTTCGTTTCTTCGTCTGAAAACCTTTTCTATCGCTACGACTCCTAGTGATTCCACAACAAGGTGAGTCAATGATCATTTTTTTCACAAATTCTTTATTTAATTGAACATTTGTGGCTAGTTAAAGCCTTGATCCACTCATTCTTGTTATGTCACCCTTTCCCATATGCAAAAAAATGCAAGCAAAGAAATAAAATGAGGATTTATAAGGGTCATCCTTGAAAGGATACCCCTTTCCAGGTTCAGTTCGAGTTATGAGACATGGTTTTTCCACTATTAATCAACTTGAGTGAAAGTAAAAAATTATCTCCCCAAAACGTTTCCAGTCAATCTGCAGAAATTTCTGTTCCCAAGTGATCACAATAACCACCTCCTGGTGGGTTGTTTATAATGGATCCTGCGAGTTGAGGTTATCTCTCAAAAATATTCTAGCTATCTCTTGACAAGATCATTATACTACCTATCAATAGTTCGTCAAGGATCTTCCTAAACTCCTCATTCGAATAGGTATTCGAGCACTCCTATTACCAGATGCAATGTGTCAGCCCTATTCCTCTCAAGTCCATGCACCCAAATCTTCCTTTCAACTTTGATCAATGGCCTTGATCACCATAGCACAATAGTTGGAGTTCTAGAATTCTTCTCTCACCTCCTCGTCACACATGAAACTCATGAATTCAATCACATTTTTCACTTTCTTCATTAATGAACTTGTGTTCCCTGAATGAATTGGGTTATTCTATTCTCTCATGTGTCTTATAGAATATATCTTCATGAAATACAGTGATGAACCATCTCAATTTCTTCTTATCTTCCATATCTATAATCAATAAATTTCATGAATAGTATTTCCATAAGTCTTATGAAAATTCCATAATATCTGGCAGTGAGATATTATCATTCAAAATCATTTGAATTGAGTCCAGGTCTCTATTTAATTATTCCTTAAGACTGAGACATTCCTTCTTCATGCAATATTCAAAATACCATAATCTCAAATTATGTACAAATCCTATGACTCTAATTAATTTCACATCTACATGAATCATGCAGCAACATGACATCTCCCATGATGTAGAGCTCCCCATGTTGGACCTTGATAAACTTCTAGAATCATGGGCTTCTCAAAATGGTCACCAAGTGTGGACCGCTACATGATCCTCGCTATTTCAATTCACATACTTCACTTCTCATGAGAGACGCCACAATCACTTCCACAACATATTCTAACACACCCTTTCTCACAAGTAAATTATAATCTCACCGTGGTTTGTATTATGGTGTGGTCTTTCACATCTCATCTTTTTGGAGATTCGATGACTCGAAAAACTCTCTTTATCTCTCCATCCAACGGCCCGAAAGCCTTCAAATTTTTTTATTATAAATATAGACGCCCTTTTAAGGGAATAAGGGGGGAACCCAGACATTAAGGGAATAGGACATACACGACTCAAAAGTAAAGAGTAAATACAGACTAATAATATAGATTTTCCCCTCCCCAGCATTTGATCATGATGAAACATCCACCGTTGCAAGGTAATTCGGAAAATAAGTGTCCTATGTCAAAGCACAGGCCCGATCTGATGGCAAACTCCATACCCTCTCAAACAACAAAATCCAAAAAAAACTTTTCAATGAGTAACGGTCACCTCTGAATCCTCCCCTGAATCCAATTACATAAAATCAATTCTAGCTACACTGACCACCTTCAGGAACAAACCATAAAAAAGCAACACTCACACCACCTGAAAATTAGCAAAATCCATCACCACACGTAGGGCCCGAACAGACCCTGTGCACCTTGATACTTCACTGGTCACCATAACTATCACCTAAAAATAGCCTAGCCACCATCCATAGACAATCCCAAACACCCATGGAAGCAGAAGCATCACTGAAGAGAGATCTGATCCACACAAACAGGAAGTGCCTCGCAAGGCCTGGATCTGGACATGGCAGCTCGGAAGCACACACCAGAGACCAAATCACACACCTTGGAAAGCCAGAGATAGCAGGGAGAAGTAAGACACCTCTGGAGACAGTGACGCCGCACAAACCATCCAATAAATAGCCTCAACTAATCAGACGACATGATCCCAAAGCCTCAAAACCTGAAAAAACCAAACAGATCCTCCCCCCTCCGAGGCATTGCGAGATGACGACGATCCATAGTGAAGGAAGGAGCCGAAGGCGTGCCGGAACCATCTTCGAGCCAAGCCGACACCAGGGAGAAACCGGAAAATGCCTAGAAACTCTGAGACAAAGACGGAACACTGGAGCCGAAGCTGATCCATGTCGATGCTATGCCAACCCAAATAAAGAAAGCACTGAACCACCGTGAATCGCGCCGAAGGAGGGGAGGATTTGAATTCACTGAAGAAACCCTATCCCCAAATGGGAGGGAGAAGCCGCCGCTCAGAGGCTCCCCATTCCTAAGGGTGGTTTAATATAAACTCATGTCAACTATCTTTATCTCTCATCAGGAAGAAACTCACCTGAAAGACTCACCACCATGGCATGGTGATCAACCTCTTCCTATTTTACTATCTCTAAATCTATACCATGTTGCGGTATGGTACTCTTCTAATCCAATCCTAGTATCTCATTCAGTTTTAACTAGAATCACCTTCTTTAGTGATGTTTAATACCATGAAATATTAGTGATTTCCATCATATAATTTTTATTCTTCACACTTCGCAAGACTTCTAAACTCATGAAATCTTTCATTGAATTCATACACATAGAAAGTCATATGAGCTCAAAGTCATACACGCCTTGCTCTCGAAGTCATCCATGGAAGTCTAACACCAGACTACTCAAAGTCGGACATCAGGAATTCATAATATTTATAGCAAAGTCTTATGTTGGAAATCAAAGTCATATGAAATGAATTAAAGACTTGTGATCTACTCAAACTTCAAAACACCTTACTCACTCCAAACTCAAACTGCTTTGATTCAACTCAATATTTTCTCAAACACTCCATACCAACTCACAAACTATTGCAGATGGTGTATACCACCATCCCACACTTGCTTTTCTCTTGAAGAAAAACACAAAAATTGTCACATTTATGGGGATAGTCCTTGAACCTTTCCAACCAATTGTTTCAAGTAGAAACCTTCAGTTCTTCCTTCCCCTTCCATATATGTTGTCAACACCTCAACATCCTTTATATTTATTTTTCCATAGAAACATGGAAGACAAAAAACTCATCTTTTGAAATACCCTTTGACTTGATATCTCAATAACCTTATTGAAAATAAATACAACTTTAATCCATATAGGCACTTCAACCCCCCCCCCTTTTATTTTCCTTCAATACCCCTTTTCACTTCATTCAAGTCCAAATTAAAAGGTATTTTTCTACCCCTTATTGACAATAAATGAAAATGTCATATATGGGTTGAACCTAATTCAATTTCTCCTTATTTTCATTGAGAAAAGAGATAATTCATCAAATATTATCCCTCCTAGATTTGAATTATAACGTGATTCACTTTTGATAGGGATGAAACCACACACAACTTAACCAAGATATTTTGGTCAACTTACTCTATTTGGGATAACCTGTGGTAGAAAATAAGAGATACTTCACCTAAACAACATTAGTGTCCATAAATTCCCATGCATGTGATACCATTCTCAATTTCTCATTTTAGGGGTTTTTCAAATAGATTTATCAAGAAATGTAAATCTTTCACACATCTTAACAAACACATTAAAAATTTCTTGTGCAAGGCATAAATATCCCCCTTTCTCATAGATTTTTCATTAACTAACACTGAGTAGAAAATGTGATTGATACACCTCTTCTTATAGTTTTTTAAGGCTATCTGGAAACTTCAATATTTCATGATTTAATGCACTTAATAGATTAAATAACTTCCTCTTCATCATGGTAGTTTGTATACAACTTGATGAGTAGTTTTATCTTACTGGCCATCACTAACAACCTCATTCAACTCCCACTTTATTTTGACTTTATTAAATTCACTACATGTTAGAGCATATAAAATCATAATAGAGAATAAGGAGGGTTTATCCTTTCTCTTCGAAGATGGTATAAAGGTCGAGAGTTTTCTCTCAGCCATTATTTTTCAGTTCTTCTAACTTTTGATCTTGAAGAGTTCTTCATGACTCTTTTATTGGAATTTTTTTCATGTATCTTCATATGAAGCATGGTTGTATTATTTATTTAAATTCATTATGTGGTGAAAAAAAAAATATGAGTAATAAATTCACATTCTTACTCATACATTTTTCACTCTTTTTTTAGTACCTTATCCCAAGCCGAAAATATAAATGAATCATTCTTTGATGTCTTCCCAGCTTACTCATTCATCCCACATAAAAATTTCATGGCTTTAATAGTTTTTAGAGTCTTTCCATGAAGAAATTTCATGAACCTTTCAGTATGGTGACCTTTTTTACTACATATTCCATAGGATTATTCCATATAATTTTTTTGGATGGATATACCTATTGGTTTCTCAGAAATAAAAATCCTTTTTCCTGAGAGTATTCATTTTATCAAATATTTTATTCCCTTATTTTCTTGATAGATCCCCCGTGTATCATGCCAGTTATTTGGAAATGACATGTGGTACCAACAATCATGTGCTTTATGTTCAAATCCTCCACAACACCAAGAGTATCCCTTGAAACTCAATCTTCCATAATTTTTATTGTCCTACTAAAAATCTGCTTGTTGTCAAGATAAGTGACAACCTTTGTTTTACCAAATTTTAGGTGTTTTCCTTTGTCAACTAATATACATTTATAATTATAATAGGAGAAAAAAATTATGATTTTATTCAGCCTGAACATATTCATTTTTATTTTAAGATTCAGTATAACTGGATAAAAGTGATTTAGTATCACTTAAGAAAATATAATAGTTTGTACCTCTTTCTTTGGGCTGGTCATCTTATCATCTCGGGATGTTTCAACTTGAATTTCAATGGATTTATCATATTATTTTCTCATAGTATTCTAGGTGTTTTCAACTCTAAGACACCTAGATTGGGCCTCATGAATCTCTTATTCCTTAGCATCCAGTTTTTAATTGAGCTCTTCTAGGATCTTATCCTGCATTACATTTTTTACCTCAGAATTTCTCATCTATTTGATGAGATCACTCCCTTTCTCATCATAAATTATTTTATATTTTTCAACAATCTTAACTAAATTCATGATCTTGTAATTTCCCTCAAGACAAGCCACAATTTTAATCACTCAACATATACTCAATATATCCTTCCTCTTCCTCCTCATTACTGCTTGATGAGTCTTTATGTTATTTAACCTGAGCAATGAAGGTTTTGTAATTTTGAGTGATACCATTATCATATGACTCACTCTAGGATGATGTGTATTCAATTTATTCTCTTCTTATACAATTCCTCCTAAATTTCCTTGAAGACATTTTCTTTCTTCTAGAATCACCTTTTTTGGATTTTTATAATCTTCCCTTAGAATAGTATTCTCTCTCATCATCACATTAAAATCCATAAAATTTATTCTTTTGATAGTCAATAAAAAAATTCCCAATTACTCTATGATTAAATAATTTAAGAGGAATCATAGTTTTGTATTTGTATATCTCTCTTATGATGTTTCTAAAGATAAAATTCACGTCTTTATTATACTCCTCTCTTCTATCTTCTTCATTGTCAGAATCTAAATCAGATTCAATCTTCCTTTCCTTGAGATTTTGTTTATCTTTGGATGACACCTCATCCTTTTTTTCTTTTTTCTTCTGATTTCCTCGTTCTATAGTTAAGGATCATGTTGTATAAATCATAAAGGGATAATTCTCCAATCACCTCAAGGGCTGAAATCATTGGGTCAAATTTATTTGGTATATTTCACTTGGTCTTATTTACAATAGTTGAATCCTCCAGATTATCTACAAACCCACTAATATGACTGAAAATATCATTAACCCTAGTAAATTATTCATCAATTCTCTCATCATCATCCATCTATATGTATTTAAATATTTTTCTCCAAATCTGATGTTTGGCTTCCTTATTATTTAACTTTCCTTTATGCATATTTTACAACTTCTCCCACATCTCCTTGATTGTTTTGAGTCCTATTATATTGGTTTATACTTTATCAGATAATGATGAAAGGTTTAAATTTCTATCTTTCTCATCAACTTCAAGATTCCTCTTGTTAGCATAATCCATGGGAGCATCTTTTCCGAGTGGAGTAAATATCACTATTACATCATCACTCACTTCAATCCCTCATAATATTAAATATAGAAGCATTTGGTTCTTCCATCTACGAAAATTCATACGATCAAAGATAGGCACTCCTATGTAGTTGATGGTATTGGGAGTCTCCATACTTCTCCTTGGATCTTTTAGAGGCAACCATTTATAAGAACCTGAATCTTTGTTTCAGGTATGTTTTTCCTTTTCATGGAGTTTTTGAGAAAAGAGGAGTTTCTAAAAATTTTTGAAGTACACGTTGTGTACTCCCTTGCCGCGCCAGGCCGTGTGCTGGTCGTGTCCGGGCCACACACACGGTGTGTAGGGGTGAAGTGGAGGCCGCTTAAAATGGAGTACAGAAAATTAGATTACACGTCGTGTACTCAAGAAGTACACGCCGTGTAATTTATTTTTTTTCATTAAATGGACCAGGTTTGTGCCTGACGGAAAGAACTTGCTTCTTCTTTAGGTTTTTTCATCTGAGAGAACCCATACACCTATGGAACTTCTCTGATCCCCCCGTGCCTTAGTCCGTTCTCCGAATCAACCGTCATTGATTGCGTTGGAACGGCAGCGGTGAGTTCTTCCTTATCCTAGAGCCTTGTTTTCCAATTACTCCTCTTTCTTAAATTATCATGGGTTGAACATTTTGTTCGTTTTCGTAGATCTATGTCATTCTAAGGAGAATCAATCCTTGTGGTTCAATTGTATTGATCTCCTAGGATCGAGGTAGTGTTTTGTGCCTTACCTTTCGATGTCTTTGAGTTTTAGGTGCAAATTCCACCAATACCCATGAACGGGGTTTTGTGTGTTTACCTTTTTTCCCTTGTGGTTATTCCTGCCTTGCTTGCATACTTGTGTAGAGGTAAATTGATCATGTTTGTGGATAATTGTCATGCCTAGATGTTTTGCCCATGATTTTTTCTTGTTGCAACCTTTGGGTTTCTCAAGCCTTTGGTTGTTGTACATGTTTCCATTCCTTGTGATTATAAGACATAATGATGTTGTTAAGATGTTTGTTTCTCTGTAGACTGTTTATCCAAGTATCTCTATAGGTGTACTTTGGTTATCCAAGTAGCTCTATAGGTGTACTCTGGCCTTATATCATTAATATGCACTGACTGACACGGGACCGTGAGAACCCGGTGCTATAGACTATAAGGGATAGACTGAGTGAGCTTCTTGGAGAGTCTTAGATATTATAGACTATACAGGGATAGACAGAGTGAGCTTCCTCAGAGAGTCTTGGACATTATAAACTTCAAAGGATAGACCGAGTGAGCTTCCCAGAGAGTCTTAGTTATTATAGACTATAGGAGGGTAGACCGAGTGAGCTTCCTCAGAGAGTCTTTACCCTTTTTGAATGTCTTTAAAACCTTCCCAGGCTAGAGGAGTAATTGACCGAGTGAGCTTCCTCAGAGAGTCTGTGGTATACCTGAGGCTATAGGAGGACTGACCGAGTGATATTCCTCAGCGAGTCTCTAGACCTTTGGGCCAATAGGGTTAGACCACATGATCGTCCTTAGAGATTCCCTGACTACCCAAGACTATAAGGTGAATTTACCGAGTGAGCTTCCCCAGAGAGTCTTATAAATTCGTATGACCAAACTAGAGGGGTTAGGCTGAGTGAACTGCCCAGAGAGTTGTGGTACTTCTTGGATAGGACTAGAGGGGATGGCTGTGAGTACTTCCCATAGGGTTTACTACTTGTGTAGTTGTTGCTTCACCGATGCTTGTTGTTCTATGAACCGATCACTGTTGTAAATCATCATGTTTACTTCTTACTGATTACTGCCTGTTGTTTCTGCTACTGTTTACTGTTTATTGTACTATTACCTGCTATATACTCACTGACTATTAGGCACAGATCTTCGGGTGGTTGCCTACTGGGAATTATTCTCACACCCTATTTGGGTCATGCTTTTGGGACCAAACAGACTATGTTGTTGCAGGTATAGACAAGGGAAATCGCCCTTCAACTTCTGGTACTTGATTGCTTTAGAGCAGGAGAGCATGGGACTGAGCTTTGGCTTGCGATGCTGAGGAGCTGTTTACTTTATTTTGTACTTGTTTTGGTACTATTGTATTTTTTAGCATTGTGACTTGTTTTCCTGCTTTCCAAGATATCTATCATGCATCATTTCATATATATAAATATGTGCTCTAGTTGTTTTCTGATTTAGTCTTCCGCTGTTTATTATTGTTGGTTATTTACTGCTTCCGTTATTGCATGTTTATTTTCTTCCACTGTGTACTCTCCCAATGAGGGCATAGTTTTCCTACTATCACACCCAAGGCCCTCGCTTCTAGTAGGCAGCCTCTGGCATTTGGGGAAATAGGCTTGAGGCCATGTGACCAACCGGGTACGGGGAGCCTCTGGGTGGCTTCCGAAACCAGGACGTTACAAAGTGGTATCAGGGGAATTCTTTTCTCTTGATTTTTTTTTTGGAGCCTTTATCCAGGGATAGGATGGATTCGGTACTTGGTAATAAGCTGTGCTCGGGAGTATCTAACTCGTGTACAGGTAAAAGCCATACTACCTCATTTATTGCAGTTTTCTGGTTTTGAGATTTTATGGTTGATATGATTTCACCTAGAGTGATTCACATGACTTGTGTTGTTATTGTTGTTGTTGTTATGATTCTATTTCTGTCGCAACCCAATGAGATGAGGGTATTCCATCTCATGCATCATATTGTCACTTGTTAGAAACCACATTCCATGCATTCTTTCCATGACATCTAGGGTGGATTAGTGATTGCATGTTGTTGTGATAGACTTTGTGTGGATTATGCATGCTGTTATGATAGATGCTTTGATAGAATCTATACTGTTTGATAGAGGACTCTTTGTATTGTACTTTTCTTAAATGAACACCAAATTTTGGTTCTTGAGGTGTTATGGGCCCTCTTGAATTGGAAATTGGTGAATCATTGACATGTTTTTCCTTATATATGACTGTATTGGATGCCAAGATTTGGTTCATGGGGAGTATGGGCCCTCACGGATCAAAATTTGGCACCTTCATGCCTTGTTTTTTGTGTTTCTGGGCTTCGGTGCAGTTTCTGAGCTACTGCTCGGAAAAACCTAGAATACACGGCATGTACTTTATGACTACATGTCGTGTAGTTTCAGACTGTGTCACTAACTATGTGAGCAGGAACATGGTGTTGAGGAAATGTCTTTAGGAACACGCCATGTATGGTAGGTGCACGCCGTGTAGTATAGGGTTGTGTACCGAGTCGTGTCACTAACAACACGGGTCAGGTAAGCTCGAGTAAAACACGCCGTGTTGATAAGGAACACGCCGTGTAGTCTTGTTCCAGGTACCTGTCTGTGTCACGAACAACACGGTTCGGTGTTATCTTCTCTTATACACGCCGTGTTTGTTCGGAACACGCCGTGTAAGGGTCAGCCATGTAGTCGGCCGTGTAACTAACAACACGGGTTGCCGAGACCTTGTCTAGTACACGCCGTGTTCTTAGAGAACATGCCATGTAGTTTAGGGTTAAGTGGACCGTGTGGGTTAGCCATGTAAAGAGACTCAGACAGGGGAATAGATTTCAAGTACATGATGTGTGTGGGGACAACACGCCATGTAGTTGGGGTGTTATACGACCAAAGGTGGCAGGAGTACACGCCCATGTCTTTGGTTTAAGTGAACACGTCATGTAGTCGTGTTTTGTAAACTTGAAATTTTCCTTCTCCTATTTCTGTTTCATACTCTTGTGTTCTGAGTCTTTGATAATACTGATCTAAGGTGTGCTTTGATCTTTTTAGAGTTATGCTGCCGAGACATCCTCCGGTTGTACGTCAGTTGCCAAATGGTGATCAGACACCGGATATGGCCGATTAGGGACCTCCTACTGATCCTCCTGCTATGCCAACCTTGGCTCCAGCAGTCATACCCATTGCAGGTGCTGATGTGAAGTTCATGGAGGATTTCCTAAGGATGATGCAGACTTTTCAGGGAGCACCGCCTCCTGCCCCGTCGATGGCCGAATTGACGTGGGTCTTTCAGCAGCAGCATCCTCCTACTTTCTCAGGGGATAGAGGACCCCAGGCTGCATAGTCATGGTTAGAGGCCACGCTGACGATCTTTGAGCATCTGAAGATACCCCCAGAGAAAAGGGTAAAGATGGCTACTTATATGCTCTGAGACACCTCCAAGAGGTTGTGGGAGGTGATCTCGCAGTCAGGGCACCAACAGAGTATATCTTGGGAGGAGTTTCTCCACACCTTCTATGACTACTTTTACCCAGAGACCATGAGGGCTGATGGAGCCTGGGAGTTTATGAGTCTGCAGCAGGGTACTCTTTATGTTATGGAGTACTCGTCCCGATTTACTGAGCTGTAGCGCTTCACACTGATCCTAGCAAGTGATGATTTTTTCCTTAATGGGAAGTTTGAGGATGGTCTCAGGTAGGAGATCTGTTCCTAGGTGAATATCTTCAGGTTGACTTCGATATCCTCTATCGTCAACCAGGCACTGATCATCGAGCGCAATCTGAGAGATTCTGGAGTAGTGAGCTAGGTCGGTTTGACATCCAGAGATGTTGTTCCTCCTATGGATAGTAGGAAGTGCTGCAGAGAGTCTTCTTGAGGAGATCAGAGAAGGAGAGATGTATCTTCTAACAGCCAGGTTGTATGCTACCAGTGCGGTAGGAGTGGGAATACTAGGCCTCAGTGTCAGAGAGATCTGATGGAGTGCCGATCTTGCAGCATGATGGGACATCTTCAGTGCTTTTGTCAGATCTTCTCACCTTCAGCTGGTGGTAGGGGTTCTTCTATGACCCCGTATTCAAGAGATTCTTCACCCGTTTCTCACCAGTCTAGGAACTGGAGTTCTTCTGGCCGTTCGGGCCGAGGTGGAGGTCACGACAACGATGTTCAGTCACCAGGTTACCAGCGACAGCAGAGTGGGTCAGCTTAGAGTGGTCAGCCAGGGGCACAGGGCCACAGTATAGGCCAGACCTTCGCTGTGGAGCAGACCTACCAGGAGAGGGATCCCGACCCTTCTACAGTTAGAGGTACGATCCTAGTATCCTCAGTTTTATCTTAAGCACTTTTCAATACTGGTTCTTCACATAGTTTTATCTCTGTTGTTGTTGTGGGGAGCCTTGGGCTCTGTATCTTTTCATCTACCGACATTTTGACCCTTGACACACCGTTGGGAACGAGGAAATCTAGTGTTTGTTAGTGTAGACAGTGCTTTATTGTGGTTGTAGGGTTTCATTTCTTATGGGACCTCTATGTCCTAGAGATGATGGGATATGACATGATTCTCGAGATAGACTGGTAGGTTCCATTCCAGGCATTCGTCGATTACTATCGTCATAGGGTGAGTTTCTTATCACCAGAGGGCGAGTATTTTCTTCATAGAGGTGAGTGGGATGTCCAGGAGGGTAGATCTGGACCAGAGGATCATGGGCTAGGAGGAGCTACAGCCCATATTTCCAGTCTTTATTTGGATGACCAGGGGACTTCACAGTTAGACTTTCCTCTAGTGGTGGATCGTTTCATAGATGTATTTCCAGAGGACCTTTCAGGTTTTCCTCTAGAGCGTGTGGTAGACTTCTCTATTGATCTCATGCTAGGAGCGGCACCGGTGTCCATTCCTCTTTATAGGATGGCTACACCTGAGTTGTAGGATCTCAAGAAGCAGTTGGAGGAGTTGCAGGAAAAGGGTTTCATCCGACTCAGTACTTATCCTTTGGGTTCACTTGTCCTGTTTGTGTAGAAATAAGACGACACCCTTCATCTTTGTGTGGATTATCGGAAGCTGAAACAGTTGATGGTCAAGAACTGATATCCCTTACCGAGGATCGATGACCTCTTTGATCATCTTCGAGGAGCTCGGGTGTTCTTGAAGATCGATTTGAGGTCTGGTTATCATCAGTTGCACATTAGACCATCATATATACCTCTTATAGCCTTCAGAAGCAGGTATGGTCTATACGAGTATACAATCATGTCGTTTGGTCTCACGAACGCGCCAGCAGTTTTTATGGCACTGATGAACCAAGTGTTCCATCCGTACTTAGATTCCTTTGTGGTGGTTTTCATGGACGACATCTTGGTGTACTCTCACACTCGACACGACCATGCTACCCATCTTGAGATCATTCTGGGTAAACTGAGAGAGCATCAGTTATATGCTAAGCTCTCGAAATTTCACTTTTGGATGGATCAAATTCACTTCTTGGGTCATGTCATCTCTGAGATAGGGGTATCAATGGACCCAGAGAAATTGAGAGCTGTAGTTTCCTGGGAGCAGCCGAAGAATGTTTTTGAGGTGCGGAGTTTTCTAGGGCTGGATGGTTACTACAGACATTTCATACAAGACTTTTCACTCCTACTAGCACCATTGATAGGTCTGACCAAGAAGGGGGTGAAGTTTTTATGGTCAGATTCTTGTGAGTCAACCTTTCAAGAGCTTAAGGGGAGGTTGACGTTAGCACCGATACTGGTCTTGCCAGAGTCGGTCAAGGGCTATACTTTTTACTGTGATGCTTCATGTATCGGGCTGGGAGCTGTGCTTATGCAGGGAGAAGGGGTCATTTCTTATGGGTCTCGGCAGTTGAGGCCACACGAGAGGAACTACCCGGCACACGATCTACAGTTGGTAGCTGTTGTTCATGCCTTATGTTGTTGGAGACACTACCTTCTGGGAGAGAACTTTGTGGTTCTCACTGACCACAAGAGTCTCAAGTATATCTTCACTCAGCGTGATCTGAATCTAATACAGCACAGGTGGGTCGATTATCTTTAGTCCTTCGACTTTGATCTTGCCTATACGCCAGGAAAGGGCAACGTAGTGGCTGATGCGTTGAGTAGGAGAAGTCAGATTCAGGCAGTTTGAGAGGCCAGTAGTGAGTGGAATCTTATGTCTCTGTTCTCTGAGATGTAGTTAGAGGTAAACGACAGACAGGGATAGACTTTTCTATCATCTGTAGTTGTTACCTCTACTCTTCTTGATCGGGTACGGATGAGGTAGCTATCAGACTCATAATGCTTAGTACTGCGAGAGAGTGTTTCCGGAGATGACCCTCTTCCTGGATGGACAGTGGGCTATGATGAGATCTTTCGTTTCTAGGGATGTGTATGGGTGCCATCAGACAAACGCGAGGAGCTGATGCGGGGTTTTCATTCCTCAGTTTGGGCAGTTCATCCTGGCATCACCAAGATGTATCGTGATCTACACCGCCAGTACGGGTGGCCAAGTATGAAGAGAGATGTTGCTGGTTTTGTCATGATATGTTCTACTTGTCAGCAGGTGAAAGCAGAGCATCAGTGACCAGTAGGGCTTTTACAGCAGTTACCCATTCCCGAGTGGAAGTGGAACGATTTCGCGATGGACTTCATGACTGGGTTACCGAGGTCACCTCGAGGGAGTGATGCTGTTTGGGTTGTCATCGATAGGCTTACGAAGGTTTCTCACTTCTTGCTGATCAAAGAGACCTTCGGTGTTGATGGGTTGGGATGGTTGTACATCTGAGAGATTGTACGTCTACATGGAGTTCCACAATCCATTGTTTCAGATAGGCATGTGCGCTTTACTTCTCGGTTCTGTCAAGGACTTCAGAAGGCTTTGGGTACACATGTACTTTTGAGTACAGGATACCATCCCTAGACTAATGGCCAGTCTGATCGTACAGTCTAGGTACTTGAGGATATGCTCCGAGCTTTCATTCTAGACTTTGGAAATTCTTGGGAAAAGAATATACCTCTTGTGGAGTTTTCCTATAACAACATTTTTCATGCAACTATTCAGATGGAACCTTACAAGGATTTGTACGATAGGCCATGTTGATCACCTTTATGCTGGCTGGAGACAGGAGAGGCAGATTGTCTGGGACCTCGTCTTGTTCAAGAGACCTCAGAGCAGATAGAATTGATTCATAAGAGGATGGATACAACACAGTCTCGGTAGAAGTCTTATGATGATCAGCAGAGATGACCTCTGGAGTTCGTGTTCGAGGATCAAGTTTTCTTGCGTGTCGCACCGAGGTTGGTACACAAGAGGATCCTGAGACAGCGTAAGCTTTCACTGTTGTACGTCGGGCCGTTTGAGGTTTTTGAGAGAGTTGGGCCAGTTTCCTATCGGTTGTAGTTACCTCAGAGGTACCGGGATATGCTTGACGTCTTCCACGTTTCTCAGCTTCGACGTTACTTTTTAGACTCGTCTCATGTCTTTCAACTCGAGGAGGCTGAGCTTGAAGTGGATGTGTCATTTGAGGAGCATCCCATCAGGATTGTTGATCACAGTATGAAGGTTCTCCGTGGTCGGTTTGTTCCTCTAGTAAGGGTGCTATGGCAGAATGGGCGAGTGCAGGACGAGACTTAGGAGAGGGAGGCCGATGTACGATCGCAGTGGTCGTAGCTGTTCGGGGTTTCTTCTTCTACGCCTCACTAGGGAAATTTTCGGACTAATTTCTTTAAGTGTGGAAGTTTGTAAGAACCCAGATCTTAGTTTCAGGTATGTTTTTCCTTTTCCTGGAGTTTTTGAGAAAAGAGGAGTTTCTGGAAATTTTTGAAGTACACGTCGTGTACTTTATGAGTACACGTCGTGTACTCCCTTGACGCACCAGGCCATGTGCTAGCCGTTTTCGGGTCACACACACGGTGTGTTGAAGTGGAGGCCGCTTAATGCGATGTACGGAAAATTAGAGTACACACCGTGTACTCAAGAAGTACATGCCGTGTAATTTTTTTTTCATTAAACGGACTGGGGTCACGCCTGATGGACAGAACTTGCTTCTTCTTCAGGTTTTTCGTCTGAGAGAACCCGTACGGCTATGGAACTTCTCCGAGCCCTCGTGCCTTTGTCCATTCTCCTAATCGACTGTCGTCGATTGCGTTGAAACTGCAGTGGTGAGTTCTTCTTTATCCTAGAGCCTTGTTTTCCAATTCCTCCTCCTTCTTAAGTTATCATGGGTTGAAAGTTTTTTGCGTTTTCATAGATCTATGTCGTTCTAAGGAGAATCAAGCCTCGTGGTTCAAGTATATCGATCTCCTGGGATCGAGGTAGGTGGTTTGTGCCTTAACTTTTGATTTCTTTGAGTTTTATGTGCAAATTTCACCAATACCCATGAACGGGGTATTGTGTGTTTACCTTTTTGCCCTTGTGGTTATTCCTGCCTTGCTTGCATGCTTGTGTAAAGGTAAATTGATCATGTGTGTGGATAATTGTCGTTCTTGGATGTTTTTCCCATGCTTTGTTCTTATTGAAACCTTTGGGTTTTTTAATCCTTTGGTCGTTGTACCTATTTTCATGCCTTGTGATTGTAGGACAGAATGATGTTGTTAACATGATTGTTCCTCTATAGACTGTTTATCCAAGTAGCTCTATAGGTGTACTTTGGTTATCCAAGTAGCTCTATAGGTGTACTATGGCCTTAGAGCATTAATATGCACTGAATGGCACCGGACCGTGAGAACCCAGTGCTATAGACTATAAGGGATAGACCGAGTGAGCTTCCCAGAGAGTCTTAGATATTATAGACTATATGGGGATAGACCGAGTGAGATTCCTCAGAGAGTTGTGGACGTTATAGACTACAGGGGATAGACCGAGTGAGCTTCCTAGAGAGTCTTAGTTATTATAGACTACAGGAGGGTAGACCGAGTGAGCTTCCTCAGAGAGTCTTTACCTTGTTTGAATGTCTTTAAAACCTTCCCAGGCTAGAGGGGGAATTGACCGAGTGAGCTTCCTCAGAGAGTCTGTGGTATACCTGAGACTATAGGAGGAATGACTAAGTGAGCTTCATCAGAGAGTCTCTAGACCTTGGGGCCAAGAGGGTTAGACCACGTGATCTTCCTCAGAGAGTCCCTGACTACCCTAGACTACAAGGGGAATTGACCGAGTGAGCTTCCCCAGAGAGTCTTATAAATTCGTATAACCAAACTAGAGGGGTTAGGCTGAGTGAACTTCCCAGAGGGTTGTGTTACTTCTTGGATAGGACCAGAGGGGATGGATGCGAGTACTTCCAGAGGGTTTCCTACTTTTTTAGTTGTTGCTTCACCGCTACTTGTTGTTCTGTGAACTGATCACTGCTATAAATCATCCTATTTACTGCATACTGATTACTACCTATTGTTGTTTCTACTGTTTACTTCTTATTGTACTATTACCTACCATATACTCACTGACTATTAGGAACAGATCTTTGGGTGGTTGCCTATTGGGATTTAGTCTCACACCCTATTTGGGTCATGCTTTTGGGCCCAAACATAAGGGCAAGCGCCCTTCAACTTATGGTACTTGATTTCTTTGAAGCAGGAGAGCATGGGACCAAGCTTTGTCTTGTGATGCTGAGGAGTTGTTTACATTATTTTGTACTTGTTTTAGTACTATTTTATTTTTTAGAATTGTGACTTGTTAAGCTTCTTTCTTATATATGTATCATGCATCGTTTCATATATATACATATGTTCTCCAGTTGTTTACTGATTTAGTATTCCGATGTTTACTATTGTTGGTTATTTACTGCTTTTGTTATTCTGTGTTTATTTTCTTCTGTTGTGTACTCTGCCAATGAGGGCATAGTTTCTCCACTATCACACCCAAGGCCCTCACTACTAGTCGGCATCCTCTAGTGTTTGGGGAAATACGCTTGAGGCCATGTGACCAACCGAGTACAGGGCGCCTCTGGGTGGCTTCCGAAACCGGGACATTACACCTGTATTAGCTATGATACCACTAGTTATTCTCAGTTTTTGAACTTAATTTGTATTTATTTTTTATTTATGGTCAATGAGGAAAAAAAGGAACTAAGGGGAGTTTCATGATGTTAATATGTTGACATTGAGTTTCCTGTAAGTAGTATAGGAGTTCCTAATCTTGATAAGTAAGAACATGAAGTAATGGTGCTTGTTTGAAGTGTTTCTTCTGATATGATAAAAATATATATATATTTGTTTGTGTGTGTGTTTCACATGATCTATTAAGTGTTGAAGTGGAGGGTTAGAAATTATTTGTCAAACCTTCTCAATAACATCACCCAGGAAACCTCCAAACATGATGGTGGCTGAGTTCAGGCACCACATAGCTGAGTGCATAGCCAGAGTAGTGTGTAGGTGAGTGCTCATGTGAGGAGGAATAGGTGCGTGTGATGGTAGGAAAGTGTGTGGGTTGACATTCTTGGAGGTAATGGGGTTCTTAGTCTCTCACGTGTGGGTTTACACTGGAGGCTACAGGCGAGCACCGACACCCAAGGGACTTTATTGAGTTTTGAATGGATGATCTTTGCTTATTATAGAGCAAAAAGGTGAAGAACTCTTCGATGTGGGATTATACAGATGTGGGGAATCATTTCTCCATCATTAAATATAAATACATTACACCAGGACAAATGAAATTATGTCATTTTTTCACCTTCAACCTCATGCTCAAGCTACTGGACTTGGGTATTCAGATGTTCAACCATCTCCATGATCAAGTGACTCTGAGAATCAATCCAAGATACAAATGAGTTGAAATGAGCTATACTAAGGCAAGAGAACCTTGAGAAGGGTATTGTGATATTGATGATGCATTATTTTATATAATGAGAGCTCCATGTTTCACTATGGATGATCAACCAATAGATCCTCCATAATAAGATAATCAACTACAAAACGATTGATCTACTTTGAGAACCTCCGTAGTAAGATGATCGATCACGTGAAGGGCGATTGACTATAAGAACCTCTATAGTAAGTAGATCAACCACACTTCAAATGATTGATCGCATGACCACACATTTTATCTAGCGACCACATGCTGCATGGTTGGTCCATTGACTGTTTGATTCATACAGATGATCCATTTACCACATGCTTCATGGTCGATTTGGATGACTGCATTTCCTAACATTGTTCTTCAAGATATTGGGTGTGATTATGCATGAATGTGAGTATGAAGTATGTGTGAAATCTAATAATACAGTGAGAATTACATGTGTTACATAAAGGTAACATATAACTATGTAATGGTGTTGGAAAAAATACCTCATGATGATATTTCAGAGTTTTTAGATTGTTATTTTTGTTGAATATGTTAACAAAGAGGTTCTGAAAGCATTTAGAGGTGCTCAAAACTAGTACTCTTCCCATGTATTCGCACAACAATATATATTAATTCTTATTATTAATAATATAATACCATTCATAAAACATAATAATTCAGATTAATGTTAAAAATATTTGTAAAAAATTAAAAATACATAATGGGGAAGTAAAAGTTTCAGATATTGAAGAACAAAAGTTACATAATGAGCAGTCTTCTATAAGGAGTAAAAGTTATAGAAAGAATGACTGCCTGGGAACTAAAGTTAAGAATTTGAGGAATAAAAGTTACATAATGTGCAATATCAACTATAATAAGATGTTCTAGAACCCAAAACTATATTTTTTATCAAGTTTACAAAAATCCAAAATACCTAGGAACTTTTGTAGCCTTCTCTTACTCCACCAGAACCATCAATTTCTGCATCAAATCAATATTAAATGAATCAAAATTAATTTATGTGGTTTAGGATCACTTTCAGAGTACAACCCATCTCCTCCATCACTGACATAGTGACCAAAGTAAAAGATTCTGATCAAAGATCCAAGCAGGTACCATGAAGGGGACATGATTTCCTTCATTCTTAGTAGTATTTCCTAAGAACTGGCTTTGAGAACTATGTCTTCATGGTATGCATCAAAATATTAAAACCATTATTTTTTGTATCTTCTTATTTTAAGTGTTTATTTTTATAATAAATTTTCAATAAGTGAGCCTAATTACATTAGAAGGTTAAAAAATAGGTACATAATCACTATTTTCATGATATGGCAGTGAGGAATTTGAGGAAACTTCTTAAGAATTACATGAGTTCTAATATCATGGTGGATGTTGTTTATCAAACCATAGTCATGATCAAACATCGTCAGTACCCCCTGAAGATACCTCAATTCCTGTCAAAAAAGTAATGAACCTACGAAAGCAGTTGTGGGTGAATAAATAAGTGCAATGATATTAGTGGTAAGGACAAAAAATTGGAAAAAATTCATTCAATCAAAACTGATTATCCAACCCTTTTAGAAAAAACCATTTGATCCCCTGCCTAATGGATGTTAAAGTTTAAAGAGAAAAGAAAACATATTTTAATGAACATATGTTCTGTACATATTAATAACATGAATGTTCCAGTTGAATATAAATCATTTAGAATCTTACCATTATACAATAAAATATCATATGTTCATATGATCATAATATTGTTTGTAATAGAAACTTTTGCAGTGATTTGAATGTCATACCTTATTGCGGTACAAATAAAGTCTTTCTTCATGACCATGGTGGTAGAAGTAAGTCACTGAATCAAGCAACATAACAAAAATCTATCAAGGAAAAAATGATCCACTCCGATAAAATAAATATACATCATGAATAAAGTATAAAACAGTTAGTATGAAGACATGTGAAATCTTATTGGTAGAAGTAAAAAAATAAAATAATGAATGATCCACTTCTCAAAAAGAATTCGATAACTAAAATAAAATATAATAAAATGATCCACTGATCCATAAAATGTCAATTCATATTTAGTTCAACTAATATATGTATCCCCAAGTCTAATACATGATCTGTTTCTCTAAAACACATGATACATTGCTCTAAAATACATGATACACTGCTCTTAAAAATGATTGAATGATCTAATAAAACACAAGATCCACAGCTCAAACAAATTACATGTTCCACTACCCAAACAAAATGCATGAGCCACTGCTCAAAGAAAAAACATGTTCCACTACTCTAAAAAATGATCCAATACTGAAATAAAATACATGATCCAGTACTCAACAAAAATACAAGATCCACTACTATAAAAAATGATCCACAAATCTAAAATAGAAATTATCCCCAGAATATAATGACAACACACAAACAACTAAAGACATGATTCACTACAACAACATATAAATCATAACATAATCAAACATAGTTTCTAAACATATTGTGAGTGAAGGTTTTTTATGATTTGGTGGACCATATTAACTAATCAAACCAAATATCATACATGGAATCATTTAGTACATTATAATTTCAGATATGATTCTATTCATATTAACCTATAATGGTGACCATAATCAATATGGAAAAAGTTTTTCATAAACAACATGCAAATAGTTATGCATAAGAAATCATTAAAACACTATGTATGAGAAATTGGGAAATAGTTGTATAAGAAATCTTGAAAACAGATAGTTTGGAAGATAGGTAACATAAAAAATTGTGTATAGATATAGAATTATATCTAAAAATATGGTGGAGTTATTCATAAATAGAATCTTCTTTTAAATGAGAAGAGAACATGTAAAAAAACAGTCTCATATTAAACTCTTAGTAATGAAAGAAAAAAATGTATAGGTGACACCTGAACACATGAACATTCCCTTTTTATTAAAATTGAACCATACATGACCAAAAACCAAGGAGTCTAAAAATTGTGGAGCTCCAAGGCTTCTCCCTTAACACAAAACCTTTCAAAGACCATACTTCATCATAAATGATATAATTATTAGAGATAGTACCTTGAGAAGATAATGCATCCGCAACGAAGTTACCTTCCCACAAGGTGTGTTTGAAGAGGACATCATGATTGATCAATATTCAGAACCTTCTAACAATATAAGTTTCCCTCTGAGGATAATTTTTTGTACCGTGTGGAAAACTCATCAGTAGGGCCAAATTGGATTCTACTTCAGCAATAAAATTTTTGTGTTGCCTTCATATCATCAATCCCAACAGGAAAGACCTCTCCTTTTCTTCAAGAGAAGACCCATCACCAAATAACATTGAACCCCATCATAACCAAACTGTAGATTTCCCTCAACAATCTGTCACCACGCATCTTCCCAGCTAAGCAACAACAGTCCATGTTTAACTTTAACACTAAAATGGGAACATTCAATCTAAGCAATATCCCCTGTTTGACATACCTGACTAACCTCCTAAAGAATAATCTTTGCAACAACATTTTTATGGCCACCACCAATTCTCCCCCTTCCACTAGAAACCCACGTATAATTGACTTTATATTAAATATTTAAGAATCTAATTGATAAATAATGGAATAGTATCAGGAGTACAGAATAAAAAAACACAACCTAATTTTCATTGTTTCTATAGTCATCATCTTTGAAATCATGAATCTCTAGATCTCAAAGGGGAGTGCATGTATTGTGTATCTTTTTATTTGATTGTAATGTAATTGAATAGAACCATGGACTGTAGAACTATGATCATTGTATAAACAATGTATATTCTGAAGACAAACAATCCTTAGAATGTGCATGCAGTCACTGCTATAGTTGTATGTCTGAATGATGCAAGATTTCATTTTTTAAGAGAAATTATTTATATTTGATCTGAAACTATGAGATATACCACGAAGAAAATAAGTGTGAATGAAAATCACTGAAAACAATTCCATAAATGCGAATGAAAACCATTTTAAGGATAAATCATTGATAAGAATATGAAATAGGCACTCTAAAGTGTAATGAACATTCAGAAAATGTGTGCATGATCTTATCATCACATAAACACGTTACTTAAAAGATAACAGTACCTGATGTTGATGTTCTGTCACAAAAAAATAGCACAACTACAATCCAAACTGTTTTCTTAAGCATTAATTTTTGGGTTTTTATATGAAAATCCGAAGAAAGATTAAAGGCCAAAGGGTGTGAATTTATAAGAGTTGAGGGAATAAATTCAAATGATAGAAATGACATACTTCAATGGATAAGACAGCAGGTTCATCCCTAGGTCTAAGGTCCACAACATCCACTGCTTGAATGAGAGTACATGCAGTGTAAAAAATGAATGACAACTCATATTTAATACAAGTAAAATAAACTATTAATTGAAAAAAAATGACCCAATTCTTGAAAATATACCCTTGCTGTAGTCTTCCATGATGGTGTATTCTCCTCAATCAAGTGTCAGTCACCCTGTCATATTATATGCAAAGGCCCCCTTCATCCATGTATTTTTTGTAGGCTCCATGCATGCATTCCATAGTTCTAAGATAGAGATAAAATAATCATAACTAGTTAGATATTTATAGTAGCTATTCATATGACATGTTTCGAATATTCTTATAACATTATAAGAACAAAATAAATACTACTTTGTAGTAGTTTATATTATGTTCTTTTGTCTGGAAGACAAATGTTACCATCACAGTTAGTATATTTCCATAATTTACATGTTTACTAAACAATCTGATTGTTAGCAAGTTGAATAATTCTTGTACATGACAAATGAAATAAGATAAGTTCTCATGCACAGAACAATACATAAATAAATAAATCTTGACACCAATATGATACATTGGATAATCTAATAACTCCCATGATCTCAAGGTTCTTAATATCCTCACTAACTGTTAAACTTAAATTGTTTAAAACAAAGTTCATTATAATCTAGAAATATCGAGTAAAATGGAGGCATGTAGTAGGCTTTTCCTTTGGAGGGGATTATTGAACTTTTAATTCGATCCAAACGTAAATGGTCCAATAAGAAAACAATATAAACATAAGATGCACTAAAGGGATTGGTATTTAAGGATAGTTGGATAACATACCTGTTGCAGAAGAGATTGTGGGAGCGGATCCAAGGAGAACCCGAGTGATATACATAAGTAAACATCACAAGGTTATGGTTTTTTATAGGAATTAGTTGATAAATTCAGCAAGGCTTACCTATAATGAAATAGGTTATGGTTTTATGGAACAATGAAGTAATAAAAAAGTTTTCATGTAGGAAGTACTCAATAATTTCAGCTATAGTTACCTGTACCGAAAGTTCATACGGTATACTAGAACAATGAATAATCAAACCAAAACAAATGAACAGGTGAATGAAATTTTGGCAGAGCGAATACAGTAACTGATTCACTTACATCTGACCTCTAAATAATTCACATTAACATTGAACATATTTAAATCACAAATAATTGGTATATAATAATAGAATAAAAGTTGAGAAAATGTTCAGACATCATAAATAAAGTACAAAAAATATAGTATAATTATTAAGGAATAAAAATTTATAATGGAAATTCATGATAGAGAATTAAATTACATGAATGAAAATGTGATTCAAATGGATGATTCATATTCTCATCATTATAATATTTAATGTTGGAATGAACGTAGTGTAACCAGTAAAGTATAAATTTCATTATATCATGCTGGAGTAAAATCAAAATTAAAAATAAAAATGCAGGGAAACAATAAATATATAATATGAATGATTTAAATTGTAGAGTGAAAATATGAAATTTTTTATAGAAGATATACATTTTCCAGGTTCAATATTTTATTCCAGAAAAGCTGAATAGAAATTGAATTGTCTTCCCTTGAACTTCATGATATTTCACAATAATGTTCTTTAATAATAGATGCAGCATTTTTCAAAACATTATTAATGTGGACAACATCAAGTATATCCATGATTTAGATTAAAAAGGAAAAAATGTACACATAAAACATTAGAAAATACAAATTGAAAGTTACAGAATACGGTGAAAAAATAGACCAAAAATAATGAAAGATTGTTCGAGCAGAATCCTTGAATCTTTGAAAACATGATTTAATTGAAGATGTTAGATCAGAAGGGTCAATTAAAAAAATATAATGAAACAACATCACAATTATACGTACAAATTAATTAGAATCAACAGTTTTGGATAATGTTCAATCGGGGAGATACCTGTGGAACAGTGACTAGTTGTTGATAATTTCATGAATGTGAATAGGGGGTTTAGGTGTGATGAAACCTGATGAGAAACTGGAGAGACTGGTTTGGATGATCGTCTGCCTCCATCATCGAAGGCAGTCGGGGAGGGACTCGGGAATTGAGGAAGCCAGTGAGGGAGGCGGAGATGGGGAGCAGAGTCGTGGAGGGGAAGAGCGAACGCGGGGGGGGGGGGGGGGGGGGGGGTCATATGCGGCGGTAGAGGTGGAGGAGGAGGTGCATCTGGAAAGCATAATCTGGGAGCGGAGCAGTAGAGGGGAGTCAGAGATGGTATCAGGGGAGGGTCATCGGGGAGGGAGTCGGGGAGGTTGCCAGTGGTGGAGAGTGGAGTTATTTAGGTAGAGAGATGTGCGGCGAGAACCCTTGATGTAAAGTCGCAGGTGGGAGAATGAGGGCTGCAGAATGTGGGTTGATTAGGAGAGGGATGATGACAGCGGTGAGGGTCATAGGAAATCTCGGTCGTGGGAGAGGGGATTCGGAGAGCGAGCTCGGGGAGGGAAACTGGAGGGCATTGAGTAGTCGATGGCTGAGTGCTGCGAGAACCATCGGACGAGTGGGCGGAGAAATCCAGAGAATAGGCACTATCGAGGCAGCACGACGGAGTCGTCGAAGGCATCAGGAATTTGGGGGAGATTGATGCAGGCGTCGGGAATTTTGGGGAACTCTTGGTCGCAAAGAAGTTAATCCCGACCGCAACCGGAATAATGAAAAACGCAGAGACTGTATATCAACTGAGGAGAAGGTGGAGGTCGTAGAAGGAGGTTTGCGGACTGTGGGTTGATCGGGAGTTAGAGGATGATAGAGGCGAGGGTCGTAGGAATTCTATGTCGCGGCCCCGGAGAATGAAAGTGGGAGCAGGATAGGGTAGCGCAGAGAAGAAGAGGTAGCTCACTAAGGGGTGACGTGGGTAATCGGTTGGAGGACACGTATTGAAAAACTGATGTGGAGGCTTGGTAGTTTGACACGTGGCGTGGGAGAATACCTAAGATTAGTATATATATAGATTACCATGTTAAAGGTAGTGTCATTTCCCAGTGTTTTTCAAAAAAATTAGTCTAAAAATTTGGAGGTTCAAAGTTGGTTTTTTTAAAATGAATGTTTTCTTTTAATTAGATCATGCATACATCAAGGTTGAGTAGGCAGACCGTGAGGTCAAGCTATCGAGTACGTAGCAAACGAGTTCATGGTTACAAGGCAGAAGGGAGTACATGGTCACGAGGTGGAATTGAGTTCATGGTTGTGAGGCAGAACGATGTACAGGGTTGTTTGAAAGTGCTCATGGGCCACTGATAAGGAGAGTATATGGATCGTGAATTCAGTACATGTACCACAAGGTATAGTCTATTTTGTTTAATATATTGATGAAGCAGATGAGTTTAACTAAAGGACTGAAAAATAATTTTGATTAGTATATTTATCAAAGTTCTTTGACTATAAGGAGTACAAACCACCTCATTTAGTATAGAGTTTTGTTCATTAGAATATTATCATTTTGGGAATTTGACTGAGTTAAAAAGTTGTTTGTGTGGTGTAAGGCATAACGAGGAGTTCACAAAATTCTATCTGTGAGGTGAAATATTTCTTAATGGATTTTGGGGAAGTAATCCACAAAGTGAAAGTGAAAAGGAGGAATTTTTTGGGGTAATCCATAATTTTGAAGTTCCCAGAGGTAATAGAATAGTTCACGAGGTAGCTCGCGAAGTCGCGAAGGAGGAGTTCATGAAGTAGGGTTCATGAGGGAAACTTTCATAGGGAAATCTACAAAGTGGAGTTTGTGGTGACTAGTTTTATATGAGGTAGATTCCATGAAAGAGAAGTGGATTTCATAGTGAATAGTGTTCCACTATATTAAGTGCATGGAAGAGTATATTTCATCTCTTGGATGAAAATATAGCATTATAGAACACTCCCATATGTGTGAATACAATTTTAAATGATTCAGAACAACAACAAAATCTTATGGAGGAATAGTTCACACACTTCAGTTAAGATAGAAGTGAGATTTCAAAGTGTTATTGATATTGAACCTGGAGGGAAAGTGAGTATATTTTTAACATTGTAACAATAGTGCACTATAGTGGATTATGTACATTGGAACATTTCCTTTTTATACAATTTGGACTTGACCAATTAAGGTTTCACTAAGTAAAATTGTTGTGTTTCTTGCATTATTTAATTTTTTACATTGCATATTTCTATGAGAAGAAGATAGAATAGAGTTTTGTTTCATGATTAAAAAAGATCAAATGGGAGGTTATTTTAATCTGTTATACCATGATTCATGCCCCCCTGTTAGGGTATTTAACCTAGTGGGGTCAATAATTGGTATCAAATAAAATAGTTAAAATTATTGAATCTCTCTTAGTGGAAGTAGTGGAAATAGTTAACCACAAATATATTTCAATCTTTGATGGAAAAAAAATCAATTATGGAAGAATCAGATGCAACACTACTTCTAATCTCTAAGAATGAATGTGTATACTGTTTTTATGCATGTGATCTCAGTAAATATGGATAGTAGGGCCTTATCAGATACTTAATGAAGAGAACTATGTTTGGAAGCCAAAGGAATCAATGATTTAGGGAGATCCCTATCCGATACAATCTACACAAAATTAATTTTGTAAAAATCTGTGCATGACATGTTGGAAAAGATGGTAAACACCAATGAAGGTGATTCAAAAGTTTTAGAAACTAAGTTGAAAGTTATACAGAAAGAATTTAAGGATATAAAGATTCCCCTAATGAATCTATTGATGCATTATTTTATCGGGTGGATTTGATTATGGAGGACATGCACAGTCTCAGAGAAATACTTGATGACATGAAGATCGTCAAATGCATCCTAAGAAGATTTCCACCCTAATTAAATCTGAAAATATTTATGCTTGAGGATAAATATTGTAATAGTAGTGCACTGTAGTGGATTATGTATATTGGCACGTTGCCTTTTTATGATCTTTAGACTTTCCCAATTAAGTGTAAACAAAGTAAAATTGTTATATTTTGTGCATTCTTTCATTTTTTACATTACATATTGATATGATAAGAAGGTAGAAAATGGTTTTGTTTCACGATGAAACAAGATCAAAGGGGTGACTATTTTAATCTATTATGCACTGATTCATTCCCCCTTTTAGGGTATTTAACCTAGTGGGGCCAACAATTGGTATCAAAGATAAAGTTTAAAGTGATTGAATCTATCTAAGTTGAAGTAGTGGAAACAGTTAACCATAAAGAGATTCCAATCTTTGATGGAAACAATTTTCAATTATGTAAAAATAAAATGAAACACTACATATGATCTCTAGGAATTAATGTGTATACTTCTATTATTCATGGGATCTCTATCAATGTGGATAGTGGGGCCTTATCAAATTATGAAAAAAGAGAACCGTATTTGGAATCCAAGGGAATCAATGCTTTAGGGGATCCCTATCCAACATAATCTACTCATTATTAATGTCATATAAATCCTCACATGCCATGTGGGAAAAAACTTTAAACACCTATGAAGGTGATTTAAAAATTTAAAAACTATGTTTCAAGTTCCATGGAACAAATTTGAGGATATGAAGATTACCCTAATGAATCTATTGATGAATTCTCTGATTGGGTGAATGTGATTAAGGAGGGCATGCATGGTCTCAAAGAAATCTATGATGACATGCAGATCATTAAATGAATCCTAAGAATATTTCCTCCCTAATTAAATCAAAAAATAATTGTGCTTGAGAATAAATATCCAAAGGATCAGACATTGGATAGCTTGCACAATACTCTTGTTTCATATGAAATGTGAAACGATGATATTAAGGCTGTGGAAAAGGGGAAATCAAAGAAGTGGCAATCAAGGACATGAATAATCTTACTATAAAGGATGTTCATAAAGAATATGGCGTAGATTAATTCATTCCATGGGAAAATGAATGTTTAAATGAAAACTTTCACTTTCATGTTTTTGAAGTGGAAAGGTTGGACACCTTACAAAAAAGTGTCCCAAGAAGTTTCAATAAGATGATGAGGATAATGAAATACCTAAGAAGAAGTATTCAAATAATGTGAATGGTAGAAAAGACACTAAACATAATTAATTCAAGAAGAAGAATATGATTTCTAAATAAAATGATAGTTCATAAGAGACTGAGAAAGAAGAAATTGAAGACTTCAATGTCCACAAAGAAAATGTTATGGTGGAAGTTGGGGGAATTCCTAGACAAGAGAATAGAGAGATGTTGATGAATGAGAAAAGGAAGGAATATTTAATCTCTAAGTCAAGCTTGAGATGCTCTTGAAGAGATAGATGTTTGGAGAGACAAAATGAAGAAATCCAACAAAGTGGTTCATGATTCCAAACTCCATATGAAACAATAGAAAGAATATAAGTCTAAGTTGAAGACATAAATTGAAAATATCAAATTTAAAAATCCAGGAAACCTAGATAAGTTCATTGAGTACATGATAAAATTTGAATAACATACTAATATTATCAATGGTTTGACTATGACAATGAATGATCGGGTCAAATGCATCAAAGAGTTTGAGGAAGAAGTTGTCGTCCTGTAATGAGAAGTTAAAGACCATCAGATAATTTTTACCCCTATTATAACATTTGGAAATTAGTTCACTCAGGTGATGAAAAAATTGAAGGTGTAGCATATAGTTCTAGAAAAACAGATACAATAGTTATGTCCAAATGATAAGGATGTATGAGGCTTGATTGTAAATAGAAATCAACTATGGTTTATAGTACACTAAAAGAACCCACTCTAAAGTTGAATGTTGATTTTTGACCAACTCAGAATCATAAAACCTAAAGAATAACTAGTATCATAGAAATTATACACATTAATGCACCTCATATCGGGTGTTATTATTGTGGAAATATGAGACATTCCCAAAATGTTTGTTCCATGGAAAAGAGGTACCAAAGGGCATAAGAGAAATAGAGTCATCCGAGCAGAGTTCATTACTTCAGGAATTCTTTTTATGGTCACTATTTTTTGGTTGAAGGATTTGTTCATATATATAGATATTTCTCATCATCAATGTTGATAAATTTTCCAAAGAAAACCCAAAGTGGTCATATGCAACAACTCAAGGAATCATCAAGCGATCTTGGAATGAAAAATTGATTTGAAATCTTTGTAAAATGGAGTGAGTCTATATTCATCTAAAGAATATCATACATTTAAATCAACGCTAATTGAGAAACTATAGATATGGATCAATAAGGGAAGAGTCGAGTAGATAGTGGTTGTAGATATTTCCTTGAAATCATCAAATCATATTTTTTTATGAATCATTGAAAGTGGATGCACCTCCCACGTGATTGTAAATAAGGATCTCATCATAGGCATCAAGAAAGACAAGAAATATTGTGTAAAATTTGATAATGATGAAGAAATAAGTATTATTGGCTTTGGGAAATCCAAATTTAGAGGAAAATATATGAGATGTGAAAATTTCTTGGTTATTGAAGGTCCTAGTCAACTTGTTTAGTGTCAGTCAATTATATGACTCCGGGTATTCAATAATTTTTACCAAGAAGGTATCATCATGGGAAAATATGGTGCAGTGGTGATGTAGGTGAAGTTCATGAATTGGAATCTATAACTTGTAAGTTGATAATAAGATATGTGATTTTTCTCCAAGGAAGCTAAGAATAAGTTGTTGCATAATTTTTTTAATAATTTGAGCCAACCATCCATGAAAGATCTTGTGAAAAGTGATGGAGATTTAGATATCCCTATTCCATCATGTGATTATAAACAAACGTGATATGCTTTCTAAAAAGGAAAGATTACTCAAAATACTTACAAGTAAAAGGAACAAAAGTCAACAAGAGTTTTATAATTGGTGCATATTGATGCATGTGAACCTATCTCGCCAAGACCCATTGATGGGAAGGGATATAATGTATTCTTCATTGATTATTACTATATAATGGAATGGATATTCATTATAAACCACAAGTATAATGTGTTTAGTTTCATAACACAATTCTTTATAGAGACCTAATGGATTCTTGGATCGAAAATTTAAATGTTATGAACCCACAATAGGATGAAGTTAAAAAACAGGCAAGTGGGTGATTATCTCAAGAATCTCAGGATAAGTCACTAAATATAAATAGTGAGAACTCCTCAATAAAATGGTTTGTTTGAGATGTGGAATCAGATTATAAATAAAATGGAAATAATTATGCTCACTAAAAAATACTCACCGTATAATTTTTGGAAGGAAAAAGTCTTGATATCGGTCTAAATATCTAGTAGGGATTTATTGTGTCTGAGGGAATAGAAGATTCCATACAAGATATGGTATGGAAAGAAGTCAACATTTAAGTACATTTGATTCTTTTTAAGTGATTCGTTATCAATAAGGAGAAATACAAGAAGTTTTAATCCCATAGAGATGAAAGGACATTTCGTGTCTACTCAGGAAAACTCAAAATATATGAATACTTCAATAAGAGGCCAGGAAAGGTTTTGAAAATCAATGATATTGTTTTGGTGGATAATGATTATAATATTCAACAAATTAGTGAACAATATCAGGAGTACAGTGATGAATAAGTGATCATCTCAGGGGGGATTCAATTGCCTTAGGAAGACTCAGAAGAATATTTAGATAATTAATAGGTTGAAGTCAGAATTATATATACATAGAATCAAAAGAGATAAGATGAAATTGATATAAAAATGCCATCAGTGATAAAAAACACTTGTATAGATGAGGATAATGGATCTTTTAGGGAAAAAATCCTTCCATTCATAGGAAGAACCAATTTTTTTAAGAAGATATAATAGATGAGAGATGGGTTTAAGTGATGAATGATGATCTTGAAAAAATTGAAAAGAATAAAATGTGGAAGATTGTTTTGAGGATAATAGATAAGAATACCACTGGGACCAAATGGTTCTTTCAGATCAAACTAAATGAAGAATACATGGTAATTTAAAAAAAGATGGAATAATGTGCAATAAATACTCCCAGATTGATGGAATTGATGTTTATGATACATTTTCATTTATTGGAAGGATTAAGACTATCCAAATATTCTTTTCCATAGTAGTGCAAAGGAAATTTTATGTTTTCTAAAATAATGTCAAGTTAGTGATTTTGAATGGGTTTTAGAAGAAGTGTACATCGAACAACCAGATAGTTTTCTCATACATGAAGATGAGAACAAAATTTATTGGTTGAATAAGGTGATATATGGATTTAAGTAGAAATAAAGAGAATGGTACTCACTACTTAATCAATATTTGGAGAAGCTCACTTTCCAACGTGGTGGAGTTGATTACATTATCTATGTCAATAATGAGAGTAATCAAAGTATTATGGTGCTGGTATATGACGATGACATAATATTTGGTGAATTTAATTAATAAAAATGCAAATAGTTTGTAGAATTCATGAAATATGAGTTCAAAATGTTAATTATTGATGAGAGAATGTTTTTCCTTGGTTTATAGGTAATTCAAGGAAGGAATGAAATATTTGTTTCTTAATCCAAATATGCTAAGGTGAATCTGAGAAAATTTAGAATAGATAATTCCATGGAGGTGAAGACTCTGGTTGGTACCCAGATGAATCATTCAAGGGATAATGGAGGAAAAGAATTCAATGTCATAGAATAGAGAAAAATTATTGTGATCCTATTATACTTAATGGCAGCACAACCCAATATTGTTTTTTCCACATGCCTGGCCACATGGTATTAAGGTAACCCCAAGGAAATCCATTAACTTACAATGGAAATAATACTATGGTATATCAAAGGCACAATGGAATTCAATTTGATTTATAATGCAATATTAGATCATGAATTTTTGGGATATACAGTTGCAAATTGGGTCAATTTAATAGATAACATAAAGTCAAAATTATGTGGTGAATTTTATCTTGGAAAACTGTCTATTTTCTGGATAATCAATAAACAAGATTGTATTTATTTTATCACTATATAAGATCAATATATTGCAGTCACTAAAGATTTCATGTAGTTGTTGTGGATGAAACAACATATTGAAGATATGAGGGTTGAAGTGATGTCTCAAATTGGAATCCATTATGATAATTCAAGTGGGATAAATCTTTGAAAAAATATATTCAATCACTCAAGGAAAAAACACATTGAAATCATATATCATTTTCTCTAGGATAAAGTGAAACATGGGCTTGTGAAATTAGAGTCTGTGACTACATAATTATAGATTTCATAAATCATGTAAAAGACATTACTAAAAGAAGTGTTTGAATGAAATCAGTTGGATATTGGAGTCTAGTCAAATCCTTGTACTTAAACAATGTGTATGTGAGACCCCCACTCCCTGAGGTATGTTTTGAATTTCCGTATGTGATTATCTGTGTTATTTTTCTTATTGAAAACTACAAATGACTTTTGGGTTTATTGAAAAAGGGGGAGAAATATTGATGATGTAGGAAAAGTTGTTGACATGGGTAGATTTGTTTCATGATTAATTAGGGGGAGTGAAGAAATTAATGTAGTTTTAAATTTGATGGTTCTAAATATGTTGTCTCAATGAAGATATTTTTTTATAAAAGCAAGAATATTATTAACAGGGGAGAGTTGTTTCACAATGAATCAGTGGTAGATAATAAATTGAGGGAGTTTTAAATCCGACGATGCTAGATATGTTCTCTCAATGAATACATATCATGAAAGGATGACCAATGAGTTTTTTATGAAAGACGTTAAGACGTGAGGTTGAAAGAGAGGTCTTCTCGAGAGCCACACTTTGTGAAAAATTTGGTATTTATTAGTATTTGGTATCAAGAAAGAATAGGTGGTGTAGATAATGAAGTGATTAATTAATAAACTTTATATGATAGTATTGTGTCTCACATTGATCATGGCTCATGTGATCCTAGAGTATTTCTTGAGTGAATCTTTGATCATAATCTGGATTCATAGAGTAATAATGTTAGTCGAAGGTGTAAGTGCATTAGTTTCTTTCAATAGAAGTTTCTATGCAGTCTTGAGGTGTTTTCAACAAAACCAAAGGGAGTGATTATGGGTAAAAAATCCCTCATGATAATTTTGGGTTGTGTTTGTGGAAAATGTTGACAAATTGGTTCCAAAATTGTTTGGAGGTTCTCCTAATTAGTTTTTTTAATGTGGCATTTTTTCCTAGTGTTTGTAAAAATTTTAGGCCTAAAAAATTGGATGTTAAAAGTTGAATTTTGGAAAATGAATATTTTCTATGAAGTAGAGTACATAAACCATGAGGTCGGGTAGGCGGACCACGAGGTTGAGCAGGATAGTATGTGGCAGACAATTTCACGATTATGTGGCAAAAGGGAGTATGGAATCACAAGGTGAAAATGAGTTTATAGTTACATCTCTCAATGGTGTACGCAATCATTTCACGATGATCTTGGGCCACCATGAAGGAAAGTACCCAAACTATGAAGTGGATTTTGTGGTATTAAATTCAATGGTGAAGTATATGAGTTTAACCAGAGGGATGAGAAATAATTGTGATTAGCATATTTATCAAAGTTATTTTCCTATAAAAGGACCAAAAATCACCTAATTTAGTAGCGAGATAAGTTCATTAGAAGATTATCATTGTGGCTATTCAGCTAAGTCTAAAATTTTTCCATGAGGTTCAAGGCATGAAGAGGAGTTCATTGAAGTGATCCCATGAAGTACAAGAGTGTAGAAGTGGGTTTATGGAAGTATTCTATGAATTGAAAGTATGGAGAAGTAATTTTGTGGGGCAGACTACAAATTTGAAGTTTGTAGAGTCCAAGGAAGATTTTAAAATGTCTCTCATGATGTTTTGGAGGTTTTCACGAAGTAGAGTATGGTGGTTCAACTCACTTAGGGTAGTCCACAAAGTGGTGTTTTCAATGAACAATATTCCGCGAGGTATAGTTCACAGAAGAGTATGAAAGTCTGCAGTGAATAGTGTTCCATAAATTTAAGTACATGGAAGAGTGAATTTCATCTCTCGGATGAAAATAGGGATTCATGACACACTCTTATATGTGTGAACCAAATATTAAATAATTAAAAACAAGAGAATAATATTTTTAGAGGAGCAGTGCACACACATCAATTGAGAGAGTAGTGAACTTTAAAAGTGTGGTATTGAAGCATGAGGGAAAGTGAGTCATCTTTGAATATTTCAATAAAAATGTACTATATTGGATTCAGTACATTAGCGCGTTGTCTTTTAATTATCTTTATAATATCCTAATTAAGGTTAAATGAAGTAAAATTTATGTTTCATGTGCATGATATCATTTATGTATTACATATTTCTATGAGATGAAGAGAGGAGATGGATTTTTTTAACAATGAATTAAGATCAAAGGGGAAGTCATTTTAATTTATTATACCCTAAGTCACCCATCGTCCTAGAGTATTTAACCTAGTGGTTCCAAAAAATGGTAACTTCAGTCTGAGGAGCCACATGGAGGTCAATCAAGAAGTACACAACCCACGTAAAGGTAACCCATGACTTCAGTGGCTATAGAAAGATGATTCAATACCTATGTCAAGGTAAATTGGAGATAAATAAAGGAATTTATACAAGATAAGTTTCTACAAAATGGTAAAATACTCTCACATAAAGGTAAAATACAGAATTTATTTATGGAGAAATTTGAGGAGAAATTCATAATTATGTTCTGAATAAATTCTTGATACTCTTTGCATCAATACGAAAGTCATCTATGTATTGGAGAAATTTTAAATGGTAATTAATATTTAGTTTGAATACCATGATATTTTAAATATCATGAATACCTTTTATGTGTATTCTTGAGAAGAAAAAGGAAACTTGTGATGGATGAATATTTTGAGGAATTTAAAGATGAGACTTCTAGGTGACTTTGAGTTTTGAATATTACGAGTAATATCTCTGGATATTCAGATATAATAAAAAGGAAACTCTGATATTTTAATATGCCCTATATCCCAAGCTTTAATGGATGAGATTTTACGGTGTTATGAATCACCAATATTTATGGAGGCTTGAAGAGAAATATACATGATTCATAATGAATATGAGTATGAGTATAATGATATTGAAGAAGGTGATCTCGGTGGTGTGAGTATACTACAAATATTATATAGGTAGAAAGAGAAATAAGAAGTGAGAGACCTGATGTTGTATCTATTTAAAACATTGAAGTATCAAATAGAGATAAAGAGGTAAACAGTGTTGCATACAAAGGATCCATCTCATACACCAAATAAGAGAAAGTTTTCCAATGAAAGCCCTAATCATTGAAAAAGAAGAAGAAGAGAGAGAGAGAGAGGGGGGGAGAGAAGAAGAAGCGATTTAGAGTGGAATACATCAATTGATCATAAACAGGACAAACTTATGAGATAGACTACTAATAATATACTATTGTAGAAGTCTATAGAACATTAAGATAACCAATTTAATTGATACAAGTGAGCGAAGAAGATTATTAATACAACCTAGTAGGGACTCGATCCATCATTTAAGATCTTACTTCAATAAAGTACAATTCAATTCTCTTATATCAAAAGACAACAAAACCTCACTTTCTTTTTACCTGGACAGTGACAGGATAATAGGTTCAAGGTAAGACCCTTTCCTAGGATTTCTTTGATAATAATACGTAAGTCATGCACATGAGATAATAACCACGTGTCATTTGGGATGTAGTCTTCCTTAGTGAGGAAAACCTCATTGACAAAAACTAATTTTCTCTTGTGTTACTTTCTTATTATATATCTATATACCAACCAAAAGAGAGGAAAAGAGAGAGATTTAATCACTAAATAATTTAATTTTCAATTAAGGGATACAAGTGAAATTGGATTAAAATTTAATCCATAATGATTCACCCAACTTTTCAGTGTGAACATATCCCAATGTGATCCTAACAATTGGTATTATAGTAGGTTACACCTCAATTGGATTATTTTGTTTCAATTTTTATTTGAAGAATTGATTTTATATTTTCAAAATTTATATATATATATATTTATTTAAAAAATCATATTAGTTTCTTATCAAAGAAACCATGGAAGATATTTCTACCAATATACTAAAGAATAAGAAGAAAAGAGAATCAAAGAAGCCGAGAAAATCATTATCAGTGAAATGGGACTCTCCACTATTTTAAGACAATAAAGGTGGAAGTATTTTTGTTACATATGATATTAAGTATCCTCTTGAATATGATAATAAAATTACCCTCAAGATCAAATATGGAAAGAGCATTATTTTTCCATGCAACAATTCTTAACAAAACAAGTCAGACATGGACGATGGGGATCTGGTGGTTGGATCCACCATCAAGAAAGAAAAATTTTCTACCCCATCTAAAACATATGTTTTTTGTGACTCCAATTTATTTATATCCTGCATAACTGACCTAAAAAGGTGGTTACTTATCTTTTTAGAGTTTTTATAAATAAAGGATGAGATTTCCCACTTAGAAAATGATATTTAAAGGATGTAGAATTATTTCCAATAAATAATATAAATCTGTGTTAAGATCTCTAAACAAACTGGTGTCACAAAAAATCTAGAATCAATTCAGGTCATGTCTTCACAACAAATTTAAATAAATTTTATTTACATAAAAACTCTAAATAAGGAAACTTATGCTGAAATATATCAATGTGGTGGTAAGAACATTTTGATATTATCTAATGATCAATCTAAATCTTGCACAAAAAAATAAAGTTATCATCAACTTTTTAAGAGATTATTTTTTCTATATTTATTTTCATGTGTAGTTCATGTTTAAAATATAAATATATAAAAAATAGTTGAATAAAAATTATGTATAACCCACCACAACATCCATGGTGGTTGGAAGCTTTTACATGAAGAGTTTTTCCTTGAATGGATCCCAAATAGTTGATGCAAATTCAAAAAAAATCACAAGATGTCAGTTCTGGAAAATATGGACAGTGTGTAGTTCAATGGGAGAAACCAAGATTGTTTATTGTTTTTTTATTAGATTCAGTCATATGGATGTGGAATGATGGTATAATATGTCAACCTATGGAAGAAGAAGAAAATTTCCAATGGATTGAATAAAAAATAATAACAGGGGGTTGAATCAGTTCACTTTTTATAAGTTTCAATACTTTTTAAAACATAACTGCTGCAACCTGCTAAAGTTCATATCCTTATCATCTTTTTTAAATACTCCTGTATGAAAAAATTAAAAGGCAATTAAATAACGCAATATTTACAAGGTTTTACCTCAGTGTGAGAACCTACATCCTTACCATAGCCACTCCCATGGGTCTATGAAAAATCACTATTATGAAGAAGAGAATATAGCATGTGCCAACTCCTATTAGACACCTCCAATATTCTGATAAAAAATATTATACTAACTACCATCACTTTACAAAGTTTTCTTAGAAAAAATTGAGCCAAAAAAAGTTAAAAGTATTTGTTCAATTTTCTCTACAAAAATTCCTGGGTTCGATCACCCAGAATCTGATGACCTTCAGTCTGATGAACCCAGTCTAATTCTTGTAGCATGATCGACTCAATACAATATTCCCTTTCTCAATCCACGCTTCTTCAAACTCTACTAAAAAACTCAATCTGATCTTCCTCAGTCTAGTCGACTTAATTGAATATTCTTAATACGAAATCTCTCAGTCCGGTAAACAAAAACAATAGATGTCTGGTCTTTTAAGGAGATCTCTATCAAGAAGGAACTTTCACTCAAATTCTTCAGTGCTCTGCCTTTTCTGCTTATGAGAAAAGTTAAAAAATTCGAATGAACTTTTCTTCTATTTATAAGAGACTCAGAAAAAAAAGGCAGGAAACTTGAAAACTTTCCCCGCTCTCTCAAATTCAAAAATTATGAGATCTATGCATAATTTAATTTCAAGTTTGACCACTTAATTTCAACTTCCTTAGATTCATCTTTCTTTTATCATTATGATATTACTTTATTTCTTATCTCATTATGATCTGACTATTTCCTCAGATCATTATGATATGCCTTTATTTCTCAACTCAGTATGATTTGACTATCTTCCTTATCTCATTATGATCTTAATTTCTTTCTCATCACATTATTATTTGCCTTTCTTTATCATCTCATTAATATCTGACTATCTTATTCCTCTCGTTACGATGAAATTACTCAATAGATGACTTATTTGTGTCATAATCTTATTCAATTGTGGACTTGAACTCTCCCTTTGTTTCTTCTCAAGAAAACACAACTAATTTAGAATCTTTACTTATTTTAATAATTGATCTCCCTTTGAAGGATCATCATCATCAACTTCGATCACTCTAATGTTCTACATCTGATGTGTTACTAGTGTGAGGCATTCATTTAATAATTTGGTGAATGTTCCTAATCAGACTGATCTTCCTTCTCAGAACTAGTCTGGTTAAAAACCTCATATTGATGGAATTTTCATTATGATGAGATTATCAATACGATGTTCTGCATCTGATGATGACTCCACTCAGAAAAATTAAGACTCCTAAAAACCTTCCATGTCGGGTAATTCTAGATCTGATCTTCTATGTCGAGGTTTTTGTTAACCAATATAATAATTTTGATTATTCCATTTCATTAAAATATTTTATAATGATAGATTTTATGATTTTTGAGAACTTCAAGATTGGTAAATCATCATCTTACTTGAGGTCAGAAAGTATGAAAACATTCTAACTCATGACTTCACTATCTTCTTCCAAAAACTCTTCATCAAAATTATGAATTCTTCACTCAAAAATGTATAACTTTCTAACAAACAACATGTCTGATAGATATTTAACTTCATACTGATGGACTCGAGGTCGATGGTGAATCTAATCCAAAACCTCATCTTTTTTACCAGTTCTACATTCAGTGTTTCTCGGTCAGATGACCTGAGTCCAGAAACCTATTTTTGAAAAAAAAACTTTCTTATGGATAGATATTTTCACTCCCTTTGTGTTTGGATTCAGAAAAATTCAGTAACTTCCATCTTTATTATGAAAACTCATTACGAGACATGAATAACTCAAAAAATATCCTTCCTTAGCTTTCTCATCAAACTTTCCCAGATTCTGATTTTTGATTTTTAGTAAAAATGGACTTCCAAAAACTTTGAAGTACTTAAATGATAGTTTTTTATTAACCACGTTTCATAATAAGTCATGTTGTTTTCCTATGTCAACAATATTTTCTTTTGAACATGTACAACAATACTAACAACTTATTTCCAATAGAACTTTAAAAGCTTGTATTCTTGTAACATACTTCTTACCATTTCCAGCAAACTTCTATTATTTTTTTATGCCACTCCATTTTTTTGGATTATAGGGACCACTATACTGATGTTTGATACCATGATTTCTCATATAGGTTTCACAAGTATTATTTTTTGAATTCAGTACCATTATCTATTCTCAACTTCTTTATACAAACCCTGATTTCTTTCTCAACTTCTTTTATAAAAAACCTAACCATTTCCACAGCCTCTAACTTATGTTTCATAGACATGTTTTTCTTCATCCGAGTGAAATTATAAATAAAATTGATGAAATATAAATCTCCTTTTGTTGATTTATGTCTCATCATTCTAGATAAATCATAATGAATAAGGTCAAGAGGTCTAATAGATTGAATCTCAACTCTCTTATAACTTGTTTTAGTCATATTCCATTTTTGAAAAGTAACAAAAACATCTTCATATATTCTTTTCAATTATTTAAAACGAATAACAAAATCAAATTTAGAATGTTTTTTCATGTTTTTCTGCCCGGGGTGGCCAAGTATTTGGTTCCACAACTTATTCTCATCTTTATCACTCAAGTAACATGAGTTATTAAACTCTCCTATTTGGAAGAGATTCCCCCTAGTTCTCTCTCCTTTTGTAATAACTTTTCCATCTTTTACACTTATAATAACAAAATAATCTTTTCTAAATATCACTTATTTTCCATCATCAAAAATTTTACTTACACTAAGTAAGTTTTGTTTTATCCCATCAATAAATAAAACTTCCTTAGATTTCAACTTTTTTGCTTCAATGTCAGCTATTTTGATTCCTCTGATTTTTAAGGAACTATCATTAACAAAGAAAACTGCTACCCCATCATTACTTTTAACATGTTTTAAGGATTTTATTTCACCTATTATATGTCAAAAATAACCACTATCAAGTCTCCATGGTTTGTTCCTTTTACTCTCTTTTAATGTTTCCCCAACAACAAAAGCTTTTCTTTATCTTTCTTCTTTCCAACTTCATTTTCTTTTCTACCATAAGAAACTTGTTCCAAAAGAAGTTTTACATATATTTTGGCATGATGAACATCCTCATCACATATTTCACAAAATTAATCCATAAATTAAAATTGATTTTTTTTGTTATAAGGTTTATAAAATCTTGAGATTTTTCTTTTCTAACTTCTTATGGGTTAGGAAAGTCACTCATACTTCTTCCACAATTACTTTAAAATTGTTCAAACCTTCTTCTAGGAAGTGACAAGTTATTCCAAATATTATAAGCCCTATTTCCATATATTCCACAACACTATAAATAGCCAGAAAATCTGGATTTTTTATTCAAGTAAGAACTTTCTCTGTAGAAACTTTATTGAGGTTGATATCTTCGTCATGCTTTAACAATCTATGGACATTGATAATATTTCCTCTTGAGTGGGTTTAAATCTTTTATAGATGAAATATTTTTCTCACACCTTTCTTCACCCAAGATTTACTAATACTTTTTCCAAAACCTGAAATGATAGAAAAATTAGATGAAAATTTATTTTTGGTGGGTGAGGATATCACCTGATTCTTTATTTTGAGTTTTCTCAATATCTTTAGATGTCTCATATTTTACTTCTCAAGCCTTTTTGAAATTTTTCATTTATCTTCATCAGGGTAATTTTGGAATCAATAAGTTTTAATTAAAACTTGTTAACTTCTTCTTCCTTAGGTTCCATCTTCTTAATGAGATATTTAATCAACTTTCCCTATTCAAAAATTCTTTGTTTGTAACTTAAGATCTCTTGAATGTATTCTTCCTCCTTCTTGATGACATATTTTCTTCCTTTAACAATTTATTCAAAATATTTCTTTATTACTCTGATTTCTTTCTTGAGAGTATTGCTTTTCTCAAGACTTTAAAAAAGTTCTCTTCTAATTTGATACTCTATATATTATTCTTTAGCACCATCTTTTCTATCTAAGGGACCTTTTTTATCAACTTTTTCAAAAACGGTTCTGAATTTTTTTGAACTATCATCTTCTAAAGAATTGTTGTCAGTTGAGTCTGATTTATCTTTCTTACTCAACATACTTTTATTATTACCAGTAAACTTCTTTTTATATTTTTTACATGACATCGCTTCCTTAGAACTTTTTTTCCACTTCCTCCATTGAGGTTTTTCATCATAATCATCTATATATTCTACAAAATTCTTCTTAGGATAATTCATAGAAAAATTTCTGATTCCACCACACTCAAAACATTTGAGAGGAAGTTTACCTCCATACTTTCCTCTAATGATTCGATAGTTCTTATATATAAGAGAAATGATTTTTTCATTAAACTCATCATTCTATTTATCATCAGAGTCATAAGGATCAACATCTTCAACATCTTATATTTTTATTTTTTTCTAATGACATCATAATCCATTTCATCTTTCATATTCTATTTGAAAATTGGAAATTTAATCATTTCATAATCAACAAGAAAGTTATGAAATTCATCAAGAGATAAATTATACTTATATAATAAAAGGGAAATTTTAGAATAAAACCTGTCTAGAAAGTTTCACATAAGTTTCTTCACGATTGTAGGATCTTCTATGACATCTATGAATCTTAATATGTTGCAAAAAAATCATTTATGCTGGTGAAGTATTCATTGATAGTTTCTCCATCTCTCATTATAATGTCTTTAGACTTACTATTCCAGATTTTTATCTTAGCTTTCTTCACTTTAGTATTCCCTTCAAAAATACTTTCCATGTTTTCCCACATACTCTTTGAAATTTTGAGATTCATCACCTTCATATAACCATTTTCTAATAAGTATATAAGGATAACATTTATAGCTTTTCCATAAACTTCAATATTTTTCTTATAAAAAAATCATCAGGAAATCCTTCTCAATAGGTGTAAACCCAATTGTACCACCATAAACAACTTCTAGGACAAGAGATAGGATATAAGGAATAATCTTTTATTTCTATCCATAATATTTTTTCTATAAAATGTTGGAATTCCTCTACTATTTGAAGAATTTATATTATCCATGACAATGATTAAAAAAGAGAACATTCCCTATGATACAAATTTAAGTTCTAAAGGATCGAATAACAACTTAGAAGGGGGGTGAATCAGTTGATCACTTTTTACAATTTTCAATAATTTTTAAAACTTAACCTCTTAAGCCTATTAAATTTTGTGTCCTTATAAAATTTTTGTAAATACTTATGTATGAAAAAATAGGAAAGAAAGAAAATCACATGAGATTTACAAGTTTCAGCCTCAGTGTGAGAACCTACATCCTTTCCATAGCCACTCTCATGGGTCTATGGAAATTCACTATTTTAAAGAAGTGAATACAACTTGTGCCAACTCCCATTATACACCTTCTATAACCCTATAAGAAATATTATACTGAATCTCATCATTTTACAAAATTCTCTTACAAATAACTGATCCAAAATAAAAGTACAAATACTATGTTCAATTTTCTTTACAAAATTTCCTGGGTCTGATGACCCTCAAATTGATGACCGTCAGTCCGATGAACCCAGTCTTATTGCCTCCATATGATAAACTCAGTATGATATTCCATTTATTAATCAACAATTCTTCAAAATCTTCTAAAAAACTAAATCTGATCTTCCTCACTCTGATCTAATCAGTACGATATTCTCAATATAATGTTTATCAATCTAGTAAAAAACAAGAGATGCCTGATCTTATAATTATATCTCTGTCTGGAAGGAAATTTCACTTGAATTCTTTAGTACTCTGTCTTTTCCACTTACATGAGAAATTAAAAAATGTGAATGAACTTTTCTTCTATTTATAGGTGACTCAGAAAAGAAAAGGTGAGAAACTTTAAATCATTTCCCACTCTATCAAATTCAAAAACTCCTAGATATATTCATAATTGAATTTCAAGTTTGAAAACTTAAAATTTGAATTATTAAAACATTATTAAGATTTAATTGAGACCAGTATTATTGAAAAAACTAACTTTTCTTTAGTCTAATATAACTTCCTTAGATGTAGCTTCCTCTACTCATTATGATATGACTTTATTTCTTAGTTTATTACGATCTGCATTTCATTCTCAACTCATTATGATCTGAGTATCTTTCTCATTTCATTATGATCTTACTTTTTTTCTCATCTCATTATGATCTGACTATCTTCCTTAGATCATTACAATCTACCTTTATTTCTCATCTCATTATGATATACCTTTATTTATTATCTTTTTATGATCGGACTATCTTCCTCATCTCATTACGATGAAATTACTCAAAAGATGAGTTATTGGTTCCACAAGCTTATTCGATTTCGAACAAGAACTCCCCCCTTGTTTCTTCTCAAGAAAACAGAACTCTTTTAGAATATTTACTACTTTTCATAATTGATCTCCCTTTGATATATTTTCCTCAACAACTTTGATCGCAATGATGTTCTACATCTGATGTGTTATCAGTGTGAGGCATTCATTTGATGAATCTATGCCTATTTCTAATATGATTTATATTCCTCATTATATTCAGTCTGGTTAAAAACCACATAATGATGGAATTATTAATACAATGAAATTATCATTAAGATTTTATGTATCTAATGATTACTCCACTCATCAACATTTAGACTCCTAACAACCTCCTGTATCTGGTACTTCTGGATCTAAACTTCTATATCTATGTTTCTAGAACCAATAGGATATTTACAATTCCTCCATTTCATAAAAATATTTTTCATGATAGTTTTCATGATTTGTGATAACTTCAAGATTGGTAAAGAATCATCTGAATTGAGTTTAGAAAGTATGAAAATTTTCTAACACTTAAATTCACTATATTCTTTCAAAAACTCTTCAACGACATTATGAATTCTTTACTCAGTAATTTTAGACTTTCTGAAAAAACACCATGTCTGATAGATCTTCAACATCATATCGATAAACCTAAGACTGGTGGTGTATCTGATCAATGAATTCATATTTTTGAGAACTTCTACATCTGGTGTTGTTTGATCTGATAACATGAGTCTAGAAACCTGTGTCCAGAAAACAACTTTATTAAGGATAAAAATTCTCACTCTTTTTTTGGATTCATCTCCATTAAAAAACTTTCAACTTTTCTATGAAAACTCATTATGATGGATTGGGTCTCATCCTGAATAAAAAACAATCTTTTACAAAAAGGTTTGTTTTCAAGAAGTAAAAAAACCTTTGTTAAATAAAATTATCAAAACATTTCTTCAAGGAAGACCTACCGTGATGGGAAGTAAGCCCAAGAATCTATAATATCCAAAAAAATAAAGAATAATCTATATACAATAAAAATATTTGAAATGCCTAAAAAATCGATGATGTTTGCAATGGTAATGGTTATAAGGAAGATACATGCAAGTATAAATTATTCAAGCATACAACATAAAAAAATAAGAAGTGAATATCATAAAATATGAGGATTGGATACAAGCCTACCATGAGAAAGAATCATGATAAAGATGCTAAAAAGAACATTTCCAAGAATTCTATGAAGAATGTTGGTGAGTTATCCTTGGGAACATTCAGAAGAAAAATAATGATGTTCACAATAAGTTAAAGAATCCAAATATGGAAGATATACAAAAAGGAAAAATAGTTTCTTTTGTAGAAAAAGAGGACACATCATAAAAACATACAAACAATACATGAATGTAATAATTTAAAGGAACATGTTGAAACAAAATGGAAGAACTATCTAAGAATTAAATGAAAGGACTAAGACGGTGAAGAGCACATCTAGAAAGCTATATGGAAAAACCAAAAAGGCTGAACATTTTTCTAAAGTATCTCTAGCTTGGGGAAAACAAGAGAATTGGAAGCCTAGTAAAAGGAAAGGGACAAAGGGAAGGAGATAATCCACATGAAGAATAAATCTAATTTCAATAGAGTTTTTCAATAGGGAATAACCTAAGGTCTCATGAGGAGCTATATGGATGGTTCAAGAAGGCCAGAAACCATTCAAATGGTCATGTAATAGTTATTCCAACCTGAGAATAAATCTTGAAGAATATGAAAGTTGTACAAGATGATTCATGTACCTTGATAGACCATGATAAAAATAAAATCCCAAATAAGAAGAAAGCTAAAAAATCCATGTTTCCTAAATAAATCTCAAACATGAAGAAAAATTATGAAAACATGAAGAGTCCATTCAAACTTAGAGCTGAAATGAAGACAGAAAATTTGTTGAGAATGAAATTTCAACACTACTTCTCACATTAATGAGCTAGTATGTTCCACCTTATTCCCTTATCATTTATGATATATTCTTATGCTAACCATGCATGGAATTGAAGATGGTAGAAGTTTTTTAATGAACAACTAATGAAGTGATGTAAGTTGGGATAACTATTCCAGATATGAATAAGTCACCATAATGAATTGATCTCATAATTGGTATCCTAAAGATCATAAGTTAAAGAGAATCATTCTTGATGAAGATGTAACATATGATGAAATAAATATGTCCATATGAAGAAACTATGAAGTTTTTCATCTTGTTGATCATCTAAAAAACTGAGATTATAAATCTTATTTTGTAATAATATCACTCTTGTTGATGTGTGGATGAGGTGAATGCCTTGAGTAGGAGTTGTTGGAGAATCCTCCATAGTTAATAATTCGAACACATTTGAATTATAGAAGGTACCTGTGAGATTTTCATTAAAAGGTATGTCTTGATACTCTCTTATCCTTTGTTTATAAGAATCAAATTCATATGTTAAGGGGGGTAGGTTCATTTTATCAATGACATAGAAATGGAAATTTTTTTGAAAACTTCCAAGGATGTTTGAAATTAAAACCCACTAACTTTACCTTTATTTTTTTTTATTTGTGTGTTACGTAAGTTCAGGAATTCAGTTTGAGAAAAATCTCCAAAGAATATAACTTTAAAATATGTAATTAACAAGTGGTTTCAACCCAAAATAGTTAGATCAATCCTTGAGTAATTAAGTTGGAAAGTCATAACAATTGGTATCATTTTAAATTGATCAGTTGTTATCCAATTTAAATCATCGTGTTTTCTACAATGAGCATGGATTGCATAGACTATGAGTGGGATGAATTATGACACAATGTTTAAGAATGAATTGATACCATAATATTCTATAGACTTTGTATTTATTATCAATAATAAGGAGATAATAAAATGAAATTCAATATGAATAGAGGAGATAAGAGTAATTTTCATGAATAGAGAATTGAAGAAATGACTAATATATTGACATAGCATTTTCTAGCATGGGTTTTGAAAAAAATTATGATTGTTTAACCCAATATGTATTTTTGTTATTTTTGTTTTCAATGTGGAGTGAATGAATTAAGGGGAGTTCCATGGTGTCAGTATGTGGATGTTGAGTTTCTAAGCATGATAAGGAAGAAAATGAAGTTTCAATGCTTGTTTCAAGTGTTGGTACTACCATGATACAAATATATATATATATATATATATATATTGAAATGTTCTGGTAGTCCTATAATTGGTTAAGTGTTGGAGTGGAGAGTTTTCAAAAATTAGACCAACCCTATCAAGGTTAGGACCCAAATAGTATCCAGACAAGCTAGTGTTTGAGCTCAGGCACCACATATCTGAGTGGGTGGAAAGAGAAGTGTTCATGTGATCACCTATGAAAGGAGTAATAGGTTCTTGTGAAGGCATACAGAAGTGCAGTTTGGCATGCTTGAAGGTAAGGAGGTGCTTATTTTCTTAGGTGCAAGTCGACATGGGATACCATAAGCTAACACCAAAACCCAGGGGAATTTATTAATATTTAACTAGAAGATATTTTCTTATTAAGGAGATTCAATGTGAAGAATTATTTGGTGAGGGATTCTGTGGATGCAGATAACTACTTATCCATCATTAAATACACAAGCATTAGGCCAGGTCGAATGAAATGATGCCACATCACCACCTCTAACCTTGCGCTTGGGCCACTGTGCTTGGGTATTTGGATGTCTGTCCATTTTCATGATCAAGTGACTTCAAAAATCAATCCAAGAATATGAATGAGTTGAGATGTGACATACCAAGTTGAGAGAACCTTGATATGGGTAAAACAAGACCGGGGATGTGTTCTCCCATGAAAGGATGCTCCATGATGGACTACAAATGATCATCCGTGAGAAACTACATGGCAATACAATTGACTACACAAAGGTTGATCGACTGCGAGAGCCTCCATGATAAAATGATTGACCACACGAAGGGTGATTCAATGTAAGAACCCAAATATTATATTGATCAACTACACTACAGATGATCAAAATCATCACAACACGGTTGTTTCAGTGACCGTTTGGAACACAATTATTCCATCAACCACATGCCTCTTATAAAGGATTCATTTACTACATGCTTCATAGTTGATTCGAATGGCTGTATTTATTGAATTTTTTATTCAAGAAGATGGAAATGATTATGCATGGATCAAAGTATGTAGTATGAGTGAAATTGAATACTACAATGAGAATTGTATGTTCTATGTAATGGTAATAATACCTATATAATGGAAACTTCAGTTTGAGGAGTTTTTTGAAGGTTAATCAAGAAGTACACAGGCCACATAAAGGTAACCCGTGGCTTCATTGGATATGGAAAGGTGATGAAATACATATATCAAGGTAAAATGTAGCTATGTAAATGTATATTTTCAAGATCAGTTGCTACGCAAAGGTGAAATCATTTCATGTAAAGGTAAAATGGAAAATTTATTTATAGATAAATTTGAGAAGAAATTAAGAATTATGTTCTGAATAAATTTTTGATACTCTTACCTCATGAATATGAAATTAATCTAAGTGTTCATGAAGTTTTAAATGTAGATAATGATTCAGTTTTAAGACCGTGATATTTTAAATATCATAAAGACATATTCTAGGTATTTTTAAGAATAAAAAGGAAATTTGTGAGGGCCGGTGATTTTAAGAATTGATAGCCTAGATTTCTGAGACAATATGAGTTTGAATATTTTGAGGGATATCTTTGAATGTTCATAGATAATCTAAAGTAAACTCGGGTATTTTTAATATTCCATAGATCCCAATTTTTAAAGGATGATATTTTAGGGGTTAATATTTGTGGAGGCCTTAAGAAATTTATCCAAGATTCACAGTGAATATAAATGTGAGTAAAATAAGAATAAAGAATTTTACATTCATGGTGTGAGTATAAAACAAATATTCTACATGTTGACAGAGAAATAAGAAGTGATAGAACCAATACAACATTTATTACAAACCTAAGTTTCAAAGAGAGAGAAAGAGGGAACTAATGAACATATAAAGTATTTATATCATACACCGAAGAAGAGAATAAAAAGGTGTTGTGGGGCTATTTCTGTGAACCAAAGAAGAATAAGAATGGAACAAAAGAGATTGGGAGTGACATACATCAATTGACCACACATACACCAAAGTTCTAAGAAATACAAATTGCAAAATTCTACTGTACAAGTATGAATAACTTTGAGGAAACCCATTCAACAGTTGTAAATGAGGGAATATATGATCATTCATATACTTTAAAAGGGACTCGATCCAGCACTGAATATCTTTATTCAAGGATATATAATCCCATTCTCTTTTATGAATGGAAAAGCAACCCTCACTTTCTTTATACCTGGTCGGTGCAAGGATAATAGGTTCAAGGTCAAATTATTTCATGGTATATCTTTTATAATAATAAAAAATATGTGTGTGTGGGATAATAAGAACATTTCATCGAGGACGTAGTCATCCTTAGTGAGTTGAACCTCATTTACAAAGCCTCGTGTTCTCTTTTGTTTCTTTCATATTCTATATTTTTATACTGACCAAAAGATAGAGAGAGAGAGAGAGACCTGATCATTGAATAATTGAAGAGAAATTTAATGAATAAAAGTGAAATTATATTGAAAAACACTCCAAAAAAATTCATCACGCTCTCAGTGTGGGCATATCCCAAAGTGATCCCAACACCAGATCAAGCGAGATCACTGAGAGGGGTAGAGGGTGAATCAGTGATATTTTTTTATGAATCCCTTCTTTTATTCAACCTCTATGGATGGTTAAAGATTTAATCTATTAGTTATCATTATCTCACACCTTATCATATTCAAGAACATTAAATTAAGGAAAAAACATGATGATTTAAAAGATTTTTCCTTGAAAACTGATGAGGATCATAGGATGGGATTCCTATATTTATGTCTGAATAGGAATAAAAATTACAATAGATTTATAAGGAAGAAGAATATCTGGAGTGATTCCTCCCAAGCCTTAACAACTGAATACCAATATTCTCTCTGGATACCCCCTCTCTCAACCTCTTCCATTTATTTATAACTAAACCCCTCCCCTAACAACTAACAATATTAACATGATATTTCCTTGGGCCCCATAACATATTCTATACATTATCCCAACATATTCCATATATTCTCTCTATCCCAACTCTCGCTTATGACCTCTTTAGGTGGCATACCCGATATCTATCACTCTCACCATCTTGAAAAACCACCATGCCCTCAAGTTGGTGGATTACACAGACATGCCAAGAGATCTTCTATACCAGCCTTTCTTCATGGGATTGAGGACAAGGTGCACTAGGCATACAGTCATACCAATAAATCTTAAAAATGCGCCTCCCTACTTTTGTGCATTATGATGAACCTAGTGGCACCACTTCTATAGGAATGAGATATTGTGGTCCCATATAATGTTTTATTGACAAATACGCACACCGCCCTACTTCAAGCTTGTAAAAACTATATGGGTCTCCTTTAGAAACTCAAGGACCCCATCCAGAAACCATGGGTCTGACCAATGTAACTTGTGGTAAAACAATAAGAGACCATGATAGAGCCTTCTCAGTCTACTATGGATCATGATCCAATATGGAGAACTTTAATGTCCCTTAATCCTCATTAGGTGGAAGATCTAGTAAATAAGGGTTTGAGGTAGTGTTTTCTCGATTTTCGTCTAGCCCTATGCTCTAGCTTTTTATTCTGTAGCCAGTAGGATCTCCTAAAAGTATTGTGGATAGTTTCATTAATATAGATGGGAAATTAGATATAGGTGTAAGGTCTTCCCTAGTAGAGCTTCCAAAATCCTCAAGGTGCACTTCTTTGTGTTGTGTCCAGGTGAACTTAGTCTAATGTCCCTTGGACAATTAATAGGTGTCTATCATGGGGTGTGAAAAAAAACAATTATTTACTAAGCTAAAAATGTAGTAATGTGGTTAAACTAGGTTTTCCCTAGATATTAGTTCATGACAATAAATTTTTCACCTTTAATTAGAGGTAAAATGGGGTGTTCTTGAAATTTGTTGATTTTGAAATGAAAAGAAACTAAACAAAAGAAATAAATTTAAAAAATATATTGAGAACAAATTGACAAAAAAAAAAGTTATTGAAAACAATTATACGAGAATATTGATTAGTATAGGGTTGGTTCTCTAGTTTTAATTCTATCCTAGTTCCAATTTATCCAATTCTCTTCTACTAATTCATTGAAAGTGAGATTCTGCAATTGTTTCCTATCACTCCCTTAGTCAAATGGTAATGGTGGGAATAAACCTTAACAAAATCTTATATTGGTCTAGAATCCTTCCATTGTGTGATATAGTGGTAGAAAATACCCCCAATTGAATTATAAAATCCCCAATCGGGTCTTTTTTATCCCAAACAATCAAGAATTTCCACTACCCCTCCCACATGTACTGGAAATCACCGTGTACTTCACCACCAAGACCTGGACTATTCTGTCATATATAAATGATAACCTTATGGGAGTAGATATTGATAATTTACCAAAGAAATCATAACAACAGAATCTAAAATAAAATACAATCATATATGAGAATAAAAATTGATATTAAAAATTGAAACTAATTTCATAAAAGAGAGAAAGGGATCTTAAACCATTAAGTGTAAGAACTCAAAAAATAAAAAAAGGAAAACTTATCCTTCTCCAATCACATAGAATCTTACCTCTCTATGTAAATGGTATCCATAAAGAATGGGGAATAAGAATCCATTACAAAATAAAGAACAAAATAGAGAAAAGAAAGAATAGAAAATCTTCTCATCCATAATTTTTATGCTAGAATTTTTCTTATGTTATTCCTACTGGATGGCCAAAATTAACCAAGGTATCTTCTTAAAATATGTTTATCTTTGGATTGGTTGTCAACCCTCAAAATTTTAATGTTTTGGAATATTATTCCACCTACTCCAATTCGACTCATGTAAAGGATACCTTAATGATCATATTTTTTCATGAAATTTAATGTGAGTATGAAACTTATAGTACTTTTTAGAACCCAGTTGGAAGTGCCTAATTTGAATGTCCTTAGTCTAATATATACCTCATTTTATATGGTAGGTTCCATTCTACTATCCAGAATAAATTTTCAACATGATTGATTTGTTTGGGCTTGCGGGAGTTCGAATGGGATTTGGGTATAGAAGAATAAGTCCAAACCCATGAACAAAGGAAGCATATAAAAAAGGATCACTCCATTTGGATCAAAATTGTAAAATTTATTCTCAAAATATAGAAGTGACATAAAACTGTTAAATTTTTATAATTAACCAACTTTCACATTTTAGCTCAAAACTCACCAAAAATCCTAAAATGATGCAAATTAGCTCAATTTGATTAATTGTTCGGGATTAAATATTTGAAAAAATATGATGAATTATGAAAATATTATCTATATCAATTCCCAAAGACTTATAACTTAGAATCTTGGAAAACTAAACATCAAAATCAAATCAAAGATAATTCAAAAAACATTCCCATTAGATCCACCAATTTGACCAGAAGAAACAAAAGATATCATACTTAATCAAAAATAGTTATTTCAAGTTATCTATTCATATAATTCAATATATTTCTTCTTAATTTCTTTCCCATGAACAAAAAACACTTACCTCACATGAATTTTATCTCATATCACAAATGTCAATTTTGAACTAGGCTTTTCTCATCCAAACCCACATAAGAGTCGCAATAGGATTGATGAATTACTACATCTCCATCTGATGTGAGTCTAGTACATGTGTTTATCATTAATACTTTTCATGTTTTTTTTATTTTATTTGGTAGGATTTAGATGTGAAAAAAATTGAGGCTGAATGAGGAGGGATTGGCTCTTTTTAAAGAAAATTTGCATGATTCTAATTCTCACTCAAATATGGTATCCTTCTCACTCCCCTTAATAAAAAAATAGCTCCATAATCATGAAAATTCATGAAAATTTCACACAATGTAGAATTTTAGCATAAAAATTTTCAATCTTCTCAAACATAATTTTTCTTAAAAGCTCCGTATATGCACAACTTCATTTCTTCTTTGGATGCTCCATAAAGGCACAACTTCTTTTATCACGAAATCTCCTGAAAGACATAGGTTTTAACAAAAAAAAATTAGTATAAAAAACATCTCATAAAAATTTTATATTCCTCCCAATGTATCTTAAAATGAGGTATCACAAACATAAGATAGCTTCCCACCACATTTAAGTTTAACTAGATCATTCAATTTCACATCAAGAGCGGGTTGGATAGGAAAAATGAGATTTTAATGTGGCTAAACTAATTGGTTGTTCATGTATTCTAAGGGATAAAAGGATTAAATGTACAAGGTAGTCTATAATAAGAAGGATTCTCATAAAAAGTGCTTTAAAACCAAATAAATGACTTAATAAATTAAAATAAAAGTACCTTAAACCCTCAGGTTTTGATAGAAATAAATCAAATTATGGTTAAAGAAACAATGGTCAAGTTCTCTCAAGAAGTGATTTTAATGTAAATAATATTAAAAATGGGTATATAATCCTCATGGGAAATTTATTTCAGAGATAAATACAATGATACGTGGTGTCAAACTCAAAAACCAGAGGACTTTTCATGAAATTACAAAATATTTGAACTTGAAACAAATTAATTTTATGAATTAATTTAAGCTTAGTTTCATGGAATAAATTGGTTAAATAATTGATATGGGATTCAAAAATGGAAAATATAACACGCATATTTTTTGTTTTTGGAAAACAAAAAAGGAAAAAAATTGAAATTCCTAAACAATGAAGGTTCTCTCACCGACACTTAAATGATACAATGTCCTCAATTCATTAAATTTGATTTAACATGTAATAATATTTGAAATTGAATCATAGTAATCAAGAAAGTGTAAAAGAGAGGTACAACCTGATGGATTCTATTGATAAACATGTTAGAAGAGTGTGATTTCCTCCAGTAGCTCTGATGGCAAGGTCCCATGGAATATCTTTAGCCTATGTCCATTAATATTAAATGGATCCTTCTCTCTATCCTTCACAATTGGAAAAACTCTGAAATAATATACATGAGTAACTACAAATGGACCTTCCTATATAGAATGAAGTTTACCTGGAATCAGCTTGAGTCTTGAGTTAAATAATATCATTGTGTCTCTATGATGGAAGTCTTTTAGTTGGATCAGCTTATCATGAGTCACTCTTGTCTTCTCTTTGTAAATCCTAGAATTTTAAAATTATTCCCATATAATTTATTCCAACTCTTGTAACTAAAATATTCTCACTTTCCTAGTGATTTGAAGATCTATATTCATCTTTTTCACAACCCGGTACACCTTATGTTCCAATTCCATGGGTAGATGATAAATTTTCTCATAAATCAATCTATATGGACTCATTCCAAATATGGTTTTGTAGGATGTCTTGTAATACCATAATATGACTTATAACCTTTAACTTCAATGCTTCCTATTTGTTTTAATAGACTTTTCCAAAATTCCTTTGATTTACCTATTAGATGCTTCAACTTGACCATTTGTCTATGGATGATAGAGATTTGATGTTTTGTGATGCACGCCATAATTATTTAGTAAAGCCTCTATTCTCATATTTCAAAATTGAGTCCCCTGATCAATGATGATGGATCTGGGAACTCCAAACCTACAAAATATGTTAGCCCTGACAAAATCATAAACAACTTAGCATTGTCAGTCCTATTGGTTTTTACTTCCACCCATTCGGAAACATAATCATCTGTAAGGAATATATAAGAAATTCAAAATGAATTTTTAAAATGGCCCATAAAATCTATCCCCTTGAATTCAAAAATCTCACAAAATTATTTGGTTTTTGGGAAATTTTTTTTCTCATTGAAATATTTTTAAAAACCTGACATTTTTCACACCTTTTAAAAAATTCATGATAATCATTAATAATGGCAGGGGAATAAAATCTAGATTCTAAAACCTTATTTAATTTTCTTTGAGGTAAAAAGTTGAATACACAAGATAAAGTGTGACAAAGCTCAATGATTGGATCAATTTCACTTTCAGGAAAACATCTTCTTATCACTGGTCATTATAAATATTTCAAAGAAATGGATCATCCCATATGTAATATCTAGATTTATATTCTAGTTTTTGAATTTAGTGGGAATTTAAATGGGTTGGTACTTGATATGTTACTAGATAATTTACCATTTCCACATACCAAGGTAAATTTCCTTAAATCAAGTACAATTTATCTCTTAGAAGGTGATCGTTTAATGGTTCTTTGTCTGGAATTTCAGCTTCAGCAGTGTTGAGAAGTCTGCATAAATGATCAAAAAATTGGTTCTCAACTTCATTATTATATTTTATTTCTATGTTAAACTCCTGAAATAGTAACATCCATATCACTAGCCATGTTTTACCTTCAGCCTTCTTCATTAAGTACCTAAGAGCTGCATGATCAAAAAATACAATGACTTTAGTTCAAAACAGATATGATATAAATATTTCTAAAGAAAATAAAACTACTAAAAACTCTTTTACTATGGTTTTATAATTGAATTGGGATACATATAAGGTTATTGAATCATAGGCAATGACTTGTTTTCTTTCTTCAATTCACTGAGAAATGACTCCTCAAACTACTTGTTGGAAGCATCACAAAGTAGCTTAAATGGTTCTTCCCAATTTGGTGGTTGCATCACTAGTGGTGTAATCAATATCCTCTTCAACTCATCAAAGGATTCCCTATATACACCATTTAAATCAAAATAATCATATTTTAAAATTAATCTAGAGTTAGAGAGATAAATCTTACTGAAATCTTTGATAAACCTCCTATAGAATCTTGTATGTCCTAAAAATGATCTGACATGTTTCACAGAAGTTTGGTAAGGTAATAAATTCATCACTTTAATTTTTGATTTATCCACTTCAATTAATTTCTCTAAAATGACAATACTAATAAAAATTCCTCTCCCAACTATGAAATTAAAATTTTCAAAATTTAAAATAATAATCTTTTCAATGTTGGTTTTCAAAAAAATTCCAGATTTTTCAAACAATGGTCAAAAAAATTTCCAAAAATTTCAAAGTCATCCAAGAAAAATTCCAAGAAATATTCAATGTGATCAGAAAATATACTTACCATACACCTATGAAATATACCTAGATAATTAAATAATCCAAATGGAATCCTTTTCTAATGAAAAGTTTCATAGGGACAAGTAAAGTTATTCTTCTCTTGATCCTTGAGAGAAATGGGTAACTAAAAATCCATCCAAAAAAGAAATAATGAGTTCTCCCTGCCAATATCTCTAACATATAGTCAATGAAGGGGATGGGGAAATGATCATTTTGAGTGACTTGATTCAACTTCCTAAAATCTATACACACTCTCAAGCTATTCTAAATTCTCACAAGGATTAATTCATGCTTTTCATTTTTCATAGTGGTTAGGACAGGTTTTTTGGAACTACACGAATAGGGATAAACCATTGTGAATATTAATTGGGATAGATAATCCTAGATTCTAAGAGTTTATCGACCTCCTTCATAATAACCTACATCAAGGTGGGATTCAGTGTCATTTGGGGTTGTCTAATAGGTCTGAAATCTCCCTCAAGAAGAACTCTATGTGAGCATATCTTTGGTTTTATTCCCAAGATATCACCTAAGCTTGACCCTATTGCATGTAAATTCTCTATCAAAAGGTCAATAAAAGTTTTTCTTGGGTTTCAGATAGATTATTAGCGATTATCACTGGTAATTTCTCTCTCTCTATAAAGCACCTATATTTCAAATCAGTGGGGAGTCATTTTAATTTTAGATATGTGGGATTATCAAGGGATAAAATTAAATTGATGTTCCCCGCTTCCCGAGATTTTACCTAATGAATACAAGAAATAATATCATTATCTTCATCTTTTAACAAATCATCAAATAAATCATATTTTACATGTTCTTCCCACATGAAATCAAAATCTCCATATTTTTGGGAATTCACATGTTCAATGATATTTTCAATGTAAATATTCTCTACTAAGGATAAGAATTCATGTAACATAACTGATTATTCAATTGTTTTAATACCAAATTCATTGGAGAGTTCAAATAGTGAGTGATCAACTGATGGGTTCCTCATGGAGTCAAAAATATTGAAGTGGATAGTGATGTATCCAAAATCCATTCTGAGTGTCCCTTCATGGACATTAATGATGTTTTAGGACATCTTTAAGAAAATTCACCCCAAAATTATTAGTGAGTGTGATAGGATTCTATCGTATTCTATATTTAGAACATATAAATCATCTGGGAATAAGAGATCTTTAACTTTCACTAGGACATCCTCTAGAACTCATATTTGGAAAATTGTAGATCTATTTGCAAGATGGACCACCAATCTTGTGGGATTCTTGTCTACCATATGCAATGAAGTTTATAATGAATGAGGAAATTCATTAATTTAAGAACCTAAATCACACAAATAATTAGATAAATTTAATGATCTAATAGTGCATGGAATGGAAAATGTCTATGGATATTGACATTTTGTTAGAAACTATGGTGTGATAAGGGCTAAGACAATTATTCCCAGGTCGATCCTTTCATTACCTTGAAGTATCGTCTTTTTGGTTCAAAGATCCTTCAAATATTTAGCATAGCTTGGATTTTTTTCAGTGCTTCAAGCTGAGGGATATTAATTTCCACTTTTGAGAAGGTGTCTAGAATTTCTTTTTGAAGCACTTCTTCCTAAAATATCTTTGATTCTATCATCCTTGATAGGAATGGTGTAGGTAATTATTTCTTATCCCTTCATTGTATCTATAATGGTTTTTCTTGTTTCTCTCTCCTTGAAATATCCTTATCCTCACCCACTTTCTTTTCTTCTTCTTAGTGAATATTCATAGTTTTTCCAGAATTCCCAACATTATCCTCCATTTTCACTAGTGATCTTGTTTCAGGTTCAAGGGTGGCTGATAATGGGAGTTCTTTTCAACTTCTTTTTATTATCATGATGAAATTATCCTTTGGGTTTGGAATTATTTGAGCTAGTATTTTTCCTTTGTTTTTGGATAGGATTTCCATAATACTTCCCACCATATTTTCCAGCTTTTCAAACATATCCTCTAGGCCCTAAACCTTGGGTTTTAGATACTTCACAAGTGGTTGTGTGTTGGTGGATAGTTTCTCATAGTTTCTCTGGAAAGTGGGTGGTTGTTGTTAAGATGGGTAGTTATAAGATTTATTTTTTTGAAATGGTGGGGGGTTTCAAAACTGGTTTTGGTATAGGGGTCTACCTTAATTATACTAATTTCAAAATCCATATTAGACTTGTTTAGGCTCTCTCCATCCTTGATTTTGATGGAACTACCTTAGATAAAAGGTTGTTGCATAACTTTTCATTCCCTGTATTTAAGAACACTAGTCTATGAAATGATCAATTGATGAGCATAAACCACATACCTTAGATGGTTCTTTTCATTCACCAACTTGTTTCAAGGGCATCTGTCTCACCAAACTAGTGAGATCTTTAATTCTAGTTTTAAATAAGGTTGATGGATGAGAAGTTATTACCTAATGAATACCTCTTCTTCCAGTACCTATTGTAACAAATTGTTATGAGTTCTAAGAAATATTCTTAATAAAACCCGTGGATTTTTTAGTGAATTTTCAATCAATGTGCTTCCATATAATGCAACTAGAATATTTATATCATTTTCCAGTAATCCTTGATAAAATAAAACAAGAAAGTGATGCTCTTAAATTGTCTAATGCAATCAGCTAGAACATAGCTTCTTAAATCTCTCCTAGTATTCGTAAAGGGTTTCTCTATATGACTATCTGATGACATATAATTCCTTTATGATGGTTGTGATCCTAGAGGTGGGGAAGAATCTTTGAAAAAATCATCTTAGTAAGTCATTATATTCATGAATATCTCCTAATTGTAGGTTGTATAACTATTTTTTAGCATCTCCTTCCAATGAAAATGGTAATGCCTTCCACTTTACCTACTCCTCAGTGACTCCTTGGGGTTTGAAAGTAGAGTAGAGATATGTGAAATATTTAATATATTATTTGGGTCTTATCCTATGAATCCATGAAATTTGGAATCAATGGGATCATGTTAGGTTTCATCTCAAAATCATTTTATAACTATAGAATTAAAAGTTTATTATTTTGATTAAGTAATTGTGGTGCACATATATCTCTAAGGGTTTGGTTTTGGTTTCTAGTCATGATGAAATGCTCCAAGTGAACACTTGAAGTTTCACTTGAGTCTACAATAAAAATTTCCTCAAATTCAGTTTGAAAATTAAAGTTTCTAAGTCTATTCAACATGGTTCTTTAAATTTCAATATCTAAGGGCAATTGTTTAGTATATATGGTTCTGGTCATGCATTTTTAAAGAGAAAATAAGAGTGGAAAAAATAATTTTGTCACAACCTCCATGATAATGGAACCAAATTCTGATATGTTCCTATCATAGGCTGTGACAAAAACAATTATTTAATAAGTTGAAAAGGTATTTAAGTGGTTAACCTGGGTTCTCTCCATAGAGGAGTGCACAAAAATCAAGTTATCACCTTTAATTAGAGGGAAATGGGGTATTTTTGAAATTATTTGATTTTAGAAAAAATAAACTAAAAAAATGAAAGAAATTTGAGAAAAACATTGAGAAAATTTTGAAAAAACAAGTGATTGAAAACTATTATATGATAAGGGTGATCAATTTGGGGTTGTTTCTCTAATTGTAATTTTATCCTTGTTCCAATTTATCTAATTTTCTTCTATTAAGTCGATAAAAGTGAGATTCTACAATCGTTTCCTCTCACTCCCTTAATCAAATGGTAATGGTGAGAATAAACCTTATCAAAATATCAGTTTGTTCTGAACTCCTTTTAATGTGTTATAGAGTTATATAAAACACACACAATTGACTTAGGTAGTTCTCAATCAGGTTTTGTTTATCCTAATCAATCAAGAATGTCCACTACCCCTCCCACACGTAATGTTAATCACCTTGTACTTCACTAAAAATCCCTAATGTATTCCATATTATATAAACCAGAACCTATTGGATAGAGATATTGATTATTTATAAAAGAAATAATAACAATATAATCTAAAATCAAGTACAATCTTACATGATAATAAAAATCGATATTAAAAATTGAAAACAATTTCATAGAAGGGAGATAGAGACCTTAAACCATTAAGTGTAAGAACTCAAAAATTACAAAAAAGAAAACCTCTCCTTACCCAATCACATATAATATTACCCCATCCATGTGAAGGGTATACATAAATAATAGGTAAGAATAAGTCATTACAAAAGTAAGAATAAAAAAAAAGAGAAAAGAAATAACAGAATATTTTCTCTTCCATAATCCATATACCATAAGTTTGCTTCTATTATGCCAAATAGATGAAAGAAATTATCCAAAGTATATTATTAAAATATGTTCATATTTTTATTGGATGTATAACCTATATATTTCAAATTTTTTTATATGTTTACAATAAATTAACCTATTAATGAATCTGACTTTTTTTGGCTGAAGAATATTGTTCCACATACTCCACTTTGACTCATGTAAAGATTACCTTAATGAGCTCATTTTTTGATGAAATTTAATGTGAACCTGCCCCTTCATGTCCTATTTTTAACCCATCTATAAGAACATAATTTTAATTTATTTATTCTAAGATATGACCCATTTAATGAGGTAGGGTCTATTATACTGACCAGAATAATTCTTCAACATGATTACTTTGTTTGGGATTGTGGGATTTTGAATGAGATCTGGATAAAAAATAAGAAGTTTAAGACCACGAATAAAGGAAGCCTAAAAAAATGATCACTCCATTTGGATTAAAATTGTAAAATTTATTCTCAAAATACAGAAGTTACATAAAACTATTAAATTTCTAGAATTAACCAACATTCACAGTTTAGCTCAAAACTCACCAAAAATCAAAAAAAAATGATGCAAATCAGATTAAATTGACTAATTGTTAGGTATTAAATCATTGAAAAAAATATTGTTAATTTTTAAAATATTATATCTATCACTAGTAAAAATCAATGTTCAAAAATACCTATAATACATAGTCATGTCGTTGGTATTTTCATCGCTTCTGGAGTTTCGCAGCTTGAGAAATGAGTCTTGGATTTTTGTATCCATGTTTTGGATTATGTCCAGAAAATTATGGTATAATGAGGTGTAAAAAGTTCTTTTCCACACATATTATAGCCTAGAAAATGACTCTCATAACTCTGGAATGTGTGAGGCTATGTTTTCTGGAAGCAGAATTTGAATCAGTGGCAGACACAATGGCAACCCTCGCAGCGAGTCCTTCCTGCGAAGATGGAATAGGCAGTGCTACTGGGTGATTTTCCCCTACCCTGGGTGATAAAGTATGGTCATGTGAGCCTCCCCATACTAAAGTTTAGGTTGAGTCTTTTTTTAATTCTCAAAGAGTGACCTAGTCGGTTGAGCGGTGGGCCTCCTCAGAGTCGAAGTCGGTCGGGCGATCCTTATGATGGTTGCATCCTAGCATGTCACGAGTGGGTAAATTCCACAACCTCTAAATGAGAGTAATTTTTTTTACTTAGGTAACTCTAATGTTAACATATCATGTGTGCATTATATGAATAAATTCAATGGTGTGTGTCTCAAAGTTTGAACGGTAGGTGTGACTATTTTTTTGTGGATGACACTGAGAATTCCCAGTAACTTACTCACTCCAAACCCAAACTGCTTTGATTCAACTCAAGTATTTCTCAAACACTCCATACCAACTCAAAAAGTGGTGAAGATTTTGCATCATTATCCAACACTTTCTTTTATCTTAAATAACCCCACAATAATCATCAAACTTATGGTGTTTCTCCTTGAACCTCTCCAACTATTTTTCCAAGTAGTATCCAAAATCCCCCGTACTTTTCCATATATGATGGCAGAACCTCACCATCCTTCATCTTTATGTGTATATAGAAACTTGGATAATAATAAACTCATCATTTGAAATACCCTTTTATGTGATATCTCAATAGCCTTATTGAAAATAAATATAACTTCGATCTATATGGTCACTTCAAACACAAGTCCCACTATGTCTCACTTTTTTTGTTCAATTAATACCCCTCCAAGGTCTAAGTGTCACATGACATGTCTTTATACATAGACCCTCACCCATCAGCGGATGAGGTATTAACTAGGGTCCAAGGTTCCATTGTGTCCCATGACACATACATTTTATTCATAGGAATTTTCTTTAATAAAAAAATTCATTTAATCTAAAAAAGTTAACCACTAGTAGTGGTGATACAAAATATCACATGATACATAAATAAAAATGTGTATACCAAAGGTGTATTCATTGGGATCACCTAATTCATTTATAGGGTTATTCCATTTTAAGAAATCTCGACAATTCTTACCCAAGATCGTCCAAGCCTCGCATCACCTCCTGATGTCTTAACTCAAGCCAAAACATCATATTCAACTAATTATAAACAATTAAAATTAATTTTACTATTTAATTTAATTTAATTTAAATAGTAATAAATGCCTAAAATCTCACTGATGACATTGCTCACCAAAACCTCGAGCAATGGGGTGTGGTCTACTCCCAACATGCACTCGAACCAAAGACTCACAAAAGCCCCAATTATATTACGCTTGATTAAATAACCAATTTTTAATGATGCTCTAAAAAATTTAAGAAAATATAATAGGTGACCTACCTTTATCAAAATAGTATGCAATTGTGTGTTCACATCCTTCTAGAATGTCTTCTCCATGTTATGAAATGTTGGTTCTCAAAATAAGAATATTGTGGTTTCTATTTAAAAAGTGAGAATTACCATAGGAACATGAGAGGAAGAAATAATGGAGAGAAATAAGAAGAAGACCCTCCATAGGAAATCCCTTAGAGCCAAGGTAGTATCCTCAAAACATCAGTTTTAAACCCAAAGAAAAATATCAATCCCCCATAAACCATTGAAGTATTTATTATCCCAACTACCTCCAATAACCCCCCCCCCCCCCCCAACAACTATATACTAGAAATAAAACACTGACCATGTAAGTTAATACTAACACAAACCTCACCTCACACTAATAACCCCTCTTTACATTCGTATCATTCCCATATGTTTAAAAAACACCTTGTCCTCAAGGCATAGACTCTGCCACTTCCCATGTTGTTGTTTTGACCATTTCGCCTCTTTGCATCACTAGGATTCTTTTTTACCAGTACCAGAACCACATCAATTCAGTCTTCAGTATTTCTTTCAAGATCATTGAGCCTATTTGTTGTAATCTAAATTCATTTTCAGTATCAACGTTGGTTGTTCACTCATCCATACATAGATTCTTGGTTGATTTGGGAAGCACATGTGCAAGGAAAATTAGCTGATGTTGGATAATAGAAATTGAAGTTCCAAATTTTTATAAAATAATTTTCAACCCTCTAGTAGTTTCATCTTCACACTTGACGCACAATTTCCCCAGAATGTCCCTGATTTTCAAGTCATCTCTTTGATTAAATAGGATAAGGTAATTCTACCCTGGATTATAGTCCTTTCCAAACACAATGTTATCACGTAATATCTCAATAATTATCCATGGGAACCTATGGGGAATATGATATGGATCCACTTGATTATTTTGAACTATGGATGAATTGAAGAACTTCTAAATTGAATTCAATAAAGGGATTTTCCTGAACCAGCCTCCACAGTTATTGAAACCATTGACCCCATGAATGGGGGTGAATCAGGGTATGAAAGATTAATACTCATACCCCTTCGGATCTTGTTTTATCATTAAAAAAACACAATTATCTCTTTCTACCATAGAAATATATGAATAGAAATGAAATCATTCACAAGACACAACAATTTTACTTGGTTCTCCCTCACTGGACTACATCCAAGGAGCATACAACGACAATGTGTGAATGTACCAAATCCACTATAGCTCATTTCCAATTACAAGGTTAGGTCTAGATATTCTATGCCCAAGTCAACTACCTTTATAAGGTTTAGGTTATTCTCATTACATTATCAAGGGTCACTCCCAATGTCTCTTTATCTAGATCACTACCGGTGGAAAGGATCACCATCTTCCTCTTCCTTTTCTCACTACTCCTAGAAGGCTTCCACTCATAGTTTATGTACTATTAGGTCCCTTAAATTGCATGAAATCATGCATCCTCAAATATAGGTAGATGATCTATTGAAGTTACTTTCTCACCCACAGATGAAATACACTATTACGTGTACTGCTAGGTCAGAGAAAATTGCTTTTGCGAACAGTTTTAGTACTTTATCAAGCTTCTTTGAGTCCTCTGTGAACCATATTCCTTCCTCTGTGAGCTTCTTAGCGGGTAATCTATATGGATTTCCTCTTATGCGTACTACCTCATCTTTTGCATACTGCCTCCTCTTTCTCATACCACTTCTGTGAACCACTTCCTTCTACGTATCGCTTCCAGCTTCCACGTACTGTTCTCATTCCGCATACCTCTTTCAACTTCCATGTACCTTATTATCTTCTATATACCACCTATAGACCTCTTTCTTCCTCAAACCACTTATTCCTTTGTAGGATTCAATACCTCACAAAATCCTTTCATGTAATTTCTTCTGTGAACTGCTTCACCCTTCACGAAATTGCTTCCTCGCGAACCACTTCACTTCACAGAATCCTCCCTCATGAACCACTTCAAACTTTTTTGAATTTCTTCTCGAAGTAAAGATGTTATCTAATGAAAATTAATCTACCTTAATGATGGGATTATCCCTCATTATATTGGTAAATATGTCCATAAAATCCACTATTCTGAGATTACTAAATCGTCAATGTGGTACAGCCTTCACCACATACCACTTCTCCCACGAACCATTCTTTCCTACATGGTCTGTATACCACCGTTGTTCCTACACAGTTGATAAAATCATCATCTCATCTTCTCCAATGATTCCCTTCATGGATTCTCAAATCACCACCTCGTTTCTATAAATGAAATCCATCCTATGAACCATTTTCCTTCTGCGGACCGCATTTCATCCCACGAACCTCCTTCACTACGAGAACCATTCCTCCTACACATGTTGTTTTCTATATGTGGTCCAAGTATCATGCTTCATGGCATGAATACTGTCTGTGCTATATCCTTCATCGTCCATGAACAATTCTATCCTTTGTTGATATCCTTCCTTTTCCAAAATCAAATTCCTGATTTTAAACCCCAAAAATTTGGAAAACACAAGGAAACTGCGCTACATTAAAACCCTTCTTTCATAAAACACCAACCATACTCATTTGTGGTCATCTCGGTTTGTCAAAAAAAATCACACCCAAAACATACCAAGAGTACACCTTGAGGTATTTTATTCCCAACAATATCCCCCATTGGGTTTGTTTTCAATTATTATCAATTTGATATCACATTAAATATTCTTCCATATTCTTCTAGTATTTTCTTCTTGTGATTAGGATAGTGATAAAGGATTTACTCAAAACATACTCTAAGCCCACATGAGCCATTCTCAGTGTGAGAAACAATATTATAATGTGAATTTCATCAACGAATCAATTCATTCCATTCTAGTACCACTCTTCTAATTTCATCACGGTCCTCAATTATTGTGATATATATCCTTTGATCAATCAAATATAGCATCGTCTGATTTAATAATCCCCCCACATCACTACTCCCCCAAATAGCTTCAACTCCCCCTATCTCACTACTCTACATAACAACTTCTCCTTGTGTCTTGACTAAGACATTTCCTCCCTTCTATAGCCATAATTTCTCCATCTTTGTCAATGAACCTGAAGGCCATTCCTTTGAGGTTTGCAACAGAGTAAAATAACATAGATTAGCATATTACGAAAAAACACACCATACCTCAAGGAGAGGGGGTCCCATATCAACACTTTTTAAAGTTTATGTAGTTGAATGAGCTCCCAGATCCATTTTATACCTTTCAAATTCTTCTTTTGGTAAGACCTTGGTCAAAGTATCTGCAACTTTTTATTCTATAAGCACATAGTCCAACTTTACAATCCCTTGCACCACCTTCTTCTTGATAAAATGATATGTGATTTCAATGTGCTTTGTCCTTGAGTAATGGACTGGATTTTTGATAAGATTTATAGCAATTGAATTATCAAAATATATTATGATCAGAGACTTCACTTCAAATCTCATATCATCAAGTTGTTGCTTCATCCACAATAATTGTGTGCTTGATTGAGTGACCAAAATATACTCATCTTCTTCGGTGCTCAATGAAATGAAATCTTATTTCTTTCTTAGCAAATAAATTTACAATCCACCATGATAGAAATCACCTCCTGATGTTGATTTTCTATCATCTACTGAACTGTTCCAATCTACATATGTATATCCTAATAGCACTGGCTGAGATTTATCATTATACATCAAACTGAAATCCACAGTTCCCTTGATATACCAAACTATTATTTTCACTACAATCATGTGTCCTTCCTTGGGATTGATTTGATATCTCACTGATTGGCATGTGGAAAAAAAATCTCAGGTCTTGTAACTATCATTTATAATATACTTATAATCATTTTCTTGTATTCAGTAATATTAACTGCATTGCCTCCATCATACCTTAATAGTTTCATCCGAGTAGCCATCAGAGTCTTCATCTCATTTTAATTATCCAGTTAAAACCTTCTCAAAACTTCATTGTCATATTTAGATTGAGAAATTATTGTGCCATTATTTCCTTTTGTTACATGTAAACTAAAGAAAAACTTCAGCTCACCAATCATTGACATTTAGAACTCACTTTTCAAGAATTCTGAAAACTATCTTCATTGCACTTCATTTGATCCTCCAATGATTATGTCATCAACATATACCAGCACCATAATCCTTTTATTACTATCATGGTTGAAATATATATTGTAATAAACTCCACCACACTAAAAACTGAGCTTTTTTAGAAACTGATATAGCCTTGACTACCATGCTCTTGGTGCTTTCTTCAAACCATATAAATCCTTCTTCATTCGAAAAACATTTTTATAATCTTCATGAATGATAAAACCATATTTCTTCTCAATATAAACTTCTTATTCTATAACCCCATTCAGAAATGATGACTTGACGTCCATCTGGAAAACCTTGACCTTTCTTTGCACTACTATGGCCAAGAATAATCTGATTGTCTCTAGCCTTACAACAGGTGAAATTTTTTTATCAACATCGATTACTTCTATTTGGGAGTACCCTTTTCACACTATTTGTGCTTTTTTCCAAATCACTACACCATATTCATTCATCTTGTTATGAAATACCCATTTCGTCCTAATGAAATTCTTGTCTATTGTTCTAAATGAAATATCCCATGTCTGATTTTTCTCAATTTGGTCAAGTTCTTCATTTATAGCTTGAACCCAATTATCATCACCAGATACTTCACAAAAACATTTAGGCTCTACTTGTGATAAGTATGATGCTTGTTGTAGAGTCTTCATCATCCTTGTCTGCACTGAAACTGTCTAATCTCAAATTATGTTTCGCCTATCAATTTTAGATATTCTCACTGGTATCTATGAAGATACTAATTTTTCCTCATTCTTCTCATCAGCTGGGTATTCTTCTAAATAAGCCTCTAGAACTAGAGTATCCCCTGGTCTGCTTATTTATTCATCACAATCCTCCTGAGACTGATCATGTATTTGTTGAAGACTCTACTCATTCTCTGTTATGGTTATATCATGGATTTCAAAAATCTTTCCTAGCCTCTTGTTGAATAATTTATATGATTTTCTTTTCTTTGATTAGCCAAGAAATATCCCTTTATCTCTATGGGATTCAAACTTCCTATTTTTATCCTTATTGAGAATGAAACACTTATTTCTGAATATTCAAAAGTACTTCAATGATAGACTCTTTCTATACCATATCTTATATGGAGTATTTTCTTCTTTCAGAAATAGTAACACTCTATTTGATGTATAGACTATTATCATCACTGGTTCTTTCAAAAATTTATCTATAAGGTCTTTCTCAATGCGAATTATTCTGGCCATGTTATTGACAATCAAATTTCTTCTTTCAAATACTCCATTCTACTTTGGAGTTATCACCTCTTAAACTTAATGACTTATCCCATGTTTATTGAGATAATATTACACTTGTCTATTTGTGAAATCTATTCTATTATCTTTCCTGATATTCTATATTTTCTAATTTAGAATCTTTTCAACTTCCTGTCGATATCTTGTAATGCAACTGAACACCTCAGACTTGTGGGTAATGATTAATACCCATACCATTATGCTATAATCATTAATGAAGAGAACATAATATCTCCTCCCCTCAAGAGCTCCTAGTGATATTATTCCACACACATCAATATGAACCAACTCAAGCAATCTTGTTGACCTTTACTCTTTTTTCCTTTTATGTCTTTAGAATGATCTTCCCTTGTTGGTAGGCATCGCATGTATGCGTACGATCATCTGATAATCTAGGTAGATCTTAAGGAACATCATATTTCACCAGATCTTCCAAGGATGTTTTCCTCATGTAGCCAATATGCATATGCCACAACTTATTTTCTTCTTCCTTGGATAGAAAGCACATATCTTCTTCTCCACTAATGAGGTAGAGATTCCCTTTTGTATGTTTTCCCCATAATACAACAGCACCATAATTTTCCTTGATGACACATAATTTCTTGGAAAAGATTATGGAATTTCCTACATCGCACAATTGAATTACACTTAATAAATTGTGGGTAATACCTTCAACAACCAAGACATATAAACATCTCATGTATTTTACCTAAATATTTTTTTCCTGGAGCTAATAATTTTCAACCCTTCATCATTACTAAATATTAGGATACCTTATTTATCATACCTAATTCCCATCACCAGATCCTTATTTCATGTTGTATGGTAGGTGCATACACTATCAATGATCCATATCTCAATGTGATCTAATGCCTTGAATGCAATCTCTGTAACCACTACTTGCTCAGATCTATTCTTTTTTATCCATGTTTCAGACTTCATAACCGATATGGACTGATACACTTGAAATTCCTCAGAATATGATGGACTAACTTCATCTTGTAGAGGTGGAAATAAATTTTTTATTTTCATCTCATTTGATGATACATTTTTCAACTGCTTATAACCAACCTCAGTCTGCCTCATAACATTACTCGATATTGTTGACGAGCAATATCTTTCCATGTGTCCAAATCCTTCACACCTGAAATAGTGATCATTAAATGATGACCTAGAAAATTGATCTATGTTTGAATACCTCAGTTGATCATGTTCCCTTTGGTACCTATTTGTTATGGAACAAACATTTTGTGCATGTCCCGTCTTTTTGAAACAATAGCATCTTATGCTGGGTACATTCCTTTATGGAAATAATGCCCCACTGGTTATCCCTTTGGTTCTCTGAATTTTTTTATTCTACTTCATACCCAAATAAATCTTCAATCTTGGAATAGGTGCTTGTGGTCTGACTTTAATTGTTACTACTTTCTATTTTCGATCAATCCCCATGTCAACCTTACCATTTTGATTTTACTATTTCTTCTTTTATACTGGACCACTATGCTCAAATTTTATCATCTTTGTTAACTATATGATCGAATTTCCATGTCGTACCTAGAGTCAAAAAAAATTCTTGATCTTTAAAACTTCGCCACAGACTGACAACTTCCTCTTCATATTCTTTAATATGTTTTGATTTTATCTTTTCTAGTTTTAGTCAAACTATAGATATCTATTTTCTATTATTTAATTTTGAGTTTTCACCCAACCACCTTTTATGAGCTTTCTGGTATTTAAGACTTCAGTTTTTCAATTTCTTCATTCAGCTCAGACTTCTCTTCTTTCTATTGATGCATATAGAGTAGAGCATCATGAACCACTTTGTTAGCTTTTTTGTCTCTTCAAACATCTATCTCATCAATAGAAGACTCTAATTCAGCCTGAAGGTCAATTCTACCTTTATCTTATCCTTATTCATTGCCGTTTTCTTCTTTTGTTAAGTAATTTCCAACAAATACCACCAAAGCATCCACTTCATGATCCCTATAGTCTTCCAACTCTTCGTCCTCATATTATTCTGAAATTTCTTCTTCCTTTGAAAGAATATAATTTTTTTTGAATAATTTTATCTTATTACTTCTCATACCATTCACATTGGATGAATAGTTCTTTCAGGTATTTCCATTATTGTCTTCAGTGTAATATTTAATCGTCTTAGGACACTTTGCTGCAAAATTCCCAATCTTTCTGCATCGAAATCATGGAAATGGAAGTTTACCTTTTAACTTTCCTTTTCCTCTTTCCATATTTGAAGAGAGAAATTACATTACATCATCCAAATTATCCTCCTCCTAACTTTCTTCAATAGAGAGATTCTTCATGGGCTTGAATGCCAATTATTTGGACATCCCCTTTTCCACAACATCTTTATCATCATTTCTCATTTCATATGCAACAAGGGTACTATGCAAGTTATCCAGTGGTAGATCCTTCAGATATTTGTCTTCCAATATAGAAACCTTCATATTTAATAGAGGTAGAAGTTTTTTCAATATACGGTTCACGATATTTATATCTTAAATGAATTTTACAAGACCATGTATGTATTCCACTATGATATTCACCCAGCCAAAGAATGCATCAATAGATTCATTTAGGTTCATTATCAAATATTCATACTTGCTCCACAAAACCTAAAGCTTTGTCTCTCTAAACTTTGAATATCCTTCATAGATATTCAATAGCTTTTCCCACATACAAGTGATGTTTTACATGAAATCAACTTCATATATATTTCATTTGATAGGTATCCTCCTAAGGCATTGATCCCTTTAGCATCGGCATCCAATTCGCTTGTTTCAGCTTCTAATAAAGCACCACTATTAAAATCGGCTGATATTTATTGCATAAATAATGTGAAGACATACATTCCTAGTGATAAAAAGTAGTGATGCATAAGATTCTTCCATATTTGAAAATTTTTTCTATTGAAGATCGGAATTCCTTTGTGATTGACCGCCTCCATTTCTTCTATTGAGAGAGAACTACTGATTTTTAACCTTTCCCTCTGATACTAATTATTAGGTCCACTATGTCAAATTCCTTAAGAGGGGTGAATTAGGGTATGACATATTAAAACTTCTACCCCTTCGGATCTTGTTTTTTCATTAAACAAAACACACTCCTCTCTTTCTCCTGTAACAATATATGAACATAAATGAAATCATGCACATGAAACAGTGATTTTACTTGATTCACCCTCACTGGGATACATCTAAGGAGCATACAACGATGATGTGATGATGTACCAAATACACTAAAGATCAATGCCAATTACAAGGTTCGGGCTAGATCTTTTATGCCCAGGCTCACTACCTTTACAAGGTTTGGGTTCTGCTCATTGTATTCCCAAGTTTTACTCCCTATATATCTTTCTCTATCTCACTGCTGCTGGAAAGGATCGCTATCTTTCACTTCCTTTTCTCATTACACTTGTAAGGATTCCACTCACATTTTATAGACTTTTAGGTCCCTTCATTTTCATGAAATAACACATCCTAAACTATAGGTAGATTCTCTATTGAAGTCCCTTTTTCACCCATAGATGAAATCCACTATTATGCTTACTGCTAGGTTAGAGGAAATTGCTTTCGCGAACTATTTTACTACTTTACCAAGATTCTTCGAGTCCTCTGTGAGCTCTCTACCTTCCTCCATGAACTATGTAGTGGGTATGCTATGTGGATTTCCTCTTCTACGTACACTAAAAAAATTGGCTATAGCAATAGAAAATTAGTGACAAATAAAACATATGTTGGTAAAAACAAGTAATTCCAATAGATATAATTTTTTGTTGATATTAATTATAATTAACAACACTTATTTTTACCAAAAAATTCATCTATCGATATTAATTGTTTAATACTAACAAATCTTTTAGTTATAGTTAGATTTGTTACTTTATCATGCTTATACCAACATTTTTTCCAACAAATAAATTTTTTATAATCACCTATCTAATTTTTTATTTTTCATAACATTATATTTTTAATAATTATTAAAAATAAATATTTAATTAAATAGATATCAAATAAACATTAGAAAACCCTACCTCATGCCCCCCAACCCTGTGCCCCCAATTTTTTCTAGCGAAGAACCCGCGTACCAGTTTAACGGGATGGACTGGTGTTCTCTGCTTCTTCAAGTCATCGTTCATCGGTCTTCGGTTCATCTCCCCTCATTATGTCACCACTTATTAGATGTCACACCACTCGTTACAAGGTACATTTCCCTTCACCAGCCCCCACCCCCACCCTCTTTCGATTTCCCGATGTAGTTCATTCTCTGTCTTTTGTTCATATCATCGCATTTGGTAGGAAATATCTATTCCAATGATCATTTTATTAGAATACACTTAATGTATTGATGAAACAGTGGAAATTTTAAATTTCAGGTAAAAATTAAAAGAATTAGGTTGTTAATAACTCGTTGGAGGCAAAAAAAAGTGAAATTTCTATCACGGCATCCCAATTTTTTATTGTGAATGTTGTGTGAGTGCCTCTATTGTACATTTCATCTTTTATAGATTAAATCATCATGAATCACCATATATTAATACAATTTTTATCATGTGTATTATTGGATTATGTAAATATTTTTCCTTATGGAATCCCTATTTGAGGTTAGGAAAAATCATTGAAGAAAAAATCACTAAATCTATTTCCATATGGTGTCTTCTCTAAGATAGAGGTTGTACAAACAATCTTTTGATAATAATTTAGGAGATCTAGGTAATACTCTCTATTTATATTGAACATCTATGACACCTCATGGATTCAATGTTACACACACAATAGAAAGCATATTGATGTTTTTGTTCAGATCCTCTCCTATATGGACACTAAAATTTGGCACTTGCTGAATCATTAAAATTTTAAAGTCAAAATGTTCTTTATAAGTAGAATATAAAATCTTGTTATTTTTATTTTAGAAATGCGCTATAGATATGTCTCTTAATTTTTAATTCATTGAGTTTTTAAATCAAATTCACAATAACCACTTTGAGTCTCACATGGTCCATTCAATGAAATAACCTCTAATTTAGTGTGTTGAATGTCAATGTATCTCAATTATTTATTTCTAGTTAAAATAGTTTTATCAATATATGTATCAAGAGTGAACAATTTTCCATAATGATAATAGGTCATGAAATATAGTTAATAGTTGTTATGAAATTGTGCCCATAATCCCATTATAATGGTGTTAGTGATTCAGTAGAGGAACACCTTATCATGTGGTGGTTGAATAAAAAATAGAATATAAGGTTAAATATAATGTATTCAGATTTTATATTGTCACCATGGAGGGGTGAAATTTCACATTTGAAATTAATTTAAGTGTTAAAAGGGGTTTTTTTACTTTACAGTGAAATTGATAGAGGTGTGATGTAGTAAACTTGATTAACAATTAGATGATAGATTATTGAGTTCAATTGTACTACAAAAATTTCTAGATTATTGGTTATGAAAGTTGTGGGTACAATGAGGTGTTAATGTGCATGCTAAAATCTTTGTTGTTGAAAAATATTGTGATATTTTATTCACATGCACTTCTTTTTTGAAAATATAATTTTTTTATTTTTTAGAACAGTTTTGCATGCACTCTTTTATTGAAGCTTTAAATGAGTGATATGCAAGTTTCCTTCATGAAATTAAACAGTTTTCATACTTTGATTGTATTTTATAGCTGTATAAATTGATGATAGACCATCTAATACTCTTTTAGAGGCTTGGTGATGAACTAAATAAATCAAGATATGAAAAAAATAGATTTAGCGTGGCTTATTTTCACTCCAAATTTTCCCATAGTTGATTTGGGGACCTCAACTCTTTAACCTATTAAAATTCAGGTTACATTTGTAATTGAATTTAACTATAGTTCTTAATGTTACATGTGATTTTTTATGAACTTCAATGGTTACAACCATATTATTTTCTATAATTTGGAAGAGTGAATTTCTAATGGAAGAATTCAGAAGTCAAAGAGGCACTTATCAGGGGAGTTGTTGTTTTAATTTTTCACTTTTTTTGGTGTAATTACTCGACTTTTTGTCTTGTTGTTTTTAAGGTGATTATATACTAAAAATAGTTTAAGGTGATATTGCATGCTAATTTTAATTCCTGAATGACAAATCCTTTTGAAATTCATCTAAAAATATGCACTGCCTTGAATTAGATGATACATCATTGACTGATCCAAGTTCTAAAAGTTATAATGTTATTCTATAAAAATTCCTAAAATTATGAACCCTTTATCTATCTCTTGATTAAACTAGAGGGTCATTATCAAGATACTCTCACATCTGGTTGCTATTTTTGTGGAGTTATATCATTACAATGATCACTTTAATCTAATCTTATCACTTTTTTGAATAAATATAGTAGAGAATAATTATCCAATCCTCCTATAGAGGTCTCCTCTTCAACTATGAAGGAACCTCGTGATTAGAAGACATTAATCATGAGTGTATTAGGGAGATATTATTTCTTCCACACATGTTCCAACAATCACCAACTACTTTACTACCCATTCACTCATAAAACATCATATTCATGATTGATTTAGTGGAGGAAGAAAATTGATTAATGAATAAAGTATTAAATAGAAAAATGAAATGAAAATTTATCAAAATCACATTCAAAAACATATCACTATCTATAAAGTAATATAAGTCGATCAAGGAAGAATAGAAGATGGTTTAGGAAAATCAAGTATAAAAATTCTCTCCCACACTAGATTAATCATTGAATAATTTTCAATCTCTCAATGTGATAGATCAAAATCACAAACATCAAGATATATAGACTACAAAATTTTTACAACAAAAAGCCTAATAATGGAAAAAAAATTACTCCATTAATGAAGATGTTTTCTACCTTTTTTTATTTCCCCCTATCCCAGGTCATTTCTTGGTTCATTTAGATGATACTAATTTTTTACACATTGATTATGTCATTCTCTATTGAATTCTTAGGTAAAGGGTTCACTCCTATCAATTCAATGGATTTTCTATATCTTGTAAATCATCCAAAACTTTCCTATTACATTATATAATTTCCTAATTTAGTTAGAAATTGTTATTGAATATTCCACTTTTACATGTATCCTTTATATTCTTTTAATATTCACTTCATAATGATTGATAGCTCTTCCAGCATCAAGTATTTCCTTTCTTGCGTTCTAGATCAGACAACACCAGGTGGTTAACATGGTCTACATTGAGTGTTGATATTTCATTGGATGTTAACGTTGTCATGAGAGTCCATTATACTGGGCTCTAAAATATGTAGTCATATATAGAAATGTTTTTTATAGAGTTTGGATTTGTTTTTTACTTCCTACCAATCTGTTTGGCATGATGTAAGGTCATTATATAGGCACAAAGACTATTGGAAGTTGTGTAGCCTATGATTAAGACCCAAAGGAAGTGTTGGATTCATAAGTAATGTGATTTTATGATGATATATTCCTTTAATTGGTAGTAATATAATCAGTTCTAATATGATTTTAATTCACAAAAATTCTAGGTATCATAATGCTCATTACATTTACCCTCCAGCAGAATTTTATGTGACATCACTACACTATGTTGGGATGAGTATAAAGTATGAGGTAGTAGTAGTATGTAAATGAATTAAACTTAGAATAAATAATATTGTACTTCATTCTATTATACACATTATTTTTTGTCATCTGAGATAGAATTGGGTCCAAAAGTCACATTAGATTAGACAATGTATCATAAAGAAGACAACTTTTTCTTTAAATTTCTGACATATTCCCAAGGAGAAATTCCAGAAAGTGTTGGAACAAGACATAGTTAGAGGAGAAAGAATAAGAGTACATTGTATTAACCATATATTATTCGACCATAATAAATGAAACATTATCCTTCCAAGGTTATCCATATTTGAAAATGTAGTTTTAGCATGCTTATTCATATCTGCAACTCCCTCCTACTCAAAATACATTATGTGATCACATTTCATCTAGTACATTAATAAATTAAAGGATTTCTTATAATAAACCATTCATATTACTCCCAATAAATTATTAATCAATAATATTCACAATTTTTTCAAATCCATAAATATTTACTACATCTACAAAATTGAGGCGTTATACTAAAAACGTCCTCAAATGCTCATGAATAGAATGTGTGAGGGGATAAAATTAGTCTATTATGTATAATATATTCTAATATCATGGGTACCTTCTTCATGTTATTATTTCAAAAGTAATTTGAAGTCTACATTTTTTATATATAAAAATATATCTTTGAATGTCTATTTCCCTATTGTGCAGGTACTACCTTTATTGAAAGACACAATGAAGTTCACATCTACCTTTGTCTAAAGGCAGGAGGAGGTTCACCATAATGGATGATCCATTTATTGAAAATACATATCCAATAAATGGTCTCTACCATGCTATTACAGTTTCAATTTGGATCTCCATGAGGAATCCACAACTTTGACCATTGATTAGTGATGTACACACTAACACAGAATAATTGACTCAGAATGATAACCTAGGTAATTAAATTGAATTTTAGTTAGTCTCTATTTATTTTTCATAATGTATTGGATTGAAGGGTTTAAATTAAACATGGTAATGGAAGGTTGATATTCCTTATTCTGTTGATTTTTCTTGAATTTTCATGTTGTGAAATGAAAAGTTGTTATGTTGATTGAACTGATTATTTTTTTATAGAGATCTTTTCTAGGGTATAAAAGAATCTATTTGGGATGGATGGGTATGTAATGATCATTGATCATTGGAGCTAGCATTGATGGGCTATTTCTATAGATGACTTGCTGACATGAATGGGTCACTGGTTCTCATTGGCATGGATGGGCTGGTGCTGGATCTATGGATTGGTTGGTGTTAGAGTTGGTTCACTGGAATGGATGGGCTAATTCTGTTCTAGCATGGCATGGAAGGGTCACTAGTGCTACTCATTGGTCATTGGTGTGGGAGCTGGTTTGCTGGAATGGATGGGTTGCTACTGTGTTGGCATGGATGAGTCGTGGGGGGGTATCATCTTTGTGCGAGTGGGGTGTGATGGATCCTTTTGTGTTAAATTTCATTATTAATATATATTTTTTCCTAAGATTGGATGTGTTAAAATCATTCTAAGATGTATTATAAATGATAAATTAATTAATAAATATGATTTGAAATTTTACTATCAATAAAAATTTATAATTTTATTCAAATGTAATTTATAAAAATATATTATACGTTGGTAATATTATAACCAAAATAAAAATTTGTCATTAGAACCTGTTGCAAAACACTTTAACCGACATATATATTATCTTTTGGTATTATTATAATTTTAAAAGAACTATTTTATCTGTTAGAAAAACATTTAGTGATAGAGTTTTTCCCGACAGTTTAGTGATAGGGACATATGTGTTGGTAAAACGTTTTACCAACAGAAAATATACTTTTACCCATAAATATGATCCCATTGGAAAAAGTGAAATATTTTGTAGTGATACTACCTATGCTTCTGCAAACTACTTTCGCATATTGTCTCCTTCCACGTACCACCTCCAGCTTCTGCGTACCATCTTTGATTTTGTATAACACCTGCAGAATTCCTTCTTCTGTAGACCACTTCTTCCTTTCTGAGCTTTAGTGCCTCATAAAATCCATTCACAGAATTGCTTCCATTAACTGCTTCACCCTTCTTGGAATTGCTTCCCATAAACCACTTCACTTCATGGAGTCCTCCCTTGTGAACCACTTTGGACATTACCGAATTTCTTCCCAGAGAAAATATTTTCTCTAATGAAAATTGCTCTCCATTAATGATGGGATTATTGATCCTTATATAGTAAAATAGATCCACAAAATACATTAATCTGAGATTTAACAAATCTTCAATGTGGTATAGCCTTCACCGCATACCACTTCTCCCACAAACCATTCTTCCCTAAGCGGTCCACATACCACCACTCTTCCTACACGATGGCCAAAATCACCATCTCATTTTCTCCAATGATTCCCTTTGTGGATTCTCAAATCACCACCTTGTTTCCACGAATGACAAGCCATCTTGTGAATAGTTTTTCTCTCGTGAACCGCATGCCATCCTCTGAACCTCCTTCGCTCTGTGATCCGTTCCTCCTACACAGACTATTTACCATACACAGTCTACGTACTATGCTTCATGGCTCGTGTTCCATCCACACACCATCCTTATTAGTCTATGAAAATTTCTCTCCTTTTCTGAAATCCTTTCTTTTCCAAAATCAAATTCCTCATTTTGAGGCCCAAAAATTTTGAAAACACTGGGAAACTGTGCCACCTTAAAAAACTGCTTTTGAAAAACATCAATCATACTTATTCGCAGTCATATGGCTTTATCAACAAACACAATCACACCCAAAACAAACTGAGAGGACACCTTGGAGGATTTTTTCCCAACACACAGTTTAACACAATTCATGGCATCTTTCCATTTCTCTCTGACCTAGAGCATCAAGAATTAGTGATAATCAATGTAAATTTGTTAAATCCATAATTGGAGGGAGGTGGTGAAACAATCATACCCATGATAGAAAACTCTCCACTAATATATTGTGATACAAACATGATTCCTAAATTGATAAATTTTTTGTTTTCCAACATTTTTCTAATCATCTTCGGCCAGGGAAAAATAGTTGGATCACCATTCCATAAGTAAGACATAAAACCATCTTTTCTTCCTTTAATGGAATGAATTCCATCTACAAACCAATCACTTCTAGTAATCCATGTGTCCAAATATTTATCTATCTTATCTAAAATTAAACTCAATCAGGGGATTTGATTCTCTATCAGACATTGAAATCAATTCTGTAACTCAAGGCTGCTTCTAAGAGAATCTATTCTCTCACAAATTTTACTATAAAATAAAATTCCATGAAATTTTTCTACATAGGTGAACCTCTTCAAGCACTGAGTCTTTTCATCCTTATTTCACATGATCATATATAAAAAACTGATATAATAGATCCTACCTAAAAAGTATAGAAAATTCCTCCTGTTAAGTTCTAATCCTTCACATGCTTACCAAGGGACAAGATTTGAAAAACATTGTCTAAGTAAGAGGATGAACCCAATAAAGATATTAAGAACACTTAAAATATATCCTTCCCTACCATACGCTTCATACAACTTCTATATAGAAATAAATACAACCTTTCCCTTATTCCTATCTGCACCCTTCATCCAGCTTCTGTTTGGAAACAAATACAACCTTTCCCTTATTCAGATCTTCACCCTTCATCTAGCTTCTGGCTGGAAACAAATGAAACCATTCCATTCTATCACCAAATATAGTAATTAAATTACAATTCTTCCTTAGGGTGGAAACATTTTTGTTTGAACCAACCAGAAATGAAATGTTCTGCTCCTCGTAAAATGATGACTACATGCCAGATCTGAGAGGATGTGCTCCTATGTTCAAAGATGCATCACATCTATTGTATTTGTTATACACTGACCATAATGTTAACACATACAAACTTGGTATTCCAATTTCATTATCTCCCCCACTGTTTCATTTTTCCAACATCGTACCAACCAAAGGTGTCACTGGAGTAGTCTTTGGTGGTGCTACCTCCTCACCAATTTCCAGTGAGCGTAAAAAAATACTGCAAGACCGGTATATTGTTATTCCTCTACTAGTACTGAAATAATCACTCATTGTATTCTCCTTGCTTCATTCACTTCAATGAGGACTCACAATTGGATGTTCGTGACTGGGGTCTACCCACTCTTTTCTTTTTCTCTGTAGTACGTAGCATTGAGTATGCATATTACATTTTCTTCATCAACTAGCATCACTGGTCTAAAATTAGCAGTCGTTGGGAGATTTTTTATATCACCTTTTATTGTTTCTTCAAACTTGTCATGTTTCAAATGAGTTTTGGAATTATAAGTGGATCTTTACAAATAGAAAAAGAAACAAAAAATCCTATATAATCCTACTCAGTTCAATGCTTCTTACGCCACAACTGAGTAAGACTGGAGACCTTCTGCACCACTACAATCCCAGACATTAGTGGAACCTTATATCTCTCAGATTATTTTCAATGCCACTATAGATCAGTGAGCAATTATATTTCTCCTGATACCTCTGTAGACAATGGTTATAAATAAGGAAGAGGATATTGTTGAGAAGAATAGTTAATTGTAACTAGTATAAATACTTTCTCGGGCTGCAACTACTCTTGCGGCTGCCACTCATTTTTATCAGGCTAAATTTGGACTGAATTTTTTTTCATGTATTCATTTCACCCTACTTCAGACTGAACACCATGTTAATATGACTCAAAATTATAGGAATGGTTGGCAGACCTCTCAATCACTCTTCTTTCACAACTAGAGTTTCCGAAAATCTATATGTGCATTATCGAGCAAAGAAGTAAGTTAAGGTTCTTATCCATTGGTGAACCTTAATTTATTATAGGCACACTTGATGAAGCTTGGAATCCTCCCTTCACTATACCTAGAACAACATCAGCACAAAATTCTAATTTAGGAACTCATCATGTGCCTTTGAAAAAGCTTCAATCTTAACTGCTAATGTTTGCAACATCTTCCTTCCAGAATGCACTAATAATGCCCTTTTATGATTTTCTATCAATGAGAGAACCAATTATTAAGAAACATTGGTTCCAAATAGAATAATATTGTGGTTCTTATTAATAGATCGTGAATTATATAAGGAATGGGATAAGGATTGAGAATGGAGAGGAAGAAGAAGAAGACTCTCCATAATAAATCTCTTAGAGCCATGGCACTAGCCTCTGGTTATCAGTGTTGAAACCAAATAAAAATATCCACCCTCTTCACCAACTACTCTTTTAGTATTTATTGTCCCAATTAACTCAAACAACACCCACCCCCAGCAACTATATACTTGAAACACAACATTTATACTAGTGGTTAATACTAACTGAACCCCCATATCACATGGACAACCATTCCCAACATTCCTATCAATCCATGCTGAGAAAAATCCCCATCATATTGGGATGATTCCACCATGCTCGGGTGGAATCATCTCAATAAACCTAATCCAAATCACATCAAAATCAAAGGCAATTAAAGTGAAACAAAACAGAAAGAGGAAAATTGTACATAGAATTGTTGTCGAAACACACCCAGAATCTCCCCATTTCTAAGGGGATCAAAGGATGGATGAGATGGGAAAGGAACTAGTTAAAATGGTCTTCCTGCAATCCATCATCATCTTAAAAATCATGGATGGGCCATCCGAAATTTACTAGCCTACCCTTAGTTAATAAAAACCACATAGGAGGTTCATTACAGTGTGAGAAATTTTTAAAACTGGGTTTTTGAATTTTTTTAAACAAAATGGGATAGGGTTAGGAGTATTTTCAAAAATGGGTCTGGAAATGCATGAACCACATTCGTGCATCCCCGATCCTAGGAAGATGCGTGAATGGGGTTCACAAATTTTAGGCACGTGAAGGATGCGTGAACCCCATTCACGCATCCTTCGCAAAGTTAATGAAGGATGCCTGAATGGGGTTCACGCATCCTCAGTAATTCTTAAATTTTTTTAATTTTTTTGTATTTTAAACATTTTTTATTTTTATTTTTATTTTTATTTTTATTTGTTTTGTTTTGTATATATATATATATAAAAAAGAATTAGCAGGATTTATCTGCTATTTAATATCCAGCAGTATTTTCATTATAGCAGTCTAGATTCTAATAGAAACCCTCACCTAGGGCTCCCTTTTATAAGAGAGTTTTCCCTGGAAATCATTCTGCATTTCTGATGTGGGACTCTGGTTCTCCCTTTCCTGCTCAGAAAATTATGCATTTCCGATGTGGGAATCAAAATTGTTTCAAATACGTGGCTTTGAAAGACTATAAATTACAAACTATAAGCCCAATATAAATAAAACTTAAAACATGGATTAAAAATATAATTAATAGCTAAAAATAAAAATAATTACATAAAAAATGTTGATTAAAAATAACTTATAAGCTTTCAAAACCACAAACTTGAAACTTAAAATTTATTCAAGTACATGGCATTGAAAGACTATAAAATACAAACTGTAAAATAAATATAAATCAAACTTAAAATATGGATTAAACATATAAGAAAAATTTAATAATTAATTAGTTAATTAATAATATAATTATTAATTGTGTAATTATTAATTATATATTTATTAATTCTATAATTATTAATTCTATAATTATTAATTATATAATTATTAATTAGTTAATTATTAATTAGTTAATAATTAATATAATTGTCAATTATCAATTATTAATTATTAATTATTAATTATAATTAGTAATATAATAATTATTTATAATTATTAATTATTAATTAGTTAATGATTAATTAGTTAATCACCAATAAAATTATTAATCATTAATAATTAATTATTAATTATTAATAATTAATTAGTTAATTATTAATATAATTATTTATTATAATTATTTATTATTTATTATTTATTATTTATTATTTATTATATAATAATTAATTAATTAATTAGTAATATAATTATTAATTATATAATTAATAATTAATAATTATAATTAAAAATTATGTTACTAATTAACTAACTAATTATTATATAATTAATTATTGATAATTAATCATTAATCATTATAATTAATAATTATAATTATTAATTATATTACTATTTTACTAATTAATTATTATATAATTAATAATTATATGACTAGTTAACTAATTAATTATTGTATAATTAATAATTATATTACTAATTAAATATTATATAATTAATAATGATATTACTAATTAACTAATAATTATATAATTAATATTTATATTAATTATTAACTAATTAATAACTATATAATTAATAATTATATTACTAATTAACTAATTAATTATTAACCATTTCTTATATTTTTAATCTATGTTTTAAGTTTCATTTATATTTGTCTCATAGTTTATATTTTATAGTCTTTCAAAGTCATATACTTAAAACATTTTTAAGTTTCAAGTAAGTGGGTTTGAAAGCTTATAAATTATTTTTCATCAACATTTTTTAAGAAATTATTTTTATTTTCAACTACTTCTTATATGTTCAATATATGTTTTAATTTTCACTTATATTGGTCTTATAGTTTATATTTTATAGGATTTCAAAGCTATGTACTTGAAACATTTTTAAGTTTCAAGTTGGTGGTTTTGAAAACATATAAATTATTTTTCATCAATATTTTTTACAAAAATTTTTTTATTTTCAACTATTTATTATATGTTTAATCCATGTTTTAAGTTTCATTTATATTGGTATTATAGTTTGTATTTCATAATATTTCAAAACCACGTACTTGAATCATTTTTAAATTTCAAGTTGGTGGTTTTGGAAAGCTTATAAATTATTTTTCATCAACATTTTTTATGAAATTATTTTTATTTTCAACTATTTCTTATATTTATAATCTATGTTTTAAGTTTCATTTATATTGGTCTTATATTTTTTATTTTAGAGTCTTTCAAAACCACGTACTTGACAAATTTTTAAGTTTCCAGTTGGTGGTTTTGGAAGCTTATAAATTATTTTTCATCAAAAAAAATTTTGAGATTCTTTTTATTTTCAACTATTTCTTATATGTTTAATCCATGTTTTAAGTTTCATTTATATTTGTTTTATAGTTTGTATTTTATAGTCTTTCAAATCCACATACTTGAAACATTTTTGAATCCCACATCGAAAATGAAGAATGTTTTATGCTAGAAAAGAAGAATCTGAATCCCACATCAAAAATGCAGAATGATTTTCAGGGCAAGACCTCTTATGAAAGGGAGCCTTGGATGAGGGTTTCTGTCAGAGTCCAAACTGATGTAATGACAGTACTACTGGATATTAAATAGCAGATAAATTCTACTGAAAAATGTGGTTTTATATATATATATATATAAACAAAACAAAACAAAAAAATAAAAATACAAAATTTTAAAAATAAAAAAAAATGTAAAAAAGATTAATAATTACTAAGGATGCATGAATAGGGAGCACGCATCTCCAGACCCATTTTTTAAAAAAACCCTAACCCTATCCCGTTTTGATAAAAAAAATCAAAAACCCAATTTTAAAAATTACTCTTACGGTGTGGCCTCCCGGCATTGCAGCGAAGTGCCCCTTCCTGGGGGTATGTTGAAGTGCAACTTGAGGGGATATGGTGCAATTCCCACCGCTTGATCTCTAACTGCAACATGTAGTAATGCTCTACACTACAGCCCACATCGGAGGAAGCTTGACCTCACTTCCCTCTAATCACCCACCATAGCGTAACCCCAGGGGCTGCAGTGTGGCCACCTTCTTAACCCTTATGCACAATTATATGAAACACTCACCACGACGTAGCTCCTCATAGTTGCACCATGATTCCCTTCCCTTTGAGAAAAATATATAAAGGGTTATAACCCATGCCACAGCACAATGCCCATAGTTATGGCACGATCTTCAACTTGCAACCACAACTAGCCTCAGGGTCACATTGATCCTTCTCCAATGTTAACCTTATCATTTGAACCACAAACCAAGTCATGTTTCACATCTAGAAACTCCTCTTTGAGATGTTCAAACACTTATAGTTTTGATCTGAATCTAAATTCTTAAAATGGTCTTTTTTAGAGAAATCAATTCAAAATCCTCCTAAAATTTTTAACTGGGAAAACAGGGGTCTTTACATATGATTCCTTTAAGGTTTGAAATAATCCATCCAATGGTATTTTCATTCTCCATAAAACTTGTATTAGCTTAGTTTCTTGATCACCAGTGAGGGAAGAGTTGAGGATTACCTAAAGTATATCTCCCCACAAGTAACCATACTTAAACGATGATAGAAGGGGTTTTAATTCAGGTTGTGGTACCTTAAGAACTGACGATACCAATGATTAAGTTTTCTCTCTTTCTAAGAATGGATTCCCTCTATAAATGATCCACACATGTTCCATGAATCTCCAAACAACGTTATAGGAATATCTAGGTGTTAGTATGATAGATCATATCGCTTGCATCGTTTGCCTTTCATTTCCATGAGAATCACTTGAAAGGGATTCTCCTAGAACTCTCTAGAATCAAGAGTGTAAGGTGGAGGAAGATTGTTCTCTGATCTTGGGAGTATTCTAGGAGAGGTATCTCTCTAGGTAATTAGATGATTCTCTCTGGATATCATTCTGCACAACACAAAATTAATTGTCACTATTAAGAAAAAAATAAAATTGGGTTTGTAATGCTAGGTTTAGAATAAATAATTGCATAAGTTTCCTTTATTATTTATTTAATCCCTACAGAACCCCATTTCTATAATATTATTATTTTTTAACGTGCGCTAAACTCAAAAATTAAAATTAAATATTATTTATTCAATATATATTATTTCTCACTGGACCATTAAAATTGGTCTGCCATTTATTCACAGTATTTATCAGGCCTTCAATAATGACTATTTATTTAGTAAATAAATATTATTAAATTATTCATCAATAAATAAATAAATATTATATCCACTAAAAATCAAATAAATTTTTTTAAATATTCCACTCACATAATATTCTCTAAAATAACTGGTGATATAATATATTCGGTATAGAAAAAATAAATTATTATTATAAATTGTGTGAGGATAATATTTATTCAAATTCTTATATAATAAACAATAATATATTATTTAATTGTTATTATGGGTACACTTAGTGTGTAACCCTCTAGGGCTCTTTCCTAGTGGCATTAGGTGAAGTAGCCTAAATTCCAAGGTTAGCATCTAGAAACATACCAGGACACCCATAAAGAAAAAAATTAATTCCACAATGTCATAATACCTCATAGGGATAATTACCATATAATATAATCCCTTTATCGTGATATATCTAATCAAGAAGGTTTCATGCCGGTTCCATCAACCTATGTATTTGATATCTCTTTCTTTGTCTTTCTGAAAATCAAACTTGCCTATAGAATACCATGACCAAAAATTTATTTAAGCTATATCATTTCCATAATAGGGACTGTTATATCAACTTCCATTAAATAATATAAGGTAAAAATCCTTTCTCACATTATTCATCAATGAAATATTACTCATGATTCACCCAACGTATCCTACCTCACTGTGAACATATATCATCATGATTTTCATAAATACATCAAATTACATGACTTATAACACTCATTAATAATAATATTAATGTCTAAGGATCTGTACAAATTTCTACAGATAGGAATATTAAATCTCTTCTTGTTATTGCACTGATTTTATAATAACTTAAAGTGTGTAGCTCTGAGTGTGTATGTATGTTTCATCTTTACACTTCATTATATCTGGAATACATCACATGAGGGATTCCTTACCAATATTTTTATCAGTAGAAACAAAGAGAATCCATCGTATCTCTTGTTCCTCTTACTTCATGATCTGAAACAGACTTTAATGAATCTATATTAAGAAATTAAGAACAATCATTATAATATGTTTGAGCATTAAATTTGATAAAATAACTGTTAGAAATATTAAATTCAAAAAAAATTGAGCGGTGAGTCTTTTGAACAGTGACACTATCTGGCGATGTCTATGTCTGGAATTGATTATTATGGTGGTGATTATTTTTTGTCGGTGTCTCAATCTATTGGTGACTCTTCGAGATGTGACTCTTTTCTAGTGGTGTCTCTATCTGGTAGTGACTCTTCTGGATAGAATGGTGACACTTTTCTAGTGGTGTCTTGATCTGGTGGTGAGTCATGCTAACAGTGACTCAGAATGGAGGTAATACATTTTGAGACTTATCCAATTTTTTCATTATAGCGGTGAGTCATCCTTAGCAGCGACTCATCCTTGGTTGTGAGACTTCTCAGTGGTGAGACTTCTGGGTAGTGACTCAACGTCAATGGCAAGTCTTTCAATATTTAACCATATTTTTTCCAATCTAATTTATAATGTAAAATGCTAACAGAAAACATAGATCTCATTGATATCATAATAAACATGATTTTTTTATCATTAAAACATGGAGGTCAAAAATCTCCCCCTTTTTATGATAAAGAATCATGGAATTTTATATACATGAAATCAAAAGTAAATCAGAACATTTTATGCATATAGTATCAAAGATAAATAAAGAGCACATAGTATTAAAAGGAATAACTATAAATAAATTTCATATAATTTTCTCCCCCTTTTGGGATTATCAAAAAGAACACAATAAGAAAACAATAAATTCAAAGAAATAAACAAAAAAAGGGTGATAAGAGAATTGTCATTGAAAAAAAATCCATTGAAGGTATAGTCAAAATGTTCCAACAAAATGGTGGCACAAAATAATTCCCATAAAAACACAAATTATAATCATAAATAATTCCTCCAAATATCGGTAGAAAGAAACATATAAGCTTTTCCTTTTTCCTTGTCTAAGGAATAAGGAAAAGCGGGATCTGGTGGAATATGAGGGGAAACTACAGGAACACCAGTGACAGTTGAAGGAGGTCCAGGCTCTCAGGTGATGATCAGCCTAAGGTGTTTCAAATCTTCTCTAAGAGATAAGTCAAAAGGCTATAATCTGGTTGGGAGAGGTTCAAGAGGGTTTCTGGTTACACTGGATCAGTAATACTTAGGATCAATGGCTGGGGGATTCAAATGGGATATAAATGGAATGGCCTCATGAGCTACAACTATAGTCTCATGAATATGAAGAAATAGTTTCATCAAATTGAAAACTTCCATTATGATGTTACCACATCTCTCCATAGAACAAAAAAAATCTTTCTTCTATTTCATAAAAATATTTAGCAGATGAGTCATAACTTTCAACTGGTTGAATTTATCCTTGAAGTCCTGGGTCACTAGAGGCATTCTCAAATTTTCTTTCAGAAACTTTAAGTGAGAATTCATCTCATGCTTGGTATAAATTCTATATAGATATTACTTGATATATTTTGTTATATTCTGTCTATCATCCTACATTTTATTTTCATATTATTTAACTAACATGAGTTCATAATCACTGTGATGCTCAAACTTTGTCAAACTTTCCTGAGGTATGGAGGGTTCACCACCTAAAGTAGCTCTAAGATATTTTTTAAAATTTGATCTGAGCATCTCAACATAAAAAACATGATTTAAAGGAGTAGTAGAACTAGAATAAATAGCATAAATACTATCAAACCTTTCTAACAAGGCTTCTAAGGAATCATCAAAATAAGATTGTATCTCCTCCACAATAGATTTTAAAGAATTTAAAACATTTTCCAAAATTATGTTTTCTATTTCAACGTCTTGGATATGGTGCATCATTTTCTTTTGAATATAGAGTATCACTAATTAAAATATATATTGATAATTTCTTTCACTTAATTTAGTAAACAAATCAGGTTGATTCCTCAACTTCACATTAAACTTAGATAATTTCTTTTCACTGAAATCAACTAGATCACGTTTGGTTATTACATCAACAGGGATAGGTGGGATAGAAAGAGTAGGAAAATATGCAGCTAGATCTCAATCAAACCTTTGTAACTATGTAGAAGCATCAATATAATCAATCAAATATACTTCAGGATACTTTTCTCCTTGAAGATCAGGTCCACCATTCTTTGGTGGACTCCCATTTTTACCAGAAAACTTGTCCCATTCTTCAAACATAGGGTATGTCCAACAATAATAAGTCTTAATAAGAATCACAACAACTTGAGAAATTGAAACTATAGATATCAATACAAGAGGAGCTACAATAGCAGATTCAACTGATATCTTCTCAAAAAAAGTAGTCGCATTCTCCATGTAATCATCAACTGAAGGCTCATCAGTAGTAGAAACATCACACAAATATACATCAATAGTTTTCTTACTAACATCAGGATCATATTCTATCTATTCATCAAATATATGATCAGAAACTGACTACTCAATAGTTGAAACAACTTTCATCTTCTCAAAAACTACTGAATCTGAAACATTTTGATTATCAAGATCTTGGTGAATCTTACAACATGGTGATTGATCCCCCTCAATAGATGCTTCTTTTTCTTATATAATATATTTTTACACAAGACTTGAACTTTATTTAGATTTAGAATCAGATGCATGTGGAGAAGTAATAAGAGCTGAAGTAATTTCCTCATCTTTATAATTCTTACACTGAAACCATTAGGGATAGAATATCTATCATCATCATCATCTCCATTGGAATCTCCATTTCCATCATCATTTTCATCCTCTTCTTCATATCCATCCTCCTCGTCGACATCATCGTCATTTTCATCATCAAATTTATAACTACGCTTAAAATTTTCTTCTCCTGAAACTTCAGTCTCATCATCTTAACTTCCTTTCTTTAAAATGTTTTCCCTTTTAGGGATCGTCCTTGGAGGGATATAAGCTCCATATAAAATAACAGAAGATCTAGGAGTAAGTTTAGGGTCACTGCCTTCTTCCATAAAAAACTCTTTCTCCTCTTCATCCTTATAGATAATAGCCTCTACTTTCTCATTACTATCAGAGTAATCAACAATAAGGATGTAGAACTATATATTTTTATGTAATGCAATAAGGAAATAGATCTATGTAGTTTTAAATCATGTATCTCATACATAGGGGGACTCACTCTTCACCCATTGGGCTTACGGGACCACCACCCATGTGCCTTTGGGGGGGCATGACAATGGAATTGTCATGAAGAAGTGATCAGTCATGAGGTCAATGTTAGATTCCTCGTGTTTAAAAGAAAAAGGGGTTAGAGTACCCATGATTTGAAGTAATAGGCAAGGATGCACTAGAGGCATAGGGGATGTTAGGTCGGAGACCCAGAAGTTGTTGCACACAATTTTTTGAGTGTAGCGTGCAAGAGTTGTGAAAGAATGAGGCTCTAGCACAAGGGAAGGACATGGAGTCTCAAGGAGTAGGTGCATGAAAGATTTTATTTTCTCACACATAAGGGTTGTGTGTAGGTAGCTTCTCTTGCATGCACCAAAAATACATTAAGAGGAGTTGTTCAAGGATCACTCAACTATGTGCCATGTCAAGTTTGGACCCACATGAGATATGTTGAGAAATATTATTTACCTTGGGTGGTCAATGTTGCATACTGTTATAGAATATGAGGGTTTTTCCACAAGGGAGTTATGTTTTATCTTCCAGATATTTTCTTCAAGGGGAGGGGGTGAACTTTTATTTATATATGATATCCTCAATGGTGGTTGAGCAAGAACTTGGGTGAAAAAATGGATTTGTGCATGACTTATTCCTTTCTCTGGGAGAATAGCTATGCAACAAAACTTTCATGACATTGTATTTAGCATGAAAAGGGGATAGTTTCATGCCATGTTCATTTATTAAACGTATCCCTTCTTTATTATGATCTCTTGCCTTCATAATCCTATTGGCCTTTGTGTAATCCATGGAAAATCTTGTCGCCTTTGGTGCAAAAGGCCTTTGTGTGAAACATTTGTTTCTTTAGCACAACTGCTGAAACTTTCTCGCACCATTCTCATTGACCTTAAAATCATTTTTCATGGTGTATTATATTCTCGGTTCATACAAAATTGTTGTTCTGAGGCTTTAGATGAAATTTTTTCACCAAAAGTAATTCATTACCATTCTAATTATGGATATAAATAAAATTCCTCAGTTTCACTATCTAGAACCTATTAATTAGTGCTCTCATTGAGAGATCTCTATAGGAGATAAACTCGGGAGATCTATGCAATAGAGATACATTAGAAAAAGAAGACACAATAGCCCCACCTAAACCAGAAATTCCTGGTTCGTATGGTGCAGTTAATGCAGACTCTATATTGATTCTAGATCAAGTGGATGGGGCTAGGGTAGATGATGTAAATGCAGTAGGAATTCCCATTCACGCAAGATGAATCATACACAGTCACATCACCTAAATAAATCATCCCTAGTTCATATAGTGTAGTGGACACAAACTACTTAATTAAATTCAATCTTGATTAGTGATTGGGTCGTGGTGCAGTTTATTCCCACATGAATGGAGAGTAGATTAGCTGGAATTGAGACTTCAATGGAGGAGATTCAAGTTAGTTCCAAATGATAGGAGGTTGGGCAGTTGTGGCTTGAGAACCATATGCTAGATTTGATGGTGATGTTGGATCAATAAGGGATGAAACAAACATAATAACTGAATCATAGAGTAGAAAAAGTCAAATAATTTATCATAGAGGAAGGAGGAAATATTTTAAATACTGATACTCTAAACACTAATTGTGGACCAAAGATGTTGGTGGCCTGTGAGGGTTGAGTGAAATGTGGAGTAGGAGGTGTCGCATAGGATGTCAACCAGATATGTGGAAATGCCTATTTTTTCTGGTGAGGATTCGATTACCTATAATACCCATGCTGAAGAGTTATTTTCTATCTACCACACACATGGAGAGTTCAAGGTTTCATTGGCATAACTATGAATAGAAGGGCATACTTAGTATTGGATAATTTCTCTGAAGTCAGTTCAACCATAACTTTCATAGAAGAAATTCAAGGAGGAGTTACTTAGTAGACATGACATCACAACAGAGGAAGATCAAGTGATATGTTTTAATGACTTATAAAAGGATATAATAGTGGATGAATATATTAATGAATTTGAACACATTTCCTTATAGATTCTTAACCTTTCTAAGGATTTTTATAAGAATATGTTTAATGTAGGATTCAAATTATATATTGGAAGTAAAATTATGAATCATGAGCCATCAAGTAAGGAACAACTCCTTACTCTACCCAAGAGAGTAGAACACGAGCTATTTTCCATGGGGATACTTCCAAAATCTGAACCTCGATACATGAGGAATGTTTTTAGCAACCAAGGGAGGAGTTGGAATCCCAATACAGTGAAACATGTTCCACAAATGGAAGGAGTAAATAAAGAATGAAGGGGAAGAGACAATTTCCCTAGGGATATGGGAGTCTGAAGTATTTATAAAGAGGAATTTTAGGAAAGGAAAATGAAGGGTTTGAGTTATTCCTATGGAAAAAAATTTAGTCCAGGGCATCAGTGTTTGGTGAGGGATTCAAGTTGATGGTATTGGAGTGTATCGATCCACCGAGTGAGGAGTAACATGAACCGATGTTGGAAACAATAAGGATGGATTATAGGGTTGAGGAAGAAACGTGTATGATTTCCACCTTGAGGGTAAGGGGGAATTTCAAGGGGGTTACAATGATAGGATCATTGTCAACAAAGGGGGATAGTGTGTAACTATATGGGGGAGTATAGTTACTAACCGGTAGGGGTAGGGGAGTAATTACTTAGTTATTAGAGTTGTTGAGATGTTAGAAAGATGTTAGAGGAATATTATAAAGGTAGTTCCCAATAGTTAGAGAGTTTTTTTGAATTGTTTGAATGTTATTCAGTAGCAACTGAGGGTGGGTTGGCCATTATCCCCAGGCTATAATTCCATTTGAGGATCTCTTCTCCTCTGTTCTTCTTTTCATTTATCTTTCTCCTCCATTTATCTCCATAATTGATTCTATTGTAATTCCTTCCCATTATAATTTCTAATATGAATATAATTCTTATGTTTCATAGTCTAGCACCTGTAACTTTTGGTTTTATTCTATCTACTTATATTTCTCACTATTCTCATGATATTTAATAATAATTCTCATTATGTTTTTTTAATGTGTTGTGATCTCCTTCTTCCCCTATGTCATATTCTTCTGCTTCACTATTTGTGACCATTTTATTATTAATTGTGTGTTCCTTCCTTCATGTTCTGTTCTATCCTCTTTTCTTTGTGTTTTGTCTTCTTTTCTCTATTAGGTTTGTGATATCCTACCTCTATCATTGAGGGATAATTGGATTTCTACCTTATAGAGTGTAGATCAGTTACATATTTGGGTATGAATGTTATTTTTATTCCTTTACTTCAATAATTTCTTTAAGAATTATGGATTATGATATTATTAATGAGTCATAAACCCATGATTTCCCTTTCGTTTTTTCTTCCCCCTTCACTCTAATTCAAGTAGCTTACTCACTCCTTACTTTACCACCTCCTTCATGGGATGATTCAACCTTATTTTTGGTTGGAATTATTACTTGGATCCTTCCTCCAAAATTAATTATTTTTTGAAAATACTAGGGATAATGTAACCCTCCTCAACCGTAGACCATGAATCAATGTCTCACCCAGTGGCACCACTTAACCTCAGGCGTGCCACCCTATATACCAAAGGATTCCATCTTGTAGAAAGAGTCTAAAGTGTTATCACAGGGAGTTTATACCCTTATATCAGATTAAAACACCATAGAAAATAACCAAGAAATATCCATAACAAATAATCATATTATGCAAAAGAAAATAAACTACAATTTTATACCAAATGTCAGGCGAAGGCAAACAGTCATACAGGCACATGGTCATACCAGCATATAACAACTGACCGCCTACTGTACCGATCACATATAAAAGATGAATAATATAATAAAATATATTGATATCTAATACCATCACTGAGCCTCATCGTATCTCTATCTCTGAATCTTATCCAACCTATCTCGATCGATCATGCAACACCAAGCCTCCACCCTACCCAAACATACAAATTGTAAAATCTTCTAGGGTAGTGAAGTTCCATGACCGTCTGAGTAGGGTTTGAGTATAAGTTAGTTGGTTACCATTAATGGGGTCCCAAACATAACTAGTAGATATAGTTTATGCATGTTTGATATGATCAGAATAACAAATACAATGTGAAAGCATAACATAATAATCATAGTTAATCACTGGGTTCAAAGGTGAAATTCATGATCGATTATACCAACTTTAGCCAATGTCAAATATCTATAAGAATGGTACATATCCATGGGGGGATAAAACTCCTACCCTAGGATCCTATGAACATGCCCACGCATCAAGTGAAACCACTAGATCTTAGGAACTATCCTATGCATCTCATAATATCATATCAAACGGTAGATCGTAGGAAAACTAGGTGTGTCATAATATTAGATCAAAAGGCATATCCAAATTGATCACTGAATCCTAGAAATCTAGGAATATCCCCTCTCACAAGGTACAATGACAATATCCTAGGAATCACTAGGCATATTGTATCATACCGCCAAACATCCATCCATATTTTTGGCATCACTAGGTATCTCGCCCAACATCATTAAGTATAACGACCAGATCCTAGGAATCACTAGGAATATCTCCAATATCATTAGTTGCATCCCCCATATCCTAGAAATCATCAGTCATCCCTCCAACATCATCAAGTTCATCCCTTAGATCCTTGGAATTACTATACATCCCATGTAGTTGTTAGGATCATCTGCTAGATCAAAGGAATCATTAGGCATCTTATAAAGTAGCATTTATTATTAGGGGCCAATATACACTTGATTCAAGTCTCATAATAATAATAATTACATAGGTTGTCCACTTTCCCTACCCATATCATATAACCATGGTTAGTCTCTCAAGTGCATGACCCATCCCTTTCATTACCGCCCTACCAAACTCACAAAATCGATTCAAGTTCTAATGTGACACACAAAATCATTCATACCAACTCCCATACTAACTCACTCAAGGGTTAACATAATTACCAGGACACCCACTGAGGCATCATTAGTCTCATCGTGATACGGACACCCTACATGGACCCTCTATCTCAATATCACTTCTTGGGACAAGCTCATTATTCAGAGGGAACATAGTACCTAAACATCATCATGTTCACATCTCATCCTAACTGAACTTATAGGATAAGCCCCACTGACATCACTCTAGAAAGAATATTTAATTTCCTTCACACTTCTCAAGGGAATCCTTGATTGGTCCACTCACCCAACTATCATAATCTACCTAGGGTATACCCACCTGGGTACTCATCTACTAATGGGGTAGGAACACTTGCCCCACTCTCTAATCAGCAAGACCAATGTAACATCATGCCCCTTACCATTGTCTTAAGATGAGGCGGTAGTGTTATTGGCCTTTGGTGACATCCCCAGGACACCAAATGCTAATAATAAATATCAAGGGACTCAAGAATATATAGTGGATGGATTTTCCTTTTAATGGTAAAACATTAATACAACATAACAAATAAACATAAAATCTTCTATATGATACATGATTATATAATACAACTCAAAACATAACAAAAACATTAAACAATATCAGGGTAAAAATAGAAACTAAAAGATATACTTGAAAAGAACCAAAAACCACAAAACTCAAAATACACCACAGTTGCATAAAAACAAGAAACATCCATCATTTTTCAAGCTAAAACTCCACATTCCATGCACATAGTATCAAGAAACATCACAAAAGAACTGAGATACCATGACTTTACTTGTGTCTTGATAGATGAAATCTTCAAACACACAATAGTTCCCATGTATAAGGTGAGTTTCAACTGAGTAGGATTTTCCCAAAAACTTCCAAACTCACACCACTTGGACAGGAACTGGTGAACACATTTTATATAAAACAATTTTAAAGTAGATAAAACAGTTTATATTAAAATAGTAAAAAATTTCCAATGAAAACATTTTATAAAGCGTAAAACCTTTCTCAATTATTTGACATACCCATAACCATGTCTCAACACAAACACACCCATGCATGCCTAGGTGATAGTTCTATACTCATGAGTGGTCTCTCATTGATGCTCCAAGTTTTCATAAGGTGACCAATACCAAGTACCCCAATGACACATTCCCCTTCTATAGGGTCACATCTATGAATGCACTCACACTAACCATATATTCCAAATTCAATACAAAACTACACACATAAAACCTTTCCTTATTCAAAAAATTTCAAAAAACATTTTCCATACATAAAAAAACCATAATTTTAAAATCATCATTTTAAAATTATCACCAAATATAATTTTCCTATAAACCATTCAATTTCCACAATTTCAAAACCCCAACCCAAAATAGGTTTTTATCAAGATTCACACACAAATTTTAGAACAATTATAAGAAATTAATTTAAATAAGACTAATAATTAAATTTCCAAGTCAAGTGGAGATGAGAGAGAATACACCCACCTCTCAATGGTTGGTGAAATGAAGAATGTAATGAAAAAACTCTAAATCTAATCACACTGCACCTTCCCTTCAATATTTCAAAGCATATCCCATCAAGATTCCCATAAAATAACATAGATCTATCCTCTACGGATTAGATTTATGGTTTCAGAAAGGAGGAGAAGAATAGATCTATGAATAATGATGAATAATGATGACTTTCTAAAAAATATAAATGTCCAACATGCTTTGATTAACCTAATAATTGATTCCCAATAGAAGGGCATTGTGTCTTAAGCCTAAGTCGCAAAGGGAATTCAATATCTTGAGGAATTAGGAAACTAAAGAGGATTTTAAGAGTTAATTTTGATAAGATCCACAAAATTTGGGGTTCCAACTATATTTTTCACAGTTAGGCCACACCGTTTGGAAAACCATGCAGTGCTACTATCTCAAGGCCACACCTCACATGGTTGGATCACACCATTATAAAAGCCATGTACCATCAATGATTTTCCCTTTATTTCAAGTTGCATGGTTTCCTTTGGGAACTCGCACAGTTTGGCTAAACTGTGTGTCAACCGTAAACCTTCCCAGTTACTCCCATAACATGTTTCATGATTTTCTAGAGGTGTCTCAAGGTTTTTACTAACCATTTACCTCTCAAAATACCTCCAAAACATGTCTAAAACTCCCAAAAAACCCTCAAACTTAACCCAAGTCTTTTATAAGCTCAAAGTACATATATAAATAATGGATCATGTACCTAAAACTAGGGGTGCTTCATTATCCCCACTATTGGTCTTTTCATCCTCAGAAAGTAGAAAATTAGTGTTGTCCTAAAAAGAGTACGGTCCGTTTCTCCAACATTTCCTTTTCATGCTCCCACATTTCATCATTAATCTGACCATGTTTCCATAAAACTCATACTAGACTGATGCTTTTCCCACAAAATATCTTCTCTTACCTGTCCATAATCCATACCATCACATGAATCAATATAACATTAAACTCTAGGTTAACATGATCCCATCAAATCACTTGGCCAAGGTCAGGTTGGTACTTCTTCAATTGAGATACATGAAACACATTTTTCATTGAACTGAACTTTGGTGGAAAATCCAATTGATATTCCACCTCACCAACTCATTCAAGTATCTCAAAATGGACTGTGTACTATGGGGAAAAACATTCTATTCTTACCAAAACAACAATACCTAAGTCTTAGAGGGATTCTCAAGAAGACATGATCACTCATCTCAAACTACAATAGTCATCGATGATGATCTGCATATGATTTCTAAAAACTCTAATCCATCTCAATCCTATTTTTGATCAACTGAATCTCCTATGTTTTCTCTTACATAAGGTTAAGTCCAATCAATTAAGTCTCACATGTTTCTACCCAAAAAAGTGGAGGACGATAAGCAAACCCATAAAATTCTTAAAAAGGGTCCATATGAATCGAGTCTTGATAAATGTTCCTATATGAGAACTCCACTAAAGTATATTATCCTCCCATGAGCCACCAAAATACATCACAAAAGACTCAATAATGTCTTCCAATGTTTGGATTGTACTTTCAGATTTTCCATACATTTTAGGATGATAATTTGTGCTCATATTCAATTTGGTTCCAAGGGATTATTGTAAGGACTTATAAAAAAGAGTAGTGAACCTGGGGTCTCGGTCAGATACAATCGAGACTGAAACTCCATGCATCTTTTCAATTTTATGAATATAGATTTTGGAAAACTCTTCCACAATATTGGTTTCATGAATAGGGATGAAGTGATCTGACTTTTTGATTCGATCCATAATCATCCCTATAACATCATGTTTTCTACTCATTCTTGGTAGACTCGTTAAAAAATTCTTAGTTATATGCTCCCATTTTTTCATAGGTTAATCAGTAAAGACTGCAACATATCATCTGGTCATTGATGCTCTAACTTCACCTGCTGATAGGTGAGGCATATTGAGATAAACTTCACCACTTTCATCTTCTTGTTATCTCACAAAAACTATGCTCTCAAATATTTATACATCTTCTGAATTCTGGAATGGAAAACCTATCTCCAATGGTGGAAGACAGAAAGAATCTATTCCTGATAAGCCAAAGGTACCGAAATCCAATATCTAAAACATAACATTGAACTCCCATCAAGCTTTCATCCCTAAATGGTTTCCCCACCATCGATATTTAACCTAATAGCTATACATTCTGGATCGTAAGTTTTAGCAACTCTAACCCACTCAACCAAATAAGGAACAACTAAAACTGAAAATAAAACTGCAACATTACCTTACTATGTACAATCCAGATGCATACCATCTATAATTGACATAAGTTTCCATTGATCTGAAGCCTATTTATCCAAAAGAGTATATGAATTTCTTCTCAAGGAATTTGCTACATAATTTATTTTCCTAGGTGTATACAACAATTCAAAGTCAAACAATTTCACATATTCCATCCATCTTTATTGTCTCAGATTCAAATATATATGTGATAAAATATGTTTCAAACTATTATGATCTGTAAACACCATAAAATTATCATCAAAAATATAATTATTCCAAGTATTCAAATCGCGGACTACAATAGATAACTCAAAATCATGTGTTGGGTAATTTTTTTCATTCACCTGTAACTACTGTGAACCATAAATAGTAACATGATCGCCCGGCATGATTACACATCCCAACCCAGATCCTGATGTAAAGTTCCAAAGGATCGAATAACAACTGAGAGGGGAAGTTAAATCAGTTGTTCACTTTTTTTAAGATTCAATAATTTTAAAACTTAACCCCTACATCCTATTAAAGTTTATATCATTATCATATTTTAGTAAATACTCACGCATCCAAAAGTAGGAAAGAAAGTAATGTTGAAATAGTGGGTTCCCTAGACCCAAATATACAATAATTTTGATTACCATATCATGTGAATTGTTAGATAAATATGATGTTTACTTACCATTATAGTGTATATATTTCTACGTCTACTATTTAATAGTAATTTCCATAGATTAAATTTTGTATCAAAAGGTTATAGCAGATCCCATGCTATAATGATAACCTCAAGATACTATGACATTAATCTTAAAAAAAGATCTTATGGTCTATATACATCTTACTGGTTGGACACAGTATATGTTTGACTATCATGTACTGGGGGCTCATAAGAATTGAGACTTATTCTCATGAATTTTTTACTCAGTGATCTCTAGTAGTGAGATCATGAGGACATTCCCACCAATAGGAACACTACATATTTCAGGTGTCATTAGTTATTCCTATCCACGGACATGTGTATTGGTCTATTGAATTGAAATATTTATTAATGTGTGTCCTTTAATCGCATACTTTGATGCAAGGAAAAAACCATGACAATGAATTCATGGTGAGATAGTTTATGTTGGGTGCATCATTGGTGGTATGGCATAGGATGAATGATCAAGATAAAAATTTTCACGTCTGAGTTATGGAAGTGATATCTCTTAATTGGTTGATCAGGATGGTAGTACCTTCATTAAATCCATGGAAATGGTAGTATAAAGTAAGTCTATCTAGATTGGATCAAAAAATAATAAATAAATCAAAGGACGATGACACAAGTGTACATCCTGCTTTATAAGATATCATATGACAAAGAGATTATATTACATAGTATGTGTATATAGGTTTGTTTTCATCTCCATGACTACTCTTTTAGGTTTCTAGATTCCTCTCTTAGTCTATGAATATAGTAACTCCCCGACCCTAGTTACCCAGAGTCGGTGCATTATTACATAACATTGGCATGATCACAAGAGATCAAGTCTCAAAAGACCTATTAGTTTAGTAGCCTTGGAAGTACCAGATACATACATAAGTTTTACATTACATTATAAAATAAAAAAAAACATCATTTTGTATCATTTTAACACACTCATATCCCATAGCCTATCCCTGTAGGTCAATCATAATATACTTCTTCACATCCAAGGAAAAATAAAACATAAGAAAGGGGTGATATCAGATGCTCAGTAAGGATAACAATATTGCAGAAACTTTCAAAAATAAGCATAAACATTAAAGGCAATGTATAAGACTAAAACACAATCCGTTTAAAATTAAACTTTAGCATAATATGGAAAATATAAATCAAATACTTCTATTTACTTATTCACATGGATATTCTACTATTCTAATAATCACATGTAATATAAATAGCTAATTTCATAATTATGGAATGCATAATGTCGGACATCATAACCACATAGTCAAGGCCTCATGCCAAGTCTACAAATAAGATTTTTTCAAGGCCTTGTGCCAAGAAACTAGTTTTTCTCATGAGACCTACTGATTCATTGAGAAGCTATAGCGGGCTCCACCCGTCACTTACTAAGTCTAATTCATTTCTCATATGAAAAGTTTTAAACATAACATAAACATTCATATTAAAACTAGCATAAAAAATGTTAATACTTTAACCATAAACCATGAATGGTATAAAAATAACACATTCATAGTAAAACATATCAAAAAACCTTCAATACAATATGGAATATTGTATCATATTAAATCAACTTCAAACAAGTGTAAAATCCATCAAAGGATGCTGACATGGATGAAATCAAAACTATCTGAGAGAAATATCTCTTTCTATTTTGAAGTAATTTAAAAGTCACATAATTATAAAAGAAAACATTTATTTTGAAAATATTCTTATAATATTGTAAGGGAAGCTTTGAAAGTGTTATAAAGGAGGAAAATAGCCACACCCTCCGTATACGTTAAAAAAACATTCTTACCTTAATTTGTCGAAAATGTCATAAAGTGCCTTGTTTGGAAAACGATGAAAAGATTCCTTTAAAAAAAATTAAAAAAAGTAAAACAAGGGTATAAATGAATTTAAACCATATTCTAGGAAATAGTAAAAATGTTTTGAAATACATTTTTAAGAAACACAGATGTGGATGATAAAGAGGTCCTAGTAGATACTCATGTATAAACAACCTCACATAATAAAGAGATTGTAAAATTAACCCTTACCATGTAATTTTCCTTGGTCGAGGGTACATTAACATCCTATATAATAGTTAAATATTTTTTATTAAATTATACAAGAACAATATACATAAATATGATATTATATATGATCTTATAATATTGTTTTGTTAATAATATTTTAGTAGTATCATTATTTTGGGTGTTAACTGATTCATTTTCCTTTATATGTTTTGCTAAGTAAGTCATGTTAGTTATGGATAGGATGTATTTGATTCATATACAGAATTATATTAAGTTCTTAAACATTATTTTTATTCATAAAATGAAAATTATTCTTGAATGGTTGCGATGGGTAATGAATATCATCATGATCGTGGAGACGGTAATCTGTACGTACTCACGAGCAACAATACCATTATATTGATGGTGAAATAATATGTAATTGGATGATATATCATATATAAAGAATAATTAACATGTTATATTTATTATTTACATCAATTATAGTCATTATTATACTCATCCAAATAATGAAGTGTTGAATAACAAACTACACCATGACGTGGAGACGGTAATTTGTACCTACCCACATATGGTGACTTTGTCATTCATAGAATGGATAGAATAATGAATATGGTTGTACCATATTTATAATAACATCAAAGTATGTATAAGGTACTGGATTTATTATTTTGGTATGGAAAAAACAACAAAAGAGTAAATGGAAGAATAAAATAACTTTGAAAGAGGTGATGAAATTATTACCTCTTCTTCGGGTGCTTTCTTTTGATTTGATCAAACGGGATCCTTAGGTTGGATTTATGATCAAAGTAAGGCCTCTAGGTTGAATTTAGGGTAGTTGGGAAGATATTTTATCATGGTTTAGCTGATCCAAATAGCTTTGGAGGTTTGATTTTAAGATAAGGGGAAGTACCCTTTTATAAGATAGGTGAGGGTTACTTTAGGAAAAGCTTGAAATATTAATTTATTATACAATAATATTTGGTTTATAATAGCTCAAAAATGATTTATTTAGAGGCTAAGGTGGGTATAGGTTTAAAAACTCTCAAAAATAGGTTTTAGATAAGGTTTAGGTCACCATATTAACCTTATCTTTTAGATTTAACTCTTAGTTAAATAGTTTAACTTTTACCATGTATTCTTGTATTATTATAATAAATGGTTGATAAACTTACTGTAAAAATCCAAGAGAACCCCAAGTGGTTAATTATTGAAATCTCTAACATTATCTAAGTCTTTTTTCAGAACATTATATTTTTAGGAATATTATATAAATTAATAATATAGTATTTGTTTTAAAAACTCATTTATGTAAATTTTGACAATATTTAGTATTTGGTTTTTGTGAAAGTCAAAAAAACTTGATTACTTCGAAAAAAAATTAAATAAATCCTAACATGTCATATTAACCTAGAAAATTATTTTAATGCATATAAAGTCTCAATTTACATTTATTTGGATATTTATAATATAAATTATTTCAATCTTTCATTAATAAGGTAATTACTGCATCATCATTGTGTCATAAATAAATTTAATTATTTAATGTCTAAAAATTATAAATAAAATATCATTATGTAGGAAATATTTTTATCTCTCTAATAAATATCTATATTTGAATTTATATTATGTATAACCATATATTAAAAGTGTTTTAGTTACAAAAATTTGAAATTAACACTTTTAACTCTTCTTTAAATAAAATAATAATAAATGTCTTAATCTAATTCAAGTGGATAAAAGAGGATCATATTTTATTACTATGGTTTATTTTGGTTTAAAAACACTCATCCAATATAATTAGGACATGTGTTAGTGTGATTATAATATCATTTTTACATTTAATTACCCTATTTACTTTTAATCGTGGTAAATAACATTCAAAAGTTACTATTCACCAAAAAATTATTTTCATCCTATTGAACCACATTTTACTTACTGATGTGAACCGTTTCTCTCGGATTTTGGAAATTCAATTCACAGAAATGGTAAAATTACATTTTATATAAATTTACAAATGTTCCTAGAAGGTGGGTAAAATACGTTAAAATGTTCAATGAAATTTTATACATTTAATTTTATTATAAAATGACTCCAATGAATTACATTGAACTTATATAGGTGTTATGTATCTATTATGACCTAAAATAAATTTAAATAAAATAAATAATTATCTAAATAAAAATTAGGTTTAAAACAATAACGCTGTGTTTTTCACTATTTATCAAAAATTGAAAGCTTTCAGAAAAATACCAAAAATTCACCCTAAGCTAATTTTGATATTCTGAATCCCAGAATGAAGTCCATTTTGAAAAATAAAATTTATAAAATTTCAAAAAGTGGGTATTAATATTCATAACGGCTAGTTTGATTGGTCGTGGTGTGCTAGAACTCAAAGTTTCGTACAACGTAAGCTATTGTATTATTCAAAAGCTTGGTGTGTTACATTCTTCCCTCCTTCAAATAATTTCATCCTCAAAATTTCTAGAATATTAATGCATAAAAATATTCGGGTTGTTCTTAATCATAAGTTCTTCAGGTTCCCACGTTGCCACTTCCATCTTATGGTTTCTCCGTAGAACTTTTAACAGATAAGTCATCCGGTTTCTCAACACTTGTTCTCTGGTATCAAGAATCCTGATTGGCTCCTCACAATAAGACAAATCGGGTTCCAGTTCTATATCTTCATAGGTGAGTACATGTGTTGGGTCAGGCATCTATTTTCTCAACAGTGATATGTGGAACACATCATGAACTTTAGAGATACTTGGAGGCATTGTCAAATGATAAGCTACAACTCCAATTTGTTCTAGAATTTTGAAAGTTCCAATGTACCTAGGACTTAATTTACCCTTATTACTGAATCTTATAACACCCTCCATAGAGATACCTTTAAGAAATCATGATCTCCTACTTGAAATTACAAATCCTTCTTTCGGTTATCGGCATAGATCTTTTTCCTATTTTGAGCTGCTTTGATGTGGTATGGGATAATATTTACCTTTTCTATTGTTTCCTCAACAAGTTATGGGCCTACAAGTTTTATTTTACCAACATAATCCCAACAAGTTGGTGTGAGACATCTCTTTCCATATAATGCTTTTTATGGTGCCATCTAAATACTTGAATGGAAGTTATTGTTATAGGAAAATTCTACCAGAGGTAAATATTGATCCCATATACCTTGAAAGTCAAGTGAGCAAGATCTCAACATGTCTTATAAGGTTTGAATAGTCCGTTCTGATTGTCCACCGGTTTGAGGGTGGTAGGCAGTGCTCAAACAAAGTTCAGTATCCAGGGCCTTCTGAAGACTTTTCCAGAATCTTGATGTAAAATAGGGATCAAAATCAAAAACAATCGATAGGGGTACTCCATGAAGTCTTACAACTTCATTAATATATAGTCCTGCTAAACGTTCAAGTGGTAAATCTTCTCTTATAGTAAGAAAATGTGCTGATTTGGTAAGACAGTCAACAATGGCCCATATTGCATCATTCCTTCTAAGTGTCTTTGGTAGCCCCATGAAAAAGTCCATCATAATATCATCCTATTTCCACTCAGGTATGGTAAGAGGTTTCATGACTCCTCTAGGATGTTTTCTTCCAGCCTTCACATGTTGACAAACCATACATCTTGACACATAATCAGCAATCTCCCTCTTTATGTTGTACCACCAAAAATTTTCCTTCAAATATCTATACATCTTAGTGCTACCAGGGTGTATAGATAAATTAGATCTATGATCATCATCCAACAATTCCCTTTTTAGATCAAGTATATTAGCAACACAAAGCCTCTTCCCAAATTTCAAAATTTCATCTTCATATACAAAGTCGATCAATCTCCCATCATTCACTGCTTTAATTTTCTTTTGAAACTCCTCATCATCAGTCTGAGAACTTTTTATCCTTTCTAGTAAACATTTTTTGGCAACCATTTGAAAAAGTATTGATGTTTCACCTTCCATGATTATTCCCATATCCATATTTACTAGATCCATGAAAATAGGATCCCTTTAAACTCTCATCTTGTTCAAAACTCCATGATCCTTTTTTATCAAAGCATCTACCACCTTATTTTACTTCCCTAGGTGGTAGTGTATCGTGAAATTATAATCCTTAAGTAGTTCAAGCCATCGTCTTTGCCTCATGTTGAGTTCTTTCTATGAGAAAATATACTTCAAACTCTTGTGATCGGTATATATCTCAAATTTTTCACCATAGAGATAGTTTCTCCATATCTTCAAAGAAAAGATTACAGCTGCTAACTCAAGATCATGAGTGGTATAGTTTTGTTCATGAATTTTTAGAGGTCATGGTGCATAGGCAATAACTATATCATTCTATATAAAGACACAACCAAGTCATTTCTTTGAAGCATCACTATAAATAAAAAACCTATCATTCCCTGATAGTAGATTCAAGATAGGAAAATTGACTAATCTTATCTTCGGTTCTTCAAAACATTCTTCACACTATTTTTTCCAAACAAATTTAACCCCTTTATATGTGAGACTGGTTAATGGGTTAACCAATCGGGAAAAATTCTGGACGAAACACCGATAATAACCTGCTAAACCAATAAAACTGCATACCTCAGTTATACTCATCAGTGATGGCCATTATTGTATTGATCTTGTATTAGAAAGATCAATAGAGATTCCATCCTTAGAGATAATGTGGCCAAGAAAAGAAATCTCCTGAAGCCAGAATTTACACTTTCTAAACTTCCCATATAATTCATTTCTTCTAAGAGTCTTTAGAATAGTGCACAAGTGATTTTCATGATCATCATATCTTTTGGATTAAACTAAGATATCATCAATAAATACCTCTATAGATTCATCAAGATATTTCTTGAAAACTATATTAATTAGATCCATGAAGAGTGAGGCTGCATTAGTCAGTCCAAAAGGCATTACTGTAAACTTGTAATTCCCATACCTGGTAAAAAATGTTGTCTTCAGAATTTCTTACTTTTTCACACACAACTGATGATATCCAGATCGAAGGTCAATCTTTGAAAAGTATTGAGCTCTATAAATTTGATCGAATAAATCATCAATGCAAGGTAGGGGATACTTTTTCTTTATTGTTATAGCATTGATCTCCCTGTAGTTAATGCACAACCTCATAGATCCATCTTTCTTCTTAACAAAAAGAACAGGGGCTCCCCATAGACAAACACTAGGGAAAATAAATCCTTTATTACTCAATTCCTCTAGTTGTTTCTTTAGTTCCACTAATTATATAGTGGCCATCCTATAAGGGGTATTTGATATGGAGCTTGAACTAGGAATTAAATCATTGGAAAACTCAATTTTTTATTTTGGAGGATGTCTAGGTAAATCCTCTGGAAACACATCAACATAATATTGCACAATAGGTACGTCCTCTATTTGAACAATCCTTTCCTAACCCATATTTATTTCACTCTATTATTCCCCAATAATTGAATTTATTGGATCTACTGGGGGTGGATCTAGATAAGAATCATATGGTGATGTTTCTGCTCTAAAGATAATGTATATTTTATCATCATCAAAAATTGTAACCTTCTTCTTCTTATAATAAATTTTTGCATCATGGTTTGAAATCCAATCCATACCAAGGATTATATCAAATTAAATCATGGGTATGAAGATGATATCAGTAGATAAAGCACATTTATATTCCCTAATGGGAACTGATTTATAAAACTTTGTTGCAGTGGTACTTCCCTTAAGAGTTTTGACTAACAACTCCCTTATTAAATCAAATTGAAAATATCTAATTTTCTTAGAAAACAGGGAAGATATGAAATAATGCGATGATCCATAATCAAATAAATAATTGGCTAAATTTTAGGAAACCATTAAATTACCTGCCACCACATCATTTAGAGCTTTAACCTCAGCAGTAGTGATATCATAATCTTGGCCTTGCACTATTGTCCTTTTATAATGTAATTTTCCTTAGAGCTTAGGACATTAATTTGCATAATGCCCCATTTCTCTACAATTGTAGCATTCAACATTGACAGACCCTTTCTTTCCCTTGCAATAACAAGATTGGTGGCCTTCTTCACCACACTTGTAATAGGCTCCCATTCCCTTTAGGGAAGTACTGGGGTGTTTCTTTGTAAAAGCCCGAGATTTTATGAAAAATATTCTTTTTAATTTTATTAATGTCTAGTGTTGTACGCTACACCAAAAGGAGCTTGCACAACATGCATCTTTGACTTGCCTTTCATTACACGCAATCGCAACCTTCCTCGATAGTGTGTGTAGTACGCAATACTGAGTTTCACGAAACAACGATATGCTATTAAAATATTATTAAAACTAGCCGTTATGAATAGTAATAACCACTTTTTAAATTTTAGAAATTTTATCTCTCAAAATGGACTTCATTATTGGATTTGGAGTATCGAATTTAGCCTAAGGTGAAATTTTGGTACTTTTCGGATAACTTTCATATTCTGATGAATAGTGAAAATTACTAAATTATAATTAAAAACAACTTTTTTAATCGAAATAATTAATAGTGATAAATTATTAATTTGAGTGGTTTTAAAGTATATTTAGAATATATTTTTACAATTTAATACAATGTTGGTCATTGAATGTAATTTCACATTCAAACCAGACATAATCAAGTGTCAATCTTTTGATAGATATTGTTTCTTAAAAACACGCTATTTGTTTTAACAGCAGGATTTAATTATAAAATTAATTAATGCAACTTCTATGATATGAATTTGGTAAAATAGACTTTATTTTTGAATTCGGAATATGAAATATAGCTTAGGATGAAATTTTGGCATTTTTCTGAAAAACATCAATTTTTGATGAATAGTGAAACTACTAAGTGGTAGTTAAAAAACTGAATTTTTCATAAAACTTAATTTTACCGCTTCTGTGAATGGAATTTCAAAAATCCGAGAGACACGGTTGATGTCAGTAAGTAAAATGTGGTTCAATGAGATGAAAATAATTTTTGGTGAATAGTAACTTTTTACTTTTATTTACCACGGTTAAAAGTAAATAGGGTAATTAAGGGTAAAAATGATGGTAAATATTCATTAGAAAGATAAAAAAATTTCCTACATGATGGTATTTTATTTGTAATTTTTAGACATCAAATAATTTAATTTATTTATGACACAAAGATGAAGCAGTAATTATCATATTAATGAAATATTGACATAATTGATATTATAAATACCAAAATAAATGTAATTTAAGACTTTTTATGAATTCCACTAATTTTATAGGTTACTATGATATATTATTGTTGATTTAATCAACTTGGTTTGAACATATAATTCTGTTATGACTTTCACAAAAATCATATATCAAATAGTGTCAAAATTGACACAAAATAGTTTTTAAATCAAATATTATATTATTAATTGTAATTTTATTCCTAAAAATCTAAGGTTCGGCCAAATGACTTAGATAAGGATATATGTATTAATAATATACAATTTGGGGTTCGTTTGGAATGTTATAGTAAGTGTATTAACCATATAGTGAAAGAAAACAAAAAGACATGGTAAAAGTTAAATTATTTAACTTAGAGTTAAATCTAATTGATAAGGTTAAAATAATACCCTAAACTTGTCTAAATCCTATTGTATGATAGTATTTCGACCCATCCCCACTTTAGCTTCGAAATAAGACCCTTTGGATCCATTATAAACCGATTTTGACTTTAATATAAAATAATATTTTGAGATATTCCTAAGGTGCCCCTCTCCTCCCTTATAAAAAGGCACCTCCTCCCCCTCCTCCTCACACCAATTTGAGCACTCAAGCTCGGCCAACCCCTGCCATTTTCTCCTCTCCACTTTCCTAGAATAATCCTAGAGGTCCTGGTCTTCTTCAAAGACCAATCTTAGTTCCCTAAGTGGAGGATTCAAAGAGGCGTTCCAAAGAAGAGGTAATATCCATTACCGATCTTTTCAATTTCTTTCTTCTTCAACTTCTTCTTCTTTAGTTGTTTCATGATAAAGTAATAACATAAGTATTACTTACATACTGATATGTTATTATAAATATGAAACAACCCTAATTCACCTTCTATCCATCCTACGGAAAAATGAAATCACCACGCGTGCGTACGTACGGAATACCGTCTCCACGACGCGATGAGATTCATTCTCAATGATTAACCATTCATGAATGATTATAAAGTATATATAATAAGTACTAATGAAATATATGACCTAATAATGATACTGGAATTATTTATATTTATATGTATGTCATCTACTTAATTCCATTCAATTCAATAAGGAAACGAAAACAGCGTTCATGCGTACGTATGGACTACCGTCTCCATGAATGGTGTATTTCTTTCCATTTACTGATTTATTATATATGTGTATTATGAATATATATATATATAAATCATGTTTTATATTCTGTAATTAATTAATTATGATCTAAGTAATCATATGAATAATTACAAGTTAAAAACACGAACGACAAATGAGACGATTTTACCCAAAACGCTACTTTAACATGAATTTACAAAAGAACGGGTAATATAAAGTCATAAGTGGACCATATATGATATAATAACAATGAATATGATTATTTAATAAGTCAATAACATGATTTAAATCATTATATAGGAGGTTCGGACACTCACAAAGCAAGTCGGACCTAAGATCAGGGAAATATCACAATCTCATTTTTATCCGAGATTGTTTATACATTAGTATTTACTGGGGTGTATTTTATCATCCACATCCATGTTTCCTCAATATGTAATATTATTTCCATCCACCTACAATTGTTTAAATACAATTTTACCCTTCGATGAGTTTTTAGTAAAGGATATGAAAGGAATCTTTTTTCATTTTTTTTCATACGAGGTACTTTTTGACTTTCCGACAAAAGTACGAGAAGAAATTTTTTTTTAACTTATACGGCATGAACGGATTTTTACGGTTTTATAAAGCCTTATTTTAATGAACCTTTCTCCAAAATATTTCAGGACTATTTTCAATAAAATCTCTTTCTTTTAAAATTGCATGATGTTTTGTGAAAAGAAATTGATTTTGAAGAAGAAAGGATATTTTCCTCAAGAATTCAATTCAAGTGTTTTATCAAAATTATTTTCCATCTAAGATAATAAAGGGTTCTATTTCTATCCATATTTTTACATTGATTTGACTATGTTGTGATGGAATTTTGTTTATGAATTCCTTTATCTTATATGAATGGTTTTATGATGTCATGTTGTTTAAGAATCCCATTTTTATTACATCGGTTATGAAATGATGTATGATTTATGATTTTGTGGCACACATAAGAATGGTATCATTATGAGATGGGTGGGACCTATATCTCCCTCCAATTCATTGGGTAAAGATTTTATATCTCATGAGATAGACATGGCTGGAATGGTAGGTTATACCGGTTCAGTGAAACAGGACTGAAACGAGGGTGACTCGATTCAGAAAGGGACTTTGTCCACTAAGATAGTCTTGGCAATGAGTCATGACTAACAAGAAATGATTCTCTATGATTATGTGTGTATGCCACAAAGTTTCATGTTTTAAGTTATTCTTATTGGGATTTCATTTCACTACTATGATTTATCCCATGTTATGAAATTATGCTCTCTTTTGCAGGTTAAGATTTCCAAAAGTTATGTTCTTATGAATATGATGTGATTGATTTTCTTTTGTTTACCCTTACTGAGCATTTGAGCTCACCCTTTTATGTTTTCTTTTCCCCAGGATATAAATAATGGTTTTAGGTATTAAAAAAATGGGAAGATCTTTATGGGAGATATTGAAGATCTTTCACCACGATTAGAAGATTACATTCCGAGTTTCCAAAGACACTAAACTATTACGGTCCTTGTGTGTGTGTTTTTGTTATGTACTAAGTATTCCGAAAAAGTAATGTAATTTCCATGTACGATAAGCTTCGGGTCTTTACATTCTTACCACATTTACTGCAGGATAGAAATTAAAATTTTCCTTGCTTCCCCTTATTTCCATTTCCAGAGTGTTTAGAAGATCTATTATTCTCTTTCTTTTCTTTAAAGCCATAAGAATTAGATAATTCATTTTCTGTCTTGATAGCACATGAGACAATATCTTAGTATGATGAGAAGTATTGTGAGACTAATTCTCGATGAAGAAATAGTTTTAAACCATCAAAGAATCGATCAATATTACTCCTTGGGTTATGTATATAATTTTTATCAGAACTTTATAACCCTATAAAGTTAGCCTCATACTTTGCGACATTCTCATCCTCTCTTTCCCTTAGACTCAGAAATTGTCTTTCTATATCCGCTCGATGGTCATGAGGAAATTATTTTTCTAAGAAAATATATTTAAACTCACTATATTCCATATTTGATACTTCTTCATCCTCCTTTGTGTTTTGAATTAATGACCACCATTGATATGCATCTCCCGTGAGGCGATAAACTGCCATGACAAGTTTTTCCCTTTCACTACTCCCTAAAGCATGAAATATTTTCTCTAAGGAACTTATCCATTGCTCAGTTACAAATGTATTTTTAGTCCCACTGAATTTTGGTGGTTGTTTCCTCATGAAGCGGTCTAACATTGATCCTCTGCATTGTAGATCAGGGTGATCCATATGGGTAAGGTTATTATTCTCAACCTGAGTGAGTTTCCCAAGTATGGTTATAAGTTTTTCAGCATAGGTTGCATCACCAACTCCACTATAATTATCTAAAGTAGTAGGTAAATACCTATATGGATTATGTGCATTAATACAGTTTTCATTCCTTCCACTAGGTGCCATTTTTAAATAATGGCATACACTAGATTAGTTTATGAATCGCAATACATAATTCCAAACTAGTAAAATACCTAACATAAATTGAACATTTTATGCATATAATCTATAATCATAAAAAAAATGTTTTCTATGAGGAGGTATTTACTCATAAATCCTTTATAATGGTTTTTAAATAAAATGTGAATTATCCTAATCATATCCCCCGAGAGTATCGTAACCAAGAGTGCAGCAAGGATCATTGTCGTGTACCTGGATACCCTAGTTCAAGCCTGAAACTCTTTGTCAGAGTTTTCACTCCTAGGTACATTTGTGACAGAGCTGCCTCTACTTGATCATATCTAGACATGGATGTATTTCTTGGAAAATTCACAAAATCTCTACATTACCAAAATTCTAGGAAATTATTCTATAGAAATCCTCAAATTTTATCTTAGGGTAATGTTCTCTAATCAGAGTTTTTCTAAATCTAGTGTCCAAGGTTTGTACTAAACTTCCTATAATACCAACTGTAACACCCCGACCCTAGTTACCCAGAGTTGGTGCATATTACATAACATTGGCATGATCACAAGAGATCAAGTCTCGAAAGACCGATTAGTTTAGTATCCATGGAAGTGCTAGATACATACATAAGTTTTACATTACATTATGAAAAAAAACATCATTATGTCTCCTTTGAAAACACTCATATCCCATAGCCTATCCCTGAAATTCAATCATAATATACTTTTTCACATCCTGTGAAAAATAAAACATAAGAAAGGGGTGAGCTCAGATGCTCAGTAAGGATAACAATATAGTGGAAACATTCATAAATAAGCATAAACATTGAAGGAAATGTATAAGACTAAAACACAAGCCTTTTAAAATTAAACTTCATTATAATATGGAAAAGATAAATCAAATAATTTCATTTACTTATTCACATGGATATTCTACTAGTCGAATAATCACAGGTAAAATCAATAGCTAATTTCATAATGATGGAATGCATAATTATGGACATCATAACCACATAGTCACGGCCTCGTGCCAAGGCTACAAATAAGATTTTGTCAAAGCATTGTTCCAAGACACTAGTTTGTCTCATGAGATCTACCGCTACATCGAGGAGTTATAGCGAGCTCCACCCGTCACTTACTAAGTCCAATACATTCCTCATATGAAAAGGTTGAAACGTAACATAAACATTCATATTAAAACTAGCATACGAAATTTTAATACTTTAACCATAAACCATGAATGGTATAAAAATAACACACCCACAGTCAAACATATCACAAAACCTTCAATACAATATGGAAGATTGTATCATAATAAATCAACTTCAAACAAGTGTAAAATCCATCAAAGGATGTTGACATAGATAAAATCAAAACAGTTTGAGAGAAATATCTATTTCTATTTTGAAATCATCTAAAAGTCACATAATTATAAAAGAAAACATTTATTTTGAAAATATTCTTATAATCTTGTAAGTGAAGCTTCAAAGGTGTTATAATATAGGAAAATAGTCACACCCTCTGTATACGTTAAAAAAACATTCTTACCTTAATTTGTCAAAAAGGTCATAAAGTACCTTGTTTGGAAAATGATAGAAAGATTCCTTTAAAAACATTTTATAAAAAGTAAAAAAAGGGTATAAAATAATTTAAACCATATTCTAGGAAATAGTAAAAATGTTTTGAAATGCATTTTTAAGAAACACGGATGTGGATGTTAAAGATGTCCCAGTAGATACTCATGTATAAACAACCTCGAATAATAAAGAGATTGTAAAATTAACAATTACCTTGTACTTTTCCTTTGTAGAGGGTACTTTAAACACCTTTATAATAGTTAAATAATTTTTATTAAATTATAAAATACCTATATACATAAATATGATATTATATATGATCTTCTAATATTGTTTTGTTAATAATATTTCAGTAGTATCATTGTTTCAGTTGTTAACTAATTCATTTTCCTTTATATGTTTTTCTATGTAAGGAATGTTTGTTATGGATAAGATGTATTTAATTCATATACATAATGATATTAATTTATTAAAAAAAAAATTTATTTATAAAATTAATATTATTATTGAATGGTTATGATGGGGAATGAATCCCATCATGTTCGTGGAGATAGTAATCCGTACGTACTCACGGGCGAAAATACCATTCTATTGTTGGTGAAATCATATATAATTGGATGTTATATCATATATAAATAATAATTAACATGTTATATTTATTATTTAAATCAATTATACTCATTATTATACTCATCCAAATAATTAAGTGTTGAATAACAAACTACCCCATAACGTGGAGACGGTAAGTTGTACGTACGCACATATGGTGGCATTGTCATTCATAGGATGGATAGAATAATGAATATGGTTGTACCATATTTATAATAACATCATAGTATCTATAAGGTACTGGATTTATTATTTCGGTATGGAAACAACAAAGAAAGAGTAAGTGGAAGAAGAAAATAACTTTGAAAGAGGTGATGAAATTATTACCTCTTCTTTAGGTGCTTCCTTTTGATTTGATCAAAATGGAACCATAGGTTGTCTTTCTGATCAAAGTATGGCCTCTAGGTTTAAGTTAGGGTAGTTTGGAAGATATTTGTGTAGGTTTTGGCCGAGAAAAATGGCTTTGGAGGTGTGATTTTGAGAGGAGGGGAAGTACCCTTTTATAAGAGAGGTGAGGGTCGTTTTAGGAAAAGCTTGAAATATTAATTTATCATACAATCATATTCGGTTTATAATGGCTCCAAAAGGATTTATTTAGACTATAATGTGGTTATGGTTCGAAAACCTCTCAACCAAAAGGTTTTATATAGGTTTAGGTTACCATATTAACCTTATCTTTTAAATTTAACATTTAGTTAAATAGTTTAACTTTTACCATGTATTCTTGTATTATTATAATAAATGGTTATCAAACTTACTATAAAGAGACAAAAGAACCCCAAGTGGTTCATTATTGAAATATATAACCTTATCTATGTCCTTTTGTTGAACCTTATATTTTTAGGAATATTATATCAATTAATAATATAGTATTTGTTTTAAAAACTCATTTATGTCAATTTTAACACTATTTAGTATTTGGTTTTTGTAAAAGTCAAAAAAACTTGATTACTTCGAACAAAATAAATTAAATCAATCCTAACATGTAATATTAACCTAAAAATTAGTGGAATGCATCAAAAGTCTCAATTTACATTTATTTGGATATTTATAATATCAATTATTTTAATCTTTCATTAATAAGGTAATTATTGCATCATCATTGTGTCATAAATAAATTTAATTATTTAATATATAAAAATTATAAATAAAATATAATTATGTAGGAAATATTTTTATATTTATAATTAATATTTATAGTCTAATTTAACTTATTTATAACCCTATATTAAAAATGTTTTAGTTATAAAAATTTGAAATTAACACTTTTAACTCTTCTTTAAAAAAATAATAATAAATGTCCTAATCTAATCCAAGTGGATAAAATAGGATAATATTTTATTCCTAAGGTTTATTTTGGTCAAAAAACACTTATCTAATATAATTAGGACATGTTTTAGGGTAATTATAATATTATTTTTACCTTTAATTACCCTATTTACTTTTAACCATGGTAAATCAAATTTAAAATTTACTATTCACCTAAAAATTATTTTCATCCTATTGAACCACATTTTACATATTGATGTCAATTGTGTCTCTTAGATTTTTGAAATTCAATTCACAGAAGTGGTAAAACAATGTTTTATGAAAATTTTCAAATGTGCCTAGAAGGTGGGTAAAAGACGTTAAAATGTTTAATAAAATTTTATACATCTAATTTTATAATAAAATGACTCCAATTAATTACATTGAACTTATATAGGTATTATGTATATATTTTGACCTAAAATAAATTTAACTAAAATAAATAACTATTTATATAAAAATTAGGTTTTAAACAATAACGTAGTGTTTTTCACTATTCATCAAATATTGAAATTTTTCTGAAAAATACCAAAAATTCACCCTAAGATAATTTTGATATTCCGAATCAAAAAATGAATTCCATTTTAAAAAAAAAAATTTATAAAATTTCAAAAATTGGGTATTACTATTCATAACGGATAGTTTGATCGGTCATGGTGTGTTAGAACTCGAAGTTGTGTACAACACAAGCTTATTCAAAGAGAAGTGTATCGTGGAAGCTTGGGGTGTTACATTCTTCCCTCCTTCAAATAATTTCATCCTCTAAATTTCTAGAATATTACTGCATAAAAAGATTTGAGTGGTTCTTCATCATAAGTTCCTCAGATTCCCATGTTGTCTCTTCCATCTTATGGTTTCTCCATAGAACTTTTACCAGATGAGTCATCCGGTTTCTCAACACTTGTTCTCTGGTATCAAAAATCCTGATAGGCACCTCACAATAAGATAAATCGGGTTCCAGTTCTATTTCTTCATAGGTAATTACCTGCATTGGGTCAGGCATGTATTTTTTCAACAGTGATATGTAGAACACATCATGAACTTTGTAGAGACTTGGAGGCATTTCCAAATGGTAAGCTATAACTCCAATTCGTTCTAGAATTTTGAAAGGTCTGATGTACTTGGGACTTAATTTACCCTTCTTACTGAATCGTATAACACCCTTCCATGGAGATACCTTCAAGAAAACATGATCTTCTACATGAAATTCCAAATCCTTCCTTCAATTATCGGCATTGCTCTTTTGCCTACTTTGAACTGCTTTGATGTGGGTTTGGATAATCTTCACCTTTTCCATTGTTTCCTCAACAAGTTCTAGGCCTATGAGTTTTATTTCACCAACATCATCCCAACAAGTTGGTGTGTGACATCTCTTTCCATATAAAGTTTCATATGGTACCATTTGAATACTTTAATGGAAGCTATTGTTATAGGAAAATTCTACCAGAGGAAAATATTGATCTCACATACCTTGAAAGTAAAGTGATCAATATCTCAATATGTCTTCTAAGGACTGAATAGTCCATTTTTATTGTTCATCAATTTGAGGGTGGTAGGCAATTCTCAAATGAAGTTCTGTATCCAGGGCCTTCTGAATAATTTTCTAGAATCTTGATGTAAAACAGGTATCCAGATCAGAAACAATCGATAGGGGTACTCCATGAAGTCTTACAACTTCATTAATATATAGTCTTGCTAAACATTCAAGTGGTAAATCTTATCTTATAGCAAGAAAATGTGCTGATTTGGTAATACGATCAACAATGACCTATAATGCATCATTCCTTCTAGGAGTTTTTGGTAGCCCCATGAAAAATTACATCGTAATATCATTGCATTTCTACTCAGGTATGGGAAGAGGTTTCATGAATCCTCTAGTATGTTGTCTTTCGGCCTTCACTTGTTGAAAAACTATATATCTTGACACATAATCAGCAATCTCCCTCTTCATGTTGTCCCACCAAAAATGTTCCTTCAAATCTCTATACATCTTAGTGATACCTTGGTGTATATAGAAATTGGAGCTATGAGAATCATCCAACAATTCCCTTTTTAGATCAAGTATATGAGGAACACAAAGTCCCCTCCCAAATTTCAAAATTCCATCTTCATATACAAAGTCAGTCAATCTCCCATCATTCACAGCTTTAATTTTCTTTTGAAACTACTCATCATCAGTCTGAGAACTTTTTATCTTTTCTAGTAAAGATGTTTTGGAAACCATTTGAATTTTTTTTGATGTTTCACCTTCCATGATTATTCCCATATCCATATTTACTAGATCCATGAACATAGGATCTCTTTCAACTCTCATCTTGTTAAAAACTCCATGATCCTTTTTTCTCAAAGCATCTGCCACCTTATTTTCCGTCCCCAAGTGGTAGTGTATCGTGCAATCATAATCTTTGAGCAGTTCAAGCCATCATCTTTTCCTCAAGTTGAGTTCTTTCTCTGAGAAAATATACTTCAAAATCTTGTGATCGGAATATATCTCACATTCTTCACCATAGAGATAGTGTTTTCATATCTTCAATGCAAAGATTATAGATTCTATTTCAAGATCATGAGTGGGATAGTTTTGTTCCTGAATTTTTAGCTTTTATGGTGCATATTCAATAAATCTATCATTCTGTATAAGGACACAACCAATTCCTTTCTTTAAAGCATCACTATAAATAACAAACTCATCATTCCCGGATGGTAGAGTCAAGATAAGAGCATTGAATAATATTATCTTTAGTTCTTCAAAAAAATCTTCACACTCTTTTATCCAAACAAATTTAACCCCTTTACATGTGATCTTGGTTAATAGGTTAGCCAATAGGGCATAATTCTGAACGAAACGTCGATAATAACCTGCTAACCCAATAAAACTGCGTACCTCACTTATACTCGTCGGTGCTGGTCATTATTTTATTTCTCTTGTCTTAGAAGGATTGAAAGATATTCCATCCTTAGAGAAAATATGGCCAAGAAAAGAAATCTCTTGAATCTAGAATTCATGCTTGCTAAACTTCTCATATACTTCATTTCTTCTAAGAGTCTTTAGAATAGAGCACAAGTGATTTTCATGATCATCCTAGATTTTAGAGTAAACCCATATATCATCAATAAATACCACTACAAAGTCATCAAGATATTCCTTGAAAACTCTATTCATTAGATCCATGACGATAGAGGGTGAATTAGTCAGTCCAAAAGGCATTACTGTAAAATTGTAATGCCCATACCTGATACGAAATGTTGTCTTTGGGATGTCTTCCTTCTTCACACACAACTGATGATACCCAGATCGAAGGTCAATATTTGAAAAATATTGAGCTTTATAAATTTGATCAAATAAATCATCAATGTGAGGTAGGGGATACTTGTTCTTTATTTTTATTGCATTGATCTACCTTTAGTATGACATCCCTCCTTTTTATCACATTAACTTTCATTACATTATACAAAACCGAGGATCTTTAAGGTTTAGTGTCTTGGAAACCAGGAACTTAATACATGAAAACATAAAAAATTCTTCTTAAACACTTGAAAAGCTTACCATTATGTTCATACTAGGTTCATTACTTCATCTCATAACCTAGGGACATGCATCAAAAGAAAGTTTGAGCAGAAGTCCCAGTAAGGGAAACAAGGGGAAACATTTAACATGTGAACTTGAGATACATCAATAAAGTCATGAAAAAGAACTTTAAGGCATGAGAAAGAAATAATGAGGCATATCATAATAAAAATAACATATTTCATAACTTGAATATGTGGCTTCAACATTTAACTTAGACAATCATTTATGTATCACCAAGGTTCATCCCCAAGGTGTCATTAAAAATTTACCAAGGTTATTCACCAAGGTATCATTAAAATGGTCATCTCTAGAGATTAAGTCTTTACCCAATGCATTGGAGCGCTATCAGGGCACACCCTTAATTTGTCTTTATTATAATGTGATACACATATATCATTATCAATCATTTCATAAATAATTCATATATCATAAAATAAATGGGTTTCATTTCATAGTCATAACATTTTAAAAACTGCTTTAAAGACGTGATCTTTATGTCACTTTAAACCCACAGAAAAGGAAAGCGGGTCTCATGTATGTAAATACAAGAATTTAAAATAGAAAATTTTAATATATTTGTGAATACCCCTATATAATAAATAGTTTTGAGTATTCACTTAATAAAATAAATGAATTTGAGAAAAAGATAGAGACATTTTGAGATGAAAATTCGACAGCATAACGGCTATGTTGCAGGGTTTTAGAAAACATTGAAAAGAGAGGGGACATGGGTAACCCACTCATAAATGATCCATAAAATAGTATAGGGATAGAATATAAAGGATATAAGAACATGGTAATTAAATTTTAAGGACATACCATATGAAATGAAAAACATGAAAGGAAGACAAAAATAAGATTTCTCTTATGAAAATTCGGCAGTCTAACGGCGTCACTTAAAACTTCAAAAAAATGAATTGATGAGATTAAATAGGGTATATAATAATTTGAACATAAAATTAAGTTATGATGAATATAGAGATCATACCACAACATGAAAAAAAGGAACTTTAAAGACTTGACATGAAAGTAGAACTTTGAAAATGGGAAGAGTGAAAGAATCCCTTACCCTGAAAAGTAACTTCGAAATATTGAGGTTTGAGACCTTGGGAGGACTCCTTGGGAGGTAAGGAGACCAGAAATTTGTTTAGGAGGATTTTGTAATAGAAAGGATGAGATAATGGGTTGGTATTTATAGGGGAAGTGAGGGGACAAGGCATTAATGGCCAAGGGACACCTCATTGGTGGTATTGGCAAAACCATGGGCTTGACCATGGTATTTGCCCATGGTATTGGACACTTGGGACACCTAATACCTTATCTTAATATTCATAAGTATACCAAAATTATTACATAATTATTACATCCTTAATGATGTCATTAAGCACCCGAAACTCTAAACTGAAAATTCACTATTCACTGAAAATTCAACTTTTTCAGAAAAATCCCAAAAATTCACCTTAACATAATATCGATTCTCTAAATTCAAAAATGAACTCCATTTTATAAAAATATTTTTATAAATATTTTTAATTTAATTTTTAAATAAAAAACACTATTCACCCGAAAAAACTAATACTTAACTAATAATTTCTGAAACAGTTATTTACCTATTTTATTGAATCACATTACTTAATCAAGGTGCCTAAATTATATTAATACTTTATTTAAGTGAGATTACTAATAAATTTGGTCACATTACTAATCCTAAGCATAAAATCACTATTCACAAATTACTATTCACCAAAAATTAAGTTGATCTTATTAGACTCTAAATTTCTTACTGAACACATTTGCAGAAGACCATTTTTCGAAAATCCTTACACATCATTAATTATTTAAGGTTTACATAAATATTTTAAAATATCATTTTTTTTTAAAATTCATCCATAAGATACATCCTATTTTTATCCGGACATCAGAGAATTCACAAACTTCACCAAAGGAAGGAATCACAATTTTATTTATCTCAAAGGATTACACAAATAAGCTATGGTCTCATTTCATAGCCCCTTATAACACCAGCATATGACCTAAGTGTAAGGTGTGCTATGGTGAGAGAATCTGAGGGAGGCTCAGATAACATTTCCCTAGTAGTAATCTCCACTAACTTGAACTTCTCCCGTAGGCGATTCCGTTCAAGCTTGACACGCTGGAGTTCGGCTTGGGCTTGGTCCAAAGCGAAGACCAAAGATGTCGCCTCCTTCCCTAGATCTGATAAGTGGTCTTTATATGGTTTGAGTCTACTGGATGAAGCCATCGACTCTTCTTTCTGCATTAACCATTAACATCTCTATTAAATCATTGAGAGTAAATTAATATACTATTCAAAAAGTTTGGGTCATTACATTCTTCCCCCCTTAAGAAATTTCACCCCGAAATTTTAAACCAAAGGCCTAGTCGAAAAGGTGAGTGTACTTTTGCTTCATTGTTTCCCCAGGCTCCCACGTCGCTTATTCATACTTATGATTCATCCACAACACTTTCACAAGGTGGGTAGTCTTGTTGTGTAGAACCTTGTCTCTACGGTCTATGATCTCTACTGGATGCTCCTCATAAGAGAGGTCATGTTCTAGTTGTACCACCTCTGGGTTCAGTACATGCGAAGGGTTGAGTATGTACTTCCTCAAGAGAGATACATGGAAGACATCGTGAACTTGAGCTAGGTTTGGTGGAAGTGCTAAACGATAGGCCTCTGCTCCTATGCGATCAAGGATTTCATAGGGGACAATGTACCTAGGGCTGAGCTTCCCTTTCTTCCCAAACCGCATGACTCTCTTCCATGGAGAAATTCGAAGGAATACTTTGTCACCAACACTTAACTCCATGTCCCTTCGACGGTTGTCAGCATAGCTCTTCTGCTGACTCTGAGAAGCCTTTATGTGTTTTTGGATGGCATGAACCTTTTTTGTCATATCTTGCACAAGATCGGGCCCAAGAAGCTTTCTCTCACCATCTTCATCCCAACAAGTAGGAGTTCTACATCGCTTTCCATACAGAGCTTCATAGGGTGTCATCTGAAAACTCGAATGGAAGCTGTTGTTGTATGAGAACTCAACTAATGGGATGTGTTGATCCAATACACCTTTAAATTCCATTGATCATAATCTCAACATGTCCTCAAGTGTCTGAATAGTCCTTTCATATTGGCCATCAGTTTGGGGATGATAGGACATACTAAAATTCAATTCAGTATTCAGATCATATTGAAGACTTCTCCAGAATTTTGATGTAAATCTTGGATCACGATCAGATATGATGGATAGTGGTACCCCATGCAGCCTTACCACTTCATTTACATATATCTTGGCAAGTTTATCCAGAGTTAAATCTTCCCGAAAAGAGATAAAATAGGTGGTCTTTGTGAGACGGTCCACTATAACCCAAATCACATTGTTCCCTTTGGAAGTTTTCGTGAGACCAGTGACAAAGTCCATAGTGATATTATCTAACTTTCATGCTGGTATGGGTAGCGGTTGTAATACCCCCTTAGGAATTTTTCATTCTGCCTTTACTTGTTGACACACCAGGCACCTTGTATTGTAATCAGCAATATCCCTCGTCATGTTATCCCACCAATAATGATCACGAAGTTCTCTATACATTTTAGTGCTTCCTAGATGTATAGAGAAAGTAGAGCTATGAGCTTCATCCATCAGTTCTTTATTTATCTCCGGAATAGATGGAACACATAGTCTTGTACAAAATTTCAATACACCTTCTTGATCAATATTGAAATCAGGAAACTTCCCATCCTTCACATCCTCAAACTTCTCCTGCAACAAAAGATATTCTTTTTGAGCCTTCTTGATCTTCTATAGTAATGAAGGTTGATAAATCATTTGAGATTGGGTTGATGATATCCCTTCCCTTACAATTCCCGTGTCCAATTTTACTAGATCCTTAATCAAGGGATCTTCTAGGATCCTCATTGTTGCCAGAACAATAGGGTCTTTCCTACTTAACGCATCTGTGACTTTTTTTCTCTTCTAGGGTGATAATGAATTGAACAATCATAGTCTTTAATAAGCTCCAACCATCTCCTTTGTCTCATGTTCAATTATTTCTGTGTGAAAATATACTTTAAACTTTGGTGTTAGGTGTATATATCACATTTCTCCCCATAAAGATAGTACCTCCATATCTTTAAAGAAAAAATAATTGCCTCTATCTCTAGATCATGCGTAGGATAATTCTTCTCATGTTGCTTCAGCTGACGAGATGCATAAGCAATTACCTTATCATTTTGCAAGAGGACGTACCCAAGACCTTTCAGAGATGCATCGCTAAAAATAACGAATCCTTATATGATAGAGGGTAGTGTTAACACAGGTGCAGTAACCAATCTCTTCTTCAGCTCTTGGAAACTTTCCTCGCATTCTTTTGTCTAGATGAACTTAACCCTTTTTCGAGTTAACTTGGTTAGTGGATTAGAAATCCGTGAAAAGTTTTTCACAAACCTCCTATAATATCCTACTAAACCAAGGAAACTACGAATCTCAGTTATTGTTGTGGGTTGAGGCCACTCCTCCAAAACCATTGTCTTTGCAGGGTCAACCGAGATTCCTTCATTGGTTATGATGTTCCCCAAGAAATCCACTTGTTGTAACCAAAACTCACACTTGATGAACTTTCCAAAGAGCCTCTCCTTCCGCAGAGTTTTCAAAATGACTCTCAAATGATCTTCATGATCCTCAAGACTTTTTGAATATATCAAAATATCATCAATAAAAACTACCACAAAGTTATCAAGGTAGTCATTAAAGACTCTATTCATCAAATCCATGAAAATAGCAGGGGCATTAGTCAAGCCGAAGGGCATAACAATAAACTCGTAATGCCCATATCTTGATTGGAAGGCAGTCTTTGGAATATCTTCCTTCTTCACCCTTAGTTGATGATAACCAGATCAAAGATCAATCTTGGAGAAGAATTGAGCACCACGAAGTTGGTCAAATAAATCATTAATTCTTGGAAGAGGGTATTTATTATTCACTGTGATCTCATTCAGTTCTCTATAATCAATGCATAGCCGCATTGATCCATCCTTCTTCTTCACAAAGAGAACTAGTTCTCCCCAAGGAGACACACTCGGTCGGATAAACCCCTTCTCCAATAAGTCTTGGAGTTTTTTCTTGAACTCCTCTAGCTCCACATTTGCCATTCTATACGGGGTCTTTGATATCAGTTGAGATCTAGGTACAAGTTCAATGGAGAACTCTACCTCTCTTTCTGGGGGAGGTCCAGGTAACTCCACAGGAAATATGTCCATGTATTCCTGAACAATCAGAACATCTTCTACTTGTATACTCCCTTTTACTTCTTCATCCTCGCCAATTAACTCCATAAAGAAGGCTATAGGAGGTGACTCTAGACAAGGATCAGGTCGGGATATCTCTCCTAGTAAGATAATTGTAGTTCGTTCATTCAAGACTACTGAGATTTCCTTACTTATGCATTTTATCTTATCATTATACTTTGAGAGCCAGTCCATCCCTAGTATAACATCGAATTCCATCATGGGAATGACTGCTAGATTTGTGATAAGATTATGCTCACTAAAGTAAACACTAGAGTCTCTAAACACTTTTGATTAATGGATAATTCCACTTGGATTCTTGACTGACAACTCTACCTCTAGCAGTTTAGGGATTGATTCTATATTCTTTGGAAACATGTAGGAAATAAAGGAATGCGTAGAACTAGAATCAAACAAATTACTTGCTAGTTTTGAGAGGAAAACAAGAGTACCTGCTACCACATCATTCGGAGATTCAACTTCAGTTGTTGTGATAGAAAAAGCACGGCCTTGCTCCCTTGGCCTTTGCTAAGGTTGATGGTGATTCCCCTCCACTACCCTCATATTTGGACAGTGAATAGAAAAGTTCCCAAGTTGTCCACACTTAAAACATTTGACTTCGGGTAGGTCCAGAACCATCTTTCCTCTGTCTTTAGTGTTGGGAAGTTGAGGCTTCACCTCACTTTGACAATTCCGAGCAATATGGCCTTCTCTTCCACACTTTTAGCACTTGCCACTTCCGATCTATCAGTGCCCCGAATTCTTCTTCCCACATTTATTGCATGTGGAAAGTTTCATTTGCTTTCCACCTCTTTTCTGATCAAATCTTCTTCCCGGGATTGGTTCTAGAGCACTCTTCTTATCATTAGATTTGTGAGACCACTATGTCTCACCAAACTCTAGTTCGACTTTCATAGCACTTCAAACTATTTCCTCATAGCTATCATAGTCCATGTTGGCTAGATTCTTCCACAGATGAGGTCATAGTCCACCAAAGAATCTATCAACCTTCCCATTAGGGTCCATGACAAAGCTTGAGGTATAACAAGAAATCCTTGTGAATTTCATCTCGTAGATTCCAACATATTCATTCTCCTTATGCTTCAGCTCGAGAAATTATTTCTCCATTCTAATTCTCATCAAACGAGGGAAATACTTATTGAATAATATTCCCTTGAACTCTTCCCACTCCATATCTTCCATATCTCCTCTTGTCTTCATGTTTTTGATCAGTGGCCACCACTGATCAGCTTCTCCCTCTAGGCGGTAAACAGCAAGGGTGACTTTTTCTTGTTCCAAACAATGAAGTATAAAAAATATCTTTTCAATAGAGTTTATCCATTGTTCCGCAACCAATGGGTCAGTCGATCCACTGAAGGTTGGTGGTTGTTGGCGCGTAAAGGAATCAACAGAATGTTGTTCCCTTCGTGGTGGGATCATCCTCTCAGCTTGATTTAAGTTATTACTAATAACTTGAGTTAGTTGGTTCATCATTCGCATGAATGTTTCCATTCTGGCTTCCATCAGAGGGCTGTTAGCACATGGTCCATTGCGGTCACTATTTACATGGTTCCTCCTATTACCTGCCATTTATAAAAGAATAAAATCTTAGTGAGAAACTTGTTTCATTTACGAATATTTTAACTATAAAGGATTCTACATCTTAAAACTACATGCTTAAACAATTATATTTCTCTATAATTCCTTCATAATGATTCATAGAAAGCTTGTGATTAACCAAACATATCCCATGGGAGTGTCGTAACCAAGAGTGCAGCAAGACCTGTTATCGTGCACCAGTTCCCATTCGAGTCTATCTCAAAGCAATGTTTTCGGGTTTTACCCCTATGAACATCTGTGCCAGAGCCACCTCTACCTACTCGTATCCAGACAGGGATGTACTTGTTTGATAATCCACTTACTCAATACTCACTAAAATACCATGAAGTTTTTCCAATATTTAAACTTTTATATAGGGTTCTTCCTAAAGTTTTCATAGCCTAATTTCCATAAATAACTAAACTGTCCTTTGATACCAACTATGACATCCCGCCTTTTTATCACATTAACTTTCATTACATTATACAAAACCGAGGATCTTTAAGGTTTAGTGTCTTGGAAACCAGGAACTTAATACATGATAACATAAAACATTATTCTTAAACACTTGAAAGGATTATCCTTATGTTAATCCTAGGATCATTACTGCATATCATAACCTGGGGACATATATCAAAATAAAGGGTGAGCATAAGGCCCGGTAAGGGAAACAAGGGGAAACATTTAACATGTGAACTTGAGATACATCAATAAAGTCGTGAAAAAGAACTTTAAGGCATGAGAAATAAATCATGAAGCATATCATAATAAAAATAATTTATTTCATAACTTGAAGATGTGGCTTAAAAATTTAACTTAGACAATCATTTCCGTATCACCAAGGTCCATCCTCAAGGATTCATTAAAAATTTACCAAGGTTATTCACCAAGGTATCGTTAAAATGGTCATCTCTAGAGATTAGGTCTTTACTCAATGCATTGGAGCGTTATCAGGGAGCACCCTTAATTTTACATTATTATCATGTGATCCAAATATATCATCATCAATAATTTCATAAATAACCCATATAGCATAAAATAAATGGGTTTCATTTTATAGTCATAACATTTTAAAAACTGCTTTAAAGACGTGATCTTTATGTCACTTTAAACCCATAGAAAAGGAAAGTGGGTCTCATGTATGTAAATCCCAGAATTTAAAATAGAACATTTTGATATATGTGTGAATAACCCTATAGAATAAAGAGTTTTGATTATTCACTTAATAAAATAAAAGAATTTGAGAAAAAGATAGAGACATTTTGAGACAAAAATTCGGCAGCATAACGGCTATGTTGCAGGGTTTTAGAAAACATTGAAAAGAGAGGGAAAATGGGTCACCCACTCATAAATGATCCATAAAATATTATAGGGACATAATATAAAGGATATAAGAACATGGTAATGAAATTTTAATGGCATACCATATGAAATGAAAAACTTGAAAAGAAGACAAAAATAAGATTTCTCTTATGAAAATTCGGCAGCCTAACGGCGTCACTTAAAACTTCAAAAAATGAATTGATGATATTAAATAGGGTCTCTCATCATGTGAACATGAAACTAAAGTATTATTAATATAGATATCATACCCCAACATGAAAAAAAAGGAACTTGAAAGACTTGACATGAAAGTAGAACTTTGAAAATGGGAAGAGTGAAAGAATCCCTTACCTCGAAGAGTGACTTTGAAATATTGAGGTTTGGGACCTCGGGAGGCTTGAGGGAACCTTTGGAGGACTCCTTGGGAGGTAAGGAAACCATAACTTCGTTGAGGAGTATTTTAGAATGTAAAGGATGAGAGAATGGGTTGGTATTTATAGGGGAAGTGAGGGGACAAGGCATTAATGGCCAAGGGACACCTCATTGGTGGTATTGGCAAAACCATGGGCTTGACCATGGTATTTTCCCATGGTATTGGACACTTGGGACACCTCATACCTTATCTTACTATTCATAAGTCTACCAGAATTATTACATAATTATTAAATCCTTAATGATGTCATTAAACACCTGAAACTCTAAACTGAAAATTCATTATTCAACAAAAATTCAACTTTTTTAGAAAAATACCAAAAATTCACCTTAACATAATATCGATGCTCTGAATTAAAAAATGAACTCCGTTTTATAAAAATAATTTTTTAAATATTTTTAATTTAATTTTTAAATAAAAAACACTATTCACCTGAAAAAACTAATACTTAATTAATAATTTATTAAACAGTTATTTACCTATTTTATTGAATCACATTACTTAATCAAGGTGCCTAAATTATATTAATAATTTCTTTAAGTGAGATTACTAATCCATTTGGTCACATTACTAATCCTAAGCATAAAATCACTATTCACAAATTACTATTCACCAAAAAATAAGTTGATCTTGTTAGACTCTAAATTTCTTACTGAACACATTTGCAGAAGACCATGTTTTGAAAATACTTACACATCATTAATTATTTAAGGTTTACATAAATATTTTAAAATATCCTTTTTTTTTCAAAATTCATCCATAAGATACATACTATTTTTATCCGGACATCTGAAAATTCAAAAACTTCACCAAAGGAAAGAATCACAATTTTATTTATCTCAAAGGATTACACAAAGTAGCTACGGTCTCATTACATAGCCCCTTATAACACCAGCATATGACCTAAGTGTAAGGTGTGCTAAGGTGAGAGAATCTGAGGGAGGCTCGGATAACATTGCCCTAGTAGTAATCTCCACTAACTTGAAATTCTCCCGTAGGTGATTCCGTTCAAGCTTGAAATGTTGGAGTTCGTCTTGGGCTTGGTCCAAAGCGAATCCCAAAGATATCGCCTCCTTCCCAAGATCTGATAAGTGGGCTTCATATGGTTCGAGTCTACTGGATGAAGCCCGAATCTTCTTTCTACATTAACCATTAACATCTCTATTAAATCATTGAGAGTAAATTAATATACTATTCAAAAAAATTGGGTCATTACATGTAGTCAATGCACAACCACATAGATCCATCTTTCTTCTTAACAAAAAGAACAGGGGCTCCCCATAGAGAATCACTGGGGCGAGTAAATCCTTTATTACTCAATTCCTCTAGTTGTTTCTTTAGTACCACTAATTCCATAATGGCCATTCTATAAGGGGTATTCAATATGGGCCTTGAACTAGAAATTAAATCAATGGAAAACTCAATTTCTCATTATGGAGTATGTCTAAGTAAATCCTCTAGAAACACATCAACAAATTATTGCACAATATGTACTTCCTCTATTTGAACATTCCTTTCCTCACCCATAGTTATTTCACTCTCTTCCTCCCCAATAATTGAATTTATTAGAGCTATTGGGGGTGGATCTAAATAATAATCAGATGGTGACTTTTCTGCTCTAAAGATAAGGTATTCTTTATCATCATCAAAAATTGTAACCTCCTTCTTCTTACAATATATTTTCACATCATGGTCCTAAATCTAATCCATACCAAGGATTATATCAAATTAAATCATGGGTATGATGATGAGATCAGAAGATAAATCACATTTATATTACCTAATGAGAATTGATTCACAAAACTTTGTTGCAATGATACTTCCCTTAGGATTTTTGACTGACAACTCCCTTGTTAAATAAAATTGGAAATATCTAATTTTCTTAGCAAACTGGGAAGATATGAAACAATGCGTTGATCCAAAATGAAATAAATCATTGGATAAATTTGAGGAAACCATTAAATAACCTCCCACCATGTCATCTGGAGCTTTAACCTTAGCAGTAGTGATCATATAAGCTTGACCTTTCTCCCTTGTACTTTTCTAAGGTAATTTTCCTTGGAGCTTAGGACATTCATTTTCATAATGCCTCATTTCTCTACAATTATAGCATTCAACATTGACAGCCTCTTTCTTTCCCTTGCAATAACAAGTGATAAAACACTATTTTGTTGAATATTTTATTGATAATTAATGACATAATTTCCTCACATTGTGATAAATATGTTCATTTATGAAATATCTGGGATTAGATCATTCATTTGAAAAATTGATGAAAATTCTAGTTTTACCCTTTTAAAATGCACTGTATTATTTCGCACATAAATATTTTAATATGACTTATTTGAACTGAAATTTTTGTAACTGTGTTCCTCACTTAATTTTCTACAACTTTTGTTCAGGACATTGGAGTTAAATATTTCATTTTGTTGGACTAAATGGACCATGAAGGCAAAGGCGGGCTGGACCTGACAGATTGGACATCAGTTCTGTATTTGAGCCATAACTTCTTCATACAAGCTTTTATTTAGCCCAAATTTTGGGAGGAGCTCTCCAACCCTATTTTTCACAAATAATTCTTATTAAAGAACAATTGGTTCACGCTTTTTGGAGGTCAAATGGGCGGTGCAAGTTGGATTAAAATATTTGGCTGAGATTCTCCATTCACACTTGAAACCTCTTTAAAACTAGCCTCCCCTCCACTCTATAAATTATTTTTTTTCTCATTTTAAGGGATTTTAACATGAATTAGGAATTTTAGGGAATATCAGAAGAGGTTACACTCCAATTATTCAAGCAATTCAATAAGGGTAGCTCTTGAAGTGAGGATCCCTTCTTCGAAGCCTTCTTCTTCTTCTTTATGTTGTAATGTTTGTGTTTTTATAATAAACTTCTTTGTTCTTATTTTATTTCTTATATTTTATTATGTTTTATTAAAATTTATTATTCTCTTAATATTTATTTTTTGGCTGGAATCAGGTTTAGAAACGTGATTGGGTTCTACCCTTTCTAAACATTTTCACATGCAAAACGTTTCTACGATGACTACACCGCCCATGGAAGAGTAGTTCTTCTTAGTAATTGATATACCTATAAAATTATTCATTCATTTATTTTGAATCAATGAGATACTTTAATTCACTTAATATGATCTATTAATTTAGTTTTTAATTTAAAATAAACTAAGCAAGTAATTGAACAATTGACACAAAAACACATGAGGTCGAGTATTGTGTAAATTGTGAGAGCGCAAAATTAATCGGTAAAACATGACCATGCGGGATAAATTTGTAGAGTTAAAATATAATCCCTAACTTCAATTAATCATAATTTTATAGAATGTACATGTGCCTTAATTTATCACTAACCGTAATCTAGATTTAGAACATTAATCAAAGCAGGGTACCGCGATTGCATGTTTCAAAGCTAGCCTAGGGTTTAATTCATTTCATCTTTGTGGTAAAGTTAATTCTTATAGGGTTCAGGGGTTAACAAGTTAGGGGATCATAATTAAGTAGACATTAATTTAGATTATAATGTTAAATAATCGAGTGAATAGGTAGAGTTAGATCGATTATTCCTTTTAAATATTGTCTAAAAACATCTTCTTGTTGTGTCTTTTTTATCAAACTTCATTTCAAAAATAAAAACAAAAAAAATGAAATCTTCTTCCAGCAAACTTATTCTAGTTTTATAAATGATAACCCCCCCCCCCAAATCCTTTCAATTAGTGTTTTTATTCTTTTTTATTTTATTTTTATAATACCTTTAAGAAGTTTTTTTAATTTGCTTCCTCCTTTGAGAGATGACCTTGGTCAGCCACTCTGTTTCACCTAAGTAACTCGAAACTGAAAATCATTTGAAAACACCCACGACAGTGCCTTTCAACGAGCTTGGTGTCATTTTTCACCACACTTGTAACAGACTCTCATTCCCTTCAGGAAGGTACCAGGGTGTTGCTTCCCACATTTACTACAAGATGGAAATTCAACTTTTCCCTTCCTCCCCTTATTTCCATTTCCAGAGTGTTCAGAAGATCTCTTCCTCTCTTACTTTGCTTTAAAGTCATAAGACTTAGATAATTCCTTTTCTGTCTTGATAGCACATGAGACAATATCTTCGTATGATGAGAAGTATTGGGATACTAATGCTCGATGGAGAAATAGTTTTAACCCATAAAATAATCGATCAATCTTACTCCTTTGGTTACGTATATAATCTGCAGGATGCCTTTATAACCTTGTAAAGTTAGCCTCATACATTGCGACATTCTCATCCTCCGTTTTCCTTAGACTTAGAAATTGCCTTTCCATATCCACTCAATGGTCATGAGGAAAATATTTTTCTAAGAAAAGATCTTTAAACTCCCTCCATTCCATATTTGATACTTCTTCGTCCTCCTTTGTGTTTTGAATTAATGACCACCATTGATCTGCATCTCCCGTGAGGCGATAAAATACCATGAAAACTTTGCCCCTTTCGTTACTCCCCTAAGAATGAAATATTTTCTCTAAATAACTTATCCATTTCTTAGCTACAAATGGATTTTTAGTCCCATTGAATGTTGGTGGTTGTTTCCTCATGAAGCGGTTTAATATTGATCCTCTGCGTTTTGGATCAGGGTGCTCCATATGGGTAAGGTTATTATTCATAACTTGAGTGAGTTTTCCCAGTATGGTTATAAGTTGTTCAGCACCGGTTGCATCACTAGCTACACTATAATTATCTTAAGTAGGAGAAAAATTCATATATGGATTATGTACATTGATACAGTTTTCATTCCTTCCACTAGGCACCATTTCTAAACAATTACATACACTAGATTAGTTTATGAATCAAAATACATAATTCCAAACTAGTAAAATACCTAACATAAATTGAGCATTTTATGCATATAATCCATAATCATAAAAAAATGTTTTCTATGAGGAGGTATTTACTCATAAATCCTTCATAATGGTTTGTAAATATAATGTGAATTATCCTAAGCATATCCCCCGGGAGAGTCGTAACCAAGAGTGCAGCAAGGCCCGTTTTCATGTACCCGGATACCCTAGGTCAAGCTCAAAACTCCTTGTTGGAGTTTTCAATCCTAGGTACATTTGTTCCAGATCCATCTCTAATTGCTCGTATCCAGACAGGGATATATTTCTTGGAAAACTCACAAAATCTCTACATTACAAAAATTCTAGGAAGTTATTCTATATTAATCCTCAAAGTTTATCTTAGGGTAATGTTCTCTAATCAGAGTTTTTCTAAATCTAGTGTCCAAGGTTTGAACTAAACTTCCTATGATACCAATTGTAACTCCCTGACCCTAGTTACCCAGAGTCGGTGCATTATTACATAACATTGGCATGATCACAAGAGATCAAGTCTCAAAATACTGATCAGTTTAGTAGCCTTGGAAGTACTAGATACATACATAAGTTTTACATTACATTATGAAATAAAAAACATCATTGTGTCTCCTTTTAACACACTCATATCCCATAGTCTATCCCTAAAGATCAATCATAATATACTTCTTCAAATCCTGGGAAAAATAAAACATAAGAAAGGGGTGATCTCATATTCTCAGTAAAGATAACAATATAGTGGAAACTTTCATAAATAAGCATAAACATTTAAGGTAATGTATAAGACTAAAACAAAAGCCTCTAAAAATTAAACTTCATCATAATATGGAAAAGATAAATCAATAAATGTCATTTACTTATTCACATGGATATTCTACTAGTCGAATAATCACATATAATTTCAATAGCTAATTTCATAATGATGGAATGCATAATGTCGGACATCATAACCACATAGTCAAGGCCTCGTTCCAAGACTACAAATAATATTTTGTCAAGTCCTTGTGACAAGACACTAATTTTTATCATGAGACCTACCGATGCATTGATGAGCTATAGAGGGCTCCACCCATCACTTACTAAGTCCAATGCATTCCTTATATGAAAAGTTTGAAACATAACAAAAACATTCGTATTAAAACTAGTATACGGAATGTTAATACTTTAACCATAAACCATGAATGGTATAAAAATAACACATCTACAATCAAACATATCAAAAAACCTTCAATACAATATAGAATATTGTATCATAATAAATCAACTTCAAATAAGTTAAAATCCATTAAAGGATGTTAACATAGATGAAATAAAAACTATTTGAGAGAAATATCTCTTTCTATTTTGAAATCATTTAAAAGTCACATAATTATAAAAGAAAACATTTATTTTAAAAATATTTTTTATAATATTGTAAGGGAATATTTCAAGGTGTTATAATGGAGGAAAATAGTCACACCCTCCGTATATGTTAAAAAACATTCTTACCTTAATTTTTTGAAAAGGTCATAAAGTACCTTGTTTGGAAAACGACAAAAATATTTCTTTCAAAACATTTTATAAAAATTCCAACAAGGGTACAAATGAATTTAAAACATATTATAGGAAATTGTAAAAATGTTTTGAAATACATTTTTAAGAAACACGGATGTGGATGATAAAGAGGTCACAGCAGATACTCACATATAAACAACCTCGGATAATAAAGAGATTGTAAAATTAACCATTACCTTGTACTTTTCCTTGGTATAGGGTACGTTAACCTCCTGTATAATATTTAAATTATTGTTATTAAATTATACAAAAACCATATACATAAATATGATATTATATATGATCTTCTAATATTTTTTTGTTAATAATATTTCAGTAGTATCATTGTTTCGGGTGTTAACTGATTCGATTTCCTTTGAATGTTTTTCTACGTAAGTCATGTTTTTTATGAATAGGATGTATTTGATTCATATCCAGAATGATATTAAGTTCTTAAACATTATTTTTATTCATAAAATTAAAATTATTTCTGAATGGTTACGATGGGGAATGAATCTCATCGCGTTCGTGGAGACGGTAATCCGTACGTACTCACGAGCGACTATACCATTCTATTGATGGTGAAATTGTATGTAATTGGTTGGTATATCATATATACAGAATCATTAACATGTTATATTTATTATTTACATCAATTTTAATCATTATTATACTCATTAAAATGATGAAGTGTTGAATAACAAACTACACCACGACATGGAGACGATAAGCTGTACGTACACACATATGGTGACTTTGTCATTCATAGGATGGACAGAATAATGAATATGGCTGTACCATGTTTATAATAACATCACAGTATGTATAAGGTACTGGAGTTATTATTTTGGTATCGAAACAACAAAGAAATAGGAAGTGGAAGAAGAAAAGAACTTTGAAAGAGGTGATGAAATTATTACCTCTTCTTCGGGTGCTTCCTTTTGATTTGATCAAAAGGGATACTTAGGTTGACTTTCTGGTCAAATTAAGGCCTCTAGGTTGAAGTGAGGGTATTTGGGAAGATATTTGAGTAGGTTTTGGCCGATCTAAATGGATTTGGAAGTGTGATTTTGAGAAAAGGGGAAGTTCCCTTTTATAAGAGAGGTGATGGTCACTTTAGGAAAAACTTGAAATATTAATTTATTATAAAATAATATTCAGTTTATAATGGCTCTAAAGGATTTATTTCTAGGATAAGGTGGTTCTGGGTCTAAAAAATCTCAAACAATAGCTTTTAGATAGGTTTAGGTTGCTATATCAACCTTATCTTTTAAATTTAACTCTTAGTTAAATAGTTTAACTTTTACAATGTATTCTTGTATTATTATAATAAATGGTTAATAAACTTACTATAAAAAGTCAATAATACCCCAAGTGGTTAATTATTGAAATATATAACATTATCTAAGTCATTTGGCCAAACCTTAGATTTTTAGGAATATTATATCAATTCATAATATACTATTTGTTTTAAAAACTCATTTATGTCACTTTTGACACAATTTAGTATTTGGTTTTTGTGAAAGTCAAAAAATGTGATTACTTTGGAAAAAATAAATTAAATCAATCCTAAAATGTCATATTAAACTATAAAATTATTGTAATGCATCAAAATTCTCAATTCACAATTATTTGGATATTTATAATATCAATTATTTTAATCTTTCATTAATAAGGTACTTACTGCATCATCATTGTGTCATAAGTAATTTTTATTATTTAATGTCTAAAAATTATAAATAAAATATAATTATGTAGGAAATATTTTTATATTTCTAATTAATATTTATAGTTGAATTTATCTTATGTATAGCCCTATATTAAAAATGTTTTAGTTATGAAAGTTTTAATTTAACACTTTTAACTCTTCTTTAAATAAAATAATAATAAATGTCCTAATCTAATCCAAGTGGATCAAAGAAGATCATATTTTATTCCTAAGGTTGGTTTTGGTCGAAAAACACTTATCCGATATAATTAGGACATGTGTTAGGGTATTTATAATATCATTTTTACCTTTAATTACCCTTTTTACTTTTAACCGTGGTAAATAAAATTCAAAAGTTACTATTCACCAAAAATTATTTTCATCATATTGAACCACATTTAACTTACTTATGTCAACCTTGTGTCTTGGATTTTTGAAATTCAATTCACAGAAGCAGTAAAATTACGTTTTATGCAATTTTGCAAATGTGTCTAAAAGGTGGGTAAAATACGTTAAAATGTTCAATGAAATTTTTTACATCTAATTTTATCATAAAATGACCCTGATGAATTGAATTGAACTTATATAGGTATTATGTATCTATTTTAAACTAAAATAAATTTAAATAAAAAGTAGGCTTAAAACAATAACGCGGTGTTTTTCACTATTCATCAAAAATTGAAAGTTCTCAAAAAATACCAAAAATTCACCCTAAGATAATTTTGATATTACAAATCCAAAAATAAAGTCCATTTTGAAAAATAAAATTTATAAAATTTCAAAAAGTGGGTATTACTATTCATAACGGCTAGTTTTATTGGTTGTGGTGTGCTAGAACTCGAAGTTGCGTACAATGCATGTTATTGTATTATTCAAAGAAAAGCATACCGTAGAAACTTGGGGTGTTACAAATATTATTCACAGCTATTGAGATAAGTGCCTAGAGGGTCACACACAATAGATCTTCTAAGATTCTACTCTATTATTATGAATAGGTATATAAGACATGGTGAGCCCCACAATGGGGTCTGAAAGTTTTTTAAGATTTTTCGATCATCGATAAATAAACAAATTCATTATTATTTGAGTATAGAATAATTGAGTTGGATTTATTTAATAAAATTATTTACAATTATTTTAGTAAATACGTGGAATAATATTAATCAAACGAATATTATTTTAATATTCAAGATTAATTTAATATTAGCGAGAATTATGAGTCAAGTTAATGACTTGAGTTAATCACATAATATATTTAATATATATTACAAGTTTTAGATAAAATATAAATAATATAAATGACGTAGTTAGTTCATCGTGATTATTGATTTATTACTTGTTCAGTGGATATAGATATACGGGGGATAGGAACCCTAAACGGGTATTTTTGCACATCCACTATATAAGTACATAAGGAGATAATTTATGGTGTGTAAGGGAATTAATTTTCCAATGAATAGAGAGATCCTCTATCCTCCTCCCACATCCTTGAGAGAGAAAGACATCGTTTAACCAATCGATCCAAGGACGTCATTGTGGATCGTAGGAATAGAGCCGAGGTGATTGTCGCGACATAAAAGGAATCATCAAAGCTTTTTGATAACACTCAGAATTTGATGATCAGCATTCATGTAGTTTCTTGAAGCATGTGTGGATGATCTAGAGGGGTTTGGCTTCACGTCCTTCAAGCAATGATCACCGATGACAAGTTGGAGTTTAACACGCCATGAATCAAACAATGTACACATTTGTTTATTTATTTTGTGATTATTTAATTTACATGATATCCTCAGACCTATACTGGGCCTTAGATTATTGTAGATGATGATGTTACGTTGATTTGGTAGTGTAAATTTTAAATCTTCAATCCACCAATTTCCGATGCATGTCCCGGTAGCTTCTATTAGAATTAGAAAAATCGTGTGAATTTTTTGAGTCAAATAAAATTAATTTGTAGTAAATTGAGTTGAGAACTTCAAATCGGTCCCAACGGAATAGATTTTGCGTCAATATGATTCCAGATGACCGATTTATGGTCATTCAAAGTTTTTGGAAAGGATCAAAAAGTAGATGTTGCATTTTAAAATTAAAGACCAATATATTTATATATTTGTTCATGTTATGTTTTGGGGTTCATACCGGTGAACATTTAATTTTTCGTAAAGTTTTTATCAGAATCCGAGGACGGGTTCCCTAATGAATTTTTCCATGATAATTGATTCTTCCAAACGAAGCTTTGATTAAAATTATAAAAGGTTAAATTGATTTCTTCCTAAAGAAGCATGAGATTTAAATATAATTTTAATAATTTAAAAAATTAAAAAATGTTATGCATAGCCTTTATGAAAGGTTGAAAAAAGGGTATGTGGAGGTGAGGGGACAACTGGTTAACTTGGCCAACTTGATTTTCTTCCTCCAGAAGCATGAAATAATATATAATAAAAAAATTAAAAAAACACAAGGATAGGGTTGTGGGAATTAGGTGGCATCCTCTTTATCTCCCTTGACCACCATCCGCAATCCAGGTCAGCCGCCTGTGTCTCCCTAGACCTGCAGCTCTTCTCCTCTTCTCGCAGTGGCCCCATCCCACGGTGCCCCTCCACCGTGCCTTCCTGGTGTCACCCCCAGCCGGCTCTTGAGTTGTCCACCACCAGGTCTCACCACAACTCGGCCACACCCCTAGTTGCAGCCCCCTATAGGACCGGCGGACTGGCGGACCGGCAGTTGTCTCCTCCTCGGTGATACAGGCTTCGCACCCCAGCCTGAGTTGTCAGCCTGTCGTAACCCTACCCAACCGTCTACCGGTTCACCCTCTTCCATAGGAATCCCAATGCTACTCTCTATATCCTGTGAGTAGTCGGACCGCCGGAACGTTGTGGCCTCTCCCTATCCCAGCTTACCTCGTTGCGTACTTCATTGGTTAATTCATCGAGTTTTTTTAATACATTTAAAAAAATTCAAAAAATGGTTAGGTCGATTTTTTTCAAAATTCCCCTCAAATGCGGCATCGCGGATGCTGCCTTTGCATTATGGGTGAAAGGTGGCATCTCGGATGCTGCCTTTCCACTAGGGATGAAAGGCGGCACCCGCGATGCTACCTTTTCCCTAAGAAAAAAAAATTTGAATTTTTTTTGTTTTGTTTTGTTTATATATTTATTTATATACATAATTCATAAAAAATGTTCAGGAGGATTCCACCTTTCACCTAACAAAAAAATTATTAGTTTTTAAAATTTTTGTTTCAAAACTGCCTACTTGAAAGTTAAAAATGTTTCAAGTATGTGACTTTGAAAGACTATAAAATATAAATCATAAAACCAATCTAAACAAAACTTTAAACATTCATTAAACAGATAACCAATTATTGTAAACACAAATCATTTCCCAACAACTGTTCATGAAAAATAATTTATTAGCTTTCAAAACTGACTACTTGAAAGTTAAAAATGTTTCAAGTACGTGACTTTGAAAGACTATAAAATATAAACCATAAGACCAATATAAACGAAACTTTAAACATTCATTAAACATATAACCAATTTTTGTAAACACAAATCATTTGTTATGAAATATTTATAAGTTTCAAGTAGGTGGTTTTGAAATCTAATAAATTATTTTTCATGAATAGTTTTTATGAAATGATTTGTGTTTACAACAATCGGTTATATTTTTAATGAATTTTTAAAGTTTCGTTTAGATTGGTCTTATGGTTTATATTTTATAGTATTTCAAAGTCACGTACTTGAAATATTTATAAGTTTCAAGTAGGCGGTTTAGAAAGCTAATAAATTATTTTTCATGAATAGTTGCTATAAAATGATTTTTCTTTACAACAATTGGTTATATTTTTAATGAGTGTTTAAAGTTTCGTTTAGATTGGTCTTATGGTTTATATTTTATAGTCTTTCAAAGTCACGTACTTGAAATATTTATAAGTTTCAAGTAGGCGATTTTGAAAGATAATAAATTATTTTTCATGAGTAGTTGTTATTAAATGATTTGTGTTTAAAACAATTGGTTATATGTTTAATGAATGTTTAAAGTTTCGTTTAGATTGGTCTTATGGTTTATATTTTATAGTCTTTCAAAGTCACGTACTTGAAGTATTTATAAGTTTCAAGTAGGTGGTTTTGAAAGAAAATAAATTATCTTTCATGAATATGTGTTATGAAATAATTTGTGTTTACAACATTTGGTTATATGTTTAATAATTGTTTAAAGTTTCGTTTAGATTGGTCTTATGGTTTATATTTTATATCCTTTCAAAGTCATGTACTTGAAACATTTATAAGTTTCAAGTAGGTGGTTTTGAAAGCAAATAAATTATTTTTCATGAACAGTTGTTATGAAATGATTTGTGTTTACAACAATTGGTTATATATTTAATGAATCTTTAAAGTTTTATTTAGATTGTTCTTATGGTTTATATTTTATAGTCTTTCAAAGTCACATACTTGAAACATTTATAAGTTTCAACTAGGCGGTTTTGAAAGCTAATAAATTATTTTTCATGAATAGTTGTTATGAAATGATTTGTGTTTACAACAATTGGTTATATGTTTAATTAATGTTTAAAGTTTTGTTTAGATTGGTATTATGGTTTATATTTTATAGTCTTTCATAGTCAGGTACTTGAAACATTTTTAACTTTCAAATAGGCGATTTTGAAACAAAATTTTAAAAACTAATAAATTTTTTTGTTAGGTGAAAGCCGGAATCCTCCTGAAATTTTTTTATGAATTATGTATATAAATAAATATATAAAAAAACAAAACATAAAAAATTCAAAATATTTTTTTCTTAGGGGAAAGGCGGCATCGCGGGTGTCGCCTTTCAGCCCCAGTGGAAAGGCGGAATCTGCGATGCCTCCTTTCACCTGTAATGCAAAGGCAGCATCCGCGATGCCGCCTTTGAGGGGCATTTTGAAAAAAAAATCGACCTAACCATTTTTTGAAAAAAAAAATTAAAAATGTATTAAAAAACTACTAATTCATCTATTTAATTTTAATCTATCACCTTTAAATTTATTTCAATTTAATATTATCGCACAATTACTTTACATGCCACTTTTCTTGATCAGTTGACCAAACCCATGTATGTTTGGTTAATTTCTTTTAATTATTTATTACTGTATGTGATATTTGTAATAAGTAGTTAATTTAAGATGATATGTGCATCGTCAGTTTTAATTAAATATGTATAAGGGCCTGCGTGTCCAATTTATCAGTTGTATATTGCGATCCCGAGACCACGTCGCCTAATGAAAGTATTCTTGTACATTTGATGATGATGGTGTAAGACGTGGACCCTTCCAAGTCGAGCCGATATCTAGAAAAGACATGAACCACGCCAAGATGATGCACTACCTCTAATGAGATGTGGACACACTGGACCATGGATGATACACATCAGAGTCAGGATACGACTCATGTATGACTTCCCTAGGTCATGGTAGATCCATTAAGTTTTAATTGATTAGCCAATACTAGATGGTCAAGACAAGTCAGGTAATTTATTTTCTTTATACTCTGTTAATTATTTTATGCATGTAATTATTTACAATGAGAACACATAAAATAATAAACAGATAAAATGCATAAATATGCGATGAATGTTTTTCTGTTAATGTTGATTTGTGAGTGTGACAAAAAAGTATGAACTCATAAATAAAATGGATTACATTTGTCGAAAAATATAAAACCATCACAAAAATATTAAGTCATAAATGCATTCCATTATTTGAATTTGAAAAAATCTGGGTGTATGAGGGTTCATCATCCAAAGTTGAGGACACCTCCTACTATCAGAGAGTTCTTATGAGAGTGATGGGTTGACTTAACTAAAGTTGGCAGCAAATAAGTATCCAAAGATAGTTTGATGCAAATTTGGAGGCAAACATTGGGTAAATCATATTTGTGATTTTAGAAGCTGAGACTTCACACAATAAATCAAGGAGCCATGAGTTAATGCGGTTAGTCAGTCGAACACTTACCTTGAACTCTCCGAGTAGTGGCATAGACAAAGCTTGTAGATTATGAGGTGAGGCTCAAGGATCCTTGACACTACTATACTCAAGCAACTAAGTTTTCCAATTCAAGTACAAATGGTTTCTAGAGTTAAATAAAACATTGTGATGCATTAAATGATATAATTAATTTATAAAAATCACTACTACAAATATAGCTTTTATCAGTGTTAGAAATAGCTTTTAACAACGTTTTTTTAGAGTTGTTAATCTTATCAAAGTTAAAGGGGGGTCCATTTTATCAGCGCTTTTCTTAGCACTGATAAAAGTCAAAAAAATGTACAAATAAATAAAAATTGGAGACCACCCCTTTTAACAGCGCCCGCCACCCCCTTTCAACATCGCTCACCACCACCACCACCACCCCCCCCCCCGGAATCCCCCACCCGCGCCCACCCCCGCTTTCCTACCTTTAACAGCGCCCTCCATCACCTTTAACAGAGCTAGCCCCCCCTACCTGCACCTGCGTGTGCACCCCTACCTCTCATGGGATTCGAACTTCAGACCTCTTCCATGCGCGCCTGGACACTTTACCACTCGTACATGTTTCTTTTCTCTTCATTTAATGATTTATTTATTTATTTATTTATTTATATATATAGTTATATTTATTTGTATATTAAAATATATTTATATTAATATATATATATATAGTTATATTAATGTGTATATATATATTCATATATTAATATCTATTTATATCTATTTATTTGTGTATATATATAGTTATATTTTTTTTATCCATATATTCATTCGTATGTTAATATATATTTAGTTATATATTTATTCATATATTAATATATATTTGTAATATTAGTTTTAAATACATTTATAAATTATGTTTTTTTGTGCGTGTTTATAAATAAATAAATACATACATACATACATATATACAACATACATACACATGTATATATTTTATATATGTGTGTATCTATAAGTATAATTATACATATTTATATATATTTACATTATTATATATTAATATGTCTATTTATATGTTACAACATATAGATAATATATATCAGTTTGCTAAAACACACACACACTAATATTATATATATATATATATATATATATAGACACACACACACACACATTATATAGGTATATAAATATTCATATTTTGTATTTTAAATAAAATAGATATTAGTTTTTATTTAGGTAAGGCTTATATATTAATAAATATATTTTATATGTAAATATTTTTAATTAATTATTTATAAAATTAAATTTTTAGGTGTCGATATATACAAAATATGTATATATTCTTATATATTTCAATATAAATAACAGTACATTGTGAATAGTGATAAAATTTCAAAAGAATTATATCAATATGATTGTAAGACCTGTGAATAAATTTAGTTCCCACCAAAAAAGGGCAGAAAGACCCCCATAAATGATCCTGAAAATCCATCAACTATTAAAAAATCGGGGTACGCCATCTAAAAACTCAGTTTTGGAGGCCTTCTGTGGTTTTTTTTCCTCTAAAAAACCTTGATCTAGGTACCCCCAATCATAGTGGCATAGAGATCATCGTAATCTTCAATTCGATATGTGGTAGAGCTCAAACGAACATTCGGATCAAAAGTTATGATCGTTTGAAGTTTGAGTTGTTTTTCAACTTATTTTAGATCTTTTATTTATTTATTTATTTATTTTATATTCAAATTGTTATTAAATGACTATTATTTGATAAAAACAACAAAATTATTAATTAAAAATATTTTTTAAATTATTTTATAAGCTTTTTTACTATATATATTATATATTATGTTTAAATTTCTATTTATCCTTATCTAAAACACATTTAAAAAATATATATTATATATTATTTTAATATTAATATATTAATATATTAATTTTAATGATTCTTTTTTGAAATATATCCTTTATCAGCATTAGTAAAAAAACTCTGATAATGGATACTTTTAACAATGCTTTTTTAGCACTATTAAAGGTACCCTTTATCGGCATTTTTTTAGCACTGTTAAAGGGTACCCCCTTTATCAGTGTGTTTTTTTAGCGCTAATAAAGGGGTGGCGCTGTGAAAATCTATTTTTGTGGTAGTGAATGTCTAAATCGGTGATCAAGATAAAAAGTACTAATCTGCAAGAATTTTATTTCATTTTTTTAGAAAATGGTAAGTTATACCATAAAAAATACTGCGATAAATAATGGAGAAAGTAAATTTCCACAAAATCACAATATTTTAAGAGTATTATAGGAATGTTCACACAATACTATGACATGGAAAATTCAAGGTGCTAGTGTCCCCAATACCTGTTAAGCTACCTCAAGAAGTAAGAGTAAGAAATATGTTTACAGTAGACTCATGTGTTAATCGTATGATGGTTATGTCATAATGGCATCATCGGTGTCTGATTCTAGTTATGGTCACTACATCAGGAAATGGATGATATAACTTGAAATCTCATCTCTGAGCAGCTTGCAAGGAAAAAAGTAAAGTAAGATATGGAAACGATGATGATTACACTGGACACATGTAAATTAAAAGATGGACTGTTATCTTTCAATGGATCCACTTCACATATCATTTTCACCCATTTATTCAAGTCTCATTTTAGGTTAAAAAATGAATAGTATTGAGTAAACACTTCATTTCCTATTTAATTAATGTTCTCCAAGTAAATAAGAATATAAAAGACAGTTTAATCTTAATTCTTATAGTCAAAAAATTGAATGGCGAGGCAAAATGCCAAATGGGAAGTATCTCCATAAGCATATTCACAATGTCCTTCAATGTAAGAGGTATTAATAGGAGTTTATTTTCTTTTCATATCATGAAATAATTTTATGGAAGTTTAATCGCAATAAATTGAATTAAGGAAGCAATTTATATCTTGCTCTTCAGGTATTTTCATCAAATTAAAATGTAATGTTTCAGTTTTACTTCTTGGGTATTAAATAAACTATACCTGTCATATATCTGTATTGATATACATTAACCAAGTAAGTATAGAATCATTACTATAAGTAAAGCGTATTCTCCAAGCGGCAAAGAAAGGGTGGTTTTTAAGTCAACGGTGAGAAGTACATGACTTCTATATTGCTGAGTGAATGATTCATGTAAAACTATTATTGATTATTGCCAAAAAAATTATCTCATTTTCACTTTGGGCACAAGGATACATTATTCCAGGTTATGTAATGATTGTTGTTTATGGTATTTAATACTCATCCTAATGTTTAGTGATACATGAATCATATGAAATACCCGATGAATATAAAATGTAAGACTCATTGACCGAGTTGTGGAAAGATAAAACTTTGTCAAAAAAAATAAATTAGTCACCAAGGATATACCCAGTATGGTATTCAGACTCTTTCAAGCTAAACGCCTTAGGTATTATCGACATATATACTTAGTTATGGACAAATTAACCCTTTAGAAATAAAGGTAAGACATAAGGACTTTGGAATTAGTTCAACAAGTGAACGTTAACTATTCTAAGGTTATACAAGTAGTAAATATACTTCATTATATTCATTTAAGTTCTTAAGGAATGTAAAAGAGAAGTATGAAATATGCATGGTCAGAATATATAATTTTCTTTAGGCCGACATGCTGAAGAATATCTTGACCATGCATTCATTGATCATGATAATGTAGCATGGAGTAATTCTTAAATGCACATTTCCTTATCCACATCATGATATTGATTTTAATATGGAGGAATGATTATATAGTATTATATGTTAACATTGATAAAAAAAATGTAGTATGGAGTAATTCCTAAACGCACATTTTATACATCAGAGTTATGATGTAAGTAGTATCAATGTTGCAACTTGTAGAAACTTCCATTATATTTCATGACATGCTTTGAAAATAAAGGTTATATCCCATAACCACATGCCAACTATTATGAATAATAGATATCATAACAATTTTATTATAATGAGCATTCATTATGTCATAAGGACATATATTTGGATGCATAGTGTTTTTTAGGACATAAACAAACTTGCATCAATAACAAACACATTGTGCATCTATTGTAATTATCCTAATAGTTTCTTAGGATATTTTATAAATCTAAAATATAGAAAATACGTAGTCAAGTGATAGAATATACTTCTATATAAGGGTTCACATCTCTATTTTAGATAGTGGGAGATAGATTGACTTGAGTTTTGATCAATTCTATAGATTCACATGTAGTTGGAATAGGAACTAGTTCCACAAGTATATGTGGAACAAGAATGTTCTAGAGACACATACTGTGTAGGAAGGTTACAACCATGGTGATGTTTTTGAATTCACCATGGCCAGTGATACATTATTCTTAGTGAATAATAATTCCTACAAGTAGGCAGTATATGGTAATACGATAGGATTGATAAGATTAATTAAAATTCAATAATGGATTCCATGTATCATAGTGAACAGGGGCCTATTATTTTGAATACTTCAGTAAGTATTCAAATGAGATTATACATGGATTTTACTATAGTAGTACCAATAAGGCTTTGATTGGTTATACCAAGTCATTATTCCTAAATCCATTAGAATTTTACTTTCCATAACTAATTTATATGATCATTTTATTATGCATTGGATATGACCACCACTCGTTGAAAGTGTGTATACAATGCAACCAAAACAGAATGGCCATATCATAGAATGACAATAAAGGTTGAAAGTTAATGAAATCAAGTTTAGGATTGAATTAAGCAACAAGGTAATAGAATTTTCATTTGGAATAATTGTTCTCTATGTTTCTACCAGAGCTTAGTGGGTGTGCCAATGTTTTCCAAGTATAATATTTTCGACAAAATATGGAAAACAAATATTGGTCTTACGATTAGATAATACCAGGTTGAAAGTAATTCTCTAGTGATTCACTTAAAGTGGAAACCTATGTTATAGGGAACATTATATACTAAGGTAGATCTAATGATTTCTTAGACCTGGTCAATTGTACATATAGTGACATGGTATTGAAAAATAAAAGTTGGAATAATTCAAGTTAGAATTGTTTCCAGTGTCACATGGAATATATCTCTCTAGGTCTACATATCTAGGAAATGGGAGAAGATTAACATGGTAAGTTGAAATATATATGCTTAAGTTATGGATCAATCATGTGTTCTATGATATGTACAAAAATTGATATCACCAAGATATACTTTATTGTAGGAAAATATCAGTTATATCCATAAAAACTACAAGTAAAGAAGTCAAAACTATCTAATTATACTTCAACAAGTACAAAGGATATATGCCTAGTAAGAGGAGAAGAAAGGATACTAATTTTGGGGGATACAAACTAGTATTTCTTAGATCCATGTGATCTAATATCACAGTTTGGAAAAGGTGATGAGCAAGAAAATATCATAAAATCCATTGGTAACCATACTTACAATTACTGAGTATGTTGCAACTTTTGAGGCGGCTAAGAAGCAGTTTAACGCAATTATTTGTTCCATTTATTGGAATCAAACCTTTTAAGTAAAGTATTATCATAATCTAAATTATGATATTCTTAATAGAAAATATGTAAAGTTATAATAGTGTAAAAAATGGATATACTCAGGGTTTCCATCTCTTGAGAAGTTTTAATCAAAGTGATGAGGTCTCATATAGAATACTAGCCACGTGACCGAAACATGGAAGACCAAGTAACTAAAGTCATGACTCATTAGAAACATGATCATTAACATTTGAGTGCTAATAAGTATGGTTAGAAAGTTATATCTAGTGAAATTGGGAGTGTTTAAATAGTGAGTTCTCTTGACCTAACTATACAGTACTTTTGATTACCATATCATGTGTATAGTTAGATATACATGATGTTTACTTACCATTATAGTGTAGATATTTATGCATCCACTATTTAATGGTAAAGTCCATAGATTAATTTTCATATCAAAAGGTTATAGAAAATACCAGGCTATAATGAGAACCTTAAGATAATATGACATTAATCTTAAATAAAGGTTCTATGGTCTATTTACATCTTACTGACTGAACACAGTAGATGTTTGACTATCAAGTGTTGGGGGATCATAATCATTAAGACTTATTATCATGAAGTTCTCACTTGGTGATCTCTAGTAGTGAGATCATGAGGATAGACCCGCCAATAAGAACACCACATGTTTCAGGTGTCATTGGTTGTTTCTATCTACAAACATGTGTATTGGTATCCTGACATGAGACCATTATCAATGTGTTCAATTTGATTACGTACTTTGATTCAAGGTGAAAACCATGAAAATGAAGTCATGGAGATGTAGTTTTTGTTGGGTGTGTCATTCTTGGTATGGCATTGAATGAATGATCAAGATGGAATTTATCCTTTCCAAGTTAAGAAAGTTATATCTCTAGCATAATTAATCAAGATGGTAGTACCTTCATCAAATCCATTGCCATGGTAGTCGAAGGTAACTCCATTGAGATTATATCAAAATAATAATAAATCAAGCAAAGGACTATGACAAAAGTGTGAATCCTGCTTTATGAGATATCATATGATAAATATATTATATTACACAGTGCATGTACGTAGGTTAGTTTTCATTTACATGAATACTACTTATCTCTTTAGAAGCCATGATGGGTTTCTAGATTCCACTCTTGGTCTGTGAATATTATTCACTACTTTTAAGATAAGGGTCTAGAGGGTCACACACAATAGCGCTTTCAATATTCTATTCTATTCTGATGGATAGGTATATAGGACATGGTGGGCCCCACCATGAGGTCCGAAAGTTATCCAAGATTTATCAATCACTGATAAATAAATAAATTCATTATTATTCTTGTATATAATAATTTATTCGGTTTTATTTAATAAAAGTATTTACAAGTTTTTAAGTAAATATGGGGAATAATATTAATCGAACGAATATTATTTTAATATTCAAGGTGTATTTAATATTAGCTGGAATTATGAGTCAGGTTAATGACTTGGGTTAATCACATAATATATTTAATATGCATTACAAGTATGTGAAAAAATATAAATAATATAAATGATGTAGTTAGTTTGTCATTATTATTTATTTATTACTTATTAAGTGGATGATAGATATATGGGGGTCGAGAACCCTAAATGGGTATTTTTTCACATCCACTATATAAGTACATAAGGATCTCATTTCTGGTGTGCAAGAAAATTAATTTTCCAATGAATATAGATCTCTTATCTCCTCCTCGTACATCCTTGAGAGATAAATACACCGTTTGAGAAATAAATCCAAGGATATCTTCACGGATCATAGGAATGGAGTCGAGGTGATTGTCGCGACGTCGAAGGAATCATCGAAGCTCTACACTAGCACTTGAAAATCGAAAATCAACATTTGTACACTTTCTTGAATCATGTGTGGATGATCTAGAGAGGATCATCTTTGGATCCTTCATGCAATGATTGTCGATGAAAAGATTCAGTCAAACATGCCACTGATCAAATAAGGTACACATTTGTTTTGTTATTTTGTTCTTATTTAATTCATATTAGATCCTAAGACCTATATCAGGGCTCAGATCATTGGATAAATTGAAGTTATGTTGCTCTGGTAATGAAAATTTTAAATCCTCGTCCCATTGGCTTCGGATGCATGTCCCACTACCTCAAAGTAAGGAACACGAGATTTCCAAGGTTCGGCCTCAGTATAAGAACCTACATCCTTTCCATAGCCACTCTCATGGGTCTATGGATATTCACTATTATGAAGAAGTGAATACAACTTATGCTAATAGTGGTAGCAAGGTTGAAGGGTTTACAGTTTTAGTGTTTCACGGTTCGCTGGTGGTGGGTCTGGTTGCGGTCTCCAGCATTATTGACATCAGTTAGTGGTGATGATGATGGTGTTCTATTGATAAGGATGACTCTATGGCAGGGGATGGTGTGTCAGTGTGTTTATAGAAGGTGGTTCATGGTTGGATGAAGACTTGTCTAAAGGCTGACACGGGTGGATCTCAGATGTGATCTTCTTGGGAGCTGTGAATCCTTTGAATTTTGAATTTTGAATCTTGATGTTCGGTATCTTTGGCTCTTTTGGTTCATGCATGTGTGTAGGTTACTGCTCATCCATAAAGCATATATTGAAAATCAAATAAAAATTATAATTTTCGGTAGTACAACTTATGCCAACTCCCATTATACACCTTCTATCTCTCGATAGGAATGATTATACTGGCTCCCACTAGTTTAGAAAGTTGATTACAAAGAAATTGACCCAAAACAAAAAAAAGACTTCATTTAATCTTGTCCATTATTTAAATATATTATTATAATTTTATAATTATTTAAATATATAAATATTTATTTATAAACATGCGAATAATACTTTAAAAAAAATCTTTACATATTTATATATTTATAGCCCCTAGGGTGAAACATAGTGGTAGTTTCCCCTGTGAGCTCGGCAAGGTCTCGGGTTCGAGTCTCGCAAAGTACATCTTTATATTGTATGTTTCTTACTTTTCTTTGTAATGTAGCCTCTTTCCCTAAATAAATTGAGGCTTCAACCTCAACTTATATATATATATATATTATAAATATAAATATAAATATAAATATATGATATTAATTATCTAAATAAATTTATTATAATTTTATAATTAATTAAATATATATAATTATTTATTTATAATTATATAAATACATTTTTAAAAAATAATATTTATTTGTAATAATTATAAATATATAAATATATAAAATATAGTAAATATAAATTTATAAATATATTTATTTATAAATATTTATTTACAAATATATTTTTAACATTATTAATGAATATATAATTTTAAATATATTCATTTTAAAAATTAGTGAAATTGAATAGTTAAAAATGGATACAATTTAAAAATATTGAAAAAATGGATAAGTTTTATTAAATAAATATAAATTATTAAAGAAAATATGGAAATGTATGTTTAAGTAAAGATGAATACATATTGAAAATACCAAAAAAATACTAAATAAATATATATAAATAAATAATAGAGAATGAATATATTCAAAAAAAATATTAAAAATAAATAAATAATACCTAATTATAATGATATTAAAATTAAATACATAAAACTAATTGATTAAAAACATAATATATTAAATGTATCGTGTTATAATTAAATTATAAAATATACTAAAATTTGAATAAATCACATAAATATTAGGTGTATGTGTTTCTATATCAGATTTCATTAATTGTGTAAATATTTACATGTGTGTGTGTTCTATATAAAAATTCATTAATTATGTATATGTATGTGAAATCAATGTATCACACATCAGATATATGTTAAATTGAAAAATAAAACAACATTAAAATTGAATAATACATTAATGTGTTTTTAATTATTACACTTTATTCATTTTTGTCACGAACTAGCCTGGGTCGACCCTAAACCGATCACCCAAGCTGATCCACAGTAAGGATCAAGAGGCGTTCTTGATCCTCCTGGGATGGCGACAAGCACCAAGGGCATCAATAGAGAAAAAGGGAATAATTTCTCCTAATAAAATATAAAAGGACAACAATATAAAATAAAGAGCAACCCAAACTCATTTGATTTCCAAAACTTGCATTGTTTACATTTACAAAGGTAGATACAACAAAACTTAACAACAAAAAAACCAAGAAAACTAAACTAAACCTAACACCAAAGAGCACCACCATGTGACTCTAAGGGTCACTCTCTAACCAAACATTGACCACCACCCAAGGTGACTGAGCCAAAGCTGGAACCTGCAGAAGAAACTAAAAACAAGAAAAAACCATAGGCATGAGTAATTAAAACTCAGTAGGTAGGCCCGACTAATCTATTCCCTATAGACATCCTTTAAATAAAGTAACAATGGTTTTTAGGTTTGAAATACCAACTATAAACATAGGTTTTTCATAATTTTATTTTCAAAATACACAAATCACAACCCATTGACCTTACATTTTATAACAAGGCTCATTCAAGTAAGTTAAGTTGGGTTTATAGGGGAGATGGGAAAAAGAGGAACTAGATAAGAAACATTCATCTTTTATGAAAAAACTTTCAAATCAACTTTCTTGAAACATTTAAAACACAAACACACATTCATGATTTACCAAGGAAACTCCAAAACCAAGAACATGGGAGACAGACTTACTATGAGGGAAATGGATAATGAGTCTAGTGTCAGATCCTCATGGAAATACCTAGGAACTCAAAGGAGAACCAAAACATACTATACACATGACTCATCCTGAAGGAATTCCCTACTCAATGACATCATAACGCCCTAACGCCTGATCGTCACCCTACCTATCCTAGTCGAGGGGCCCAATCCCATAACAATAAACCCAAGTATCCACCTGCTACGGGCCACTAGCAAGTACAATAAACTAGACTAGTGTAAAAATCGTTCTCAGTAAACCTCTTTGTTATGCTAGGTTCCCATGCTATGTTTGTAAGGGGGTGTGCCAAACAATTAAAGCAACAAGCCACATATAAATACTATGATACACCACTAAAAGTGGCACCACCCTAGCTTCCTCAAGGAGTATCCCATGCCTTAAACAAGAACCACATGGGTGAAGTCCCAATACGAGGTCATTCCCATTAATTCATCAACCAACTAGCATGGCCCCCCCTAGAGGGGTTTTATAATTAACCAGTTCAAGATGCCAAATGATCCTTACAACATTTTCACAAAACAATTAATTTTATAGGTAACCACACTCAAACTACTTCCACAACCTAACACACTTTTGGAAACCCATTTCATAAATCTAACCCACCATTCAAACCAAAAACACACTTATAAGGTCCAAAGAGGCATACCATTAAGCATTTAATGTTTAAAACCCATTTAAAACTCAAATCATCTTTTTTAATATCACCAATGAATTTATAAAATCCAAACCATGCCTTTAAATATCACTAATCACTTTAAAGGTCCAACTGGGCCATTTAACAAGCACTTGGGGTGCAAAAACATTTCCAACGATCCCAAACATTCACAAAACAAAAGGAAACCAAATAATTTCTCATGATACAATTAATTTAACAACAAAAATGCCTATTTATAAACTAAATGAGGTGAAAACATCAAGAAACCAATGTAAACCTAATTTAAATCAAAATATGCAATGGATTCCTACCTCAAGAGTGAAGAAACTTCTGGAATCCAGTGTGAAACTTCAGTCACACAACTTACACACCCAAAGGAGACAAGATATAACCTAAGATGTTAAGAAAAAACTCAAAAATTGAGGATTCAATCCTAAAAAATGGATCCCAACCACTGGAGAGAAGGAGACCCAAAAATGGGGAAAGAAAACCCTAGAAAAATGGAAGAAATCAAGGGATAAATCACTTACGAGGAGTTTACTTGGAGAATCTAGGGAAAACCCACCAAAAGAGGGGAGATCTGGAGGATATGAGGAAGTGGGGAGCCTCCTATGGTGGAAGAGGTCAAGGGGGGGTGAGCAAGAGGGGTGAGAGGGTTTAAAATCGGGTGGAAAAGTAACATGAACCCCTAATTTTTAATAACATGGCAGGCCGCAAGGTTTACTAAACCATGCAGAAACTGTGAGACCACTACTGCGTTGAAACTGAGGTACCACATGGTTACCTAGAAATTACTACATGACCATACGGTAGGTTCTGTAACCTGCTACATGGTTTGATAGACCATGTAGTAACTGTTCTCAGGGTACTGTCCACCCAAAAAACCCCCAATTTCACCCCAAATTCAAGGAAACCCCTAAGGAATAGAACTAGGCCAATGATATAAGAGAAGAACCTTCAAAAAACTCAAACCATTCACACCTGGTCCCTGAGAAAATAACTAAAAACCAAACCGAACCAGAACCAAAAATGAATTCCAAAACATGGGTTTGATAATTAGCCCCACCATAATACTTTTCGCCCCTGGAAAGCCAACCCGAGGCTTAGTCCGGAAGTAGAACCACTAATCCTTTAAAACCCAAGGAAAAACTTGAAGAATGAAAAATGATAAGGTTACCAAGACATCACCAACAAGAATAGAAACTAATGAGAAGAACTCAGGGGACCAAATTGGGCTTCTTACTAAGTGACACCCACACCAAGATCTTAAAAACCTCTAGTTGATCAGTTCAAGGACATTCAATTTCTTCATCACCCTCAAAACAGCCTTAAAAAACAATATCCTAAATGTCACTAAGAGGAACACAACCATCCTCCCAAAACCAAATAATAAGCTTAAACTACATCCAATGAGTACTTTCAATAACCCAACTCTAACCTCACGTTGGAACACTCCCCTCCCAACCTTTTATTCAAAAGGAGAGCATAGAATTAGGTGGTTCTGGACAAGACTACCCACTACCAATCAATATAAGGAATGGAACCAAGACACTACCACAGGGAGGCCAGAATGGACTCCCCACTATAAGAGACTGGGTTATGCTGCTTTTCTTCATGAAAAGATTTCAATGAGACCCACGATGGGTATCCCCACTATAATAACTCATGAGATCATAAGAACTATTTAATTTTCACGCATGGACCAAAAAACTCCACCACAAGGGGAGGTGAGGGAGGTCCCATCTAATGGACCATCAAAACCACAAAAACATACATGAACTGATCGAATAACCAAGATAACCACCAATGAACCAAACTTAACTCTCAAAATAATGATGAAAGGGCCATAAAAAAAGGAGGCCCACATTCAATGGAACACAACCACTGAGATATTAAGAAAAAAAGATAACTATAACTTTTTATAATAAAAAAGAGAACTCTGAAACCCAGATGGGTCACAATGTGGAAATAGGGTTCCCACACCACCTTCCACTAAACGGAACAACTAAAAACAAGATTAATAAACATGAGGCATAAGATACCTCAATTTCCCATGTAGAGAACATAACTTAAACATAATACTTTCCACACTACTGGGGTTCCCCTGACTATGCACCAGCTTCACTCTAGTACCTAAGGCTGGAGCTTTGAAGATTGAAGCATCTCCTACCTCATATTCAGGCTTCAGAAACCCCTGAATAGAAAAAATAGATCAAAACATCACAAAATACACTTCCACTGAAATAGAAGTTCAAAAGGGTTTAGCAAAAAACCACTCTTAAAAAAGAAAGGAAAAGAACCACCACAAAATTCCACCATACATGACTATTACAACAACTAACATTACAAAAAAAATACCCAAAATGACCCCAAATAGTTCTCTAATCCTACAAATGGGATGGGGTGTCCTTTGAAGAATTGGGTCTAGCATCACAGTTCTTCTTGGAAACATCCTGATAGAACCACTTCAATTTACCTAATCATCCCCAGGTGTGGTAGGTTCTTAGAGCACTCAGGCACAATGGTCTCTTATGATCGAGATTTCCACAGTGGCGGCAGGTCACAACATTGCACCCTGAAGAGGTTAACGAGAGGTATGAAGGCATCTTAATTATCCTACCATCACCACCAGCATCCGCTCGTTTCCATTACTCTTACTGAAATCCTCTTATCTATTTCCAAAGACAAAAGGAAGATTGTCCATCTCAAGCCCTCCTGCTAGCCCAACTTTAGCATGGAAGGCTTGCCTCGCCACATTAGAGAAGGTGGTTTGGTTGAGCTCTTCCACCTTTGACTACATCTCAGGATGAATCCCGAGCTCAAAATTCTGAGCTTTCAAGGGATTGTTTCCAACATATCCTAGTTCATATGGATCCAAGTCTAGGAAGCGATGAAATAACTCCAACACCAATCAAACACCTTACTGAAGACCGCACAACTCCATATGATTCCTCACCTTCATCATCTCGTTAAATAATTATTGGATGAATTAATACTTTAAGGACACCCAGATGAAATATTTCTGAGACTTTCTTTGATACAAGGACTTTTACCATTTCCAGGCTAGGCCATCGAACATAAAGGTAGAAAACTTTAACTTCAATGTCTCAGGAAACTTGAGGAAACTTAATTCTCTCTCGATCCACCATAACTACTCCTATTCCTAAATAGGATCCACTTAACCAAATAAAAGAGGAGGTTTTAACTTCTCAAAATCAAGAACACAGTCTATAGGTCGATCAATTAGATCATTCACTCGAAATGTACCACCTCAAGTTGCATCTTGGGTATCCATCAAACCTCTATGGGGGAGGACACTAAGAGACAAGGAAAAAAAATAACTCAATAAAAACCAATAAAAAACATGGATCCTTCACATAAAAAATCACAAAATAAACACCACCTAAAAAAATAAAAGAGACATGGAGCACCACCACAAGATATCAAAACATCAATATTTCCCTTAAAACACTTTCAAACAGAAAACAAGCGTTAAAGAATTCCACACCCACCAATGGTGTCCCAAGGGCCTCTCCCATTCATATTCTTGTGCCATACCAAGAACCCATCCATTTTCTCATAAATATATATGCATGTGGTTGCTCATGGAGGAACCAGAGGTAAAACATTTGACTCACCCTTCCTTTCCAAATCCCACAATGCTCTTTTCCAAAAACCTCTATCCACGAAAATTTGAAATCCCATACAAATATCACAAAATCATTTTCAAAGAATTTCCAACCATTCATTTAAAACCCCATTTCCATCTTTTCACATAAAATCTAAAACATTTCATTTTATTCAAAAAAAAATAGAAAACTTCCCAAATATTTAATAACAACCCGATCAAAACCATTTCCATTTATCCTAAAAATTCATTTCACAAAACCCAATTTCCCAAAACTTTCTTAAAGAAAGTTGTGAAAATCCCATTTCTTTCCAATTTTCAAAACAAGGTCATTTCCATTAGAATTAAATTTTTTACAATTCCAAATAAAGACTTTTCAAAACAGTTTTCAGAATTAAAGAAGACCCACATGATTCACAAGGGGGAAACTAGCATCGATGGGTGACTTGGTCATATGGTTAACATCAATATGCCAGTAATGCCACCATAACAGAGAGAATTATGGGGTAATTTCCCCAGTTCCACATGGATTTCCAAGCCATATGAGCTCATGGAGGACACTTCCCAACTCCCTTTTCATTTCCCAATACCAAACAATCCACAATAACCAAATACACCGACAAACCCAAACATCCCATGGTAACTTGAGGTTCGGAATGAGAAAGAGTTTGAGATGCTCTTCCCGCACTGACACCTCAAGGCCGAAAATCCTGCTCCTTCTACCTCAACAACCCCAGGTAAAAAAGGGAACTCTAAAGTAAGGTCCTCAAAAGAGCTGACCTACTCTGATACCATTTTTCACGAACCATCCCATGATGACCCTGAACCGGTCACCCGAGCCGATCCACGACAAGGCTCGAGAGGTATTCTCAATCCTCCTAGGATGATGATAAGAACAAATGGAATCAATAGAGAAAAAGGTAATGATTTATCCCAATAAAATAAACTAGGATAGCATTAAAAAATAAAGAGAAACCAAAAATCATTTGATTTTCAAAACTTGTATTGTTTATATTTACAAAAAGAGATAAAAAAACTTAACAACAACAAAACTTGGAAAACCAAACTAAACATGACACCAAACAACACCACTATTTGAACCTGAGGGTCACTCTCCAACCAAACACTGACCATCGCCCAAGGTGAATGAGCTAAAGCTGGAACCTGTAGGAGAAACTAAAAACAATAAAACACAATAGGCATGAGTAATTAAAACTCATTAGGTAGGTCCGACTAATCTATTCCAAATGCACATTCTTTAAATAAAGAAAAAATGGTTTTTAGGGTTAAAATAAAAACTATAAACATATGTTTTTATACTTTTCTTTTCAAAATAAAAAAATCACAACCCATTTCCATTACATTTTATAACAAGTCTCATTCAAGGAAGTTAAGTTGGGTTCATAGGGGATATTGTAAAAAGAGGAACCAGATAAGAAACATTCATTTTTAATGAAAAAATCATTCAAAAAAACTTTATTGAAACATTTTTAACAAAAACATGGATTCATGATTTACCAAGGAAACTCCAAAACCAAGAACATGGGAGACAGTCTTACAGTGAGGGAAATGGCTAATGAGTCTAGTGTCAGATCATCATGGGAATACCTAGGAACTCAAAGGAGAACCAGAACATACTATACATGTGACTCATCCTGAAGGCATTCCCTACTTAGTGACATCATAACACCTTAACACACGGTCGTCGCCCTACTTGTCCTGGTCAAGGGGTTTGATCCCATAGTAATAAACCCAAGTATCAACCTTCTATGAGACACTAGCTAGTACAATAACCTAGACTAGTGCAACAATCATTCTCAGTAAACCTCGTTTCCATGCAAGGTTCCCATGATATGTTCATAAGGGGGTGTTCTAAAAAATGAAAGCAACAAGTCACATATAAATACTATCATACACCACCACAACCAGAACCACCCCGGCCTCCTTAAGAATAATTCCATGCCTTAAATAAGAACCACATGGGTGGAGTCCCAAGATGAGGACATTACCACCCATTCATCATACAACTAAAAAATAGATCCCTCATAGAGGGGTTTTCTAATTAACCAGTTAAAGATTCCAAATGAGACTTAAAACATTTTCACAAAAAAAAATATTTTATAGGTAACCACACACAAACCACTTCCATAACCAAACACACCTTTGGAAACCCATTTCATAAATCCAACACACCATTCAAACCAAAAACACACTTATAAGGGCCAAAGGGCCATACTATTAAGCACTTAATGTGGAAAACCCCATTTAAAAATTAAAATCACCATTTTTAACATCACCAACACATTTATAAAAACCAAACCATGCATTTAAATATCACTAATCCCTTGAGAGGGCCAACCGGGCCATTTAACAAGCACTTGGAGTGAAAAAACATTTCCAACAATCCCAAACATTCACAAAAAAAAGGAAACCAACTAATTTCACATGATAAAATTAATTTAACAACAAAAAAAATCCTATTTAGCAACTAAAGAATGTGAAAACATTAAGAAACCAATGAGAACCTAATTTGAAGGGAAATATGTAATGGGGTCCTACCTCATGAGTAGAGAAACATCTGGAATCTGGTACAAAACTTCAATCGCACCACCACCTCACCCAAAGGAGAAAATATCATACCTAAGATGTTAAGAAAAAACTCAAAAATTGAGTATTCAATCCTAAAAATTGGATCCCAACTGCTGGAGAGAAGGAGACCAAAAAAGGGGGAAAGAAAACCCGAAAAAAAGAGAAGAAAGCAAGGGAGAAATCACTTATGAGGATTTTAGTTGGATAATCTAGGAAAAAACCACCAAAAAAGGGGATATTTAGAGGATATAAGGAAGGGGAGGATTCTCTTAGGGTAGAATAGGTTGAGGTGGATGAGCAAGAGGGGTGATAGGGTTTAAAACCGGGTAGAATAAAAACTCGAAACCCTAATTTTTAATGACCTGGAAGGCCGCACAGTTAGTCCACACAATTTAGAAAACTATGTGGAAACCATGAGACCGCTACTGGCTAGGAACCAAAGTACCACATAATTACCTGGAACTTAATAAACGGTTGTGAAGTAGCCGTGTGATAGGTTCTGTAACCTGTTGCACGGTTTGACAAACCATGTGGTAATCGTGCTTCGAGTACTGTCCACCCCAAAAACCCATATTTTTCACCCAAAACTCAAGGAAAGTCCCAAGGAAGAGAACTAGGACAAAGATAAAAGAGAAGAACCTTCTAAAAACTCAAACCCATCACACTCATTCCTTGAGAAAAGAACCAAAAACCGAACCGAACCAGTACTAAAAATGAATTCCAAAACCCAGGTGCGACAATTTTCTATATATTTATATTTAATATATATTATTAATTACTATTTATAATTAATATATATATATATATAATTTATTTATTTTTATTAATAATTCTTTCATTAATAAAATTTTAAATAATAATATTATTTATTTATTTTTAATTTTTTTGTTTAATTATTAAAATTTATTCATTTATTCATTTTTATGTTTAATTATTAAAATTTATCAATTTTATATATCTATATTTAATATATACTATTTATTAATATTTATTATCTATATATATATATATATATATATTAAATTTATTCTTTTTTATCAATAATTATTTAATAAATAAAATATTTAATAATTTTCTTAATTTACTCTTTTTTAATTTTTATTTTTTTATTGCATTTTCTTCATTTTACATATATACATATTTAATATATACTATTAATTATTATTTTTATTTATATACATGTATATTCAATTTATTCATTTTTATCGATAATTATTTAATAAACAAAATGTTCAATACTTTTCTTAATTTACTCTTTTTTAATTTTTATTTATTTATTTCATTTGATTCATTTTACATATCTATATATTTAATATATACTATTTATTAATTTTTATAATTTATATATATGTATATTCAATTTATTTATTTTTATCAATAATTATTTAATTGATAAAATTGTTAATATTTTTTCAAATTTTTATTTTTTTAATTATTTTATTTTATTCTAGAAATTTATCAGCACTAAAAATGTGCTGATAAAGTGTATCATTTATTAGCGCTAAAAATAAAGCACTGCTAAAAGATATCATTTATCGGTGCTCTTTTTAGCACTGTTAAAGGTCTATTTTTTATTAGTGATTGTACCTTTTACTATTTATGGTCCAACCTCCCTGTCTACAAGTGCAGGCTGAATGACATGAAACTTTCCTAGCCTCTTCCCTGTGACATCATCTGATTCCCATGTGTTTCACCACTCAGTTGATATGGTCGCTCTTTCCCAGAAGCACCACATCCACTGTCTCTACCACTATGTCCAATAGAACTCTAGATACCAGGATGATATGGTGTAGAAGATCCCTTTCTTGCACCCTGGTTTTATCTAGATCATCTATCACTACTCATATATCATGGGTTCCTGCAAAACCTTTGTTGATGTCTCATCTTACCGTAAGATTGGCACTCCACTAGTAGTCGGGGGAACTTTCTCTGGAATTGTCTCGACCTGCCACATTGGTGATAGATCACTTGAGTAATATCCAAATCAATTGATACCTCTGCCTGGGTGCCCTTCTTCCCACTACTCTGGATAACATTTTTATAGTGGCACTTCCTACTCTTGAAATTCATACCTCCTGATCATCCAGTAGTGACCATCTTCCCTGCACTAAAAGCCTCCCTCAAGTTCCCCTCAACTATGAGATCTCAATCAACCACCTCAGCAAACTTCTTTAACCGAAAGAGGTTAACTGGGGACTTAATCTAAAATTTAAGTATGTCCTGAAAATGTATTTCCATAGCTGTCTCATCCCCTACTAATGCTGGAGTAAAGCGCTACAGGTCTGTAAAGAGTCCAAAATAGTCCATCACAGAAATACTCCCCTGATTCAACCTCATGAACTCAGTTCCTCTTTCCTACCTCAAAAAATAAGGATAGAAGTGCTCCAAGAATTCCTCCAAAAATTCCTTCCATAACATTCCATCAACATTTCCATTCTGAGCATGAACGTCCCACCAGTTCTTCGCTGATCCTCATAGCATGTAAGCAGTCAACATGACCCTCTTCTCAGCAAGAGTCTCCAAATGTTCAAGTATCGTCTGGATAGACTCAACCTAGAACTCAACTCACTCAGGTCTACCCTCTCTAGTAGAAGTATGAGGGTGCTGTAACTAAAACTTTTGCATTAATTCATACATTCTCTTCATAACCTGCTCTGGGTCTCTTTTTATGAATTGCATGAATTGAGAAAAGTTCTCTTTGAACTACTCTCTAGCTTCCTCACCAGACACTACTGGTTCCTCAGGCTCCACTACTGGTAGATAATATCTATCCATAACCTCTTGTCATCTCTCAATAAGCATCATCATAGAGGCATATCTCTATAATGTAAAACATGCATCTCAGGACACATTACACAACTTTAGAACATTTCATAAGAGAGTTTTCACATTAAGTCATGACATGTCATTTCCCCTTTCCTACCACATGATCAAAACTGAGGCACTAGCACTACCCTTAACCATCATACACCTAGTTCATGGTTAACAAGGGTAAAATCATTCTCATAATTCAATTTTCTCATTTAGACACACATTTATTCACATTTTTCATCATTTATTCACTTTTAATTTCATATTAAGCACCATTTTCAATTCAATTTTACCAGCAAGGAAAATTAGTTTAGGTTCAGCAACATACCCAAAACCTATTTTCCTATGTGTGACTAAAATTATGCATGTCACAAAATAATATTGAGTTCCTAGAATGATTCATGCTTAGTTAACTCTCATTTCATATTGGGCCATGAGTCAAATCTCAGAAAATATTAGAAATAATTATCACATCACACAATAAGTGCATCACCTAAGGTGAAATAACATACATCCATAAAAAACACATCAATAATAGTAATCCCACCCTAAGTACTTGGGTTTTCTCCCATACATGGGTTTGTAACTCCCATCCACAAGCTCATAAACAAGGCCCAGGTCATCCTATTCTCCTATCTGCATTTCCCAAATAATAAAACAAAAAAAACTATTTTGATACCACTTCGTAACATCTTGACTTGGATTCCACACACTAATTCCCTAAGATAGTCAGTTACATGACCTTAGGCATGCCTACTTGTATTCCAGAGGCTATCGACTGACAGTAAGGGTTTAATATCAATCATGGGGAGACTATACCCTCTTTATCCGAGTAATACCTCAATGGAAATAAATAATAAATAACCAAATGATATATAATCATAACCATAATGATACCAGTATCACAAGATGACCAAAACTTGAAATACAATGTCAAAACAGACAGTAGATATGCCATGCTAGAATACGTGTCAAGTGTCAAAATGCAAACCCAAAAGTAAAGACACTGAAAACTCCCAAGCGGGTCCCAAACCATGTCTAGTTCCCTCATCCCAGCTCCATCCCAAATCAGTCATCTAATACAGGTCATTTTCCCTTATCCTATCATGTAAGCATGAAATCTATTAGGGTACTAACCAGGAATCCTGAGCAGGGTGTGAGTGCAACTCAGTAGGCCACCACCAACAACATCTAAAACAATATCTGGTAAATAAGAAGTGTATGCAGTTTTATAAATAACACATAAAATCAATAAAGTAAACAATTTATACTTATTCAATTACTCTATATTTAACCACATAACACCCAGGTTCCTGTGGTCACCTGAACTCTTAATTCCTACTTTATCTCGTGCCGAAGTCTGAACTATCCCCAAGGGATATCATATCTCGCTACTAGAAATTAGGTCTATATCCATAGTTTATAACAGTGGCTATTGGTCAAAAAACAATGTATATAGGTAATAGCCATGTTTTGGGGAACCATGACTCATATTGGTGTAGAAATAGGGAACCAACTATATCCATGGTTTCCACCATGGCACTAGACCTATATCTATGGTTTGGAACCATGGATATAGATAATTTTATTAAAATCTACAACCATGGTTTAAAATTGTGACTATATATCTAGCTCCACACTTGAAACCATGGAATTAAACCTATATCCATGGTTTCCATCGTGGCATTAGAGTTATAGACATGGTTTTAAACCATATATATATGATGCACTTTCCTAAATAAATCCAGTAAATATGAGCATGCACAAAGCTTGTCATTGGTTCTACTTTGTTCATTTATAATGGGTAAAAAGAAAATATTGATATTTTCCACATAAAATTATAAACGGTTGATTCCTTTCTGTGTGTTTTTATATTTTCCGCATACAATCCATTAGTGTGATTACATCAAAGATATATAATTCCACTCTACATGAACCATCCTATCTATTTCAATGCCCCCTTCATGGATTCACTTAACTTGTTCCGCCATTCACATCAGCCATTCGGAAACCTTGGTTCCTTATAGACCCAACCCATAATCCCTTGCTGGATGTGTTCTTAAAATATTACCCTCTTGAATGAAGTTCCCATCTTTATTCCACAACAACAAGAAAAAATAGGGTGTACTTCTTCATTTAATCTCAACTGATGCTTGGATACCTAAATTATTTACCTGACTCATAGTGCCATAGAGTGGGGGTGTTGTAATTACAAAAGAACTGAATAAATGCCCTGAAAAATGTTACACATTCACTTATAGTGGATAAAATATCCAAAAGAGAAGGAAATGCGGGGGTAAGATCTTACCTGATAACAAGTTTGGGAATAATGAACCCTTCTTCTCCCACACCATTTAATTTGAAAACCTGTAAACTAAAGCCTAGAAACATGTATCCTAAAATCAGTAAAACAATCAATCTGTAAACCTATAATCTTATAACCAAAAAAAAAATTAAATATATAAACATGGAAACCTTTTAATCTCCATCATGCATACCTAAAAAACCATAATACCTTCATCCAGTAAACCTATCAACTAAAACCCACAAACCTGCAACCAAAAAACTAGAAAATTAGTAACATGTAATGTGTAATAAAAAAACTATCAACTTATAGCATCCAAACCTGCTATATTACAAGACTTCAAACCTTCAAAACTATAAACCCACAATATAAAAACTTGAAAAATATAAACATTCAAATATTAAACTAGAAAAAAAATCTCTTGAAAATAAAAAAAACACAAGACCTATAAATATGAAAACATGAAACATCTATCCTCTAAATCAGCAAACCTAAAACTCATTAGTCTATAAAATGTAACCAAATAATACTACAGACCTAAAATAAGAAAAATATAAAACCTATATCACACAAAAATACATCCAACATTCAATCCTATAAACAATAGAACTTAAAAATATGAACCCAGATTATCCCATAATGCATGAGCCAAATCCATATTAAACATGTACATCAGTTGTAATCATGGTTTTTTCTAAAGAACCAAAACAAATATATGAATTAAAATAATTTATTTACACATATCCAGAAGAATAAATCCAACTCAAAAGAATTTTGGAACAATATTATATGAATCAGTATGAGTATAATTTTGGGGCGGTGGAACCAGTATTCATTTGATGGTTGAACCACAAAATCTCCTTTAATGGCTACATGTTTATCAGAAACTTCATGGGCTATCTCATTAATCACATGCTCCATTTTATTACCCACATAAAGTAAAACCATATTACAGAGGTTCACTGTGAACAATCACTAAAATGGGAATGACAATTAATGGGAATATTTATCATCATTATATCATTAAAATGATATGTTACAATACTAATCATGAAGGGAATGAAGGTTATCTAAAAATATGAAGGAAAATATGCATAGGAAAATAAGAGTGTGTAATATTTTGACACCAAGGATATTTATTTATGTATACAAATTAACATCACTGGTACTTTGGTACATTCACTGGGCTTTCAAATCATAGTTTATGGGTTTAATTTTAGTATATCGTTATTTTAAGTTTGATCTTTTTCCATATTATTTAACATTAGGGTTATCTATTTTCAATAGAATTATCTCACCCATACATACATGGAATAATTGGAACAATATATGGGTTTTATTTTAAAATTATTCCTCCTCACTACTATCTTGTTCTCTCCCCAATTCAACTCTTTATTTAGTGAAAGTGTTTGTTCAGAAATAGAACAAACGCCACTTATTTTTTCTAACTACTTATCATAAGTAATAAATGCTATAATAATTTTCAACAAGTGGTGAAAAATGAACCATAAGACTTAACATGTTAAGATTATAGATCATAGAATACATAATCATAATAGTTTTAGGGTTGAAATGTAGACCCATGACACTCCCATATAACTGGGACTAAGATTATTACAGTTACAACATGAAATTGAATTAGTTTAAGGAATATTAAATTAGAAAACTCAAGAACATCCATGTGTGAGGGAGATAGAGTGAGAAATAAATAATAAAGAACATCAAGGATGAGAGAAATAATAATCATACCAAAAAAATTGAGGAATAAAAAACCCACCACAAATAACAATAGATACCAACTTCAATTAAAGAAACTCAATCAATAACAAAACAACCAAAATAATATTTCTTAATTCATTTCAAGAATGGATGACATTTTTTTATAAATGATAAAAAAATCATGCTTAAAAATTACTTGAAATATCCCGCCTAATTACAAGGATCTTTGGAAATGATCAAAAAATCATGATTAAAAATTACTTGAAATATCCCTCCTAATTACAAGAATCTTTGGAAATTTCAGGAATCCCTAATTAAGAGAAGCTTTAGAAATTTCAGGAAAGAAAAAAATGTTACTTCTAGGATATTAATCACCTAATTCCAACAACTTTCTTGAAATATACTTCAAGGTAATGCGTCATGTAATTATAAAAATCAAACTTTGGGTTTCCCCAACAATGGGTCTATAAGAAATCCAATGATCATCACTAAATGAACTAAGAGAATTTAAAAAAACTTCAAACATTTGTCGAAGAAGATGATCATTGAAAGGTGATAAAATCATCATCATTGAGTTTATTAGGTCCAATCCTCCAAGATCAACACTGCTTACCAGATTCATTATCATTATATAGTAATGAACACCACAAACCATCTCTATCAAGCCACTTCTTGGCTTCACCTCCCACGATCCAAGAACCAAACCACTAGAACTTATATCATTTATATAGCATAAAAAACTACTACCAAACCTCCAAATTCTTGAACCTTTAGCCCTCCAGCTACTGTAAGTTCTAGTATTTGGGTCATTATTCTAAAAATTACATGACAAATAAATCCAAGTTAGAAAACAGAAACTAATAAATAAAAAATAATAAAAACAATGAAAATGAATCTATCCATTCTAGTTAGATAAATTATATTCAAAAATAAAAAATGAGTAATCTAAAAAATTACTCATGCTTAAGGTAGCTAGGAGGATTCACAAGAATGAACCAATGATCATGAGGTTCATTAAACTAAATGAAAACATACAGAGAATATTTCAACAGATTTCATGGTAGTGTTATCCATATAAGAAAAAAATATAAGGAAATGGATGTTGAAAGTATCTCGAGAAGAATGGGAATTTATAAACCATACATAAAAAGAATCTCCACACACGGATACCATTGAAAATATAATTGGGATCCTGATGATAGATGATAAAAATTAAAAAAAAGGATGAATGAAGAGTTTCTCCAGTACTGAAACTGGAAAGATACGATAATTATGTTGGAGAGGAAACTCACATCCTTACTGATTTTACTAAGTATCATGTAAACCCTTCCTTATTCTCTAAATTTTGGTTTGGTTAATTTAATGTATAGAGAATTGAAGGAGATAAACTAAAGGGGGAATGGATGAGTGTTGTAGTAGTTTTAAAACAAGAAATGTTGTCTATAATAGTGAACATCAATTTCCTTGATAAAGAGATATTGACAATGTAGAATTATTTTATAAAAAAAAAGATGATTATCGTAAAAATATATATATAATTGAAGCACTGATAATTCCAATCACATCACATGTATGTTTTTTAAAATAGAATGCAACTTATATGATATTCTTACTATACATAAACCCCACATCGAAAACATCTTAAAATTAAATTAGTAATAAAAAAACCTATATATATATTATAATAATCCTTATAAAATGAGAATAAAATAGTAAAAAAATGCATACCTTAAAAGCAGGGTTGAAGCAACAGAAACCCATGCATAAGGAAACCCACACGGATACCATCCCAAAACCTTTTATAGCCTTTATAAATAGCATCAATCACCACAAATCACGAGTTTATGATATATAAATGTTCAATAGATACAACATTACACATCCAACCAACCCAAAAAAATGACATTACATAAAAAAATTAAGGCAAATAATAGAACCCATTACTTGACAAGCACCTTCATCGCAACTCAAAAGCACTTCATATGAACAATTGGCAGGCCATACTTTTCATACTCCCCCTTTTAAATCCCCATCTATTCAAACATATACACAAGTTCACATGAAAGATAATTAATATAAAAATAGTTAAAGTAGAGTCCAGGAGGAAACAAGCAACACCACCAAATTTTATTTTAAGATGGTTTCAGTGTGGGGTTTTTGTATAGTAAGCATATCATATATGTTTCATTATATTTTATATTAATTAATGTTGGTGTGTGATGTTAAATAAAAGTACCAAGTATTTATAACTACTATCTACATCATTTAAAAGGTTGATAAGGTGCTAGCTGTTTTGTACAATGTGTGAGATGTTATTAAAAAATGTTTAAGCCGGTTTGAATAGGATATTAAAGTGATATATCTATTGAGAAACCATCCAATATATATCAAACATTAAGGATTATAAATATAAGTGTTTAATAACACTTAGATTAATTTATGAGAATATTGGAGATGGATTGAAGTTAGGTGTTGTATCTCTTCATTAATTTGAATAATACCCAAATTTTGAAGCTAAGGCTGAAAAATGGCTATGTCTAGAGAACTTTTTATGGGTTATTTACCTGTGATATGTAAGCATCATATATTTTGTTCATAATTATCATTTATACCATTCATAACAATCATATAGTGTAGCTGAGTGAAAAAATATTAATGTTTTTTTCTATGTAAGTATCATCCATGTTTACGTAAACATCATTTTTCCCCAATATATGAAAAATCTATATGAATGGTCATAAATCCTTGTCAATAAAAAAAACCTTTGCCTATGTAGACATAATTATCTCTCTATGTAAACATAATTTAGGTTTGTTTAATAATTAAATAATCTATGTTACCATCAATAATTAGAGAAATTTTAATTTTCTATAGAGTGAAATATGAAATTTCCAAATTTTATAATCTAAATAGATAGTCCATTGTAATAATTCCAAATTACCTAACATCATAAATACTCATTAGGGTTTTTTATTGAAGTAATAAAATTATTACATCTTATCATTAAGCTCAGAGATTAAGATCAAAGGACAATTTGAGAGACTTTTGAAGTCTTGAAATTGGGTTTCTAGATTTCAAGGATTATAATGAAAATAAAATATAAAGATGCTAGGATATGATATAAAGATCATAAAATCATTGAGTCTTAAAGAGGCATGATCAAATATTGTATGAAAAATAAGAATAAAACTACATGGGTTTTCATGAATAATTAAGTTTAAGTTGTGTCAAGGATTGGGATATCCAAATGAGTTTAAATAATTATAAAATCATTGATTTCCAAGTTGAATGAGTAGGTTTTTGATCACCACGCCTTAGATAAATGAGATAATTATGAGATGATATGATGTTAATTTAACTAATCCTGAAGTGAGAAAATATAAATATTTCAAAAAATCTAGAAATGAATGATCAAAATCAAAAGATGCAAGAGATGAACTTCCAGTGAAAAAATATCAAAAATGAATTTGTGATTCAATAAAGTGAGATAGAGGAAGAGGTGTTGAGATTATATGTTACTCCTGGATTCATATGAATTTTTTAGTTTATATAATATGCCAGCTAGTGTGTGTGACTTTCCATGTTAACCTATAAGTATTTGGTTTCTTTTTTTGTAATACATGCTCTATGTATATTACTTTGGAGTTTTCTGAAATTTTACAAATGAATCAATTGAATCCTAGACATGTAAGACTTAGATTTAATATAATACATTGTGAATTTGAATTTCAAATAATCTAAGACTTCAGTCAATGATGTAATACTTTGGCCTCAATGGTAAAGACATAGCCACTATGTTAGAATTTGGTGGTATCATATGGATTTAGAGGAACTGTGTAAGGCTTCCTCATAGCATATGACATTGAAAATTTCTATAATATGGATAAGGGGAGTGTGAAATCCCAAATCAATGTAATAGAAAATGGTTTACCTAATATCAATGCCTAATTTATATAGTTCAACCACATTGGGAAAATATCCTAAAGAGAAAACACTAAATACATTTGTGAGAAAGAGAATTCAGGAGCTGTTGTGACTGGATGAGATCTGCAAGGAGGAGGATGATCACTGGGAGGGGGTGGCCACATAAGAGGATCACCTAAGGAAGAGTGGGTAGGTCTCTTAGGAGAAACATCTGTTGGGAGGTGAGGTGTCCATGTTCGGTGGTAGCGTTAGGGGAGGAGGTGGGGTGGCTGCTCGGATTAGCATTGGTAGGGAGGTGGGGTGGCCTCATCGTAGCAACATCATCGGGATATGAGATCACATGAGGGTATAAAAAAGGGAGGAATGTCATCGGGCGAGGATATATCATGAGGGGAGGAGTGTGGTCAGGCGGGGAGAGCTCGAAAGGGTTGAAGAAACAAGATTAGGGTCATGAGGAGGGCCGCACAAGGGTATAGGAGATGAGCCTCATGGGTAGGATAGCCACTCGGGTTCAATAAAAAAACCTATGCCCACAGTTTTTATAAAACCATGGCTTCAAATCAATCTTCAACCATAGTTTTAATTAAACTGTGGCTACAAATTAAGTTATATCCAAATATTTATAAAACTATGGCTATAGATCCATGGATATATATCATTTTTCTAGTAGTATATAAGAATTCCATTTTGACCATCATTCATCTCAAATAATATATGAATTCCATTGTTACCATTCATCATTTCAATTTACACTATGAGTTTTTGATGCAGCAGACCATGTCCCATAGTAAATTATCACATGTGAATTTTATTATTAAAATTCATCATTTCTTATCACACTATGGGATTTTGATGTAGTAGACCATGTCCCAAACCCAATTATCATATGAGAATTTCATTTTTACCATTAATAGTATCTTATCACACTCTGGGGTTTTGGTGTAGCAGACCATGTCCCACAAAGGATTATCATATTAATTAATTCACTAATTAATTAATCAAATTAAATAGTTGCATATACCCATCATTCCATTAATTAATTAAAAAATTAATTAATCACATCAATTACATTAATTAATTGAACAATTAATTAATCAATTCACAATATCAACATCCAATAATTATTTTAAAAATTAATTATTCATATATCACAATTCAATATTCTGACAGTTAACTCAACAATTAATTATCCCCAATTCCAAAATTCAATGTTTCAATTATTAACTCAACAATTAATTATCCCCAACTCCCATAATTTCAATATTCTGATAATTAACTCATCAATTAATTATCTCCAAATCACAATTCAATATTCTGATAATTAACTCAATAATTAATTATCCCCAATTCTACAATTTCAATATTCTGATAATTAACTCAACAATTAATTATCCTCAATTCCCACAATTTTAATATTCTGATAATTAACTCAACAATTAATTATCCCAAAATCATAGTTCAATATTCTGATAATAAAATCAAAAATTAATTATCCCCAATTCCATAATTTCAATATTTCTATAATTAACTCAGTAATTAAATATCCCTAATTCCACAATCCCTTAATTAATTAATTTAGAAAATTAATGCCACTTCGGTGGTGGCGTGGTGGTGAAGGAGAGTGGTACAAAACTACCGTTCTTTGGGAGGTTCAGGGTTTGAATCCTAGGAGTCCTCTTTCGGGGTGAGCCTCTCCCCCAGGATCCACCCATCTTGTCGGGTCGCCTGGATTACTCTGGGCGGGAAAAATGAGGTGTGGCCCAATAGATAACGGATCGCTGTGAAGGACCATTGCTACCGGGCCGTAACCCTCTAGGAAACTCTGCCATCTTGGCTGGCAACGGCTCCTTCCCTGGATGGGGAGCTTCCTTCGGGTGCTACCCCTTCATGGGGGAGGGGGTTTCTCTATGTGGAGGGTTCAAAAAAACCTCACTGAGGAATTCCATTTTTCAAAAAAAAAAATTTAATTAATTTAATTAAGACATTCAGTTGCTAAAAAACTATAGAAATTCTATAATTACATACATGTAATTTAAATCATGACTATGGGATTTGGATAATAGAACACCTACCTTGATTTGTTGACAACACTAGACAATGGGAGAATCCCTAATTTAAAGAAGATTAATCCAGAACATGATGAAGAACACAATCTATATTTGAATCCCATGGAGGTGTAGATCATCAATCCACGCTTCAATTCTCCTAGAATGTGGGTCAAGAAGGCTTGGAATCTACTCAGTAGCCTCCAAAATCATGAAAAGGAGGTTAGGGTCGAATAGAGTTTGATTAGGGGTTAAAATGGGGGTTGTGAAATTCTAAAACTAATTTTTTGTTTAATTCAAGTCCCATGCACTGTTTCTTAGGAAGGGTAACATGGTTTCCCCTAACCGTGCACCTTAGTTATGCACCTCTTCTAGGGGGTGCATGGTTTCTCCTTTTAGGGTTTATAGTTTTAAAAACTATGCACCAACCGTGTAAATCCACTCTACCTTGGTTTGCACGGTTTTCTAGGCTGGGGTGCATGGTTTTGGAAAACCATATGCCAACCGTGCACATGCCCACCTTCTTCCAAAATTTATAATTTTTACCCAAACACACCCCAATGAAAAACTCAATCAAATTATTCTCAAAAAAAGAAAAAGGAATACCTGAAAATGATCCTAAGACATCGTTAGAAAAGGCCAGGATCTCACAATTAGATTTTTTATTTAACTCCGGTTTAAGATTCAAAATCTCTAAATTAATCTTTGAAATTATAGAATTTTCTATGGAAATTTATAACTTTTCATGTTCCTAGTATTTCACAACATTATTGTTTTGTTTTCCTAGAAAAGTAACATATTTAGTTACTTATTCAAAACTAGGTAAAGTATACTCATTATCAGATGTAACAACTTTTTATTCTTCTAAATAATTAGTGTTATATTCATCATCTAAATCAGGATAGTTAGTGTTTAAAGATAAATTTGTGAGTGATTCGGTAGATACCTTTTCCATGTAGCACTGGTTGATCTTTGAAATTCTTGTATAAAAACCCATAATTTTCTAATCTTAATTTCTTTCATCAGAATTTCTTTTAGAAGAAATATCTCCTCCAACTGTAATTAAAGCATCTGAAGCTTTAAAATTTTTCTTTAATTTATTCTTATATAACTTCATTTAATTTTTATCCTTCTTTTCCAACCTTTTACAATCTGTCCTCATATTTCCAGGTTTTTTCCTTAATGAAAAATCATTTTAGAAGTTTCTTTCTTATCGCTTCTTTCCTTATAATTTTTATTATATTTTTAGTGAAAATAATTCTTTCCTACAATTATATTCATCCTCTTAGGAAGTTGATCAAGCTCATTCTCACTTTCCACTGAGGAAATTATTTATAATTCTACTTTATCTTTCTTCTTCAACTTAGAATATTTAGAAACGTTTTCTCTTGATACAGTTTTCTTATATAGTGTAGGAGAAAAGACTACCCCATTATTATTTTTAACTTTCTTGATGTCTCTTTTTAATCTATTGTCATACTTCATGATAGTTCCAATAAAATCATCCAAAATCATCTTGGTGGAATTTTTAATATCATAAATAGTTGTACACTTTGATTCCCACTCCTTAGGAATTATATTAGTAATATTTTCTATTAACTTCTCATATGTCAACACTTTTTCACCCAAATATTGTAAGTTGTTAACTATTTTCATAAAACATTGATGCATCGGGTTTACTGACTCACTAGGTATAAAATCAAATGCCTAATAGTTTGCATGCAACATTTCTCTTCTGGTTTCCAAAACCTTTGAACTTTCGAATTAAGTAACTTCCATTTTCTTCCATATATTATTCGTTGTTTCATGAGATGATATATGACTATAAAAATTTCTCATCATGGATCATAACAAAGTATTTCGAACATGAAAATTCAGCTGATAATCTTCTTTTTCTTTTCTTCTAAATTTGTTACTTACTTATATGGAATTGTATAACTTTTAGTCATCATAAAAAAATATCTAAATTAGTATTAATAACAAAAGTCTTCATCTTATCTCATCATTAATCACAATCAACACCATCAAATATTGGTGTCCTTCGTGGATTAAGATTCTTTAATGTCTCAATGGAAAAAAATTATCATCTTAAAAAAATATACTCTTTTCTACAAACATAGTATATGGTAAACAAAATATATGAAGAACCCTTCTTTGATACCAAATTTTAGATTGAAAGAGTATACAAATCACTGTAATGGGTGGGGGATGAATTATAGATTATAAAATTCAAACATATAGTTTTTCCAACCTCTTTAAGGAAATTTATTGGAAAAATATTCATACTCATGAACTTTGTAATCATAGTTATAAACTATTTATAAGAAATAGTATATAAACTTTTATAAAAACAACACACTTTGAAAATATGTATTAAAAATTAATTAAGAAAGATAAAAAAGTAATACAATCTTGATAAATAATGTAATAAAACTTACAAAACCATATTAAGAAAAGGTATAAAATTTTACCTTAAGTGTTAAGGAGACTTTAAACTTTATTTTAAGTATCAACGACTTAACCCATCATAATGTATGTTTTCCTAGCCTCTAAAACCCTCAATTAGAATGATCAGACAAACCTTGTTTCCCTATTCCTGGGAACCCTTGATCCAGTTGACGGGACTAACTTTCATCTCTCTAACCTTGAGATCCCTCAATCCAACAGATCAGACATAAAATAAATTACAACAAATAGTCTTAAGGCATTTACAAAGATCGCCTCACAAGCGATGATTTATGAAAAAATCTCTAAAAGTTACAAAGGAAGTGTACTCAGTAACAAGGAATTACAAAATACTTCATGAGAAGCTTTATATTATTTATTTGTAAAAGATTCTTCTCTTTGAGGATGAAGCTCTACTTATAGACGAACTCCAATGGTCATATTATGTAATTCCCAGTAGTAGTTTCAACAACATCAGAAGAAATCCTTCTTCACTTGATTGGTTCAACATAACAATATTATGTACAATGGTAATCATGATGTAGCACCATTAAAATGCTCAAATGTTCCTTATAATATAATGAAAATCTTTTTTCGATAACATTATTTGTTTTCATCTGATAGGATTAATAAATATTCATCTGGCGGACATATCTGTCTTTATCCAACAAATTTTTTCTGGTAAACATGGTAGAACTTCATCCAATAGACTTAATTGTACTATATCTTCTAGACTTCGTAATCCTTTCATCTAATGAAATTGTATAAGTCCGTCTGATGTACAATGTACATGTCTGTCTAATACACTAGGTACAAGTATCCTTCTGATAAAACTATAATTCTATATCCAGTAAAACTGTAATGTTTCCCTATAAAAACTTAATAACTTGAGATATATAAACATTATAAATTTGTGATTTTTAAAATAGTGAATTGTGATATTCAAAATTTATTTAATAAATTGGTATTTCGACTCATCACTCCTCCCCTATACTCCCTTCAATTAAAACATTCAAAATCACTCAAAAATAAGCTCAGAAGGGATTAAAATACATAAAAATAAAATAAACACTTACCTCAAAAACTTGAGTTATTAAAATATAAATATAGTATTCCAAAATTAAATTTACATTACATATATATAAAACATTTCCAAAAAACTGAACCTAGTCAGTAATAAATGAAACTTGTGTATGTTCATAATGAAATATATTTTTTTACCTTTTTGATTGATGGTTTTATTTTGGTATAGATAGTATTATTAATTAATAGGTATCTAAATTCAATTTTGATAATAAATTTAAATTATTCACATGTTCATTATTTCAAATAAATGAAAATAAGTTAATATTAATATAATAGTTTTGTAGTTTTATACATAATTCAGATGAATCTTATTCAAATATTTTTCTTGTATTTTGTTTTTTAATATTATAATGATAATTATATTAGTTCAATAATTATGCAGTAGGTTAATATTGAATGTAAATTATAGGATCATATATTATTTAAAAAAATAAATGATTCCAATATGAGCATTTATATTTATATATGTACAACTGCCAACGAAAGTTCACACACACTATAAGAAAGTGTAAAGAAACCCGCTAGCTCAGGGACTCAACCACGCAACCATGCCCCAAACCCCATCCCTCATGCACCACTCCAGCTGACCGTGGTGGGATCCAATATGATCATTTATACTAACACTAAATTATAATAATTTTTCTAGCAGTTATTTGGTATATATTTTTCATATTTTCTCTAGGTATAAAATAAAAAAAAATTAAAATTATACTCAGGGAATTACACTATATTTTTATATCATTATACTTATTGGTGCATCTGACTTATGTAGGGTTTGATTTTCTATGTTCTCATTCCACTTAATAGAATCAGATAATGACCCCTACTACCATGGAATGAAGTATTCAGGTTCGCTACTACATTTTGATGCCTTCACTACAATTGCTGATGGGACAAGTACTGCTAATATTGAGGGTTCATGATGCATAGAATCATGGCCTCCCACCAATTTCTATATGAAATTCTTTAAAGGATAGTTTGTTCTATAAGTCTAGTAGACTACACCTCTCACCAATTTATATAATATCTCTAGAATTCTCATAAAGTTCACCATAGACCCTTCATGCCCAGCCCCTTCCAACCAATCAGAACCTCCCCATGCATCAAACCTATAGCCTCACCTCCTCCACCCTTATCTTTTCAATAACCAAAGAACCTTCCCAATCCTAGATTCATAAATTGAAACTACACTTCATCAATACCAAAGAATTTCCTAATAAATCCTTTCCAAACAAACCAAGCCTTAAACCCCTAACCTATTTCATAATCCACCAAACCTGACTCTAACAAAACCAATACAACCTACACTAACATGACCACAAAATCCATCACACATCAACACTACTTCCCAATATAGTATCTATTCTAGGATCACCATTTGACACACTTATAGCCCAATACCATCTTAAAACTAGACCCATGAAAATCAATCACTAAAACTATGACCAAATAAAAAATGTGTCTAGCCCCTTCCACATACTTTACATCCCATTAAAAATGTCCAAAAAGGATGTTCCAATACCCCAATAAATTCTAGTCCATCACTCAGCTGATCTTGGGAACTTGATAGCGTCTACAGCAGAGAGAAGAAATGGAGAATATCCTTGTTAGGCCATTGTAATAGGATCTTGAATGAGAGGCTTCCACGTACCTATGAGGTAAAAAACTCTTCTATCATTATATAAAATATAGAAATTTCTTTATAAAGTGATAAACCCCTATAAATTATTAGTATTTTGGGACTGATTTTTCTTTTTTATAGGATCATGGGAAACAAATGGGGGTGATCTACAGCTATATGGGGGAGTATATTCCCCAAATTTCAGGGTATGGGAGTAATTCCTTAATTAGTAGATTTTTTGAGGTGTTGTGAAGTTTTTAGGGGAATATTATAAAGTAATAATGAATATAGGGGACCAATCCTGGAATTTAATCCCAACAACGGACCCCTACAGTAATATTTGTATGATGAGTTATAACTAACCAACTCCTTCATTGGGATTAAATCCCTTGATTGGCCTCGAGATGTAATTATCCCTATTAAAAAGGTATTCCCAATTGTTGGAGGTGGAGAAGAATTGTTTAAATTTTATTCCGCAATACTCGAGGGTGGGTTATGCTATCATCCCCAAGATGAAGCGTTATCTGAGGATCTCTTCTTCTTCTTCATTCTTGTTTTAATTTCTCTTTTTTCTCAATATATCTCCATAGATGAGTCTTCTATAATTATATCCTATTTTAATTGTTTATTTGAATATAATTCCCCTATTTCACTATCTAGCACCTGTGAATTGGTGCTCTCGCTGAGATAACTATGCAGTAGATAAACTCAAGAGAGCTATGTAGGAGAGATGTGCCGGATGAAGCGGACGCAACAGGCGCACCTTAAGCATGTGGTCCTAGTTTGTGCGGTGGGGTTAACATGGACTCTATATCAATATAGATCGAGCATATAGGGGTGGGTAAGGCAACAACAATATAGTAGGAATTACCATTCATGCAAGAAAAAGGAGACACGACATCCACACCTGAAGCAAGTGACCATGATTCGTGCGGTTCAACTGACATAAACTACTCACTTAAAAGAAATCTCGATTATTTCTTGTCTTGTTCTATATTTTATGCCCCCATGAATTTAGATTAGAGTAGCTAGCCTTGAGAATTTAGTGGATGTGTTGTGAGTTAGTTCACAATGATAGGTGTTCAGGTAGTTTCTGTTTAAGAACTAGATACTAGAGTTGATGGTGATGTTGGGTCAAAAAGGGACATGAAAGAGCGATTTCGTGGGCGCCCTCAAATGATTAGTGTGATTTTGGGGTACTTAGGTGCAGCAGAGTGGCTGACCAAGGTCATCTCTCAAAGAAGGAAGTGAATTAAAACAACTTTCTAGATGTATTATAAAAAAAATAAAAGAGAATAAAAAAACTACTTGAAAGGATGGGAGGTGGTTGTTTATCATTTATAAAACTAGAAGAAGTTTTCCGGAAGAAGATTTCATTTTTTTTGTTTTTAATTTTCAAATGAAGTTTGATTAAAAAGACACAACAATAAGATGTTTTTTTAAACAATATTTAAAAGACGTAATCGATATAACTCGACCTCTTTATTCACTTATTGATCATTATCATTTAAATCAATATCCACTTAATTATGATCCTCTAATTTGTTAACCCTCTAACCCTACAAGAGTTAACTTAACCACAAAGATGGAATTACTTAAACCCTAGGCTAGCTTCAGAACACGCAATCGCAGCACCCTGCTTTGATTGTTGTTCTAAGGTTAGCTTATGGTCAGTGGTTAATTAGAGCACATATCAATTCTGGAAATGAGGATGAATTGTGTTTAGGTATTACATTTGAACTCTACAAATTTATCATGTGTGGTCTTGTATTACCGATTAAGATTGCGCTCTCACAATTTACGCAAAATCCCGGCCTCGCGTGTTTTTGTGTTAATTGTTCAATTGCTTGCTTAGTTTCTTAAAATTTAAAAACACAATTAATGGACCATATTAAGTGAATTAAAGTATCTCAATGATTCAAAATAATAAAATGAAGAGGGTGGAAGATAGATCGATCACTAAAAACTACTCTTCCATGGGCGGCGTGGTCATCGTGGAGACATTTTGCATGAGCAAAGGATTGAAAGGGTATAACCCAATCTCTTCTCCACTATTGATTCCAAACAAAATTAAGAAGATTAAGAGAAGAAGAAAAGGGAATAACACAGAATATTAGTTGAAGAAAAATTCAAGATACATACATGAAAGAAAAGAAATACAAAGAGGAGGTGGGAGAGGAGAGCCTTTTTGGAAGAGAGCTTTTCACAAATCCTTACTTCTTCCAAGAGTTTTGAGGGGCTCCCAAGAGACAACCTTTCGGAAAAACCTTCCCAAATCCTCTAATATCCCTATCAAAGAGTGAAAATTCCTTTAAATAGAGTTTTTGAGGGCTAGGGTTACATAACTTTTTAAGTGTGAAATGAAAAACTCGGCCAAATATTTTATTCCAAGTTTCACTACATATTTGACCTCAAAAACGCGTGAATTGGCCCACCTTATAGAAGGATTATTTGTTCCAAATAATATCCCCGATCTTTCCTCAAAATTTGGGCTCAATAAAATCCTAGATGAAGAAAATATGGCCCAAATACAGAACCCATGTCCATTCTGCCAAGTCCGGCCCACCATCGACTTAATGGCCCATTTACTCCATCCAAATGCACTCTTTAGCTCCAGTGTTCTGAATAAAAGTTGTAGAAACTTAATTTAGGAACACTGTTACAAAATATTAATTTCAAATAATAAATATTAAAATATTTATCTTCAAAGTACTGTAGTACATTTTAAAAGGGTAAAACTGGAATTTTCCTCAAATTTTCAAATGAATGATCTAATCCCAAGTATTTCATAAATTAATATATTTAGAAAAATGTGAGGAAATTATATCATTTATTATCAATAAAATATTCAACAAAATAGTGTTTTATCAACTCCCCCACACTTACCCTTTTGCACTCCTGGGCAAAACCACATGTCAAGTAAACATCAATATCAAATCAAAACCAATTTTAAAACACATATCCTTGAGATCAAACAATTAAACACCAAGAAACAAAAGATATCGTGCCTTATAAAAACCATTATTTAAAGTTATTTAATTTATATCATTCATTATACTTCCACTTTATTTATCCTCCCATGCACAAAACACTTACCTCACTTGAATTTTCTCTTATCACACAAATGTCAATTTTTTTTTGCTATGTCTTTCTCATCCAAACTCATACAAGGGTCACCATAGGCTTGATAAATTCCTACCTTGCTACCCGATGTTAGTCAAGTACATATTTTTATCATGAGGACTTTTTAGGGTTGTTCTGTGGCTTTTGGTTGGTAGGATTTAGATGTGAAAAATTATGAGGCTGAATGAGGAGGGCTTGACTCTTTTTGAAGCAAAATTGCATTAATCTAATTTTCACTTAAATATAGTCCTCTCCTTAATCCCTATAGTATCAATTTAGCTCCATCATCATGAAGAATAAATGAATTTTCACACCATTCAATAATTCCGCATTAAAAATGTCAATCTTATCGAACATGATTTTCTTAAAAGCTCCAGATAGGCATAGCTTTCCCCCTATATTAGAAGCTCCAGAAAGGCATAGCTTCTTTTATCATGAAAGCTCTAGAAAGGCACAGCTTTCAACATAATGTTTTTCACTTCTCTTTAGAATTCAATTTTTCACCCGAAGTATCACAAAATGTGGTAGCACAACAAAATACAGCTTCCCCCACACTTAAGCTCAACAAGATTATGCAATTTCACTTCAAGAGTTGGTTGGATAGGGAAAATTGGCTTGTAATGTGGCTAACCTAATAGGTTGTGCATGGCTTCTAAGGGATAAAAGGATTAAATGTTCAAGTTAGTCCATAAAAAGGATTCTTTTAAATAGGGGATTTAATACCAAACAAATGCCTCAATCATTTAAACATAAGTACCTCAAACCCTCAAGTTTTGACAGGAATAAATCAAATTCTGGTTAAATCAAGCATGGTTTGGTTCTCTCAAGAAGTGAGGTGAATGTAAAGAATATGAAAATAATGGTTTAGAAGCCTCACAGGAAAGTGATTTCAAATATAAAGACAGTGAGATGTGGCATGGGATTCAAAATTCAGTGTACTTTTCATGAAATTACTAAATATTTGAACTTGAAACAAAGTCATTTTCAACATTCATTTAAGTTCAGTTTCATGGAATAAATTGTTTCACTCATTGATATGCATTTAAAAATTGTGATGATAATCATTTCAGATCAAAATTTTCAAAAACACAAATAAAATTGAAAAATAAACACAAAAAATTTGAAAAAACACACAATTTTTTTTAACAGGAAAACAATTGAAATTACTAAACTAAAAGGTTCCCTCCCCCACACTTAAAATATTACATTGTCTTCAATGTGAACCCATGAGATGATATATGCACATGAAATGCAGAATTTTTAAATAGGAAAAATAATATAAAAGTGAAAGGGTTAGGAACAGTCTGATGTACTCAAGTGATGATGGGGTCTTGCAGTGTGATAAAATCCACTGCATTAGTAGGAAGTCCCTCAATGTATCTCTTCAAACGTTGCCCATTGACTTAAAATCTCCTTACAGTGTCCTCTTGTGTGATCTCCACTACACCAGAAGGAAATATATTAGATACAATATAAGGACCTAACCATTTGGAATGCAACTTACCAAGCATCAGCTTCAGTCGTGAACTGTAGAGAAGGACTTTCTCTCCAACATGAAACTCCTTTTATTGGATCATTCTATCATGAGTTGCTTTTGATTTTTCCTTATAGATCCTTGAGTTCTCATGTGAAGACAATCGAATCTCCTCAAGCTCTTGAATTTGCAGCTTCCTTTGGATTCCATCTTGGGCCAAATCCATGTTACATTTCTTTATAGCCCAATAAGCTTGATGCTCAACTTCCATGGGGAGATGACATGCTTTCCCAAAAACAATCCAAAATGGGGAAATACCAATGGGTGTCTTGTATGCTGTCCAATAAGCCCACAATGCATCATCCAAGTGCTTTCTCCAATCCTTCATATTTGGCTGCACAGTTTTCTCCAATATTTGTTTCAACTCACGATTTGAAACCTCAGCCTGGCCATTTTTTTGAGGGTGGTATGGTGTTGATGTTTTGTGTGTCACCCCATATTTTCGAAGGAGGGAAGCAAAATTCATATTGCAAAAGTGCGTCCCTTGGTCACTGATGATGGCCTTTGGTACTCCAAACCTGCATAAAATTTGAGCCTTGAAAAAATCCACTACAACATGAGAATCATCAGTCCTGGTGGCCTTGGCCTCCACCCATTTACTCAAATAATCAACAGCAACCAAAATATATAAAAATCCAAATGAACTAGGAAAAGGACCCATAAAATAAATGCCCCATATATCAAAAATCTCACATAATAGTATGGGTTGTTGGAAAATATCGTGTCTCCTAGAAATGTTCCCAGTGTGTTGGCAACGAGAGCATGACTTACAAAACACATGGGCATCATGGAATAAGATAGGCCAATATAATCCAGAGTCTAAAACTTTCCTAGCTGTCTGTTGGGGTCCAAAGTGTCCACTACAAGCAAGTGTATGACAAAAATGTAAAACAAACTCCAACTCATGATCAGGAACACACCTCCTAATTACTTGATCACTACACATGCACCAGAGGTATGGATCATCCCAAACATAATACCGAGAATCACTTTTTAATTTTTGGACTTGATGTTTCTTTAAATTTGTAGGGATTTCAGAGGCAACAAGGTAGTTAACTAAATCCGCATACCAAGGATGCGTACCTGAGATGGAATAAAGATGCTCATCAGGGAAAGTGTCCCGAAGTGGTACCTGGTCCAAGGTGTCACCCTCTAGTGTGTGAGTAAGACTACTCATGTGTTCTGCCACCAAATTATCTGACCCCTTCTTTTCCTTTATCTCAATGTCAAACTCTTGAAGAAGGAGCATCCAACGTATAAGTCGTGGCTTTTCATCTGGATTCTTTAGGAGGTACCTCAAAGCTGCATGGTCAGAGAAAACAACTACTTTAGATCCCAATAAATATGAAAAAAATTTATTTAAAGCAAATATAACAACTAGAAACTCCTTTTCTGTTGTGGTGTAGTTTTATTGGGCATAATCCAACATCCTCGATGCATACTAAATCACATGTGAACGTACCTCCACCCTCTGAGATAAGACGGCTCCAACCGCGAAGTTGGAGGCATCACACATAAGCTCAAACAGAAGGTCCCACCACGGGGGTTGTATGATTGGTGGAGTGTTCAGACACTTCTTTAGATCATCAAATGATACCATGCATGAATAATCAAAATTGAAGTCAATATCTTTTTGAAGCAATCGAGATAAGGGTAGAGCGATCTTACTAAAATCTATGATGAAGCGTCAATAAAATCCATCATGTCAAAGGAATGATCGAACATCACGCACACATGTAGGATATGGAAGGGATGAAATAATTTCTACCTTAGATTTATCAACTTCAATGCCATGTTGTAAGACTATATGACCTAAAACAATTCCCTTTTTGACCATGAAATGACATTTTTCAAAATTTAAAACTAGATTTTTATCAATACAACGATGCAACACATCACCCAAACTTGAGAGACATTCAACAAATGAGGATCCATAAACTGTAAAATCATTCATAAATACCTCCATGCATGTCTCAATGAAATCTGAGAAAATACTCACCATGCATCGCTGTAAGGTACCTGGGGCATTGCAAAGTCCAAATGGCATCCTTCGGTAAGCAAAGGTACCGAATGGGCAGGTGAATGTCGTCTTCTCCTAGTCCTCTACTGCAATGGGAACCTAAAAATAGCCAGAGAAACCATCCAAGAAACAATAGTGTGTCTTCCCAGCTAGTCTCTCAAGCATCTGATCAATAAATGGGAGGGGGAAATGGTCTTTGCGAGTGGAATGATTTAGTTTCCTATAATCAATACACACACACCAACTGTTTTGTACCCTTATTGGAACTAACTCATCTTTCTCATTTTTAACAATAGTAACACCACTTTTCTTAGGCACAACCAGAATAGGACTTACCCACTAAGAATCTAAAATGGTATAGATTATACCTTCCTCGAGCAATTTTTCAACCTCTTTTTTAACAACCTCCATAAGGGTTGGATTGAGTCTCCTTTGTGGTTACCTCACTGGTTTAGCCTCATCCTCCAAAAGAATCCTATGCATGAAAATGGAGGGGCTAATACCTGATATGTCAACCAAGGTCCACCCGATTGCCCTGATGTTTTCCCTCAAAAGATTCAAAAGTTTTTCTTCATGTTCAAAAGGGATATTGTTAGCAATGATAACAGGTAATTTCTCACCACTTAACAAGTATGAGTATTTGATATTTGGTGGCAATGGATTGAGTTCCAATGTAGGGGGGTAGTGTATGGATGGGGTCATAAAAGGAACTAAAATATGTGCACAAAGATCATCAGTATCAGAATATACATCATCAAAATCAGAGAATAAAGCATCAAATCTATCAGCATACTCAACAGACATGTCATAATTAGAGTTCACATGATCAAAATCAAAATATGATTCCATTTCAAAATCAAATCTTAGAGAGTCTTGTTCCTTAGAAACGGGTGTGGAAGTACTCTTAGACATCAAACTAGAACAAGTACTCATAATCTCCCTAAGCATTGGACAATCCGATTCCATGGTGTTTTTACTTAGTGGTTCAAAATGGGAGATAACAAATGAAGAATAATCCTTTGAGGGGTACTTCATAGAATCCATAACATTAAATATCACAACTTCATCCCCAAATTCCATGGAAAGTGTACCCTCATTGACATTTATGATAGTTTTTGCAGTTTTAAGGAAGGTTCTACCTAAGATAATGGGGGCATGAGAACTTACCTGATCATCCTCCATGTTAAGCACGTAGAAATCTGCTGGAAAGATCATGTATCTTACTCAGACAAGTACATCCTCAAGAACTCCCGCTGGATATTCCGTAGCTCTATTTACCAACTGCACCACTACTCTCGTCGATTTTAGCTCACCAACCTGCAAAGAAGAGAATACAGAGTGAGGCATCACATTTATGGAAGCTCCCAAATCACAAAGTGCATCAGAAAAGTGTAACTCCCCTATGGTACATGGGATAGTGAATGTCCCGGGATCCTTTCACATTGTTGGCATTGCTAGAGTTGGTGTAATGAGTGCTGACACATTCCTTCCAATATTGATCCTCTCATTTCACTTGATCCCTCTTCTGTTGGTACAAAGTTATTTTAAGAATTTTTCATAACTTGGAATTTTCTTAATGACTTCAAGTATAGGAATGTTGATCTCCACATGCTTAAATGTGTCCAAAACCTCCTTTTGCATTGCTTATTCAGCCATCTTCTTGGTTTGAACAACCCTGTTTGGGAAATGAATGGGTTTAGGAGGAACATCATTAATCTTTTGCTTACCTTTATCTTTCTCCTTGGGTTTCTCATCAGTTGATGTGGAATGGGGCTTCTCCGGAGTTGAGGTGAATCCCGGTGGAATGGTAGGTATAGATGTATCGTTCATTTTCTTCCCACTTCTCAATGTGATGGCACTAACATTCCCCTTTGTATTTGGAGTGGGTTGGGAAGGTAGATTTCCATAATTCTTACTTACAAGTTCATGGAGGGCGGTGGCAATCTGGCTCATTTGAGTCTTCAACTCCCTTAGCTCCAAACCTTGATTTTTAAGCTCATTATATTGATTAAGAACAATTTTCTTCAAAAGGTCATCAGTGTTAGAATCTACCTTGGGTGGGGGATTCCCTTGTTGTTGGCTTGTTGATGCTTGAGATTCAAATCTCCTTTGGGGTTGTTGGAAACCCTGCTTGTAAGGTGGAGGCTGCTGGAAGTTTTGTTGAAAGGGGGGGCCTTTATTGGTGTCCAGAGCCATACCTCATGTCTGATTGATCCTTCCACCCTTAGTTGAATGTTGAATCAAAATTCTTTGGGGGATACGGTTGTTGTTGTTGTTGCTGATATGGTCTCCTAGGGAACACTACTGCACAATCTTCTGTTTCTTGGAGTTGTGGACAACAGTCAGTTGTGTATCTTGTCTCAGTGAAAATACCACAAGGCCTTGAAGGAGGGGGTTGGGATGTCTTTTGATCCAAAGCAATCTGCCTCACCATAGTGGTCAATTATTCCAACTTGGTATCAATCAAATGACTTTAAAGAGAAGAAGGACTTACCTGATGTACTCCCCTGACATGTGGTGTACCTCTATCGCCAAATTGTTGGGAGTTTTGGGCCATCTTGTCGATCAATGCATGTGCAGCTACTGGTGTCTTGTCCACCAATGCTCGTCCAGCCATAGCATCCACCATGCTTCTCTCCATAGGTGTGAGTCCTTCATAGAAGTACTGAATGAGTAGTTTCTCACTAATTTGGTGATATGGACAGCTTGCACACAACTTCTTGAATCGCTCCCAGTACTCATACATTGACTCCCCTTGTGCTTGCTTGATCCCTGAGATCTCCTTATGAATGGAAGTGGTATTTGATGCTGGAAAAAATCTCTACAAGAAAAGACATTTCAAATCGTTCCAACATGTAATATCTTCAGGTTGTAAATAGTACATCCACTCCTTTGCAGCTCCATCAAGTGAAAATGGAAATGCTCTTAATTTGATTTGATCTTTAGAGACATTTCTAGGTTTTATGGTTGAGCAAACCACATTAAATTCTTTCAAATGTTTATTGGGATCCTCACCAGAGAGGCCCTGAAACTTTGGAAGTAAGTGAATTAACCCAGATTTTAGTTCAAAGTATGATTCGAGATTTGGGTATGCAATACAATTTGGTTGATAGTTAATATCAGGTGCAGCCAATTCTCAAATGGTGCTATTAAGTTCATTTCCATTATTTTTAGCCATTGGTTCTTGTTTTATGGTTGAATCTGAATTGTTTCCAATTTCAATGTTCTGATATTGGATTAATTATACAACTGGTTAAATGTTGAAACTTCCCATAGACTGAGAATATCTGATTCGTTCCCTAAGGCTACGTTCAATCTCAGGGTCAAGATCTAAGATATCTTCAGGATTAGTTCGTGTCATAAATCAAATAAAAATGAAAATAAATAAATTTGGACCATAGTAAAATATAAATAATAAGTTTGATTTGATGGTCCAAAAATAATTAGAAGAAAATAAAAGAAGAAGAAAAAAATCAGATTGGGTAAAGAAGGAAGAAAGAAGAGAGGAAGAGAATAAAATGTAAAATAAAATAAATACCTCTAAATGGTTAAAATAATTACTTCGATCCCCGGAAATGGCTCCAATTTGAAAGAGCACTATCATGGGTGCCCTCAAATGATTAGTGTGATTTTGGGGTACTTAGCTGCAACAGAGTGCCTGACCAAGGTCGTCTCTCAAAGGAGAAAGTGAATTAAAACAACTTTCTAGATATATTACAAAAATAAAATAAAAGAGAATAAAAACACTACTTTAAAGGATGGGAGGTGGTTTTTTATCATTTATAAAACTTGAATAAGTTTTCCATAAGAAGATTTCATTTTTTTTGTTTTTAATTTTGAAATGAAGTTTGATTAAAAAGACACAACAATAAGATGTTTTTTTAAACAATATTTAAAAGATGCAATCGATCTAACTCTACCTATTCATTCACATATTTATCATTATCATTTAAATCAATATCCACTTAATTATTATCCCCTAATTTTTTAACCCTCAAACCCTACAAGAGTTAACTTAACCACAAAGATGGAATTACTTAAACCCTAGGCTAGCTTCGGAACACGCAATCACAGCACCCTGCTTTGATTGTTGTTCTAAGGTTAGCTTATGGTAAGTGGTTAATTAGAGCACATATCCATTCTGTAAATGAGTATGAATTGTGTTTATGTATTATATTTGAACTCTACAAATTTATCCTGTGTGGTCTTGTATTACTGATTAAGATTGTGCTCTCACAATTTACACAAAATCCCGACCTCGCGTGTTTTTGTGTTAATTGTTCAATTGTTTGCTTAGTTTCTTACAATTTAAAAACAAAATTAATGGATCATATTATGTGAATTATAGTATCTCAATGATTCAAAATAATTAAATGAAGAGGGTAGAAGATATATCGATCACTAAAAACTACTCTTCCATGGGCGGTGTGGTCATCGTGGAGACGTTTTGCATGAGCAAAAGATTGAAAGGGTATAACCCAATCTCGTCTCAACTGTTGATTATAACCCAATTAGGAATATTAAGATAATAAGAAAAGGGAATAACACAGAAGATTATTTGAAGAAAAATTCAAGATACATAAATGAAAGAAAATAAATACAAAGAGGAGGTGGGAGAGGAGAGCCTTTTTGGAAGAGAGGTTTTCACAAAACCTTACTTCTTCCAAGATTTGTGATGGGCTCCCAAGAGACACCCTTTCAGACACACCTTCCCAAAGCCTCGACCAGCCCTCTCAAATAGTTAAAAACCCCTTTAAATAGATTTTGTGAGGGCTAGGGTTACATAACTTTTTAAGTGTGAAATGAAAAATTCGGCCAAATATTGTATTCCAAGTTTCACCACATATTTTACCTCTAAAAACGCGTGAATTGGCCGGCCTTCTAGAAGGATTATTTGTTCAAAATCATTTCCCCGATCTTTCCTCAAACTTTTGGCTCAATCCAAGCCTGGATGAAGAACATATGGCCCAAATACAGAACCCATGTCCAGTCTACCAAGTTCAGACCACTATCGACTTAATGTCCCATTTACTCCATCCAAATGCACTCTTTAGCTCCAGTGTCCTGAATAAAAGTTGTAGAAAATTAAGTTATAAACACTGTTACAAAATATTAAGTTCAAATAATAAATATTAAAATATTTATCTTCAAAATACTACAGTATATTTTAAAAGGGTAAAACTGGAATTTTCATCAAATTTTCAAATGAATGATCTAATCCCAAATATTTCATAAATGAATATATTTAGCATAATATGAGGAAATTATATCATTTATTATCAATAAAATATTCAAAAAAAATAGTGTTTTATCAGGAAATAACAAACAGAATAAATAAACCATAGAGTATAAAAAAGAAAAGTGGTTATCATAGATGGAGTAAATAGTTTAAACATTGATTATGTGGACACCGATCGCATACTAGAGATGTTGGTGGCCTGTGAGGGTGTGGGAAATGTGGAGTGGGGGCATTATGTAGTAAATTGACCATACAAGTGTAAATGTTTGTTTTATCTGGTGAGGATATGATTACCTAGACTACCCATGATGAAACATTTTTTTCCATCTACCACACATGTGGAGAGTTCAAGGTATCATTAGCACAACTGAGTATTCAAGGTTGTCTTAGTATTGGATAATTTCTTTAAAGTTAGTTCATCCAAATATTTCATGGAAACAGTTCAAGTAGGAGTTACTTGGTATATATGGAATCACAATAGATAAATATCCAGGGATATGTTTGAAGGACATACGACAAGATAGAATATTTGATGATTATATCGATGAATTTGAATGCATTTCCTTTTGGATTCCTCACCTTTCTGATGGATGGTACAAGTGTCTATATATTGGTGGACTCAAATTAGAGATTATAAGCACAATCATGACTCACAAGCCACCAAGTAAGGCGTATCTCCTGACTCTATCAAAGACAGTAGATTGTGAGATTAAATTCATGGAGATACTTCCACAACCTGAACCTCAAGACATAAGGAATGTTTTTAGAATCCATGGGAATAGTTGGAATCCCAATACAGTGAAACTTGTTCCACCAATAGAAGTATTATAAAAGAAATGATAGATATGAGATAATTCACATCAAGATATGGGAGTCCAAAGTCTTTCCAAATAGAAATTTGATGAAAGGAAAATGAAGGGTTTGTGTTATGGATATGGAAAAAAATTTATTATGGGGCATCGATGTTCCGTGAAGTATTCAAGCTGGTAGTATGGGAGATTATTGAGCCACTTAGTGTGGAGGAAAATTAACCAATGGTGGGAAAAAATAAGGATGGGTCATATGGTTGAGGAGGCAACTTATAATATTACAACCTTGAGGAAAAGGTATAATTTCAAGGGGAAGGTAATGATAAGATCATGGGAAACAAAGGGAGATGGTGTGCATCTATACAAGGGAGTATATTTCCTAACTGTCAGGGGTAGGGGAATAATTCATTATTTAGTAGAGTTGTTAGGGGTATATTATAAAGGTTTTTCCCAGTAATTAGATAGGGGATTCATATTTTTTAAGGTTATTCAATGACATATGAGGGTGGGTTAGGCCATTAACTCCAAAGTTCAATGCCATATGGGGATCTCTTCTTCTCCTATACTCTTATTTTCATTTCTCTTTCTCCATCTATCTCCATAGTCTATTATATTGTAATTATTTTCCACTGTAATTGATGATATGTATAGAATTCCTATATTTTACAGTCTAGTACCTATCACTTTTGGTTTTATTCTATCTGCTTATTCTTTTCACTTCTCTAATGATGTTTAACAATAATTCTCATCTCATTTCTTGTTAATGTGTTGTTATCTCCTTATTCCCCCATGTAATATTCTTATTCTTCACTATCTATGGCCTTTTTATTATGAATTGTGTGTTTCTTCATTCATATTGTGTGCTAGACTCTTTTATTCTTGTTCTGTTTTCTTATTTTCTCCCCCAGGTTTGTGATCTCCTACTTCCATCATTGAGGGAAAATTAGATTTTTTGGCCTAAAGAGTGTAGCTCAGTTGCAAATTTGGGTTATAACTTTATTTTTATTGATTTACTTAAATAATGTATCCAAAATTTATGGATTCTAGGATTATTAATGAGGAAAAAACCCATGAGTGATCTGTTGTTGTTTTTCCCCACTTAACTCTAATTTAAGTAGCTTACTAACTCCTTTCCTTACCACCACCTTCATGGGAGGTTTCAACCTTATTTTTGGTTGTAATGATGACTTGGATCCTTCCTAAAAAATTACTTTTTTTGTTCAAATACTATGGATGATGTAACACCCCACCCCCCATACGGAGACCATAAATTGATGTCTCGCCTAATGGTTCCACTTGACCTCAGGCATACCTCCCTATATAGAAGATACTTCCAAATAGTAGAAAGAGTATAGTGTGTTATTGCAGGGATACAAAACCCTTATATTAGAGTAAAACATAGTGCAAAATAACCAAGAAACATCCCTAAAAATAATCAGAGTTCATGAAAGAAAATAAACTACAATGTTATACCAAATTTTAGGAGGAAGAAAATAGTCATACAGACACACAGTCATACCAACATAAAACAATTGACCGACCACCGAGCCAATCACATATACAAGATAAATAAAATAATAAAAGATAGGGGGATTGTAACACCCCGAGACTTTTATGTTATATGAATCATCAAAGGAATCTTTTTCTACACAAAACTTGCTTGGCTTGATTTACACGCAATCGCGACCTTCCTCGATAGCTTGCATCGTACGCAATACCGAGTTTCACTAAACAACAATATGCTATTAAAACTAGCCGTTATGAATAGTAATAACCACTTTTTGAAATTTTATAAATTTTATTTTTCAAAATGGACTTCATTTTTGGACTCAGAATATCGAAATTAGCCTAGGGTGAAATTTTGGTATTTTTCTGAAAACTTTCAATTTTTGATGAATAGTGAAACCACTAAGTGGTAGGTTAAAAACTGAATTTTGCATAAAACTTAATTTTACCGCTTCTGTGAATGGAATTTCGAAAATCTGACAGACACGGTTGATATCAGTAAGTAAAATGTGGTTCAATGAGATAAAAATAATTTTTTGGTGAATAGTAACTTTTTACTTTTTTTTACCGCGGTTAATAGTAAATAGGGTAACTAAGGGTAAATATGATATTACTATTACCCTAACACATGTCCTAATTCTATTGGATAAGTGTAATTCGACCAAAAACAACCTTATGAATAAAATAGGACCATTTAGGCCCACTTGGGTTAGATTAGGACATTTATTATTAATTTATTTAAAGAAGGGTTAAAATAGTTAAAATCAAAGTTTAATAAGTAAATCATTTTTAATATGGGGTTATACATAAGATAAATTAGACTATAAATATTAATTAGAAAGATAAAAAGATTTCCTACATAATGGTATTTTATTTATAATTTTTAGACATTAAATAATTTAATTTATTTATGACACAATTATGATGCAGTAATTATCTTATTTATGAAATATTGACATAATTGATGTTATAAACACCAAAATAAATGTAATTTGAGACTTTTTATGAATTACACAAATTTTCTAGGTTACTATGATATATTAGTGTTGATTTAATCAACTTGGTTCGAACATATAATTCTGTTATGACTTTCACAAAAATCATATATCAAATAGTGTCAAAATTGACACAAAATAGTTTTTAAATAAAATATTATATTATTAATTGTTATTTTATTCCTAAAAATCTAAGGTTCGGCCAAATGACTTAGATAAGGATATATATATTAATAATAAACAATTTGGGGTTCGTTTGGCATGTTATAGTAAGTGTATTAACCATATAGTGAAAGAAAACAAAAAGACGTGGTAAAAGTTAAATTATTTAACTTAGAGTTAAATCTAATTGATAAGGTTAAAATAATACCCTAAACTTGTCTAAATCCTATTGGTTGATAGGATTTCTACCCTTACCCACTTTAGCTTCGAAATAAGATCCTTTGGAACCATTATAAACCGATTTTGACTTTAATATAAAATAATATTTTGAGATATTCCTAAGGTGCCCCTCTCCTCCCTTATAAAAGGGCACCTCCTCCCCCTCCTCCTCACACCAAATTGAGCACTCAAGCTCGCCCAACCCCTACCATTTTCTCCTCTACACTTCCCTAGAATAATCCTAGAGGTCTTGGTCTTCTTCAAAGACCAATCTTAGTTCCCTAAGTGGAGGATTCAAAGAAGAGTTCCAAAGAAGAGGTAATATCCATTACCGATCTTTTCAATTTCTTTCTTCTTCAACTTATTCTTCTTTAGTTGTTTCATGATAAAGTAATAACATAAGTATTACTTACATACTGATATGTTATTATAAATATGAAACAACCCTAATTCACCTTCTATCCATCCTACGGAAAAATGAAATCACCGTGCGTGCGTACGTACGGAATACCGTCTCCACGCCGTGGTGTAATCTATTTTCCACCATCACTTTACAAGGATGGGTATAATGGTGTAATGAGTAACTATTTATGATTATTATAAAGTAATATTGATACTGAAATAATATATATATACTCCAATATAGTTCCACGATCATAGGAATGATATCATCACTCGTGCGTACGTACGGAATACCGTCTCCACGATGTGATGCGACTCGTTCTACATGATCATCATTACATAGTAATTATATAAATGAATTGAATGAATAAATATGATATATTTTACACTAATACCATTCTGGATATAAGGTATCTATAACCTTAAAAGAATAATAAGAATGTATTCGGCAAAACACGCATAAGAACAAAAGGCAATAAAGACCCGAGTAACAAGTAACAATGAAATATTACTAACAAGAAGCTAAGAATATGACCATATATGATATCATATAAATATTTATGATTCTGGAACAAGTCAATAACATTATTTAAACCATTATACAGGATCTTCGGACACGTACAAAGCAAATCGGACCTAAGGTAAGGGAAATATCACAATCTCATTTTTATCCGAGATTGTTTATTCGTAAGTATTTTACTGGGGTGTATTTTATCATCCACATCCATGTTCCCTCAATATGTAATATTGTTTCCATCCACTTACAATATTTTAAATCCAATTTTACCCTTCTGTGAGTTTTTAGTAAAAGATATGAAAGGAATATTTTGTCATTTTTCGTACGAGGTACTTTTTGACTTTTCCGACAAAAGTATGAGAAGAATGTTTTTTTTAACTTATACGGCATGAATGGATTTTTAAAACATTATTTCCAAGAAGCTTCCTTTACAAGTTTTCAAGTTTATTTTTAATCAACTTCTTTTAGTTTAGAATTTTATGACATTTTAAGAAAGGAAAAGTGTTTTTGAAGTAAAAAGGATATTTTCCTCAAGAATGGAGTTCAAATGTTTTATCAAAATTATTTTCCATCTAAGATAATATAGGGTTCTGTTTTTATCCCTATTATTACATTGATTTGATTATGCTATGAGGGAATTATTTTTATGAAGTCATTTACCTTATATGGTTTGTTTTATGATGTCATGATGTTTCAAGAATCCCATTTTTGTTACTTGTGTTATGCGATGATGTATGATTTATGATTATGTGGCACACATAAGAAAGGATTCATTATAAGATGGGTGGGACCTATATCTCCCTCCAATGCCTTGGGTAAAGATTTTATATCTCATGAGATAGACATGGCTGGAACGGAAGGTTATTTCGGTTCAGTGATACAGGACTGAAACGAGGAGTGAACTCGGTTCAGAAAGGGACTTTGTCCACTAAGATAGTCTTGGAAATGAGTCATGACTAAAAAGAAATGATTTTCCATGATTATGTGTGCATGCCACAAAGTTTCAAGTTTTATTTTATGATTATGGGGATCTCATTTTCACTTCTATGATTTATTCCATGTTAAGATATTATGATCTCTTTTGCAGGTTATGATTTTCAAAAATATATGATATGATTTTTATTTCCTTTATTTGCCCTTGCTGAGCATTTGAGCTCACCCTTTTATGTTTTCTTTTCCCCAGGTCAGGAAGATGGATATTAAGTAGAATATTCTAAAAGGGACCCTAGATATGATGAAATAAATGGGAGACACTGTAGAAGATTTATGAACCAGTTGTTTATGTTTCCCAGTTTCTAAAGACACTATACCTATACGGTCCTTTGTGGTTTTGTCATATGTTGTAATAAGTGTGCTTCAATTTTGAAGTATTAACAATGTATGTAAAGTATGGGTCGTTATAGTTGGTATCAGAGGAAAGGTATAGTCAACCTTTGGAAACTAGGATGTGAAAGTCTTAGTAAGAACCCTAAGGATAAGTCTAAGCATAGAACACAATCTTAGTGTTTTAGAAATGGCCATGAATAACCTAGGATAAGACCTTAAGCATGAAAATTTTATTCTTGAATTATGTGGTTTTCCTATTATAATTAGTGTTGTTCACACTATTCTTCTTGGTTTTAGTCAATGACTGGAACCCGAAGGAACCGTGTTAATGCGGAATGCGATGGGCAATGCAATGATTGTCCCCCTGAGCAACCAAACGATATGGGAGCTGGAATGCAAAATCTTGTAGCCATGCTCACACAACTTTCTCAAGCTATGAATCATGCAGGACTTCCAAACGAGCAAAGGAAGGAGCAACATTCTGTTGAATCCTTCATGAGGCAGCGTCCACCTTCTTTCAGTGGGTCTACTGATCCATTAGTTGCTGAACAATGGATTAGTACTACTGAAAAGATATTTTCAGTTCTTCAATGTTATGAACATGATAAAGTCATCCTAGTAGTGTATCGTTTGGAAGGAGATGTTGATAAATGGTGGAATCTTATTAAGAATACGAGGCAAAGGGATGAAATTGAGTCTATGGAATGGGACGATTTCAAGAACTTATTTTTCAATAAGTACTTCCCTAATATTCTCCGAACAAAGATGGAGAAAGAGTTTCTTGAACTGAAGCAGAGGGATGATGAATCTGTTGGTACCTATGAAGAAAATTTTACAAGACTTGCAAGGTACGCTTCTAGTATTATTATCCAACCTGAGAGTAAGATCGATCGATTCTTTAGTGGCTTAAAACCAAGTCTTTGAAGGGCGTTATCCATAAGGGACTTCAATAGCTACGAGGAAATCGTTCGATGTGCTCTCAAAGTCGAGATGGAGATTGGAGTAACCCATCAGTCACATGGGTTTGATAAGAAGAGGAAGATGGAATTCAAAGAAAAATCTAAAGAGCACACTGAAAAGAAGATGAACTTTCCCTTATGCTCAAAGTGTGGAAAGAAACATGGAGGGAGTTGTCTTAAAGGGACAAGTAAATGTTTTAAATGTGGAAAGGAAGGTCATCGGGCATTTGAATGCCGCGATAATGGGAAGAAGATGTCTAATGATGCAAACAAAGGAAGGGATACACAGAATGAACCTACTACACTTCAATGTTTCAAGTGCAAGGAGATGGGGCATTATGCCAATCAATGCCCAAATCCAAGGGTTGATGATGATGGTCGACGTCAACAAAATCTTAAGGCTAAAGACAAAGGAAAGTCACATGCAATTTCTATCAGTGATGTGGAGTACGATAACGAAGTGGTGAAAGGTACACTTACCATCCACTCTAAAGTAGAAAATGTTTTATTTGATTCTGGATCCACCCACTCTTTTATTTCTAAAGAATTTTCTAAGGGTATCACCGTATTACCTCAACAATTAGATGTTGAGTTAGCTATGACAACACCTAATGGCACAACAGTCGCATCAAAAGTTTATAATTCTTCTCCGATCGAAGTTTGTGGGAAAGTGATTCCTGCAAATCTTGTGATCCTTCCTTTAGTGGAATTTGATGTGATTCTTGGCATTGATTGGCTTTCTCTACATGGAGCTCATATCAATTGCCAAAGAAGGGAAGTCACATTTCATATTCCAGATCAATCTATGATCGTCTATCAATGCAAGGATGAATATAACCTTCCAGTGGAAATTTCTTCCATCTTATGGGTCATGATTACACTAAATGAAGGTTATTTATCTCAAATGGTTGGTGAGAAACTCACGATTAAGAATATGCCCATTGTACAGGAGTTTGATGATGTCTTTCCGGAGGAATTATCGGGTCTTCCACCAAATCGTGAAGTTGAGTTTTCAATAGAACTCGTACCGGGTGCTTTGCCAATTTCAAAGACACCTTATAGAATGGCCCCAATTGAGTTGCAGGAATTGAAGAAGCAACTCCAAGAGAATCTTGATAAGGGATTCATACGCCCTAGTGCGTTACCTTGGGGAGAACCTGTTCTATTTGTTAAGAAGAAAGATGGATCAATGAGACTCTGCATTGATTATCGAGAACTTAACAAGATCACTATCAAGAACAAATATCCTCTCCCACGCATTGATGACTTATTTGACCAAATACGCGGAGCTCAATACTTTTCCAAGATTGATCTTCGTTCAGGGTATCATCAATTAAGGGTCAAGAGGGAGGATATACCAAAGACGGCTTTCCGTACAAGGTATGGACACTATGAATTTATAGTGATGCCATTTGGTCTTACTAATGCCCCTGCTATCTTCATGGATCTAATGAATAGAGTCTTTAGAGACTATCTTGATAAATTTGTGGTAGTCTTTATAGATGATATTCTTGTCTATTCAACGAGCAAGGAAGAGCATGAAGATCACTTTAGAATTATATTGAAGACCCTGAGAAAGGAGAAGCTTTATTCCAAATTTACCAAGTGTGATTTTTGGCTTCAAAAAGTTGCATTTTTGGGTCACATAATCTCAAAAGAGGGGATATCTATGGATCCAGCAAAAACAGAGGTTATTGAAAGATGGTCGAGACCAACAAAAGTAACTGAGATTCGAAGTTTTCTTGGTTTGGCTGGATATTATCGACGTTTTGTAAAAGATTTTTCACGATTATCTAATCCACTCACCAAGTTGACTCGGAAAGGAGTTAAGTTTGTCTGGACAGAGGAATGTGAAGAGAATTTCAAGGAGTTGAAAAGAAGGTTATCCAGTGCACCTGTGCTCACACTTCCTTGTAGTGGAGAAAGGTTTGTGATCTACAGTGATGCATCCAAGAAGGGATTGGGGTGTGTTCTTATGCAAAATGATATGGTGATAGCTTATGCCTCACGACAGTTGAAAAGAAGGTTATCCAGTGCACCTGTGCTCACACTTCCTTGTAGTGGAGAAAGGTTTGTGATCTACAGTGATGCATCCAAGAAGGGATTGGGGTGTGTTCTTATGCAAAATGATATGGTGATAGCTTATGCCTCACGACAGTTGAAAATCCATGAGCAAAATTACCCAACTCATGATTTGGAGTTGGCTGCGATAATCTTTGCATTAAAGATTTGGAGGCATTACCTTTATGGTGAAAGGTGTGATATTTATACTGATCATAAAAGTTTAAAGTATATTTTCACACAAAAGGAGCTGAATATGCGTCAAAGAAGATGGTTGGAGCTGATTAAGGATTATGAATGCTCAATCCATTGCCACCCTGGGAAAGCAAACAAGGTGGCAGATGCATTAAGTTGACAAGACAATGCTAGTTTATCCATGATGAGGATCACAAAAGATCCAATATTTATGGATTTACAAAGGATGGATCTTGGAATTATAATGGAAGGGGGAAAATCTTATCTTTCTCAAATGAATGTTCAACCATCTATACATGTAAAGATTAAAGAGGCACAGAAAGAAGATGTCGAGTTACAAAAGAAGGTGAGAAATGTTCCTGAATTCAACCTTGATTGTGATGGGATAATAAAGTTCAAGAATCAGGTTTGTGTTCCTCTCATCCCCGAATTAAAGAAGGAGCTGCTGGATGAGGCTCATAGTTCATCATTCTCTATTCATCCTGGAAGCACGAAGATGTATAGGGACCTGAAGGAGTACTTCTGGTGGGATGGCATGAAAAGAGATGTTGTTGAATATGTCTCTCGATGCTTGGTTTGTCAACAAGTTAAAGCTGAGAGACAAAATTCTAAGGGGATGTTACAACCATTACCCATACCCGAATGGAAATGGGAAAACATCACTATGGACTTTGTCACAAGACTTCCTAAAACATCCAAAGGCAATAATGCTATTTGGGTCATAGTTGATCGTCTTACAAAGTCTGCACACTTCATTGCTATTAGAGAGGATTTCTCTCTAGATCAGCTTGCCAGGATATATGTAAAGGAAGTGGTAAGATTGCATGGAGTACCACTTTATATTATATCTGATCGGGATCCGAGATTTACCTCGAAGTTCTGGCAAAGTCTTCAGCATACTCTGGATACAGAGTTGAGTTTCAGCACTGCTTATCATCCCCATACAGACGGTCAGTCTGAGAGAACAATTCAAACCCTAGAAGATATGTTGAGAGCTTGCTCTTTGGATTTCAAAGGAGGTTGGGATCAACACCTACCTTTGGTGGAATTTTCTTATAATAATAGCTTTCACTCCAGTATTCAGATGGCTCCTTATGAAGCTCTCTATGGAAAGAAATGCAGGACTCCAACTTGCTGGGATGAAGTTGGGGAAAGAAAGCTATTAGGACCTGATCTCATTGATGAAATGGCAGAAAAGGTCAGATATATTCAACAACACATAAGAGCAGCTCAGAGTCGACAGAAAAGTTATGCCGACAACCGAAGAAAAGACCTAGAGTTTGAAGTGGGCGATAAAGTGTTCTTACGAATATCTCCCTGGAAGAGGGTTATGAGATTTGGAAAGAAGGGGAAGTTGAGCCCTAGATATATCGGTCCTTTCGAAATACTGGATCGTGTTGGGAAGGTAGCTTACCGATTGGCGCTTCCACCGAATCTCTCTCAAGTTCACGATGTGTTCCATGTATCTCTCCTAAGAAAGTACATACCAGATCCTTCACATGTACTCAGCTCAGAAGTTGTACCACTGGAGAAAGATCTTTCTTATGAAGAACAGCCGATAGAGATTCTGGATCGTAGCGAAAAAGTCCTACGAAACAAGACCACTCGATTGGTGAAAGTTTTATGGAGGAACCACCAACCTAAAGAAGCTACATGGGAGCTTGAGGATATGATGAGGGAGAAGTATCCTCATCTGTTTGTTACAAAGTGACGAATTTTGAGGGCGAAATTCTTTTTAAGGGGGGTAGAATGTAACACCCAAGACTTTTATGTTATATGAATCATCAAAGGAATATTTTTCTACACAACACTTGCTTGGCTTGCTTTACACGCAATCGCGACCTTCCTCGATAGCTTGCGTCGTACGCAATACCGAGTTTCACTAAACAACAATATGCTATTAAAACTAGCCGTTATGAATAGTAATAACCACTTTTTGAAATTTTATAAATTTTATTTTTCAAAATGGACTTCATTTTTGGACTCAGAATATCGAAATTATACTAGGGTGAAATTTTGGTATTTTTCTGAAAACTTTCAATTTTTGATGAATAGTGAAACCACTAAGTGGTAGGTTAAAAACTGAATTTTGCATAAAACTTAATTTTACCGCTTCTGTGAATGGAATTTCGAAAATCCGACAGACATGGTTGATATCAGTAAGTAAAATGTGGTTCAATGAGATAAAAATAATTTTTTGGTGAATAGTAACTTTTTACTTTTTTTTACCGCGGTTAATAGTAAATAGGGTAACTAAGGGTAAATATGATATTACTATTACCCTAACACATGTCCTAATTCTATTGGATAAGTGTAATTCGACCAAAATCAACCTTATGAATAAAATAGGACCATTTAGGCCCACTTGGGTTAGATTAGGACATTTATTATTAATTTATTTAAAGAAGGGTTAAAATAGTTAAAATCAAAGTTTAATAAGTAAATAATTTTTAATATGGGGTTATACATAAGATAAATTCGACTATAAATATTAATTAGAAAGCTAAAACGATTTCCTACATAATGGTATTTTATTTATAATTTTTAGACATTAAATAATTTAATTTATTTATGACACAATTATGATGCAGTAATTATCTTATTTATGAAATATTGACATAATTGATGTTATAAACACCAAAATAAATGTAATTTGAGACTTTTTATGAATTACAAAAATTTTCTAGGTTACTATGATATATTAGTGTTGATTTAATCAACTTTGTTCGAACATATAATTCTGTTATGACTTTCACAAAAATCATATATCAAATAGTGTCAAAATTGACACAAAATAGTTTTTAAATCAAATATTATATTATTAATTGTTATTTTATTCCTAAAAATCTAAGGTTCGGCCAAATGACTTAGATAAGGATATATATATTAATAATAAATAATTTGGGGTTCGTTTGGCATGTTATAGTAAGTGTATTAACCATATAGTGAAAGAAAACAAAAAGACGTGGTAAAAGTTAAATTATTTAACTTAGAGTTAAATCTAATTGATAAGGTTAAAATAATACCCTAAACTTGTCTAAATCCTATTGGTTGATAGGATTTCGACCCTTACCCACTTTAGCTTCGAAATAAGACCCTTTGGAACCATTATAAACCGATTTTGACTTTAATATAAAATAATATTTTGAGATATTCCTAAGGTGCCCCTCTCCTCCCTTATAAAAGGGCACCTCCTCCCCCTCCTCCTCACACCAAATTGAGCACTCAAGCTCGGCCAACCCCTGAAATTTTCTCCTCTCCACTTCCCTATAATAATCCTAGAGGTCTTGGTCTTCTTCAAAGACCAATCTTAGTTCCATAAGTGGAGGATTCAAAGAAGAGTTCCAAAGAAGAGGTAATATCCATTACTGATCTTTTCAATTTCTTTCTTCTTCAACTTCTTCTTCTTTAGTTGTTTCATGATAAATTAATAACATCAGTATTACTTACATACTGATATGTTATTATAAATTTGAAACAACCCTAATTCACCTTCTATCCATCCTACGGAAAAATGAAATCACCGCGCGTGCGTACGTACGGAATACCGTCTCCACGCCGTGGTGTAATCTATTTTCCACCATCACTTTACAAGGATGGGTATAATGGTGTAATGAGTAACTATTTATGATTATTATAAAGTAATATTGATACTGAAATAATATATATATACTCCAATATAGTTCCACGATCATAGGAATGATATCATCACTCGTGCGTACGTACGGAATACCGTCTCCACGATGTGATGCGACTCGTTCTACATGATCATCATTACATAGTAATTATATAAATGAATTGAATGAATAAATATGATATATGTTACACTAATACCATTCTGGATATAAGGTATCTATAACCTTAAAAGAAGAATAAGAATGTATTCGGCAAAACACGCATAAGAACAAAAGGCAATAAAGACCCGAGTAACAAGTAACAATGAAATATTACTAACAAGAAGCTAAGAATATGACCATATATGATATAATATCAATATGTATGATTCTGGAACAAGTCAATAACATTATTTAAACCATTATACAGGAGCTTTGGACACGTACAAAGCAAATCGGACCAAAGGTAAGGGAAATATCACAATCTCATTTTTATCCGAGATTGTTTATTCGTAAGTATTTACTGGGGTGTATTTTATCATCCACATCCATGTTCCCTCAATATGTAATATTGTTTCCATCCACTTACAATAGTTTAAATCCAATTTTACCCTTCGGTGAGTTTTTAGTAAAAGATATGAAAGGAATCTTTTGTCATTTTTCGTACGAGGTACTTTTTGACTTTTCCGACAAAAGTACGAGAAGAATGTTTTTTTTAACTTATACGGCATGAATGGATTTTTAAAACATTATTTCCAAGAAGCTTCCTTTACAAGTTTTCAAGTTTATTTTTAATCAACTTCTTTTAGTTTATAATTTTATGACATTTTAAGAAAGGAAAAGTGTTTTTGAAGTAGAAAGGATATTTTCCTCAAGAATGGAGTTCAAATGTTTTATCAAAATTATTTTCCATCTAAGATAATATAGGGTTCTGTTTTTATCCCTATTATTTCATTGATTTGATTATGCTGTGAGGGAATTATTTTTATGAAGTCATTTACCTTATATGGTTTGTTTTATGATGTCATGATGTTTCAAGAATCCAATTTTTGTTACTTGTGTTATGCGATGATGTATGATTTATGATTATGTGGAACACATAAGAAAGGATTCATTATAAGATGGGTGGGACCTATATCTCCCTCCAATGCATTGGGTAAAGATTTTATATCTCATGAGATAGACATGGCTGGAACAGAAGGTTATTTCGGTTCAGTGATACAGGACTGAAACGAGGAGTGAACTCGGTTCAGAAAGGGACTTTGTCCACTAAGATAGTCTTGGTAATGAGTCATGACTAACAAGAAATGATTTTCCATGATTATGTGTGCATGCCACAAAGTTTCAAGTTTTATGTTATGATTATGGGGATCTCATTTTCACTTCTATGATTTATTCCATGTTAAGATATTATGATCTCCTTTGCAGGTTATGATTTTCAAAAAGATATGATATGATTTTTATTTCCTTTATTTTCCCTTGCTGAGCATTTGAGCTCACCCTTTTATGTTTTATTTTCCCCAGGTCAGGAAGATGGATATTAAGTAGAATATGCTAAAAGGGACCCTAGATATGATGAAATAAATGGGAGACACTGTAGAAGATTTATGAACCATTTGTTTATGTTTCCCAGTTTCTAAAGACACTATACATATACGGTCCTTTGTGGTTTTGTCATATGTTGTAATAAGTGTGATTCAATTTTGAAGTATTAACAATGTATGTAAAGTATGGGTCGTTATAGGGATCTACTATCGTGGCTGAGCCTCATCACATCTCGGTATTCAAATACTTTTTGAACTATCTCAGTTTATCATACAACATTGGGCATCTACCCAACTTGAATATGTGAATAGTGAAATCTACTCAGGTATTGAAGTGCCATGACTATCTGAGCATGGTGTGAGTATAATTCAATAGGGCACCACCAATGGGGTCCCAAACATAACCATTAGATATAGTGTATGCATATGTGATATGATCAGAATAAAAAATACAATGTGAAAGTATAATACAATAATCATTATCAATCCTTGGGTTCTAAGGTTCCATTAGGGTTTGATTATATCTTCCTAGTCTAGTGCCATATGTCTCTGAGCATGATACATATAATCAGGGGTGGGGATACAAGTCTTTCTCTGGGATCCCATGAACATTCCCATGCATCAGGTGAAACCACTAAATCCATGGAACCATCCTATGAATCTCATAATATCAGATCAAACAATATATTCTAGGCATAACCAGGAGTTACATAATATCATATCAAAAGGAATATTGTAGGTATAACTAATCGTCACATATCATCTCTAGGTTCATCCCCATATCCTAGGAATCCTAGGCATCTCCCCACTCACTTAGTAATATGACCAGATCCTAGGAATCACTGGGCATCTCATATCATATCACCAAACATCCTTCCAGATTTTAGGAATCACTAGGAATCTCTCCCAATATCATCATGTATAATTACTATATCCCTATAATCACTAGGAATATCCCCAAAATCATTAGGTGCATCCACCAGATCCTAAGAATCACTAGTAAACCCTCCAACATCATCAGGTGCATCCCCAAGATCCTACGAATCACTGGACATCCCATATAGTCACCCAACACAACTTCTAGATCCTAGGAATCACTAGGCATATTATAAAGTAGCATTTATTATCAGGGATCAATATCCACTAAATTCATGTCTCATGATAATAATAATTAAATGGGTTGGGAACTTTTCCAACCCATATCATAAAACCATGGTTGGTCACTCAAGTGCATGACCTATCCCTTTTAGTACAATCCTACCAGACTCACATCATCGATTCAGGTTCTATGGTGACACCCAAATTCATTCATACCCACTCTCACACTAACTCTCTTAAGGGTTAATATAATTACTAGGACACCCAATGAGGTATCCTTGGTCTCATCATGATACAGACACCCTACATGGGAACCTCGATCTCAAGCTCACCTCTCAATCCAATTCCATTATTTAGAGGGAATAGAGTTCCTCAACATCATCATGTTCACATCTCGAACCCACCAGCCTCATAGGATAATCACCAAAGAATTGGTCCTAGGTCGAATGGGATCATCTACCAAGACTAGTCTGAAAAAGTAATTCAAGATATTGAGTGATTAGACAAATAAAGAGGTTTTAGAGAGTTAATTCATAATTAGATTTAAAAAATTCAAGGTGATAACTATACAACACATGGTTAGGACACATAGTTAGGAAAATTGTGCTCCAACTGTGCAGTGCTACTATCTCAAGGCTACACCTTGCATGGTTTTTTTGCACGGTTAGAAAAACCATGTTCCAATTGTGATTTTCCCTTTGTTTCAAGTTTCTTCGTTTCTCTTTGGAACATGCACAATTTGGGAAAACCATGTGTCAATTGTTCACCCACCTAGTTACTCCCAAAACATGTTTCACAATTTTATGGAGGCAGTGCACGATTTCTCCTAATCGTGAACAAACCGTACACATCCTCAAACACCTCCAAAACATGTCTAAACCTCTTAGAAACTCCCCAAAAATAACCCAAGTATTTTATAAGCTCAAATTACATAAATAAAGGGTCATTTTATTAGAATTTGAGGGGTTACATTCTCCCCATAATTTTTCTTTCTATCCACAGAATGTAAAAAACTGATATTGTCTTAAAAGAGATCGGGACATTGCTCCAACATTTCATTTTCAGGCTCCCATGTTTCTTCTTTAATCTGACCATACTTTCATAAAACCCATAATAGACTATTTATTTTCCCAATAAATATATTCTCTTGCCTATCCACAATCCTTACTGGCACATAAATCAACATAGAATCTGAATCTAGGTCCACATGATCCCATCGTCACATGCTTAGGATTAGGTTGGTACTTCTTCAACTAAAACACATTGTGCACAGAACTAAACCTTGGAGGAAAATACAACCAATATGACACCTCACCAACTCATTCAAGTATCTCAAAAGGGTCTATGTACAATAGGGAAAACTTTCCCTACATACCAAAATAACGATGCCCAAGTCTCGAAGAGATTATCAAGAAGACTTGATCAATGACCACAAACAACAACAATCATCGATGATAATCTGCACATGATTTCTAGTGACTCTGAGCCATCTCCATCCTCTTTCAGATCAAATGATTATTATCTATTGTCTCTATCATAATTTTGGTTCCAATTAGTGAATTCTCACATGTTTCAATCCAAAAAATTGGAGAATGGAAAGGATTCCCATACAATGCTTTAAGAGGAGTCATATATATTGAGGCATGATAACTGTTCTTGTATGAGAATTACACTAAATGTATATGATCCTCCCACAATCCAAAAAAATCCATAACATAAGTCTTAATCTTTTCTTCCAACATTTGTATCATCCTTTTATATTTCCCATCCATTTGAGGATGATAAGTCATTCTCATAGTCAATTGGGTTCCAAGGGATTGTTGCAATGACTTCCAAAAACGAGAGGTGAACTTGGATTCTCGGTTAGATACAATATATACTAGAACACTATTCATATTTACAATTTCCCAAAATATAGATTTTAGACAAGTCTTCCATCGTATTGGTTTCACAATTTGGGATGAAGTGAGCCAATTTTGTGACTTGATCCACAATCACCTATATGATATCGTGTTTCTTAATCATTCTCAGTAGATCTATTATAAAATCCATGACTATCTACTCCCATTTCCACATAGGAATTGGTGAAGACTGCAACACACCATCTGACCATTGATGTTCTGACTTGACCTTCTAACAGGTGAGGCATCTCAAGATAAACTCTTCCACTTTACTCTTTATTTCATCTCAAAAAAAACTATACTCTCAAAGATTTATAAATCTTTTGAATTATAATATGGATAACCCATATCGAATGGTGGCATCTAGAAAGAAGTTGATCCTGATAATACAAAGGTACCATGATATGATCTCTAAAACATAACAGTGAACTCCCATAAAACTTCCATCCATAAATGGTCTCCCCACCATTGAGTTTTTACCGCATAGTTATACATTCTGGTTTGGAAGTTTGAGTAACTCTAACCTGCTCAACCAAATCAGGAACAAATGAAACCAGAAACAAAACTAAAACATTACTTTGCTCTGTAAAATCCAGATACATATCATCTATAATTAACATAAGCTTATATTAATCTAAAGCCTATTTTTCAACTGATTATATGAGTTCCTTCTCAAGGAATATGATATATAATTTCCTTTCCCTGGTGTATACCACATGCCAAATCCCAAAATTTATAGATATTATATCCATATTTATTGTCTCATATTCAAAATTCATTATGAGAAAATGTGTTTCAAGATCTTATAATCCATAAAAACCAAAAATGTCTCACCAAAAAGATAATGATGGCAATTATTCAAATCATGGACTACTCTAGCTAAATTTAAATCATGTGTTGTGTAATTTTTATCATGCACCCATAACTATTGTGAGCCATAAACAACAACATGATCTCCCAACATGAGAAAACATCCTAACCCATATCTTGATGAATCACAATAGACTACATATCCCTATCCAGATTCTGGAAATTTTAGGATATGTGTTGATGTAAGTGTAACCTTAAGTTCTGGAAAGGATTTTTGGCATTCATAATTCCATTATTTCTTTGGAAGGGAATACATTTCCTCATCAAATTTGTCATTGGTGAGGTCAAACATGAAAAATCATGAACAAAGAATTTGCAGTATCTTTCTATTCCATGGAAACTATGTATCTCAAAGAAATTCTTCAATGGTTTCCAATAGATAAAAACATCTATATTTTTAAAATCCACATAAATTCCATTTTTAGAAATTTTAGGGCTAAGGAAACACACATCTTGTATTCAGAAATCACACTTTGATAACTTAGCATAAAGGTGATGCTATTTCAAGATACCCAACACTATAGCCAAGTGTTGCTCATGATCCACCCTTGTCCTAGAATACACTATAATATCATCAAAAAATCACAACAACAAAGGAATCCAGATACCTATGAAAGATTTGATTCATTAATTCCATGAACACAGTTAGTGAATTCATAAGATCAAAATTCATAATGATATATTCATAATGGATATATCTTGTTCTAAATGCTGCCTTCAGAATATCCTCCTTCTGAACTCACAGTTGGTGATATCTTGAATGTAAGTAAATTTTAGAAAACCACTGGGCTCTACTCAATTGATTAAAAAAATCATTGATTTGAGGAATATGATATCAAATATTTATCATAACATGGTTAAACTTATGATAATCCACACAAAGATTAAGATTTTCATCCACCTTTTTCTCAAAAATAATTGGTGATTCTCATAGAGATGTGCTTGGTTGAATAAACCCTTTGCTTTACAACTCTTCCAACTAAACATTTAATTCCTTTATTTCTATTAGTTTCATCCTATAAGACAGAATTGAAATTATATTGATCCCTAGTCAGAGATCAATCATAAAATCCACTTCCATTTTTAGTGGAAACCCTAAGAAATTTTTATGAAATACATCATGAAATTGGTCAAAAATGTTTGGAAAATATATATTTTAATCTCTTCTATAGATTCCAAAGTCATCACTGCCAACTGATAAGATATATTTCCAACCACCGGTTCCAAAAGTCCTATTATACTCGCCTTTACATCCCAATATCCTCTAAAGATATTCTTGATGCCATTAAGATATGTGAAATTAACCTTTCAGTCATAACAATCGATTTGAGTGATGAATGATGTCAACCAATCCATACCCAAAATCAATTCATTGACATCCATCTCAATAACATAAAAATTTCAAAGCAACTTAGACCCATTGATATTTATAGAACAAGATTTACAAAAAATGTTTGAAACTCTTTTTGGCCAATAGAAGTTTGAAGTTTCAAAATAGAAGACATCATATCAATATGAAAATCCATATGATCAGCAAAATGAGAAAAAATAAATGATTGGAATTTTTTTGTATCAAACAAATCATTCATAAGGGTAGAATTCAAAATAATCATACCTCTCACTATAGAAAGACCTGATTAATCATCCATGATCACTTTCTTGGATCTATACAATTGAATACACACTGTACTTTTCTATTTATTACCATGTTGAGATTTCATAGGTTGAAGAGTAATGGTGTTCCTAGAATCACCTTGGCTCTCTCAATTCTGATGACAAGAATTATTCTGCTAATCTCATCCAGTTGAAGCATACAATGTCTGAGAAACATGGGCTGTTTCTCTAGCACCATACCTTAGAGAACTATGAAAATATCACTGAAGATGTCCCATTGTATTATCACTGTGACAATCTCTAGGTGGTACCATACAATCGTGCTTCATATGCTCAAAAGAACCACATTAGATGCATCCCGACTTAATTTTCGACCGAGGAGGAATGGTTACTGATACCGTGTTCTAATTATAAGATATTCCACCACTCTGGAAGTAGTTTTTCCTATTCTTCTTATTCCCAGAATTATAGTTCCCACCTATTCCCATAAGAATAAACATGCTCTTGAATTCCTAGAGATATCCCTTTCTTCTGCAGTCACTCTATTGACCATTTCTGTATAGTCCCTAATACAGAGAATGATAATATTTGATAGAATATTTTGTCATAACCCCATCTCAAAAACACATTCCTTAAAGGACAAACTTATAGTAACTTCCAAGGAAAAGCAGACTAAATTTATAAATTTAGCAGTATATTCTATCATTGAAATGTTATCTTGTTTTAGGATAAAGAAAACTATCATTCAAGAAATTCTAAACATGTGAGGATTGAATTGTTTGTTGAACCATTTTTTAAAATTTTATCACATGATCACTACTAGAAATTGAAGCATTTGTAACATGTCATTTGTGATGGGGTGCGATCGCAAATGACTCATTGCAAAAAACGGCGTCGCAAATAGTTTATCCAGGTTTTTAAAAACTCTTTTACGACGGGTCCATAGAAAATAAATATTTACGATGAGATTAACTATCTGTCACAAAAAACTTAAAAAATAAATAAATAATAATAATTTATAAAATAAATAAATAATAAAAAAAATATTCACAACAATATAAAATAATAATAAAATAATAAATAAAGTATAAAATAATAAAAATAATAAATAAATAAATAAATGACAAAATAATAAAAAATAATAAAATAATAAAATGATAAAAAAAATATTCACAATAATATAAAAAATGAAATATATATAAATATAAATATATTGATTAATAAAAATATTACAAAAAAATTACATTCAAATGTTTATCAGAAAAAAGTATATAAATCACTAAGGGTGAGGGTCATCTAGAGGAGCTAGAGGAGATGGTGGAGGGAACTCCATCCCTAAATCATGAGTCGAACATCAGATGTACTCCATCATCTACTCATGCTACTGCTACTGATATTGATGCATCTCCTCCTACTGCTGTTGCTATTGTCGATAGAGCTCTTCCTACTCCTCATGCATGGTCTCTATAAGCTCACCCTAAGGTTGCGGCTTCTCCTCATAATATGTAGCATATGATGATAACTCTCCATGAGCTCCTCTTGATCTACATAAAAACATCATAGTGGTACCATAATAACTCTCATGTTTCAATAAAGAGTCAATACCAACAACTTGGTCTTTCTCAAAGGCATATTGAGTCGCCTGCATCCATACTGCATCATCAAATTTTCTGCACTGGAGGTCTGATCCTTTGTCTTGGGCTGACTCTCAGATTGTGTCTGAGATATCGCGGCCTCATATGGATCCTTAAATTTCAATTTAAAATTAAAAAAGTTAAAATATTTTTTTTAATTAATTTTAAACTCAAAAAGAAATTATACTGACCATAATATGATATTGGTGATCACCTCTAATCTCTCTAGTGACAGGATTATTGTACATCCTCCTATAAATGTCGAACTTCATAATATCTGGTTGTTTGACTGCCTATATGAGTATAAAATAAAGAGTTTATATTTAAAGTTATAAAATTATTAAAAAACAGTACTTACCATATGTCATTGATGTGTACTGAATGTGAAAATATCATCTTTATGCACCATCTCCTGCCTACCCTGATCCTATCAACCTAATGATTCTATCCTATGAAAAGTAGATCCCATCTACTATGAACATAATCTATCCTAAACCTGAGATGAGATATAATATAGTCAGTAAGTGTAGAAAGACTGATTAAATTCTGTGACTCCCGCTTTCCACAAGGTTGTCCTCCTTAGATTTTGCAAAAACTGATGGTAACGCTCACGAATACAGATCTCCCATGCCTCCTAGGTAGAGTCCCACATGCGATCATCGACAGGATACGATAAACTCTACAAATAATTAATAATATCAATTTATTAAGTAAATAAATTTCAAAATAACTATTATTTATTTACATACCATCTAATTGTCAAATATACTTCACTCAACATCAATGAGAATCTGATTCCATGTCACCCATTGATTCTTGCTCAAATTTACCCAAGAGATGAAGGTAGAACGGTCCATGTATTCTAGCTTGGGTTGTCGAATCCACAGAGACCTAAGAAGTAACCTATAGACACGCACATTCTAAGGACTGTTTTTGGCTATGAAGTGGCCAACTTGGGTTGATTTTAGATGGGTTTAAAGGATCACTAACAGATTTAAGTGAATTCAATTTAAAATAATGATTTGATCCTAGGTTATCGCTCGAGGTGGATTGGATGAAATTCTTTTTCAACTATTTCAATTTTAAATATTTGAGATGGGTTCATTTAAGAAGATCAAACAACATCCTCACTTATTGGTTTAATACCTACACACTTTAATACTAATCACATATACACTTGAAGGATCAAAGTTTTGAGCACTTCAAGGTAAAGGTTCGTATTAGCACTTGAAGTGTGTGGCCTTAAATTCAATAAGGACGATGGAGTTTAAAAATAATCAAATAAAAATCCCAATTAAAAGAAGTGATTAGACATTAATGGGGTGATAAATAACATCCAATCCATCCCCTTTATACTCCCTTGGATCAACACATAAGTGGGTTATCCCTCCATTGATTCTATGGTTTCAATGGAAGTGGAAAGTAGACTCATGAGGGAGGAAATAGAGAAGTAAAGAAAACAATAAAAATAAAATGATCATTCCACCGTTGTGTGAATAATTTCACAAGATTTGGTGTGAATAAATTCACACCTTGAGGAAACAGTATCAAATTGATATGGAGAACAACAGAATAATAGGAGAAGAAGAACTTTTATTAAGAATCTAGGATGAATTAAAACAACTTACATGTGAATGAAGAACGTTACAAAGACAAATTGGCAGCATAACATTAAGATGAAAACAAAGATCAAAGATCAAAAACACATACACCACCACTACCTTAAATAGGAATTTTGGAGGCCTTGGGTCGAGCCTCTAATAGTACAAAGCATCCCACTTTATTATGGTAGGACTAGGGTGGTGGAAAGCTTGTGGAACTTGGACTTTTCCACACTTGACCCGAGGTGGAAACCAACTTTCATCCACCGAACAGAAACGCTTGGAAGACCTTCTAGATGGTATAATCAGAGTAGTCCATAGAATAATAAAATGGATCTCCGGATGTCTCCTAACCGTCTGTAAAATTTGGACCTATCTGGACCTATATATTCTGATATATGATTAGATTAGTAGGCTTTTTTTCGGGGCTGCAGAATCTGGCCTAGAATTTTATCTCTAACTTGGGCCGCCTAAATAACCACAATTGAGGACTAATTAGCACTATATTTTGAAAAATGATTTGTTCCTCTATATGTATTCTAGAATCCCACGAAATTTGGGATTCATTGGGTTTGTATTTTGGGCCCCACATTCTCATCAGTGGGATGGTGTCTAATATGACTTCTCCAAAATTGTTTCCTTTCATCACAAAATATCCCCATCTTCTTCCATGAATTATCCATTGATCCCTGAATCAAACATGTTCCTATTGAAGTGTAGATCAATTTACCAAAATATCAAATTAAAATATGTATAATTATATTCCTTAAAATCAGATGAATCATTAGGTACTTTAAATGATGTTCAAAAATGTACCACATAATAGTGCATTTTAAGAAAGAATTACAATCATAATGTGAAATGATGTTCAAAGTGTAAAATACACTAAAATGGTGTTTATGAATAATAAATAACATGAATATTATATATATTAACAATTAATATTAGCCTCATTTAGTGGCTAATCACACCCCCCCAACTTGAGTTTTTCTAGTCCTGAGTAAAATATATTTCAACAATATGAAATTAGAATTCCCTTTTCCAAAAACATTTTAATACACAATGATCACCAAAAACCCTTATACCAAAAAATCATGAAACCCATCCAAATATTTTAATACATGATATTTTCATAAGCAGATCTCAATCCCAAGCCCATTCTTTTGTTCAAATTCATTTCCATATTTCATCCAATATCAATTAAGTATGAGGATGTGTTGTGCATCACAATAGACATGGGGGTTCATCTTTATTCAAGGGGTAAATGACAAAAGATCTAGGTGGAATCACATTTCAATATTAAGATGATTATTCAATTTTTTTATTGTATTGTTTTTTTTTTTTTTGTTTTTTTTTTTTTTTGTTTTTTTTTTTGCAATTTTTCCATGGTAATTGAAATTGCACTCAAAAGAGTCAACCCCTGTAGCGAGACTTTGCTGATGACTCCTAGGCTCAAAGACCTTAGGGAATTAATATAATCCCACATACTTAGGTATCATCTCAAGTTAACTCAGTTAAAAACAAATTCAAATTACCAAAAATAGAGATAAAATTACTAACTCTGGGTCAGACAACTATGGAGTCACGATCCCCAAGTGCTGAAAGCCACACATTAGGTCATTTCATTGCTCTACGTGAAAATTTATTATTATTATTTTTGTTGAATACTCATATTAAAACTAAAATGATCACCAAACCTATGCTATTTATTTGGGGGACCCCATGAACTAAAACTAAAACCCCACTATCCAAAGAATGTGCATTGTGATCTTTTTTTTATTTGGATGAAAATATAAATGATGAAATATCACATTGGACAGCCACACTTTCCAAAATCTATGCTCATGAAATTATACAAGGATTAAAATTAGAATCAGGGCATGCTAAATTATTTGATATTCAGTTTCAAAGTGTGAAATGTGTATTACCATGTTCAAAGTTAAAGGAATTTTTCCTTCTATTTACACAATTTGTTTTTCAAATAATTTTCTTTTTTTTTACACGAAAGCATTTTTTATTTTATCTCTCACCCCCCAACTTAAAATAACATTGTCCCCAGTGTTTAAAGAAAAGAAAATTTAGAAGGGGGTAGAGGTAGTGAATGAAATTTCAAAAAGTAAATTGAAAATGAGTATCATGGAATGATGTCACATAGTTGTTGAAGTTGAAATTCTTGCTGCTCTCTTTTAATCCTTTGATATCCATGTCACTTGCAGAGTTCCCTGGTATAAAAAGGAAAAACACAACAAACAAAACAAAACAAATATATATATATATATATATTTATTTATTTATATAATAAAGAAAGTAAAATATAATTATATATATAAAAATTATAGAATAAGGAAGCACAAAAAGTCATAGGTCAGTGGTAAGTGTACGCCCCTGTCTCCCTTCGGTCCTGAGTTCGAATCCCCGCGGCTTCGCCGGTTGCGACGGGGTTTGACCCACGACCCATGATGTGTCCCTTTTTATTATTATTATTATATTTTTATTTTTATTTTTTTGTATTTTTATTTTAACCTAAAAAAACATTAAAATAAAATAAACTGATGATACATTGTCTTATTTTTAAATTTTTGGGTAAGACATTACTTAAGGATCAAACCACGTGACACGGATGAATATGGTGCTCCCCTTTCGTATCCATCCATACTCATTATAGAAGAACAGGTCAATAGTCTATTTTTTTATTTCTAAATATCAAAATGATTCATTAATCCTATTTAAAATATAAAGTTGATTAAAACAACAAAATGATTGGAAACTTGAAAACCATGGGTTGCCTCCCATACAGCACTTTGTTTAACGTCACTAGCTCAACATGAACCCCCTAACTTACCCAATACCAACTTTCAACATTTTAAGGACCCAAAATTTATCCACTTCCACTTTATTTAGATTGATTCTTGGTTTAGAATTTGTGTCATTTACAAACCTATTTTCTACAATGGTTGGGAAAATCCAAGGAATATCATAAATGGTTGATCCATTTTCCACTATAGTCTTTCCAAAGAAATCAATAATCATTCCAACATTTTTGGTTTCAAGATAAGAGTGAATTATAATTGAAATGTCATTATTATATCCTATGAAGGGATACTTGAGCGGGGAAGTAATGAAAAATGATTTTGAGTTCGGTTTGGATAGGACCTTCAGATACAGGTTGAGAATTTGAATCCAACTCAGTTTCATTTTCCAAATTCCTCAAAAAAAATTATTTCATTTTGAATAGAGGATTCAACCACAAAATTTGAAAGAACAATGTTAGGAATGGGTATGGACTCAATGTTTTTTATTTCTCTCAATGGTTCAGGGATTGGCATTTTTGAAAAAAAATCAATAGAGTTATACTTAGTAGACTCAATCCATGATGTCAAATTTCTCTCTTGTGAATACATGAAATCAATTTCTTCCTGATTTAAAGACCCTTCAACAATTTCTTGATTCACTTCCCCTACCCCAAATCCAAAGGTTTGTTCTTTAATAAATTCATGAGAGGTTTTTGGGAAACTAGACACTTCACATAAGGTTTTGGAAGGTACAGTTTGTGTATAGATGAATTCATCACAAGTATTAATGCATTGTAGTTATAATCTCAAAGATGATACCTCAGATCTCATTATCTCCATTTTATTACACAATTCTTCAATCAGTTTTTGAGGATTAGGCTAGATAAGGGTTTGAGATAGATGTTCTATTCTAGGAGGATAGCTATGTTGTTGGAATTGCACAGGAGGGTGTTCAGACTGGCTTTGTGGGGATTGAAACTCATTAAATGTTGGGATGTTTTGTAGATCATAGGAGTAAAAAAATTGTGGTTCATTAGATTGTTTATGATCCCACATGTAAAAATTAGGATCGTCATTGTACATCACACATGGGGTTGGGTGATCAAAGTAGGGATAGGTTTCCCATGTTTGGACTTGTTCAAAATTGACTTCCATAGGAGTGAGGGGTGAGAAAAGAGAAGTAATATGAAAAAAAAGGATGATAGTGTCTAAGATAACTTACTTATGTCCTCAGAAACGGTGCCAAAATTTTATTCTCGCTCAAATTTACCCAAGAGATGAAGGTAGAACGGCCCTTGTAGTCTAGCTTGGGTTGTCGAATCCACAGAGACCTAAGAAGTAACATATAGACACGCACATTCTAATGACTATTTTTGGCTATGAATTGGCCAACTTGGGTTGATTTTAGATGGTTTTAAAGGATCACTAACAGATTTAAGTGAATTCAATTTAAAATAATGAGTTGATCCTAGGTTATCGCTCGAGGTGGATTGGATGAAATTATTTTTCAAACAACATCCTCACTTACTGATTTAATACCTACACACTTTAATACTAATCACCTATACACTTTAAGGATCAAAGTTTTGAGCACTTCAAGGTAAATGTTTGTATTAGAACTTGAAGTGTGTGACCTTAAATTCAACAAGGATGATGGAGTTTAAAAATCATCAAATAAAAATCCCAATTAAAAGAAGTGATTAGACATTAATGGGGTGATAAATAACATCCAATACAGCCCCTTGATACTCCCTTGTATCAATTCATAAGTGGGTTATCCCTCCATTGATTCTATGATTTCAATGGAAGTGGAAAGTAGACTCATGAGGGAGGAAATTGAGAAGTAAAGAAAAGAATAAAAATAAAATGATCACTCCACCGTTGTGTGAATAATTTCATAAGATTTGGTGTGAATAAATTAACACCTTGAGGCAACGGTATCAAAGTGATATGGAGAACAACATAATAAGAGGATAATAAGAACTTTTATTAAGAAACTAGGATGAATTAAAACAACTTACATGTGAATGAAGAACGTTAAAAAGACAAATTGGCAGCATAACATTAAGATGAAAACAAAGCTCAAAGATCAAAAACCCCTCCTACACCACTACCTTAAATAGGCATTTTGGAGGCCTTGGGTTGAGCTTCCATCAGTACAAAGCATACCACTTGATTATGGTAGGCCTAGGGTGGTGGAAATCTTATGGAACTTGGACTTTTCCGCACTTGACCCGAGGTGGCATCCAGCTTTCATCCACTGAAAAGACGCTCTTGGAATACCTTCTATATAGTTGAATTAGAGTGGGCCATAGAAGAAGAAAATGGAGACCCGTATGTATCCTAACCGCCTGTAAAATTTGGGCCCATGTGTAATTATATATTCGGAGATATGATTATATTAGTGGAATGTTTTTCTAGGCCGCAGAATCTGGCCTAGAATTTTATCTCTAGCTTGGGCCACCTAAATGACCACAATGGAGGCTGAATTAGCACTGTCTCCTGAAGAATGATTTGTTTCTATATAATTATTCTAAAATCCCACGAAATTTGGGATTCATTGGGTTTTTATGTTGGGCCCCACATTCTCATCAGTGGGCTGGTGTCCAATATGACTTCTCCAAAATTGTTTCCTTTCATCACAAAATATCCCCATCTTCTTCCATGAATTCTCCATTGATCCCTGAATAAAACATGTTCATATTGAAGTTTAGATAAATTTACCAAAATATCAAATTAAAATATGTATAATTATATTCCTTAAAATCAGATGAATCATTGGGTACTTTAAATGATGTTAAAAAATGTTCCACATAATTGTGCATTTTAAGAAAGAATTACAATCATAATGTGAAATGATGTTCAAAGTGTAAAATGCACTAAAATGGTGTTTATGAATAATAAAGAACATGAATATTATATATATTAACAATGAATATTAGCCTCATTTAGTGGCTAATCACCCATGATCTAGAAAATTAATTCCACAATATAGCACTCCCCTATCCAATAACTATATGTGAAAATTTGTGAAAAAAAACAAATAATGAAAAAATTAGTATATAAATAAATTCATGATAATTAATTAAAACTAACTAAAATTCATAATTAAACATATCTATGCATGTTTGAATCAAATTCAAGATGTATACATTGCTCGGTAATAGGGTTAGGAATCATCGATCTCATAAGACCACGTCCCCTCCGAGTCTCCGTTGAACTGCCAACAGTTTGAGGGTCAGATTATGCAACATCATTCTCATCACTGGGTAGATCATCCTCTCCTAACTCACAAAAAAATCTTAGTCCATCTAAAACATGAAATTAATGTTGTTGGTAAATATTTGAAAACAACTATTATATATAGATATATATTATATATGATTATAACCAACATTTAATTATGTCAATCTTCATCTCCGTCATCATCTTTACATATGACAGTGTTAATATCTTTATATTCCTCCTCAGTATCATCAATTTCCATAGGAGTTTCAGTTTCATTATATCCTATCATTTCAAATTCATTTTTTACATCAATAACATCATTGTCACCATCAACCCTTAATTATGGGGTGTCATCATCTATATTCATGTATCTTTGTGGAAAATATGTATTCAAAGTGGTCTCTTGAAAATTTTCAATTCCTTACACTTCATATGAACCACAATCACTTTGAATAAACTAATTTTCTCTAGATTTTATTTTTATTATTCTCCACCAATCACTTAAATCTCTTTAAGTAGCACAATAATTTTCATAATAAATTTAGTGTGCCTCATGAGTCAATAAAAATGATTCATTTACTATAATAAGTCTTTTATATTTAATATCAATAACTCTGTGGAATATATGAACATTTAATACTCTCTCAGTATACAACCACTAACATTTAAACATTGTTATTTAATTCTTTCCCATATAACATAGTTCAATTCTTTATTCCAATATGTTGTAAAAGTAAATTTCACTTTCTCTATGATGAGATCCTCTCAAGAAAACACCATTATTCATTGTTTTTTTATTCCCCATATGCACGTGTATGAAATTGAAAACCATTCACCACATATGCATTATAAGATTTAACCATTTTGGATGGTGGGTTACTCAATACACACAATTTATTATCAATTTTATTATCATGTTGAGATACCTGAAAATTGTAAAAAAAAATATCGATATAACAAGTAATAAATTGATTTTATATGTTAAACCATAAAAATTTTATTTTACCAATTTCTAAAACCAATAGAAAAAATTATTTTACCAACGTTCTTCAAGAGAAGCTACTGTAATTTGTAGAATTTTTTTATTAATATTATTATCATATAATCTAAAAAATATATTAATTTAATATAAAAATATTATAAAATAAGTGATATGATCACTCATAGTAAAAATGGTGTCATTTATTCATAGTTGAGAAGAACATATATATGAGCCCTTTGATGTTCATCATTTTAAATCCATCATTCATGAACTCTAACAAAACCAAGTTTGGGATGATTAAAAATTGATAATTGATTATTCATTTCATAATCAAAATTTACCTCATTACGGCCCATGAATTTATGTTTTTAGTATCTTTAGATTGAAAATAATGAGAGTAGAAAAAATAAATTTCCTCCTGAAAATAAGCTTCTATAATTGATCTTTCAACTGACGCTTTGATACATAACTTTTTATTCAATTTCTATATGCATCTCTTGAATAGGTATATCCATCAAAGCTGTACTGAACCTCCAAATTTTTCTTCACGTGGAAAATATAATATCAAATGTTCCATTGAATCAAAAAAAGGAAGCGGGAAGATTTTTTCCACTTCACATAAAATTAAAACAACATCTTCTTGTAGTCTACTTAGTGCATCTTAATCTGTTGTCACTACAAAAATGTCTAAAAAATAGGATATTTTTGTTAGTGCATCCCAAATAATAGAATTCAACAAACCTATAAATCCAATTAGTATAAGTCTTTTCATTATAACATGATAGTTATGACTTTTTAATCCAGTAATATGACCATTTATAACACATCTTTCCAAATTGGAAATATAACCATCTGGAAGACTCAAATCTAAAATCCTCTAACAAAATAATAAACAATTTTCTTTGAAAACCATATAAGTTTCTTTTTTATTCATTAACTTCTTTGAATTTTCACTTTCAAACTGTTCAAGTTTTAGTTGCTTGTAAATTTGGGAAAGATCTAATTGTGCCTTTACATTATCTTTGTTCTTACCAGGTGTGTCCAAAATTGTCTAAAATATGCTATCAAAACATTTCTTCTCAATATGTATGACATCCAACATGAGATAGACCAACAAATCAGACCAATATGGCAGATCCCAAAAATGATTTGTTTAATTCAATTGTGTTCTTTCCCAATACCATCTATTTTTTGTTGGTTTATAATCGGTCCAAAGGTAATGATATGAGATTATGGATTTTAACTCAATACCTGATATCATTATTGGATGTTCATCTCTATCAATTTCACCTTTTCTAAAATGGTATTTGTTCCTCTAAAAAGGATGATCAATATGAAGAAATAATCAATGAAAGTCGAAGAAATAAGGTTTTCTTCCATTGAAAAGCATAAATGTTTCACTGTCTCTCATACAATATGGAAATGATTTTGGACCATGTGTAGTCCAGATAGGTAACATGCCTTATGTTGGGAAGTCACTAATTGTCAACATCAATTTAGCTTTCATTAGGATTTTTTTCACAACAACATCATATGTACTAACACAATTACTTCAAAATAATTTTAACTCATCAATCAAGGGATTAAAATAAAAATCGATATTCTTTTTTAGATGTACTATAATTAATAAGGTCAAAAAGATATATGGATCATTCATCAACATAGAAGGAGGTAAATTTTATGGAGTTATAAATACTGGCCAATAACAATGTTGACTACTGTAAGAACCAAAAAGGAAAAACCATCAGTAAAAAGACCCAATCACACATTTTGAACTTATGAATCAAAAGAAATATGTATTTGGTCAAAATATTTCCATGAATCACCATCAGAAGGATATTTTAATCCTTTTTTGGTTAAAATATTGGTTTTTTCCATGACATAAATAATGCTATGTTCTGAGATATAAATAAATGCTGAAATCTTGGTGTAATTGGGAAATAACTCAATTATATTATAGGAATCAATCCATACTTCCCTAGTTGAGCATATTTGTACCTCAATTTTCTACATGTAGGACAACTAACTAACAATAATTTTCATCATAATATAAGATAAAATCATTTGAACATGCATGAATCTTTTGATAACCAAGACCCAAATTAAGAACAAGCCTCTTGCTCTCATAGGAATTTATAGGCAACAACTTTCCTTTTGGTAATAGTGTTTTAACCAAATATAATATCTGATCAAAACTTCTATTTTACATTTCATTATCTGATTTAAGAACCATAAATTTTTAAACTGCTTCAAATGTTCTTATCTTGAAACTAGGATATAAGGAATCATTAGTATACTTAAAAAATTCATAAAATTGGGATGGTTCCAACTCTGGAGTTAAATCAATATCATCCTAAGTTTTAGTTTGTTGAAAAGGAGGACCAGGCACATCATGTACTAAATTTTGAAATCATGATGGATCTAGAACCAAATTATTAGTATCTTCTCTAGAACTAAATTCACCTTGTTTATACCAAAAAATATAATCATTTCAAAAACCAAATCACAATAGATGAACCCAAACGTTTTCAAATGTTCCAAACCACCTCATATCACATTTCTTGCATGGATTCATAATTGTCCCTTCTGAAACAACTTCTATTTTTGATGATACAAATGATAAAAAGGATTCAACACCCTCAATATATACCGGATTTACACCAGAGATGTTTGGATTCCTATGACAATTTATCCAATCACAATCATGTATTAAAGACTACTGCTGATTTCCTTGCTCCATATTACTCTAAAAAATATAAAATAAATAAATTGTTTATGATTAATTTTATATAAGTAAAAAATATCCAAAAAAGAGTAAAAATTAAAACAATCATAATTTAATTTTAAATATTGTCAATTTTAACTACTTTCCATTGATTTTTACTAATAACCATTACTTTTTACTAATTATGGTGATTTAATGTTTATTTCTACTAATCATTACTAATTACTGCCAATTTTTACTAAAATTTTCTAATTACTACTGATTTTTAATAATTTGAATGATTTACCATGAATGTTTAGTAAATTATTGATAATGTTTAATAATTTATGCCAACCATATCCAAATTTTTCATTACACAAATTTCTATCAATCATTTCACGTCATCAACGTATCTCCTCCTATTGTTGCAGCTGCTGCCATCGACATGTCACATAATGTTTGTCCCAATTCCAGCGACCTAATGACAAATTTGAACATGGTTGGAATAGATTGGTCATTTCACTACTAGAAAAATGATCTATATCCACAGACCTATAGCCACGGTTTAATTAGTCAGTGGCTATAGATTAAAATATAGCCACGATTATTTGAAAACCATGGATTTAGAATAGATAAACCTACGGATAAATGTTTACCGTGGAAACATATCCTCAATTGGTTTTAACTCCATCATGACTCATCTCCCTCCTGCATCTCCTCCCTCATCAGGACTCATCTCCCTCCCATGAAACCATTCTTCCTCATCACCAACTGGTCAATTCCACCTCGTCCAATCCTCGTCGGATTCTCCACTCGGTTCACCCCTCCCTCACATGATCCCTCTCATCCCCTTCATCATGAATCCCTCTCCTCCTCCACCCCCTTCATCATGTGTTCCTCCTCCAATCAGTGAATCAGCCAAACCGAGACCTTCCATGAGTGGGATCCGTGTGAGCCAGCCCCTACAATTTTTGTGAAGATTTATGCGGTTACTCCTTCACGATAGCTGCTCATGTGAAAGAGAAATCATTCCATGAAACCTCTGTTCATGCCATGAATGGAGCCTAATTTTCTTTTTGAGTGATTTATTTCATCCCTTTCCTTTTGTTTTGTTTTCAATTCATAGTATATAATTTTAGAAGATTTATGTTGGGGTTTATTGAAAATTTTCACCAAAGGATGGTGGAAATTGTCCCACATGATAGGGATTTTTCCTAGTGTAGATAGAAGATGTATTGAGATAATGTTTGTATGATATTTCATGATGTTTCATCAAAGGTAAGTCACCTGATAATTTTATTTATGGTTTTTAGATAAATTTACTGAAATCACCTATTAAATAGGTACTGTTTTTTTGTATTTTCCCATGACAATATCGGGTGTATTCCATGGAACCTCCATGTGTGTTTGTTCATGGTTTGGGTGCATTGAGGCATATTAGTGATTGATTAAGCATTTATGTCTTTTTGTTTTAAATTATGAAATTAATTATAATCAATATAATTAATTTAATTGGATAAGATAATTAATTATAAAATGTTATAATTGATTATTTGTAATTTTGGGTCCATGTTAGGAGCCTCAGTTGATGCTAGATATTATACAAGCTTAGAAGGTGGTCAATCTTCTTTAAAGGAAATAACTTCAATTAAGGTCAGTGGATTCTTGGGAATAACCCTTTGGTTTATACATGATTTATGTGAAATGTGATGTGTGTAGTTTCACCACATCAAGAGATTAACCTTTATAAATTAATTAATTAGTTTAATTTTAATGGAATTCATTTGAATTAAATGTGTAAAGTGCCAAGGGCCATGATAGACCATTGGGCACTGGCTATATATCTCAACCATAGATGTCTAAGATTATAAGTATAATTGTATGCCTTGAAAAACATGAACCCCATATAGGGTGTATATAAAATAAAGTGAATTATATAAGTGTAATGGACATTAGTGTAGGTTCCTTGGTGACCCTCAAGTATAGGGATGTGATGAGATATAGTTATTATACCTAGTAGGTCATGAAATATCCTTAATATTCCTTAAAACCTTCACGCTAGTAGAGATGAGTGTGTGAAGGTGTTCCTCCCCTAATGAGGTTTAGATACCTTGGTGGGTATAATTTAGCTAAATTAATGATAGGTTTGGTGAGCGGACTAACATAGTGTGACTTGGAAAGTGATATGGGAAGGTTTCCATCTCTTTAGACCTATGTAAGTAAGTATTTTCTTATGAGTATAGTGAGGTCGTGAGATGTTTATGACTATTTCGAGGGATATGATTCCCTATGGGTATTGACATGATAGATGTGAATTTGATAAAGGAATCCACATAGGGTGTCCGTGCTATAATGTAACCTAGGGAACCCATGAGGGTGCCTCAGTGATTTTTACCCTTGTGAGGGTGCATGAAATAAGGATTATAGATGATTATGGGTGTCACTTTGGAACCCAAATCAATTGTGTGTGAGCTAGATATGGCATTAGTGATGATGATAGGTCATGCGCTTGAGAGGGAAACCCTTGTTTTTTTTAGATTAGTTTGAGAAGATTGACAACCTGTATATAATGTGTTATATGAGATATTATGGGAGGGACACACTAACCTCAAGGATTTAAGTGGAATACCCAAGAGGTTACCTAGGATTCAGCTGTTTAGTCAAAATAGGATGCCTGGGATGTGCTCCTAGGCTCTGGTTGTTGATCCTGATACAATATGAATGCCTTGGGAAATCCCCTTATATTCAATATTTTAGTTTATATATAATTCTGAGGATATTGGGATTCCATCTTTGGGTCAATATGATTACCTAGGGTCATCCCCCAAGGAATCGATTCTATTGATGATACTACTGGATTTCCTAGGCCTATCCCCCTAGGAATCTGTTATATGATCAATACTACAAGATTTCCTATAACACGCTCCTTGGAATTAGGCACGGGCTTGATACAATTATATTTACTAGAATTGCCTCCAAGGAATCGATGTTTTCACCTTATAATAAATTTCTATTGGGTTCCGTACTAGTGGAACTGATCACGTGACATGCTAAAAAAACTCAAACACTAACCAAAGCAGGTATAACCAATACTAAGTGTCACGTTATAGCCTAAGGATCAATTATGGGTATTTATTTATGATTCCACAGTTTATTTATTTATTTAACTGAGCATATCATCTACCCATACACTATATTTTCTGGTTATGAATAGTACCCTATTGGTGGTTCTTTACTTAGTTGTACTCAAACACTTCTTGGGTGGCCATGATTCTTGGGTACCTGAGAATAATTCACTAATCGTAGGTTCAGGTTGGTAATAATCCTATAGTTTCAATATTGATTGAGATATCTTTGATGATATTAAAAATTGGGATGAGTTGAGGATTGGGGATGACAGTAGAACCTTAGTTTAGGATCAGTTCTCTAGTAGGATGGTGATTTTCATGTAATGCCTGATATGTGTATATTTGAGAAATTTAGAGTGGGTGTTAGCACATTAGTTGCATCAAGATATTTCAAATAGAAAAAAATAGATGTTTCCCTATGATCTTTGACCTATGTGAGATGTGGTTATTGAGCTAGATGGTAGGGCCTAATTCCCTTGAGATATGACTCAATATATTGGTTATTCGGGTACTATGCTTGAGATGAGATATGGTATATGATAGTAACCTAATAGAGGCATTATCCTGGGATTGTTAGTTCCTTTAGAGAAAAAATCATGGGTAGATGATTTAAATTATGATATTGGTGCATTATAGGTACTATCAAGTATGTGTTATAGGAATGGGGATTCTTTAGGCTTCCATGATGAAAATCACTTTAGGCATTTCAGTATTGAGGTTTGGATTTCAAAGGGAAGGATTGGTAGGATACTTGGCCTGACTGTTTTTTGGTATGAATCCCGATGAGGTAGATGATTATGATCCTAAATGGTCTGATCTTGGATGGATAGAGTACAAGTATACACTCAGGGTTCGAGAAGATTCTAGTTTATGGGTGGTTGTCTGATTAGACTTGGAACGGTTGAGATGTTAGGCTTATTGGGGAGCAATCACTAATATGAGTTTTTGATGAAATTATTTTGACTGAACTCTTATGTGGCTTCCTTCGATAATGTTTTATGCTGCATGGATGCCCCTCTGGTCCCCCATCTCCTAGGGGGGTGGGGATTCATCCTGACTACTCCGGATTCATAGTTCTGACCACTATCCCCCTTCATCAACCCTAGCCTTTTTCCCAGCTTCCCAAAATTGAAATTAGCCCTAAAATTATGTCATGAGATGATGAAATTATTAAGATTGTAGTTTCCCGCTAGATTTTTTAAATGATTCTTCACTATTTAATCTCACATTAGTGGCTCACTTCGGCAAGAGTCTCCCCTTTATGGAAACCTTTGATAGGTTTATTTTTGATTCATGTGGTTTTCTTGAATGGGTGATTATAGGGATTATGGATCTGTGGAAATTTTTGATTCATTTTTCAACTGAATATTCCCTTATCTATGCATGATTGAATGCTCCATATGCTTTCACTAGCTTAAACTTCTCTATTTTCTATTGTTTTTTCAAGTTCCACCTGAAATAGGATCTTCCCTCCATGGTGATTTGGATTTCCATCCCTATTCTACATCCCCCATTTCAGAATTTGGTGATTCTTAAATTGATTGGTAATATGTTGGTCCACTTCTTCTGTACTAATAATTACACCATAACTTTATTCCACCTTGTTTCTCCTAAAACATGTGTTGAGGTCAATGTATCAAAGGTAAAAATGGATTTTATCTACATTGATATTGAAGGGGAGATTTGTTGGAAGCAGTGGGTCTGCTATGAATCTTGGGATGAATTCTGTTCATCATGTAGACACATGGGTCATGATCTATCCAACTACCAGCATGGAGAGAAAGTTTAACATCATGTAGGCCTCTCAATAGGTAACTCATAAATCAAAGACATCATAATAAATGATTCTCACTAGAATGGGGTGAGTTCACTGCAACTAGAACTAAGGGTCACATATATCTTTGTTAGTTTGAGGAAAGACTTGGAAAGATCCAGGTGGGATATGAAAGTCATGGGAGAGGCAGAGCCAAGCTCTTCTGCTACTATATCCACCTATTCCCAATCTGTGACTTCTATAAATGGGTGCAAAGGGAAGGAGCTTGATGATGGTGTTGTTCTGATCACTACTTTCAGAATTTTGAATGACTGTAGTCTGATTCCATTAGATCCAATTCATATTTCAACATTATAGGTTGGTATTTCTAGTATTATTATACCTTTTTTTGGAAAAAAATGTGGTAGAACTGAATCCTCAAACATTTTATAGTCCAGATACAAGTGATTCTGAAATGTAGTTGTCTTCTGATATGTGATCCCCCCCAAATCAATTTATATTCACAGCCATTTCAAAGATTTGAATGAAAATGTTGAGGGTGATAAAGATCCTTAAGGGTGGAAGATATTCATTCCTAGGTGAAAAATGAAGCAGGTTGGTTCAAATATCTATGCAGAACCAGATCCGAGTGATAAATAAGCAGATTTCGAATTTGCTTTGGATTAGGAGTAGGATCATCATGTGATAGTTCCATTTGGGTTTGGCTTAAGGAATTGGAAGAAAGGCGTTTGTGAGTCCTGGAATTATCCAATCAGTAAAGGGAAAAGAATAATGCATCGTAAGTATTATTCAAATTTATCAATTCCCTTGGCTACCAGATCTTCTGGTAAAACAAAGCAATCTGTGGAAGAGGTAAGGCCATTTATGTTGACACCTGAAGTGATTGCAGATATAAAGAGTAAATAGAATTAGGAATAAGAAAAATCTTCTTATGATGATGTTGAGGAAGAACAATATGATAGAAAAAAAAAGGATCAATATTAGATATAGGAATCTGAGACAGTTGATGGTGTTTTGAAGGCTACAAGAATGGGAAAAAATGTGATAGAATGTGTGTCCAGGCCTAGAGGTCCTTGAATCATGGGGGAATCACTATGTTATATTAAATAGTAGTGTAATCACGGATTTATGGTAATGAATTGGGTCATGAGAATTCACATTGTGGTTACATGCAGGGTCTATTGAAATGATAGAGTGAGGTGGTGATCTGACCATTGAGAATGTTTCTATTTATGTGGATGATCTCCAAGGAGGTGGTGATAGTAGGTCACTGGGGGATTTAGTTTAGTGTCACCCATATAGTTGGCAACCGATGTGTTCAATGTGAATATTACATAGCTTGGTATCCCAAAGGAGAGTGTGTGTGGAGATGTATCTGTGGTGTAAGAAAACATCAATGATAGATCTAGGTACCATTGTGTGATTGACCAGAGTTTTTCATTTATTAGAAATACTATGGCTTGAAGTAGCAGAATGCATGAGGGGATAAAAACTATCTAGGTCAAAATTCACATCCCACACCCAGGTTACTAAAAGTCAGAACTTAGTTTGGGGGGGTCTGTCTAGGATGGGGCTATCTAGGAAGGGGGTGGGGGTGTCTAGGGGGGTTTTGTGCATGGTGTGTGTGGGGGGAGTCTATCCAGGAAGGATTGGGGGGTCTATCCAGGAAGGAGTTGGGGGGGGGGGGGCTGTTTGGGGGTGGGGGGTCTTTCTAGTAAGGATTTGGGGGGGGTCCAAGGGGGTGAAGGGGGAAGGGTGCAGGGGGTGTGGGGCAGGGGAGGTGTGCAGGGGGTGGGGGTGCTGGTGTAGGGTGGGGGAGCTATGGGTGGGGGAGGGGGAGGTTTTCAGGGCAGGGGGGAGGTCTGCAGGGTAAGGGGAGAATAATTGTTAATTAATAGGAATGTACTATTTGATAGTATCATTTTGAAACATGGATCTATTTCCCCCTTTCTTGTAGGAAAATGATTTTACCCAAGGGGCATTGTGGTTCTTATATATTGGGGGGTGACGTGTATAGTCACCGGAGATAGGTATGTTTTAATTTAGTTTTTATTTTATTTTCTTTGTCACATTGGCCACTTAGGTCTTTTACTTCTTTCTGTGGACAAAGGGTAATTATATTCTGTGAAGGGGGGAAAATGGGGTTTAGATTGATTCAGTCCATCGACTTTGATCCGAGGTAAGATTATACGGTTATTACTTGTCTCACACCTCATGTATTTGGGGATTTCAGTGTTTTTGACTCCATATTATGTTTTCAGTAGGGCGTTGGATCATTTTGTGTTGGTTCGGGTGGATTTGGTTCTCCCAATCTAGGTAAGGCTTTAATGTCGCTGGTTGGTTTCTCACTGGTTATGTAGCATCCTTTATGTGTTTTAATGTTCCTAATATCCTTTGTGTAGTGTGTTGATCCCTTCTCGTTGGTTTTGAGTAGCCAAGTTAAGGGAGACTTGCCTGTGTGTGCATAGGTAAGAAAGTATATGTATGTGGGTTCCCCCATTACATGTATAGTCAACCATGGCAGTGATTATGCACGTATGGGGCTATGTGTGCCCATGTATATATATATATATAAATGCATACGCAGGTGAGTGGAGACTGGTATATGCATATAAGCATATGTGTAAGGACCCCCCTTACACATGATCATGGCCATGCGGGTGTGTGCATAGGGGATAGGTGTCCTTGCATGTGTGTGAAAGTGTGTATACCCAGTGGGGGAGCAGAAAATTTTAGTTAGAAAACTCTAAGAGCCAAAGTGTATGGTTTGGTTCCACCTTGAGGTAGGATCCCTCTTCTAGCCTCATTAATTTAAGAATTCTTTAAATTGAATTTAGCTTCTTTCCTAATTTTGCTTAATTATATTGATTTGCATATCTTGAATAATTTTTCTTTAATATAATTGTTTCATTTGATAAATAAAGTCATGTTTTTATAATAAAACCCCTCCAATGGAGGTGCTCTATCTGCAAAAACTCACAGTGATAGTTATTTTGATCTAGTTGCTTAAATTATTGCATTTGATTTGTGTTGAATGAGTTTTAGAATAAATGTTAAATATAATTAAATGAATTGTGTGATAAATAAATTCCATGATTTTATAATAAAACCCCTCCAATGGAGGTGCGCTTTCTTCTAAACCAAAGAGTAGTGATAGTTATTTCTATCATGTTTAGATCTGGTTTGAGTTTTTCATATGCCTCTTGTTGGTGTCTGTTTTGTGGCTAGTTATTTTTTGTTTTCTTTGAATAATATAAATTGGCTTATCATACTCGTTTAACTCAAATGACATTGCCCAAGTAGGCATATTCCTTGACCATGACACTTTTCTTTTCACTCTTTGAATGTTATAAATAAAATTTCCATGTTTAGGAAAATTGAATGAATTTGTAAATGATTTGTGTAGGGTGTATGATTATTTTTCGTCGTTTTGTTTCCCTTTAGATGTTGCATCATTGTGTCGCTCGCTACAATCTTCTCTGGCGATCCCTTGTTATAACATATTAAATAGTTAATCTATTATATCATCTTCCAGTGGGGCGACGGTCAGAATGTTTCCCCGCCTCCTCCTGCTCCCTTCGCTCATGTCCAGAAGATGCTACCTCGCGGATGTCGCTAGACGGGGCCAACACGCCGTGGTCACACCGCAGCCACGCCGCGGTAATGCCGTGATTTGGCCTTGCTCCAGGAAGACACCCCGAGGCAATTCGCAGTGATAGTATTCATGAGTCTTGTGATCAATGTTGAAACTGACTAATCACAATTTATACCGGCAGGGCGACGACTAGAATGTTTCCCCACCTCCTCCCACTCCCTTCGCTCCTGGCCGGAAGATGCTGCCCCACAGATGTCATTGAACCGGGCCAACACACCGCGGTCACACCGTAGTCACTCCATGATATGGCCCTACTCCAGGATGACACCTTGTGACAGTTCGCAGTGATAGTATTCCATGAGTCTTTTGATCAATGTTGAGACTGACTAATCATAATTTCAGCTGGCGGGGCGATGGACGGAATGTTGGCCCGCCTCCTCCCTCTCCCTTCGCTTCTGGCCAGAATATGTTGTCCCGCGGATGTTGCTGGACCGGGCCAACACGTCGTGGTCACGCCGCGGTCACACCGTGGTAATGCTGTGATTTGGCCCTGCTTTAGGACGACACCATGCGGTAGTTCACAGTGATAGTATTCCATGAGTCTTGTGATTAATGTTGAGACTGACTAATCATAATTTCTTCTAGTGGGGCGATGACCAGAATGTTGCCCTGCCTCCTCTCGCTCCCTTCACTCCTTGCCGGAAGATGCTGCCCCACGGATGTCACTAGACCGGGCCAACACGTCGTGGTCATGCCGCGGTCACGCCGCAGTAATGCTATGATTTGGCCCTACTCCAGGATGACACCCCGCGGCGGTTCATGGTGATAGCATTCCATGAGTCTTATGATCAATGTTGAGACTGACTAATCACAATTTCTGCTGGCGGGGCAACGGCCGGAATTTTTCCCCGCCTTCTCCCGCTCCCTTCGCTCCTGGATAGAAGATATTGCCCCGCAGATGCCACTGGACCGGGCCAACACGTCGCGGTCACGACGCGGTGATGCTGTGATTTGGCCTTACTCCAGGACGACACCCCGCAGCGGTTCACAGTGATAGTATTCCATGTGTCTTGTGATCAATGTTGAGACTGACTAATCACAATTTCTGCCAGTGGGGCGACGGTCGGAATGTTTCCCCGCCTCCTCCCGCTCCCTTCGCTCTTGGCCGGAAGATGCTGCCCCGCAGATGTTGCCAGACCAGGCCAACACGTCGCGGTCATGTCGCGGTCACGTCATGGTCACGCCGCGGTCACGTTGTGGTCACGCCGTGGTCACGCCGCGGTCACGCCGCGGTAATGCTGTGATTTGGCCCTGCTCCAGCCACATCCATCCCACACCATCCCCCTTCCACCATCATTTCAGCCCACTGCCACCAGCATTTCAGCCCGCAACATCCTCCCTGCCACCTTCGAATCAGCCTGCACCATCCCCCCAACACCTGCAACCAGCCCCCTTCCACCAGCATTCCAGCCCCCTTCCACCTGCATTCGAGCCCGCACCAGCCCCCAGCCACCTGCAATCCAGCCCGCACCAGCCACCACCCCCCAGCCTCCTGCAAAACACTCATTCCAGTCCTCTGCCACCTGCAAAACATCCCCAGCCACCAGTTCTAGCCCTCACCAGCCCCCGACCTCCTATATCCCAGCCCGCACCAGCCCCTGCCACATTCCCAACAGCCCCCAACCACCTACAATTCAGCCCACACCAGCCCCCTTCCACCTATTCCAGCCTACACCAGCCCCCTGCCATCCCCCTGCCGCCTGCCTTCCCACCCGCACTAACCACTCTAGCCCACACCATCCACCACACCAGCCCCTAGCCTCCTTCATTCCAGGATGTGTGAGAAAAACTCCATACAAATCACAAAAAGGAAAGGTGAAAGTGGATCCCCTTTCCTGAGCCCTCTTTTCCCCAAAAAGTATCCATGTAAACTACCATTAATGTTCACTGAGAACATTGGGGGTAGAGACGCATATTTTAACCCAATACAAGAACCTAGCTGGAAATCCGAGCAAATCCAAAGCATCCCATAAGAAGTCCCACCTGACCGAATCAAAATCCTTGAATAAATCGATCTTGAAGGCACACCTAGGAACACCAGAATCAAGATGGTAGCCCCACAATAATTCTTGGGTAACAAGATTCTTAGGATGAATTGGTTTTGGTACTTAAGGTTGAGGATATTTTTATCCAGCTTTAGATTTATGAGTCTCTTAAGGTTATTTTTGTAACCATCCTACTAGAGGGTCCAAGTTATAAGTGGTGGAAGTCTATTATTCAGACTAATCCAGACAAAGACTATTCTTGGAAAAGTTTCAAGGAATTTTCCATTTAGCATTCTTTCGTAATGAAGTGAAGGTAATGATGGCTATAGAATTTTCTAGGAGGGGTTGTCTAGGTGGGATGTCCAAGGGATGTTCGGGGGGGTGTCGGGGGGTCTGCAGGGCAAGGGGGAGGGTGTAGGTGGGGTGTCTAAGAGGGGTTGTCCAGGGGGGTGTCTAAGGGCTGTCCGGGGGGTCTGCAGGGTAGGGTGTAGGTGGGGTGTCTAAGGGCTTTCCGGGGGGTGTTGGGGGGTCTGTAGGGTAGGGGGAGGGTGCAGGTGGGGTGTATAGGAGGGGCTGTCCAGGGGGGTGTCCAAGGGCTGTCTGGGGGGGTTTGGGGGGGTCTGTAGGGCAGGGGTAGGGTGCAGGTGGGGTGTCTAGGGGGGCTATCCAGGGGGTTTCTAAGGGCTTTCTGGGGGGGGGCTGATTTGAAGAGATAAACCCACGATAACCTCATAGCAAAAAAATTTCTAATGATTTTTGGAAAGGTATTCCCAATAGCAATAGGTCTGAAATCCTTTACATCCACAACATTTTCCTTCTTTGGGATCAGGGTGATAAAATTGGAGTTGATTCCATAGGGAATTGAGGCATGGTTAAAGAACTCTCTCATAGTGTTAAGGATCTCATCACGAACTATGTCCCAATAGAACATAAATAATTAATTTGTGAACCCATCAGGACCAGCCACACTCTCAAGATTTAGAGAAAAAAGGACATTTTTAACCTCATTCTCATCAAGGGATGCAACAAGGGAGATTGTTGGATTGGTGTATTGGATACATATAGGAAAGGCTTCATAAGATTGAAAAAGTCTATAATAATATTTCCTCATCTCTCCATACTACTAAAGAAATCTTCTCCTCTATTAATAGCTTGAGTAGAGTTGTCATCACTTTCAACTGGTCAACCTATTCCTTGAAAACCCATTCTACAGAATCTGCCTCAATTAATCCTGATGAGATGAATGCACATCACCTATAACAACATGGAGATATTATTTGACTATAGACTAGATCGAATCAGTATCAACTAAATCCGAGGGAGGTGGAGCACTAGATGTAGATGAAACAATAGTAGGTTCCTGATAACTCAAAATTCCACTGAAATCTAAAAGAATTATTTCTCTAAAATATTATAAATATACTAGGGATACAAAATCTGAAGGAACTGGGGAAACAAATCTCTCAAAACTAGGTAAAGAATCCTCTACAGGTTATGATTTGGTAGGTACATCTAAGGGAAAATCCTAAAGATCACATGCTTGGTCAATCTGCTTAACTAAGGATCCCTTAGGATATGGGCAAGGGATGTGTAGGGGGGATGTTGTACAGCAGGGGGGGCTGTCCAAGGGGGTCCAGTAGGGGGGGCTTCTGTCCAGGGGGGGTCCAGTAGGGGGGGCTGCTGTCCAGGGAGGCTGGGGTTGCTGTCCAGGGGTTCCAGTAGGGGGGTGGGGGGCTGCTGTCCAGGGGGTCCAACAGGGGGGATGCTGTCCAGGGGGGGCTGGGGATGCTATCCAGGGGGTCCATCAGGGGGGCAGGGAGGGGGGAGAAGTGTGGGTATAGGGGATGAGCACTAATATGTTCTACCTTGTGTTGTAGGTACTTTTGAGATGTTTCCAGACTTCTTTGATAGTTTGTCTTATAGGGAGACTCATGTAAGTGCAGTTATGTGTTTTTTTATATTTGGATTTGTTTAATTCTTATTATGTAAGTTTCTTTCGTGTATAATTCAATTTGGAGGGGACTGGCAGGGGGTAGGGGGGAAACTGGCAGGGGGTACAAGTGGGGGCTGGCAGGGGCAGGGGGGAGGGGAAACCGGCAGGGGGGCAGGACTGGCAGGGGGAGGGGAAACAGGAAGGGTGGGGGGGGGGGGTAGGACTAGCAGGGGGAGGGGGAACTGGTAGGGGGAGGGAGGAAACTAGTAGGGGGACTGGCAGGGAGGGGACTGGTAGGGGGACTGGGACTGGCAGGGGAGGGGTAATTGGCAGGGGGTGCAAGGGGTGGGGTGTCCAGGTTCTGGGGGGTGTCTAGGGGGATATGTCCAGGGTCTGGGGGTGTCCAGGTTCTGGGGGGAGGTCCAGGGTCTGTCCAGGGGGATGTCCAGGGTCTGGGGGGTCTGTCCAGGGTCTATTTGGGGGGGGGGGGGGTCTATCCAGGGGGCCTGAGGGGTGTCCAAGTTTTTTTTGGGGGGGGGGGGCAGAACTGGCAGGGGGGAGGGGGGAACTGGTAGGGGAGGGGGGAAACTAGCAGGGGGGAGGGAACTGGTAGGGGGACCAGTAGGGGAGGGGGGTAACTGGCTGGGGGGTGCAAGGGGTGGGGTGTCCAAGTTTTGGGGGGGTGTCTAGGGGGATCTGTCCAGGATCTGGGGGTGTCCAGGTTCTGGGGGGGTTCTAGGGTCTGTCTAGGAGGGTGGGAGGGGGTCTGTCCAGGGGAGTGGGGGTCTGGGGGGGTTCTAGGGTCTATCTAGGAGGGTGCGGGTGGCTGTCCAGGGGAGTGGAGGTTTGGTATGTCCAGGGGAATCTATCCAGGGTATGGGGGGTGTCCAGGGTCTAGGGGTGTCCAGGGTCTGTCCATGGGGGTATCCAGGGTCCGGTGGGGGGGTGTCTGTCCTGGGTCTATCTGGGGGGTGTCTAGGGTATGGGGGTGTCCAGGGTCTGTCCAGGGGGTGTCCAGGGTCTGTCTGGGGGGTGTCCAGGGTCTGGGGGGGAGGTGTCTAGGGTCTGTCTGGGGGGGGGGGGGTCTAGGGTATATCTAGGGGGTGTCCAGGGTGTGTTTGGGGGGGTGTCCAGGGTTTGTCCAGGACGGGGGATTTGTAGGGGGAGGGGCCTGTCTAGGGGAGGGGGGCTTTATGTAGGGTGGGGGTGTCCAGGAGGGAGGGTACTGCAGGGGGTGGGCTACTGTGGGGGGGGGTGTGCAGGGGGGTGGGGGCTATTTTTTATGGTTTTTCAGATCTTATAACCATGGTTTCTAACTGTGGATATAGGTCTATTGTCACAGTTTTTTTACCGTGGGTCTAGGTCTAATGCCACAGTTTCTAACTGTGGAAATAAATTGTGTCCCTCTAGTATAGCCACAGTTCTAAACCATGGATATAGTGATATTACCATGGTTTGAACTATGGTTTTATACCTATAGCCACGGTTTGAACCGTGGCTCTAGACCTATATCCACAGTTCCAAACCGTGGCTATTACCTATAGCCATGGTTTGAGGACCTATAGCCATGGTTTTAAACCATGGCTATAGCCCGAATTTCCAGTAGTTTTTATAATAACCTGAAGATTGAAAATTTTATGATTTATTAAAAGGTATAAATCATATATTTTACAATAACCAGGTGATGAAACCAATCTATGCCAACCATGTCCAAATTTATCATTACACCAGTTTGTGTCAATTATATCATGTCATCGACGTATATCCTCCTCCTCATACTACTGCCATCAACGCGTCACATCATATCTATCCCAGTTCTGGTGACCTAATGACATATTTTGAGATTCTTGGTGTAAATTAGTCATTAATAATTTGTTTCAACCATGTATGTACAAATTTGTAGTTGGTGTAAATTGTTCATTACTAATTTGTGTCAACCATGTATGTGAAAATTTATTATTTCTCATGGCATAAAAATTATTCATAATTATTTCTAATTATTACCATTTATTACCATTTATTACTATTTATTCCTATTGATTCCCATTTATTCCTATTTATTCCTATTTATTCCTATTTATTCCTATTTATTCCTATTTATTCATATTTATTCCTATTTATTCCTATTTATTCCTATTTATTTCTATTTATTCCTATTTATTTCTATTTATCTTTATTTATTGCTATTTTTTCTATTTAATTCTATTTATTGCTAAATATTCCTAATTATTTCGAATTATTCCTAATTATTTCTAATTATTGTTAATTATTGCTAATATTGTTAATTATTGTTAATTATTACTAATTATTGCTAATTATTACTAATTATTCCTAATTATTCCTTATTATTGCTAATTATTTCTAATTATTTCTAATTATTATTAATTATTACTAATTATTACTAATTATCATTATTTATTACTATTTATTACTATTTATTACTATTTATTACTAATTATTACTAATTTTTATTAATTATTACCATTTTTTACTATTTTTTACTAATTTTTACTAATTTTTACTAATTATTACTAATTATTACTAATTATTCCTAATTATTACTAATTATTCCTAATTATTACAAATTATTAATAATTATTACAAATTATTACTAATTATTACTAATTATTACTAATCATCGCTAATCATAAATTTTTTTGCTAATTATTCCTAATTATTCCTAATTATTCCTAGTTATTCCTAAATATTTATATTTATTCCTATTTATTACTATTTATCATTAATTATTACTAATTATTACTAATAATTACTAATTATTACTAATTATTACTAATTATTAATAATTTTTCCTATTTATTCCTATTTATTACAAATTATTACTAATTGCTACTAATTATTACTAATTATTACTAATTGTTACTAATTACTACTAATTATTATTATTTACTACTAATTATTTCAATTTATTACTACTTATTACTATTTATTACTATTTACTACTATTTACTACTATTTATTACTATTTATTACCATTTATTACTATTTATTACTCTTTATTACTCTTTATTACAATTTATTACTAATTATTCCTAATTATTCCTAATTATTGCTAATTATTTCTAATTATTCCTAATTATTCCTAATTATTCCAATTTATTCATATTTATTCCTAATTATTCTCATTTATTACTAATTATTACTAATTATTTCTATTTATTCATATTTATTCCTATTTATTACTAATTATTACTAATTATTACTAATTTTTACTAATTATTCCTATTTATTACTATTTATTTCTAATTATGACTAATTATTACTAATTATTACTAATTATTCCTAATTATTCCTAATTATTTATAATTATTACCAGTTTTTTTGAATTATTACTAATTATTCTAAATTATTACTAATTATTACTAATTATTCCAAATTATTACTAATTATTCCTAATTATTACTAATTATTAATAGTTATTCCTAATTATTACTAATTATTACTCATTGTTCCTAATCATATTTTTTTTCTAATTATTCTAAATTTTTGCTAATTATTCCTAATTATTCCTAATTATTTCTAATTATTACTAATTATTCCTATTTATTACTAATTACTGCTATTTATTACTAATTTTTACTAATTTTTATTAATTATTGCCAATATTTATTAATTATTACTAGTTTTTATTAATTATTACTAATTTTTATTAATTATTATTAATTACCACTAATTATTACTAATGTTCACTAATTATTACTAATTACCATTAATTTTTACTAATTAACACTAATTATTACTAATTATTATTAATTAGTACTAATTATTACCAATTATCACTAATGAACATTAATTTTTATTAATGTATAACAATCTATTACTAATTTATATAATTTGTTACTAATTGTTACTAATTACCACAAACTATGACTAATTACCACCAATTATGACTAATTACCACTAATTGTTACTAATTATCACTAATTATTTAAAAAATTATTAATTACAGCAAATTTTTAATAATTACAACTAATTATTACTAATTATAGATAATTAAAATAAATTATTGCAAATTAAAAGTATTTAATTTTAATTAAAAACATTAATGCAAATTAAAACTAAATATTTCTAAAAAAATAATGCAAAGAAAAACTAATTAATTTTAATTAAATCTAATTATCACTAATCAATAATAATTATTACTAATATTAAATAAAAAAAATAAAAAAAAAATAATACCTTGAAACTGAATCTTTTGGAAAATGTAAAACTTGAAAGTTGATCCCTTGTAACGTTTAAAACTCTGAAAAACTTAAACTAAAAAATATCAGAGCAAAGGGGATCGGAGAAGTTGGGAGAATTTGTGAATGGAAAAAAATTTGGGGGGTATATATAGCTTAGATCTTTTTCGACAGGATTATTTGCGATGGGATTCCCTTTGCAAATAATTAGACAGTTATTAATTGAGGCAGCGATAAAAATAGTATTTGCGATGTGACCTGTCAAAAATACTATCATGCCAACACTTTATTTGTGACAGGCGTGGATCTCCATCACAAATACTCTTCTCGCGATTTGGCACACAGGGCGTAGAAAATGTATTTGCAACAGACCGTGGAAAATACCTCTTCTATTGACTAATAGCGATAGGCCAAATTTCTCGTCGCAAATAGTCTATTTCGACGGACTGTTTACCACGGGTCCTATTCTCGTCCCAAATAGCTCGTCGCAAAAAGCCAAAATTCCCGTAGTGGATACCTATGTCAAATTTAGCATGAACAGCTAAATCCCACCATTGACATGCTAGATCCTCTAACATAGACTTTTCCAACATAACTTTCAACTCATCCGATGTTTCCAAGAATTCAAAATTTTGGTCCATCATATTCAACCAAACTTCTGCATTCTCTAACTCGTAATCCCTTTAAAATATGGGAGGATTTTTCTTTTGAAATTGAACTGAATGGTCCACTTTCTAAGGCTCATCATTCCTATTACCCCTATCTACAACCTAAAAAGGCTTAACAATACTTTGGACCAGTTGTTGTTTCACATGTGGCTCAGGTGCAACTACATTTTCAACAGCCTCTTCCAATTGATTCCCACGACGTATACCCGGTGCCATTTTCTATAACTAGAAAAAACTCCATTTAGTCATCACCCATTAGAAACTGATGTCTTAGCAATTCCAATTTACCACATCAACACATGTCACAATCGTACATTTCCAAAATCCAACAATTGTCTACATTTTAATCAATTTTTAAAATACTATAACCATTCCTTTCAAAATAAACCCATTTAACTATTTTCAAAAATCTACACTTTACCACCACTTAATAAATCATTAAACTTAGAATAAATAATGCAGTCATAGTGGGAAGTCTTGGTATCAATGCATGCCATGCAATCCTCATCAGCTAAACCCACAACGATGAGATGACAACTCACTTAGAAGTGTCTCCAAACACCCTTGTAACTTGAAGTTCACTATAAAAAGGTTGTATAAGTCTTTTTAAGATATACATTTCAAGTTTTGATGATCATATTTTCATGTTACCATCCCAAAGATAGACTGATACCATTTCCAACTCAAGGACCAAACAATCTGAAACCATTTGTTCCAAAAAGACAGATGGACCGACCAAAAATGATACCATTTGTAACATCTCGCCCCTCCTCGTTGGTTTGAGATGAGGTGGTGGTGTTACTAGTGTAAGGACCACTGACCCCAGTTGCTCAGAGACGGTGCTAAAACATGTTCTGTAATTTTTTTCTTTTATAAAAGGAACTGAATAATTACACAACACATTACGCAACAGAGGGAATTATATCGGTCTAGGTTTTGGAGAATTAGATACAGCTATTACGCGTCATCAAGTTTATATAAAATTAAAATTAAATAAACAAATAATCTTTTGTGCGCTGCCTCCACATAGAAAAAAATAAACCACTTATAAATACATTAAACCTATAAAAATATTTTAAAACGTAGGGTGAGAATTTCAAATTCCAAGTAAGGGGTTTTAAAAAACCATAAATAAATACATTCAAAATATTTCCTCTGAATAAATTTATATACTTAAAATTAGGTTTTCCAAAATATTGAAATATATTTGTAATAGAAAACCATTAATATCTCAGAATAATTATAATTGAAAAGTTCATTGGGATTTCTCTATTTGAAATAATAGTTTCTCCCGGGTCATTCATGATACATAGAAGACCATAATAAAAACCATAAGGCCACTAGTCATAACTCATATGGAAAAAAGTTCCCTTAAGACTTATGGGTTCACTCCCTATAACGTCACATAACATACTAGTGCCAATTTTTTAAAACACTTTCAATGAATAAGCATTTATCAATTCTAACACAAAACATTTCAAATATACATACATAATATTATTTTCTTTAAAAGAAAATAACTATACTCATATCATGTCATCAACATTTTCTCAAGAGTTTCTAAAATAATTTTTAGGAGAATCTCATGCTTGAAATAACTATCTTTATTTGAAATTCATAAATAAATAAGGATAATGAAATAAATACACACTTGATCTAAAAATTCATGGAATGTCAGTTATAATTTAGATGATGGACATACCTAATTATGTATGACATACCAAGGGCTACAGATAAAAATTCGCATATAAAATGATAGCTTGTTTAGAATTTTCACATAAAATGATAACTATTATCACTTAAAAACTAAGTTTACACACAAACATAAACCATAAATTGATAGAATAAGAATAAATTCTAACTTAGTATATAGATTTGAAAATAAAATGTTAACCCTTTTTAATAAATAAATTGATATAAATATATTTATATACATGAAATAATAACAACAATATCAAAATAATAACCCCTTTAAAAATTTTAAGTCACACAATAACAAAATAAGGTTTTGTTATTATTTTTCATTTTATGTTAGAAATTATAATAACATAGTCAAACTAGATTTTTAATTAAAAACATTCTTTTCAAAGGTTAACATATATACATATATACATAAATCATATATATATATATATGTACATCTTTGTAGAAGAAAAATCATTTGATAAAAATTAAACCCTTAACTTTTTAGTTCTGAAAATTCATAAAATATATAGAAACAATTGCATATACTCACATATGTATAAATCAGTATGTGTGTGTATGTGTGTGTAAAATTCTTTTAAATTGAAAATAATTTGTCTCTTACAAACCACAGGTTTTTGAAATAAACTTTGAAATCAAAACCCTTAACTTATATTCTCTGAATAAAGATAATCATATATGTATATATATACATATATATACACTGGAAGTATATTGTTATATATGTGTATATATTCATATATATACACATATATATGTAACCCGACAATAATTTGAAGAAGAAGAATAAATTCTTACAAAATAAATTTGAAAAATAATAAAATACCTTACAGACCATAGGTTTTAGAATAAAATTTAAAACAATAATGTTATCTCATTTACATACTGAAAATAGATTGTTATATATGTTTATATACATATATACATATATATACAAGTATATATATATATCATTGAAAAATGAAAATATGTAGTAAAATAGACCCTTAAAAAATAGAGGGAATCGAAGTGTGGAGGAAAACTTATGCCTACTTATGAACATGAACCAAAGGAGAGGTTTTGGATCGGGTCTTCTATCCATGGAGGTGGGGTTCTCCCTAAGTCTCATATATTTAAAAAAAAAGGCAAGTGTCGTAAGCTTCTCAAATAAGCTGAGTTATTATTATTATTTTTAAACAAAACTAAACAAATACCCAGAACCATAGGTCATCATTGCTTTATTCCTCATTCACGGGTCACCATTATTTTTCACGCCTCTTCCATAATATTATATATTATTACCATTTTTAAAAACAAATAAAAAAATTATCTTTCTTTAAAAAAAAGTCAAACTAGGTTTATAATAAAATAATAAAATAATAAAAATGATAATATTTTTAAACATATAATTATATATATATATATATTATCATGTTTTGATATATATATATATATAAGAAAAATAATTATATCACATTTTGTTTTTTATTAAATAGTCATATATATTTTCAAGCCATATTCAATGATTTCTTCATCTCTATCCTATAATCACATTTCCCTTTTATTTTTTTATTCTCTCACATTGAAAATTCAAAAAAAAAATATATTATTTTATTATATAATCATTACATGTTTGGTTTTGTCTTTTACATTTTCTATAACTTTAGTTTTGTTTTTTGTTTGTTTGTTTTTTTATCATTATATATATAGAAAAATGTGTGACATTATATATATATATTCACTTTTTTTTGTTATATTATAAATATTTATAATTTCAAAAATCTTATAAAAAATCATTAATATAATTTCATATTTTTATAAAATATAGTATCTTAATAATAATAAAAATTTTCCTAAAAATATATTTTACACTTTATTGTTATTATTTTTTTATCATTAAAATATTATAATTAGTATCATAAAAAAATTAAATTTAGATATATATATATATATATATTATCGTTCTAATTTTTCAAACAATTTTAGTTATTAAAATCTTTTATTTTTACAAAAAAATAATCAACTAAATATATTTATAATAAAATAGTCATTTAAATAAATTAATATCACCTTTAAAAAAATAGTATCAAAATATTTTTCTAATAATATATTCAAAACATTAAATACTAAAATATAATTTTAAATAATATATTTTAACTTATTTAAAAAAATACATTTATTTAGAGAAAATAATATTTCTTGAAAAGTAATATTTTATAATTTTGAATGACAATATTTTTGTTTTAAAAAAAACTTTTATTAAAACCTTTCTTGATATAAAAAAAATATTAAATAAATACTTAATAAATTACTATTTAAATTTCTTGGGGTGTTACATTTTTCTCCCCTTAACTGAATTGAACTCACGTAATTCGTCCTCACACACAGAAAAAAGAATTTTACAATGGAAACATTCTTAAATTATTGATTTGTTATAATTTTCCAAAATTATCTAGACCGTTCCTCTGATACCAACTATAAGGACCCCCCGACCCCAGTTGCCCGGAACTGGTGATAAAACATGTTGTTTAATTTTTTTTCTTTTTTAGAAGGAACTGAATAATTACACAACACATTACTCAATAGAAGACCGTTACCGGTCTGGGTTTTGGATAATTAGATACAACTATTACATTTCATCAAATTTGTACAAAAAAATTTAAATAAACAAAATAACCTTATGTGCGCTGCCTCCACATAGAAAAAAATACATCCCTGATAAATCCACTAAACCTGTAAAAATATTTTAAAACATAGGGTGATCATTTCAAATGCCCAGTAAGGGGTTTTAAAAAAACCATTAATTAATATGTTTAAAATATTTCCTTTGAATAAATGTATATACTTAAAATTAGGTTTTCCAAAACATTAAAATCTATTTGTAATAGAAAACCATTAATTTCTAAAAATAATTATAATTGAAAATTTTGTTGGTATTTTTCTATTTAAAATAATAATTTCGGGTGGGTCATTCATGATACTTGGAAGACCATAATAAAAACCATAATTCTACTAGTTATAACTCATATAGAACAAAGTTCCCTTAAGACTTATGGGTTCACTCCCCATAAAATCACATAACATACTAGTGACAATTTTTAAAAACACATTCAATGAACCTGCATTTCTCAATTCTAACCCAAAACATTTTAAATATACATACATAATATTATTTTCATTAAAATAAAATAATTATACTTGTATTATTTCATCGACGTTTTTTTTAGAGTTTCTAAAATAGTTTTTAGGAGAATATCATGCTTGAAATAACTATCATTATTTGAAATCCATAAATAAAATGGATAATGAAATAAATACACACTTGATCTTAAAATGCATGGAATGTCAATAATAATTTAGATGATGGTCATACCTAATTATATATGACATATCAAGGGGTGTAGATAAAAATTCGCACGTGAAATGATATCTTGTTTAGAATTTTTACAAAAAATGATAACTATTATCATTTAAAAACTAGGTTTAAACATAAACATAAACCATAAATTGATAGAATAAGAATAAATTATATCTGTGTATATAGATTTGGAAATAAAAAATTCACCCTTTTAAATAAATAAATTGATATACATATATGTATATACATGAAATAATAACCGCAATATCAAAATAATAACCCCTTTAAAAACATTTAGGCACACAATAAAAAAATAGGGTTTTGTTACTATTTTCCATTTTAGGTTGGAAATTGTAATCACATAGGCAAGATAGTTTTTTAATTAAAAACATTCTTTTCAAATGTTAACATATATACATATATATATAAATCATATATATGTGTGTGTGTGTGTACATCTTTGTAGAACAAAAATATTTTGATAAAACATAAACCCTTAAGTTTTTAGTTTTGAAAAATTCATAAAATAGATAGAAACAATTGCATATACTCACATATGTATAAATCAGTATATATATATATGTGTGTGTGTGTATCAAATTCTTATAAATTGAAAATAATTTATCTCTTACAAACCACAGGTTTTAGAAATAAACTTTGAAATCAAAACCCTTAACTTATATTTCCTGAATAAAGATAATCATATATGTATATATATACATATATATACACTGAAAATAGATTTTTTATATATGTGTATATATGCATATATATAAACATATATATGTAACCTGACAATAATTTGAAGAAGAAGAATAAATCCTTACAAAATAAATTTGAAAAATAATAAAATCCCTTACAGACCATAGGTTTTAGAATAAAATTTAAAACAATAATTGTTATCTCATTTGCATACTAAAAATAGATTGTTATATATATGTGTGTATATATATATGTATATATATATAAATCATTGTAAAATGAAAATAATTTGATGTAGTAAAATAGACCCTTACAAAATAGAGGGAACCAAAGTGCGGAGGAAAACTTCTGCCTGCTTATGAACACGAACCAAAGGAGAGGTTTTGGCTCAGGTATTCTATCCATGGAGGATGGGTTCTCCCTTAGTCTCATATATTTAAAAAAAAGTAGGTGTCGTAAGCTTCTCAAAGAAGCTAAGTTATTATTATTTTTTAAACAAAACTAAACAAATACTGACAACCAAAAGTCATCATTTTTTTATTCCTCATTCACGGGTCACCATTATTTTCCATGCCTCTTCCATGATATTATATATTATTATCATTTTTTAAAAAAATTCAAAAAAAATGTTTCTATTTCTTTAAAAAACAAGTCAACCCATGTTTATAATAAAATGATAAAATAAAACATATAATAAAATAATAAAAATGATAATATTTGTAAACATATAATTATATATATATATATCACATTTTGATATATATAAGAAAAATAATTATATCACATTTTGTTACTTATTAAATAGTCGTATATATTTTCAAGTCATTCCATGATTTTTTTCACCTCTATCCTATAATCACATTTCCCTCTTATTTGTTTATTCTCTCAAATTGAAAAGTCAAAAAAATTAATGTCACACCCAAGTTTTTTTTTCTTTGGTTCTGACTCAAGTCAAAATTTGGGTGAACCATGTATAATTTTTTGAGTTTTGTTGAGAAAAACATGCATTTTGGTTTGGCAGCATCTGCGCTTGAGCAGACATATTTGGGGGACTATGCAGAAACACCATGATCACTACGCGGCCTACCCGGTATGAGGGTCAATCTAAAAAGTTAAATGAATATTAAAATGAAGTTAAAAAAACTTTTTTGTAGAAATAATCAAAATATTATTGTTATTATTAAAATATTATTTTTGTTATTAAAGAAATTGTTATGAAAATTAATATTTTTATCTTTTTTTATTACTATTAAAGTTGTTGTTGTCATTATTATTATTATTATTATTTAATTTCCATTTTTTCCTTCTAATCCTAGTCTCCATTCCCCTTCTCTCCCCTCTCTCACGCAGCCCCCCTCCCCCCCTTCTCTCCCTGTCACATGATCGTCGCTCCCTCTCATCTACCTACTAGCTGCTCATCACAACCACCACCTCACCCTCCTTTCTCGGCCTCCAGCTGGCATGCCTCCCTCGGCCCGCCTGACCGGTTGTGATTCCCCAACACCCCCTTCCCTACTCCGGCCACGCACCCCCCTTCCGGCCGGCCGCACACCCTCCTTCCAGCGCCCTCCAACCTCACACCCCCTCTGTTGGCGCACTTCGACCAGCTGGCATGGCTTCGACCACCATGCGCCTCCCTGCCGGTGCAGCTCCGGCTACCGTGCACCTCCCTGTCAGCACACTCTGACATGCAGGTGTGGCTCTAACCATCGCGCGCCCTCCTTTCTATGCCCTCTAACCCGTCGTGCACCCTCCGAACTGCCGTGCAACCTTCCCAGCCATGCGCCCCCTACCGGCGACTTTTTTGGTGCCCCGCAACACCTAGCTGGCCTTCTGGGGTGTGACGACTAGTTCTGTCAGCTCCCATGCCACCTTCGTTCGCACAACCAGTTGTGCGCCTTGTTCTCAATTGGACGTACGACAAACGCCTACCACCGAAGGAAAGCGGTTTGGTTTCGTGTCGTTTCACCTGCATTGAGGTTGAGGTGGGTTATGCGTTGTTCATTATTTTGGATTATTTTAAGTCAGTGTTTCTGTGTTTTAATTTTTTATTGTTGTTGCAATGTGTTGGCATGATAATTTCTCAATACTACAATCATCGGCTTGTGTGTGCTTGTGCGCCTATGCGAGGCGTGTTGCATCATCGTGTTTGGACTGTGAGTTGAGGTAGGTCCCCCACTGCACTTTCCATTATATTTATAATTTATTAATTTCTTGAAATATAATTGATTTTAAATAAATGGAAAATAATGTTAAATAATTAGTTTTAGAATAAATATTTGTTGTGAAAGAGAGTAGTTTCCTCTTTGTGCTTGACTTGTCTGAAAACGTTTATTAAATGTGCATACTAAGTGTTGATAAAATGCCCCATTAGTCTTTATAATTTCATCTTAGTTATAAAATGGTGATTTTGTTTTCTTAAATGGGTTTCTAAGTGGATTTTGGCTTTAAAAGTGGTGTGTGTTTGTTCTTCTGAAAATGGGCGGGTGTTGAATGGTTAGTTAAGGTCCGTTTGACACTTTAATAAAATGAATTATTTTGAAAACTCTCTTTGGAGTGGCTCGAGGGTGATCTTGTTGTGTACGTCAATTGTGTGAGTTGTTGTGTGTGTGATGTCAGTGCATCGTGATTGGTTACCTGATTGACATTTTTGACTCAACCCTCTTTTCATTTAGTACTTGGAATGGGAACCTGGCATAGTAAGTGAATTTTCTACGAACGATTACTGCACTATTTTAGATTACACACTGGCTAGTGGCCCTTAGTACGAAATTTGGTATACTAAAGGATTAGGACCCTTGGTTAGGCCAGGTAGGGAAATACCGAGCATTTGGGAATTATGACGTCATCCAGAGTAGGAATTCCTTTAAGATGAGTCACATGTATAGTACATTCTAGATTGTTCACGATCTCCTAGGTTTGATCCATGTTTTCTTTAGCACTTATTTGTATGTGGTGGATGATTGTGGTGCTTAGTTTGGTTGTTGGACCTCGTGTGATACTTTTCCATTACCATTGTTGTTTTTTGTGTGTTGCGTATGTTTTACTCTTGTTTAAAAACTATATTTTGGATTTTAAATCATTCGCAAAAATGTTTTTAAAATGTAATGCATCCTTTTCCTTCAAACCTTAAACTTTTTTTTAAATTGAAAAGGGCAATGGACTGTTACTTTATTTAGAAATGAAAGTGTGTGTGAAAACCCATATTTTATATAATGTAGTTCAAACTTGAAATTAGTAGAATTATTTATTTAATGGTAGTGCTTTGGGAATAGATTTTTGGGTATGCCTACTGAGTTTTAATACTCATGCCTATAGTGTTTTTCTGTTTTTAGTTTTTTTTGTAGGTTCGAATTGAGCTTGTTCACCATGGGAGAAAGTTGGTTGTGGTTTGTAGAATTACTCTCAGGGTCACGAGGAGTTTTGGTCATGGTCAGGTTAGTGTGTTGTTGTTGGTTGTTCTTTCTTTTTCATGTTATTTTTTTTCACTTTGCGTTGTTATACCTTTTCTGGTGCTTTATTTTTTTCATTGGGAAAATCGTTCCCATTTGTTCTCTATTGATTCCCTAGTGCTTGTCTTCAGCCTAGGAGGATAGGGAATGACTCTCGGGCCTTTCCACGGATCGGCTTGGTTGACCGGCTCAAGGTTGACCCAGGTTGGTTCCTGAAAAAATGGTATCATAGGAGGTTGGATCTTTATTGGACCTTGCTCGTAGAGAACCCATTGTTATTTGGGGTTTTCATGGTAGAAGGAGTAGGATTTTCGAAGCTTGAGGAGTAGGAATGAGAAGGATGTCGTGAATCCTTGCTCATTCTAAACCTCGAGTTGTCGGGGGATATAGACCCCGTGAGATCACAGGTCCTGGAAATCCATGTGGAGTTGGGGACATTAGCCTAGAATCCTCTCTGTGATGGTGGCATGACTGGTGTATGGCTGCCAACCATATGTCCGAGTCACCCATTGGTACTAGTTTTTCCTTTTGAGTCATTTGGGTCTTCTTTAATTCTGAAAATTGTTGTGAAAAGTGTTATTTTTGAATTTAAAATGGTAATAACCATATCTTGATCCAACTCTTTTTTTCTTTATACCTTAGTGTTCACCCTCACAAAGGTTCAATGGATACCCAAGGTGAAGTTTCAGGTGGTGCATCCTTTTCAAATTCTCCAGTTGATCTTCCCATAGCATACGTCTTCGAGTTTTGGAAGTTGAACCCTCCCCTATTTTATGGTAAAAAAATCCTTTTGAGGCGGAAAAGTGGTTATGGAAGATTGAGAGGAACTTATGTTTTCTCGTGCCACCTGAGTCATCGAAGTTGAATTTATCTACCTCTATGCTTGAAGGTCTAACCTGGAAATGGTGGAATTCTATGTCTTGAAGAAATTCTCGAGAATATCTAACCTGGGATTTCTTCAAGTCTTCGTTTATCCAACAATACTTCTATAAGTTGATGAAACTGAGAAAGAGGATGGAGTTGTTGTTTCTTTAGTATGGTGTTGGATCAGTACTATAATTTTATCGAAGCTTCCTGGACCTAGCCCCATATAAACAAGGGTATGTAGAAAAAGATCCCGTAAAGGATCGACATTTTGAGTTTGGGCTCTGACCTGAACTACAGTCGAAAGTGGTAGAGCTCAACCTAACCACATTCTCATATGTTGTGAGGCAATCCTTTCATGCTAAATTTGAGTTAGAAGGAGGACTTGGAATGGATAATCCTCCTCTGACTATGGGAAGTGGTGCATAGTATAGTGATAGGAAGAATGGGAAGCGACCTGATGTTGGTGGCTCTAATGGAGGAAAAAAGTGGCCTTCAGACCTTCAGTCATCTTCTTCACATCACAATTTTGTGATCTTTCACCAATGTGGTAAGCAGGGTTGCAAAAAGTCGGCGTGTCGGAGTGCTCCAAGAACCTACCACACCTATGGATGCTTGGGTCACCTACAGAAGTTTTTTCAGGGTGTTTCCAAGAAGTGCTATGAAGCCGGACCCAACTCTTCAAATTCAACCTAGCCCATCTGTAGGAGTAGGGCGATGCTTGGGATATTTTTAGGGTTTTCTTTTTGTAATGATTCTTGGATGAAATTTTTGTGTCTGATTTCATCTTGTGGTGTTTTTATATTTTCCAACTGCAAGGGTGATTTTTGTTGAACCCTGTTTAACTCCTATTTTAATGAAGGCGTGTTTCATAAAATTTTGATTCATGTGTGATTCTTGGGAGTTTCTAACACCTGATTGTGAGGCAGAAGATGCTTCAATAATCAGAGCTCCATCCTTAAGTCCCTGAGTGAAGCTGGCGCATAGTCAAGAGAACCCCAGCGGTGTGTAAAGGCTTAGGTATAGGTTTTGTTATCTACATGGGAAGTGGAGGTAATTTAAACCTTCTATTTAGTTGTGTTACATCAAATGTGAGACTCCTTTTTATGACCCATGCATCCTGCTTATGCTAGTTATGTTGGTGTGTTGGTGGTTACCCGGGGAACATTGAGCGTTGATGTATGTCTGTCATGGTTTTGAAGCCCCGTTAGTCAAGCCCTTCCCTCCCCTTCCCCTTATAATGTGGGGATTTTGGGTCCATGTAAAAACTTTCTGAATCTATTTAACTTTACTAGTTCTTATGGTGGGGAGACCCACAATGGGTCTCGCAGAGTTACCCCTGAAGTAGTCCTGAGTTAGCCTATTTCTTATGGTGGAGAGTCCGTTCGGGCCTCCCCATGTTAGTAACTTAGTTCCATTATTGGAATCAGTTTAGTGGTGGGTGTTCTCGTACAAAGACACCTAATTCTAAGTATTTCCACTAAGTGAGTGTGGGGACGGGTGTGTTTCTAGTGGTTTTTTCATAGTAAGGTTATAAAGATTTTCGCCAGATGTAGGTTGTTTTTTCTTGGATATTTTGGCTAAATGGTTGAGTTCCATTTGATTGTGTTTAAGGTGAATGTATGTTAAGGTTGGTTTGGGAGTCATGAAAGTTCCATATCTTTTGAACCGATCAATTGGGGGTGTTTAAGCTTTTGGGGATGGGTGGCACTTAGTGGGGAGTCTGTCTCGGTCGCTTGAGTTATTTTTGTCAACCTTTCTCTCCTTGGTGCTGTTTTTTTATCCCTTCGCTGTTGTTCTTTGGTAATCTCCTTTAAATATAAAGGAGCATCAGTTTCTGTTTGGGATTTGGCCTTGTTATTGATTTTTGGGGGCGAAAAGTGTTATGGTGGGGAGAATTGTCACACTCTGGGTTTTTTATTTGGTTCTGAATCGGGATAGGATTTGGGTTATCTATGTTTAAATTTTTGAGTTTTATGAGAAAAACGCGCGTTTGGGTTTGGCGGTGTTTCCACTCGAGCAGAGCACATTTGGGGGACCATGCAGCAACACCCTAAACACTGCACGACCTGTCTGGAATGCGGGTCAATCTAAAAAGTTAAATGAATATTAAAATGAAGTTATAAAAAACTTTGTTGTAGAAAAAATCAAAATATTGTTGATATTATTAAAAAATTATTTTTATTTTTAAAGAAATTGTTATTAAAATTATTACTTTTATCTTTATTATTACTATTATTATTAAAGTTTTTGTTGTTATTATTATTATTATTATTTAATTTTCATTTTTCTTCTTAACCCTATCCTCCATTCCCCTTCTCTCCCCTCTCTCACGTAGATCCCCCTCCCCTCCTTCTTTCCCTCTTGCACGACCACTACTCCCTCCCATCTCCCTGCCAACCACTACCCGTCACAATTGCCGCCTTTCCCTCCTTTCCTGGCCTCCAGCCGGTGCGCCTCCCTTGACCCGCCTGACCAGCCTCAATGCCCCGAAACTGCATTCCCTACTTCATCCACGCACCCCCTGTCGGCACCCTCCGGCCGCTCACCCACCCTACCGACGCACACCGACCGGTCGGCGCACTCCGACCACCACGTGCCTCCTTGCCGGAGCACTCTAACCAGCTGGCACGGCTCTAGCCGCCATATGCCCTCATGTCGGTGCCATATGACCCATCGCACACCCTCCGACCTTCCACACGCCCTTCCCGGCCACACGCCCCCCTACCGGTGACTTTTCTAGCACCCCGCAGCACCTCATTGGCCTTCCAAGGTGCAACATCCAGTTCTGTCAGCTTCCATGCCACCTTTGTTCACACGGCCAGTTTCACACCTTGTTCTCAATTAGGCACGCAAAAATCACCCACTTCCGAAGGCGAGAGATTTGGGTTTGTGTCGTTTCACCTACACTGGGGTTAAGGTGGGTTATACACTGTTTATTCATTTGGATTATTTTAAGTCAGTGTTTCTATGTTTTAATTGTTTTGCAGTTGTTGAAATGTGTTGGCAGGATAATTTCACGATAATGTAGTCATCAGCTTATGTGTTCTTGTGCGCCTATGAGAGGTGTGTCGCGTCATCGTGTTTGGAATATGAGTTGAGGTAGGTCTCCCACTGCATTTTCCATTATATTTAGAATTTATTAATTTCTTGATATTTCATTTATTTTAAATAAATGGTATATACTATTAAATAGTTAGTTTTAGAATAAATATTTGTTGTGAAAGAGAGTAGTTTCCTCTTTGTGCTTGAGTTGTCTAAAAACGTTCATTAAATGTTCATACTAAGTGTTGATAAAATTCCCCATTGGCCTTTATAATTGTGTCTTAGTTATAAAAAGGTGATTTTGTTTTCATAAATGGGTGTCTAAGTGGATTTTGGATTTAAAGGTGATGTGTGTTGGTTCTTATTAAAATGGTTTGGTGTTGAATGGTTGGTTAATGCCCATTTGGCACTTTAATAAAATAAATTATTTTGAAAACTCTATTTGGAGTGACTCGGGGGGGGGGGGATCTTGTTATGTACATCAATTGTGTCAGTTGTTGTGTGTTTGATGTTTTTGCATCATGATAGGTTACTTGATTGACATTGTTGACTCACCCCTCTTTTCATTTAGTACTCGACATGGGAACCTGGCATAGTAAGTGAATTTTTTGTGAACGATTGCTGCACTAGATTAGATTATGCACTGGCTAGTGGCCCTTAGTATAGATTTTTCTCTACTAGGGTATTGGGCCCTATGGTTAGGATAGGTAGGGAAATACCGAGCATTTGGGCATTATGACGTCATCCAGAGTAGACATGCCTTTAGGATGAGTCACATGTATAGTATGTTCTAGATTGTTCAAGAGCTCCTAGGTTTGACCCATGTTTTCTTTAGCACATATTTTTATGTGGCGGATGATTGAGGTGATTAGTTTGGTTGATGGCCCCCGTGTGCTACTTTTCCACTACCCTTATTGTGTGTTGTGTGTTGCGTATGGTTTTCCTCTTGTTTAACAACTAAATTTTGGATTTTAAATCGTTTGTGAAAATGTTTTTAAAATTGAATGCACCTTTTTCCTTCAAACCTTAAACTTGTTTTTAAATTGAAAAGGGGAATGGAATGTTACTTTCTTTAGAAATGAAAGTTTGTGTGAAAATCCATATTTTATATAATGTATTTCAAACTTGAAATTAGTATAATTCTTTATTTAATGGTAGTTCTTTGGGAATAGATTGTTGGGCACGCCTACTGAGTTTTAATACTCATGACTATAGTGTTTTTTTGTTTTTATTTTTTCTGACAGGTTCAACTAGAGCTTGTTCACCATGGGAGAGAGTTGGTTGTGGTTTGGAGAGTGACTCTCAGGGTCATGAGGATTTTTGGTCATGGTCAGGTTAGTGTGTTGTTGTTGGTTTTTCTTTCTTTTTCATGTCGTTTTTTTTTTCACTTCGCGTTGTTCTACCTTTTTGTTGCTTTATTTATTTTCATTGGGTGAAATTGTTCCCATTTGTTCTCTATTGATGCCCTGGTGCTTGTCACTAGCCCAAGAGGATCGGGAATGCCTCTCGGGACTTTCCATGGATTGGATCAGGTGTCCAACTTAGGGTCGACCCGAATTGGTTTGTGACAATTAATATATTATTTTATTATATAATCATTACATGTTTGGTTTTGTCTTTTACGTTTTTTATATTTTTTTTGTTTTTTGTTTGTTTGTTTTTAAGCATTATATATATAGAAAAATGTTTGAAATTATATATATATATATATTGTTATATTATATATATTTATAATTTCAAAAATATCATAAAATAAAATCATTTATATAATTTCATATTTTTATAAAATATATTATATTAATAATAATAATAATTTTCTTAAAAATATGTTTTACACTTTATTATTATTTTTTTTTTATCATTAAAATATTATGATTAATATCATAAAAAATAAATTAGATATAATTATATTTATACATTTTATAATTTTAATTTTTTAAACAATTTTGGTTATTCAAATATCTTATTTTTACAAAAATAATCAACTAAATATATTTATAATAAAATACTTCTTTGAATAAATTAATATCAATTTTAAAAAAATTGTATCAAAGTATTTTTCTAATAATATATTCAAAACATTAAATATTAAAACATACTTTTAAAGAATATATTTTAACTTATTTAAAAAAAATTATTTAAAGAAAATAATATTTTTTGAAAAATAATATTTTGTAATTTTGAATCCAAATATTTTAGTTTTATAAAATATTTTATTAAAACTTTTCTTGATATAAAAAATATTAAATAAATACTTAATAAATTACTATTTATATTTTTTAGGGTGTTACAATTGGCCTTAGGTGACATCCCCAATACACCAAAGGCTGACAATAAATGTCAAGGTCCTTAAGAACATTTGGAGGATGATTTTCCCTTTTAATGATAAAACACCCAGACAACATAAAAAATAAAAATCCTATCCTCTATATGATTCATGAGTATGTAATAAAAATCAAAAACATAACCAAAACATTAAACAAAATCAGAGTATAATAGAAAACTAAAATAAATACTCAAAAGATCCAAAATACTACAAAACTCAAAAACAAACAAGTGGAATCAAAACAAACAACACCCAACCCCCTCCAAGCTCAAACTCCACATTTCATGCCCATGGTATCAAGAAGTATCAATAAAGAACTGAGATACATTTCCTTTACTTATGTCTCGATAGATGACATCTACAAATACACAAGAGTTCCCAATCAGGGATTGAGTTTAAACCCAATAGGATTTCCCTAAAGACTTCCCAATTCATGCCATTGTGATAGGAATCGGGGAGCACATTTTATATAAAACAATTTTAAAAGAAGATAAAACAGTTTATATGAATCAGTAAACAAGTTTCAAGGAAAACATTTTAAAAAGTGTAACACAATTTTCAATTATTTGGAATACCCATAACCATGTATCAACACACAAACCCATGCATACCCAGATGATAGTTTTATACTCATGAGCAATCTCTCATTGATCCACCAAGTCATCGCAAGGTGACTAATACCAGGTTCCCCAATATCACATGCCCCTTCCATAGGGCCATGTCTATGAATACACTCACACCAACCATGTATGACAAATTCCATGAAAAACCATCCCACATAAAACATTTCTTTCTTCAAATAATTTCAAAATATATTTTCCATGCATCAAAACAAAACCATAATTTTAAAATCATAATTTTAAAATTATCGTCAAAGAGAATTTTCCAAGAAACCATTTAATTTACACAATTTCAAAACCATAACCCAAAATTGGTTTCTATCAAGATTACCACATGGATTTTACAAAACTTCCAAGCAATTAATTTACATAAAACTAAGACTTCAAGTTCAAATTCAAGTGGAGATAGAGAAAATACACCCACCTCTCAACGGTTGGTGAAAACTAATAATGGCATGGCAAAGCTCTAGATATGATCGCATTGAACCTTCCCTTAAATATATCCAAGAATATCTCATAAATATTCTCATTAATGAATATAGATCTACCCTATATGGATTAGATATATGGTTCTGTGATAGAGGAGAAGAATATATATAAGAAGAATGGTAAAGAATGATGACTTGTCGATGAATCTAGATCTCCAACGCAATTTGATTCACCTTAGAATCACTTCTTGTTTGAAGAGGATTATCTCTCAAGACCAGGGAGAAAAAGAAATTCAATATATTAAGGGATTAAGCGACTAAAGAGGGTTTTAGGAGTTAATTTAGATTATATCCACACAATTTGTGGTACCAACTATATGTTTCATAGTTAAACACATGGTTTTTCATACCGTTCACTAATCATGTTGTGCTACTGTCTGAAAGCCACACCTCACATGGTTGGATCACATGATTAGAAAAACTATGAACCAACCATGATTTTCCATTTGTTTCAAGTTTCATGGTTTCCCATGGGCACTCTCATGGTTTTTCCAAACTGTATGCCAACCACGGGCCTTCCCATTTACTCCCAAAACATGTTGCACGGTTTTATAGAGGTTTTTCAAAGTTTCTACTAACCATTCACCTCAAGATTCACCTAAAAACATATCTAGACCTCTTAGAAACTCCCCAAACATAGCTCAAGTCTCTTATAATCTCAATGTATGTAAATAAATGGTCATATACCTAAAACTGGGGGTGCTACACCCAATGAATCAAGGAATATCACCATACCATCATGGCCTACTCGGGACAACCAAACAAGTTAAACACTCTTCTCTATGAGGGGGTGTTTATAGGATCCTAAACTAGGAACACTACATTACATTGAATTAATTTAATTTATACCCCTTAGGGTCCCATTCATCCCATATCTCATTTTCATAATCAATCCATTTAACATCAATGAATCCAGAATTAATCTAGAATCAAAGGTCCTCATATCTCAAGGAATACATTTATAATAAAGGCATAAACCATTGAAAATTAAGGCATCAATCCAATGGTCAAGTCTCACATGGTCCACCCCTGGGTTCTATGGTGACACCCAGGGTTACCTATGTTGGTTCCATCACTAATCCCCACCTAGGGGAGCTAAAGTAACTTAACATTGTCATTCCCAGGTCAGATGAGATCACTGGGAGTGGGAGGATGTGTGTTGTAATAGTGTAACATGATCCGTTTGGATGAAATTGGGTTGAATTATATCGGCATATAATTCATACCAAAACCCAACTCTCACGGTTTGACCTCCATGATGAGGTTGTTGGGGGTTATAGGGGCAACATTCCTCTGGTTTTTGGGTCTAGGGGTTAAAGGTCCTGACCCAAATTTTAGAGAACTATAGAAATATTGACTCACTGTAGCAGTGTTGATCGGGGACACCAAAAAAGTACTGTAGCAGTACAAACATACTATAGAATCATACGACAAGACACTATAGTAGTGCAGACTTTGGAGACAATAGTAATATATCCCCTTATAATTCTTTCCATTGGCACTGTAGCACCTTGGACTTGGGTGGATACAACACTATAGCACAGTGGAATTATTATGAGGTTGGTGGCACAATTACATTGTCTTAATTTTTTCTCATTAGAGATAGAGTTTTTGTACGTCTAAAACTCTAATTATACCCTATAATTCTACTCTCAATCATAGTGAATTGTTCTATATATCTGTGGATGTAGGGATAATTTCATGAACAACGTAAATTGATATGTCTTTTGATCTTCTTCTCATTCTATTATTTTTGTAATATCTTCATCTAAAAACCTTTTTTCAATACAACTCTTGATGGTTCCAGAACAGGGTGAATCAATGATCCATTTTTTATGAATTCCTTCTTTACTTCAATATCTTTGGTCAGTTAATGCCACGATCTACTAATTTTTATTATGGACCCTTTTCTTGTATGCAAACAAATGCAAGAAAGGAAATCCCATAAGGATTTACAATGTTTGTCCTTGAAATCCTACCCCTTTCTAGGTTTGGTTTGAGTTATGAGACTTGGTTTCTACACTATGAATCAACTTGATTTGAAGTGAAAATTATCTCCCCAAAATTTTTTCATTCAATCTCCCAAAATTTTTAGTCCCAAGTGATCACAAAAACCGCCTCCTAGTGGGTTCTTTATACTGGATCCCACTAGTTGAGTCAATCTCTCAAAAATATTCTATTTGTCTCCCAACATGGTCTTTATACTACCTCCTCATAGCTCATCAAGGATCCTCCTTAACTCCTCCTTCGACTAGGTCTTCAATCACTACTCCTATTACCAGATGTAGTATGTCAAACTTGTTCTTCTCAAGTAAATACACCCATATATTTCTCTAAACTATGATCGTAGGCCTTTCTCAACATAGAAAAATATTTGGAGTGATGGTCTTCTTATCTGACCTCCTCACTACACATGAATCTCTTGAATACAATCAGATTTGTATCATCCTTCTTCAACGAACTTGTGTTTCCTGAATGCATTGGATTCTTCTATTCTCTCATGTGGCTTACAAAATAGATCTTCATTAAATAGTGTGTTGAACCATCTTCATTTATTCTTTTTCTATATATCAATAATCAATAAATTTCATGAATATTATTTCCATAAGTTTTATGGAAATTCCATAATATTTGGTAATGAAATATTATCATTAAAACTCATTTGAATTGAGTTAAGGTGTCCACTTAATTATTTCTTAATACATAAACATTCCTTCTTCATATGATATTTAAAATACCACAATATCAAATTCTCTAAAAATACTAAGACTCTAATTAATTTCACGTCTGTATGAATCATGCAGCAACATGACATGTCCCGTGATGTAGATCTCCCCATGATGGACCTCGATCTACTTCTAACATCAAGGGATTCTCAAATTATCACCAAGTCTGGACCACTACATGATCCTCACTATTTTAATTCTCATACTTCATTTCTCATGAGATACACCACGATCACTTCCACAACATATTATAACACACCCTTTATCACATGGAAATTATAATATCTCTATGGTTTTTACTATCATGTGGTCTTTCACGTCTCTTATTTTTGGAAATTCGATGACTTGAACAACTCTCTCCATATCTCATCAGGAAGAAACTCATCTGAAATACTCACTAACACAGCATGGTGGTCAACTTATTCCTATCTCACTATCTCCAAATCTATACCATGTTGCGGTGTGGTATTCTTCTCATCCATTTCCATTATATCCATTGATATTAACTTGAATCACCTTCTTTGGGGATGTTTAATACCATGAAAGCTCAGTGATATCCATCATCTGATTTATATTATTCATAATTTTCAAGACTTCTAAAAGTCATAAAAAATAACTCATTGAAGTAATATATGCAGAAATTAATACGAGCTCAAATTCGTACATGAATTGCTCTCGAAGTCATGCATGGAAGTCTAACACCTAACTAATCAAAGTATGACAACAATAAAAGTCATATTATCTCTAGAAAAAGTATAATATTGGAACTCAAATTCATATTAAATGACTTAAATACTTATCATATGCTCAGACTTCACAAGACTTTACTCACTCAAAACTCAAACTTCCTTGATTCAACTCTGGATTTTCTCAAACACTCTATACCAACTCAAAAACTATTAAATACAGTGTATATCATTATCCCACACTTACCTTTCTCTTAAATAATGACAAAAAAATCATCACATTTAAGAGGATTCTCCTTGAACCCATCCAGTTGGTTGTTCCAAGTAGCAACCTTCACTTCTTCCTTCCTCTTCCTTATATGTTGGAAACACCTCAACACCCTTCATATTTATTTGTCCATAGGCACATGGAAAACAAAAAACTCATCTTTATAAATACCCTTTGACTTGACATCTCAACAACCTTATTTGAAATAGATAAAACTTCAATCCATAAAGAAACTTCAATCCCCCTTTGGATTTTTTGTCAATACCCCTTTTCATTTCTTTCAATTCCAAATTCAAAGGTATTTTTCTTCCCCTCATTGATAATAAATGAAAACATCATATAGGGGTTGAACCAAACTCACATTCTCCTTATTTTACTTCATAAAAGGGTTAATTAATCAAAAATTCTCCCTCTTATATTTGAATTATAACCTGATTCACTTTTGAAAGGGATGACACCACACACAACTTAACAAATAAATTTTAGTTAATTTACTCTACATGGAATAACGTGGTGTAGATAACAAGAGATACTTCACCAAAACAATAATACTGTCCATAAATTACCATCATGTGATACCATTCTCAATTTCTCATTTTGGGTGTTCTTCGAATAGATTTATAAAGAAATTTAAATCATGCAAACATTTCAACAAGCACATTAAAAATGTCTTGTTCATGGCATAAAACTCCCCCTTTCTCCATATTTTTCATCAACTAACACTGAGTAGAAAATGTGATTAACATACCTATTTTTCTAGTTTTTTTAAATCTATCTAGAAAATTCCATATTTCATGATTTAACACACTTAAGAGATGCACTCACTTCCTCTTCATCATGGTATTTTATATACTACATGATGAGCAGTTTTCTCTTATTTTCCAGCATTGAAAACCCCATTCAACTCCCCCTTTATTTTTACTTCCTTCAATTAACTACATGTTATAGAATATAAACACATAATATGGAATAAAGAGGGGTTATACTTTCTCTTATAGGATGAAATAAAGGTTTATAGTTTTTTATCATCTAGGATTTTTCAATTCTTCCAACTTTGGCTCTTGAAGATTTATTTATTCCTCTTTTGTTGGAATTTTGGTCATGTATCTTCATATGAAACGTGGTTGTATTATTTATTTAAATTACTAATGTGGGTACCTCTTTTTGTTGTAACTAATAAATTAACATTCTTCCTTATACATTTTCCTCTCTTTTCTCATTACCTTGTCCCGAACCGACAATACAAATGAATCATTATTTGATGTCTGCTCGGCTTACTCAGTCATCCCACATAAAAGTTTCTTGGATTTAATAGTTTTTAGAGTCCATACATGTAGAAAATGTCACACATATTTTAGTATGGTGACCTTTATCACTACATATTCCATAGGTTTCTTCCAAATTATAATTTTTTTTGGATGGGCAGACCTACTGGTTTCTGAAAAATAAACATCATTTTCCTGAGAGTATTCCTTTTTCTCACATATTTTCTTCTCTTCTTTTCTGGATAGATCCCCCATGTATCATGAAAATTATATGGAAATGGAATGTTGTTACAACATTCATATGCTTTATGGTAAAATTCTCCACAACACTAATAGTGTCCCTTGAAACCCGGTCTTCCATAATTTTGATTGACCTACTGAAAATCTGCTTGTTGTTTAGATAAGTGAAAACCTTTGTTTTTCTAGTTTCTAGGGGATTTCCTTTATCAACTCATCTCCATTTATCCTTATAGTAGGAGCACATTTTTTATGATTTTATTTAGCCTTAAAATCTTCATTTTGAGTTTTAGATTCTGCATAACTGGATAAAAGAGATTCAATATCACTTGAGAAAATATAATAGTTTTCACCTCTTTCTTTGGGTTGTTCATCTGAGCATATCTGGATGTTTCAACTTGAATTTCAATGGATTTATCGTATTATTTTCTCATGGTCTTATAAGAGTTTTTAATTATAAGACACCTAGATTGGGCCTCATGAAGCTCTTATTCCTTAGTAGCCAGGTTTGAATTAAGCTCTTCTAGTATCTTATCCCGCTTTACATTTTTCACCTCGGAATTTCTGATATCTTTGATGATATCACTCTCTTTATCATATTGAATTATTTTATATTTTTCAATAATCTTAACTCTATTCCTGATCTTACAATTTCCCTCAACCCAATCCACCATTTCATCTCTCAACATATACTCAGTATAGCTTTCCTCTTCCTCTTCATTACTTCTTAATGAGTGCTTATGTCATTTAAAATGAGCAATTAAGGTTCTGTGATTTTGAGTGGTACCTTTATCATCTAAATCACTCTAGGATGATGTTTATTCACTTTCATATCTTCTTATAAAATTCCAACTAAATTTCCTTGAAGACTTCTTCTTTCTTCTAGAATCACTTTTTTTTAATTTTCCTGATCTTCCCTTAGAATAGTCTTCTTGCTCATCATCGTATTAAAATTCATCAAATTTCTTATTTGGGTAGTTAATAAAAAATTCCCAATTCCTCTATGATTAAGTAATTTAAGAAGAAGAATGCCTTTGTATTTATATCTCTCTATTATGATGTCCCTGGAGATAAAATTCATTGATTTATTATGCTCCTATCTTCTATCTTATTTACTGTCAAAATCTAAATTAGATTCAATCTCCCTTTCCTTGAGATTTTGTTTTAATTTGAATGAAAACTCATCCTTTTTTTCTTTTTTATGTTTATTTACTCATTTTATAGTTAAATAGTATGTTGTGTAACTCATCAAGGGATAATTCTCCAATCTCTTCAAGGTCTGAAATACTTAGGTCAAATTTATCTAGTAGATTCCTCACGAGCTTCTTTACAATAGTTGAATCCTAAATATTATCTCCAAACCCTCTAATATGACTGGTAATCTCATTAAAAACAGTAAATTATTCATCAATGCTCTCATCATCATCCATCTGTATGTCTTCAAATATTACTCTTCAAATATAATGTTTGGATTTCTTAATATTTACTTTTCCTTTATACATATTTTCTAGCTTCACCCACATCTCCTTGACTTTTTTGAGTCTTATTATCTTGGTGTGTACTTTATCAGATGAATATGATATGATGAAATTTATAGATTTCTTATCCACTATAAGATTCATATGGTTATCATAAGCCATGGGAGAATATTTTTGAAGTGGAGTAAATCTCATTGTTACATCATCACTCACTTCAAGCCCTCATGATAGTAAATATAAAATCATATGGTTCTTCCATCCATAAAAATTCATATGATCAAAGATAGGTACTCCTCTATCATTGATGAGATCAATATTAGCCATAATTCTCCTTGGATATTTCAGAGGCAACCTGTATTATCTTTGATACCACTTTTTGTTCCTAGTTGTTTAATGTACTTTGTATTTATTTTGGATTTGTGGTCAATGAGGATAAAATTCATTAAGGGGAGTTTCATGATTTCAATATGTTGATGTAGAGTTTCTTGTAAGTAGTACAGGAGTTCCTAATCTTGATAAGGAAGAACATGAAGTTATGGTGCTTATTTGAAGTGTTGATTCTTCTATGATACAAATATATATATGTGTGTGTATATATATATATTTGTGTCTGTGTGTTTCACATGTTCTGGTAGTCTTGTATTTGGTTAATTGTTAGAGTGGATATAAATTATTGGTCCAACCCTCTCAAGAATATAACCCAAGAAACCTCCAAACATACTAGCAACCGAGATCAGGAACCACATAGCTGAGTGTGCAGCTAGAGCAGTGTGAAAGTTGCTCATGTGAGGAGGAACTAGTGCATGTGAAGGTAAGAAAGTTCATGGTTCGACAAGATTGTAGGAAATGGGGTTCTTATCCTCTCACGTGTGGGTTGAAATGGGAGGCTATAGGAAATCACCGACACCCAAGGGACTTTATTGAGATTCAACTGGATAATCTATGTTTATTAAGGAGCAACAAGGTGAAGAACTCTTCGGTGTGGGATTCTGCAGATGCAGGGCACTGTTTCTCTATCGTTAAATATACAGAAATTACGCTAATCTAAATTAAATTATGTCATGTTTCCACCTTCAACCTCATGATCATGCTCATATTCTTGGTTATTTGGTTGTTCAACCATCTCCATGATCAAGTGAATCCAAGAATCAAGATGAGATACGAATGATATGAAATGAGCCATGATTAGTCGAGAGAACCTCGAGAAGGGTAAAGGGATATTGAGGATGTGTTTTATTATGGAAGGATATCTCCATGATGCATGGTGGATGATCAACAATGAGAACCTCCATAGTAAGATAATCAATTTTAAAAAGGGTGATCAACTTTCAGAACTTCCATAGTAAGATGATTGATCATGTGAAGGGTGATTGATAGTAAAAAAAACTCCATGGTAAGTTGATCAACCACACTTAAAATGATCAATAACATGAAAAAATGGTCAATATAGTGACTTTATGTCTGACCCATTGATTTTTTTTCTTCATACAAATGACCCATTTACCACATGCTTCATGGTTGATTTGGAAGACTGCATTTTCTGACTTTGTTCTTCAAGATATTGGATGTGATCATGCATGAATGCGAGTATCCAGTATGAGTGAAATAAAATACTACAATGGAAATTACATGTGTTACATAAAGGTAATAGATAACTATGTAATGGTGTTGAAAAAAATACCTCATTATTATATTTCAGTGTTTTTGGATTGTTGTGTTTACTGAAAATGTTAACAAAGTGGTTCTGAAAGCATTTAGAGGTGGTCAAAATTACTATGTTGAAGGTATCATCATTTCCCAGTGTTTAAAAAAATTATTCTAAAAATTTGGAGGTTCAATGTTGGTTTTTAGAAAATTAATATTTTCCATTAAGTAGAGTACGCAAACCTCAAGGTTGAGTAGGCAGATCGTGAGGTCAAGCTATCAAGTATGCATCAGATGAGTTCACAGTTATGAGTTGAAAGGGAGTACATGGTCACTAGGTGTAATTGTGTTTAGGTTTTTTAGGCATAACAATGTACATGGTTTTCTTGGGCCACTGAGAATGAGAGTACACGGACCATGAATTCAGTCCATGCACTGCAAGGTGTAGTTTGTGATGTTGAATGTAGCGATGAAGTGGATGATTTTAACTAAAGGAATGAACAATAATTGTAAATAGTGGATTTATATGAGGTCTTTTCCTATAATTACTACTAACCATCTCATTCAGTATAGAGTGAAGTTCATTATAAGAGCATCATTTTGGTAATTTGGCTAAGTTAAAAAGTTTTTCGTGTGGTGAAAGGAACGAATAGGAGTTCACAAAATTGATTTTGTGAAGTAAAAGATTTTATAATGGAGTTTGCGGAAGTAATTTAAAAAGTGTAAGTACAAAGAAGAATGTTTGTGGGGGGAAATACACACTTTTGAATTTTGTGTAGCTAATGGAGGAGTTTGTGAGGCAGCTCACAAAGTCGTAAAGGAGGAGTTTACAAAGTATGTTTTGTGGGGGGAACTTGCATAGGGAAATCTGTAAATTGGAGTTTGTGGTGACCAATGTTATGTAAGGTAGAGTTAGTGGAAGAGAAGGGGATTTCACAATAAATAGTTTTCCATGAAGTCAAGTACATGGAAGAGTTGATTTCATCTCTCAGATGAAAATAGATCTTTATAGAACACTCCTATATGTGTGAATTTAATTTGAACTATTTCATAATAACAAAAAAATATTATGGAGGAGTAGTTCACACACTTCATTTGAGAGAGTAGTGATATTTAAAAGTGTTATTGATATTGAACCTGGAAGGACAGAGAGTCCATTTTGAACATTGTAATAGCAGTGCGTTATAGGGGATTTTGTACATTGGCACATTACCTTTTTATATTCTTTGGAATTTCCCAATTAAGGGTGAACCAAGTAAAATTATTGTTTTCATACATTCTTTCATTTTTTACATTACATATTGTTGTGATAATAATAGAAAAGAGGGTTTATTTTCATGATAAAATGAGATCAAATGGGAATCTATTTTAATCTACTATACCCTAATTCATGCCCCCCTCTTAGGGTATTTAACCTGGTGGGGCCAACAATTGGTATCAAAGATAAAGGTTAAAGTGAGTGAATCTATCTCAGTGGAAGTATTTTAAATAGTTAAGCACAAATATATCTCAATCATTGATGGAAACAATTTTCAATTGTTGAAGAATCGGATGAAACACTACTTTTGATCTCTAGGAATGAATGTGTATATTGTTGTTATGTATGAAATATAAATCAATATGAATAGTGGGGCCTTATCAATTGATGAACTAAGATAAATGTGGTTGGAAGAAAAAGGAATAAATGCTTTAGGGGGATCCATATCCAATACAATATACACAAAATTAATGTCGTATAAATCATTGAATGCCATGTGGGAAAAGTTGTTAACACCTATGAAGGTGATTCAAAAGTTTTAGAAACTACGTTGAAAGTTATATGGAACAAATTTGGGGATATCAAGATTTCCCTAATGAATATATTGATTCATTATTTGATCAGTTTAATGTGATTATGGAGGACATGTGCAGTCTCAAAGAAATCCTTGATGACGTGAAGATCATCAAACACATCCTGAGAATATTTCTAACCTGATTCTATCTAAAAATATTTTTACTTGAGGTAAATATCCAAAGGATCAGACATTGGATAGTTCTCAAAATACTATTATTGCATATGAAATGTGAAAGGGTGATATTAAGGCCATGTAAAAGGGGAAGTCTAAGGAGTTGGAATTCAAGGCCATGAAGAAACTAACTATAGAGGATGTTCATAAAGAAGATGAAGTTGGTGAATTAATGATATTCTTATTCTCAAATCTAAAAAGGGGAAATGAATTTTTAAAGGGAAAATTTCACTCACTTGTTTTTGAAGCGGAAAGGCTAGACACCTTGTAGTAAAGTGTTCTAAGAAGTTTCAAGAAGACGATGAGAATAATGAAATTCTGAAGAAAAATTCATCAGCTAATGTGAATGGTTATAAAAAAAACTAAACAAAATTACTTTGGGAAGAAGAATATGATTTCTAAATAAAATTTTCATTTAGAAGAGACTGAGATAGAATAAATTTAAGACTGCAAAGACTACAAAGAAAATTATATAGTGAAAGTTAGGGGAAATTCTTAGACAAGAGAAGATAATGATGATGATGAATGAGAAAATGAAGGAAGAGTTGATCTCCAAGTCGATCTTGAGATGCTCTTGAAGAGAAAGATGTTTAGAGAGAGAAAATGAAGAAATCCAATAGAGTGGTTCATGATTTCAAACTCTATACACAAAAACAGAAAGATTAAAAGCCTGAATTGAAGACATAAATTGAAAATATCAAATTTGAAAAGCCCAGAAACCTGGAGAAGGTCATTGAGTACATGATCAAAGTTGAACAACATACTAAGATTATTGATGTTTTGAATATGACAGTGAAAGATTGGTTCAAACACATCAAAGATCTTGATGAGGAAGTTGTCGGCCTATAATGAAAAGTTAAAGATCATGAGAGAATTTTGGCCCCTGGAATAACATTAGGAAGGAAGATCACTCAGGTGAAAAAAAGGTCAAGGTGTATCACAAAAATCTATCAAAACAATGACAAGAGTCATATCAAAATGATAATGTGGATATGATGATTTATTGTAAAAAAAATGTAACAATGGATTATGGTAGACCACAAGAACCCACTCTGAAGTTGAATGTTGATTTGTGAACAACTCAGAATCAGAAAACTTAAAGAAAAACCAGTCCCATAGAAATGACACACATGAATTCACTTTATATAAGGTGTTATATTTTTGGAAAGATGAGACATTCCCAAAATGTATGTTCCATAGAAAATAGGTATCGAAGGGTGCAAGAGAAACAAAGTAATCCAAGAAGAGTTTATTACTTTAGGAATGATTTTTATGTTCACTGTTTTTGGTGTAAAGGATTTGTAAATATGGCCAAATATTTCTCATCAATAATACAGATGAATGTTCCAAAGAAAACCCAAAGTAATCATATGCAACATCTCAAGGAATCATCAATAAAGATGAGAATTAAAAATTGATTTGCTACTTTTTAATTTGAATTTAATATATATTTCTCTGAAGAATTTCGTACATTTCAATAAATACTAATTGAGAAACCAAAGACATAGATCAAGAAGGGAAGAACTGAGAATATGGTGGATGTAAATATTTCTCTAAAAGAATCAGATCATATTGGTTCATGAATCATTGACAGTGGATGCACCTCCCACATGACTGGAAATAAGGATCTCATCATAGGCATCAAGAATGACAGGAAATGTGCTGTAAAATTGGATAATGGTGAAGGCCTAAAGATTATTGGCTTTGGGAAAGCCAAATTTAGAGGCAAAGATATGAGATGCGCAAATTTCTTAGTTCTTGAAGGTCCTGGTCACAGATGGATTAGTGTCATTCAACTGTATGACTCGGGGTATGCAATAAGTTTTACCAATAAGATGTGTATAATCAAGGGAAAATATGGAAAAATGTTGATGTAGGGTAAGTGCATGAAGGGGAATCTCTACCTTGTAAGTGGAGAATAAGATATGTGCTTTCTATTTAAGGAAGCTAAGAATAAGTTGTGGAAAAAATGTTTTAAACATTTTATCCAATCGTCCATGAAAGATCTTGTGAAAATTAATGGAGCTTAAGATCTCCCTATTCCATCATGTGATTGTGCATACACATGTGATGCTTTATAAATAGGGAAGATTACTCAAAATAATTACAAGGAAAAAAGAACAAAAGTCAACAAGAGTTTTGGAATTGGTGAATATTGATGTGTGTGAACCTATCTCACCAAGAGCCATTAATGGGGAGAGATATCATGTCATGTTCATTGATGATTACTATAGAATGGAATGGATATTCATCATCAACTACAAGTCTAATGTGTTTAGTTTCATAACAAAATTCTAGACAGAGGCCTAAAGGATTCTTGGACATAAAATTTAAATATTCTGAACTAATAAGGGGACAAAGTTCAAAAATAGGCAAGTATCTGATTATGTCGAGAAGATAGGGATAAGGAACCAAATCTCAAAAGTGAGAACTCCTCAGCAAAATGGTGTGTTTGAGAGGAGTAATTAGATCATAAATAAAATGGAAAGAATTATTCTCATTGAAAAAGACCCACCATAGAATTTTTGGAAGGAAAGAGTCTTGACATCAGTCTAGATCTACAATAGAGATTTGTTGTGTCCAAGGGAAGATAAGACTCCATATGATATATGGTATGGAAAGAAAAATACATTGAAGTACATTTTAGTCTTTGGAAGTGATTCATTCTCAATAAGAAGAAACACAATACGTTTTAATACCAAAGAGATGAAAGAACATTTCCTAGATATTCAAGAAATCTCATAATATATGAATTCTTCAATAAGCATCTAGGAAAGGTTGTAGAAAGAAATGATATTGTTTTGGTGGATAATGAGCATAATCTTCAACAAATCAATGAAAAATATTATAAGGATAGTGATAAAGAAATGATCAGATCAGGGGGAGTACAAGTGCCTGAGGAAGACTTAGAAGAAAATTCAAATAATGAACAGGATGAAGTCAGACTTATATGTGCATAGAAGAAAAAGAGATGAGCTGAAATTGATAGAAAAAATGCCATCGATGATTAGATAATACCAGTATAGATGAGGAAAATGGAGTTTCTATAGAAAACATCCATCCATTCACAAGTATAACCAATTTTTTTTGAAGAAGTTGCAAGAGATGAGAACTAGTTTCAGGCGATGAATGATGAAATTGACTAAATTGAAAAGAATAAAATGTGGAAGATTGTTTCAATGCTGATAGATTAGAATGTATTTAGGACCAAATGGGTCTTACAGATCAAACTAAATGAAGAATGCATGGTTATTCAAAAAAAAGTAGGACTAGTGTGCAAGAGACACTACAAAATTGAGGGAATTGATATTGATGAGATATTTTCACTTGTTGAAAGGATGAAGACTATCCAACTATTATTTGAAGTAGTAATGTAAAGGAAATTCAAAGTTTTCTAGATGATTTCAAGTTAGTGATTTTTAATGGGTTTTATAAGTATAAGTTTACATCGAACAACTAGATGGTTTTCTCATACATGAAGATGAGAAAAAAAATTATTGGTTAAAGAAGTCACTATATGGATTGAAATAAACACCAAGAGAATGATATTCACTACTAAATAAATATTTGGAGAAGATCGGTTTCCAACATGGTGGGTTTATTAAATTCTCTATGTCAATAATGAGGGTAATCAAAGGATGATGGTGTTGGTATATGTCAATGACATGATATTTGGTGAATTGAATGAATAACAATGAAAAAAGTTTGTAGAATTCATGAAATGTGAGTTAAAAATGTCAATGATTGACGAGATGATGTTTTTACTTGGTTTATAGGTAACATAAGGAAGGCATGACACATTTTTTTCTCAATCCAAATATACTAATGTTTTTCTGAGAAAATTTTTAATAGATAATTCCATATAGGTAAAGACTCTGGTTGGTACCCAGATGAAACTTTTAAGAGATTATGGAGGCAAAGAAGTCAATTTTATAGAATACAGGAAAATCATCGGGATCCTATTGTACTTAATGGAAGCACAACCCGATATTGTTTTTACCACATTCCTGGACACATGGTATCAAAAAATACCAATGAAATACATTTACATATGATGAAATGAATACTATGTTATATAAAAGGCATAGTGGACTTCAATTTTATTTACAATTCAACATTAAAACATGAATTGTTGGGATATAAAGTTGCGGATTGGTTCGATTCAGCAGATGATAGAAATTCAACATTAGGTGGTATATTTTATCTTGTGGACTATCTATTTCTTGGATAATAAAGAAACAAGATAGTATTTATTTAATCGCTAAATAAGATGAATATATTGTAATCACTCAAGCATGCACAAAGTTGTTGTGGATGAAACAATATATTGAAGATATGGGAGTTGAAGTGATGTCTCAAATTGGAATCCATTGTCATAATTAAAGTGGTATATATCTTAGAAAAAATACACTACATTACTCAAGTACAAAACACATTGAAATCAAATATCATTTTCTAAAGGAGAATGTGGAATATGGGATTATGAAATTATTAATGGGATGAGCCCATAAGGGGTGCAGCGGTGATTAGGGTTTCCACGTCGCCTCCATTTCCCCTCTTTCTCGTGTTGGAGGTGGATTTCCTCCTCGGCGCTTCTTCTCGGCAGATTTTTGGTGTGTGTTTCCTCTTCTAGAAGCAGCATCGTGGGTAGTGGTGTGCCTTGCTGTGGCGGTGTCGCGGGTTCATGGGTTCATTGCAGCGCTTCAGGTTCAGTGCTTCCTGTGGTGATTCCAGCCGTCTCTTTGGCGGTGCTGCGGATTTGCGATGGTGGCCGCATCGTGAGTCCGAGTTGGTTCGTCGCAGCGAGGTCCACCCTGCCTTCTCTTTGCAGCACTGCTCCTGTGGCCGGCAGAGATCTGTGGTCAATCCCTGTTGTCTCCTACCACGGTGAAGGTCCCCAGTATTTTTCGGCCGTTCGGCATGGAGTGGGTTCGAGGTTACGATGTGTTTTCTTGCGGAGAATTCGTGGGTTCATGGTTAGCTGTGGAAGTGCAGCGGGTTCGTGGTTTGCTATGGCGGAGCAGCGGGTTTGCAGAGTTCATCTCGGCGTGGTTTTCTGTGGCGGCTTCGTGGGTTCGTGATCTGCAGTGGTGGAGCAGCGGGTTAGTGGTTTGTTGTGGTGGAGCAGCGGGTTTGCGGAGTTCATCGTGGTGAGGTCCACCCGACCTTTTCTCTGCGACATTCAGTGTCGGCAGTGGGATCAATCTATTATTCTTCAGTTTGAGGGTTTCGCCGCTTTGATCTGTCGGTTGTGAGTGTTTTGGGTGGTTTTTGTGGTCTCACGAGGGGTTTGGTAGTGATGGTCTTTGTGGGTCTGGTATGGTTTTGGTTTCGACTTCTGGAATACAGGCAAGGTATGGTTTTCGATGGTATACGTTTGAGCTATTGTGATCTGTGATATTTTGAGGATTTCTAGTATTCGAGTAATTAAGGTGTTGCTGCTGGACTCGACCACATGGAACATGCCCAAATGAGGTTTTAGAGCTGATGATTCATCCTTGCAGAGTTTTTCGGATTTAGTTGTTTGAGAGGGTATGGATACTGCCATCAGATCAGGCTTGTGCTTTGACACAGGACACTTTTTTGCCGAATCTCTTTTCAATGGTGGAGAGTTTCATCATGATCAAAAGCTGGGGAGAGGTAGTTTCATGTTTTCAATCTGGTTTTACTCTCATTGACCTTCGGGTCGTGTATTGTCCTAAGTCATGAAGTCTTGTTGGGTTTCCCCCCTTCCTCCCTTAAAAGGGGGTCTTATTAAATAAAAAAAATTGAAGGCCTTCGGGCTGTTGGAAGGGATTATGAAATTAGATCATGTGCCTATAGAACTATAGATTTCAGACATCTGGAAAAGACATTACTGAAAGAAGTGTTTGAATGAAATTAGTTGGATCTTGGAGTCTAGTCGAATCCCTATACTTAAATAGTGTGGATGTGAGACCCCCGATCCCTGAGGTATGTTTTGAATTTCCCTATGTGATGATATGTGTTATTTTTCTTATTGCAGACTACAAAGGGCATTTGGGTTCATTGAAAAAGGGGGAGAAATCTTGATGATGGAGGAAAATTTATTGAAAGAGGTAGAGATGTTTCATGATTAATCATGGGGAGTGAAAAAATTAAATGAGTTTTAAATATGATGATGCTAAATATGTTCTCTAAATGAAGACATTGTTGATAAATGCAGAAAAAATATTGAGAGGGGAGAGATGTTTCATGATGAATCAGGGATGGAAAAGAAATTGTGGGAATTTTAAAATCCAACGATTATAAATATGTTCTATCAATGAATACATATCATGAAAGGATGACCTATGAGTTTGTGATGAAAGTTTTTATGTCATGATATTGAAAGAGTGGTCTTCCTGAGATCCACACTTTGTGAAAAAATTGGTATTTATCATAATTTGGTATTAACCAAGTATATGTGGTGTTGAGAATGAATTGATGCATTGATGAACTTTGCATGATACTATTGTGAATAAAATTAAGCATGGATCATGTGTGCTTATAATACATGTTGAGTGAATCTTTGATCACAAATTGGATTCATAGATTGTGAATAGAAGTCAAAGTTGTAAGTACAAGAGTTTTTGTCAATAGAAGTTTCTAACTAGTCTTTAAGTGTTTTCAATGAACCCAAATGGGGAGATTGTTGGGCACAAATCCCTTATGATGACATTTCAAAGTGTTTGGGTAGTGTTTGTTGACAATGTTGACAAATTGGTTCTAAAATCATTTGTAGGTGCTTGGAATTATCATTTTAAAGGTGGCATTGTTTCTTAGTGTTTTTTAATTTTTTGGCCTAAAAATTTGGAGGTTAAAAGTTAGTTTTTTGGAAAAAACATATTTTCTATGGAGTGGAGTACACACACCATGAGGTCAGGATAGTGGACTGCGAGGTCAATCATGAGAGTATATGGAAGATGAGTACATGGTTATGGGGCAGAATAGAGTATGCAATTACAAGTTGAAAGTGAGTTCACAGTTATGTTTCAGAATGATGTGCGTAGTTATTTCATGGTGCTCTTGGGCCACCGTTAAGGATAGTACATAAACCATGAAGTGGAGTTTTCGGTATGAAATTCAATGATGAAGCAGATGAGTTTAACTAGAGGGATAAGTAATAAATGTGATTAGAATATTTATCAGTGGTCTTTTCCCATAAAAGGACCACTAGTAACCTAATTCAGTATAGAGATAAGTTCATTAGAATATTATCATTGTGGGAATTCAGATAAGTCTGAAATCTATCCATGATGTGCAAGGAATGAAGAGGAGTTCATTTAAGTGAGCTTGTGAAGTGAAATATTGCACAAGTGGGTTCATGGAAGTAGTCTATGAAGTGAAAGTATAGAGAATGAATTTTGTGGGGAAGTTTGCAAAGTTTAAGTTTTGGGAGGCAAAGGTAGAGTTCACGCAATAGATCTAAAAGTTTTAAAGGAGTTTATGAAGCAGAGTATGTTGGGGAAGATCGCCTAGGGTAGTCCATGAAGTGGTGTTCAGGTTGAATAGTGTTTTGTGAGGTAGAGTTCACCAAAGAGCATGAAATTCAGTGGTGAATAGTTCTCCATGAAGTTAAGTACACAAAAGAGTGAATTTCATCTCTTTGATTAAAATAGAGCTTCATGACACACTCCCAGGTGTGTAAACCAAATAAGAACTGATTTAGAACAATAAGAGAATCTTTCTAGAGGAGCAGAGTGCACACATCAATTGAGAGAGCAGTGAACTTTTAAAGTGTGGTAGTGGAACATGAGGGAAAGTGAGTCCGCTTAGAACATTGTAACAAAGGTTTACTATATTGGATTTGTTCTATTGGAACATTGTCTTTTAATACTCCTTAGAATAGCCTGATTAATTTTGAATGAAGTAAAATTGATGTCTCTTGTGCGTGATTTCATTTATGTATTCCATATTGCTATGAGAATAAGAGAGGAGAAATATTTTTTTTAATAATGAAGCAAGATCAAAGGGTATTCATTTTAATTTATCATACACTGAGTCACCCACTGTCTTAGAGTATTTAACCTGGTGAGGATAAAAAATGGTAACTTCAATCTGAGGAGCCATGTAGAGGTCAATCAAGAAGTACACGGGCCACATAAAGGTAAACCATGACTTTAGTGGCTATGTAAAGGTGATTCAATACCTATGTCAATGTAAATTGAAGATACAGAAAGGTATCTCTATAAGATTATTTTCTACATAAAAGTAAATCCTCTCACATAAAGGTAAAATATATAATTTATTTATGTAGAAATTTGAGGAGAAATTCATAATTATGTTCTAAATAAATTTGTGATACACTTATTGCATCAATATGGAAGTCATCTATGTATTTTTGAAATTTAAAATGGAAATGAAGATTTAGTTTGAAGACCATGATATTTTAAATATCATGAATAATTATTCTTTTTATTCTCGAGAATAAAAAAGGAAACCTGTGATGGATTAATATTTTGAAGAATTTAAAGCTGATTCTTTTTTTTAAGAAAAAGGCTGAGACTTCTAGGAGACTTTGAGTTTGAATATTGTGAGGAATATCTCTGGATCTTCAGAGATAAAAAAAAAAGGAAACTCTAATATTTTAATATTCCATAGATCCCAAGCTTTAACGAATGAGATTTTTGGGTGTTATGAATCACCAATATTTATGGAGGCTTAAAGAAAAATATCCATGCTCCATAATGAATATGAGTTTGAGTAGAATAATAATGAATAAGGTGGTCTTGATTGTGTGAGTATACTAAAAATATTATATAGGTTGAAAGAGAAATAATAAGTGAGAGGCATAATGCTTCATCTATTATGAACATTGATGTATCAAATAGTGAAAAATAGGGAACTGATGATGCTTACAAAGGATCTATCTCATACACCGAAGAATATAAGGTTTTCCAATGAAATTCCTATGCATTTAAGAAGAAGAAGGGAGAGGAAGTGGCTAGAAGTGACATACATCAATTGATCATACACAGGCCAAAGTTGTGAGATATCCTACCTACAATATCCTATTTTAGAATTCTATAGAACATTAATACAACCTATCTAATTGATACGAGTGAGGGAAGAGGATTATTCATATAGTATATGAGGGACTTAATCCATCACTGAAGATCTTGATTCAAGGAAGTATAAGCTTGTTCTCTTTTATGAAAAAAACCCTCACTTTATTTGTACCTAGACAGTACCAAGATAATTGGTTTAACTTCATACCCTTTCCTGGGATTTCTTTGATAATAATAAGAAATTAATGCACATAATATAATAACCACGTGTCATTGGGGATGTATTCATCCTTAGTGAGGTGAACCTCATTGACAAACACTAATGTTCTCTTATGTTACTTTCTAATTATATATCTGCATACCAACCAAAAGATAGATAAGGATAGATATCCAATCACTAAATAATTGAAGAGGAAATTAAGGAATATTAGTGAAATTAGATTAAAATTCAATCCAAAATGATTCACCCCACTTTTTAGTGTGAATATATCTCAAAGTTATCCTAATAATTGGTATTAGAGTAGGTTACACATCAATTGGATTATTTTGTTTGAAGTTTTATTTGAAGAATTTATTTTCTCTTTTAAAATGTTAAGTACATATTTGAATAATCCTATGAGTTTCCTATCAAATAAACCATGGAAGATATATCTACCAAGACAATGAAGAACAAGAAGAAAAGAGAAGAAAATAAGATGAGAAAAAAATCATAAGTGAAATGGGACTCTCCAATATATGAAGTAAATAAAGGTGGATGGTTTTTTTGTTAAATATAATATTAAGTCTCATATTGAAGTTGATAATAAAATTAACCTCAAGATAAAATAGGGAAATAACATTGTTTTCCCATGCATCAATTCTAAACAAGATAAGTCTAAGATGGAAGATGATGATATAGTTATTGGATCCACCATCAAGGACAATTGTTATACCCCATGTAATTTATAATCTTCAGAAGAAGAATTGGTAACCATGAACTATTATAAAAAATATCCTCAAAATTAACTAGGTATCAGTGGGGAATATCACAATTCTCAGGATTTAGAAGATGAATCAGTTGGTGCCTTGAAAGATATCATGCATAACTGACATAAAGAAGTAGTCTCTTATGTTTATAGAGTTTTTAGAAATATAGTAGGAGATCACCCATTTATAATATGATATTTAAAAAGAAGTATAATTCTTTCCAAGAAAGGAAACAAATTTCTGTTAAGCTCTCTAAACAAGCTAGAGTCACAATAATTTGGAATCAATTCAGGCCAAGTCTTCATAAAAAATTAAAATGAAAGCTAATTATCTACAAAATTTAAAGGAGGAAACTTATGATGAAATATATCTATGTGGTGGTAAGAACATTTTGATATTATCTAATGACCAATATAAATATGAAACAAAAAATAATGGTATCACCCACTTTTGAAGATAATATTTGTGATATATCTATTTTCATGTGTAGTGAAGGTTTGAAGTTTAAATCTATACAAAATTAGTTGAATAAAAATGATGTTTAACCCACTATAACATCCATGGTGGTTGGAAACATGTGCATGAGGAGTTGTTCCCTGAATAGAGCCTAAACAGTTGATGAAAATTCTAAAAAATAACAAGATGCCAGTTCTGGAAAATCTAGACAGCATGTAGTTCAATAGAAGAATCCAATATTTGTTATTATTTTTTCTACATTAGATTTGGGAATATGGTTTGAGACTGTTTTTATAATATGTCAGCCTATGGAAGAAGAGGAAGAGTTCCAAAGGATCGAATAATAACTAAGAATGGGGGTTGGAATTAGTTCACTTTTTATAAGTTTCAATACTTTTTAAAACATAACACCTGCAACCTATTAAAGTTCATATCCTTATCATATTTTTGTAAATACTCATGCATATAAAAATAGGAAAGAAAATAAATCACATGAAATTTACAAGGTTAGGGCTTAGTGTGAGAATCTACATCCTTGACATAACAACTCTCGTGGGTCTATAAAAATTCATTATTATGAAGAAGTCAATACAACTTATTCAAAATCCTGTTAGACACCTCCTATATCCTGATAAGAAATATTATACTAACTCCCATAAGTTTACAAAGTTTTCTTATAAATAATTGAGCCGAAAAAAGTAAAAATACTTTGTTCAATTTTCTCCAAAAAAGTTCACAGGTCTGATAACCCTAAATCTGATGACCTTCAATCTGATGAACCCAGTCTGATCACCTCAATATGATTGAATCAATACGATATTCCCTTTCTCAATCTTCACTTCTTCAAACTCCACTCAAAAACTTAGTCTGACCTCCCTTAGTTAGATCAATTCAATTTTATCTTCTCAATATGATGTTTATAAATCTGGTAAAAAAACAAAAAAAAAATATGATCTTCTAATGTTATCTCTATCCAGGAGGAACTTTCACTCGAATTATTCAGTGCTCTACCTTTTATTCTTACATGAAAAGTTAAAAAATGTGAACGGACTTTGCTTCTATTTATAAGAAACTTAGAAAAGAAAAGGCGAGAAACTTGAAAACATTTCCCACTCTCTCAAATTTAAAAACTCCAAGATCTTCACAGAATTGAATTTCATGTTTGACCACTTAAACTTTGACTTCTTAAAACCTTCTCAAGATTTCTTTGAGATCAATATTCTGGAACAAACCAACTTTTTTTCAGTCTGATATAACTTCCTCAGCTTCATCTTCCTCTGCTCACTATGATCTGCCTTTATTTATCAGCTCATTATGACCTGACTATCTTCCTTAGCTCATTATGATCTTTCTTTCTTTCTCATATCATTACGATCTGACTGTCTTCCTTAGCTCATTACAATCTGTCTTAATTTCTTATATCATTACAGTCTTTCTTTATTTCTCATCTCATTATGATCTGACTATCTTCTTCATCTCATTACGATGAACTTCCTCAGTAGATGACTTATTGGTGTCTAAATATTATTTTATTTTGAACTTGAACTCTCTCTTTATTTCATATCAAGAAAATGAAACTCTTTTAGAATATTCACTTCTTTTCATAATTGATCTCCCTTTGATGGATTAGCATCAAGAACTCTAATCACTCTAATGTTCTGCATCTGATGTGTTATCAGTGTGAGGCATTCATTTGATGAATCGGTGCATGTTCCCAATCTGATTGATCTTCCTCATTAGAGTCAATTTGGTTAAAAACATCATAATGATGAAATTATCATTACGATGAAATTATCATTATGATGTTCTTCATCTAATGATGAATCCACTCATTAACATTTAGACTCATGAAAACTTTCCATGTCTGGTACTTCAAGATCTGATCTTCTATGTTCGGGTTTTTGGAACCAATGCAATTTTTATGATTCTTCCATATCTTCAAAAGATTTTATCATGATAGTTTTCATGATTTGTGAGAACTTTAAGATTGGTAGATTATCATCTGACTTGAGGTTATAAAGTATGAAAACTTTCTAACTCCTGACTTCACTATATTCTTTCAAAAACTCTTTAGCAACATTATGACTTCTTCACTCAGCAACTTCTGACTTTCTAAAAAACACCATGTCAGATGGATCTTGAACTTCATATCAATGGACCCAAAATCGATGGTGTGTCTGATCAAAAAATTCATCTTTATAACCAATTCTTCATCTGGTGATTCTCAATCCGATAACTTGAGTCTGAAAACCTGGGTCCTGAAAACAACTTTCTTAAGGATAAAAATTTTCACTCCCTTTGTGTTTGGATTCAGCATCATTCAGGAACTTTCAACTTTCTTATGAAAACTCGTTATAATGGACTGAGTCTGATCCTGAATAACAAAAATGTTCTTTTACAAAATGGTTAGTTATCAACGAATAAAAAAACTTTTTTCCAAATAATTATCACAAAGGTTATTCAATACCCTCATTTAGATATTTTGAAAACCCTTGTTAAAAACTTTTTGAACCCTCAGAAATTTTTCGCAACTCAACTTTTGTAAACAACACAAGTTTTTTTACTTTTACCAAATCATATCCTATCTTAAAAGAGAGTGTCCTAACACCATACTACTGAATAATATAATATTTTTGAAGAAATTATATCGCCTGATGATAAGAAAAATTTTCATCCATGTAAAGATAAACTCCCCCTCACTTTTATCTTTCCTCTCTCATTTTTCTTTTTTCTCTCCCTTTTGCTTTTCTATCTCCCATTTTATGATAAACACATCTTTAGATTCATTTAAAAAAGATATGTAAAAACTTTAATAATCTTATTAATTTATCTCCCCATTTATAAATATAATCTAAATCATGGTGGGGGACTTCCTTATGAGAATTATAAATTCATTGGTGGATCCTAAACATGAATTTGCAGACTCAACTCAACAAATATTTCTTTTGGAATTTCCTTTATGAAGATATCAGCAATTTTATACTTCATTGAGATGTATTCTAGTAAAAAATATCCAACAAAAAATTTCTCTTTTACAAAGTGGAACTTTATATAAATGTGTTTTGATCTTGAATGTTGGAAAAGATTTTTAGAAAGATCAATTGCAATGTGATTATCAAAACATATCTTCGATGGTTTATAAACTTTTACTTTCAGGTATTCCAAGTGAACTTTCATCCATAAATTTGAGTATAAGCCTGAGTAGCTACAACATATTCTGATTCATATGTGCTTAAAGTTACTAAACATTGTTTCTTACTATGAAAACTCACACAACATTCACCCAAGAAAAATGTTCCTCCTAAGGTTGATTTTATATCATTACAATCTCCATCCCAATCGGCATTAGTATAACCATGAAACTTTATCTCACTATTTATTTTGTATAACAACCCATGTGAAGTTGTTATATTGAAATATCTCATAATTCTTTTTACTTCCAACATATGTGATTCTTTAAGATTACTTTGATACCTGGCACACAAAGTCACAACATAAACGATATTATTCCTTGAGGCTGTAAGGTAAAGTAAACTTCCTATCAGCTTCCGAAATTCTTTCTAATTCACACTTTTTCTAGACTCATCTTTACTCAACTTTGTTCTCATAGAGACAGGAGTAGAAAATTCATTGGATTATTCCATGCCAAACTTTTTTAACAATTTCCTGAAATACTTTTCTTGAGATAAGAAAATGTATTTTTCTTTTCATTGAACTTTTAAACCAAGTAAAAATTTAATTCTCCCAACATTGATATTTCAAAATTATTCTTCATTTCTTCATAAAATGTTTTACAAGCATCATATCTATCCATAGAAAAAATTATATCATCCACATAAAAAATTAAAATTAGAGTTTCAGAGTCAAAATATTTCACATATAAGTTTCTATCAACTGTTCCATTAGAAAAATTCAACATTCACAAATAATTTTCAAGTTTAGAATACCATGAATGTGGATCTTGTCTCAACCCATAAAAAGATTTATTCAATTTACAAACATTGTTTTCATCCTCATCAAGTAGAAACCCATAAGGTATTTCAATGTAAACATCTTCTTCAATTTCTCCATTAATAAATGTTGAATTTACATCCATCTGATATACATTGTAATTATGGTCATCAGCCACTACTAGAAACATTTGAATAGTTTATAACCTTGAAATAGGGGTAAAGGATTCATCGAAATACACACCTTCCACTTGTGTATAGCCTTTAAAAACATATCTTTCTTTCTTTATTGAAACTTCTCTATGCTCATTAAATTTCTTTCTGTAAACCCACTTTGTTTTGATAACATTTTCTATATACTATTCATGGAACAAGTTACCATGTTTCATTTTTCTCAATGTTATCCAACTCTCTATTCATATAATCCACCCATTCTTTGTTTTGAATAGCTTCTGAAATTGATTCTAGTTCAAATTTGAGAGAAGTGAGGTATGATTTTATATTCTCAACTTTATTTTAGTCTGAACTGGTGCCTCTTGATTTCTAATAATGTTTTTGGACTCAATATATTTTTATAAGGTAGGAAATTTCAAATTTTATTTTCCAGCTGAACTTTCCTCATCACACGATTCTCCTAAATATTGGTAAGGATGTTTTGACTTACTTCCACTATCATTATAAATCTCTAGTTTATCATCCTCAGCATTCTCAATAACTTTTTTAAGGAATTTTTATTTTCAATTACTTTGAAATCATATGAGTCCACCAATCTTTGTAAGCATTTGTTCCAACATTTTTAACTTCTTTTATTAGGTGAATAGCCCATAAAAATTCCTTCCTTCAATTTTTGATTTCTCATCATACTTTCCCATATCCGGATTTTTGAATTTTAGTAAACATGAACTTCGAATTTTTTTGAAGTACTTCAATGAAGGTTTTTCATTATACCACATTTTATAATAAGTCATGTTGGTTTTCGATCTCAACAAGCATCTATTTTGAACATGTACAACAATACTAACATCTTCTTTCTCATATAACTTTAAAAATTTGTATTCTACTAACATACTTCTTCCCATTTCCACAAAACTTTTATTCTTTCTTTCTGCTACTCCATTTTTTTGTGGAGTATAGTGAGCACTATACCAATGTTTGATACTGTACTTTCTCAAATAGGTTTCAAAACTATTTATTTTGAATTAGGTACCATTATCTGTTCTTAACTTCTTTATATAAAACCCCATTTCTTTCTCAACTTCTTTTCTAAAAAACAGAAACATTTCTGTAGCCTCTAAATTATGTTTCATGAACATGATTTTTTTTCATCTGAGTGAAATCGTCAATAAAATTAATGAAGTATAAATATCATCTTATTAATTTATGTCTCATCAGTCCACATAAATTGGAATGAATAAGCTCAAGAAGTCTGATAGTTTGAATCTCAACTCTCTTATGAATTTTGTTAGTCATCTTCCATTTTGAAAAGTAATACAAACATATTCATCTATTCTTTTCAATTATGGAAAACAATGAACAAAATCAGCTTTAGAAATTTTTTTCATGTTTTTCTACCCAAGGTGGCCAAGTATTCGGTGCCACAACTTATTTTCATCTTTAGCACACAAGTAACACGAGTTATTAAACTCTCCTATTTGGAATATATTCCCACTTTTTCTTTCTCATTTTGTAATAACTTTTCCATATTTCACACTTCTGATAACACAAGAATATTTTCTGAATATCAATTATTTTCCATCATCATAAAGTTGACTTAAACTAAGTGAGTTATGTTTTATCCCATCAATAAATAAAACTTCCTTAGATTTTAACTTTTATGCTTCAATATCTTCCATTCTAATTCCTCTAATTTTTAAGGAACTATCATTAACAAAGGTAACCTATCCTCTATCATGACTTTCAAAATTTTTCAAGATTTTTATATCTCCTGTTATATGTGAATAACAACCACTATCAAGTATCCATGGTTTTTTTCCTTCTACTCACTTTTAAAACTATCTCAAAAACAAAATCTCATTCTTCAACTTTCTTCTTCCCATCTTCCTTTTCTTTTCTTCCATAGGAAAATTTTTCTGGAAGGAGTTTCATACATATTTCTGCATGATGGCTAGCCTCATCACATCTTTCACAAACTTCTTCCAAATATTAAAATTAATTTTTTATTGGAAGGTTTATAACATCATGAGATTTTAATTTTCTAACTTCTTGTGTGTTAGGAAAATTACTCATCCTTCTTGCACCATTGATTTCAAATTTTTCAAACATTCTTCTTAGAAGTGACAAGTTATGCCAACAATTATAAGACTTGTTCCCATAGATTCCACAACACCAGCAATATCCATTAAATATTTATTTTCTATTGAAGTAAGATCTTTCTCTATAGAAACTTTATTGAGGTTGATAACTTCTTCCTTCTTTAACAATATTTAGACATGGAACATCTTTCCTCCTTAATGGGTTTTCATATTTTGTAGATGAAATAGGTTTCTCACACCCTTTTTCCACCCAAGTATTCCCAATAATTTTTTTAGAACCTAACATTCTAGAAAAATCAGATGAAACATTATTTTTTGTGGGTGAGGATTTCACATAATTATTGATTTGAGATTTCCTAGAAACTTTAGAAGACTCAAATTTTACTTTTGTATCCTTGTTGAAATTTTCATTTATCTTCCTCAGGGTAATTTTGGACTCAAAAAGTTTTAATTGAAATTTTTTAACTTATTCTTCCTTAGCTACTAGCTTCTTACTGAGATCTTTAATCATATTTCCCTATTAATTAATTCTTATTTTGTAACTTAAGATCTCTTGGATGTATTCTTCATCCTTCTTGATGACATATTTTATTCCTTCATCAATTTCTTCACAATATTTCTTCATTACTCTAATTTCTTTCTTGTGAGTCTTGTTTTACTCAAGACATTCAACAAGTTCTGTTCTGAGTTGATACTCTCTATATAATTCTTCACCACCTTCTTCACTATCTAAGGAATCATTTTTTTATTAACTTTTTCATGAAGGTTATGAATTTTTATGAACATTCAACTTTCGATGAATTTTTTTTAGTTGAGTTTGATTCATCCTTCTTACTCAACATACTTCTCTTATTCCTAGTAAACTTCTTTTTAGATTTTTTGGATGACTTTTCTTCTTTATAATTTTTTTTCACTTTTTGCATCAAGTTTTTTCATCATAATCATCTTGATATTCTACAACTTTCTTCTAGGGATAATTCATAGAAAAATGTATGATTCCACCACACTCAAAACATTTTATAGGAATTTTACCACCATAATTTACTCTTCCTCTTTAATATTTCTTAGTTATAAGATACATGATTTTTTCATTCAAATCATTATCTTATTTATCATCAGAGTCACAAGGATCAACATCTTCAACATCTTGTATTTTCATTTTTCTCATGACATCAAAATCCATTTTATCTTTCATCTTCTTTTTGAACATTGGAGCTTTCCTTATTTAATATTAAATAATAAAGTTATGCAATTCGTCAAGAGATAAATTATCCTTATCATATAAAAAGGAAATTTTAGAATCAAATCTTTCTGGAAAGTTTCTCATAAGTTTCTTGACAATTGTAGAATCTTCCAAGACATCACTAAATCCTATGATGTTGCAAATAATTTCATTTACTCCGGTGAAGTATTCATCAATATTTTATTCATCTATCATTCTGATGTCTTCATACTTACTATACCAGATTTGTAGCTTTTATTCCTTCACTTTAGTATTCCCTTTAAAAATACTTTCCAGCTTGTACCATATACTCTTTGAAGTTTTGAGACTCATCATCTTCATATAAACATTTTTTGATAAGGACATAAGGTTAAAATTTCTATCTTTTCTATCAACTTCAATATTTCTCTTATCAGAAAAATTCATCAGGTAATCCTTCTCAATGGGTGGAAAACCAATTATAGCAACATAAAAAACTTCCATCCTAAGAGATAAGAGATAATGAATCATCTTATTTTTTCATACATAATATTTTTTTCCATAAAATATAGGAATTATTGTAATATTGATAGAATTTATATTATCTATGATAAGGATTCAACAAGGGAATCTTCCCTTTGATACCAATTGAAGTTTCAAAGGATCAAATAACAACTGCAAAGGGTGGGTTGAATCAGTTGTTCACTTTGTATAAGTTTCAATACTTTTTAATACATAACCCCTGCAACCTATTAAATTTCATATCTTTATCATCTTTTTGTAAATACTTATGCATGAAAAAATAGGAAAGAAAGTAAATCACATGAGATTTACAAGGTTTGGCATCAGTTTGAGAACCTACATCTTTACCATATCCACTCCTGTGGGTCTATGGAAATTCACTTTTATGAAGAAGTGAATAAAAATTATGCCAAATCCCATTAGACACCTTCTATCTCCCGATAGGAAAGATTATACTGACTCCTATAAGTTTACTAAGTTTTATTAAAAACTATTGATCCAAAATAAAAGTAAAAAGACATTGATTTTCTACAAAAAAAAATCCTGGGTCCGATGACCCTGAATCTAATGATCTTTAGTCCAATAAACCCAGTATAACTGCCTCAGTATGATCGACTCAATACGATCTTCCCTTTCTTAATCTACACTTATTTAAACTCTGCTAAAAAACTCAGTCTGATTATCCCCAATCTGATCGACTAAATACGATATTCTCAATATGATGTTTCTTTATCTAGTAAACATAAATAATATATATTCGATCTTCTAATGAGATCTCTCTCCGAAAGGAAATTTCACTCAAATTCTCCAGTGATCTGTCTTTTTTTCTTACCTAAAAGTTATAAAATATGAATAAACTTTGCTTCTATTTATAGGTGAATCATAAAAGAAAAGGTAGGAAACTTTGAAACTTTCCCCGCTCTCTCAAATTCAAAAACTCATAGATCTACACATAATTGAATTTCATGTTTGACAACTTAAACTTTGACTTCTTCAAACTTTACCAATATTTCTTCGATATCAGTCTTCTTGAACAAACTAAATTTTCTTATGTCCAATATAACTTCCTCAGCTTTAGCTTCCTCTACTCATTAAGATCTTCCTTTCTTTCTTAGCTCATTATGATCTACCTTTCTCTCTCAGCTCATTATGATCTGACTATCTTCCTCATCTCATTATGATCTTCTTTTCTTTCTTAGCTCATTAAGATTTGACTATCTTCATTAGCTCATTACAATATACCTTTTTTTCTCATCTCATTACAATCTGCCTTTCTTTCTGATCTCATTATGATCTAACTATCTTCCTTGGATCATTAAAATGAACTTCCTCAGTAGATGACTTATTGGTGTCACATTCTTATTCGATTGTGAACTTGAACTCTCCATTTGTTTATTCTCAAGTAAACAAAAATATTTTAAAATCTTCACTTTTTTTATAATTTATCTCCCTTTGATGGATCAGCATAAAAAACTCTGATCACTTTGATTTTGTGCATCCGATGTGTTATCAGTGTGAGGCATTCATTTGATGAATCAATGCTTATTCCTGATCCGGTTGATCTTTATTGTTAGAGTCAGTCTAGTTAAGACCTCATAATTATGGAATTATAATTACAATAAAATTATCATTATGATGTTATGCATTCGATGATGACTCCACTCAACTATATTCAGACTCATGAAAACCTTTTTTGTTCAGTACTTCTGGATCTGATCTTCTGTTTCTGTGTTTCTAGAACCAATACAATCTTTACAATTTTTTCCATTTCTTTAAAAAAAATATCATAATAGTTTTCATGATTTTTTATAACTTCAAGATTGGTAAAGAATCATCTAACTTGAGGTTAGAAAGTATGAAAACTTTCTAACTCATGACTTCACTATCTTTATTCAAAAACTCTTCAGCAACATTATGACTTCTTCACTCAGCAACTTCTAACTTTCTAGCAAACACCATGTCCGATGGATCTTGAACTTCAAACCGATGGACCTAAGACTGATGGTGTGTATGTTCAATAACTTCATCTTTCTTATCATTTCTGCATCTGGTGTTGTTTGGTATGATAACCTGAGTCTGTAAACCTATGTTTGGAAAATAATTCTCTTAACAATAAAACTTTTCACTCCCTTATTATTTGGATTCATCAACATTTAGTAACTTTCTAATTTCTTATGAAAAATCATTATGATGGACTAGGTATGATCTTAAATAAAAAAATATTTAAAAAAAAAATATTGGTCAACAAATACAAAAAACTTTGTTAAAACAAATTATCACCAAGGTTCTTCAAGGAAGACCTACTATGAGGGGAAGCAAGCCCGATGAGCTGTAATATCCACAAATAATAAATAATAATCAGTATACAGCAAATTGATATGAAACACCTAAAAAAATTGATGATTTTTTCAATGGGAATGGTTATAAGGAAGAGACATGCAAGTATAAATCATTCAATCATGCAACATAAAAAAAATAATAAGTGAAGATAAATAAATCTGAGGAATGAAGACAAGCCTACCTTGAGAAAGAATCACAAGAAAGATACTGAAAATAAAATTTCAAAGAAGTCCATGAAGAAGGATGGTGAGTTATCCTTGGGTAACATTCATAAGATAAATAATGAAGTTCACAACAAGTCGAAGAAGTCAAATATAGAAGACATACCAAAAGTGAAAAAAAAAATCTTTTGTGGAAAAAGAGGACACATCATGGACACTTTAAAACAATCCATGAATGTAAAAATTAAAAGGAACAAGTTGAAAAAATGGAAGAAATATCTAAGGAAGAAATGAAAGGACTAAGTTAGTAAAGAGCACATCTAGAAAGTTATATTGAAAACCCAAAAAGGCTGAACATATTCCTAAAGTATGTCCAGCTTGTGGAAAACAAGAGAATTGGAATCCCATGAAAAGGAAAGATCCAAATGGAAGGAGATAATCCACATGAATAATAAATCAAATTTCATGATATGTTTTAAAAAGGGAATAACCTAAGGTATCATGGGGATCTATATGGAAGGTGCAAGGAGGCCATACACCATTCAAATGATCATGTGATAGTTATTCTAACCTAAGAATAAATCTTGAAGAATATGAAAGTTTCACAAGGTGATGCATGTACCTTGATGGCTCATGATAAAAAGAAAATCATGCATAAGGAGAAAGACAAAGAATCCATGTTTCCTAAAGAAAACTCAAACTCGAAGAACAATTGTGTAAGAATGAAGAGTCTATTTGGACATAGAGCCAAAACAAAGAGAGAAAATTGGTTGAGAAGGAATTCTTAACCTTGTTTCTCACATTAATGAGAAAGGAGGTTCCACCTTATTAACTTATCATTTGAGCTATATTTTTGTGCTAACCATGCAAGGAATTAATAATGATTCTAGTTATTAAATGAAGAACTAATCAAGTGAAGTAAACTGGGATAACTATTCCAGATATGGAGAAGCCACCATAATTAATTGATTGCACAATTTGCCTACTAAAGAGCATAAGTTCAAGAGAATCATTCTTGATGAAGATGTAACATCTGATGAAATAAATCTACCTTGATGAAGAAACTATGAAGGTTTACATCATGGTGATCATCTCAAAAACTGGTATCATAAAGCTTATTTGATGATAATATCACTCTTGTTGATGTGTGGATGAGGTGAATCCCTTGAGGGGGAGTTTCTAGAGAAGCTTCCATAGTTAATAATTCATACACATTTGAATTCTGGAAGGTTCTTGTGAGTTTTTCATTAAAAGATATGTCTTGGTACTCTCTTATCCTTTTTTGTAAGCATCAAGTTCAAATATTAAGGGGGATAAATTCATTTTATCAATGAAACAAAAAAGGAAAAAAATTAAAAAATCCAAGTATGTTTGAAATTAAAACCCGCTGACTGTGACTTTAATTTTTTTAATTTGTGTGTTATGTAAGTACAGGAATTTAGGCTGAAAAAATGTTTAAATAATAAAACTTGAAACTCTAGAAATAAAAAGTGGTATCAACCTGAAAACATTTGATCACTCCTTAAGGAATTAAGTTGTCAAGTGATAACAATTGGTATCATTTTGAATTAATTAAAGGAAAATGTTGCCCGATTGAAATCATCATGTTTTTTACACTGAGCATAGATCACATGGACTTTGAGTGGGGTGATTAATGACACAATGATTAAGAATGAATTGAAACCATCATCTTCTATAGATTTTTTATTTTTTATCAATAATAGGGAGAGAATAAAATGAAAGTCGATGATAAGAAAGGAGATAAGAAGAAAATTCATGAATAAATAATTGAATAAATGACTAACATATTGACATAGCATTTTCTATCATCAGTATTGACAACAAATACAAAGGGAGTGATTGTTGAACCTGATTTTTATTTATGTTGTTTTTTGTGTTCAATGTGGAGTGAATGCATTAAGGGGAGTTGCATGGACTCAATATGTGGATGTTGAGTTTCTTGGTAGTTTATAGGATTTTCTAAACTTAACAGGGAAGAAAATGAATTTGTCGTTCTTATTTCAAGTGTTGGTAATTCCGTGATACCTATATATATATTGACATGTTATTGTAGTCCTATAATTGGTTAAGTGTTGTAGTGGAGAGTTAGCCAAAATTAAACCAACCCTATCAAGGCCGACACCCAAGCAGTATCTAGACAAGATAGTGTCTGAGCTCAGGCACCACATAGCCGAGTGGGTGGAAAGAGTAGTGTCCATGTGATCACCTATGAAAAGAGGCATAAGTTTTTGTGAAGATAGGTAGGAGTGTGGGTTGGAAAACTTGGAGGTAAGGAGGTTCTTAGCTTCTTAGGTGCAGGTCAACATGGTATACCATGAATGAACACCAACACCCAAGGGACTTTATTGAGTTTTAACTAGAAGAGATCTACTTATTACGAACTATCAAGGTGAAGAATTTTTTTATGTGGGATTCTGCGAATGTAAGGAACTACTGATTCATCATTAAATATACAAACATTACACCAATTTGAATGAAATGATGCCACGTCACCACCATCAACCTTATGCTTGGGCTACTGTGCTTGGGAATTTGGATGTCTGATTATTTCCATGATCAAGATACTTTAGCAATCAATCCAAGCATAAGAATGATATAAGATGTGCCACACTAAGCTAAGAGAACCTTGAGATGGGTAAAAAAAAGACTGAGGATGTGTTCTTCCATGGAAGAAGAGATCCATGATAAACTGTGAACGATCATTTGTGATAACCTCCATGGTAATACTATTGACCTCACTGAGGGTGATTGATTGCAAGAACCTCTATGGTATATTGATATAATGCATTGTAGATGATTGAACACAAGACGACATAGTTTATCTAGTGACCACTTACCACACGGTTAGTCTATCAACCAAATGCCTCTTAAAAATGATCCATTAACTACATGTTTCACATTGGATTCGAATGGTTGTATTTCCTAACTTTGTTCTTCAATAATATGGACATGATTATGAATGAATAAAAGTATGTAGTATGAGTGATATTGAATACTATAGTGATAATTTCATGTGCTAGGTAAAGGTAAAAAATACCAATGTAATGGAAACTTCACTTTGAGGAGTTGCATGAAGGTTAATCAAGAAGTACACAGTCCATGTAAAGGTAACCCATGGCTCCAGTGGCTATGAAATGGTGATGAAATACCTATATCAAGGTAAAATAGAGCTATATAAAGGTATATTTTCAAGATAAGTTTCTACAAAAAGGTAAAATCCTTTCATGTAAAGGTAAAATGCAAAATTTATTTATAGAGAAATTTCAGAAGAAATTCAGAATTATGTTCTGAATAAATTTATGATACTCTTATCATGTGAATATGGAATTCATATAAGTATTCAGGAATTTTTAAATGTAGATGATGATTCTGTTTGAAGACCATTATATTTTAAATATCATAAAGATCTATTATGGGTCTTTTAGAGAATAAAAAAGAAATTCGTGAGGGCCTATGATTTTGATGAATTGAAAGATGATATTTCTGAGAGACTTAGAGTTTGAATATTGTGAGGGATATCTTTGAATATTTAGAGATAAAAAAAGGAAATTCGGGTATTTTAATATTCCATAGATCCTAAGATGTAAAGGATGATATTTTAGGGTTTAATATTTGTAGAGGCTTGAAGAAAAATATCCACATTTCACAGTGAATATAAATATGAGTAGAATAAGAATGAAGAAGTTGATCTTGATGGTTTGAGTATACTGAAATATTCTACAAGTCGAAAGAGAAATAACAAGTGATGGACCCAATACTGAATCTATTAAAAACCTATGTATCGAAGAGAAAGAAAGAGGGAACTGGTGAACATACAAATGATTCATCTCATACATCGAAGAAGAGAAGGAAAAGGTGTTGCGATGTTATTCCTATACACTGAAGAAGAAGAAGGGAACAAAATATATTGGGAGTGACATACATAAATTTACCATACACAGAATGGAGTTATAAGAAAACCAACTTGCAACATCCTACTGTAGAAGTCTGAAGAACTTTTAGGCAACCCATCCAATTGTTGTGAGTGAGGGAAGATATGATCATTCATACGGTTCAAGAGGGACTCAAGTCAACACCGAAGATCTTTCTTCAAGGAAGTACCAGCCCATTTTCTTGTACAAAAGGACATACAACCCTCACTTGATTTGTACCTAATAGGTACTAGGATAATAAGTTCAACATCATAGTATTTTTTTATCTTTCTTTGATAATAATAAAAAATACACATGTGTGAGATAATAAGCATATGTCATTGAGGATGCAATCATCCTTAGTGAGGTAACCTCATTTACAAACCCTTGTGTTTTATTTTGTTTCTTTCCTATTCTATATTTTCATACTAACCAAAGGAGAGGTAGAGAGAGAAAGATTCGATCATTGAATAAGTGAAGAGGAATTTAAGGGATAAAAGTGAAATTAGATTAAAAAACACTCCACAACAATTCACCCAACTCTCAATGTGGGCATATCCCAAAGTGATCCCAACACCAAATCAGGTGAGATCACTGAGAGGGGGAGGGGTGAATCAATGGTCTTTTTTATCAATCCCTCCTTTACTTCACCCTTCGTGTCCAGTTAAGTCTTTGATCCAATTGTTCTCATTATCTCATGCTTTCTTGTATGCAAGAACATTAAATCAAGGAAAACACATGAGGATTTTCAAGATTTGGCCTTGAAAGATGATGAGGATCAAAGGAATGGATTCATATATTTATGTAAGAATATGAACCAGAAATAAAATACAAGTAGAAGGAAGAAAAAGATTGTGAGTGATCCCAGCCAAGCCTTAATGGATGAATCCAAACCTATAATCAAATACCAACACTATCTCTAGATACCACCTCTCTCAACCTCATCCCTTTATTTACAGTTGAACCCCTCCCCTAATAACTAATAATATTCCCAATATATTCCCTTGGGCCCCATAACACATCCCATATATATTCTCCAAGCATATTCCATATATTCTCTCCTTCCCAACTCTCTCTTCTACCCTCTTCGGGTGGCATACCTAATATCTATCACGGCCACCATCCCAAAAATCCACCTTTTCCTCAAGGTAGTGGATCATGAGACATGCCAAGAGATCTTCCATACCATCCATGCTTCATGGGACTAAGGAAAAGGTGCACTAAGCATACAGTCATACCAAGAAATTTTCTAGATGCTCTTCTCTACTTCTGTGCATTGTGTAGAACCTAACGTCAATGTTACTATAGGAATGAGCTAGTGCGGTCTTGTATAATGTTCTCATGCCACATATGCACACCACCCTACTTCATCCTTGTAAAAACTGCATGGGACTCTTTTAGAAACCCGGGGAACCCAGACCGACATTGTGGGCACGACCACTACAACTAGTTATAAAACTACAAGAGGCCATGTTGGGGCTTGATCAGTCTGTTGTGAGAGGACCAGTTTGGGATATACCTAACACTGAGAGGGGGATGAATCAGTGTTGGGGACTTTTTAAACCAATTCCAACTTTTATCCTTGTACCTCTTGACCTGTTAGGATCTTGATTCTCTTATTCTCTTTTCCCTATCGCATGCAATAACAGAAAGCAGTAAAAATATGCACACAATATTTTTACAATGTTCACCACTCAATAAGAGTAGATACGTCCTTGACATGCATGGATATGACAAGTGCATGGATTCTCCACTATGATGTGATATGAAATTACAGTGGAGTGGCTAGGAAAGCAATCCTCTAGCCAGTGTGAGTCCCTACACTTTAGAGGGGGGTGGGAAACAATCCTCTTCCTTGGACTGGTGATAGCCTTGTCCAACTTGCAGCCTCTAGCTGGTTCTTTATACTACCTATGGAGACAGTCTTCTTCCTTCTTTAGTAAGGTAGGTTCTGCTCTTGATCTTCTTCAGTGCTCTTCACTTGATTACTTGCAAAGCAGTAGGTAATCAATTCTTCTTGTCTTCTTCTTTCTCTTCTTCTCTAGTGCAACACTAACTGCACTAGACTTCTTATTTATTCTTCTTAGTGAAACAAAAAACTACACTAAAACTTATTCTATCTTCTTGGATAGAATCACATACACCAATGTGATTATTTAGACACTGAGGATCTGCTCACATAGCATCATCTGAATTGAACTACCCTAAATAATTGTAGGCTTCAATTGGGCATACTCTGTTCTTTTTCTTCTTATCTTCTTTCTATGCAGCAAACCTGTAAGCTGCACAATCTTCTTCTTCTTCTTCTTCTTCTTCAATGCAAAACCAGCTACATTGAAACCTACTCTTCTTCACACGTTCTCTTTCAGTGCAAAACCATATGCACTAATCTCTTCTTCTTCTTCTTGTTAGAATCACAAGTTCTCTTTGTGATTGAAAAAACAATGAAGTCTATATCAACTTAGCATCATCAAAGTTGAACAGAAGCTGGTAAGAACTTCTAGAACAACTCGCATCTTGCGCTCCTCTCCTTACTTACGCGCCACCCTGCTTGCGCGCCTCCCTGCTTGCACGCCACTCAGCTTGTGCGCCACCTGCTTGTGCGCCTCACTGCTTGCGCGCCACCTGCTTGCGTGCCTACTCACTACTTGCACACCTCCATTGAGCACAACTCACAACTTGTGTGCCACCTTTGGCTTATACACAACCCACTTCTTGAAAACACCTCCCTACTTGCGCACCTCTGGAAAATTGTGCGATAAAACTTGTGCGACACCCAACTTGTGCACCTTATAAATAACCCTCAGTGTGTGAACCACTTCAGCTTGCGCGCCGCCCTCTGCTACTTGCGCGATCAGAGCACCCTCTATAGCATCCCGTCTTTTTATAACATAAATTTCATTCCATTACACGGAACTGAGGATCTTTAAGGTTTAGTGTCTTGGAAACAAGGAACATAAAACATGAAACAAAAAAAAAATCATTCTTCTTAAACACTTGAAAGGCTTCTCCTCATGTTCACCCTAGGCTCATTACTGCATTTCATAACCTGGGGACATACATCAAAAGAAAGGGTGAGCAGAAGGCCCAGCAAGGGAAACAAGTGAAACATTTTACATATGAACTTGAGATACATCAATAAAGTCATGAAAAGAACATTAAGGCATGAAAATGAAATCATGAGGCATATCATAATAAAAATAAAACTTTTTCATAACTTGAAGATGTGGCTGCAACATTTAATATTGACAATCGTTTCGTTTCACCAAGGTCCATCCCCAAGGTGTCGTTAAAAATTATCAAGGTTATTCACCAAGGTATCGTTAAAAATTACCAAGGTTATTCACCAAGGCGTCGTTAAAAATGGTCATCTCTAGAGATTAAGTCTTTACCCAATGCATTGGAGCGCTATCTGGGCGCACCTTTGACATGTCTTTATTATCATGTGAGCCACATATATCATCATCAATCATTTCATAAACAACCCATATGGCATAAAAGAAATGGGTTTCATGTCATAATCATAATGTTTTAAAAACTGCTTTAAAGACATGATCTTTATGTCACTTTAAACCCACGGAAAGGGAAAGCAGGTTTCATGTATGTAAATCCCAGAATTTAAAATAGAACATTTTGATATATATGTGAATACCCCTGTAGAAATAAGAGCTTTGAGTATTCACTTAATAACGTAAAATAATTTTGAGATAAAGAGGGAGGCATTTTGAGACGTAAACTATGCAGCATAACGTCTATGATACATGGTTTTAGAAAACATTGAAAAGAGAGGGGACATAGGTCACCCACTCAAAAATGATACATAAAACAGTAGGGGAACAGAATATATAGTATTTAAGAACATGGTAATTAAATTTGAATGATATACCATATGAAACGAATAACTTGAAAGGAAGACAAAAATAAGATTTCTCTTATGAAAATTCGGCAGCCTAACGGCGTCACTTAAAACTTGCAAAAATGGATTGACAAGATCAAATAGGGTCTCTCATCATATGAACATAAATTATCAGTATGATAGATATAGAGATCATACCCCGACATAATAAAAAGGAACTTGAAAGACTTGACATTAAAGTAGATCTTGAAAACGAGAAGGGTGAAAGAAACCCTTAGAAATTCGGCAGCCTAACGGTGCCACTTAAAACTTCAAAATACTGAATTGAAGAGGTCAAATGGGGTATCTCATCATATGGTCATAAAAGATCAGTATGATAGATATAGAGATCATACCCCAACATAACAAAAAGGAAATTGAAATAATTGACATGAAAGTAGAACTTCAAAACGAGAAGGGTGAAGAACCACTTAAAAATTCAGCAGCCTAACGGCTCCACTTAAAACTTCAAAATACTGAATTGAAGAGATCAAATGGGGTCTCTCATCATATGATCATAAAATATAAGTATGATAAATTTAGAGATCATACCCCAACATAATAAAAAGGAACTTGAAATACTTTACATGAAAATAGATCTTGAAAAATGAGAAGGGAGAAAGAATCCGTTACAAAAATTCCGGCAGCCTAACGGCGCCACTTAAAACTTCATAAAACGAAATAATGAGAGTAAGAGGGGATCTCTCATTATGTGAACATGAAAAGGGCAGTAATAGGAGTATAGAATAACACCCTTTAACATAAGAACATGGAGCATAAAATAAATTACATAAAAGAGATTTCTTGAAAAGAAAGGGAGAGATCGGATCCCTTACCTTAAAACGTAACTCTTAAAACTCAAAGGTTTGGACCTTGAGGGCTTGGGGGCACCTTGGGAGGACTCCTTGGGAGGTAAGGAGAGCAGAACTTCGTTGGGGGAGAGTGGGAAGTCGAATGGATGAGAGGATGGCTTGGTATTTAAAGAGAAAGTGAGGAGACAAGGCATTAATGGCCAAGGGACACCTCATTAGTGGTTTTGGCAAAACCATGGGTTTGCCCATGGTATTTGCCCATGGTATTGGCCACTTGGGACACCTCATACCTTATCTTACTATTCATAAGTCGACCATATTGATTACATACTTAATACATCATTTAATGATGTCATTAAACACCCGTAACTTAAAAACTGTATTTTCACTATTCATCGAAAATTCAACTTTCTCAGAATAATCCCAAAATTTCACCTTAACCAAATATCGCTCTGATTTCAAAAATGAAATCCATTTTATAAAAATAATTTTCTAAATATTTTTAATTAAATTTTTAATTAAAAACACTATTCATTGAAAATTTATTTTTTTCAGAAAAATCCCCAAAAATTACCTTAACATAATATCGATGCTCTGAGGTCAAAAATGAAGTCCATTTTATAAAAATAATTTTCTAAATATTTTTAATTAAAATTTTAACTAAAAAACACTATTCATCTGAAAAAACTAATACTTGAATAATAATTTATGAAACCGTTATTTAACCATTTTATTGAATCACATTACTTAATCAAAGTGCCTAGCTTATTTTAATACTTTCTTTAAGTGAGATTACTAATCCATTTGGACACATTATTAATCCTAATCATAAAATCACTATTCATAATTTACTATTAATCAAAAATCAAGTTGATCTTATTAGACTCTAAATTTCGTACTGAACATAATTGTAGAAGACCATTTTTTGAAAATCATTACACATTTTTAATTATTTAAGGTTTACATAAACATTTTTAAAATATCCTTTTTCTAAAATTAATCAAAAATATGCATACTATATTTATCCGGTCATTTGAAAATTCATAAAAGAAATCGAAATTTTTATTTAAAACAAAGGATTACACAAGACAGTTACGGTCTCCTTACATAGCCCCTTATCACACCAGCATAGGACCTAAGTGTAAGGTGTTCTAAGGTGAGAGAATCCGAGGGAGGCTCGGCCAACATCGCACGAGTAGTAATTTCTATCAGTTTGAACTTCTTGCGAAGGCGATCACGTTCTAGCTTTATACGATGAAGTTCAGCTTGGGTTTGGTCCAGAGCAAAGCCCAGTGGTGCTACCTCCTTCCCAAGTTCTGTTAGATGAGCTTCGATCGGTCCAAGACTACTGGGTGAGGCCATCGAATCTTCTTTCTATATTAATTAACCAAGATTACTTGTATTTAGAGACAATAATCGAAACGTTTAGTTTACAGCGGTCATATTGACCAATGGTCAAATAACGGTCAAAACCCAACAGTCTCATTTTAATTATACTCATGTTATCAAATGAAACATTTTTGTTGAGTACAAAAATAAAATAAAATAACACATAAAATTAGGAAAAAAGATTTATTCAAAATTTCGGGTCGTTACACCCTCTACTACTTGCACGATCAGAGCTCGAATTTTCTCTTAAGTGTTGAACTCTTTAAAATGAGGAGGCTAGTCATATATTTATAGGAATTTTGGTGACTTGCGTGCCACATATACTTGCACGTCGCTCCAGCACTTGCGTGCCGCATATACTTGCGCGCCACTCCAGCACTTGCGCGCCCCTCCATCACTTGTGCGCCGTTCCAGCACTTGCGCGCCCCACCATCACTTGCACGCCGCTCCAGCACTTGTGGGGCACTTTCTTTCCTTTGTCGTATTTTGATATGATCATGTTTGAAATATGACTTGCACGTAACATACACTTGTGCACCACACTTGCGCGAACATTAGACTTGCGCATCGGTTTATGACTTGCGAGCCAATTTTTAACTTGAGCGCCACTTTATTTCCTTTGTCATATTTTGATGGGATGATCTTGAAATATGAATTGTGCGCCACTTACACTTGCGCGCCAATATTGCACGCTAATACTTGCGCGCCACTCTTGACTTGCGCACCACTTTCTTTCCTTTTACAAAATCACTTCTTTAATCTCTCTACTCTTCATAAGGCTTGCATCACATGTTCTCCAAACTTATGATATTTGTGAAATACAAATCAGAAAAGCATCGTCATAGTTTTGGTCCATTCTTTTTGGGATACGAATTCCAAAGTACTTCTTCACCCTCACTGCAAATCCTAAATTCCTTTTAAAGTGTTAATTTCAAAGAACTCCAATCATCTCTCTTCATCCAAAAGTGTAGGCTTGAAGCTTCTTCAAATGCCTTCAATGTTGCATACAATGTATCACCTTTGATACATGTATTTGGAACTTTAAGAACAGTGCAACAATCATCTTATTTCAAGGAAATGTGTAATTCATGACCTTCTTAGAATGCCAAGCCCTTCCACACACTCTCTTCTTCTTCATCCATCATTCTCTACTTCATTCAAATCATATGATTCTTTTCTACAAGTAAGCTCTTGCATGGTTCTCATGCAATCGTGAAGCATTGCATGATCTTCTTTAAATCCTTATTCTTCTTTAATCATCCTCAGATGGATGATACCTTGCCATTCTTCATTGTTGTAAACAATGTGTCACCTTTGACACAAGTACTTTGAACTTAAGATCAGTTCAGCAATCGTCTAATTTGCTTCATAGAGAATTTCCCAAGTATGACATTCAATGATATGATTTCATAACAATTCTTCAGGCATCCGCACTTCAGCCAATCTCCACTAAGTTTTTAGTCCTTCTTCGTATCCTTCTTCATTTTGACGAGTATTGACAACAAATGCAATCTTTATACACAAAGTGTTCCCAACAATCTCCCCCTTTGTATTTTGTTGTCAATACCTTAAAGTCACCTCAAATGAATGTGTCAATGTCAAAATAAGAATCTTATCTCTCCCCTTTACTTCTGTCTCTCCCCTAGACATTCATTTCATTTCTCTCCCCCTTTTTGAAAAGAAATACAAAGTTCATGGTAGAGAGGCTATCATTCCATACATGAGCAATGTTCCATCAATCATTTCACTCTAAGTCTACTTGAGCAATGCTCGGTGTAGAAAACAAGAGTATTTGATTTAGACAACAAAGTTGTCCATTATCCACTGATCGTGATACCTCATGAGATGAGATCTCCTATACTTGTCTTCAAGGGTTTTCCACTTTCATTCTAGGACAACGATATTGAATGTGATATGAAATAATCAATCCTGAAATTCCTGCACTCACTTTAACAAAATGATCAAAAACATTCAAGTGCAATTAGCAGGATAAGTGGCCTTGGGGTACTTTCATTCTTCTTATGTCACTGATTGACCTAGTTACTCCCCCTTTGTAAAAATATATTTATTTTGAGTAACCAAGCATGAGAGATTAAGAAATGACATACCTTTTCCAATGACATTATTTTCAGAAAATCTTCAGATTAATTGAATTTTATACCAACTGATGTTGATACTGATTGAGATAATGACTCTGAAAGCTTCTTCATGTGATTCCCCCTCAAGGGAACACTTCTCCTCACTGAATCCTAGGTTTTCCTCCTGAGATCTTACTTCACCTTCAATTCCTTGTATGATAATAACAAATACAATACACAAAGATTTAATGGAATAAGGTGGATCTTCCATGCTTCTTTAATTTGAGCAGGAAGGCTGAGATGATTTTCTCAACCAAGATGCTCCATTTGCTCCACTCCTCACACTTTCACATTTGATCTTTACTTTTGAATGTGGCTATGTGGATCTCAATACTTAATCTATCTATTTTTGTGCGAATCTTCTTTCTTCAAGGGATTTCATAGCACTAGAATCTCTGGGTGCAACATTCATCTTCTTGAGGAATTCTTGTTGGGCTAGAGTAAATTCAAAGCATCTTCTAACAGTATGACCAGCCTTGTTGCACCTCACACACAGAACTTCTTTGTCTTCATGTAGAATCTTCCTTTTGTTTTTAGCACTAGCCTTAGCTTCTGCATCTTCCATTTTCCTCATTCTGTCCAAATCTTCTGGCCAAACCACCAATATATCATTAGGGATTGAGGCATTAAGATTGGATCTTCTACATGGATTCTTCTGAGTGGCTTCTTTCTTAGTAGTTCTTTTGGATGCACCACCCTTCACCTTTTTGGATTTAGAATCCAACGACTTCTCATCTTTCCTTCTTGAAATCTTCTTGGGGGAATTTGTTTTCACATTATTCATCTGATTTCTTCCCAAGGATGCTTCTTCATTCTAGCCCAACTTCTGTGGTCTTCTTTTCTTATATGAACTTGCACCATTCATATGATCACTCCTATTGCATACATCACAGATGTTATCTAATATTCCAAATCTATTTGTAGTATACAGATGTTTCTGGGTCTGTGGATGTTGCTTCTTCTTCTCTGGATTTATCCCCCTTGAGATGGGCTTTCTCCGTGCTTTTACATTTAAGGGATTGTACCAAAAATCCAGTGCACAGTGCCCAAACCTATTACAGCACCAGCATTGACCAACAAACCTTGACTTCTTGTCATCTTCTTGAAAAGGTTGCTGAGTCTTCTTCTTGGTATGTTGTGCTTTCTGTGGGGATCTATCTTCCACACTCTTTCCCCTATCCATGGTGATAGGTTTCATCTCACTTTTCTTCATCCAAACTTGTTTAGAATTTTTCTTCCAACCTGCACTTTTTGTAGAAGCAATTTTAGAAACATTAATACAAGTTGGTATGGATGATACCTTTACTTTCGCAGCTACTTGTGATGGATCAATGAGTGAAGTAATGATCTTCTTATCACATTTTTGAGGTCTTTTGACAGTAGAATCCTCCAGTGAACATTGGGTACTAGCAGCAACTGTTTCCTTCTTTTGTGAAGACTCAATATGTGTCTTCTCAAGATTGGTCAACTGATCTTCCAACTCTAGACATCTCATATTGAGGATGACTTTTTGGTCTTCAATCATAGTCATCTTATCCTCACAAGACTTATTTAATCTTTCTACTTTATCTTCATGCATCTTTACTTTGTTTTGTAACAAAGAGTCAAGTTCTTTGATCTTCTTAGAGCATCTTCCAAATATAACTCCTTGACATCATTGTTCTTTTTTAGCTCATCTTCAAGTGCATGGATCTTGTCTTCTAGAGTCTTATTGACTCTCTCTTTCTCTTCAACATCTTTGAGTGATATTTTTCGGCATGCATTAAAATACTCCACAAACCAGGGATGTATTATCTTCAGGAATACCATGCAGAATCATTCTTAATCTATCAACTGATATTTCTTGAGATGTTGTAGATTGATCATCACCACTTATGCTAGCATTTTCTTCATGAGGATAATTTCCAAACGTACTAACACATACCTCTTGATCAGTTGAGGTAGGGGGGTTTTCAATCTTCTTGGTGGGGAATTGAGCCACCTTCTCATTACTTTCCAAGCTTGGTGTGTCTTCAATGTTAGCCAGACATGGAGAATCAGATGCTTCCTCTTCTTTAGATAAGAAGGAATTCTTCTTCAATTTTCTCTTCTCTTTATGTTTCTTGTTCATCATGGTCTTGGTAGATATATATTTCTGCTCGGAGATAGATGAATCTTTATAAACACTGCTCTTCATTGTCGGATCAGGAAAGGAACTCAAGTTTTCAAAAGAGAATAACTTCACTATAGAGAATCCAACAGAGGTGAACCTGTCCCTCTGATAGCAGTTGAGAGGACCAGTTTGGGATATACCGAACACTGAGAGGGGGGTGAATCAGTGTTGGGGACTTTTTAACCCAAATACAACTTTTATCCCTATACCTCTTGACCTGTTAGGATCTTGATTCTCATATTCTCTTTTCCCTGTCGCATGCAATAATAGAAAGCATTAAAAATATGCACACGATATTTTTACAAGGTTCACCACTCAATAAGAGTGGCTACGTCCTTGCCATGCATGGATATGACCAGTGCATGGATTCTCCACTATGATGTGATATGCAATTACAAAGGAGTGGCTAGGAAAGCAATCCTCTAGCCAGTTTGAGTCCCAACACTTTAGAGGTGGGTGGGAAACAATCCTCTTCCCTGGACTGGTGATATCCTTGTCTACCTTTCAACCTCTAGCTGGTTCTTTATACTGCCTATGGAGACAGTCTTCTTCCTTATTTGGTAAGGTAGGTTCTTCTCTTGATCTTCTTCAGTTCTCTTCACTTGATTACTTGAAAAGCAGTAGGCAAGCAATTCTTCTTGTCTTCTTCTTTCTCTTCTTCTCTAGTGCAACACTAACTGCACTATACTTCTTCTTTCTTCTTCTTAGTGCAACAACCAACTGCACTAAAAATTCTTCTCTCTTCTTGGCTAGAATCACATACACCAATGTGATTATTCAGACACTGAGGATCCACTCACATAGCATCAATATAAATTGAACTACCCTAAATAATTGTAGGCTTCAATTGGGAATACTATGTTCTTCTTCTTCTTCTCTTTTTTCTATGAAGCAAACCTATAAGTTGCACACTCTTCTTCTTATTCTGCTTCTTCAATGAAAAACTAGCTGCACTAAAACCTACTCTTCTTCACACATTCTCCTTCAGTGCAAAACCTTCTGCATCGAGCTCTTCTTCTTCTTCTTCTTGCTAGAATCACAAGTTCTCTTTGTGATTCTATAAAAATGAAGTCTAGATCAACTTAGCATCATCACAGTTGAACAGAAGCTGGTAAGAACTTCTAAAACAACTCAAAGCTTGCGCGCCACTCCTTACTTGCATGCCACCTTGCTTGCGCGCCACCCTACTTGCGCGCCACTCAGCTTGCGCGCCACCTGCTTGCGCGCCTCACTGCTTGCGCGCCACCTGCTTGCGCGCCTACTCACTACTTGCACGCCTCCATTAAGCACAACTCACAACTTGCACGCCACCTTTGGCTTATACATAGCCCACTTCTTGAAAGCACCTCCCTGCTTGCGCGCCTCTGGAAACTTGCACGACAAAACTTGCACGACAAAACTTGGGCGACACCCTACTTGCACGCCTTATAAATAACCCTTAACTTGCGCACCACTTCAGCTTGCGCGCCGCCCTCTACTACTTGCGCGATCAGAGCACCCTCTACTACTTGCGTGATCAGAGCTCGAATTTTCTCTTAAGTGTTGAACTCTTTAAAATGAGGAGGCTAGTCGTCTATTTATAGGCATTTTGGTGACTTGCACGCCACATATACTTGTGCGCCGCTCCAGCACTTGCGCGCCCCTCCATCACTTGCGCGCTGCTCCAGCACTTACGCGACACTTTATTTCCTTTGTCGTATTTTGATATGATGATGTTTGAAATATGACTTGCACGTAACATACACTTGTGCGCCACACCTGCACGAACATTAGACTTGCGTGTCGGTTTATGACTTGCGAGCCAATTTTTAACTTGTGCACCACTTTATTTCCTTTATCATATTTTGATGGGATGATCTTGAAATATGACTTGTGCGCCACTTACACTTGTGTTCCAATACTTGAGTGTCAATACTTGTGCGCCACTCTTGACTTGCGCGCCACTTTCTTTCCTTTTCCAAAATCACTTCTTTACTCTCTCTACTTTTCATAAGGCTTGCATCACAAGTTCTCCAAACTTATGATATTTTTGAAATACAAATCAGCAAAGCATCGGCATAGTTTTGGTCCATTCTTTTTGGGATATGAATTCCAAAGTACTTCTTCATCCTCACTTTAAATCCTCAATTCCTTTTAGAGTGTTAATTAAAAAGAACTCCAATCATCTCTCTTTATCCAAAAGTGAAGGCTTGAAGCTTCTTCAAATACCTTCAATGTTGCAGACAATGTATCACCTTTGATACATGTATTTGGAACTTTAAGAACAGTGCAACAATCATCTGATTTCAAGGCAATGTGTAATTCATGACCTTATTAGAATGCCAAGCCTTTCCACACTCTCTCTTTTTCTTCATCCATCATTCTCTACTTCATTCAAATCATATGATTCTTTTCTAAAAGTAAGCTCTTGCATGGTTGTCATGCAATCGTGAAGCATTGCATGATCTTCTTTAAATCCTCATTCTTCTTTAATCATCCTCAGATGGATGATACCTCGCCATTCTTCATTGTTGTAAACAATGTGTCACCTTTGAAACAAGTTCTTTGAAATTAGGATCGGTTCAACAATCGTCTAATTTTCTTCATAAAGAATTTCCCAAGTATGACATTCAATGATATGATTTCATAACAATTCTCCAGGCATCCGCACTTCAGCCAATCTCCACTAACTTTTTAGTCCTTCATATCCTTCTTCATTTTGACGAGTACTGACAACTGTTGACAACAAATACAATCTTTATACACAAAGTGGTCCTAATAATCTCCCCCTTTGTATTTTGTTGTCAATACCTTAAAGTCTCCTCAAATGAATGTGTCAATGTCAAAATGAGAATATTATCTCTCCCCTTTACTTCTGTCTCTCCCCTAGACATTCATTTCATTTTTCTCCCCCTTATTGACAAGAAATACAAAGTTCATGGTAGAGAGGGTATCATTCCATACATAAGCAATGTGTCATCAATCATTTCACTCTAAGTCTACTTGATCAATGCTCGGTGTAGAAAATAAGAGTATTTGATTTAGACAACAAAGTTGTCCATTATTCACTGATCGTGATACCTCATGAGATGAGATCTCCTACACTTGTCTTCAAGGGTTTTCCACTTTCATTCCAAGAAAAAGATATGAAATGTGATAGGAAATAATCAATCTTGAAATTTCTTCACTCACTTCAACAAAAGGATCAAAAACATTCAAGTGCAATTAGCAGGATAAGTGACCTTGGGTCACTTTCATTCTTCTTATGTCACTGATTGACCTAGTTACTCCCCCTTTGTAAAAATAAATTTATTTTGAGTAACCAAGGATGAGAGATTAAGAAATGACATACCTTTTCCAATGACATTATTCTCAGACAATCTTCAGAGTAATTGAATTTTATACCAACTGATGTTGATACTGATTGAGATAATGACTCTGACAGCTTCTTCATGTGACTCCCCCTCAAGGGAACACTTCTCCTCACTGAATCCCAGGTTTTCCTCCTAAGATCTTACTTCACCTTCAATTCCTTGTATGATAATAACAAATACAATACACAAAGATTTAATGGAATAAGGTGGATCTTCCATGCTTCTTCGATGTGAGCAGGAAGGCTGAGATGATTTTCTCAACCAAAATGCTCCATTTACTCCACTCCTCACACTTTCACATTTGATCTTTAATTTTGAATGTGGCTGTGTGGATCTCAATAATTCTTCTATCTCTTTGTGTGTGAATCTTCTTTCTTCAAGGGATTTCATAGCACTAGAATCTCCTGGTGCAACATTCATCTTCTTGAGAAATTCTTGTTGGGCTGGAGTAAATTCAAAGCATCTTCTGATAGTATGACCATCCTTGTTGCACCTCACACACAAAACTTCTTTGTCTTCATGTAGAATCTTCCTTTTGTTTTTAGCACTAGCCTTAGCTTCTGCATCTTCCATTTTCCTCATTCGGTCCAAATATTCTGGCCAAACCACCAATATATCATTAGGGATTGAGGAATTAAGATTGGATCTTCTACGTGGATTCTTCTGAGTGGATTTTTTCTTATTAGTTCATTTGGATGCACCACCCTTCACCTTTTTGGATTTAGAATCCAAGGACTTCTCATCTTTCCTTCTTGAAATCTTCTTGGGGGAATTTGTTTTCACATTATTCGTCTGATTTCTTCCCAAGGATGCTTCTTCATTCTTGGCCAGCTTCTGTGGTCTTCTTTTCTTATATGAACTTGCACCATTCATATGACCACTCCTATTGCATACATCACAGATGTTATCTAACATTCCAAATCTGTTTGCAGTATACAGATGTTTCTGGATCTGTGGATGTTGTTTCTTCTTCTCTGGATTTCTCCCCCTTGAGATGGGATTTCTCTGTGCTTTTACATTTAAGGGATTGTACCAACAATCCAATGCACAGTTCCCAAACCTATTACAGCACCAGCATTGACCAACAAACCTTGACTTCTTGTCATCTTCTTGATAAGGTTGTTGAGTCTTCTTCTTGGTATGTTGTCCTTTCTGTGGGGATCTATCTTCCACACTCTTTCCCCTATCCATGGTGATAGGTTTCATCTCACTTTTCTTCATCCAAACTTGTTTATAATTTTTCTTCCAACCTGCACTTTTTGTAGAATCAATTTTAGAAACATTAATACAAGTTGGTATGGATGATACCTTTACTTTCACAGCTGCTTGTGATGGATCAATGAGTGAAGTAATGATCTTCTTATCACATTTTTGAGGTCTTTTGACAGTAGAATCCTCCAGTGAACATTGGGTACTAGCAGAAATTGTTTCCTTCTTTTGTGAAGACTCAATATGTGTCTTCTCAAGATTGGTCAACTGATCTTCCAACTCTAGACATCTCATATTGAGGATGACTTTTTGGTCTTCAATCATAGTCATCTTATCCTCACAAGCCTTCTTTAATCTTTCTACTTCATCTTCATGCATCTTTACTTTGTTTTGTAACAAAGAGTCAAGTTCTTTGATCTTATTGGAGTCATCTTCCAAATATAACTCCTTGACATCATGGCTCTTCTTTATCTCGTCTTCAAGTGCATGGATCTTGTCTTCTAAAGTCTTATTGACTCCCTATTTCTCTTCAACATCTTTGAGCCACTTTGAAGAACTTACTTCAAATTCCCTCTTTGTTGCTTCAAAGGCTCCAACCTGTCTGGAGTGCTTTAGACATTCAAAATTTTTTGCTTGTAAGCCTTTCTCCAAAGCATCAGTTTCTTCTTCCAGCTGAGTGATATTTTCCTACATGCATTGAAATACTCCACAAAACAGGGATGTACTCTCTTCAGAAATACCATACAGAATCATTATTAATCTATCAACTGATATTTCTTGAGATGTTGTAGATTGATCATCACCACTTGTGCTAGAATTTTCATCATGAGGATAATTTCCAAACGTACTACCACATACCTCTTGATCAGTTGAGGTAGGAAAGTTTTCCATCTTCTTGGTGGGGACTTGAGCCACCTTCTCATTACTTTCCAAGCTTGGTGTGTCTTCAATGTTAGCCAGACATGAAGAATCAGATGCTTCCTCTTCTTTAGATAAGAAGGAATTCTTCTTCAATTTTCTCTTCTCTTTCTTTTTCCTATTCATCATGGTCTTGGTAGATATATATTTCTTCTCAGAGATAGCTGAATATTTACAAACACTGCTCTTCATTGTTGACTCAGGAAAGGAACTCAAGTTTTCAAAAGAGAATAACTTCACTGTAGAGAATCTAACAGAGGTGAACCTGTCCCTCTGATACCAATTGAGAGGACCAGTTTGGGATATACCTAACACTGAGAGGGGGGGTGAATCAGTGTTGGGGACTTTTTAAACCGATTCCAACTTTTATCTATGTACCTCTTGACCTGTTAGGATCTTGATTCTATTATTCTCTTTTCCATGTCGCATGCAATAATAGAAAGCATTAAAAATATGCACACGGTATTTTTACAAGGTTCGCCACTCAATAAGAGTAGCTACGTCCTTTCCATGCATGGATATGACCAGTACATGGATTCTCCACTATGATGTGATATGCAATTACAGTGGAGTGGCTAGGAAAGCAATCCTCTAGCCAGTGTGAGTCCCTACACTTTAGAGGGAGGTGGGAAACAATCCTCTTCCCTGGACTGGTGATAGCCTTGTCCAACTTGCAGCCTCTAGCTGGTTCTTTATACTGCCTATAGAGACAGTCTTCTTCCTTCTTTAGTAAGGTAGAATCTGCTCTTGATCTTCTTCAGTGCTCTTCACTTGATTACTTGCAAAGCATTAGGCAAGAAATTCTTCTTGTCTTCTTCTTTCTCTTCTTCTCTAGTGCAACACTAACTGCACTAGACTTCTTCTTTCTTCTTCTTAGTGCAACAACCAACTGCACTAAAACTTCTTCTCTATTCTTGGCTAGAATCACATACACCAATGTGGTTATTCAGACACTGAGGATCCAATCACATAGCATCATCAGAATTGAACTTCCCTAAATAATTTTAGGCTTCAATTGGGCATACTATGTTCTTCTTCTTCTTCTTCTCTTCTTTCTATGCAGCAAACCTGTAAGTTGCACACTCTTCTTCTGCTGGTTCTTCAATGAAAACCAGTTGCACTAAAACCAACTCTTCTTCACACATTCTCTTTCAATGCAAAACCATCTACACCAAGCTCTTCTTCTTCTTCTTCTTGCTAGAATCACAAGTTCTCTTTGTGATTGTAAAAAAAATAAAGTCTAGATCAACTTAGCATCATCAAAGTTGAACATAAGCTGGGAAGAACTTCTAGAACAACTCACAACTTGCGCGCCACTCCTTACTTGCACGCCACCCTGCTTGCGCGCCTCCCTGCTTGCGCGCCACTCAGCTTGCGCGCCACCTGCTTGCGCACCTACTCACTACTTGCATGCCTCCATTGAGCACATCTCATAACTTGTGCGCCACCTTTGGCTTATACACAGCCCACTTCTTGAAAGCACCTCCTTGCCTGCGCGCCTCTGGCAACTTACGCGACAAAACGTGCGTGATACCCTACTTGCACGCCTTATAAATAACCCTCAGCTTGAGCACCACTTCAGCTTGCGCACCGCCCTCTTCTAATTGCGTGATCAGAGCACCCTCTACTACTTGCACGATCAGAGCTTGAATTTTCTCTTAAGTGTTGAACTCTTTAAAATGAGGAGGCTAGTCGTCTATTTATAGGCATTTTGGTGACTTGCGCACCACATATACTTGCGCGCCACTCCAGCACTTGCACGCCCCTCCATCACTTGCGTGCTGCTCCAGCACTTGCGCGACAGTTTATTTCCTTTGTCATATTTTGATATGATGATGTTTCAAATATGACTTGCACGTAACATACACTTTCGCGCCACACTTGCACGAACATTAGACTTGTGCGTCGGTTTATGACTTGCGATCCAATTTTTAACTTGTGCACCACTTTATTTCCTTTATCATATTTTGATGGGATGATCTTGAAATATGACTTGTGCGCCACTTACACTTGCGCGCCAATACTTGTGCGCCAATACTTGCGCACCACTCTTGACTTGCGCACCACTTTCTTTCCTTTGCCAAAATCACTTCTTTACTCTCTCTACTCTTCATAAGGCTTGCATCACAAGTTCTTAATACTTATGATATTTGTGAAATAAAAATCAGCAAAGCATCATCATAGTTTTGGTCAATTCTTTTTGGGATATGAATTCCAAAGTACTTCTTCATCCTCACTTCAAATCCTCGATTCCTTTTAGAGTGTTAATTCCAAAGAACTCCAATCATCTCTCTTCATCCAAAAGTGGAGGCTTGAAGCTTCTTCAAATACCTTCAATGTTGCAGACAATGTATCACCTTTGATACATGTATTTGGAACTTTAAGAACAGTGAAACAATCATCTGATTTCAAGGCAATGTGTAATTCATGACCTTCTTAGAATGCCAAGCCCTTCTACACTCTCTCTTCTTCTTCAGCCATCATTCTCTACTTCATTCAAATCATATGATTCTTTTCTACAAGTAAGCTCTTGCATGGTTATCATGTAATCGCGAAGCATTGCATGGTCTTCTTTAAATCCTCATTCTTCTTTAATCATCCTCAGATGGATGATACCTCGCCATTCTTCATTGTTGTAAACCACCTTTGACACAAGTTCTTTGAACATAGGATCAGTTCAACAATCGTCTGATTCGATTCATAGAGAATTTCCCAAGTATGACATTCAATGATATGATTTCATAACAATTCTCCAGGCATCCGCACTTCAACCAATCTCCACTAACTTTTTAGTCCTTCATATCCTTCTTCATTTTGACAAGTATTGACAAATGTTGACAAAAAATACAATCTTTATACACAAAGTGGTCCCAACATGTTGTGGCTCATTCTCCAACATCATGAACATTAAAGTGTTTGAATCCTCATTCGGTGGAATCTCTAGTATATAAGGGTTTGAGGTACTGCTTTCTAGATTTTCAGCTAGCCCCATGCTCCATCTTTTCATTCCATGGTCGGTAGGCTCCCCTGAATTTGCAGCAGATAGTTATGTTGTTGTCGATGGGAAACTAAATGTAGGTGCAAAGGCTTCCCCACCAGAGCTTCCAAAAACCTCAAGAATCACTTCTTTGAGTTGTGTTCGGGTAAACTCAGTCTGAAGTCCCTTGGCCAGTTGACACGCGCCTATCATGGGGTGTGACAAAAAAAATATTTACTAAGTTAAAAATATAGTAAAGTGGTTGACCTAGGTTTTTCCTAGAGAGGAGCACACAACAATCAAGCTATCACCTTTAATTAGAGGTAAAATGGGGAGTTTTTAAAATTTTTTGATTTTGAAAAGAAAAGAAACTAAACAAAGGAAACCAATTTAAGAAAAATATTGAGAACAATTTAACAAAACAAGTGATTAAAAACTATTATATGAGAAGTGTGATCAGATCTGTTTTGGTTCTCCAATTGTAATTCTATCCTAGTTTTAATTTATCCAATTATCTTCTTCTAATTCGATAAAAGTGAGATTCTATAATTTCTTCCTCTACGCTCCCTTAATTAAATGGTAATGGTGAGAATAAACCTTACCAAATCCCATCTTGGTCTACATTTCTTCCGATGTGTGATAGGGTTGTAGAAAATACCCCCAATTAACTTAGGAAATCCCCAATCTGGTATTGTTTATCCCAAAAAAAATCAATAATGTTCACTACCCCTGCCATATTTACTAGCAATCGTTGTGTACTTCACCACCAAGCCCTGAAATATTCCATCATATATAAACTAGAACTTAGGGGTGGGAGATAATAATCATTAGCTAAAGTAATAATAAAAACAGAATCTAAAATCAAATACAAGTGTATATGTTAACAAAAACCACTATTAAAATTTGAAACCAATTTTGTAGAAGAGAGAAATGGATCTTAAATAATTAAGTAAAAGAACTCAAAAAAATAAAAAAGGTAAAACCACTCCTCCAATCACACATAATTTTACCCCTTCATGTGAAGGGTATCCATAAAGAAGGGGGGAGAAGAAGGAATTACAAAATTAAGAACAAAAGAGAGAAAAGAAAGAACAGAAAATCTTATCTTCCAGAATCTTTCCACCTTAAGTTTTCTTCTATTCTTCCCACTAGATTTTCGAAGTTATCCAATGTCTCTTCTTAAAATATGTTAATCTTTGGATTGGCTATCAACCCTAAAAATTTCAAATCTTTTGAATATTGTTCCACCTACTCCAGTTTGACTCATCCAAAGGCTTACTTAATGAGCATGTGTTTTCATGAAATTTAATGCGAACCTACCCCTTCGAGCCCTCTTTTGAACCCAGTTGGAATCACGTCATTTTAAGGTCGGTAGTCTGAGATATACTTCATTTAATGAGGCAGGGTCCATTCTATCGGCCATAATAATTTTTCAACATGATTGATTTGTTTGGGATTGTGGAAGTTTGAATGAGCTCTAGGTCCAGAAGAAGAAGTTTAATCCCATGAACAAAAGAAGCCTACAAAAAAAGATCACTCCATTTGGATCAAAATAGTAAAAATTATGCTCAAAATACATAAGTGACATAAAACATTTAAATTTACAGAATTTACCAGCATTCACATTTTAGCTCAAAACTCACAAAAAAATCTAAAATGGTGAAAATTAGCTCAAATTGATTAATTGGTAGGGATTAAATCATTGAAAAACATATGGTGAGTCATTAAAATATTATCTCTATCAATTCCCCCACACTTAGCACTTGGAATCCTGGATAATTAAACATCAAAATCAAAATCAAAGCAAATTAAAAACACATGCCCAATAGATCCACCAATTTGAAAAGAAGAAACAAAAGATATCATGCCTCGTCAAAAACCATTATTTCAAGTTCTCCATTCATATCATTCAAAATATTTTATCTTCATTTCTTTTATCATGAGCATAAAACAATTATCTCACCTGAATTTTCTCTCATCTCGCAAATTTTAATTTTCAAAAAGGCTTTCTCATCCTAACCCACACAAGAGTCAGCATAGGCTTGATAAATTCCTACATCTCCACCTGATGTGAGTCAATGACATGTGTTTATCATGAGGACTTTTTTGGTTTATTTTGTGGGTTTTTTTGGTAGGATATATATGTTAAAAAATTTGAGGCTGAATGGGGAGGGCTTGGATTTTTTTTGAAGCAAAATTGTACTACTCCAATTCTCACTCAAGTATGGTCTCCTCCTCACTCCCCTTAGTATAAAATCATCTCTATCATCATGGGAAATTATGGAAAGTGCACAGTATGTAGCATTTTAGTAGAAAAAATTTCAATCTTCTCAAAAATAATTTTTCTTGAAAGATCTAGATAGGAACAACTTTCTTTATCCTTTGGAAGCTCCAGAAAGACACAACTTCTTTTATCAAGAAAGCTCCAGAAAGGCACATCTTTTAACAAGATGGTTTTTTCAGTATAAAACACATCTCATCAACTTTTTATTTTCCTCCCAAAGTATCTCCAAATTAGGTATCATAACATAAGACAGTTTCCCTATACAATTAAGTTCAACTAGATCATGCAATTTCACTTCAAGAGCAGGTTGGATAGGGAAAATTGTCTTGTAATGTGGCTAACCTAACAGGTTGTTCAGGGATTCTAAGGGATACAAGGATTAAATGTACAAGTTAGTCTATAATAAGAAGTATTATCTTAAAAAAGGGCTTTAAATCCAAAGAAATGACTCAATCAATTAAAACACAAGTACCTAAAACCCTCAAGTTTTGATAGGAATAAATCAAATTCTAGTTAAAGAAAGCATGGTTAAGTTCTCTCAAAAAGTGAGGTGAAAGTAAAGAATATGAAAAAAAGGGTACAGAATCCTCATGTGAAAGTGATTTCAAAGATAAAGATAGTGATATGTGGCATAAGATTCAAAAATCAGGGGACTTTTCATGAAATTACCAAATATTTGAACTTGAAACATAGTAATTTTCAGCATTCATTTAAGCTCATTTTCAAGGAATAAATTAGTTCACTCATGGAAATGGGTTTCAAAAATGGAAAAGATAATCATTTGAGCTCTAATTTTCAAAAAAAAACACAAAAATGTGAAAAACACACTTTCTTTTTTGTTTTTGGAAAACAGAAAAGAAAAAAAATGAAATTCCAAATCTACGAAGGTTTTCTCCCTCACACTTAAATAATGAAGTGTCCTTAATGCATTCAAGTTGATTTAACATGTAATCATATTTAAAATTGAATCACTGCAATCAAACAATTGCAAAGGATAGGTACGACCTGATAGATTTTATTGGTAATAGATAAGAGGAGTGTGATTTCCTCCACTACCTCTAATGGCATGGTCCCATGAAATTTCTTCAGCCTGTGTCCATTAACAATAAATGTCTCATGATCTCTATCCTTCACAATCTGCACAACACCAAAAGGATGTACATGAGTAAATATAAATGGACCTTCCCATTTGGAATGAATTTTACCTGGCATCAACTTGAGTCTTGAGTTAAATAACAGCACTATGTCTCTAGGATGGGAGTCTTTTGGTTGGATCAACTTTTCATGAGCCACTCTTGTCTTATCTTTGTAAATCCTAGAATTTTCAAATGCTCCCCTTCTAATTTCTTCCATCCCTTACAACTACAATCTTCTCTCTTTCCTAGTGATTTCAAGATCCAAATTCATCTTTTTCATAGCCCAGTACACCTTATGTTTCAATTCCATGGGTAGATGAAAAATTTTCCCATAAATCAACCTATATGGAATCATTCCAATCGGGGTTTTGCAAGATGTCTGGTAAGACCATAGTATGTCTTCCAACCTTTGACTCAAATCCTTCCTGTTCGGTTTAACGGTCTTTTCCAAAATTTCTTTGATTTCCCTATTGGACACTTCAACTTGAACATTTGTCTATGGATGATAGGGAGTTGATGTTTTGGGATGCACCCCATACTTATTCAGTAAAGCATCCATTCTATTATTACAAAAGTGAGTCCCTTAATCGCTGATGATGTCTTTGGGCACTCCAAACCTACAAAAAATGTTATCCCTGACAAAATCACAAACAACATTAGCATCATCAGTCCTAGTGGATTTTGCTTCCACCCATTTGGAAACATAATCAACTACAAGAAAGATATAAGAATTTACAAATGAAATTGGGAAAGGGCCTATATAATATATCCCCTATAATTCAAGGCTCTTGGTACATTTCTTTTCACTTTGAAATATTTCTAGAAAACTAACATTTTTACACCTTTTTCAAAATTCATGAGCATCTTTAAAAAGGGTGGGCTAATAAAATCCAGATTTTAAAACCTTACTTGTTGTCCTTTGTGGTCCAAAGTGGCCTCCATAAGCTAAAGTGTGATAAAACTTAAATACATAATCAATTTCACTTTCAGACAAACATCTTCTTATCACTTGGTCATTGCAAATCATCCAAAGAAATGGATCTTCTCAGATGTAATATCTGGATTCGGATTTCATTTTTTGGAATTTGGTGGGAATTTAAATGAGATGGGACCTGATATGTTATCATATAATTGACCATGTTAGCATACCAAGGCACTTTTCCTTAAATCAAGTACAACTACTCTCAAGGAAGGTGATCATTTAGTGGTTCTTTGTCTGGAATTCCATCTTCAGCGGTGTTGGGCAGTCTGCTTAAATGATCATCCACTTGGTTCTCAGCTCCCTTCTTATCTTTGATTTTTATATTGAACTCTTGAAATAGTAACATTCATATCACTATCCTTGGTTTAGATTAATCCTTATTCATTAAGTACCTAAGATTTGCATGATCAGATAACACAATGACTTTAGTTCCAAATAGATATGATATAAATCTTTCTGAAGTAAAGAAAACTGCTAAAAACTCTTTTTTTGTGGTTGTGTAATTTAATTGGGCTTCATCTAAGGTTCTCGAGTCATAGGAAATGACTTGTGTCATGCCCTCAATTTGCAGAGAAAGTACTACTCCAACTGCTAGGTTGGAATCATCCCAAAGTAGCTTAAATGGTTCTTCCCAATTTGGTGGTTGCATCACTCATGGTGTGATCAATATCCTCTTCAACTAATCAAATGCTTCACAACATGAACCATTGAAATCAAAATCATCATCTTTCAAAATTAATCTATAGAGCGGAAGATAAATATTACTAAAATCTTTGATAAACCTCCTGTAGAATCTGGTATGTCCTAAAAATGATCTAACATGTTTCACACAAGTTGGGTAAGGCAATGAATTTATCACTTCAATTTTTGATTTATCCACTTCAATTCTGTTTTATGAAATGATAAGTACAATTCCTCTCTCAACCATGAAATGACTCTTTTCAAAATTTAAAACAAGATTCTTTTCAATGCATGTTTTCAAAAAAAATCTAGATTTTTCAAACAACGGTCAAAATAATTTCCAAAAACTGTGAATTCATCCAAGAAAACCTCCAAGAAATCTTTAATGGGATAAAAAATTATACTTATAATACACCTATGAAATGTAACTAGAGCATTACATAATCCAAATGGCATCCTTTTATAATTAAAAGTTCCAAAGGGATAAGTGAAATTAGTTTTCTCTAGATCCTCATGAGCAACAAGTACCTAAAAATAACCTAAAAATCCATCCAAAAAGAAATAATGAGTTCTCCCTACCAATCTATCTAACATCTAGTCAATGAAAGGGATGGGGAAATGTTCTTTTTGAGTGACATGATTCAACTTCCTAAAATTTATGCACACTCTCCAGCTATTCTGAATTCTCACAGGGATTAATTCATTCTTTTCATTCCTCAGAGTTGTTAGGCCAGTTTTTTGAACTACATGAATGGAGCTAACCCATTGTGAATTTGAAGTGGGATAGATTATCCCAGCTTCCAAGAGCTTCTTGATTTCTTTCTTAACTACCTCTATCAAGGTGGGATTCATCCTCCTTTGGGGCTGTTTGATAGGTTTGAAATCTCCCTTAAAAAGAATTCTATGTGAGCATATTTTTGGGTTTATTCCTAGGATATCCCCTAATCTCCACCATATTTCGTGGAAATTCTCCCTCAAAATATCAATCAAAGTTTTTTCTTGGGTTTCAGATAGATTATTAGGAATTATCACTGGTAATTTCTCTCTCTCCATAAGGTACACATATTTTAAATTGGCGGGGAGTGGTTTTAATTCCAGATTTGGGGGATGCTCAAGGGATGAAATTAAATTGAGTTTCCCCACATCCAAAGGTTTTACCTCCTACATATAAGAAACCATATCATTCTCTTCATCATTTAACAAATTATCAAAGAAATCAGATTTTACCCCTTCTTCCCATATGAAATCAGAATCTCCAGCATTTTTAGAATTCACAAGTTCACTGATATTTTCAATGGAAAAATTCTCTCCTAAGGATAATAATTCATGGAACATACCTGATTCTTCAATTGGTATAGTACCAACTTCATGAGAAAGTTCAAAGAGTGATCATCCGATGGGTACCTCATGGAGTCAAAAACATTGAAATGGATAGTGTTGTCTCTAAACTCCATTGTGAGTGTCCCTTCATGGACATTAATGATGGTTTTGGCTATCTATAAGAACGATCTACCAAAAATGATGGGTGAGTGTGATGTGCTTCTATCTTCTTCCATATTTAGCAAATAGAAATCAGCTAGGAATAAGAGATCATTGACTTTCACTAGGACATCCTCTAGAACTCCTGTTGGAAAAAATGTGGATCTATTTACAAGCTGGACCACCACTCTTGTGGGATACTTATCTCCCATATACAATGAAGTGTATACTACGTGAGGCAATACATTAATTTAAGAACCTAGATCACAAAAATCATTATATAAATTTAAAGATTTAATGGTGCATGGAATGGAAAACTTCCCTAGATCTTGACATTTTGTTGGAAATTGTGGTGTGATAAGAGTTGAGACACTTCTTCCAAAGTTTATCCTCTCATTCCCTTGTAGTAACCTCTTCTTGGTGCAAGGATACTTAAAAAATTATCATACCTTGGAATTTTTTTTGAGTGCTTCAAACAGGGGGATATTAATTTCCACTTTCTGGAAGGTTTCTAGAATTTCTTTTTGAAGCACTTCTTCCTGCAATCTCTTTGATTCTATCATCCTTGATGGAAATGGTGTATGTAATTATTTATTCTCCATTTGTTATTTCTGCAATGGTATTTCTTGTTTCTTTCTCCTTGACCTATCCTTCTCCTCATCCTCTTTCTTTTCTTATTCTCGGTGAATTTTCACATAATTTTCAGAATTCCCAACATCATCCTCCCTTTGCACAGGTGATCTTGTTTCAGGTTCAATGGTGGCTGGTAGTGGGAGTTCTTTTCCACTTCTTGTTGTTATCATACTGACATTCTCCTTTGGGTTTGGCACTATTTGAATTGGTAGTTTTTCTTGGTTTTTGGACAAGATTTCCACAAGACTTCCCACTAGGTTTTCCAGCATATCAAACTTATCCTCTATGCCCTCTAGAAAGTGGGTGGTTGTTGGTAAGCTGGATGGTTATAAGATTAATTTTTTTGAAATGGAGGGGGGTTTTGAAACTGGTTTTGGTATGGGGGTCTAGCTTGATTCCGCTGATTTCCAAATCCATGTTAGACTTGGTTAGGTTCTCTCCATACTTGATTTTGATAGAATTTCCTTGGGTAAAAAGTTGTTGCACAACTTTCCATTCCCTTTATTTCAACGCATTGGTATGTGAAATGATCAGGTGATGAGTATAAAACACATACCTTAGCTGGTGTTTGTCGTTCACCCACTTTTTTCAAGGCCATTTGTCTCAATAAACTGGTGATCTCTTTGATTCTAGTTTCTAATAATGGTGATGGATGAGAAGTTCTTATCTCATGAATACCTCTTGTGTCAGTACCTCTTATACCAAATTGTTGTGAGTTCTGGGAAATCTTATCAATCAAGCCCTTGTCTTTTTCTAGTGACTTTTCAATCAATGCACCTCTAGAAGATGCATCCAGAAGGTTTCTATCATTGTCCAATAAGCCTTGATAAAAGAAAACAAAAATTTGATACTCCTCAATTGCCTGATCCAGGTAGCTGGAACATAGCTTCATAAATATCTCCTAGTACTCATAAAGGTTTTCTCTAGATGACTGTTTGATGAAATAAATTTCTTTTCTGATGGTTGTTCTCTTGGAGGTGGGGCATAATCTTTTCATGAAACATCCCATTAAGTCATTCTAGTCATGCACATCTCCTAGTTGGAGGTTGTACAGCCATTATTTGGCAGCTCCTTCCAATGAAAATGAGAATATATTCCACTTTACCTACTCCTCAGCAACTCCTCGGGGTATGAAAGTAGAGAAGACATTTGTGAACTCTTTAATATGTTTGTTTGGGTCTTCTCCTACGAAGCCATGAAATTTTGGAAGAAATGGGATCGTGTTAGTTTTCATCTCAAATTCATTTTGTAACTCTGGCATGGAATGTTTATTGTTTTGATTATGGAATTGTGGTGAACAGAGGTCTCTAACGGTTTAGTTTTGGTTTCCACCCATGATGAAAGGCTCATAGTGAACACTTGAAGTTTCAATCGAGTCTACAAGAGAAATTTTCTCAAATTCATATTGAAAATTAAGGTTTCTATGTATATTCAGCAAGATTCTTTCAATTTCATGATCTAGGGGGAAAGGTTCAGTATTTATTGTTCTAGTCATGCAATTTTAAATAGAAAATTCAAAAAGAAAAAAAAATATTGTTGGCACCACCTCCCTGACAATGGCGCCAATTTTTGACATGTGTCTATTGTGGGGTGTGACAAAAACAATTTTTTACTAAGTTAAAAATGCAATAAAGTGGTTAACCTAGGTTTTCTCTAGAGAGGATCACACAACAATTAAGTTGTCACCTTTAATTATAGGGAAAATGGGGTGTTTTTGAAATTATTTGTATTTGAAAAAAACTAAACAAATGAAAAAAAAAATAAGAAAAATATTGAGAACAAATTGACAAAACAAGTGATTGAAAACTATTATATGATAAGGTTGATCGGTTGGGGTCAGTTCTCCTATTGTAATTCTATCCTAGTTCTAATTTATCCAATTCTCTTCTGCTAAGTCGATAAAAGTGAGATTCTACAATCAATTTCTCTCACTCCCTTGGTCAAATGGTAATGGTAAGAATAAACCTTACCAAAATCTCAGCCCGGTCTACACTCCTAATGTGTGATATAGTTGGGTAGAATACCCCCAACTAACTTAGGCAATTCCCAATCAGGTCTTGTTTATCCCAAACAATCAAGAATGTTCACTACCCCTCCCACACATACTGGTGATCGTTGTGTACTTCACCACAAAGCCCTAGTCTATTCCATCGTATATAAACCAAAAACCTAATGGAGGGTGATGTTGATCATTGAAAAAATCAATAATAACAACATAATCTAACATCAAATACAATCATATATGATAATAAAAATCTCTATTAAAATTGAAACCAATTTCGCAGAAGAGAGAAAGGGATCTTAAACCATTAAGTGTAAGAACTCAAAAATTACAAAAGGGAAAACTTCTCCTTCCCTAATCAAATATATGTTTACCCCTCCATGTGAAAGTTATCCATAATGAAGGGGGAATAAGAAGGCATTACAAAATTAAAAATAACAAAAGATAGAAAAGAAAGAATAAAAAAAATTCTCTTCTAGAATATTTTTTCCAGAAGTTTGATTCTTTTCTGCCCACTGCCCACCAAATGTACGAAATTAGCCAAGGAATCTTCTTAAAAGATGTTTTTCTTTAGATTGTCTATCGACCCTCAAAATTCCAAATCTTTTGGATACCTGTACAAGAAATTACCGCATTAATGAAGCTGACTTTTTCTGGATGAAGAATATTATTCCACCTTGATTTGTTTGGGCTTGTGGGAGTTCGAATGGGCTCTGGGTTTAGAAGAACAAGTTTAAGCCCACGAACAAAGGAAGCCTAGAAAAATGATCACTCCATTTGGATCAAAATTAAAAAAGTTATGCTCAAAATACATAAGTGACATAAAACTGTTAAATTTATAGAATTGACCAACTTTCACATTTTAGCTCAAAACTCACGAAAAATCCTAAAATGGTGCAAATCAACTCAAATTGATTAATTGGTAGGGATTAAATCATTGAAAAACATATGATGAATTATGAAAATATTATCTCTATCACTTGTAAAACCAAAAGTCCATACATACCCATCATAAAGAGTCGCACCATTGGTATTTTCATCGCTTCTGGAGTTTCACGGCTTGAGAAATGAGTATTGGCTTTTTGTATCCATGTTTCTGGATCACGTCCAGAAAATTATGGTATCATTAGGTGGCCAAAGTGCTTTTCTAGACATCTATCCATCTTGTCCATTGACTCTCATAACTTCGACATGTGTGATGCCATGCATGTTGGAAGCAGAATCCGAATCAGCGGAGGATGCAGTTGTGGCCCTGGTAGCGAATCCTTCCTGTGAAGATGGAACCGACAATGCTGCTTGGTGATTTTCCTCTTCCCTAAGTGAGAAAGTATGGTTGTGCGCCCCCCCCCCCCCCACTAAAGGTTAGGTTGAGTGTTTTTTGTTTTTTTAATTCCAAAAGAGTGACTTGGACGGTTGAGTGTTGGGCCTCCTCAGAGTCAAAGTCGGCTAGGCAGTCCTTACAATGACCTTAGCCCAGCGTGTCGCGAGTTGTTAAATTTCACTGCTATAGAATGAGAGTAATTTTTGTGCTTAGTCGAGTCCCATGGGTGCATCTCATGTGCGTGTTCTGTGAAGAAAGGCGATGGTGCATGCCTCAGATTGTGAATAGTAGGCGCGACTATTTTGTTGTCGATGACGCTAACAGTGTGCCTTCTCCACAGATGCGAGATGGAAGAGAGTGTCTCCTTTAGGTTCGATGGAAGGTGATGACAGTTGATGAGAGAAGAAGGTTTCAGAAAGTAAAGTGTCTGATGTAAACCGATGGTGGGTAGCCTCTGAGTGTGATGTCGGCTAGACGTAGCTCCATCAAACAAAAGGAAGCAGCGCATAAGGCGTCTCATCCTCTGAAATTGTTACAATCGTCTACACCTCCATTGAGTGAAGAGGCGATAGTGGTAGGTTGAACCAATTGATGTGGATTAGAAGACCAATTATTATATTTATGTAAGAAAAGGAATCAGAAAAACAGTAGAAGTAGAAGGAAGAAGAAGAACGAGAGTGATCCCTCCCAAGCCTTAACGGCCAAATCCAAGCCTGCGGTCGAATACCAATATTCTATCTAGATACCCCCTCTCTCAACCTCTTCCCTTTATCTATAACTTAACCCCTCCCCTAACAACTAATAATATTCTCATGATATTTCCTTAGGCCTCACACCATATTCCATATATTCTCCCAACATATTCCATATATTCTCTCTATCCCAACTCTCTCTTCTAACCTATTCGGGTGGCATACCTAATATCTATCAAAAGCCTACTCCTTTCTAGGTTTGGGTTGAGTTCTTAGACCTGGTTTCTCCACTATGAATCAGCTTGAGTACAAGTACAAACTATCTTCCAAATTCTATCAGTCAATCTCTCGAAATTCCTCATCCCAAGTAATCACAACAACTGCCTCCTAACATGTTCTTCTCACGCCTCCTTAGTGCATAGGAAACTCCTGAATGCATCCAGTTTTGTCACCTTCTTCTTCAATGCACAGGTTTTTCCTGGATGCGTTGGATTCTTCTCTTCTCTCGTGTGGTTCACAGAACATATCTTCCTGAAATACAGTGTCGAACCATCTCAATTTCTTCTTCTCCTTGATATTTATAATCACGGTATTCTGTGAATATTATTTCCATAATCCTTGGAAGAAATATATTCTCTCATCCAAACTCATTTGAACCGAGTCAAAGTCATCATCAAATTCTTCATTAAGACTCAGACATTCCTTCATGTAATGTTCAAAATATCATAATCTCAAATTCTTTACAAATCTCATCAGGAAGCAACTCACCCAAAACACTCACCACCATGGTGTGGTGATCAACTTTTTCCTATTTAACTTTCGCCAAATCTGTACTGTGTGGGGGCCTGGTACTCTTCTCATCTATTCTCAAAAGATTCTTTGGTTTCAGCTAGAATCACCTTCTTTGGTGATGTTTAATACCATGAAGATTTATGCTCAACGTCATCTGATTAAAATTCTGCACACTTTATAGGACTTCAAAAGTCATACAGATTCTTCCATTAAAGTCACACATATAGAAAATCATACGAGATCAATGTCATGCACGCCTTGCTCTCAAAGGCATACACTGAAGTCCGATGTCGGGCTACTCAAAGTCTGACACTAGAAAATGTCATATGATCTCCAACAAAGTCTTACACTGGAACTCAAAGTCATATGAAATTATTGTGATTTGATGATCACGAAGAGGGATAATGAAGGAATAAAAAGGAAGAAAATGGGCTTTATTTTAACTTGAACAAAGATTACAAAACCTGTCTCTGCACCTCTATCTCTCTCTCACATGGAGCTCTCCTGCCTCTCAAATACAATGAAGATCTCTTTCTTGGATTTGATCAAAAGAGGCACTCCAAGGCCTCCTTAAATAGGCATGGTGGGAGGTGTCAAGTTTTACACAACTCTCCCACCAATCCCCCCACCTACCGTGAACTTCTATGATGGCTTCCACCTACCATAGTGGGTGGAGTTGGTGCACCAGCCACCTATCAAGGCAACTCGAAAATAACAAGCTCCAAAAATTCTACCCCTCCAACTGCAATCCGTTGGAGCATCTGTAAAGGTTCAGCTTCTCTTGAGCAACCACCTTTATCAGCATATCCGTCAGGTTCTCCTTCGTGTGGATCTTCACAAGTTGCATCAGTTGTTGATCCATCACTTCGTGTATCCAATGATAGCGAATGTCAATATGCTTCTTGATACCCTTTTGGCTCCCCATCATCAGTCAGCAACAGGTACTCTGACTCCTAATATTTTGTTGACAGAATCCTTCCTCGTGAAGATCTTTGAACCTTTGAAATGTTAGGTTCGGAAGGCACAACATCACCTAGCTCCTGTGATGGTTCTGCAACTTCTTATGGAGAGGATTGAGTCTCCCCTTGCTCAATATCCTCTTCCACTTCCTCCTGGTTTGCTGTTGATGAGTCTTCTTGCACCTCCTCTTCATTGACAGGTGGTGTTGGTACATGTGTTGGATCGTGAATTGAGTCCTCAACACTTTCCCTTCGATACATTCTAGGATTTTGAATGTTCTCGATCGTCTGATTCTCATGAAACGCGACATCTCTGCTTCTGATCACCTTCTTCTCCTTCAAGTTCCAAAGCTTGTATCCAAACTCTTCATCTCCATAGCCGATGAAGATGCATGGAGTAGATCTCTCGTCTAACTTCTACCTGAGCTCCTTGGATACATGTGAAAATGTTAAACATCCAAATACTCATAAATGAGAGTAAGAGAGATGTTTACCAGACCATCTCTTCTATAGAATCTCAAAATTTAGCAGGATCGATGGTGATTTGTTGATGAGGTAGCATGCAACCTGAACAGCTTCTCCCCATAACGGCTTAGGGAGCTTAGTCAAACTCATCATGCTTCTGACCTTCTCCATGATGGTTTTGTTCATCCTTTCTACAACTCCATTGTGTTGTAGGGTGCATGGGACCATCCTCTCATGTCGGATTCTCTGACTCTTGCAATAGGCATCAAATTCCATGAATGTGTACTCTCCTCCATTGTCAGAACGAAGACACTTCAGCTTCCTTCCAGTTTTATGCTCCACTATGGCGTGGAACATCTTGAAGTAGTCTAGTACTTGGTCCTTCATCCGCATGAAGAACACTCACACCCTTCGAGATGCATCATCAATAAAGGATAGGAAATATTTGTTACCTCTCATTGAATCCACCTCCATGGGTCCACATACATCAGAGTGCACCAGATCCAGCAACTCTGTTCTCCTTGATCAACCAGTATTGAATGACAATCTATGTTGTTTCCCATACAAGCAGTATTTACAAGGATCAAGTGATGCATCCTTGTTAATACTGATGTACTTCTTCTTTGTCATGGTAGATAACCATCTTTCACTCATGTGGTCGAGTTTCCTATGCCACATATTGGAAGACGCTTCTCCTTCCACCGTGTTGAGGCTATCAGCACATATCTTCACACGAGTTTTGTACAACATACCTCATATGTGTCCTCAGGCAATGATAATGGATCCTTTTGTCATCTTCCATGCTCCCTTGCTAAAAATGTTGTCATAGTCTTGTCGATCAAAAACTATACATGATAATAGATTGAGTCAAAGGATTGGAACATGCCACACATCCTTCAGGGTGATTATGTATCCAACTTTCAGCTTGACTTGGATATCACTCATTCCAACAATCTTCGTCGAACTGGTATTTCTCATCTTGACTGCACCAAAGTCACCAGCTTGATAAGTCAAGAAATACTCACGATGCAGAGTGACGTGGTATGATGTTGCAGTATCGACCACCCATTATATGTCTTGGCATGATGTATGAAATCATGTCTCTTCTTCGTCTTTGGAGCAAAGTTTGATTTCTCTGGAGATTGTCATGTGCGCGTCTTCATTTCTTCTTTGTCGATTTCTACTTTAACCGTTTTCTTGTAGCAACTTTTGGTAGTTCCTTTTCATGTGACCTATCATGCCACTATGGCAGCATTTGTATGATGGTCTCCTACCATCTATAGACCTGTTATGGCTTTGGCGTTCATTTCCAGCCCCTCGACCACCTCTCATGGATGGTCCCTCCATTAAATTTAAATTTTGAAAAATTCGGTATAGAATCTGAAAAAATGGATCTCACCGTTGTGTTCGGAACAGTCGAAAATGGTAGAATTGACTCCTTGATTGTCGAAATCGAACACTGATTGATCAAGATGAGATCAAAACAGTATCAACGGTCGAGATCAACCGATGACGTGGCGATGACGTGGCGTTGATGTGGCACGCCGAAGTAGTTGCCAGAAACTCGTCAGAAATGTCGTTGAAAGCTCGTTTTACCTCTGTTTGTGATGCCGTTTGCGCCGTTGGAATCGACTCGCCACAAACTTTCATAATCTTCCTTCAAAATAGGATTCCGAGCAACTTGAATTTTCCAGTCACCAGAAAAACTTAACCGCACACCATCATTGCACCGGAACTCCTTCTGATACCACTTATTGTGGTTTGTCGACCACGAAGAGAGATGAATTGGAGGAAAAAAGCAAGATTTATTTCAACATGAATAAATGCTACAAGAGACCCCTCTCACACATCTCTCTTTCTTCCTCACACATGGAGCTCTCCCGGCTCTCTTTGGATACAATGATCTCTTTTGGCTCAAGGCCTCCTTAATTAGGCATGGTGTGAGGTGTCAAGTTTGACACAACTCTTCAACCAATCCCCCCACCTACCATGAACTTCTCCCATGGATGTCACCTACCATGGTGGGTGGAGTTGGTGTACCAACCACCTACCAAGGCAGCCGAAAAAAAAACAAGCTCCAACAGAAATGACTTGAAGACTTATGATTTACTCAGACTTCCCAGACTCCCCAGTACCTTACTCACTCCAAACCCGAACTGTTTTGATTCAACTCAGGTCTTTCTCAAACACTCCATACCAACTCACAAATTGCTATAGATTGTGTATCATTATCCAACACTTTCTTTTATCTTAAAATAACACCACAACAATCGTCACACTTAAGGAGTTTCTCCTTGAACCTGTCCAACTTGTTCCAAGTAGCAACCTACACTCCACCCTCCTTTTCCATATATGATGACAGAACCTCACCATCCATCATCTTTCTATGTCCATAGGCACATGGATAATAACAAACTCATCATGTGCAATACCCTTTTACTTGATATCTCAGCAGCCTTATTGAAAATAGATACGACTGCGATCCATATGGGCACTTCAAACACAAGTCCCACTATGTCTCACTTTTTAAAAAAAAAATTAATACCCCTTCAAGGAAAAATAGGTGATGTTGGCCAATAGAAATTGAAGTCCCAATTTTTTTTTAAAGCATTTCCAACCCTCTGGTAGTTTCATCTTCACACCTGACACACCGTTTCTACAGAATGTCCCTAATTTTCAAGTCATCTCTTTGATTAAATGGGTTAAGGTTATGCCACCCTGGATTATAGTCCTTTCCAAACACGATGTTATCACGTACTATCCTAATAATTACCCATGGGAACCTGTGGTGCGTATGATATGGATCCACTTGAGTTTTTGAACTATGGATGAGTTACAGGTCTCCCAAATTGAATTCAACAAAGATGATTCACCTGAACCAGCCTCCCTGATTATTGCAACCATTTGTGGCATCTCTCCATCTCTCTATGACCAAGAACATCAACCATCACTTATGATCAATGTATATGTGTTAAATCCATCATTGGAGGAAGGTAGTGAAACAATCATACCCATAAGAGATAACATTCCACTAATATCTTGTGATGCAAACATGATTCCTAAACAGAGCAATATTTGGTCTGCCAACATTTTTCTAATCAACTCCGGTTGGGGGGAAACAGCTGGATCACCATTCCATATGTAAGACATAAAACCATCTTTTCTTCCTCCAATGGCATGAAGTCCGTCTACAAACCAATCCCTTCCAGGAATCCAGGGGTCCAAATATGCATCTCTCTTATCTAAAAGTAAACTCAATCAGGGGATTTCATTCTCTATCAGACTTTGAAAGCAATTCAGGAACTCATGGCTGCTTCCATGAGAACCTCTTCTCTCACAAATTTTACTATACAGTAATATTCCATGAGATTGTTCTGCAGAGGCGAACCTCTTCAAGGACCGAGTCTTATCAGCCTTGGTGCACTTGATCATATAGGCTTAGTCATAAACCGGTATAACAGGTCCTTCCTGAAAAGCATAGAAAATTCCTCTCGCCAAGTTTTGCTCCTTCACACTCTTACCAAGGGACAAGATTTGAAAAACAGTGACTAAGCAGGAAGACTAAACCAATGAGGATATTAAAAACACCAACAGGATAACCTTCCCTACTGCACCCTTCAGCCAACTTCTGGAGGGAAACAAATACAACCTTTCCCTTATTCCTATCTGCACCCTTCAGCCAGCTTCTATCTGGAAACAAATACAACCTTTCCCTTATTCTGATCTGCACCCTTCATCCAGCTTCTGTTTGGAAACAAATACAACCATTCCCTTCAATCTCTAGATATAGAAATGAAATGCCTATTCTTCCTTGGGGTAGAAACATTTTTGTTCGAACCAACCTGAAATGAAACGTTCTGCTCCTCAGACAACGATGACTTCAGGCCAGATCTGAGAGGAAGCACTCCCATGTTCAAAGATACATCACACCTACTGCATGTGTTATACACAGACCCTACTGGTATAAGCCATACAACCTTGGTATGTCGATTGCATTGTCGCCTCCACTAGTCTTTTTCCAACATCGCACCAACCAGAGGCGGCGCTGGAGCAGAGTACAACAATACTGCAAGACTGGTCTACTATTCTTCCTCTACTAGTACCGAAAGAATCACTCATTTCTTAATTTGTTGCTTCAAAGTAGTCACGTCAGGAATGAGTTTTGGAATTCTAAATGGAGATTTACAAATAGAAAAATCAACAAAAAACCCTATAAATTCCTACTCGGTTTGACGCTTCTTACGCCACAGCTGAATAGGACTGGAGACCTTCTGCCCCACTACGACCCCAGTCATTAGCGGCACCTTATGTGTCTCGGATTTTTTTCAATGCCACTACAGATCAGTGAGCAGTTCACTTTCTCCTAATACCTCTATAGGCAATGGTTCCGAATAAGTAAGAGGATATTGTTGAGAAGAATAGTTAACTAGAACTAGCATGCGTACTTGCCTGGGCTGCAACTACTCTTGCGGCTGCCGCTCATTTTCATCAGGCTGAATTTGGACTGAATTTTTTTTCCATGTCTTCATTTCACACTGCTTCAGACTGGACACCGCGTGAATAGGACTGAAAATTCCAGGAATGGCTGGCGGATCTCTCAATCACTCTTCTTCCACAACCAGAGTTTCTGACAATTTAGATGAACATTTTCGAGCAAAGAATTCAGCTAAGGTTCTTGTCCATTGGTGAACCTTCGTTTATTACAGACACACGTGATGAAGCTTGGAATCCTCCCCTCGCTGTACCTGGAACAACATCAGCAAACAATGCTGATTCAGGAACTCATCATTCGCCTTTGAAGAAGCATCAATCTCAGCCCCTAATGCTTGCAACATCTCCCTTCCAGAATGCACCAACGATGCTCTTCTATGATTTTCTATCAACGAGAGCACAAATTATTAAGAAACATTGGTTCCCAATAAAATAATACAACGGTTTATATTAATAGATCGGGAATTATAGCAGGAACAGGAGATGGATGGAGAATGGAGAGGAAGAAGAAGAAGACTCCCTAGGAAATCTCTTGGAGCCTGTTGAAAATGCCTGACCGTTCGACGCGAAAACACAAGCGAGAATGGAAAGAAGATTGAAGGAAAAATACTTGAACACAAATGATGTTTTGTGCACCACCAATTGGGATGCTTTTCTGGAGAGGTTTTCATTTCATTATATAGGCAAAAAAAACAAGATGTATTTACAACGTAATTAAAACCACGCGGCAGCCTTAATGAGGTCAAACCGCGTTGACTCATCAATGAGGGGGAGAAAAAAAAACCCGGTGAAATAAATTCCAAATAAAAAATAGTCAACAATCACCCCCCTAATTTTTATTGCGTTCTCTGAATCTCAACGACGCCGATCTTCGCACGCAACTTCTGAAACTGGCGCGCCCAAGTGACTTCGTGAGAATGTATGCAGGCTGCTATTCCTCCCTCGAAACCTTCTCCTTGCTCGCCGCCGGCTTCTCTGCAATGAATGTGGCATGCAGGTGGGCGGGCTTGGCTCGTTGGCCGTAATGAAGTGTAACTCACCAAGGTCGAGCTTGCGTTGTGCAAACCCAGGCGGTGTTGTCGGACCGATAATGTTGCCGATGGTGCGAAATCGAAGCGGGGCGTCGTCATGATCAACGTCTAGTGCTTCTGCCATATTGGATGGCGGTGAAGCGAACTCCACTGTGGTTGATGCCACGGGTATCACCTTAACCACATCTGGTGTTGCATCTTCTGCTGAGTTCACACTAATGAGTTTGAGTGATGAGCTCTGATCTCCAACAGTGTTGTCGGCCTCCGCATTCCTTGGTCTACATGCCTTTGTGTGTTCGACGGTGAATGGATCCTCACTACTCCACACAGCTTGTTCACCATGAGCACTCCAATCCCACTGTTTTGCCTCGTCGAAGGTGACATCGCGCGTTACATGCACGCGCTTGCTGACAGGGTCATACACGCGATATGCCTTGGACCCGAACTCGTACCCAACGAAGATCATCGGCGTACTCAGGTCATCCAGCTTCTTCAGGTGAGCCTTCATGTTCTTAACATGCGCGATGCAGCCAAAGGTGCGAAAAAAGTGCACCGCCGGTCGTTTTCCATGCCAGGCCTCATACGGTGTCATTCCGTCAAGGCTCTGAGTCGACGCTCGGTTAAGGATGAAGATAGCGGTGGAGACAGCCTCACCCCAGAACATCCCGGGAAGACCCTTAGCCTTCAGCATGCTTTGAGCCATAGACACCACGGTTTGGTTGTGTTGTTCAATGACCTCATCCTGCTGTTGTGAAAAGGGAACCTTGAGTTGTCGTTGTACGCCACGGTCAGTACAGTATTCACCGAATTCTACTGAAGTAAAATCGTCACCGCGATTAGTGCGGAAAACCTTCAGCTTGCGCTCTGTCTCCACCTCCACTGTGGCTTGAAAGTGTCTGATTGCTGCTGGAGCCTGGTCTTTGCTTGCAAGAAGTTTGACCCACATGTAGCGGCTCATTTCATCCACGAGTAGCAGAAAGTAACGGTTCCCGCTTGGCGTTGTTGGCATGATCGGCCCACAAAGATCACCGTGGACAAGGTCGAGGACTTGTTCTGCACGATGCTTCACTTGCTCGGGGAAAGACGCTTGTTGCTGCTTCCCAGTCAGGCAGTTGTCGCAGACTTGATCTATTTGATCAATCCGCGGAAGCCCACGAACCATATCGTGTTGAGCGATCTTGGGCAGAGAATGAGAGTTCAGGTGGCCGTACCTTTCATGTCATCGCCATGCCACCTCTGACCCCCTTGTTGACAAGCATGTAGGCTGTGCAATGCTGAGTCTGAGCTTGTACAGCCGGTCGGGGAAGCGTTGCGCCCTAGCCAGCAGGCGTCATTGCTTGTCCCGAATCTTCACGACGCCTCCCTCGATCAATACCTGACAACCATTCTCATCGAGTTGTCCGATGCTGATGATGTTGGCGGTGAGGCTCGGGATGAAGTATACCCTCGTGAGTGCGTGGTGCTCACCGGTTTTACAAGTGAATAAGATTGTCCCGCACCCCTCGATATTGACGACAGATCCATCACCAAACTTCACGGTGCCGCGGATCCCAGAGTCAAGCTCAGAGAAGGCAGCGCGGAAACCGGTCATGTGGTTTGTGGCACCAGTGTCGAGGTACCACAGGTCGTCGTCGCACGCCTCCCTTTGAGCATGTTGTGCAAAGACCTTCGCCTCGACCACTCGGAGAGGACTGCAATGTGGCAGTGAGGAATTCGAAGTGGCAGATTGTGGTGGTGGTGTATCGGGCATCGCAGTACACGCCCTTACCATAAGGAGTGTCGGCTCGTCGTCGTCACCATGGGTTAGAAGAGCCTTAGCATGTCTCATCCTGCTGCGACAATCTTTGGCCCAATGACCCATTTTTCCGCAGTAGAGACATTGGTCTCTTGAGGCGTCATGACCGTCATTGGATCCCCTATCATCCCTTCGTGGTTGTCGGCGACGCCAGTTGCCAGTCTTGGAGTCGTTGACGGGTCCATCCCTCGCTTGTCACTCCTTCATCCGTGCATCCCACTCCTCCTCGGTGAGGAGCAAATTCCCTCCATAGTCGATGGTGGGTGCCGGGTCAAAACGGTCTTCCGCCGCTTTGAGTCTCCCTGTTACCTCCTCCACAGAGAGCGTAGAGATATCGAGGAGCGTCTCAATTGAAAGGGCAATTTGGGAGAACCTGGAGGGGACGACGCGCAAATACTTCTCAACGACCTTGTCTTGAGGCTCTGGATCGCCGAGGATCGTGAGTTGGTTGATCATCCCGGTGAGCCGCATTGCGAAGTCGTCCACCGATTCGCCGTTGTGAAAAACAATGCCTTCGTACTCCTTGCGGAGCTTTTGAGCATTGGCCTTGCGAACGCGATCAATGCCGATGCGCATGGTCTTCACGGTGTCCCACGCTTCCTTGGCAGTTGCCTTGACGGCGAGTATGGAGATCATCTCCGGCGGGACAGCGCGGAGGATGGCCTCCAGCGCCATCCGATCTTCCTGGAGTTCCGCACCGCCAGTGTCGACGGCATCCCAAAGACCGCGTGCTTGAAGCATGACCTTCATCATCAAGGACCAGTCGCTGTAGTTTGTCTTCGTGAGGATCGGGTACGTCGCCGATCCCCCGATCTCCTTCACCACTCGATGTACCACCAGAGGGCCGCTACCGCTGTCAACGGGGGGTCTGGGACGTGTCGATGATGTCTGGGAGAGTCGGGGCGATGAGGGCTCGGAGTTCGGCATTGTGGATGAAGCCATCCTCCCTCTGATACCAAATGTTGGAAATGCCTGACCGTTCGACACGAAAACACAAGCGAGAATGGAAAGAAGATTGAAGGAAAAATACTTGAACACAAATGATGTTTTGTGCACCACCAATTGGGATGCTTTTCTGAAGAGGTTTTCATTTCATTATATAGGCAAAAAAAACAAGATGTATTTACAACGTAATTAAAACCACGCGGCAGCCTTAATGAGGTCAAACCGCGTTGACTCATCAATGAGGGGAGAAAAAAAAACCCGGTGAAATAAATTCCAAATAAAAAATAGTCAACAGAGCCAAGGCAGTAGCCTCTGAACAGCAGTGCTGATCCCAAAGAAAAACACCCCCCCCCCTCCCAACAACTAACCTAACCCTCAGCTCACACGGACATCCCTTCCTTACATTCCTATCAATCCATGTTGAGAAAATCCCCATCATATTGGGACGATTCCACGATGCTCAGGTGGAATCATCTCAAGAACCCTAATCCAAATCGCATCAAAATCAAAGGCAATTGAAGTGAAATAAAACGGGAGGAGGAGAATTGTACATAGAATTGTTGTCGAAACATACCCAGAATCGCCCCATTTCGAAGGGGATCAAAGGATGGATGAGAGGGGAAGGGAACTAGTTGAAATGGACTTCCCGTAATCCATCTTCCTCTTAAAAATAAAGGAGGGGCCAGCCGGAAATTACCGGCCTGCCGTCGTTTCATAAAAACCACCCAGGAGGGTCATTGCGATGTGGCCTCCCAGCGTTGCCGTGCAGCGCCCCTTCCTGGTGGGTGCATGTTGCAGTGCAACTCGAGGGGCTATGGCGCAACGCCCACCGCCTGATCTTCGGCTGCAACAAGTAAAGGCACCACACCGTCGCGGCCTTCCCCATCAGCCCGACATTAGGTTCCTCTGTCGGTGCAGCAGCTGTTAATATTATTTCAACGGTGTCGTTCCTCCTATACTTTTCATCATAATATTCCAATTCAAAGTAACGGTGTGTTGAATTTTATAAAAAAGATAAATATTTGATTTATTCATGCTTATACTATTTTCTTGAATTAATATTTATATAAATGAAAATATTTTTAATTATTAATAATAACAAATAATATTTTCATGGGTATCTAAATATTTTGGTCAACGTAATTTATAAATAATGATTTTTCTAAGTTCAACATAATTTATAAATAATAATAACAATCAAATATAAATAATTTTGATAATGTGTATATAAATAATTTTGATTATAACTAATTATGTGTATATAAATAATCAAAAGTAATTTATAAATAATTTTGATTATAGTTAAATTTGATTATAAATAATTGTGATTATCTTGAATTAATAGTTTATATAAATAATTTATAAATAATGTTGAATTAATAAATATTTTGAATCAATAACTTTGAATTAATAACTATTTTGAATTAGTGATTATTTTGAATTAATAATTATTTTGTATTAATAATTATTTTGTATTAATAATTTTTAATTTTTAATTTTGATTGCCTTCAATTAAAAATTTTGAATTAATAAATTATGTAAATAATTTCGATTATCTTTAATTAATTTTTTAAAATTTTAAAATTTGTATCAATATATGTTTGTAGTTTAATATTTACCTAATTTTAGTGATATGAAAGATAATGATTGATAAAAAATCAAAATTATTGTTTTTTTATTTGTTATAAAAAATGTAATAAAAATACTTTTTTTAAAAAGGTTATTCGTGTCATTTAACATAAATTATTGATGTTGGGCAAACATGGTGGCGGGTGTGGTGTCCGTGGAGATTTAGTTTATGGTTGTTTTTTATCTTGGGCAAACATGCTCTTTAATCTTGTGTGTATGTGTTATTTTTTAATAAAGGTTATTTGTGTCATTTGCACCAAAATAGTTTATTTTCTTTTCTTTTAAAAATTGACATCAAACATGATGAAGAGAAATCCAAATCATTTCTTTTCTTTTACCAAGTTATTAATCCAAACACAAAGAGATAAATCACAATTATCTATTTTCTTTTCTTTTCTTTTATAAACTATCAAATCATTTCTTTTCTTTTACTAAAATCTCATCAAACACAACCTAAGCACCCACCAGGGCCAGGGTCGGCCCTGGGGCAAGCCCCAAGGGCCCCTGGGCTAGGGCAACGCTCAAGGAAAATTTTTACAAATGACGTCATTTTGAACTTTTTTACTGTAGCTCACAATATATTTAGGGAAAATTTTATGATATTGGTCTGGGACAGCTGAATTTTTCGAGTCGTCATTGACCAGGACACAACCTCACAAGCTGCGGTGTGACCACCTTCCTGACCCTTATGCACACGTATACGTAACACTCACCACGACATACATTACCACAAAACTTAATTTCTGCAGCGCCATTTTTTAACAGCGCTGATAAAGGGGGTGACTTTATCAGTGCTTATAAAGGGTACTTTTAACAGCGTTAAAAAAACGTTGTTAAAATTGGTCTTTTATCGGTGTTTTTTTTAACGTTGTTTAAGGGGATCCCTTTATCAGTGTTTTTTTAGTAGCACTGATAAATGGAGGCTTTATCAGCGCTTTTTTCCCTAGCGCCGATAAAGGGTATATTTCAAAAATAAATTATATTTCATAAAAAATAATATATTCATATATAAATATATAAGTATATTTATATTGATATAAATATAATATATATTTTTTAAATATGTTTTAGATAAGTATAAATAAACATTGCCACTTAATATATAAGATATGTAATGAAAATGACTTATAAAATATCTTAAAAAATTATTAATTAATAATTTGCTAATTATCATCGACTAATAATCATTTAATAATAATTTGAAGACACAAAAAATCAAAAAATTAATAAAAGATCTAAAATAAGTTGAAAACATAACTCAAACTTCAAACGACCATAACTTTTGATCCGGGTATCCGTTTGAGCTTTACACCATATCAAATCGAAGCCTGCAATGATCTCTACGCACTAGTGACCCAAATAAATCTTTTGTCACATTTTTCGAGGTCAAAAAAGGCCCAAAAGGCCTCCAAAATTGAGTTTTTGGTCCGGATACCCAAATTTTTTATCATTCAATGGAATTTTAGCCTCATTTCATAGGGTCTTTTTGACTTTTTTCACTGGGGACTGAATTTATTCTGAAGGGTTACATTTATATTGATATTATGGCTTTGAAATTTTATCATTTTTCACAATGTAATGTTAATTGTAATCAATTATATAACAATATATACATATTTTTTATATATTCACCCACACAGATTTAATTTTATAAATAAATAATTAAACATATTTACATATAAAGTGTATTTCTCAATATATAAGACTTATCTAAATAAAAAACTAACATCCATTTTATTTAAAATACGAATATATTAATATTTATATACCTATATGATGTGTGTGTGTGTGTGTGTGTATGTGTCTGTATTGAAAAACTGATATATATTATCTATATATTCTAAACACATGTATATACATATTAATATATAATATTTGTAAATATATATAAATATGTATAATTATACTTACAGATACACATATAATATATATATATGTGTGTGTGTGTGTGTGTTGTATATATGTATTTATTTATTTATAAACACTCACAAAAAAACATATTTTATAAATGTATTTAAAACTGATCTTATAAATATATATTAATATACAAATAAATATACGGATAAAAAATATAAATATATATAAATAAATAGATATAAATATATATTAATATATGAATAAATATATAAATATATAAATATAACTACATATGTGTACATATATATATATATATATGTTAATATAAATATATATTAATATATGAATAAATATAACTATATATATATATAAATTGGTATATTATTAAATGGAGAGCAGAACAATATGGTGGAGTGGTAAATGCTTAGGCGCCCAGACAAGAGGTCGTGGGTTCGAATCCAAGGGGAGGTAGGTCGCGCGTGTGGGTGGAATTGGTGTTAGCGCTGTTAAAGGGGGTGGGGTGGCAGCTGGGGCGTGTGGGTTGGGTGGGGGTGACTGAGGCATGAAGGATGGGGGTGGGGGCGCTGTTAAAAGGGGCTTCAAGCGCTGTTGAAGCCCCTCCCCGATATGCATATTTTTTTTGTTTTGTTTTTTTAACTTTTATCAGCGCTTTAAAAAAGAATTAATAAAAGACCCATTTATCAACGCTTTTTTTAGCGTTGTTAAAGGGGACCCTGTAGTACCCCCTATTTCTGGTATGTAACCCCTACTTGATACTTTTCATGGTTATAAAGTTAAGGGTGATGAATGAGAGAGTCGGGAGAACTTTGAATGAAGTTTTGAGGCAAAGGGGAAGTCGCACGGGCGGTGCACGGTTTGTCTAACCGAGTGGCCAAACTGTGCATAGTTTGTCCTTTTGAGGCAGTGGATCCCCGCACGGTTGAAGCACAGTTAGAGAGACCGTGTGATGAAGTCGTGCGAGGGTCTGCCTAGGTAGTGGCTAGCACATGGTTAGCGCTCGGTTTGTCTAATCGTGCGAATTAATCGTGCGGGCACTTAAGTGAGATCCTAAAAAAGTGTATCTCACACATTTTTGCCTCTAAATGGATCTTTTTTCCTCCTAATCGACCATAACTCAGGATTTTTCTTCTCCTAAGGTCAAAGAAGGTTCTCCCATCATTCTAGAGGCGATCCGACTCAAAGTTGGATTCTTGAGGTATGTGATCATTCTTCTTCGTTCTTGTTCAGTTTCTTAGATCTACTTAAATCTATTTATCCTCTTCTCTTAGCTTCTTATATCTACACCCGTTATGGGTAGATCTAGGAGTTTGGATTCCAAATATGATGAGTTTTGGTCTCGGTCTTGTTAGGAGAAGGGATCTAAGGCGGGTTCTTGGAGAATCGACCCGGTTTTCTTGAGCGTTCTTCGTTCGTTTTGGTTTTCATCAAAACCTTTGAGGTAGGAGGCTTCTCTCTCGACTCCTCTTTCTAGAATTGACTGTCTTAGTTTCAAATTGGTTTATTTTAATGATATTGATTGTAAAAAATATGGAATAAATCTTCTTCAGTGATGATTTATGGTTTTAGTGAAATTGTAAAATCCTAGTGAATTGTCGTGCAAAGTGATTTAGCCTCTTGAATTTAAAATGATGATTTTAAATTATTGATTTGTTGGATTTTTTAAATGGTTTGATGAAAATTGGTTTTCAATAAAAAATGGGTGTTTTATTGAAATGGTTTGGTATTGAAATGACTTTGATGGAATTGGTTTTCAATAAAAAGGGTGTTTTTATTGAAAAGATGTTTTGGCATGATCCTTGGGTATATTGGTGTGTGATTTCATATTGCATTTCTGGGGATTGGTTGAAATATGACCTTGTGCTCAGTGCCAAAGGTTAAATGACACATGGGATATAAAAGTTTATGTTGCATATACGGGGCATGGTTGAAATATGACCTTGTGATCGGTGCTAAAGGGTTAATGACACATGGGATATAAAAGTTCATGTTGCATATATGGGGCATGGTTGAAATATGACCTTGTGCTCGGTGCTAAAGGGTTAATGGCACATGGGAAACAATTACCTTGTGACGACTTGGTAGATCGACGAGAAACCGCTCATGAGTATGAAACTATCATAGTGTAGCATGCATGGTTGATTCAATAGGTTTGTGGAATGGTTGGGTATGCCAAAAAGGGGATAGCGTGAAATGGTTTTAAAGCTTGTTTAGTTATTTTTATGGAAAAATAACTTGCTGTAAAATTGGTTTAGATTGAACTCGTATTCTTTTGGTTATAAATGGTTTTGGGAAATTTGTTTATATCTTGTTATAAACTGTTTTGAGAAAATGTTTTATATAAACTATTTATTCTAAATGTTTCTAACTCTTCTATCCTAGTGGCACGTGTCACGACCCGTCCTCGGAGCCCGTGCCGTGACTACCCCAAGCCCGCCTTCCATAGGCCAGGGGCTGGCGACTAGCACCAAGACGTAAATCCCAACAAAAGGGAAGGCATTACCTTTGAAAAGTAAACAAGCACCACAGAGTAATCAAGCGGAAAAGTAAACACTAAGTAAAAACTGTAACAAGCTGTGCTGAAAGTAAGGGGCCGAAAATACAAGCCCAACTGTAAAGTACAACTGAAAGGGAAAAACAACAACTGAAAAGGAAAACCGCAGCGTCGAGCCGTCCTCTGAAGGTCCCACCTGAAGGGTGGTTACAAATAGCCTCCACAGCTCCTCGGTCCAGCCGTCCGCTCCGAGTACGTCCCGCCCAGTGGTCCACCTCCAGGTACCGTCCTGCTCCGCAAGCCTCCACCACGACCAGTGCTGTCCGTCGTCTGCAACCAACACAACGAAGTGCGGGCATAGCCCGTGCATGGGTGAGTATAAGCTACTCAGTAGGGACCCCGAGACCCCCGAAGGTCTCCCAGAATCCACAAAGGATAACCACAAGGAAAGATACAATCATGAAGTAACAACCGACACTGCTTAGGTATATGCCCATACATATACCTAAGTCATCAATTCCCGTTCGGCTCCAACATTCGAGCCCAAGCACAACCCAGTCCACACAGGAAAGCAAAACGTAAACCCACACAGGATAGCTCAACACAATCCACAAAGGAGAGTAAACAGTAAATCCACACAGGATAGCTCAACACAATCCACAAAGGAGAGTAACAGTAAATCCACACATGATAGTTCAACACAATCCACAATGGAGAGTAACACAAGATTCAGCTTACGCATGTATACTTCTACGGATGACGATAAAGACGATCACTGATCCATCTAAGTCGTCGGACCCACAAAGGATCGATAGGTACTAACCCCCGCAAAGACCCACACAGGATCGGGCCCACACAGGACCTGTAGGCGCTGGCTCACACAGAACCGCTGAGCGCTGACCCACACAGGATCGGACCCACACAGGATCGGGCCCACACAGGACCTGTAGCACTGACCCCCAAGGGATCGCTGAGTGTTGTAGTCGTCGCAGTCCACTGAGGATCTCTGCACAGTCGTCATCGCAGTCCATTGAGGATCTCTGCACAGTCGTCGTCGCAGTCCACTGAGGATCTCTGCACAGTCGTCGCTGTCGAAGTAGCAGTCGCAGCCAGCACTAGGGTTCCCGCACACAACAAGCTCGTTCGGGAGGGTCCGCTCCACGAGCCGAGTAGCTGATACATCAACTGACACAAAGTCCGAGGTTGATGTATCCAAAAGTTCCGTATCGTCAACAGGAACTCAACGTCGCAGACGGCGCGTCAATCGGACGCCCGGTCTGAGAGTTATTGGCTTTTTCGTCCCAGGGGCCCGGTTGGTTTTTAAGGCAAAACCAACCCGACCATACTCCACTTGCGTCCAAACCTCGGGCGGAGTGAGCCAAAAGATCCGTCTCACTTAGAGGAATCCACCAAAGTTGACGGCACGTCAATCGGACGTTCGTAGCTCAAGATATTAGCGTTTCCGCTCCGAGGGCCCGGTTGGTTTCGTGTACGAACCAACCCGGCCGAACCCAAAGTATTCCTAAACCTTGAGTGTGATATACCGAAACGACCGTCTCGATCCAAGGATCGTGTTGCCACTGACGGCGTGTCGTTCGGAGGCCCGTAGCTCAAGTTACGGGCAAAAGACCGAAAACGGTCCGAAGACGGGGGGTCCGGGCCCGGGCCGACCCGGCCCGACCTTTCCTGGGTCGGCCGAACCGGGTCGACCCGACCCCCTCTGACCCGGCCGGTCGGACCGGCCTGGCTCGGCTCGGCTGAGTGCCGCGGGGCGCTGCCCCCGCGGTTTGGAGGTGCCGCGGCCCTCGAAGGGCCGCGCTGATTGAAAGGACGCGGCATGTCGCCGCGTCCCGTGTGTGCGAGCCGGAACCGCGCGGCCGCGGGTCCGCTGGCCGCCGCCGCCGCGCCGGCGACCCGCGCCGCCGGTAACTTCCGTGGGCCACCGGAGTTGCTCCGGTGGTCCGTTTTCCTTCCCGTCTGCGCCGTTGTTCCTCCCGGGTTCCGTTCTTCACTGCGAGATCAACAAATCGCCCTTGCGTCATGTTTTGTCGTCGCCCGCCAAATCCGCACAACCAAGAAGAACGACGGAGGGTTTGTCGGGCCGTGTTTGATTGGCCCGCACCCTCCGCGTTAGTTAATAACCACGGGAGAATTATATTCAACACATGAAACAACAATTTTAATAAATTAAAATTGTTCATATGAATCCGGTTCTTTAATTTTAAAGAAACGTTCACGGGAAAATATAAAAGGGGTATTTCCAAAATAAAATCCCTACCTCATCAAGTCGTCGCCGCGGGTTCTTCGCAGATTTGATCGTCGCAGAAGGAGGGGTTCGTCACAGAAGGAGGGGATCGTCGCGGTATTCGGCGCTGCGTCGACGAACTCCGAGGACCAAGAAACAACAGATTTAATTTTAATAATTAAATCCATCTTGAGTTAAAAAAAATCCACAAAGGAATTTAAAGAATCGCAAACACTCACCTCAACGGATGATCGAAGGTTCTTGTCGTGGGGGAAGGAACGTCGCCGAAGAACGTCTCGGATGAAGCGTCGTCAAACTCCGAGGGTGACGATGTTCTTCGCGTTCTTCGCGTTCTTCGCGAAGGAGGATGAAAGCTCAAGAATTCTGTCAAAGCCTCTCAACGTGTAATCCTCCAAATGTTGTGTTGGTCTTATTTTATTATTACGCCAACAAACAAAAAAGAGGTAAGTAACGACCCATTAATTCGTAGAATTAATTCAACGAAGAAACTGCCTATTTAATTCACGAATAAAACCGCCCAATTAAATGGTGCGTTAAGAAAATAAGAAAACGTGTCAGTTGACTTCATAATGACGGGTTTTCGCGGGTGCGTTACTTAGCAGAAAAGAAACGGTGGGGCTCGTGCGGGTCCCACCTCACAAATATCCTACCAAGAGGGTAGGATATTTTTGGATAGCATCCTATCCGTATCAAATCAGCTTAAGTGGCTTCAAGTAGCTTAAGTGAAATAAAATAAAGTTTGTCGAACAATTTATTTTATTTCTTAACTTTAAGCCCAAAAATTAAAAACCACCACTGAGCAAACGCAACTCCGGAAGAGGCGTTTCTAAGAAAATACCGGTGCTGCGATTCCATCGGTGCCCTCAGAATTTGATTCCGGGCACTGGTTCAAAAGTTAGAAAAACCCGCTCGTCCGTTCACTGAACGTACCCGAGCCAAACTTCGGAAAATGATTCCGGGCACACCGGGCCTCAGAATCAGGTACCGTCAGAAACTACGTTCTTGTAAAATTCCAAAGAAAATTAAGAGAAAAAAAATTTCCTTGAAATTTACGGGTCTTTACAGTACTCCCAACTCAGGGATTTATGTCCCCGTAAAGATACATCATAAACTAGGGAAACAAATGTGGGTACTGAGCACGCATTTGAGCCTCCCGCTCCCATGTGCTCTCCTGGAGGTTCCCGTGCTGCCATCTGATGCGCACACGAGGAATCGATCGCCCACGTAGGACCCGCTCCTATCGATCCTCTATCTCCACCGGGACCTCCGCAAAAGTCGCCCCATCATCAACGTCCAGCTCCCCATAGTCAATGATATGTGTCAGGTCGTGCACGTATCTCCTCAGCTGAGATACGTGGAAGACGTCGTGCACCCGGTGCAACTGAGGTGGTAGAGCCAGGCGATAAGCCACCTTGCCAATCCTGCTGAGGACCTGGAATGGTCCAATGAAGCGTGTAGACAACTTTCCGCCTCAGCCAAATCTCCGCAAACCACGTCGAGGTGAGACCCGCAAGAAGACGTGGTCGCCATCCTCGAACTCTAGTGGCCTCCGCCTCCTATCAGTATATGACTTCTGCCAGCTCTGAGCTGTCCTCATCCGCTCCTGGATGACCTGGACCTTCTCTGTCGTGGCCCGGACCATCTCTGGTCGCACGAGTGCTGACTCCCCAGGGTCTGTCCAGCACAAAGGAGATCTTCAAGGTCTGCCGTACAACGCCTTGTATGGTGCCATCCCGGTGGTGGAGTGGTAGCTGTTGTTATACGCGAACTCCACCAAGGGTAGGTGGTCCTCCCAGCTGTGACCAAAGTCGAGGACACATGCGCAGAGCATGTCCTCGAGAGTCTAAATGGTCCTCTCCGTCTGACCATCCGTCTGAGGGTGAAAGGAAGTGCTCAGACGTAGCCGCATCCCGAACGCCTCCTGCAACCCCTTCCAAAGCCGGTAAGTAAAGCGAGCATCTCGATCGGAGATGATAGAAGATGGAACACCGTGAAGCCGTACAATCTCCTGAACGTAGAGACGCCCCAAGCTCTCCACTGAGCCCTGCTCTCGGATGGGTAAGAAGTGTGCCGACTTGGTGAGTTGGTCAACAATCACCCAAATGGAGTCGTGACCTCTGGAAGTGCGTGGAGGTCCAGTCATGAAGTCCATATATATCCCGTCCCACTTCCACTCCGGGACCTCCAAGGGCTGTACCAAGCCTGCTGGTACCTGATGCTCTGCCTTCACCTGCTGGCAGGTGAGGCACCATGAAACGAACTCTGTAACATCCTTCTTCATGCCCGACCACCAGTGCTATCGTCTGAGATCCTGGTACATCTTCGCCACTCCAGGATGTACCGCCAAAGGAGAAGTGTGAAACTCTATCAGCACCTCCTCTTGTAAAGCGACTGGTACCAAGGTACGTCCTCTGAAAAGGACGTCGTGCTCTGATCCAAGGGAGAAACCATCAGGTGCCTGTCCTGAGGATATCTGTGCACGTCGCGTCTCACAGTCAGCGTCCCCACGTTGTGCCTCTCTGACCCGCTGTATAAGTGGAGGGGTGACTGTGAGAGACTGAAGGAAGGCTGCTCCGTCCCTATCCACGAAGGATATCTGCAAGGCGGCTAGCTGCTCTGTCGCCTCCTCAAGTAGCTGAATGCCCGTCCTCCTGCTGAGGGTATCGGCTACTACGTTCCCCTTCCCAGGAGTATAGACTATCTCAAAGTCATAGTCCTAGAGAAACTCGAGCCATCGCTGCTGTCTCAGGTTCAGGTCCTTCTGAGAGAATATGTACCTGAGACTCTGGTGGTCAGAAAAGACTGTAAAGCGCTCGCCCATCAGATAGTGCCGCCAAGTCTTCAGTGCGAAGACCATTGCTGCTAACTCCAGGTCATGGGTAGTGTAGTTATGCTCATGCGGCCTCAACTGACGTAATCCATAGGCAATCACGGCCCGCTCCTGCATCAGGACACATCCGAGTCCAGTCCCTGATGCATCGCAGTAGACTACGTATCCAACTCCCTCCTCAGGCAACCTCATGATAGGTGCGCTGGTCAATCTCTGTCTCAGCTCCTGAAAGCTCTGATGACATCTGTCTGACCACACAAAGGGTTTCCCCTTCTTCATCAAAGCTGAGAGTGGCACCACAACTCTGGAGAAGTCCGGCACAAATCTCCGATAGTATCCGGCTAGACCCAAGAAACTCCGCACCTCCGTCACGCTCCTGGGTGGCTCCCAAGCTAGCACTGCCTCGATCTTCGCGGGATCCACTGAAACTCCCGCCTCAGAAATGACGTGCCCCAAGAAGTGGACCTCACGTAACCAGAACTGGCACTTCGAGAGCTTTCCATAAAGCTGGTGCTCCCGGAGTGTGTCTAGTACAACCCGCAAGTGGTAGGCGTGCTCCTCCTCCGTGGTCGAGTACACCAAAATGTCATCGATGAAGACCACGATAAATCGATCGAGGTATGGCTGGAAGATCCTGCTCATGAGGCTCATGAACACTGCTGGAGCGTTGGTTATGCCGAAAGGCATAACCAAGAACTCATAGTGGCCATACCGACACCTGAAGGCCGTCTTCTGCACGTCCTCGTCTCGAACTCTGAGCTGATGATAGCCTGACCCGAGGTCTATCTTCGAGAACCACCGTGCTCCCTTGAGCTGATCGAAGAGGTCATCAATCCTCGGTAGCGGATACTTGTTCCTCACTATCACCTGGTTCAAGCGACGATAGTCGACACACAGTCGCAAGCTCCCGTCCACCTTCTTGGCGAACAAAATCGGGGAAGCCCAGGGTGAAACACTGGGTCAGATGAACCCCTTGCCTTGCAAGTCCTCCAACTATACTCGCAGCTCTCGAAGCTCAGCGGGGGCCATCCGATATGCTGGAGTGGATATCGGGGCTGTCCCGGGGTACAGATCAATGTAAAAGTCCACCTCTCTGCGAGGAGGTAGCCCTGGAACATCATCGGGAAAGACGTCCGCGTACTGATCCACCACTGCAGGAAAACTAGGACTCCGCACGTCAACTGCTCCAAGGATGAGGCTAGCCAACTGATGAGTGATGGGTTGTCCCCTCCTTTGCGAGAGTCCATCCTATACTGCAAAGGCCCCCTTCTTGCCGGTGAAGGTGAACCTGCTCCCGTCGGTGCGCACACATCGCACCTTGCGCCTAAAACAGTCAATCTGAGCATGGACTGTGGATAACCAATCCATGCCCAAGATGACGTCGTAAGGCCTCGACGCCGCTACAAGAAGATCCCAGCCGAAGCTCTCACCTCCTAGAGTAAGCTCACACTGCCGGCACCAGTGCGTAATCGTCGAGTCTGCTCCCGTAGGGGTCTCTATCCATAAGGATCGAGCCAACGGCTCTGTCGGAATCTCCGAGATCTGAACAAGGGCAGCGACTATGAAAGAGTGACTCGCTCCTGTGTCTATAAGAACTACAGCAAGGGTGGAATAGACACAGATCGTACCTCGAATCATCTCTGGCGCACCGTGGTCGTAGGCCTTCGCTGCCTGGAGCTGTGCCTATCTCTGCCCGCCAGCTCCCTGTGGTCGAGGCAGACCTCCTGGTGGTGGTGGTGGCAGAGCCTCAAAGCGTCGCCCACCACCTGCTGCTCGGCCAACTCCTCTGCCTCGTCCGCCTCCTCCCTACGGACCGCCACGGTCGACCCTCTGCCTCTGCCTGGGTGGCCCCTCCACCGTCTGCTGCTCCTCGGTACGACGGGTCGGGCAGTCACGAGCCATGTGGCCCTGCCCGCCGCACGCGTAGCACTGCCTGCCTCTCGGAAGACTGGCTCCGCGCTGTGTGCCCCACACTGCTGAGCCAGTGTCCTGAGGTCGTCTACGAGAGGGTCTGGTCTGCCTGGAACTCTGAGTCATCCGTTGGCTACCTGCTGCCGAAGACTCTGCTACCTGCCGCCCTGCGGTAGGTCTCACTGTGGACTCAGCCAGAAAGCTCTCGATCAGAAGGGCTCGCTCCAATACTCCTGCCTGGGTCGGGATGCTGAGGGAGATTAGTGATGCCCTGATCTCGTGTCTCAAACCATGCTCAAAGGTCCGGGCCCGGAAGAAGGGGTCCCGTACCATGTCAGTCGAGTAGCGAGAAAGATCGGTGAACCTCGCAGCATACTGGGCGACCGTCAAGCTGCCCTGCCGCAGCTGAAGAAGCTCCTGAATGCGCACCGCACGGAGGGTGGCCGGGACGAACTCTGAGCGGAAGATTCTCTCGAAGTCCGTCCAGAGAAGAGATGCCTTATCGTGCACCTGGAGCATCAAGCTCCACCATAGGACCGCTGCTGCGTGCAGTAGGATCGCCGCGAGGATCACCATGATGTCTGCTGGTGTCCTCAATAGCCTGAAAACTCGAACGACCGCCTCCAGCCAGTCCTCGGCTGCCTGGGGGTCCGTCTCCCCATGAAACCTGGGTGGTCCCTGGTGCTGGAACTCGTGCAGAGCTCCGAGGTGACGTGCATCGTCAGCGGTCGGTGCTGGAAGCATCAGGGGCTTGGCGGGTAAAGGTACCGCCAGTGCCTCTGCTGTCAACGGGCCCTGTACCGAGGCCTCGTCGCTCGGCGGGCTGTCGTCGCGTTCTACTCTCGAAACCCTAGCTGGCTGCCATCGTGGGGCCATCCTGAAAAGGAAACAAGTGCGCCACGGTTAGAACAATATACCTGGTGAGCTGACACAAGTAATCACAAAGAAAACTTGAAACACACATGCAATCAATGTTTTCGTGCATTAAGTTGGAAATCAGAAGTCAGAGTCCTGGTGTATGGATACGTCGGCCGCCGCACCAACACTGGACTCCCTGGACTGATAACCACACCCAATACGCTAAACACTATTGCTTCACACATAAGAAAGATCAGAGTCTGCAGTATAACCGACCACCTTTGATACCAATTTGTCACGACCCGTCCTCGGGGCCCGTGCCGTGACTACCCGAAGCCTGCCTTCCATAGGCCAGGGGCTGGCGACTAGCACCAAGGCGTAAATCCCAACAAAAGTGAAGGCATTGCCTTTAAAAAGTAAACAAGCTCCATAGAGTAATCAAGCGGAAAAGTCAACACTAAGTAAAAACTGTAACAAGCTGTGCTGAAAGTAAGGGACCGGAAATACAAGCCCAACTGTAAAGTACAACTGAAAGGAAAAAACAGCAACTGAAAAGAAAAAACGCAGCGTCGAGCCATCCTATGAAGGTCCCTCCTGAAGGGTGGGTACAGATAGCCTCCACAGCTCCTCGGTCCAGCCGTCCGCTCCGAGTACGTCCCGCCCAGTGGTCCACCTCCAGGTACCGTCCTGCTCCGCAAGCCTCCACCACGATCAGTGATGTCTGTCGTCTGCAACCAACACAACGAAGTGCGGGCATAGCCCGTGCAGGGGTGAGTATAAGCTACTCAGTAGGGACCCTGAGACCCCCGAAGGTTTCCCAGAATCCACAAAGGATAACCACAAGGAAAGATACAATCACGAAGTAACAACCGACATTGCTTAGGTATATGCCCATACATATACCTAAGTCATCAATTCCCGTTCGGCTCCAACATCCGAGCCCAAGCACAACCCAGTCCACACAGGAAAGCAAAACGTAAACCCACACAGGATAGCTCAACACAATCCACAAAGGAGAGTAAACAGTAAATCCACACAGGATAGCTCAACACAATCCACAAAGGAGAGTAACAGTAAATCCACACAGGATAGTTCAACACAATCTACAAAGGAGAGTAACACAAGATTTAGCTCACACAGGTATACTTCTACGGATGACGATAAAGTTGATCACTGATCCATCTAAGTCGTCGGACCCACAAAGGATCGATAGGTACTAACCCCCGCGAAGACCCACACAGGATCGGGCCCACACAGGACCTGTAGGCGCTGGCTCACACAGAACCGCTGAGCGCTGACCCACACAGGATCGGGCCCACACAGGACCTGTAGCACTGACCCCCAAGGGATCGCTGAGTGTTGTAGTCGTCGCAGTCCACTGAGGATCTCTGCAAAGTCGTCGTCGCAATCCACTGAGGATCACTGCACAGTCGTCGTCGCAGTCCACTGAGGATCTCTGCACAGTCGTCGCTGTCGAAGTAGCAGTCGCAGCCAGCACTAGGGTTCCCGCACACAGTAAGCTTGTTCGGGAGGGTCCGCTCCACGAGCCGAGAGGCTGATACATCAAATAACACAAAGTCCGAGGTTGATGTATCCAAAAGTTTCGTATCGTCAACAGGAACTCAACGTCACAGACGGCGCGTCAATCGGACGCCCGGTCTAAGAGTTATTGGCTTTTTCGTCCCAGGGGCCCGGTTGGTTTTTAAGGAAAAACGAACCCGACCATACTCCACCTGCGTACAAACCTCGGGCGGAGTGAGCCAAAAGATCCGTCTCACTTAGAGGAATCCACCAAAGCTGACGGCACGTCAATCAGACGTCCGTAGCTCAAGATATGAGCGTTTCCGCTCCGAGGGCCCGGTTGGTTTCGTGTACGAACCAACCTGTCCGAACCCAAAGTATTCCGAAACCTTGAGTGCGATATACGGAAACGACCATCTCGATCCAAGGATCGTGTTTCCACTGACTGCGCGTCGTTCGGAGACCCGTATCTCAAGTTACAGGCAAAAGACCGAAAACGGTCCGAAGACGGGGGGGTCCGGGCCCGGGCCGACCCGGCCCGAACCCCCCCTGGGTCGGCCGAACCGGGCCGACCCGAACCGGGTCGACCAGAACTGGTCCGACCCGGCCGGTCGGACCGGCCTGGCTCAGCTCAGCCGAGCGGCCGAGTGCAGCGGGGCGCCGCCCTCGCGGTTTGGAGGTGCCGCGGCCCTCGAAGGGCCGCGCTGATTGAACGGACGCGGCATGTCGCCGCGTCCCGTGTGTGCGAGCCAGACCCGCGCGGCCGCCGCCGCCGTGGCTTCAGCCGCGGCGGCCCTGTCCGGCGGCCCTATCCGGCGGCGCGCCGGGGCGCCGCCGCGCCGGCGACCCGCGCCGCTGGTAACTTCCGCGGGCCACCGGAGTTGCTCCGGTGGTCCGTTTTCCTTCCCGTCTGCGCCGTTGTTCCTCCCGGGTTCCGTTCTTCACTGCGGGATCAACAAATCACCCTTGCGTCACGTTTTGTCGTCGCCCGCCAAATCCGCACAACCACGAAGAACGACAGAGGGTTGTTCGGCCGTGTTCGATTGGCCCGCACCCTCCGCGTTAGTTAATAACCACGGGAGAATTATATTCAACACATGAAACAACAATTTTAATAAATTAAAATTGTTCATATGAATCCGGTTCTTTAATTTTAAAGAAACGTTCACGGGAAAATATAAAAGGGGTATTTCCAAAATAAAATCCCTACCTCGTCAAGTCGTCGCCGCGGGTTCTTCGCGGATTTGATCGTCGCGGAAGGAGGGGATCGTCGCGGTATTCGGCGCTGCGTCGACGAACTCCGAGGACCAAGAAACAACAGATTTAATTTTAATAATTAAATCCATCTTGAGTTAAAAAAAAATCCACAAAGGAATTTAAAGAATCGCAAACACTCACCTTAACGGATGATCGAAGGTTCTTGTCGTGGAGGAAGGAACGTCGCTGAAGAATGTCTCGGATGAAGCGTCGTCAAACTCCGAGGGTGACGGCGTTCTTCGCGTTCTTCGCGTTCTTCACGTTCTTCGCGTTCTTCGCGAAGGAGGATGAAGACTCAAGAATTCTGTCAAAGCCTCTCAACTTGTAATCCTCCAAATGTTGTGTTGGTCTTATTTTATTATTACGCCAACAAACGAAAAATAGGTAAGTAACGACCCATAATTCGTAGAATTAATTCAACGAAGAAACTGCCCATTTAATTCACGAATAAAACCGCCCAATTAAATGGTGCGTTAAGAAAATAAGAAAACGCGTCAGTTGACTTCATAATGACGGGTTTTCGCGGGTGCGTTACTTAGCGGAAAAGAAACGGTGGGGCTCGTGCGGGTCCCACCTCACAAATATCCTACCAAGAGGGTAGGATATTTTTGGATAGCATCCTATCCGGATCAACTCAGCTTAAGTGGGTTTCAAGTGGCTTCAAGTGGCTTAAGTGAAATAAAATAAAGTTTGTCGAACAATTTATTTTATTTCTTAACTTTAAGCCCAAAAATTAAAAACCACCACTGAGCAAACGCAACTCCGGAAGAGGCGTTTCTAAGCAAATACCGGTGCTGCGATTCCATCTGTGCCCTCAGAATTTGATTCCGGGCACCGGTTCAAAAGTTAGAAAAACCCGCTCGTCTGTTCACTAAACATACCCGAGCCAAACTTCGGAAAATGATTCCGTGCACACCGGGCCTCAGAATCAGGTGCCGTCAGAAACTGCGTTCTTGTAAAATTCCAAAGAAAATTAAGAAAAAAAAATTTCCTTGAAATTTATAGGTCTTTACAGCACGAGTTGGGAATTCATTAGGGAAAACCTACTGAATTTTATACTCATCCCTACTTTGGCACTTTGGTGCTTTTGCAGATGCTATCTTCTGGGACAGGGGAAAATGTAACGTTTTCCCATGTTTTTAGCACTACCTCGTGATGTTTGGGTTGTTTAAATATTTTGGAGCTTGGATATTGTGGAGCATGGAGTTTTTTGGTCTTTTGAGAGTCTTGTGTCATTTATCTACTGTGTACTTTGATACTTTGTTATTCTTCCATTGTTGTATATTTTGATGTAGTTTTGAGATACATGAAGTTGTTGAGTTGTCTTTCATTTTTCATGCATCATATAGAGAATGTTTGGTTATGGTTGGTTGTTTTATTGATTTATTTCTTAAAGAGTAAATCATCCGCCATTTGTATTTGAAACCCTTCGGCATTTATTTCCAGCCTTTGGTATCTTGGGGATGTCTCTTAAGGCCTAGTAATGACTCGTTGTACTCTTAAGCCAATGAGAATTGGCGGGTCATTACAAATGGTATCATTCTGGTCCTTCCCTTGTGCTACAAATCATTAGTGTTCTTGGTCTTGGAGTTGGAATTCCTTTTCGTCTATTTCTTGGGTTGGAATCTTAGACAAGAGTAGAATTTTCGGAACTTGAAATGTATAGCATAAAAGGATGTAGCTAACCCATTTATGTTGAACTTCAAGTTATTAGGGTGTTGGGTACAAAATTGTTTTGGATACACTTCTAGAATGTTGGAAATATCATTTTCATGGGTTTAGCCAATGAGATGAGCATGACATGCATTGTAGAGGAATGAATTCTCACTAGGATTGCATATCTCATTGTGAGGAATGATTTATGATTTTGTGCAAAGATGTAAATTTTTGAAAAATGCAGAATTTATTTTCAAATGAAATATTTTGAAAAGAGAATACTTGGTGTATTTTGAAAATGGTTCGATTTTCAAAACCAATGGTTGATTTTCAAAAAAGGTTGAACATGGAAAAATGTTGTTTTTGAAAAACAATGTTGTGATAGTTGATGTGATATAATTTGAAATGTTAAGCCACCAGTTGTTAGAGAGTGATATTGATGGAGTTTGTTGTTGGTTTAGAAAATGGAACCTGGTAGGCATCGTCGAAACCAACCTGAAGAAGCTGCGGAGAATGTGGTTTCACCTGAACCATAGGTGAACCAAGAGTTGGTTCAGAGTATTTTCCACGCTTTTCAAGCTGTAGATATGGGGAACTGGAGGAATGAGCTAAGGCATGTGGATCATACCATCCAGTTCATGAATCAGAATCCACCTACCTTCCAGGGTGATGCTGAGCCTAAGAAGGAAGAGGTGTGGCTGAATAGGATGAATCATATCTTCGATTTCATCGACACACCATCAGAGCTCAAAGTCAAGCTGGAAACTTATATGCTCGAGGATCTTGCATAAAAATGGTGGAATTTAGCAGTGCAAGCTAAATTGGATGAAAGACTTACATAGGAGGATTTTGAAGAATTGTTCAACAAACAATTCTGTCCTCATACGTTCAAGTTCCATAAAACGACAGACTTCTTCATCCTGAAACAGGAGAGCCTCTCTATCACAGAGTACGCGACTAAATTCACGAATTTAGTCTGTTTTGCACCAGAGGTTGCGGAAAGTGCATCTTTGAAGGCACACATCTTCGAATCGGGGCTAAGTCAGGAGATTCGATTGAAGATTGTAGTGCTCTATATTACGGATTATACAGAGATGGTGAACAGAGTGACTGTGGCTGAACATGATATCTCAGGATCGATAGGAGGAGGAATAATGATACCTATAGGGAATGGTGGGAACTCAACCATTGGGAGTAAGTGGAAAAGGTACACCTATTTCCAAGGTGGAAGTGGACATCAGAATCAGACAGAGGGATCATCAAACCTTCCTCCACAATCCCAGAGCAAAGCAGGTTGCTTTCAATGTGGTTCGCTTGACCACATAAAGCGAGAGTGTACGTCACAACCTAGATCATGCCATAACTACTACAAGATGGTAAATTTTCAGCACTATTGTCATAGTGCTCCAAGTTCAGGTGCTCGAGACACTTCTCAGGCGTTGCAAGCATCATATGCTTCAATAGGGCAAGGACAACAGACTCAGTATCGTTAGCAGAATAGAGCTAGCCATGGTGATTCTAGAAATACCATGACTCCTCAACCAGGGAAATCTCATCAAGGAAATAAGGAGAACAATGGAGTGACAAAGCAATTGTATGGAGATGAGCTGATGATTATCGATGATTAGGCTAGACCATCTGTGGTGAGAGGTACGATTCTTTTGAATTATACCCTTGTGAAAGTTCTCTTTGATACAGTTGCATCACATTCTTTCATTGCTTCTCATGTTGTTGACTTGCTATGTTTAAAGGTGGAAATGATGCCTTCTATTTTAAAACTGCAAACTCCTCTCAGTGAAAGAGAGTATCAAGCCTTTATGTGTTGAGCATGCATTATAATTGTTGATGAATTTGAGCTAAAATGGTACTTCTCTATGTTGGACATGGATGTCTATGATGTAATCCTGGGTATGGATCAGTTGAAAACGTCCAAGGCTCACATCGATTGTTATAGGAGAATAGTTAGTTTCACAATGGAGGACGACATCTAGCATCTCTTCAAAGGAGAGAGGATGGTAAAGAAAGGGGAAAAGAGCTTCTTAGCACCAAAGGTGAGAATGATCTCTTATTAGTTGAAAACATTGACTTTGGCATCAATGGAAGAGATTGAGGAAATTATTTTTCCATTAGATATGAATCGATTTCCATACATATTTCCCGAGAACTTCTCAGAGTTACCACCTATAAGGGAAGTAGAGTTTATGATTGATCTCCTTCTGGGGACCAGTCTTATTTCCCTTCCATATTATAGGATGACACCAACAGAGTTAGGGGAATTGAAAGTGCAGTTGGAGGAGTTGGAAAGCAAGGGTTTCATTCGACCAAGTACATCTCCATGGGCAACACTGGTTTTTTTTCATGAAGAAAGCTGATGGAAATCTTCAGCTGTGTGTTTATTATCATATGCTTAACCAAGTTACGATAAAGAATAGATATCCACATCCACACATTGATGATATGTTTGATTAATTAAGGAAAGCACAATGGTTCTCTAAGATTGACTTGTGATCAAAATATCATCAATTACGAGTTCGGAAGGAGGATATTCTGAAGACATCATTCAGAAGTAGATATGACCACTACAAATATATAGTCATGCCTTTTGGTCTAACGAATGCACCAGCGGTCTTTATGGATTTGATGAATCAAATATTTCAATGATATCTGGATTCTTTTGTTGTGGTGTTTGTGGACGACATCTTAGTGCATTCAAAGACAATTGATGACCACGAGAAACACCTAGAAATTGTGTTACAAATCTTGAGATATCACTTTTTGTATTCCAAATTATCAAAATGTGATTTTTAGATACAAGAAGTACATTTTCTTGGCCATTTCATTTCTGAAAAAGGCATTTTTGTGGATCCTGAAAAGATAGAAGTTGTTATCTCATGGAAACCACCGAATAATGTCTTCAAGATATGAAGCTTTCTTGGTCTAGCTAGTTACTACCGACGCTTTGTGCATGATTTTTCATGACTAGTTTCCCCAATGGTCACACTGACAAAGAAGAATGCTCCATTCCAATGGACAGAAGAATGCCATAAGTATTTTCAGGAGTTGAAAGTTCATCTTACATCAAAACCTATCTTGATCTTTCTAGAATCAAGATAGGGGTATGTGGTGTACTGTGATGCTTCAAGATCAGGGTTGGGTTGTGTTCTCATGCAAGGAGACCATGTGGTTGCTTATGGTTCAAGACATTTGAGGGTGCATGAGAAGAATTACCCAACACATGATTTGGAGTTAGCTGTAGTCATCCATGCCTTGAAAACATGGAGACATTATCTCTTTGGTGAGAAATTTACTGTGTTCACAGACCAAAAAAGTTTGAAACACATTTTATCACAGTGAGATTTAAATCTAAGGAAAAGGAGATGGATGGAGTATCTTCATATGTTTGAATTCAACTTGATGTATACACCAAGAAAAGGGAATTCAGTTGCAGATTCATTGAGTAGAAATTCATATGATTAGTTGTAAAAAGAAGCTTCAGATGAATGGAAGTTGATGTTAGTCCTAGCTAACATGCACGTGAAATGTGATGACCGAGGTGATGTTTCAGTTTTATTTACAGCTACGTTTGTTCCAAATTTGGTAAATGTGGTCAAAGAGGCATAAAAATCTAATACAGAATGTCTGGTTATGAGTTCAAAACTCAATGGTGGGGAGACCATTGAGGGCTGAAAACTTTATGGGAATTCAGTTTTTTTGCTTTAGAGAAAGGATGGTTGTACCTATGGCTTTTCAGAAACAACTCCTTCATGATTACCACCATTCGAGATGAGCTGTACATCCAGGTACATAGAAGATATATAAGTAATTAAAGATTTAGTTTTGGTGGAGAGGCCTGAAAAGGAAGGTGGCCGAGTTCGTCTCACGGTGCTTAACTTGATAATAGGTTAAAGTAGAGAATCATAGACCAATATGAATATTGCAGTATTTACCCATCCCAAAGTGGAAATGGGAGAAGATGGCAATGGATTTTGTTATAGGTCTTCCAAGAATGGTTCGTAAACATGACGCCATATGGGTTATAGTGGATCGACTTACCAAGTCGGCCCATTTCATCCATATTCGTGAAACTCATACGGTGGAGGATCTATCAAAAATCTATATTTGATAAGTGGTAAAGAGGAATGGCGTACCAATTTCAATAGTCTCGGACAGAGATCCAAGGTTCATATCTCATTTTTGGAAATCCTTACAAAAAGTCCTTGGGACTTAGTTGACTATGAGCACGACGTATCATCCTCAGATAGATGGCCAATCTAAGAGGACAATACAGACATTGGAAGACATGTTATGGGATTCTGTAATGGATTTTAATGGCTCATGGGAGGAGCATATACCCTTGGTGGAGTTCTCATACAATGACAATTATTAGGTCTCGATACATATGGCTCCATTTGAAGCATTGTATGGGAATCCTTGTCGCCCTCTACTATGCTGGGTGGAAATAGGTGAAACTTCACTAGTTAGGTTGAGCCTTTTATAAGAAACAACGAAGAAGATCCAATTGATCAGAAAGAGGATGGAGACAACTCAGATTCATCAGAAATCTTATGCAAATCACCGTAGAATATCGTTGTCGTTCGCTGTGGGTGATCATGTATTCTTGAGGATATCTCTAAGGCTTGGACATCGTCATTTTGGGAAGCAAGGTAATCTATCTTTGAGATACATAGGACCTTTAAAGATATTTTAACATGTTGGAGAGGTAGAATATCAGTTGGAATTACCACCACGATTTAGTTTGGTTCATAATGTGTTCCATGTATCTTAGTTGAAAAAGTATCAACATGATCCTGACCATGTGATCAGATGAGATCACGTTGACCTAGAGACGGATGCTTCGTTGATACATATCCCAGTATAGATTGTGGATAGGCAAGAGAAAGAATTTCATGAAAAAACCTTGGTCTAGTGTGGGTTTTATGGTAGCATGGTTAGATTCAAGAAGAGACTTGGGAACATGAAAAGGAAGTGAATGAGCGGTGGTCGAAACTCTTACAGTTGGGTGAGGGTTTTCTACTTTCCGTGGATGGAAAGACCAATGGTGGGGAGAATTTAGTACCCCTTATTTCTGGTATATAACCATTACTTGATTCTTTTCATGGTTATAAAGTTAAGGGTGATGAATGGGAGAGTCGAGAGAACTTTGAATGAAGTTTTGAGGCAAAGGGGAAGTCACACGGGCGGCGCACGGTTTGTCAAACTGTGCAGCCAAACCATGCATAGTTGGTCCTTTTGAGGCAGTGGATTCTACATGGTTGGAACATGGTTAGAGAGACCTTGTGAGGAAGCCATTCTAGGGTCTTCCTAGGCAGTGTATAATTCATGGTTAGAGCACAGTTTGTCTAACCGTGCAAACTAACCATGCGGGCAATTAAGTGAGATCCTAAAAAAGTGGATCTCACACGTTTTTGCCTCTAAATGGATCGTTTTTCCTTTTAAGTAGCCATAACTTGAGATTTTTCTTCTCTTAAGGTCAAAGAAGGTTCTACCATTGTTTCAGAGGTGATCCTAAGGCTTCCCTTGGTGAATCGAAGCTGAATTCTTGAGGTATGTGATCATTCTTCTTTGTTCTTGTTCGGTTTCTTAGATCTACTTAGATATAATTCTCCTCTTCTCTTGGTTTCTTAAATATACACTCTTTATGGGTATATCTAGATGTTTTTATGGAAAATATGATGATTTTTTGTCTCGATCTTGTTAGGAGAAGGGATCTAAGGCGGGTTCTTAGAGAATCGACCCGGTTTTCTTGAGCGTTTTTCGTTCGTTGTGGTTTTCGTCAAAACCTTTGAGGTAGGAGGATTCTCTCTTGAATCCTCTTGATAGAATTGATTGTCTTAGTTTAAAATTGGTTTATTTGAATGGTATTGATTGTGAAAATCATGGAATAAATCTTCTTCAGTGATGATTTATGGTTTTAGTGAAATTGTGAAATTTTGGTGAATTGTTGTGCATAGTGATTTAGCCTATTGAATTTAAAATGATGATTTTAAATTATTGATTTGATGTAATTGTTAAATGGTTTGATGAAAATTGTTTTTCAATAAAAAGGGGTGTTTTATTGAATTTTTTTGGTATTGAAATAACTTTTATGGAATTGGTTTTCAATAAAAATGGTGTTTTTATTAAAAAAGTGTTTTGGCATGATCCTTGGGTATATTGGTGTGTGAGTTCATATTTCATTTCTGGGGCTTGGTTGAAATATGACCTTGTGCTCAGTGATAAAGATTAAATGGAACACAAGATATAAAATTTCATGTTTCATATACATGGCTTGGTTGAAATATGACCTTGTGCTTAGTGCCAAAGGATTAATGGCACATGGGAAACAATTACCTTGTGACGACTTGGTAGATCGATGAGAAACCGCTCATGAGTATGGAAATATCATAGCGTATCATGCATGGTTGATTGAATGGGTTTGTGGAATGGTTGGTTATTCCAAAAAGGGGATATTGTGAAATGGTTTTAAAGCTTGTTTAGTTATTTTTCTGGAAAAATAACTTGCTGGAAAATTGGTTTAGATTGCACTCATATGCTTTTAGTTATAAATGGTTTTTGGAAACTTGTTTATATATTGTTATAAACTATTTTGAGAAAATGTTTTATATAAACTTTTTATTGTAAATGTTTCTAACTCTTCTATCCTAGTGGCGTGAGTAGGAAAGTTATTGGGGAAAACCTACTAAGTTTTATACTCACCCATGCTTTGGCACTTTGGTGCTTTTGCAGATGTTATCTTTTGGTACAGGGGAAAGGGTAACATTTCCCACGTTTTTAGAACTACCTCATGATGTTTGGTCTGTTTGGAGATTGTGGATATTAGAGCTTGTAGAGCATGGAATCTTGTGGTCTTTTGAGAGTCTTGTATCATTTATCTATTGTGTACTTTGATACTTAGTTATTATTTTTTTGTTGCATATTTTGATGTAGTTTTGAGATACATGAAGTTATTGAGTTGTCTTTAATTTGTTCATGCATCATATAGTGAATGTTTGGTTATGGTTTGTTGGTTTATTGGTTTATTTCTTAAAGGGTAAATCTTCCCCCACTTGTATCTGAAACCCTTCGACATTTATTTCCATCCTTTGGCATCTTGGGGATGTCACTTAAGTCCTAGTAATAACTCGTTGTACTCTCAAGCCAATAAGAATTGGCGGGTCATTATAGACCCCCCCTTTATCTTCGCCTCGATTATTAGTGCTTTTTTAGCACTTTAAATGCGCTTTTCTAGCGCTGATAAAGGCCATATTTGCAGTAGTGGTAGCTCCTCGCCGCTGCACCATAGCCTCCTTCCCTTTTCAAAAAAATAAATAAAGGGCTATAACCCATTCCACACTGCAATTCTCAGGGCTGCAACACAGTCTTTATCTTGCAACCACAACTATCCCCAAGGTCACTCCAATCCTTCTCCAACATTCACCTTAGAATTTTAACCACAAACCGGGTCACGTTTTAGATCCAAAAACACCCCCTATGTTCCAACACTTAAGAGTTTCGATCTAAATCTCAAATCTTTAAATGATACTTTTTTCATAGAAATCAATTCAAATTTCTTCTAAAAATTTTAACTTGGAAAACATGGGTCTTTACATATGATTCCTATAAGGTTGGAAATAGTCCATCAAATGGCTTGTTCATCCTCCATAACATTTGTAGTAGCTCAGTTTCTTGATCACTAGTGATAGAAGAGTTGATAATTACCTGATGTATATCTCCCCCCAAGTAACCATACTTAAACGATGATAGAAGGTGTTTTAATTCAAGATGTGGTACCTTAAGAACTCATAGTACCAATGATTATGATTTATATCTTTACAAGAATATATTCTCTCTAGAAATGATCTAAAAGTGTTTCATGAATCTCTCAACATCATCGTAGAAATCTCCAAGTGTTTGCATGATATATCATATCACTTGTATCGTCCACCTTTGATCATCCTAAGAATCACTTACAAATGAATCTCCTAGATCTCTCTAGAATCGAGAGTGGAAGGTGGAGGAAGATTTCTCTTCGACCTTGGGAGCATTTTGGGAGAGGGATCTCTCTGGGGATTGAGAGGATTCTCCCTGGACATCGTTGTGCACAACACAAAATGAATTTTCACTATTAAGAAAATAATATGATTGGGTTTATACTATTAGGGTTAGAATTAATAATTACATGAGTTACCTTTATTATTTATTTAATCCTTATAGACCCTCATGTCTATAATATTATTTTTTTACATGAACTATTCTCACGAATTAAAATGAAATATTATTTATTCAATATATATTATTTCTCACTAGACTATTAAATCGGTCTACCATTCATCCATAATATTTATCGAGCCTTCAATAATGACAATTTATTTAGTAAATAAATATTACTGCATTATTCATCAATAAATAAGTAAATATTATATCCACTAAAAAGAAAATAAATATTTATTAAATATTCTGTTCACATAATATTCTCTCGAATAACCGCTAATAGAATATATTCGATCAAGAAAATATAAATAATTATTATACAATGTGTGAGAATAATATTTATTCAACTTTTTAAATAATAAATTAACAAAAAACTATTTTTTTGAATATTTTATTGATAATAAATGACATAATTTCCTCAAAATTTTCAAAATATGTCCATTTATGAAATATTTGGGATTCGATCATTCATTTGAAAATTTGATAAAAATTCCAGTTTTACCCTTTTAAAATGCACAGTGGTATTTAGAATATAAATATTTTAATATGAATTATTTGAACTTAAACTTTTGTAATAGTGTTCCTAACTTAATTTTATACAACTTTTATTCAGGACACTAGAGCTAAAGAGTGCATTTGGATGGAGTAAATTGGCCATTAACTCAATGGTGGGCTGGACTCACCAGAATGGACATGGGTTCTGTATTTGGGCCATAACTTCTACATACACGCATGTATTGAGCCCAAATTTTGAGATGAGATATAAAAACCAATTTTACACAAATTATCCTTTTGTAATAACAGATGTTTCATGCGTTTTGAAGGTCAAATGGGCAGTACAAGTTGGCTTAAAATATTTGGACGAGATTCCCCATTCACACTAGAAAACACTTTGAACCTAGCCTCCACACCACTCTATAAATTGGTGTTTTAACTATTTTGGATGGTTGGTAGAGGATTTTTTAAGGTGTTTCCGAAATGGTGTCTCTTGGGAGCCCCTAAAAACTCTTGTAATAAGTAAGGATTTGTGAAAACATCTCTTCCAAAAAGGCTCTCCTCTCCCACCTCCTCTCGGTATTTCTTTGCTTTCATGCTTGTATCTTGAATTTTTTATCAATTAATCTTCTATGTTTTTCCATTTTATTCTTATTTAATCATACTATTTTGGTTGGAATCAAGAGTGGAGATGATATTGGGTTCTACCCTTTCAATCCTTTGCTTATGCAAAACATCTTCACGATGACAACACCACCCATGGAAGAGTAGTTTTCTTAGTGATCGGTCTATCTTCTACCCTATTAATTTAATTATTTTGAATCATTGAGATACTGTAATTAACTTAATATTATACATGAATTTAGTTTTTAATTTATAATAAGCTAATAAATCAATTGATCAATTGACATGAAAACACGTGAGGTTGAGATTTTGTGTAAATTGTGAGAGCGTGAACTTAATCGGTAATACAAGACCACACAGGTTAAGTTTGTAGAGTTAAAATATAATCCCTAAAATCAATTAATCCTGATTTATATAGTGTATATGTTTTATAATTAACCAATTACCATAAGCTAAACTTATAACATCAATCAAAATATTGTACTGCGATTGTGTGTTCCGAAGCTAGCCTAGGGTTTAAGTAATTTTATCTTTGTGGTTAAGTTAACTCCCATAGGGTTCGAGGGTTAACAAATTAGGGGATCATAATTAGGTGGATATTAATTTAAATGATAATTATTAATAATTAAATGGATAGGTAGAGCTAGATCTATTACTGCTTTTAAATATTTTCTTAAAAAAACATCTTCTTGTTGTGTCATTTTAATCGAACTTCATTTCAAAACTAAAAACAAAACAAAAATGAAATCTTCTTATAGAAAAATTATTCTAGTTTTATAAACTATAAACAACCACCCATCCTTTAAATTAGTATTTTTATTCTCTTTTATTTTATTATTTATAATACCTTTAAGAATTTGTTTAAGTTTACTTCCTCATTTGAGAGACGACCTTAGTCAGCCACTCTGCTGCACCCAAGTACCCCCCAAAAAACCATTAATCATTTGAGGGTGCCCACAATAGTGCCTTTCAAATTGGCATTATTTCCAGGGAGGAAAGTAATTATTTAAACCAATTATAGGTATTTATTTTATTTTACATTTTATTCTCTTCTTCTCTTCTTTCTTTCTTCTTTACCCAATCTATTTTTTTCTTCTTTCTTTCTTCTTCTTTTTCTATTATTTTCATCTTCTTTTTGGACCATCAACTCAAACTTATCATTTTTATTTTACTATGGTCCACTTTCCTTCTTTTCATTTTTATTTGGTTTATTACATGAACTAATCCCGAAGATCTCTTAGATCTTGAACCTGAGATTGAATGTAGCCTTTGAGCTCGAATCAGACATTCTTAGTCCATGAGAAGTTTCAACATTCAAACAGTTAGAGAATTTCTCCACTCCAAGAACATTGAAATTGGAAACACTTCTAATTCAAACTTAAAATAAGAATAAATGTCTGAAAATAATGTAAATTAACTTAATAGAACCATTCAATAATTGGTTGCACCTGATATTAATTATCAACCAAATTGCATTGCATACCCAAATCTCAAATCAGACTTTGAACTGAAATCTAGATTAATTCACCTTCTTCCAAAGTTTCATGGATTATCTAGTGAGGGTACAAATAAACATTTAAAATAATTTAATGTGGTTTTCTCAACCCTTAAACCAAGAAATGTTTCTGAATATCAAATCAAACTAAGAGCATTCCCATTCTCACTTGATGGAGCTGCAAAAGATTGGATGTATTATTTACAACCTGAAGATGTAACCTGTTGAAACGATTTGAAACGTATTTTCTTGAAAAGATTTTTTCCAGAATCAAGGACCACTTTCATTCATAAGGAGATCTTGGGGATCAAACATGCACAAGGGGAGTCAATGTATGAGTACTAGGAGCGATTCAAGAAGTTGCGTACAAGCTTCCCACATCACCAAATCGGTGAGAAACTCCTCATCCAATACTTCTATGAAGGACTCACGCCTATGGAGAGGAGCATGGTGGATACTGAAGCTGGAGGAGCATTGGTGGACAAGACACCAGCAACTGCACATGCGTTGATTGACAAGATGACCCAAAACACCCAACAATTTGGTGATTGAGGTACACCACATGTCAGGGGAGTACATCAGGTAAGTCCATCTTCTCTTGAGAGTCATTTGATTGATACCAAGTTTTAAGGGTTGAAAACTATGGTGAGATAGATTTCTTTAGCTCAAAAGACATCTCAACCCAATCCTTCAAGGCCTTGTGGCATTTTCACTGAGAAAAGCCACCCAACTAACTGTTGCCCCCAACTACAAGAAATAGAAGATTGTGTAGCAGTGTTTCCTGGGAGACCATATCAGCAACAACAACAACCATATCCCCAAAATAAGCTTGATTCCTTTTCTAAAACATACAACCAAGGGTGGAAGGATCAATCAGACATGAGGTATGGCTCTGGACAACAACAAAGCCCCCCTTTTCAACAAAACTTCCACCAGCCTCCGCCTTTCCAGTAGGGTTTCCAACAACCCCAAAGGAGATTTGAAACCCAAACATCAACAAGACAACAACAAGGGAATACCACATCCAAGGTATATTCTAACACTAATGACCTTTTGAAACAAATTGTTCTTAATCAACAGAATGAGCTGAAGAGTCAAGGTTCAGAGCTGAGGGAGTTGAAGACTCAAATGAGCCAGATTGCCACTGCCCTCCATGAACTGGTAAGTAAGAATTATATAAATATACCATTTCAACCTACTCAAAATCCCAAGGGGAATGTCAGTACCATCACATTAATAAGTGGGAAGCAAACAACTGATACATCTGCACCTATCGTTCCACTAGGATTCACCTCAACTCCGGAGAAGCCCCATTCAAAACCAGCCGATGAGAAACCCAAGGAGAAAGATAAAGGTAAGAAAAAGATTAATGATGTTCCTCCTAAAACCCTTACTTTTCTAAATAGGTTTGTTCAAACCAAGAAGGTGACTGAATATCCAATTAAAAATAAGGTTTTGGACACATTCAAGTGTGTGGAGATGAACATTCCTCTACTTGAAGCCATAAAGCAAATCCCAAGGTATGAAAAATTCTTAAAAGAACTTTGTACCAATCAAAGAGGGATTAAGGGAAATGAGAGGATGAATCTTGGAAGGAATTTTTCAATACTCATTACACCAACTCTAGTAATGCCAACAAAGTCCAAGGATCCAGGGACATTCACCATCCCATGCACCATAGGGGAGTTGCACTTTTATGATGCACTTTTTGATTTAGGAGCTTCCATAAATGTAATGCCTCACTCTATATTTTCTTCTTTACAGGTTAGTGAGTTGAAGCCGACAAGAGTAGTGGTGCAGTTGGAAAATAGAGCTATGACATATCCAGCAGGAGTCCTTGAGGATGTACTTGTTCGGGTAAGAGACATGATCTTTCCAACAGATTTCTACATGATTAACATGGAGGATGATTAGGTAAGTTCTCATGCTCACATTATCTTAGGTAGGCCCTTCATCAAAACTGCTAAAACGGTCATAAATGTCCACAAGGGTACACTTTCCATGGAGTTTGGAGATGGAGTTGTAATATTTAATGTTATGGACTCCATGAAGTACCCCTCAGAGGACCATTCTGCATTTGTTATCTCCCATTTTGAACCACCAAATAAAAACCTCATGGAATTTTATTGTCCTATTATTAGGGATATTATGAGTATTGGTTCTAGTTTGATGTCTAAGATTACTTCCACACCTATTTCTAATGCACAAGACTCTTTTAGATTTGATTTTGAAATGTAATAATATTCTGATTTTGATCATGTGAACTCTGATTATGACATGGATTTTGAGTATGTTGATGGATTTGATGCTTTATTCTCTGATTTTGATGATGTATATTTTGATACTGATGCTATTTGTGCACATATTTTAGTTCCTTCAATTTCTCCATCCATACATCACCCCCCTACACTGGAACTCAAGACATTTTCCACCAAATATCAAATACTCATACTTTTTGAGTGGTGATAAATTACCCGTTATCATTGCTAAAAATATCTCTTTTGAACATGAAGAAAAACTTTTGAATATTTTGAGGGAGAACATTAAGGCAATTGGGTGGACCTTGGCTGACATATCAGGTATTATCCCCTCCATTTCCATGCATAGGATTATTTTGGAGGATGGGGCTAAACCGGTTAGGAAACCACAAAAAAGAATCAATCCAACACTTTTGGAGGTTGTTAAAAAAGAGGTTGAAAAATTTCTCGAGGAAGGTATAATCTATCCCATTTCATATTCTCAGTGGGTTAGTCCTATTCAGGTTGTGCCTAAGAAAAGTGGTGTTACTGTTGTTAAAAATGAGAAAGATGAGTTAAGTCCAATGAGGGTATAAAACAGTTGGCGTGTGTGTATTGATTATAGGAAACTAAATCAGTCCACTCACAAAGACCATTTCCCACTCCCATTTATTGATTAGATTCTTCAGAGACTAGCTGGGAAAACACACTACTATTTCTGGGATGGATTTTTTGGGTATTTTCAGGTTCCTATTTCTCTAGAGGATCAGGAGAAGACAACATTCACTTGTTCATTCAGTACGTTTGCCTACCGAAGGATGCCATTTGGACTTTGCAACGCCCCAGGTACCTTCCAGAGATGCATGGTGAGTATTTTTTTCTGATTTTATTAATACCTACATAGAGGTATTTATAGATTATTTTACAGTGTATGGGGATTCATTTTATGATTGTATCTCTAGTTTAGGAAAGGTGTTGAATCATTGTATTGAGAATAATCTGGTCTTGAACTCTGAAAAGTGTCATTTCATGGTAGAGCATGGCATTTTCTTAGGGCATGTAGTGTCAAAACATGGGATAGAGGTTGATATATCTAAGGTAGATATTATTTCATCCGTACCATATCCTTCATGTGTGCATGATGTTAGATATTTCCTAGGGCATGCAGGATTTTATTGGCGCTTTATCAAAGATTTTAGTAAGATTGCTCTTCCTATGTCACGATTACTTCAAAAGGATTCTGATTTTGTGTTTGATGATTCTTGCAGGACTTCCTTTGATAAGCTAAAGAAGTGTTTGACCACTCCACCAATCATACAACCCCCACAATGGGAGCTTCCTTTTGAGATTATGTGTGATGCCTCCAACTTCGCGGTTGGAACTGTCTTATCTCAGAGGGTGGAGGGACGTCCACATGTGATGGTATATGCATCGAGGACATTGGATTTAGCCTAATCAAACTACACAACCACAGAAAAGGAGTTTCTTTCTGTTATATTCACTTTAGATAAATTCTGTTCATATTTATTAGGCTCTAAAGTAGTTGTTTTTTCTGACCATGCAGCTCTGAGGTACCTCTTGAAGAAGCTAGATGCAAAGCCCAGGCTAATCCGATGGATGCTCCTTCTTCAAGAATTTAACATTGAGATAAAGGACTAGAAGGGGTCAGAAAACCTAGTGGCGGACCACATGAGTAGGCTTACTCACACACTAGAGGATGGAACCTTGGACCAGGTACCACTTAGGGACACTTTACCCGATGAGCATCTTTATTCCATCTCAGGTACACATACTTGGTATGATGATTTAGTGAACTACCTTGTTTCATATGAAATCCCTGCAAATTTAAAGAAACATCAAGTCCAAAAATTAAAAAGTGAGTCTCGGTATTATGTGTGGGATGATCCCTACCTTTGGCACATGTGTAGTGATAAAGTCATTGGGAGGTGTGTTCCTGACCATGAGTTTGAGTCTATTATGTATTTTTTCTATACACTTTCATGTGGAGGACATTTTGGACCCCAACGGACAGATAAGAAAGTTTTATAATCTGGATTATATTGGCCTAGCTTATTCCATGATGCTCATGTGTATTGTAAGTCGTGCTCACATTGCCAACACACGGGAAACATTTCTAGGAGACACGAGATGCCTCAACAACCCATATTATTCTGTGAAATTTTTGATGTGTGGGGCATCAATTTTATGGTTCCTTTTCTTAGTTCCTTTGGGTTTTTGTATATTTTGGTTGTTGTTTATTATGTGAGAAAATGGGTGGAGGCTAAGGCCACCAGGACTGATGATTCTCATGTTGTAGTGTACTTTGTCAAAGCACAGTTTTTTTACAGGTTTGGAGTACCAAAGGCCATAATCAGTGACCAAGGGACACATTTTTTCAATCAGAATTTGGCTTCCTTCCTTCGGAAGTATGAGGTGACACACAAAACATCAACACTATACCACCCCCAAACAAATGACCAGGATGAGGTTTCAAATCGTGAGTTGAAACAGATTTTGGAGAAAAATGTGTAGCCAAATAGGAAGGATTGGAGAAAGCACTTGAATGATGCGCTATGGGCATATAGTACAACATACAAAACTCCCATCGGTATGTCCCTATTTCGGACTGTTTTTGGGAAAGCGTGCCATCTCCCCATAGAAATTGAGCATCGGGATTATTGGGAAATAAAGAAATGCAATATGGATTTGGCCCAAGATGGAATCTAAAGGAAGATGAAAATTCAAGATATTGAGGAGATTCAATTGTCTTCATATGAGAACTCAAGGCTCTACAAGGAAATATCAAAATAATCTCAAGTCAAAATGATCTAGAAAATATAATTTCAAGTTGGAGAGAAAGTCTTGCTCTATAGTTCACGACTGAAGCTGATGCCTTGTAAGCTGTGTTCCAGGTGGTTAGGTCCTTATGGTGTGACTAATGTTTTTCCATATGGTGCAGTGGAGATCACATAAGAAGACATAGAAAGAATCTTTACAGTCAATGAGAAACTTTTAAAGAGATACATTGAGGTAATTCCTACTGATGCAGTGGATTTCATCACACTGTATGACCCCATCATCACTTGAGCATATCAGGCTGTTCCTAACCCTTTCGCTTTTTTATTCTTTGTCCTATTTAAAATTATACATTTCATGTGAATATATCATCTCACGGGTTCACATTTAGGACAATTTAATATTTTAAGTGTGGGGGAGATAACCTTTTAGTTTAGTAATTTCAATTGTTTTCCTATTTTTCAATGATTTTCAAAAAAATGTGTGTTTTTCAAATTTTGTGTGTTTATTTTTCAATTTTTTTTTTGTTTTTGAAACTTTTGAGATGAAATGATTCTCATCACCATTTTGAAATTCATATCAATAAGTGAAACAATTTATCCCATGAAACCGAGCTTAAATGAATGCTGGAAATAACTTTGTTTCAAGTTCAAATCTTTATTAATTTCATGAAAAGTACTCTGAATTTTGAATCCCATGACACATCTCACTGTCTTTATATTTGAAATCACTTTCCTGTGAGTCTTATGAACCATTATTTTCATATTATTCACATTTATCTTACATCTTGAGAGAACCAAACCATGCTTTGATTTAACCAGAATTTGATTTATTCCTATCAAAACTTGAGGGTTTGAGGTACTTATGTTTAAATGATTGAGGAACTTGTTTGGTATTAAATCCCCTATTTCAACTAATACTTTTTTATAATGGCCTACCTTGAAAATTTAATCCTTGTATCCCTTAGAATCCATGAACAACTTGTTAGGTAAGCCACATTACAAGAAAATTTTTCCTATCCAACCAACTCTTAAAGTGAAATTACATAATCTAGTTGAACTTAAGTGTGGAGGAAGCTATCTTGTGTTGTGATACCACATTTTGTGATACTTTGGGTGGAAAATAAAATTCTAAGAGATGTGTTTGTTGCCAAAGAATATCATTATATTGAAAGATGTGCCTTTTCTGGAGCTTTCATGATAAGTGAATCTATTACTTTTCTGGAGCTTTCATGATAAGTGAAGTTGTGTCTTTCTAGAGCTTCTAATAGAGAGATAAAGTTTTGCCTATCTGGAGCTTTAAAGAAAATCATGTTTGAGAAGATTGAAAATTTTATTGCTAAAATGATGAATGGTGTAAAATTTCCATGACTTTTCATGATGATGGAGCTAAATTGATGATAAGAGGATTGAGGAGGAGACCATATTTAAGTGAAAATTAGATTAATGCAATTTTTCTTCAAAAAGAGTCAATCCCTCCTTATTCAGCCTCATAATTTTTCACATCTAAATCCTACCAATCGAAAGCCACAAAACAACCCTATAAAGTCCTCATGATAAATATATTTCATTAACTCACATCAGGTGGTAATGTAGGAATTTATCAATCCTATAGTGACCCTTGTATGTGTTTGGATGAGAAAGACATTCCTAAAAAATTGACATTTGTGTGATAAGATAAAATTCAAGTGAGGTAAGTGTTTTGTGCATGAGAGGATAAATGAAGTGGAAATATATTGAATGATATAAATGGAGAACTTGAAATAATGATTTTTTATGAGGCATGATATCTTTTTTCTTGGTTTGGAATTGTTGGATCTCAAGGATATGTGTTTTAAAATTTGTTTAGATTTGATATTGATGTTTACTTGATATGAGGTTTTGCCCAGGAGTGAAAAAGGGTATGTATGGGGGAGTTGATAAAACACTATTTTTTTGAATATTTTATTTATAATAAATTATATATTTTCCTCACATTGTGCTAAATATGTCCATTTATGAAATATTTGGGATTAGATCATTCATTTGAAAATTTGATGAAAATTACAGTTTTACTCTTTTAAAATGAACTGTAGTATTTTGCATATAAATATTTTAATATGAATTATTTGAACTTAAATTTTTTTAAAATTATTCCTAACCTAATTTTATACAACTTTTATTCAGGACACTAGAGCTAAATAGTGCATTTGGATGGAGTAAATGGTTCATTAAGTCAATGGTGGGCTGGACTCGCTAGAATGGACATGGGTTCTGTATGTAGGACATAACTTCTACATCCGCGCATTTATTGAGCCC